>CAMAPE010000015.1:6526250-7922500 GCA_945859875.1 Cuscuta europaea | reverse complement strand
TGGCTGAAATGGATGTTAGCAAATTGCTTTTGTTTTTCAGGAGATTCATCCAAATCAGCTCCATCAAGCAGGCCCATAATAATAAAGTAGCAGATGTATTCATAAGGATTCTATACCAGTCCTTGCACTCCTCACATTGTACCATCCACTGATCTGGATTATAAGGAAGCTCACACTTGCAATACCTTTTTTGAAGCCAAACCATAAGGCAAGTAGTTAATAAACAGCTTTCAAATGCAATTAATGCAAAACCAAGAAAATCACATTGACTTACACTACAACCGAGTCGGGTACAAAGGTACCGGTTGCAGCTTTATACACAAACCGATAATAGAAATCCTCTGGCCCGACATTTGGCAGTTTATTAACATAGGCCTTGAAGGTGTGAACAGTGCACTTCCCTTCAATAGCATTGGCACATTGGAGATCATAGTGGTCTGAAAGGAATAGCTCTTTTGCCCCATGAAACTCCCTCCGCCCTCCCCATGAGTCCTCAGGGCGGTTATACCACCTAACCCGCAGTTTCACATTGTCACTATCATCAGCTTCAATTCCCTCCACGTGTGCCACACCTGGAGGAGCACTGCTCTTTTCTGGCGGAGGACGTATCAACACACAGTCTCCAGCTTCAAAAACATTTTAAAACAAGGACATTTCAGTCATTCCAGGTGTGTGTATATATTTACACAAAAGTGTTATTAAAAGCATAACCAAATGCATAAATAAATTAAACTAGAAAAACTGAAGATGCACAAAGATGCACAACATTTCGACTTTAGAGAAGCTGAAATCAACAAAAAAAGGATTTAGATTTGTTTCCATTTCTTTTCTTTTTCTAGGGCATCAATAATGAATCACGATAAACATTGCAACAAAGGAGTAGTTACTACAGTTCCAAACATAATAATATTCTATATTTGGAACTGCCACGTCTTTCTGACCGTGGAAATTAAAGATCCCTTTACAGTCTCATACCTCATTTGAACATGACTTAACCTATTTAGTGGCTCGGTGCAGTGGACCAATCTTGATATTTGTATTCTCATGAATTCTTAGTTGGACAGTTGCTCATTTAAACATAACTGGCTCCGATGTCATATTAAGACGGGTTTTATCCAAAAGGCCAAAAGAAGAGTAGTCCAATGAAGGCTTGGACAAGGACTGATTTGGTTCTAGTTCTCCATTCTAGAACCATATTTATATATTTGGTTAGTTTGGGATGATTTAACCATATCAACTTTAAAGTAGAACAAACGTTTTTAATACACACACACACACATGCGCCATCCTCTAATAATAAGGCTTCACTAATCACTACTACACTACTAAAAAATAAGCTACTCAATAACACTTGAGAAATAACTATGGATTATAATGAATAGCCTAATAAGAAGATATCATATTAATGTTTATTAATATAATAGATTCAGATTAAATCATATTAGTAACATTTACATCAGTTCAAAGACAACTGCAAAATATCACCACATACACGACCTAACATATACTACGTATTATATTTCACAAAGCTTATTACCTCAAATATTTTAATGTTACTGTTACTACTTTACAGTTACTATAGTGATTACTACCTCCTTCCCATTGCCTTTAGGACATGAGTAAACAATACATATATTAAGAAGAGTGGATCAATGTGGTTAAATGGTATTGAATTTTTTAAGTACGAATGAATTTAAACATACAAGTATTACCAAATATGGTAAAATAAAGTTAGTGGGATCGATGAAAAAATAAAATCAGACAAAATAGTAGAGTGAATGGAGTGCTATTCTTCAGCGCCGCCTTCATCATTTCATTCTGTAAATGCTCTCATTTATCATTATTGTTATGTGTTAATGTTAATAAATATTACTACCTCTGTCACACTAACTTTGAAGGCGTGAAAAGTAGCAAACTCATTAAAGATGAGACAAGAAAAGGAAAGATGAGACAAAAAGATAGTGTGATAGAGGGAGTCTTATTATTTCATTATTGTTGTTATTTCATGTTAGTGGACCCCAAATCTTGTGATTAGAGTTTGGTTGTTGTTGTATGAGTAATGATTCTTACATCCCATTTGGTAACCCTTATTTTCAGCATACAAGTCTTACAAATCAACAGACCAACTATTTTACCAAACATGTAACTTTGATTTCGCTCGCTGAATTGTGTAATAGTCGAAATAAGTAAGGTTGAAGCTACTTTTCTGATTGAGTTTACTGGAGTGACTGTAGAGGACCATTTAGCTATTTTTTCATATAACTTTTCTTCATTTTATTAATAAAATACTCCTTCCATCCTTGTGTCTTACTGGAGTCCCAAAATAGGTGTCTTCTTTCCTTTTTCGGAAAGAAATGTGCAGTCCACATAATGTACTTTATTAACTCAAACCTCAAACACGACTTTTACTTCAACCACTTTATTAATAATTGTGTCGAACCAACAAAACATATAAAATGGGACGGATGTGATATATTTTAAATATAATTTTTTCATAATTTAGCAAAATTAACTAGTTCATTTATTGTTACTACATCTTATTCTTATTATTCTTACAATTATTACTTATAACAATTATTACTACGTACAACTCTTCCATCATAAGAAAATGTACTTTAATTACATTCACAAATGATATACGTAGTATTTGTTTTGATATATTTTGTTTTAGTACTTTATTATTAACTTTTTCTTATTTATAAGTGTTGAAGTTATTATTGTTTAGAAAATAATAATAATAATAATAGTTAATATGCTGGCTATAGTAATAGACTAATAGCAACGTATTTATAATTACGATGTTAATATCAATTACTATATTCATCTTTAAATAATTTGTTTTACACAGCGGAAAGGAAAAGAACAACAAACAAAATTGTACTACCTCCCTCCCCCTAATATTGGGACGGAAAGGAGTCGAGTGGTTTTCAAGAAAAGTAGAATTATAGTAATTGAATTAAAAACATGAGTTAATGAAGTGAGAATAAATTGAGAATAAATTAGAGCCACACAAATGTTACAAAATATGATACCGAGACATCCAAAAATGGAAAAAATAAAACACTGTAGGGGGTCGGAGGGAGTAAGACTTTGAGCCCATAGCATCTTCCCACAAAATCTGGTTAATTGAAGCAGGAGCCGTTTTTTAGTTAAAAGCAAAATATAAATAGTGAAAATTGCTGACATATAGAGTATTAAAAACAAGAGAGTTACTAGAACCATATACTAGTATAATAAGTTTTTTATAAGAGAACATAAGAATTCTTCATATCAGACCGCCAACCATCACATTATAAAGATTCAGAAAGGAAAGAATTATATTAATTAAATAGGATAAAAAGGTTCAGATTTGTAGAAAATATTTAGTATAGCTCATAAAAAATTCTAAATCAATTCCAAAAATCACATTAAAACGTTTTGAAGACGCGAAAAAAACTTTGAAAGCAGCTATGGGTTAGCGAGCTATAAACACAAAGACATGGATATTCGTATACCTTTAACAACTTTATCCGTGCCTCTAATGGTGTAACTATGCAAGTCTCGTTTCCCAGATCTAACCATGGCCATGAAAACTCGAAAACGAGACTCGAGAGTGAGTTTCAGTGGTCGAATCCAGAAGCGTGAGATTGACGCGGCACTTGCTCAGATGAATGCCGATGGGGGTGTTGATTTTCACTGATCCGCTAAACATTCCACTTGACAAAATAAAATTTGAGTTTTTGTGAATTTCATTTTTCAGTCCTATTATTATTCACATTATGCATCGCATGTTTTTTTTGCGCCTGCCCAGATGAATGAGGATGGGGTGTGTTGGTTTTCACCGCATAAAGCATTAGAGTAAAAATGTTTGTATATACAAAAACAAAAAAAACTTCCTCTAAAATTGATTTGAAAAATGGATTTTTTTGTTAAACACTTTCTTTTTATTCACTTAATTAGGATGCCAATTTTTTATTGTATTCTAATTTGACGTTTAAAACTTTAAAGAGATTCTAATGTAAATTCTAATTATGTAAATTTTAAACAACCATGTTTGATGTACACACCATTGTACACACCTTATACACACCATGTTTGTGAAGCTTTTTTTTGTCTGTGAATCCAGGTTCACAGACAATATTTTGTTTGTGCAAAACATTGTCTATGAATCGATGTTCACAGACAAAAAGAAAAGCTTTCACAGACATAGGTGTGTACAAAAGTGTGTATAAGAGTGTGTACAAACATCATTTTTGAATTTTAAATATTAAAAATTGAATTTATCAATATGAAGGATTTAACTTTAGCACTCGTTAATAATAAAATGTTAACTTTTCAAATCAATTTGGGACGGAGGCAGTATGTTTTGTTTCCTTAATAAGAGTAACCGTTGTCAAATTTGCAAAATACTACTCCCTTCGTCCCGAATTGAATTACAAACTTTGACCGACACAAGGATTAAGGATTAACAATAATGATTCTTGTTTTTTACTAGTACATTTTTGTCAATCTTTCTAAAAGTAGATGTCTTTAAATTAATGGGAAAAAAGTAAAAGTAAGGGTAAAGTTGTCCAGTGCGTATACCGTGCAACAGGTGCATGGTGAGCACCATGCACCCATTCGATATTATTTTCTCTTTTTTAAAAAATGGTAATAACTTTTTTATTTTTGATCCGATTTCTATAAAATTTATATCAACATTTTTTATTTTTCATGATATTTCAAATGAGACCAATATTGCCTATGTAATTTTAACATATTAACATTTGCGTGTAAAATATGTAACTTTACGTGTTAAAATATGTAACTCACGTTCAGTCGGGCCAAATGCAACTCGTGTGTATAAATATGTATCTCTACGTGTAACAATATGTAAATTTACGTAAAAAAATATGTAACTCGCGTTCAGACAGGTCACATGCAACTCGTGTGTATAAATATGTAACTCGTATGTATAAATATGTAACTTTACGTGTAAAAATATGTAACTTTACGTGTAAATATATGTAACTCACGTTCAGACATGTCAAATGCAACTCGTGTGTATATATATGTAATTAGCTTATAAAAAGATGTAACTTGCTTATAAAAAGATGTAACTCACTTATAAAAAATGTAACTTGCTTATAAAAAGATGTAACTCACTCATAAAAAGATGTAACTCAATGTATTATCAAATGTAACTAAGGCCACTGATCCACTCCCAAATAGATTCGATCTTCTATTTCACAAACCTATCATCTCCCAAACAGATTTGATTTTCCTTATAATCTAATACTCATTAATATAATAGTTTGATAATTTCTTAAAATTACATTAGCAATATAGGTCTCATTTGAAAGATCATGAAAAATAAAAAATGTTGATATAAATTTTATAAAAATCGGATCAAAAATAAAAAAGATATTATCATTTTTTAACAACAAAAGCAAAATAAAATAAAAAAAAAACAGCCATGTTGCGTCGTTTTGCAACCGGGCGCACCATCCTCATGGTGCGCCGGTTGCACCTTATAATTTGTGAAAGTTTTCACTTTATTCTTATTTACATACCTAAAATAGAAAATGGAAAACCATTTTGGGACAACTACAAACAAGAACAACATCCAAGCCTTAGTCCCAAAAATTTGAGACAACTAAAATAGGAAATTTTGCAAATCAAATTGGGACGGAGGGAGTATTATGTTTGAAGTTTGATATTGTCAAAATATGACAGTAGTTATTCTTATTTAGGAAATAAAAACATCACAAATCTTTTTCAATATTTCAAATGTTTTACTCTAATTTCAGATTTTTTTTCCTTTTTTCTATTTTTGTTCCCTTAATTATTAGAATAACAAAGACATTTTGTTAAAGAAAATCATGTAAAGGTAGAAAAAAGAAACAAATGTACTTGAAAGGTTAAATGTATCGATATACAACCTAAATGATTGAAAATGTTAATATAGGATTCGAATAATTGAAAACTATCAATATGAGGCCTAAGTTGTCATAAATTTTATTATTATTTTATTTTAAAAATTAAATATTATTTAGTCTTATTAAACTAATAAACCCTTGTGAAGAAAAATCCATCAAATATTAGCGATAAAATCAATAGAAAAATACATAAATCAAAATCTATGAAATTTAGGTCCTAGATGGATAATTTTTCATCTTTCGACTCATATACTGACACATTTCATCTTTTAGTTCTCGGATTGATAATTTATCTATCTTTCACATACTAGATTGATAAAATTCCTTAGCAAGCCCCAACATGCCTCTCTACTTAACGTTGGTTTAGTAATAATAAAGTTATGACACGTGGAGGTGTTGATTAGTACTACCTTCGTCTTTCTAGCACTGAGATGTGAGCAAAGGGCACAATTGATGAGAAAAATTGAACTTATGTGATTGGTATTGAATTGGTAAGTAAGAATAAAACATGAATGATTTAGAAACACGCAAATTTTATTCCATTTTATATAAGATAATCTTAATGGAAGGAACCGAAAAGGAAGGTTGAAACCATCTCAATGGAACGGAGAGAGTGTATATATCTTTTTCAAATAATGGTCTAAGGGTACATTTGGCACAACTAGCTGAAAAAATATTTTTATGGGCTTTTTAGTAATTGTTAGCTTCTAGTGACTGAAAAGATCTTAAAAAGAAAATGCAGTACATGTTTGGTAAAAAGCTGACCGTTTGATTTAGCTTTGTTTGGTATACAAGCTGTTAAGACTAATTAATACTACAAGTTACTGACTTATCTAAGATGCTAGTCACTATAGCATCTCAAAAAAGATCTTTTATTTTTATAAAAACTTTTAAAAATGGCATGCCAAACATACAACTGGAAGTTTTAAAGACTTTTTAAATAGTATAAAAATTAGAAGTCGAAGACTTATGCATGACAAACACAGCCTAAATATAGGTAGCTTATAAGGTTTCATTAGACATAAATGTGACTAATTTAGGAAAGGACAAAAAAGTGAGTTGGAAGTCTCAAACGTCTGTAACCTTGTTCGGCCGCCCAACCCTTTCCATCTCCAAAGTTGTCCGCACAAATCTCTCCATCTCCCAAGTTGTTCATCTTCCCAGCTCCAATTAAGCCTCCAACGACAAAGAAGGACAAAGATGCGGCGGAGGCAAGAGGTTGCACCACCATATCGTGGCTCCGATTCTACATCACCGCTTCCAGCTTGTGGATTGCATGTCGCTGCCTCTAAGCCATCGCCTACGATTCCATGTCGCCACACCCAGATTGTCGTCCACTCGTCCTTGTACACTGCGGTTGCCATCGTCCCGTACGCTGCAGTTGACACCAGTCATGCCCCTACACTGTGGGGGTTCATCCAGGGCCGGTCCTAGGGGCGCAACCGGGACATAGCCCTAGGCCCAAGAAAATAGCAAGGCTCAGAAATATTTCTTTATAGAAATAATTACATAAATATGATCAAAATAAAGATGATTTACAAAAATATGACTAATGACTAGAGTAGTAATGAAATCATAGTAATTCATGTTCAAGTTTTGAACTTAAGTTACCACAATACCACATTGTAGTAATGAATAGTCATATTTATTTAAATATGTTTTATTTTAGTAATATTCTTGTAAAAAATCCTTCTTTATATGTAGCGTGAGTAGATTTCTTTTTTTAAATTTTTAAACTCAATTAATTAGGTCAATTAATTAGGCCCAAGGTTTAATTTTTAAAATAAATGTAAAGAGACACGTCTATCTTAATTGTCTTCACATCTCTATACTTTATAATCCTTTTAATTACAATATTACCAAGTTATGTTAAGTCTTCCAATTCCAAAACTCCCAATTGGCAAAATCCATCCAAATTGATTTGTTGTTTCCAAATTCCAAAATCAAGACTAAAGAACGATGCAAAGCGGTGAGTGCCTCAGTGGTTTATTAAGAAGCCAATCAGTCGAGGAGGCTAAACGGTGACCGGTGATCAAAAATCTTCTTCTTTCAATGCTTCAAACAATCCAATAATGACCGATAAATCATTCTTGATAAAATGGGTGAATCAAGTTGGGATAAAAAGAGATAGAGGAGAAGATTAGAAAAGGTAGGCTTAAGTTAGAAGGGGTCAATGGAAGATTTGTTCTTATTAACAAATTGAATCTTGGAAATTTCGCGAGAAACATTTTTAAGTAATGTTTTTCAAAGTTGAAGATTCTGATGAATTATCTGCGATCGACTATATCTCAAGAAAGACTTAATGGGTTAGCAAATTTAAGTATTGAGCATGAGATATTGGAAAAAGCTGATTATGAAGCAATTATGAATGATTTTGCTTCACATTGTTCTGCGGGAATGATTTTTAAGTAATGTTTTTCTTTTATGTGATACTTGTGTTGTTACTTTTCACCAAATATGCATTTTAAATGATAACAATAAAATGGGATTCTTTTTTATTTTATGACCTTTATTAGATGATTCTATTATAATTACTATTTTGAATTAGTATAGTTTATTGCTTGTCTTGAATATAAGCTCAAAATTTTATCTTACCCATAGGCCCGAAAATAGACAGGATCGGCCCTGGGTTCATCATCGTCTAACACTTCACAGCTAGGATGGGGCGGTGACGCAACAAAGAATCGATATCGGCAGGGCTAGGTTTGGGGGTGTAAAGGGGCCTTGGGGGAGATGGCTAGGTAGGGGCGGTGGTGGTCGGTGGCATCGGGGCCTGGCGGTGGCAGGGGAGTTTGGGGGTTAGGAGAAGCTAGAGATGAAGCCCTTGGCCGCCGGTGAGATGCAGTTGGTCATTGGATGGCGGCGGCTAGTCATGGTCGGTGGTGACCAGTGGTTTCCGATGGCTTTGGGTGGTGGTGGCTGTCGGAGTGTGTCAAGGGTGAGGTGTCGGGACGGGTGGTCACTATAGAGCGGCGGCGAGTCAGTGATGGTGATGGCTAGTGGTGGTGTACTGTTTCACCGGAAAAGGTTGTCGATGGTCATAGTAACATATTTTACGGCAAAAGTGACATTCAAAAGTGACAAAAATCTGGTAGTGACATTTAATAGTGACATACAATGGCAGTGACATAAAAATCATAGTGATATAAATAACGACAATGACATCATGTTTATCCAAATATGTGTCCTTCGTCGCATTTTTATCTTTTTTTAAAGTGGTCACATTTTTGGAAAGTAGCTTCACTTTGATAACATTTAATGAAAAGCTCTATCTTTTATTTTGAAGAATATTGATTTTGAAAATGTAACAATTAGAGTATTTGGTAAAGAGGTAATTTCTTTGGATAATGAAAAATGTGAAAAATATTTTCACTTTTGATTTTAAATTGTAAAATGATTAATTTAAATAAAAGCGCATATTTGAAAATATGCTTTTAGTTTGTTATATAGAAATTGCTCTAAATAGAAGTAAAAACGTTTTGAAATTCCAAAATAGGAGTATCATGTTTTTTATTTCCTGAATAGAAGTAATCTGCTAAGTTTGAAAAAATGTAATGTTTTAAAGCCTAGTAATGCCATACTTGGCTGAAATTTACTCCTATTCAAGGAATAAAACACATGATAGTCCTATTTTGTAATTTTAAAACTTTTTTACTCATATTTAAGGAATTCTCCCTTGGTTATAAGAAAAAAACCAGGAGGCACCAACACTCATGTGATAAAATTGAAATTGGCTGAATCGATTGAACATGTTGAAAGTGATGAGTAACTCCAATAACTTTAATCTGAAAGTAACTTCAACACCTTACTTATTTTGATTACTATGAAAGTAATCATTTGATGTAAAGAGATCGATGAGTCAAAATACATATTCATCAACTGTTAACGTAACTACAGCTTTACGTGTCACTTGAATAAAAAGAAATGGTACTAATGTGACTAAAATATAACCAAAGTTCCTAAATAATATTCCCTCCGTCCCGCTAACAATGGGACAAGAGAAAGTGTCACGCAAATTAATAAAAAATTGTTTATGTGTGATGGATAGTGTGCCCGAGAGGTAGCTCATCCGAGGGGTTATTACGGAGAACAATAAGAGAGAAGTCACAGCCAGTAAATATATATAGAGAGAGTATATTGTAAAGTGTTTAACGATTTCAGCGTGGTTACAAATGGGGAAATGAGGTGCTATTTATAGTAGCAATAAATGCCGGACAGGGACACGTGTCAAGCGTTCATTGGCCGAGGGGTCACCTCAACTGGTTGGCGCTGGCAACCGCATGTGGCCACATTTAATGCGGCTGTTGGATGGGACGTTGTACAGGGTACGGTGATCTGTACGCATGTGGAGCGGATATCGTGTCGGAAGAGGCGCCCTCGGCTGTAGAGGACTGGCTGAGGGCTCTGAGTACAGGGGACCCCCTTGGTGTCGAGGGCTCCAGCTGCCGAGGGCTACTGATTCTCGCCGTTTTTTCAAGTAACTTTGTTTTGCTGTCCTGACCCTCCTGTGAGAGTTAGAGTCTTCGGTCAGGGGGCTGAAGGCACCCCTGGCGCGCATGTGGGCTGCTTGGTACTCTGGGCGCTGTGATTTGGACCCGTTGGGCCTTCTGGGCCTGTCGGGCCTTCTGGGCCTGTTGGGCCTTGATTGTAGTAGTAGGAGTCTGTGGGGCGGGGGTTCCCGGGCCATATACTCCATCAATGTGGTTGATATTGAATTGATAAACTATGAATAAAGTAAAAATGATTTAGAGTCACACAAACTTTACCAAATTTGATATGAGACAAACTTAGTGGGATGGTCCGATAAGGTAAAATGGGACAATCTTAGCGGGACGGAAGTAGTAGTCTATAATTAATTGTACGTCGTTTTAATTCTCCCATTATAATGAGTGCAGGTCATTGGTGGTGGTGGCAATCCAATGACCAAACTTGAACCTTTACAATACTCCCTCTATCCCTCAATAGTTTGTCATTCTGACCGACACGAAAAATAATAAAGTAGAAACTGTGTGGTTGAGTTTTTGTGCAGAGAAGAGAGACATAACAAGAACAACAAATTCATCGATTAAAATGGAAAGTGACAAAGTTTTTGGGACAATCAAAAAAGAAAAGATGCCAAAGTTATAAAGGACGAAGGGAGTAATTTTTTGTCCAATCACAAATTGTATTTTCACTCTAGAATATATTTAGATTGTATATTATTTACTTGTTCCTTCCATCTTTATTTTTGACGGAGGAACCTGCATTTTATATCCCAACCATTATTAGAGTCTGTTTGGTAACACTGAAATTGATCGAATCGAATAATTCTACTCAAAATCTATCTCGCTAAAGTGGTTGGAATGAGCGATTTTGAAGAACTATGGTAATATGAAATACATAGTATATTTTACTAACAAAGTTCAGAAAAAATTACTTCGTATATGAAGAATAACTAAAAT
This sequence comes from Cuscuta europaea, assembly GCA_945859875.1. Taxonomy (NCBI): domain Eukaryota; kingdom Viridiplantae; phylum Streptophyta; class Magnoliopsida; order Solanales; family Convolvulaceae; genus Cuscuta; species Cuscuta europaea. Next base: position 7,911,162 of record CAMAPE010000015.1, on the reverse strand, counting down.
GTTCTTATACAACAAATTCAGTCAATACAGCCAGAAAAATAACGCGTATCTTCCTGATTTTGATTACTACACAACATAGTGAACAAAAATCTATCAATACGAGGTTTCAAAAAAAAAACTACCAATACCTAAGTGTTGACTAATTAGGTTAATAATAATTCACCGATACTCCCATTCGTACGGCAAATATACTCAAGTAGCTATAGTTTTGGCGCACAAAATTAGGAGTGCAAGCTTATAATTTAAAAAGAAAAACACTTGAGATAGGAGTAAAATTACAAAGTGAGAGTAACATATTACTCCCTTCATCCTTTAAAACTTTGTCAAGTTTGACCGACACGTGGATTAATAAAGTAAAAATTGTGTGATTGAAGTTTGTGAGAAAAGAGAATTAACTGATACCATAAATTCTTTACTTAAAGGGGAAAGTGACAAAGTTAGTAGAACATTCAAAAAAGGAAAGTTGGCCTAAAGTGGGACGGAGGAAGTATGAAATAATGGAAATGATGGCCTAAATATTACTTCTTGGATTTCATTCGATAAAATTGTGACTAATTTAGGGTGAAAAAAAATGAGTTGAAAGGTGTCAAACATCCGTAACCTTTTTCGGCCGTCCAAATTAAGGCCCCAAACCTTTCGTCTCTCAGCTCCACCCAAATTGTTCATCTCCTTTGCTCCAATTGAGCCTCTAACGCGACAAAGAAGGATAAAGATGCGGCCATGGGCGGAGCTAGGTGTGGGTCAATCTAAGCCATGGTCCACCCCAAATTTTAAAAATGGCTTAATTTTTAATGTAAAAAATTTCGTGTAATTTTTTTTCTAAAAATATTCTTTGTACCAGTCTAATTCGATCCAGTGTCCTGGCTCCGCCCCTTGATGCGGCAGAGGTGACTAGTGGCCCTGCCTCCATATCGTGGCTTCGATTCTACATCGTCATTTCCAAGTTGCCATTGTGAGTACGAGCTTATATATACTACCTCCGTCCCGGTAGACTTTGCCAAGTGCAAAGTAGGTGAGAAACAAGAAAAGTAAAAACTGTGTGGTTGAGACTTGTGCAGATGAGAGAAATGTGCATAACACAAATTAGTTTCTTTATTAAAAAAATGGTAAAGTTTTTTGGAACAACCAAAAAAGAAAAATTGGCAAAGTTCAATGGAACGGAGGGAGTAATTTGAAAAGGAAAACACTTGAAATGGGAGTAAAATCACATTCAAAGTAATACGATAGTATACTTTTCACTAAACAAGAGCACCAAAGCACCAAACTTTAGTATCTTACTCTCAAATCATAGAAGTTTAAATATGACAATATTACAATGTATGAGAGATGAGCCAGCGATCAATTGGATTGGACCGTTTCTTCTACCCTTATTGAAGTAAAATGATAATTACTCCTAAATCCAATTTCCTTAAATTTAAGCCGTGCAAGTCAAGCAGTGTTATATTTAGCCTTGTAATCCGTCCAGAGTTGGTCAACGGATATTCCCACAATATCCACGAAGTAACTGTCACTGTAACCATCCTTCATCTTCCCATTGAGTTCAGCCACGAACCCACTCTTCAAATCACTGCAGTAATCCAGGAACCGCGCCGTCACGTCGTATCCGGCGTCCCACCGGGCACCTTCCCCCGCCTTCTTCCAGTGGCTCGGCACATACCCGCCTCTCAGCCGCACGAAATCGGCCACCCCTTCTATCAAACCCCCCGGAGCGGCGCCGTTTCCGTTCCACTGCCAGATGTGAGTCATCTCGTGGTACAGCACCCCCGTGAACTCCCCCTTCACGTCGCCGGAGTACCCGCCGATGTAGCTGCCGCTGACGTGGATCTCGTTGTTGCTCGCGTACGCCACCACCCCGTTGTCCAGCGCGTCGTCCACGAACAGGCTGACCTTCTGGACGCCTTTCCGGTCAACGGGGGAGTTCTGCTGGAAGACCCGCCATATGAAGTTGGTGGCTGAGTCGAGAGTCTGTTTGGTGTATTCTTCTCCGATGTCTCTGTCGAAAAGGGCGCCGCCGGGGGTGTTCACCGCCGTGTTGGTGACGGTGTATTCGACTGCGTCGCAGCCGTGGATGGCGGCGTCACCCAATAGCGTTATGAGTAGTACAGAGGACAGCGAAAACATTACTATGCGATCCATATTGGGTGTGTAGGTGCTTACAATGGCGGGGCATTTCTTAATTCTTATAGACGTAAAAGCAATTTGACATGGTCAGAGGTTGAGCGGGAAAGAGTTGACTTGGAAGTTGGAACGGGTCTTTAAAGTTGGGTGAGCACGAGTCGAAGACTCACAGGATTGGATCGGAACTGGTTTAGACCGGAACCGCGATGAAAAAAGTCATTGGATCGAAGACCAAACTGAAATTACAAGTAGGGCAAAGCACGGGTCGGGTTCGGGCGGGTCGGGTTCAAAAATGATAAACCCATTCGGGTATCAGATTAATAATTTCAAACTCTACCATATCAAAAAATTTATCGGTTTTTTCGGGTCGAAGAAATTCGGGTTGCGGTCGAGTTGATTCGGGTTTCGGATCCATTCGGATTTTAATTTATTATTGTTGAAATTGTGATAAATAAAATGGTAATTGGTAAAAATATCATCCAAAGTTATACTAGTATATCATTCAACGTAATAGTTGTATAAATACGATAATAGACATATTTGAATGTGTAAAATAATAATATACAATTGTTGAAGGTAAGTCTCGTAGATCCGAAAGCCCAACACGAACTTTGGATATATCAGGAATGGTCTAGAATCAAAGTGTATAACCAAATATAAAATATGAACTCACTAATACTCAAAAGCCCACTTGTATTAATTAACCTGTGTGATTACAAGGAAATTCCCGATCGGTAAGTCAGAACAATGCTTTAATACAAGAAACAAGAGTAATAATGCTATTCTAGAGCCTGAGTATTGAAATGCTAACCCTTACAATGATTTTAAACCTTCTATTTATATTAATAGAGAGCATGGGCTGCTCTATGTTGATTGGCTGTTGTTCCACCGACTTGGTCATCCATGTTTCCACTTGCTGATGTCACAATCTGGCATTAATTGCACCTGGCCACTTGCTGGTTGTCCATTGCTCGAACGGGATGTTGGACCATGCTGAAGACACTGCCAAATTGGCCCAAGTATGATATATAGTCCGAACTCCGTTTGGTACACCTTCTTTCTGGGCCGGCCTTTACTGGGATCGAACCCCGTTCGGTATGAATTATTCACTGAATCTACTCATCATAGGGTAGTGGACTCATTGTTTGGGTCGGGTATCCTGAGCCTGTTTGATCCGGGTATTGGGCATTCGAGTCAATGACCAACACAAGTCCCCCACTTCCGATGTCTCGAATGACAGTGAGTGCATTAGGAAGTATGAACACCAATGTTGCAATTTGTCGAATGGCGATCGGGGTACAGAAGTAGTCAGTTCCCCATACTGTGATTTGACGGCTGTCGTTTTATTTCCCCATATTCATCATGATAACCGTCGTTTAGTCTTTTCATTGGACACGCGTTTAGCTTAAATGCTTCTGATGACGTGTCGCTTCCTGATTGGTCCTCGATACGGCGGTTTAAAGGCTATAAATTAGCCTTTAAGTTTTCAAATCCGGGTTTCGATTCTGCAATCTCCCTCGCATCGTTGCTCTCTCTGAAATTTCTTCCAGCTTTCGTCGCTCAGGTACCTTCCCTCCCTCTATTTTCTCTCCTCATTTCTGGCTCGGTCGAGATGAGTTCTCAACGGCATTCCCCTGATTCGGAGATGGCCTCCCATGGAGATGACCGTGACGCTGCTATTGTGGACGTCATCATAGTCCCATTCGCCGGTGGTTCCACTGAAACGGCGACAAATACTAGGGCGGAGGCGGAGGACCTTCCTAGCAGTTCATCTTCCTCTGGTGAAAGCTCTGATGGCACGAAATCTGAGGATGAAATGGATTTAATGGCGGCTGGACGGCCAAAAGATGTCCCCCGTCATTCACTCGACCTAGGTTTAATTAGGGCAAGACAGCAGAAATTGACTGCCAATAATAGGGCCGAAATTCCGGCCCTAATCCCAGACCCAATGGACTTTCGATTGCAAGCTGGGCTTCATCCCTTGCGTCACGCCCCTGGGATGGTCGTGGTCCATTTTGATTCAGTGAGGGATGGGCTTAGATTTCCGTTACACCCCTTTTTTATTTCATTTTTTAATTTTTATGAAATTGTACCTACCTAAGTCATGCCGAACTCCTATCGGGCAATGGCGGGCTTTATATGTCGTTGTAAAGATGTCGGTGCTTCGCCGACCTTAGATTTATTTCATCAATTTTTCAAAGTAGCCCCCCAACAAACTCATGGGTATCTAGCCGCTAGTTCCCGAACGGGCCATTTTCTATTCAAAGGCAATCCAACCTCAATCAAGGGATGGAAAGATAGGTTTTTCTTCGTGTCTATCCTGGACGGGTTGATCCCTCGTAAATGGAAAGCCTTCCCCCGCAAGACTCCCGACCTAGTTCTCACTGAGGAAATCTATAAGGATGTACTCGCTGTGGAGAAGGACAAGTGTTGTGATATCATGACCTACCTGACTCCCGATCGGCTAGTTAAAGCCGGGATAGGTACTGCCCGTTTTCTTGGGTTTACTTGTTTTGAGAATCAAGTGCCATGGTCCGGGCGGTCCTTCCCGTGCGAGAAACGTTCCCTTCTTTTTACTAGTTTCTCACATGCTAAGGCCGCTCGGTACTAACATTTCCCTTTGTCATTTTTCAGCTCCCAATCTAGACGCCACTATGGATGACATCCGTGTGCTTCTTGCTGGCGGGGTCGGGAAAAAGAAGAAGAAAATGAAGAAAAATCCCAAAGTTGATTCACCTACCACTACTGCTCCACAACCCGAACCTACACCGGCCGTTCAGCAACCGGAGCCTATTCAGCAATTTTCTGGTCAGGATCAGTATGATGCCATGATGATTGATGACCGATTTGGTTCTGATCAGCTGCACCAGTTTTCCCAACACTTTGATTCCGTTCAGGGGGCAACCTCGAACGTAGGTGGGCTTCATACCGACCATATCACTGGTCAGGTCGAACGGATCTCTTTGTCGGATCCTGTTCATGAGGTACTATAGAGAGCTGGTTCTTCCGCGAGCCAGATCTGGTCAACATCCTCCTGGTTTAACAACTTCTCTCTTCCCCAACTACCAGTCGAGCAATCCGAAGAGTGCCTGGCCTTGACCGCACTGAAGGTATATTATCTTTTGTGCTTCGTTCCCATTTTATTCTCTGTAATCAGTACTAACTCTCGAACGACGCTTTGTAGATGGGTTTGTACACCTTGCAAATGCGGGAAGCCCGTCTGGCCAAGGTACGGGAATTAATTGTTGCTCAATCCTCTGCTGAGCAAACTGCTGCTACTGCCATCACATCCCTGGAGGCCGAACGGAAAGCTTTTGCGGAGGAAAAACAAAAGCTGGATACTGAGCTTGGTACTCTTCGGGTCCAACTTGCTGCTTCCCAAGCTAAGGTCATCGCTGCCGAGGCTGCACAAATCAAATTTGAGGAGATGCCTTCTAGCATCCCGGACGGCCTATATGAGGTGAATGTGGATCTATCCGCTGTCCGGGAATCATTCAAATCCTCCGATGAATTCTCCATCATCAAGGATGATCACGCCAGGACGCAAATCTCGTTCGCATTTGGAGCGTACCTGAAGGGGTTTCCTAGGGGTGCTGGTCGGCTCTCGGCAGGGGTGGCTCTTTTGGATAAGGATCCTGAGAGCAAGAAATGGAATGACTCCATTGTTTCAGATCTTTATGCCAAGATCGGCCAGGTCCTACTACGTCCTTTTGTGGCCCAACTTCAAAATAATCTTGAGAGGCCGGTTCAGGCTTCTGATCTTCCCTTGGATGAAGTCATACAAGCTCAACTTGAAAAATTTCAGCGAGATATGCAACGGGAAGCTGACCGGGCTGCTGGGAGAGAGCCTGAACCCCCGTCTGATGATGATGAAGACGAGGATGAAGATGGAGAGGAGATGCCCCCTGGCCAATAATCTAGATATTTAATTTTTTATTAATCGTTGTAATTCTCTTTTCTTCAAGTAGCTTGTATTTCCCGGCCAGTAGAGCCGATGAATACAGATCTTTTGTTTTGCACAAAGCTTCTTATACTGTCTTTTTTGCGTTTATTGAATGATTGCTCACCATTCGGGATTCGGCCCGTTTTGTAGGACTTAACAATTTTCTGACTATTTTTTACTTAACACTCCTAACATCGTATGATTGCCGCTCGGGCAGTGGAGGGTTCTGACAGTTTACCAAGGACTAGCCCCCTTCTTTTTAGGACTTAGCAATTTTTCCTAGCTTTAAACGTTTCTGTCAACTTACCGCATTTAGCTTCCTTCATATGTTGATAGCCGTTCGGGCTTCAGATCATTTTTTAGGACTTAGCAGTTTTTCTGGCTTCAGATGTTTCTGATAGTCTACCCGCACTTGGCTTCCTTCATATGTTGATAGCCGTTCGGGCTTCCGATCATTTTTAGGACTTAGCATTTTTTCCAACCAGCAACTCTCTGTGATCTTTGCTAATTCTCTGTGAGCCCGTTCGTCACTCGGATAAATTGAAACATCTTAGTTATTTGGCTCGTGGTTCAGTAATCAGCGATCTGAGTAGTTTTTAGCTATTCCCATGGACCTCGTTGCTTTTCTTTGTGTGAAAAGATTTTCCTCAAAACGTAAGTGCCCGTTCAACGTTCGCTTGCATGGTTAACCAGTACTCGCAATCATGCTTCTTTATTGCCCGTTCGGGGTACATGCCTAACGATGAACCATAAATACACCCGGATTAATCATAACCACTTAGTGCCACGTGTTGTTTATGGATTAGGGTTTTGGGAGACACTTTCCCTATTTATAGAGAGGTGCTTGCTCCTCATTTCTCTTGTTGTTTCCTTATTTTTCTTTTTAAGCTTTCTCTCTCTAGAAATCCTCAGGCTTCTTGTGCTTTATGTTCTTTTTCACCGGTTCTTCAGAAGAAGAAGACATGCCGCTTATTCACCGTTCCAGAGGAAAACCACCTATTGACAAATCTGGGGGTTCATCATCCCAAATACCTGATACCATTAATTCGAAGGTTAAGCAGCCTGAACAACCTGTTCCAGATGACGGGTGTTTATCCGGTGATGACCTCGCCGTCTATAACAAGGGAATGCCCGAACGGCCAGCCCGTATTCCTCTGCACTTTCACCGTATTCGGAAACAGAGGCAACGTCTCCCAGAGGACGCTGAACGGCAACTCCGTCAACTCTTGCCCCCTCCCAGGGAATTCTATGTCGGATTTATAAAGCATCCCATGAGGCATCGACCGGGATTCGTTCTAGTACACTTAGATTCCTTGGTGGCCGGACTTCGCTTCCCTATGCACCCATTCGTGATAGAATTTCTGAAACGGGTCTCTGTGTTACCGGCCCAGTTCCTACCTAGTTCCCATCGTCTTCTTAACGGCTTCATTCTTAGATGCCAAGAGCTGGGTATTGCTCCTAGTGTGGACTTGTTCCTGTATCATTACTGCTACCAACCCTTCTGGACCACAGGCTATCTCAAACTGGTAGCTCGATCGAATCGCCAGTTGTTTACTGACAATCCTCCACCTCTAGCTGATTGGGAAGAGAGGTTCCTCTTCGTTCGCATAGGCTCATCACTTCCATTCCCTGATCGGTGGAATGCATATCCGGTTCGGGATTCTGAGCCTAGACCTGATGCAGTTCTACTTTCGCAAGCTGAATCTCTGCATTTGGGAGGTTCACGAAATATCCGTTCTTACATAACTCCTTCCAAATTGCTACCTGCTGGGATTGGTAAGCTTTGTTTGGCCTCAACCCGTTCGTTCTCAATTTTAAACTTCACTCTAATTTTATTTTCCTTCTTTGCAGGTGTGATTCCTTCTACTGCCGTTCGGCGTTCTACTCCTACTTCCTCGTCAGCTCCCTTAGGGAAAGGCAAGGAGAAAATGACGCCTGGGAATTCAAACGACGCCGACCGGGTACGTAAGAAACGTCGTGTGGATGACGCTACCCAATTCATCCCGGTTGATCACGTAGTGGATCTGACTGGCCCGAAGGCTGAGCCAAAAATATCTGTGCCTGCCACAATGAAAACTCCAGCTCTTTCTGACATGCTGGGCGACGATCGGATGTTTGTTGAATTTTCAAATTTGGGGCCTAGAGCAGAAAGGAGATACCTCTCCGGGCTAATGCCATCATCCATGTGGTGGAGCACTGCGATTAAGGTCCCCCCCCAGTTTCACGAACTTGACTCACTGGTCAGATCTTCTTGAAAAAGGCCATCAAGAAGCGCTCAAGGTACATTTAATCTTGGTCCATACCTTCCTACTGTTTTGTTTGTTCATTTTTTCTGACTTCCTTGGTTACTTATCTTCAGGCCGATGTATATTACCATAAGGCCTTCCTTGCGGCCGAAAAGGAAATGAAAATCCTGGACAGCGATCGGGATGACAGCCAGGTCCTTCTTTCGGCCACTCGGAAATTAGTGGCGAATTTACAAGAATGCGCCAAAGAGGGTGAGAAAGTGAAAGCTGCTCTGGCTGCAATGCAAGAGAAAACCCGACGTCGCGATCGGGAGATTAAGGAACTCCGGGCCAAGGTGCGGGCTGCCGAATCTGCCGGGATTAAATTTGACAAGGTTGATGGTGACAACCTTCCCGAACCTTATACGGCCAACACTTCCCAGATTGCAAATCAATCAATAGTTGATTACCAACGGGGTAAAGGGCTGAGCGTTGCTCTGGAGAATACAGCCCGTCAATTCCTGGGGCCTCATCTTGGCCAATTTTTGCGCGAAAGTGAAGATCCCGTTAAGGCAGGCATCGATCTCCTGTACAGCACGCCGGAAGGGAAATCTTTTTTGGATGTCCTGACCGAGAAAATTGTGACGCAAAGTCAGGATCTGCTTTTTGATTGGAACCTTGATCTGATCCTAGAACATTTCCCTAAGCCGTTCGACCCTGATGAATTAGGCTTTGATGATCTGTTCGGGAACACATACGACCGGATCATGGAGAAGAGGACAAAAGCAGTGCCTGATGATGCAGCACAGGCAGGGAGCTCCCAACCTCCACTTTCCCCGAACGACAGTCCTCCAGTAGCATAGCCTTGTAAAATTTTGCTTTCTTGTCTTTTTCTCTTGTATATTCCGGCTAGTAATGCCGAAGAATAAACTGGACAGTTTTCTTTAACCGTTGATGTTTCTCTTCTGTTTTTTCTTTTATTTCTCTCGCTCATCTTTTCTGTGTTGCCGAACATCATTCGGCTCATTTATCTTGATATTTCTTACACCTTTTCCCAAGCCCGTTTTGATCCCTTTACCGTTCGTGATCCACGGGGTCAAAACTCTTTTAGCTGAGGTGAATTCCTCCAAGCCGTTTTGATCGTGACCACAGGGTCAAACTCTCAGCTGGGACAGGGGCTCCCTCCAAACTGTTAACCCGTTCGTCATTCGGTCATCCGGAATGATCCCACGTGTTTAACAAGCTGAGGTGAGACTATCTCCCTTCCGAATTTGTTCTGACACCTTTCCCAAGCCCGTTTTGATCCCTTTATCGTTCGTGATTCACGGGGTCAAAATTCTTTTAGCTGAGGTGAATTCCTCCAAGCCGTTTTGATCGTGACCACAGGGTCAAACTCTCAGTTGGGACAGGGGCTCCCTCCAAACTGTTAACCCGTTCGTCATTCGGTCATCCGGAATGATCCCACGTGTTAACAAGCTGAGGTGAGACTATCTCCCTTCCGAATTTGTTCTGACACCTTTCCCAAGACCGTTTTGATCCCTTTATCTTCGTGATTCACGGGGTCAAAAATCTTTTAGGTGAGGTGAATCCCTCCAAGCCGTTTTGATCGTGACCACAGGGTCAAACTCTCAACTGGGACAGGGGCTCCCTCCAAACTGTTAACCCGTTCGGCATTCGGTCATCCGGAATGATCCCACATGTTAACAAGCTGAGGTGAGACTATCTCCCTTCCAAACCCATAATTCCGATGCATTCCGAACTATTCTCTCTGGCTCGTATCATCCATATTAGGGGTCTGAGGTAACCCTTTTCAAACTGTAAGCAAAGTCACCGGATCGGGTCATTCCTTATTTATAGCTAAAAGGGCGACTCGCTTCCAAATCAAGTTAATGACTGAGGCAAGATTTTTCAAGACCATAGTTCCGATTCCCCGGACGACAATTCGTACCTTATCCAAACGTCGCTCGGTTCGTCCATATCTTATAGTCTTGACACCATCTCCAAGTCGTTTTGATCCCTTTGCCCGTACGTAATTACAGGGTCGAATTTAGCTAAGTTGATGACTCAGCTCCCTCCAAACTGTTAACTCGTTCCTCATTCGGTCATCCGGAATGATTTTGCGTGTTAAAAAGCTGAGGTGAGAATCACTGACATCAAACTCCAGGCCATTTTGATCCCTTTAACAATGCGTAATTACAGGGTCAAACTCTATTAGCTGAGATAATGGCTCCCTCCAAACTGCTAACATGTTCCTCATTCGGTTGTCCAGAATAATTCCCATGTTAACCGCTGAGATGAGACTATCTGAGTGTCAAACTCCAAGCCGTTGGCTGAGAATGACTTTCCTTCCATGTTGTTAACCCGTTCATCATTCGGTCATCCAGAATGACGGCGTGTTAACCATGGGCTGAGATTTTCTGAGCATCGATTCTTCAAGCCGTTTTGATCCCTTTATCCGTTCATAAATCTAGGGTCAAAACTTTCTTAGCTGAGAATGATTTTCCTTCCATGTTGTTAACCCGTTCGTCATTCGGTCATCCGGAATGATCGTGTTAACCATGGGCTGAGATTTTCTGAGCATCGATTCTTCAAGCCGTTTTGATCCCTTTATCCATTCATAATTCTAGGGTCAAAACTCTCCTAGCTGAGAATGATTTTCCTTCCATGTTGTTAACCCGTTCGTCATTCGGTCATCCAGAATGATCGTGTTAACCATTTTTCCACCTTCGAGAAGTTTGCTTTTTTCTCGCTTCCTTAGCACCAGGCCCCCTACCTCGATTGAACGAATTTTGACTTGTTTATCAAAGTATCTTCTCGTGGCTCTGTGATATTCTTCCATTCGTGCAGCTGCCAGATCCCTTCTTTCTTCTATGAAGTGCAATTCGGCCCGTAGGTTGTCCTCATTCCGCTCTGGGCTGTAATGCACCGTTCGGTGTGTGGGAACTAGGATCTCCGTTGGTACTTTGGCCTGGAAACCGTAAGCAAGGGAAAATGGAGTTTCTCCTGTGGCCGTTCGGGGTGTAGTCCTGTAAGTCCATAAGATATAATTTAACTGATCAGGCCACGATGAGGAGTATTCCTCCAGCTTCTTCTTCATACCATCCATGATAGTACAGTTCATATTCTCTACTTGGCCATTCGCCTGAGGGTATGCCACGGATGCTCTGGAATGCTTGATTCCCCATTTGACCAGGTAGTTCTCAAAATTCCGGCTTACGAACTGCCTTCCATTATCAGTTACAATCTGTTCAGGGATTCCGAAACGGCAAATAATATTCTTCCAGACAAACTTTTGACATTTGACATTTGTGATGCTGGCCAGTGGCTCGGCCTCTACCCATTTGGTAGAGTAATCTATCCCAACGATGATATACTTGTTGTTCCCAGGGGCCGTAGGTAGAGGACCTAGCAGATCGATTACCCATCTTGCGAAAGGAAGGACCACCGTCATTGGAGTGTAGAAAGTGGCTGGCCGTCCGGGGACCGGTGCGTATAGTTGGCATACTTTACATTTTCTAGTATGTGCAAAGCAGTCTTGTTGGATAGTCGGCCAATAATACCCTTGCAGGATGATTTTTTCTAGCCAGTGTCTTAGGCCCTTGGTGGCTGGAGCAGACACTCTCATGAATTTCTTCCATCACGGCCGCCGCTAGATCGGGTGGGAGGCATTTCAAATACGACCCACCAAACGTCTTTTTGTATAGCTGTCCGTCCACCAATTCGAACATGGAAGCCCTCCTCTGGATGCATTTTATCTGATATGCAGGATTTTTATCTTGTGGGAGGGTTCCGTCTTTCAGGTAGTTGGTCATATCTATGACCCAGCTAGGGACGACATAAGATATGGCCTCGATTTGGAGCACCATGATTGCTCGGGTTGCCAATGTTTCTCGATGGGCAAACCGTTGGATATGTGCCGGAATCTCCTGTGCCCGATCGTCGAACGCTGCATTTTCCAATTTGGATAAGATATCTTCTTCAGTATTCTCTATTCTGGATATTTGGTCGAGCACCACCTGTTCAAAATTGCTTATCTGCTCCTCAACTATCTCTTTGTAAGCCTTCATTCTTTCTTCTTTAGCCTCAGTGGTGCCATTCACTTGATGTACCACCAATTGACTATCCGACCGGAATTTTAACCGATCGGCGCCCAGGGCCTTCGCATATTTTAAACCCGCAATAAGGGCCTCATACTCAGCCTCATTGTTGGTTACTTTGAAGTCAAAATGAATGGAATAATATGCTTTGAACCCTTCGGGCGATGTGATCACAGCTCCAGCTCCACAACCCTTGGCACTAGCTGCACCATCCACATACATTTCCCACCAGTTATCCAGCCCATTGTTCTCTGAATCTATTTCCGAGGGACGAGCGGTACATTCTGCAATGAAATCTGCCAGGGCCTGCCCTTTGATAGTAGGTCGAGGCTTGAAATCCACCTCATATTGCCCGATCAGGAGACTCCACTTGGTAATGCGTCCACTTGCCATTGGGTTTCTCAAGATGGTGGCAAGTGGCTGAGTAGTATACACAGTCACCAGGTGGGTTTGGAAATATGTTGCTAGACGTTTAATAGCAGCTATAAGGACCAGTACTGTTTTTTCTAGCAAGATGTACCTGGTTTCCGGGCCGTTCAAAGCCTTGCTTACAAAATAGATTGGACGTTGAATGCCATCTTCTTCTTTCAACAATACCGTGCTCACGGCCAGGTCAGCTACAGAAAGGTACATATACAGATGTTCCCCTGGTTCGGGTTTTGTTAAGACCAGGGGAGAAGACAGATATGCCTTGAAATCTTCAAAGGCCGTTTGACATTCGGCTGTCCATTCAAAGGGGTTGGCTTTTTTCATGATCTGAAAAAATGAATAGCTCGATCGGCTAGCTTGGATAGGAATCTGCTCAGAGCTGCTAACCGGCCGGTCAATCTCTGCACTTCTTTGAGGTTTCTGGGAGCCTCCATATCCACAATTGCCTTTACCTTTTCAGGATTGGGCTCAATCCCCTTCTCACTCATCATGTATCCCAAAAATTTGCCCCCTCTTACAGCAAAAGCACATTTTTTGGGATTCAGCCTCATGTTAGCTTTCTGCATTATCCCGAACACCTTTTCTATGTCCAGGATATGATTCTCCTTCTTCCGGCTTTTGATCAGGATATCATCAACATAAGCCTCCATTGTGATTCCCAACACTTCTTTGAACAACATCCCGATCATCCTCTGAAAAGTTGCCATTGCGTTCTTTAATCCGAATGGCATGACAATATAACAAAACACACCATCCGAAGTAACGAACGCTGTTTTCTCTGCATCAGCTGGGTGCATGAAGATCTGATGGTATCCCCGGAATGCATCCATGAAGCTCAACAATTCACATCCAGCCGTTTCATCTACTAACAGATCGATCCTCGGCACTGGATAAGGGTCCATGGGACAAGCTTTATTCAGATCTGAGTAATCCACGCACATCCTCCAAGTAGATTGTTTTGGAGCTAGGACCACATTTGATAGCCATTCGACGTGGATTACTGGACGGATGTGTTTTATTCTTAGCAAGGTGGCCACTTCCTGCTTTGTGAATTCCCGCCGTTCGGTTGCTTGATATCGTTTCTTTTGCTGGACTGGTTTTGCATCAGGCCGAACGGCAAGCTTGTGATAGATTATCTCCGGGTCAATACCTGGCATATCTTCTAGCCCCCCGGGCGAATAATACCTGAAACTTTTTAGGACGGCAATTACGCCATCCCGGATGTCAGCCTCCAGATCTACCCCGATAGCTACCTTCCGGTTCGGGGGGAAATCCAGGTCAATTTGCTCGAGGAGAGTGGCAGGTTCTGGATGTGCCTCGAACTCCGTTCGGTGGGTTTCCACCTCAATACTGTTAACTCGCATTCCACAGGTGTTCATCTGCTTCAGGGCCTCTCGGTAGCATGTTCGGGCTGTCGCCGGATCAGTTCTGGCCACCCCAACCCCGGTGTCAGTGGGGAATTTGATGCACGAGTGGCGGACAGAGGCTATTGCCTCCAGATCTTCCAATCCTGGTCGGCCCAAGATGGCATTATGGGCAGATTTTATATCTACCACCACGAACGTCATTCAGAGTGATGCTTTGTGCGTTTCGTCCCCAATATCAACCAACAATTGGATGGTCCCCTCAGCCTCAATACAATTACCGGTGAATATTGCCAGTGGGGTTCTTAGGTGGGTCAATTGACTTCTTTGTAGACCCATTTTCTCGAATGATTGTAAATACAATACATTCACACTGCTCCCGGTATCGATCAGTACTCGGCGAATCAAAGCATTGTCAATGCACATGCTTACCACCAATTCATCCCTGTGCGGGCTTGGCGAGTTGGGTAAATCAGTTGGCCCGAACGTGATCGGGTCCGTCCTTCCTTTCTTCTGGGGGGGAGTGGAGATGGATACCACATAAAGACTTCGCTCAAACCTTTTCTAGTTCGGCGTTCGAATCCTCTGTTTCCCCGCCCCCAAATATAACCTTGACCTCCATTCGAGGTTTCTTTCCGGGGCCTCCCGAGCCCTCTGGTTCATCCGTGGGGGGAATATATACGTCATTCTAAGGCTGGGCATCACGTTGGGCATCCCGTCGCCAGCTATTGGGTTTCCTGATCGGTTTCAAAGTGCCTACCGCACTTGGATCCTTATTCACATACTTGCCCAGATGACCCCGCCGGATCAAGTCCTCAATGGCCGTTTGTAGTGCCCTATAGACGTTGGTGGCATGACCTTTCCTGTTATGATATTTACAAAAAGCAGACTCGTCTGCTCCCATAAATTGTGAAGAATCAGTCGGAAGGGGAATATTGTCCTTCTCGTTCTGATAAATGGTTGCCACAGACAGGACCAGAGGAGTAAATCTCCCTTGCTTGGAAGGTATAGCGGCCACTAGGCTAGGACCCATCCGATCGGCCATCTTGATTGGGGCAGTAGGCGCAACGACCTTGTCCCTGATCATTATCTCTTCTTCCAGGGCAGCATGCTTGCGAGCTCTGTCTAATACCTCGGCATATGCTGTACCTGGATTCTTCTTCAAATCCTTGTATAACTCTCCCGTTCGGAGAGCATTCGTGAATAGGGTGATGGCGGTATCATCCGTCATATTTCCCACTGTCAGAGTTTCGTCCCTCACCCTTTTTAAGAATTGATTGAGGGTTTCCTTGGAGTTCTGCTTCACGTTGGTCAGGTAGCTGAAATGCCGTTTCGGATTGGCACTGGAAGCAAATTGGGCCAAGAATAACGTCGATAATTCGGCGAAACTGTTGATCGACCCGGGTTGCAGTGTCCCGAACCACTCCTGGGCAGGTCCTCTGAGCGTACTAAAAAACAACCGGCAAATAGCAGCCTCGGGTGCTCCTAGTAGCATGAGTCCCCCTTGATAACTCCTCAAATGCACATGGGGATCTCCCACCCCGTCATAAATTTGACCGGTCGGTGGTTTGGCACCTCCTTGGATGTCCGCATACATAATTTCCCTGGTGAAAGGGGAAGTAATCCCGAGCTGAATTGGGGCAGGTTGTACAGGCGCCCTGTTCATCTGATCTCGCATCTCGTTCATCTGCCTCCTCATTTAAGCCATTTCTTCCTCCTGGGCCGTCAAAGGGGGCGGTGGTGGAGCCCTCAAATCTGTATACTCCCGGTCCCAATGCCTTTGAGCGGCCCTGGTATTATCCCGTTCGGCGTACTGGAAATGACGACCAATAGGAGTAGGTCCCCTGGCTTGTGACCCGATCGAGGTTCGGTCACTGGAACTATGATGCGCTGCTGGTGGAGCGCCACGTCGATTATCCCGATGGGCATGCAAGCGGGATGACGCTGTGGTCGTTTCTGTGCGTGGAGTTTCCCCTGTAAAATTGGATCCTCCTTCTTCCTCGTTTGCCACGTGCTGCATGACCTGGGCCTTGGGATGGACTTGGGCCGGGTGGCCCGACCCGGAACCGACCCGGGACCGGTACTGTTCCGGCCCGGCCCGACCTGGTGGCCCGGTCAGTGACCGGTCCGGGTAGTCCCGGCCCGTGGGTTTTCCGGTCCGGGCTCGGGTCACCCAAAACAAGGCCCGACTCGGCCGGGCCAAAAACTATTTTTTTTCCAATTGTTTTTAAAATTTTCGGGTTGGGCTAGGTATTTTGGACCATTTGGGGTGGTTTGGGGGTTGGGGGTGGGAGGAGGGTTAATTAGGAAGAGGAAAACAAAAAAAAATGATAATGGGCCCGGCCCGGACCCGGACCGGACCCGGTGGTTACCCGGGCCGGTCCCGGGTCCACCATTTTTGAACCGCCGGCCCGCCCGGGCCTAGGCCCGACCCGGACCCGGCCCGGACCCGAGTCCATCCCTACCTGGGCCATATCCCGCATGGCCTGAGGATTCCTTCGTAGAGCTTCAGGAATAACAAGTCCCCATCAAAATGAGGATATGATCCTCGGCTGGATTGTCCCTGAGGGGTTTGATTTCCCGGGGTGTGACTCCTCCCGTGACGGCGTGAACCATCGTTTGTGTGATAAGAACTGATTCTGACCATTTTCAAAAATAGTTTTTTTTGGAATAATTGAATGTGAAACTTTTTGAACAGTTTCCCACAAACGGCGCCAATGTTGAAGGTAAGTCTCGTAGATTCGAAAGCCCAACACGAACTTTGGATATATCAGGAATAGTCTAGAATCAAAGTGTATAACCAAATATAAAATATGAACTCACTAATACTCAAAAGCCCACTTGTATTAATTAACCTGTCTGATTACAAGGAAATTCCCGATCGATAGGTCGGAATAATGCTTTAATACAAGAAACAAGAGTAATAATGCTATTCTAGAGCCTGAGTATTGAAATGCTAACCCTTACAATGATTTTAAACCTTCTATTTATACTAATGGAGAGCATGGGCTGCTCTATGCTGATTGACTGTTGTTCCACCGACTTGGTCATCCATGTTTCCACTTGCTGATGTCACAATCTGGCATTAATTGCACCTGGCCACTTGCTGGTTGTCCGTTGCTCGAACGGGATGTTGGACCATGCTGAGGACGCTGCCAAATTGGCCCAAGTATGATATATAGTCCGAACTCCGTTCGGTACACCTTCTTTCTGGGCCGGCCTTTACTGGGATCGTACCCCGTTCGGTATGAATTCTTCACTGGATCTACTCATCATAGGGTAGTGGACTCATTGTTTGGACCGGGTATCCTGGGCCTGTTTGATCCGGCTATTGGGCCTTCGGGTCAATAACCCAACAACAATGATTGACATAATTGATATTGTGATAAATAAAATGATAATTGGTCAAAATATCATTCAAAGTCATAACAATACAACATTCAAAGTTATAGTTGTACTAATACGGTAATCGGAATATTTGAACATGCATAATATGGCAATTGACATATAATAATTGAGATATTTGAACATGCATAATAACTTAAAGTAGTATATATATACTATGCTAGTTCGATTTTTCGGGCGGGTCAGGTAGCATAATTGGTAACCCTACCCGCTACCCGCTTACGTCTCGGGTTGCAAAAATCGGATCGGGTTTGAGTATTTCGGGTCGGGTTTTCCGACCCCAACAAAAAACCGGATATATCCGATCGGGTCAATCGGGTAGGGTCGAGTTTGCTCTCCCCTAATTACAAGGTCCGGTCCAAGACTATATCCAGTATTGATCCTACCAAAATTAGATTCTCAGTCGAACTTCATATCATCATATGCTACCTCCGTCCCAAAAAATTCTTCCCACCTATCTTTTCGGGTCCCAAAAAAATCTTCTCATTTTCCTTTATGAAAAGGTTTGTGTGACTACCATGCATTTATCTTTTTCTTATTCAACCACAATCATACATTTTCACTTTATTCTCACTTTCTTAAACTACGATCCAAGTCAAATCGGAAAGAATTTTCCGTGACGGAGGGAGTAATTTTTTTACTAAAATTTTCTTTGAAGTTGAAGATTAAACTTCATAAAAATGACTAATTAAATAAAAATTAAATTAATATCAAAGTATTCAAATAACTAATTAAGTACAACTCGTCGAACAACTCTAGCTGCAAAAGTATTAATTAAGTCTACACAATCTAGATGTTCAATAAATTCCTTCTCAATGGATTATACAAAAGAATAATTTTGGAAAATAATAGCTTACCCTATTGGGTGCCTTAGCCTTGTATTTATAATAAAATAGAGTTATGAAAATTACACAGTAGTTCATAGATAAATACATTATTACACTCCCTCAATCTGTGCAGGGGAAACAACATGAAGATTGGAACGTAAAAATTCAAAGCGCTAACTAGATAAATTTTTAGTTAATACTAGGGAAAATGGAAACTAATAATCCAACCTTTTAGCGATCTTGTTACAATAGTCCCGCCTTTTGATTATTCATGAATAATCCAACCTTTGCACCCCATCTTCATTCACTGGTCCCTGACTGATTTATGACCTGTTATTCCAAGTTATTTTCTTATCTTTGTAAAACATTATACCATAATTCCCACCTTATGATCACATAATATTTTACAAAGATAAGAAAATAACTTGGAATAACAGGTCATAAACCGGCCAGGGACCAGTGAATGAAGATGGGGTGCAAAGGTTGGACTATTCATGAATAATCAAAAGGTGGGACTATTGTAAGAAGACCGCTAAAAGGTTGGATTATTAGTTTCCATTTTCCCTTAATATTATCATTCGTATCCATTTGTTGCAATATTTGAATATATACATTGTTCATGTATTTTACTTTGACTTCATTTTATTTATTAATGTATGTGAATTATTTTTTGAAAAATATTGTTAAATTCATCTCATTACTAAGTTTAATAATCTGATTTTTTTTACCAATACGGAATTCAATATAATGACGGTCAAAGTTGTGTGTTGGCAAACGTGAAAAAGGGAATGTTGCAGCTAAAAACGAACAGAGGAGGTATATCAGCTAGCTGCAACTGGGTAGGTATATATTTCACAACGAGCTAGATCACCATGCGCCACACGTTCTCAAACGAAATGATAATCTATCTTTGTCACACCCCAGATCGCGTCTGTGCCACGTAGACAACCGTCGTACAACCCAATAAGAATAACCGCAGTTCATGCTTACTAAATTGCACAGATGTCCAATAGATACATATACCAAAATCGATAAGTAAACATATATAACAACATCAACATACAATTAAACACATAGATGAATATAAGTGTTTAATAAAAACTCACACAAGGGTAAAACAAGAGCTCACAGGCTCCACTAATTTATAAGTCAAAAATAGTTCCATGAGCATTATTTATTTATTTAGAAATAGAACCAAAGGAAGCACGAACCACGTCTTTTCTACATAGATCTCCCGAACAACGGGGGCAGGAAGTAAGCTCTTGCTTCAACCTAAAATGGTGGTTCCCCCGAGGGATCAGTACTACTGAAAAGTACTGGTGAGGGCAACCTGTATGTAATATAACTAACGTTTCTCACATGGGACCCTCAACATACGGTGATAGTATATGTATAGGCATAACTCTTGGCTACCGCTTTTCAAAACATATTATATACATATATACATATGAGTAAAATATCTGGCCCGTGGGCCCATTTGTCTTTCAAATTATTTAGGCATAACAACCCCATTAAATTCACTTTTCCCATGTCTTACCCTCAGGCGGGGTCACCCGCAGGCTAACCCACCCGATGTCACGATATAAATACTAGTGGGTGGCCCTTCGGCCTCCCAAATCTCGGACATGATTTATATCACTCCCTAGCCCAAGGAAATATTGTATCGGGAACTCGTTCCCGACCAAGCATATTCATTCAATAATTTAAAGTTATTACCCTGAGGTTCACCTACCTCGAGGATTACTCGTCCTTACTATTATAGTTTACATTCCCGAGACTAACCCGTCTTAACTCTTGAGGAGTACGCATACAGCCTCGTCCTACGTGTAATTTGCTGGAGATTAACACACCTCAAGGACTACACGCGCCCTTGCTACTTATATGCAATTTGATGGAAGATACCTGACGTGCACTTTGTCACGGTGCGTCAAAATAAATTCAATACTAGCACTTATACGTAGTATAGGTGAAGTAGAGTTCGTATCCACATGGAAAGGAATAATTCTCTTTTTATGAAACTTAGTAAATAAAGGGGGGATTTGGATTGAGTGATTTAATTTAATTAAAAACTAATATGAACAACCTATATGTGTTTATTTCAGAGATAAAAAGGACTTGGCATTGCTACTTTCCACTTGTTGATATATTTTAGTCGATCATCGTTATATCTATAACTTATTCCCTCTCGAATACTCAATCGGGGAGTATATTCACTTCATCGAGGATAGTTATTAACAACAACCGTTCATTAATAACCCTTACTATTAATCAAATATAGAACAACGCCTTATACCGATTTAATAGTAGTATTTAATCTTTCTAACTCCTTAATGAAATCAATTGAGATTGATAACCTCAACACAACGGTTTCGGTTTAACCAACAAAATTAATCCCTCTTAAGTTTATTAACCATGACCGTGCATTAATAAACCGAAGTTACTTACTTGTGAAACCATCAACGATTAACCATCAGTTCGTTGATCGTTTCTAGTAATAATTAATATATGAAACAAAACTAGTTGATCCTTTAAGTAATGTTCAAAATATTAATATGAAATATGAGTAGGAATTAATTAATATTCAAGGAAAAATATTATCAAAGAAGATGAATCCTACAATAATTAATATCAAGATGTTAACTAATTATCATCTTAGCAACACTCCCCAACATTAATATAGAGGAAGAAAATACCATTCTAACTAATGTCGAGATGTTAACTAATTGTCATCTTAGCAACACTCCCCAACATTAATATAGAGATGGTATTAAGGAAAGAACTATTAATTATTATTCAAGGAAAGAAGTTAAGAAAATAACTCACAACTTTAATAATCAACAAGCTTCAAGAGCAACACCAAGAAATGGAAGTTTAGCTCCTCATTTGGAGACTAAACATGCTATAAAAATATAAGAAATGCTATTCTAAACTGAGCTTAGGAGTATAGAAGAAGGGATGATTTTTAGAGAAGAAAAAGTGTGCTATTTATAGGTGTTTTTCAACACCTTTGGCCGGATACCCGACTGGGTCAAGTACTTACCCGACCGGGTCCGGTCAAAATCAGATAATCCGCCACATTCTGGTGATCTTCGCACGTCGTTTTGTCCCGGGTCACATTTGACCCGACCGGGTCAAGTAGGGGACCCGACCGGGTCCAGTGATTTTCTTGGCAATTTCGTCTGTTAAATCATACCCGACCGGGTGGAGGTTTCTACCCGGTCGGGTTTTACTCTTGGGCAGTCAAATTTCTTGTTTTCTTCTCTTCAAAGTCTTCCTTTCCAACACCACAAATCCTAACTATACTTTACAACTTATAAATAAAGACTAAAATACAATTACAACTGAAATCACATAAATGTTTACAAACTAAATAAAACGTCAAACAATCAACATAAATCAAACATAAAAACATGTAACTATGCACTACTAATTAGTGTGCATCAAACACCCCCACACTTAAACCTTTACTCGTCTCGAGTAAATCAAATCCGGTCCAAGAAGTCCTTAAAATGACAAGAATATCAACACACACATCCACGAGTGTTTTTAGAAACACATAAAGTATTTCCCCAAAAATATAACAGTAAAGAGGGTCTTCAACTCCATATTTCTTTATCAACCTCGACCATTTTTTTCGTTACCCTTAGGATCCTGCAGAAATAAAAGAAAATATTTTCTCTCGTTTTCTCATTTTGCCTAGGTGCCCTTTCAGGTTTTTATCCCAGCTTCCCACATTTTTCTATTTTAATCCTCACAACTCACTCTTATTTTTGCTTTATTTTTGCTTAAGTTGTCCTTTCGGGTTTTCAACTTAACAAGCTTTTATAATTTTTTTACAAGAATAAAGAGTATGAATGTGAGTATTCCATAAAACTCTCCCCCAAGCTAATCAAAGCACTGTCCCTAGTGCTTGTGTCTAAGATGAATGTGTTTTTTTTGTTACTTTTTGGGAGGTTTTGTTGGTCATTCGTGGGTGTGGAGATGAAAAGGGTGAAGAGGAGATGAATGAAATGAGTTTAATTGGTGGATGGATGTAGGAGATATGAAGCTTTTGACTTTTGGAAATGGAGGAAATTTGGGGTGTGGTTCGAATGGGAAGACAAAGGGGGGTGATTCATTTTTTTTGAGAAATGGCCTGGTTTCCAAAAAAATCGAGATACCCGGCCGGGTGGGGTAGTGTATCCGGTCGGGTGTTTCATCCTAGGGATCGGGTTATGATATTTTCCATTTTCCCGGTCGAGTTTCTTTTCCCAAGGGTGGCAGTAGCTCCCCTTTGTGATAACCCAGTCGGGTTTCATGAAGCACCCGATCGGGTATATCAAAATTTTTCATTTTTATTTTCTGCCCCGCCCGGGTGACAAGGTGGGTGAAGTGTTTTGACCTGATATCCGACCGGTTTGGGTAGTGTACCCGACCGGGTTTGTTTCCCAGTTTTTTTTGAAATGTGTAAAATAAAACAAGTAAACGTACCTTGCATGGGTTGCCTCCCAAGAAGCGCCTTATTTAACGTCGCGGCACGACGCCATCATTGTGCTCACGCATTCAAACTTGGATAATGATAGTTTATCTTTTTCACACTTTCACTCCTAGGACGTTCATAGGAGTGCTCAACTTCTCGACTCTTCAATTTGGGAATCTTTCCAGGATCAAATATCCAGATTGTCATTGATTCATGCGGTGGGAGGAAAGGGAAGACATTATCGTTTACTATGGTCAATGAAAAGTTTTTCGATCCCTCAATTTTGAAGAGGATTTCAGAAATGTCATTATCGTTTCCAAGTTTATGAGTTTCCCTCAAAATTTTTAGAATTGATGGGGGTACCTCAAAAGATGACAAGGATAGATATTTGACATTGAAGTTCACATTATCCTCTTCTTTGACCAGTTGGAGCTCCGTGTCTTTTTCTTCCTCTACTTCTTCTGGATTCTGGATCTCCTTTTGCATTTCCTTTTCATTTGTCAATGTGATTGCAAAAGTTTGTTGTTTAGGATCACATTCTAGTTGAGAAGGAGGTTTTTCTGAATCCCTTGCTTCAAGCCTACTCACGACTCCGGCTATTTGACTCATTTGAGTTTCCAAGTTTAAAATACTAGACTTGGTCTCATTTTGGAATTGCACCATGTTTTGTTGCATGGTGGTCACACTGTTAGTAAGAGCCCGAACCATGTCCTCCGTGGACATATTAAAGTTGGAGAATGGATCATACCTCATGTGAGGTACATCATCAATTTGTGCAAGGTATTCTTCTTGGAGCTTTGGGCAGAAGTCCGTAAGATGCCTGTGAGATATGCAAATGTTGCATGTCTTGGCATCTTGAGCTTTCGAGTTAAAGATAGATTCCTTTATTAGAGAAGTCAAGAAGGAAATTTGACTCCCTAAGGATGAAGTGTTGGTATCCATATACTCATAACTCATGTAAGCTCAGAAAATAGAAGAGCAAGATTTTTTTTATATATATTTTTTTATTTTTTATTTTTATGAGATAAAATAAAAAGAAACGTAATTGCCTTTCCCTGGTAACGGCGCCAAATTTGACGTGCACTTTGTCACGGTGCGTCAAAATAAATTCAATACTAGCACTTATACGTAGTATAGGTGAAGTAGAGTTCGTATCCACAGGGAAAGGAATAATTCTCTTTTTGTGAAACTTAGTAAATAAATGGGAGATTTGGATTGAGTGATTTAATTTAATTAAAAATTAAGATGAACAACCTATATGTGATTATTTCAGAGATAAAAAGGACTTGGCATTGCTACTTTCCACTTGTTGATATATTTTAGTCGATCATCGTTATATCTATAACTTATTCCCTCTCGAATACTCAATCGGGGAGTACATCCACTTCATCGAGGATAGTTATTAACAACAACCGTTCATTAATAACCCTTACTATTAATCAAATATAGAACAACGTCTTATACCGATTTAATAGTAGCATTTAATCTTTCTAACTCCTTGATGAAATCAATTGAGATTGATAACCTCAACACAATGGTTTCGGTTTAACCAACAAAATTAATCCCTCTTATGTTTATTAACCACGACCGTGCATTAATAAACCGAAGTTACTTACTTGTGAAACCATCAACGATTAACCATCGGTTCGTTGATCATTTCTAGTAATAATTAATATATGAAACAAAACTAGTTGATCCTTTAAGTAATGTTCAAAATATTAATATGAAATATGAGTAGGAATTAATTAATATTCAAGGAAAAATATTATTAAAGAAGATGAATCCTACTATAATTAATATCAAGATGTTAACTAATTATCATCTTAGCAACACTCCCCAACATTAATATAGAGGAAGAAAATACCATTCTAACTAATGTCGAGATGTTAACTAATTGTCATCTTAGCAACACTCCCCAACATTAATATAGAGATGGTATTAAGGAAAGAACTATAAATTAATATTCAAGGAAAGAAGTTATGAAAATAACTCACAACTTTAATAATCAACAAGCTTCAAGAGCAACACCAAGAAATGGAAGTTTAGCTCCTCATTTGGAGACTAAAAATGCTATAAAATATAAGAAATGCTATTCTAAACTGAGCTTAGGAGTATAGAAGAAGGGATGATTTTTAGAGAAGAAAAAGTGTGCTATTTATAGGTGTTTTTCAACACCTTTGGCCGGGTACCCGACTGGGTCAAGTACTTACCCAACCGGGTCTGGTCAAAATCAGATAATCCGCCACGTTCTGGTGATCTTCGCACGTCGTTTTGTCCCGGGTCACATCTGACCCGACCGGGTCAAGTAGGGGACCCGACCGGGTCCAGTGATTTTCTTGGCAATTTCGTGTGTTAAATCATATTCGACCGGGTGGGGTTTTACTCCTGGGCAGTCAAATTTCTTATTTTCTTCTCTTCAAAGTCTTCCTTTCCAACACCACAAATCCTAACTACACTTTACAATTTATAAATAAAGACTAAAATACAATTACAACTGAAATCACATAAATGTTTACAAACTAAATAAAACGTCAAACAATCAACATAAATCAAACATAAAAACATGTAACTATGCACTACTAATTAGTGTGCATCAATACCACACCTCAAGGACTGCATTTGCCCTCGTTACCTATGTGTAATTTGCTGAAGGTTAACACACCTCAAGGACTACACGAGCCCTTGTTACCTATATGCAATTTGATGGAGGTTAACACACCTCAAGGACTGCATTTGCCCTTGTTACCTATGTGTAATTCTCTAGATGTTAACACACCTCAAGGACTACACGAGGTCTTGTTACCTATATGCAATTTCATGGAGGTTAACACACATCAAAGACTGCATTTGCCCTTGTTACCTATGTGTAATTTCTTGGAGGTTAACACACCTCAAGGACTACACAGGCTTTTGTTAACATTTGAGTATAAAGGACTCTTCCTGGTCCTACGGAGTATTACCTGACCTCACTCGGTCCCGGGTATTCACCCGCCATGTATAATCTACCACTTACCTCGCCCGGTGGTCAACGCCCCGTTGACTGCCCGTAACGACTCCGGTTTCTCTGAAACTTAAATAAACCATGTATTAGGTCATAAACAATCATTATATGTCATTTTGGTCTCTCAAAACATTTCTTATATATTTTTTATAATATTCCAAATCATTTTCATGTATTATGCTCTAGTTTATTTCTCATAAACTAGATTACTTTCATAACTTGCATGATTATGCACTTTTAATTCTTATCAAGAATACCATTTTGAATTCCCTTTATTCATTTCATAAAATGAGCCATTCATGGTCATCATCCAATTGGAATATTATATTCACAAAAATTATTAATCGGGTCATTTATACTAGTTAATAATTCTTGTATATTATATTACTCTAGTTTATTTCTCATAAACTAGATTATCTTAGTAGCACGTATACTTAAGAATTTCTTAATTCTTCACAAGAATATTAATTGAATTACTTTGGTCATTTCTCAAATGAGCCAACAAAACATTTATATTAATTAATTATAGCTTGTATATTTCCCTAGTTTATTTCTCATAAACTAGTTTTACTTTAGTGACTTGCATGATTTAATACTTGAATCATTCACAAGAATTCCATATTGAATTGCCTTAGTCATTTTC
Organism: Cuscuta europaea; assembly: GCA_945859875.1. Classification (NCBI taxonomy): domain Eukaryota; kingdom Viridiplantae; phylum Streptophyta; class Magnoliopsida; order Solanales; family Convolvulaceae; genus Cuscuta; species Cuscuta europaea. The sequence continues at coordinate 7,884,651 of CAMAPE010000015.1, read as the reverse complement.
TCAAATAATCATTCATGATTATTCTTCATCAAGAATATTAATAATTCTTTACTCATTAATTAATCATGCCACTTTCACTTAATTCATTATCAATATGGTCAATCATATGTTTAAACACTTTTAAACATTTCTATACATATTCACATACTAGATTACTCTAGTTGTCTCATACATTATCCATGTATGCATTTTTATACATTTCACAATAATATATTCATGATTAATCCACAAGTAAATCTCCTATGCATTAACCATGTAATATTTCCATAATTCATATTCACCATGACTAATCATGCATTTTAATCCATTTAATCATTTCTCAAATCATGATTATGATTTTATTTAGGTAATCACACGTTTGACCCAAGAGTTAAAGACACGTAGTTGTCCACTCACATTGAAATGACGCTAGCAAGCTTTTATCCTCTTCGTTTGAACTCCGGCGACTTTTGGAATTTTCCGGCAAAAACTCCGGCGGCTCCGGCGACTTTTCCAACCACTCCTAGATTTATTGAGAAGTCTAGAATACCTTGGTAAAATTTCTAACAAGGTTTCATAAACCAAAAGTGGTATAAACATCAAAACCCTCCGAGAAGGTATTTTCCGGCAAACCGGTCTTACTCCGGTCATAACTCCGTTCATGGTTAAAACTAATCTTCCAACCCCTCATTCTACACCTCTAACAGTGTAGAACAAGCTTATGGGCTTATCATAAAATTTATAAAGTCATATGAGATTAAATGAAGGAATGAAAAATGTTAATGAGATGATTACCTTAATTAATCTAAGGTTTTCTTCTCTTTTTCCACTTTTTCTTCTTTCTTGAGCAATCAACTTGATTGAGATTGGTTAAAAAATGGATGATGATGATTTGCAGAGGTTAGCCTATCCTTCTTGAGTGAATTGGTCGAAGTAGATGGGAGGGAAGAAGGTAGGAAGGCTCCACCTTGGTCTCATTAGCAAATAAATGTGGGAGTGAGGCTCACACTTATTTGATTCCAATTCTTTCACCTCATCTCACCTCCAAGTATAATGTGCAGCCCCCTTGGTCCATTTTGAGCTCACAAAAAGGTGGTTTGGACCCCACTCATGTGGGAGGTCATCCCAATAAGTCCCGAAGTGTACAACTGGTCTCGAAAGTTGTATTTTTCTGGACTGTTTTAATTAAATTTCATTTTATCGGGTCAAATAAAATATATTTCATTCTTATAATTAATATTGGCTTCTAGAATGAATACATATTACCCAAATTTAATTTAGTGGTCCCAGAATTTATTTTGGGCTATTATCTGTTTAATTACTTATACCGTTAATGGGACCTCGTTTGATAGAAAGGCTAACTTTATGGCTCAACATTAATTTACACCACCATATAAATATTATCTAGTCCAAGATGAACATAATATGTGGTCCCAGAAATATTGGTTGGTCCCCGCCCCTAGTGTAGACTCAACGTGCAATTTACTATTCAAGTAACAGTAAAAATGAGAACATGTTATCTCGTAAATTCATTAGTCATTTCTCATTACTCAATATGTGTTTTGACATTTTGTGACACTTTAATAAAATATTACACTTCTTTTTAAGTGGTCAAAAATGTATGAACTGATAAAATCTTATCTCTTTGTTCCCAAACCAAAATATCTTTAAAGTAGGGTCCTCCAAAAGTACTCTTCTTTAATGTACCAAATTAATCATGTATTTATCAACCCATTATTTTGGATTCTTAAAATATTTATATTTCTTCTGTCATTAATTCATAGTCTTCCGAATTATTAATAGTCCGAGAATTAAGGGCTCACAAGTATCGAATAGCGACCCCGACCCACTTGGCCCTCCAATTGTCATTCTTTATATCATTGTGGTCCTCGACCCATTCCTACTATCAAAATAGTATTGTTCAAATCAACATTAATTTCTTATACACTAAGAATACCACGGGTGGTCCCCGCTCCCGATGTGGGTCACACATCTGATCAATAATCCTTTATTAATTTAAGACAAAAATTTTATCTTTCTCATTTATCAAGGCTACTCTAGTCTTGATTTACCTTCTTTAACCATGTACTTGATGAAAATATTATCTCTGGGTAAAATTCGAGTCCGGTGTTACAATCCTGATGTGCTTGTTGCGATCATGTTGAATGAGATTGACAGCCAAGTACGATACAGATCAGAAACATTATCACTATGAAGCTGAACAGAAGCAAAAATAAAAATACCCATATCGGCCAAAAGTGATCGTATGAATAATGTGTCCTAAACAGTATAAGCTATGACCCTGTATTTTGTGTCAGTGGAAGATTTGGACACCGTTGGTTACTTCTTGGACAACCAAGAGATTAAATTGGAGCCCAGAAAAACAACGTAGCCAGTAGTAGAAGAACATGTGATTAGAATATCATCCACGTATAAAAGAATATAAACAACATGTGACCGGGAGCAAATAAACATGGATGAGTCAGACTTGCTATGCGAAAAATCACGACTCAACAAAAAACCACTGAAACAACGAAATCAAGCTCTAGGAGCTTGTTCCAGACCATAAAGAGCCTTGTTTAGACGACAAACATATTAGGAAAATAGGGATGAAGAAAGCCCTGAGGTTGATGCATATACACTTCTTCAGTTAAGTAATCATGTAAAAATGCGTTTTTCATGTATGATAAGTATTGGGAAGTTTAGATAAGGTTAAGGACTACATATTGGCTGCTATGGTTCTTGATCCACGTCATAAAATGGAAAATCTTAAAGATTATTTGGAATTGATCCATGGGGAGGGTGAAAAAAAGGTTGAAGTTGCTATTAATAGCGTCAAAGCATTTTTATATGAAATTCAAAATGTGTACATGAATGATGCTTCTATGTCTCCTCAAACATCACAATCAAGTGTTAGGAGCAGTGTTACTACTTCTGTGGTGGAAGTGATTAGCACTTCATCATGTATGACATAAGTTGAAAGAAAATTTGCAAAAAAAGAGCAACGAAGAAGAGCTAAAAAAACTGGCAGTATAAATAACGATGTGGATAGGTATCTTTTAGATTCTATGGAAGGGGATGAAAATTCAACTTTCTATGTGTCTTTTCACTATGAGAAGTTACTCAGTTTTCGCTTTCTGTGTGGAATTATCGAGCATGCCGAAATTTTTTGTCCTCGTAAACCGGAAGGCAGTATGGAGAGAAGAGATAGACTATTTGGTCTATGGCTTAGGGACACAAAAAGGGAGGGCACATGTGGGGGAAACAAATGTTTGGTTATGAATAGGAAATGACAAAATAAGGAGAGGGAAGCAGGGAAACATGCAAATAGCTGAGATGAAGTGGAAGATGGTATGTCTAAGAGGAATCAACATAGATAAAGAAAATTTGGATGATAGAAGATGGCTCATCAAACAAAGGAGAAAATATGGACCAAAGGCATAGAAGAATGTAATGGGAGACAAGCGTGAATATTGATACATATATGGAAGCGGAGGTGAGCCTGGCAAAAAAATGAGGAGGCGAGCTACAGATTAGTGGCTCACCTAAAAGAAGAACGAGGTGTTACAAGGGCAATGTGAAGATGAGGAAGAGATAGACATTCAAAAGTTTATTTTATTTAGTTTTGCTTGTTCTAGTTTTCATTTTATTGTTCAGTACTTCGTGTTTATTTTTTTCGTCAACATTGGGGATAGGTGGATTCTTTTTTGTTATACATTTATGGTTGTTAAAGTGACAGGAAGTAGTCAGACTATTCTGGTCGATAATCGATTCGAATCTCTCGCATGTTCAATGACTACTTTTGCTTGTCTTTTTGCTCTTTACTCTATGTGAGATCAAGGATTGAGATAGCCTGTTGACTACAAGGAGTGTAGAGGGAATGTATGAGTAGGTGATAAGTTTGATGTTTGGACGCTCGATTCTACAAGTTTAGTATAAACATTCTTCTTTAAAAAAAGTTGTGAGAATAGGTTTGTTTTGTGGGGGGTTCCAGAACATTGAGCTGCTTGTTGAAATTTCAAGAAAGAATGCTCCATTTATTACTAATAGACTTTTGATTTTCAAAAATATGAGTCTTTTGATATTTTCCAAAATTATAACATATCTTCGTAATCGACGCATGTTCTATGCAACCCTTATCCGGCGAATTTCATCGCCTTCACCGCTCAACTATCGACGCACGTCCTATCCAGACCTCCGCAACCCCCTTTAGCCAGAGCAACCCACGAGTGCACCCTGGTAAGTCATCGTTCCCGTGCATCTCTTTTTCCTCCATGTGTCCCTTTTTTAATTTTCTTTTATTTCCGTCGTCCTCATTTCCAGATCTGTGGTGATGAGGCGCTAGGGCTGGACTAGGGGCCATTAGCGGCGGCCAGGGTTGGTCGAGGATTGACACAGAGCAAGCTAGGGTTGGGCGGTTGCCGCTAGGGCAAGGGTTGGTCGGCGATTTTGACAGATACAGGTTAGGGGCTAAGGGTAGTGGGTTTTGAAGGTGGGGTTGCATGAGTGTGGGGTTGGGGTTCTAGGGCATGGGTTCTGGGGGACAGGGACATGAGCGGAGATGATAATGGAATAGTGGTGTCGATGGCGGCGGCTTGGTGGTGCCGGCATGGCGGCGATCGGTAATAAGGTCGCCAAAAAATTTACCGGCGGTCACAATGACATGTTTTATGACAGTGACATTCAAAAGTGTCATAAAAATCTGGCAGCGACGGGCGACAATGACATAAAAATATACAACTGACAACTTATTTTTTCAAATATATAACCTTCTTAGTCCTATTTTTGTCCTTTTATAAAATGATCACATTTTTGGAGATTGACTTTAATTTAGTAATATTTATGAACAAACCCCAATTTCAATTGACTTAATCGACTGATGAAACTTTGATTGAAACGCTATGTAGTTTGTTGTACTTATGAAACAATTATATTTAAATAATAGTTTATTAATAGAATTAAGAAAACACGAAGAAATAGTTAAAAAAATATCTTGAGCAAATTGAGTCTATTCAATCGAAAAATAATTGCCACATCGCCTTTTTTAGATTAGAAAGTTAACAAATCAAATATTAAATACTGTTGATGGGGTTATGGGACTAGACCCAGAGCCTAATCGGCCCAGGTCCCGAACTTGGACCAGCAGGTCCAAGCCCAACAACCCAGAGCTCGATTCGGCCCAGCCGATCAGGTCAGCATCACGCACCTCCAATGTAAGAAATTCATATGGAAGAATATTTTTTGCCGGTTTGGGATTCCCCTCCAAATAATCTCCGACAACGGAAGGCAGTTCGACTGCGAAGCTTTCTGGCAGTTCTGCGCAGAGTGGGGCGTAGAATCCAGCCGGGTTGCGGTCTGCTACCCTCAGGAAAATGGACAGGTGGAGAACACCAATCGGACAATCGTCGATGGATTGCAAAAGAAGTTGGAGGCCCTCGAGACTGCCTGGGTCGAGGAGTTGAACAATATACTCTGGACCTTCATAACAACCCCATGGAAGGCAACCGGAGAGACCCCCTTCGCCTTGTGTTACGGCTTTGAGGCGAGGACACCGTTCAAGGCCGTAGTCCCCAACCGACGAGTGGAAGAGTTCGAACCAGCCACCAATGAGAAGAGGCTCCGAGCCAAGCTCCACCTCATCGAGGAAAAAAGAGACTGTGCCTTCATCAAAGCAGAAAACTATCGACGACAAGTCAAAGCATACCAGGACAGCCGAGCCCGGCCTCAGAATTTTGACGTTGGTGATTACGTCTTGAGGCGAAGGAAGGTCAGCAAGCCGACAGAGGGAGGTAAGCTTTCCATCAAGTGGGAAGGCCCTTACGTGGTTGACGCCGTGATCGGCCCTGGAACATACAAGTTGAAGACAACAACTGGCCGGCCAGATTTGCCGGACTGCCAGGGCGACGCAGGCCAGCGGTGGAGAGCACGGGATAGCCGCCTAGCACGGTGGGGGCGACCCAGTAGAGTTGCCGGAAGGGAAGCGGCGGTCAGTCGGCTCGGCGGGTTCGCTGCGGCGCTGGGGCGATGCATGGAGGAAGCATGCAGGAAACCAGGAAATAGAAAAGGAAAGAAAAAAAGGAAAGAAAGGGAAAGGAAAGAAAGAGAAAGGAAAGAAAAGAAAGGAAAGAAAAAAAGAAGGAAAGAACGAAAAGGAAGGAATAATAAAATAAAGTCCGAAAATAATTTTTGAAATAATAATAATGAATTTCAGAAATTCTTGGAAGCTGACCTGGAGTCTAAAGTTTGGGAGAAAGCTGATTGGTGGAATGCTAGGGTGCTAAGGGAATTAATTTGGAGCCTTTTAGAGCTGGGTGTCTTATCCAAAATTTGGAAATCTCCATGTTAGACCCTAGATTTTGACAAAACAGTTTTTGATGATACCATAGTTTTGATATCCCCATCTTTTGTAGCATTCAAACATTTGTATACTAGAAGTTGACGGTGCTAGTAAAATTATCTGAAAGTGTCTTGCTAAAATTATCAATTAACAAATAAATGTAACTTGAAAACATAAAATGCAATAAGGTAATATTTTATTACCTCAAAAGGATTTCTTATAGATCCTACCAGTTAAATTTATTTGTTACATCAAATGACACAAAAATATTTCAAACAACTAAACTATTTATTTAAATGGAACACAAAATGCAATAAGGTAATAATTTTTACCTTAATAGGATTTGTTATCATACCAGTTTAATATTTGGTTTATGTTCGAAATACTAGTTGGTCCATACACAACCAAGAGTGACCGGAAGTCAAAAGAAAAATGTTTGTATCAAGTAAATTATACCGACAAAGTCAAAACGCAATAAGGTAATTTTTACCTTGAAAAGGAAATTAAAATCCTACCGGTATATTTACTTTATTACAAACATTTTAATTCGTCGCAGAAAGAAAAGGCACATTGGCACGAAAAAAAATTCATGTGTATAATTGAATAAATGTATAATTTTTAAGACTAATAAAATTAATATTGGAAAGTAAAAATGCTGATGGATAGTCTACCCGGGGGTATATATCCGAGGGGTTATTGCTGAGAATAACTTAGAGAGAAGTCAGAGCCAGTAAATGTAGAGAGAGAGAGTGTATTATAAATGTGGAGCGTTTTCAGCGTGGTTACAAATGGGGAAATGGGGTACTATTTATAGTAGCAATAAATGCCGGACAGAGACACGTGTCAAGCGCCCATTGGCCGAGAGATCACCTCAACTGGTTGGCGTTGGCAGCCGCATGTGGCCGCATTTAATGCGGCTGTTGGATGGGACGTCTTGCACAGGGTACGGTGATCTGTACGCATGTGAGGCGGATATCATGTCGGGAGAGGTGCCCTCGGCTGCAGAGGACTAGCCGAGGGCTCTTAGTGCCGAGGACCCCTGAGTGCCGAGGGCTCCAGGTCCCGAGGGCTACTGTTTTCTGCCGTTTTTCCCCCAGTTTCGTAGTTTGCTCGAGAAACCCGTTCTGTGAGAGTTTCAGCCTTCGGCCAGGGGGCCGAAGGCACCCCTGGCGCGTATTGCGGGCTGCTTGGTACTCTGGGCGCTGTGATTTGGGCATGTTGGGCCTTCTGGGCCTGTTGGGCCTTTACTGGAGTAGTAGGAGTCTATGGGCCGGGGGTTCCCGGGCCATATACTTCATCAGGAGTCCCTCACTCCTTTTGCCGAAAGGTACTTGAGGAAAAAGGAGTAAACTGTGTCTGCCATTTGATGTTGCTCCGTTTGTAGTTTGGTGAGGAGTTCGTTGTTTGCGTGTCCCTGCCGAAGGCAGTCCCTCAGTTACCCACATGTCGGGACTTAAGGGCTTGCTTTGCCGTTTTGTTGGAATTTTTCACCAATTTTGTAATTTAATGATTTTCCCGAGGGCGTCCTCCAGTCCCCCACTCCTTGAGGCACTTGTAAAGTGGTGAAAAGGAGTAGAGTGGTTGCGTTGCTGTTTGTGGGCCGAAGGCTGACGCTTTTCGTTTCATTTTGGGGGGATGCCTCGTTAAAAACCTCATTAGGAAAAACCCTGTGGGAAAAAATCCTAATGAGGGAAAAAGAGTGCACCGAATTCCCCCAACGATGAATCGAAAATGTGAAACCTTGGTCAAAAATGGAGAATAATGGTAATGCCGAAGGCTCTTCTTTTTCTGAGGGCTCATGTGTTGATTAGCCGAAGGCTTGCTGCTGATGTCATGGGGGTGCCGAAGGGGAGCCCCGCAATCTGGGGATCGAGGGCGCGATGGATGAGGGCAGTAGTTGCATTGTCACCGGGGGGTCCCTTGCTTGTTGATTAGTCGGTGATGAGGATATCCAAGGGCTCTCTTTACCTGTGTGCTGTAGACTATCCGTCGATGAGGTATACTCCCCGGGGGCTAACCAGCCCTTACAGTGCTGAGGGGGAATCCCCGAGGGGTGGCCTGATGTGAAGCCTTGGGCTTCTAAAGGAGTGATCCCTAGGGCGTCTGTTATGTGCTGTGTGGGGCACAACCCGGGGGCGTCTCTGGGTAAGTGTACCCGGAGGCTCTCCTTGGTGAAGTGGAGTGAAGTAGAAAACCCGGGGGCTTCCAGAATATAGCCGTTGGAAATATAGCCGTTGGAATATGTAACGTCAGGTTTACAGCCGTTGGGGGGGGGTACACGTGGAGTGTAGCCATTGGTTGCTCGTGGGCGGGCATCACCGGTTGGGTGAAACGACGGTGTGTAATGATGACGCTTGGCCGGAGGCCCAGTTTTTTGGCCCAAGCCCGGATTCTGGAGTCTATAAATACCCCATGCTAATGCCATTCCCCACTGTGCGAACTCAGTGTAGCGAAGCTCTGGCAAAAATTTTCTAGAGAGAGAAACTTGCCCTCGGTTGAATCCCCTGTTCTCAAGGTCAGTTCCCCCCTGCCCTTCTCCTTCTAGTTTAGCTGTGCCTTGTGCCCTTAGGTTAGGAGATAGAATTCTCTAGAAAACCTTAGTTCCCCCGAACCCTCGAGCTAGAGTTAAAATGTCGTCCCAGAGTGATTCTCAAGACATCTCGGGGGCGCCCTCGATGGAGGATGAAGTCCTTTCGGATACGGGGTCCTCAAACGAACAGTCCTCGGCCCAGGAGGACGTTGTGATGGCAGTAGAGGTGCAAAAGGAGCTGCTGGCTGAAGTTGAAGCCGAGGGCTTCGAGCAGGAGTTTGAAGACGAAGAGCTGGCCCTCGCCATGCAGGTTGCAGAGGAGGAGGAAGCAAAAGAGAGGATGAGGGTGACCGTGGCCGTCCTTCCCCCTCGGGGTACTGGTGAGGCCAGTACCTCTCGGCCGCTGGACGCCGTTCCCATCCGGGTGGCCCCCGGGAAGAAGAAGGCTAAGGTAGCTGTTCCCAAGAAAAAGGGGAGCGTCGCAGATCAAGGGAAGCCCCTCGATATGCCCGAGGGGTACTCCTACCTCAACACCGCCGCATTGGAGATCAAGTCGAAGGTTGATGCGGCGGACATCTATGTCACCCAGCTTCACGTGGGCCCCTCGGCCATCGTGGTGACACCGAGTCCGGATGACGTCCTCTCCCGGTCTCCCGAGGGCTGCATTGTGGTGCACGTTCTCTCGGTATCCATGGGGCTCCGCTTCCCCCTGCACCCCTTCCTCCGGGAGTACCTTCGGTTCGTGGGTCTGGTTCCCTGCCAGCTGACCCCGAACATCCATTCTTATATCACTGGCTTCCTTCAGCTCTGCAAGTCCCGGGGGGTGACGCCTAGCCTGGACCTCTTCTTCCAGAGCTTCAACTTGTGCCAGGGGGGCACGCGAATGCCGAGGGATTCGCCAATTTGCAGCAGGTGTCCATGTTCAAACTCTTCACTGAGGCGCCCTCCTCGAACAAGGGGTGGAAGGACCGGTGGTGCTATGTGAAGCTGACCGAGAGCCCCTTCCCGAGGGAGCTACGTGACCGCTTCAGGAGGCACGAGAAGAGGAGGAGCGCCGCCCTCGAGAAAGATGGTAGGATTCTGGCCATGATCCCGGAGGGCCGGGACAAGAATATCACCATCAAGGAGTGCACCAAGGAAGGAGATCTCTACACCCTCGGGTTCCGGCGGTACCGGTTCCTGGGGGAAACAGATGAGAAGTTCCCAGTGTTTGAGGGAGCCTCCGGAGGTAGTGGCTGAGGGCATTCTCACCCTCATATCTTAGCACGTTGTTTATTTGCTTCGTTTATTCTTTATGCCACTTATTAGTGACCCCTCGATCCTAACTCCTCATTGTTTTGCAGGTATCCCAGTAAACATGATGAACGTCAAAGGCCTCGCTCGACTCAAGAACAAGCCGGCCAAGGATCCGAAGGGGTCGGACGCTGGCAGCCAAAAGCCCGTCGGCGCGCCTCCCAAGAAGCCTGAGGGCGATGCTGCTGCGGCGAAGAGGAAGCCGACGGAAAAGGAGCCCCCCAGGCCCCCAAGAAATTGAAGAAGGGGGACGCTGCGAAGGATGACCCCCCGGTGGTGATTGTAGATGACCCTCCGGAGATGCCGATGGCGCAGGTGCCGAGGGGTGCCTAGGAGCCATCTCTCGAGGTCCTCACGCTCTCCCTTCCGGCTGGCACGGCCGTGTTGAATGGCACGGCTGACCCGAGGGCGCTCCTGAGAGGTATAACCCTCGATATCGACAGGGCAGCTCTCGGGGCCGATGACGATCAAGCCCTCGAAGACAGGATCCTCCGGTCTTCCCTCACGGTAAGTTTATTACAGTTTGTCTTTCTCTTTCCTACTTTGAACTAGGAAATCACGTTCGGCCCTGACAACTCATTTATTTTTGCAGACTTGCGTTGCCCTCGGAGAGCAGTTCCGACGGCTGGAGGAATGGCGCCTCCACAAAGCTGGGCAAGACGCCAAGATGAAGGAGCTAATCCTCAGGGACTCCCAGGCCACGAAGCTGATGGCCCAGCTTGAAGAGGACCTCCAGCTTGCGAGAGCGGAGGCCGGGAGGCTCAGGGTGGAGAAGGCAAAAGCTGAGGAGGCTGCTGCGGAGGCCGCAAGGAGAGCCGCCGAGGAGTCCGAGGCCATCAGGGCGAAGGCTGTCGCCACAGCCCGGGAGGAGGCCATCTCCGGGTTCCTGGACGGGGGGTGGAAGACCGAGGGGCACAAGGCGTGGCTGTCCTCGGTTGTGGAGGCCTCAGTCGACGAGTGGTGCGAGGGCCCGAGCGAGGAATGGATGGCCCGAAAGGGTAAGCAATATTATGATGGGGGTGAGTTTTTCACTCAAGCCCTCATCTACCGGAGGATGGCCCGCCATTTGAAGATTGAGCCGAAGGACTTTGACCCGGCGGCATACGGGCTCCCCCCCTGCAGCCAGACATCCGCGTTCCTCTCCCCCCGATGTCGAGAGGCCAGACCTGGAGGATTCTGAGCTCCGGAGGGAAGCCGAGGGTGACGAACCTGAGGCCGATGTAGAGGTCACTTCGAAGCCATCGGGGGAGGCGGCCCCCGGGAATGACGTTATTTGATGTATAATTTGTATTCAGCAATTTGAACACTCTTTGTAATAGTCACATTAGTATGTTTTCGGCCTCGGCCACCATTGTAATAATTACATTTACTCTTTGTTGTGATGAATGATGGATGAGTGTTTGCCTTCGGGCTTCGTATATATGGCTTGTTTTCTCTAATTCCTTTCTTCTTGAATGTATGCCTCCGTTTTTCTTGAGTGTATGCCTTCGCCCTTTTTGAATGTATGTCTAGGACTTAGAATATTTTCTAAGTGTTTGAATACGGTTGTAGCCTTCGGCAGTTGGGCACCCTTTGCTGGATATACAACCGAGGGCTCAGCAGTAATTAGGACTTAGAAAATTTTCCTAAGTGTAGCACACCATAGGGCCTTCGGATGTTTGTAGTCCAATTGCTGGGTGGTGACTAGGTTGAGAACCCAATGTACATGACTTAGAAAATTGTTGTAAGTGTAGTGTGTCATGTAGCCTTCGGCTACTGTGGAGCCCCAACTGAAATGTTGATTAGGCCGGGGGGCCAATCTTCAGGACTTAGAAAACTTTCCTCAGCGTTGATTCCTTGTGTGCTGTAGCCTTTGATTGATAGGTAGCCTTCGGCTATTAGGTCCCTTCATAAGTTGAGATGAGGGTGAAATATGTAGGACCCAGAAAGATTTCCAAGTGTTGCTTTTCCCTTGGGAGCCTTCGGGCGATGACATCCCTTCTTGATGTATGAGTAGTTGACCGAGGGAAAAATATGCAGGACTTAGAAAATTTTCTAAGTGCTGTTGTATCGCATAGCCTTCGGCTATCATATTCCCTTAGCTGTAATATTGGTTGGGCCGGGGGCCCAATCTTTAGGACTTAGAATTTTTTTTTTCTAAGTGCTGCTTCCTTGTGTCGCATTCGGGGTGATGGGTGCCCTCTGCGTCACTGTTGCAAGATGCCCGGGGGCTACTCATTTAGGACCTAGAATATTTTCCAAGCGTGGATTGATGTTGAGCTTCCGGATGTAGATTCCTCCGGAGGAGCATGTGCCCTCGACAATTACTTGGAAAGTTGTAGAGTTTGACTTAGCCAGTTGTGTCCCTTGTCATGGGGTAAGGGCTCTCGGTATTAGTGCATAACAGATGCCCTCGGTATTTTGTTGGAGGTACCGTTTAGTGGACTTTGGATAGTCCAGTCCCTTCGTATTGTTGAAGCCTTTGGGGCTTGCGTGACCGGAGGTGACCAAGCAGTGGACTTAGCCGTTTCTTGATGATATTTGTTTGAGTAGTATCCTTCGGGAAATAGGAGCCTTCAATTACCGGAGGTGTTCCCGTGGGAGCCCTCGGCATGTTGTGACCTGTCGGAGTGTACTCTTTGATTTCTCGCTGAGTCTACTCCCCTTCACCCCCTCTTTTTTTTTGGTGGTGAAGGGAAGGCATCAAGAAACTTGGTTTCTTGGTAAGGCTGGGCCTATTAGGAGACCATCAGAATACACCAATGGCTCTCCTCCCTCGGGTTAACCTTCCGAGTTCCGAGGGGATCGAGGGTCGTTTCCTGGGTACCAGATATGATGGTCTGTAACCTGCCTCCCCTTGGGGGATGGCGCGGAAAGCGCCTCATTTTTGAAAGTCGTCCCCTCGGCGCTAGACATAGTCCGTGGCCTGCCACACCCTTGGGGTGGTGGCGCGGGGAGCGTTTCGGTTTGGAAGTCGAATCCTGGGGATTTCTCGTGCCTGTCATACCCTTGGGGTGATGACGCGGATAGCGTTCCGTTTTTGAAAGTCGAATCCTGGGCATTTCTCATGCCTGTCATACCCTGGGGGTAGTGACGCGGAAAACGTTTCAAGGAAGGGTTTTCATTTGCACACTAGTTGCAAATGGCCGGGGGCACTACGTGCCGCCGGCACTGATGGTGGCGCCTTCGGTATATGCGTCCTCGTGGGGTACGACTTTTAGAAACAAAACTCGGTGTTAGTCTCGATGTGTAGCCCCCGGTACTTGGTACCGAGGGGTCTTCTGTAGGAACACTTGGTGTTCTCTTTTGTTGTAGTTGATGGAGGTGCCTACCCTCGGTACTTGGTACCGAAGGGTCTTCAAATGAAACACTTGGTGTTTTGATTGGAGTGTTCGCTCTCGGTGTTTGGTGCCGGAGGGCCCTCGGAGGAAACACTTGGTGTTTCCCAGCAGATGTTTGGAAGTCGATAGGAGAGCATATCCCTGGCACTGGGTGCCGAGGGGTCTTCTTTGAAACATTTGGTGTTTTTCTTCGTTTTGATGTTGATGATGGAGGTGTACCCTCGGCACTGGGTGCCGAAGGGTCTTCTGTAGGAACACTTGGTGTCCTTATCTTTTCTTTTTTGATGTTGAAGGTGGGGATGTACCTCGACACTGGGTGCCGAAGGGAAATGAAACACATGGCGTTCCTTGTCATTGGTGATAGGAGTTCCCACCCTCGGTACTTGGTACCGAGGGGTCTTGTTCGAAAACACATGGTGTTTTCCTGTTGTTGTAGGTGTTGATGGTGTACGCCCTCGGCACTTGGTGTCGGAGGGGGTTCTTCTCGTGGTGAGGCCTGGGGCCTGTAGTCAGTATGAGGGCTTGGTGTCTCACAAGTGTTTTGTTCTTGATGTCTTGAATGTGTCTTCATTCTTCAAAATTGGAGGCCTTGGGCCATAGGATACTACATTAACTAGTCATGAGGGCTTGGCCGCTCTTACATTATTGATAAAATTTAACTAAGTGGTGTACATTCCAGTGCCTAGGGACCTCTTTCCCGTTAGGGCGTTTGAGCTTGTAAGTCCCGAGTTTGATGATGGCTGCTATGATGTAGGGGCCTTCGAATTTTGGTGCCATTTTTCCTCCCTCGGTTGGCTGGCTAGCTTCCCTCCTCCGGAGGACATAGTCCCCCACTTGAAATTCTCGGGTGCGAACTTTGGCGTCGATGTAGCCTTTGACTTGCCTTCGGTAGTTTTCTGCCCGGATGAAGGCTTGCTCCCGGCGTTCTGAAATGAGGTGGAGGTCGAGGGCCATGTTGCTGTCGTTGACCTCGGGGTCATATTGGATCACCCTCCGGGTGGGAAGGGTGACTTCCGTAGGAGCTTTGGCTTCAAAACCGTAGCAGAGGGAGAAGGGTGTCTCACCTGTTGCTCGCCGAGGGGTGGTGCGGTAGGCCCAAAGGATGTTGTGGAGTTCTTCCACCCAGCCACCGCCCTCGGCCTCCAGCTTCTTTTTTAGGCCCTCGAGCAAGGTCCGGTTGGCATTCTCTACTTGCCCATTGCCTTGAGGGTAGGCAACGGAGGAGAAGGTGTGTTTGATGCCCCATGCCTCCAGAAGGGCACAGAAGGGGGCTGCCCCAAATTGTGTCCCATTGTCGGAGATGATCTGCTGGGGGACGCCAAACCTTGTGAGGATGTTCTTGAGGACGAAGTGACGGCACTTCGCCTCCGTGATGCTGGCGAGGGGTTCAGCCTCCACCCACTTGGTAAAGTAGTCGATGGCCACAATGATGTATCTGTTGTTGGAGGTACCCCTCGGCAGAGGGCCCACAAGGTCTATCCCCCATCGAGAAAAGGGGACAAATGTGCTGATGGGGGCATAGTTGACCGCTGGCCTGCCGGGGGCTCTCTGGAAATGTTGACATGCGGTGCACCTCCGGGCCAGGTCAGCACAATCTCTGGCCATGGTTGGCCAGAAGTAGCCCTGGAGAATGAGCCTTCGGGACATGGAGAAGGGTCCCTGGTGAGCTGAGCAAGTGCCACTGTGCACTTCCTCCATTGCGACCTCGGCTTCATCTTGATGAAGGCACCGAAGTAGCGTGCCGTTGTAAGATCGTTTGTAGAGCCTTCCATCTTCGATGGTGTAGCTAGGAGCCCTCAGCTTTGCCAGTTTAGCGCGGGTCTCATTCTCGGGTAGCTGCCCTGTGGAGATGAAGGCGGTGACATCTGAGATCCAATCCTCTTGGCGTTGTTGTATGTTCATAACGGGGCTTGCATGGATACTTGAGAGGCTGAGTTCCTCAATTTTGGCAATTTTGGAGATGTGCTCGGGGGAGTCGGCCGAGAGCTTAGACAATATGTCGGCCTCGGAGTTCTGAGCCCTCGGTATTTGAGTGAGAGAGTGTGCCTCAAATACCTTAAGCAATTCCTTGGCCGCTTCCTTGTACTGTTTCATTCTTCCCTCCTTGGCCTCATATTCCTCGGAGATTTGGCCAACGACCAACTTGGAGTCGCATTTGATGTGGATCTGCCGAGCCCTCATGTTGGCAGCCAGCCGAAGGCCACATAGGAGGGCCTCATATTCGGCCTCGTTGTTGGAGACTTTGAAGGAGAAGCGGATTGCATAGTAGGCTCTGAAGCCCTCGGGAGTAATGAGGACTACCCCTCCCCCGCAGGCTTTGGTCGCGGATGAGCCGTCGGTGTAGAGGGTCCACCAGTCGTCCGAGGTAGCCGAGGGCTCCCCGTCCGTGGCTGCCCTTGCGGTACACTCCGTCACAAAGTCCGTCAGGGCTTGGCCCTTGATGGCGGGCCTCGGACGGATGTCAATGTTGTACTGGCTCAAGAAGATAGCCCATTTCACCATGCGGGAGGAGCTGGTGGGGCTCCTCATGAGGGCGCCGAGGGGTTGATGAGTGAGGACCTGAACCGGGTGAGCTTGAAAGTAGTGGCCCAACTTCTTGATAGTCCAAACGATGGCTAACACCGTTTTTTCCACAGGGGAGTACCTGAGCTCGGCCTCCCTTAGGGTCTTGCTAACGTAGAAGATGGCATGTTGGATGCCGTCTTCCTCCCGGATGAGCACAGAGCTGATGGCCGCCGGGCTGACCCCAAGGTAGAGGTAGAGGGTCTCCCCTACCTTGGGTTTGGAGAGCACAGGAGGTGAAGATAGATATCGTTTGAGTTCATCGAAAGCCTCCTGGCATTCTGAAGTCCATTGAAAACCAGCCGTCTTCCTCATGATTTGGAAGAAAGGTAAAGACTTCTCCGCTGATTTAGATAGAAAGCGGTTGAGGGCTGCCAGGCGGCCCGTCAACCGTTGAATTTCCTTCACATTGCGTAGGGGTTCCATGTCGATGATGGCCTGGATCTTCTCGGGATTGGCCTCAATACCCCTTCGGCTCACCATGTAGCCCAAGAATTTGCCCCCTTGGACGCCGAAGGTGCACTTCTTCGGGTTTAGCCGAAGGTTGAATTTTTGCATGATGGCGAAGATTTCCCGGAGGTCGTTGGCATGGCTGGAAGATTGTTTGCTCTTGACGATCATGTCGTCAACATAGGCCTCCATGGTGCGCCCTAGGACGGCTTGAAAGATCCGGGCCACCATCCGGGTGTAGGTGGCTCCCGAGTTCTTTAGGCCGAAGGCCATTACCAGGTAGCAGAAGATGCCCTCGGGAGTCATGAAGGCAGTTTTTTCGGCGTCCTCCTCGTGCATGAAAATTTGGTGATACCCTCGGAAGGCATCGAGGAAGGACATGATCTCACACCCTGCGGTCTCATCCACCAGTTGATCAATATTCGGTAGAGGGAATGGATCCATAGGGCACGCCTTGTTGAGATCGGTGTAGTCCACACACATGCGGAAGGTCGGGGGCTTCTGTGCGAGGACTACGTTGGCCAGCCATGAGGGGTATTTCACCTCCTTGATGTGCTTAATTGAGAGGAGCATGGCGACCTCCTTCTTCACAAATTCCCTCCTCTCGGCGGAGAGGGGTCTTCTTCGTTGCTGCACTGCTTTTGCCGAGGGGTCCAGCGAGAGGCGGTGGGTGATGACCCTTCGGCTTATTCCCGGCATGTCCTCCGGCCCCCACGCAAAGACAGTGGAGTAGGCGCGGAGGGCGTCGGTGATACCGGTCTTCAGATCTTCAGGGAGCTGGGCTCTAATCTTCACGACTCTCTCCGGCTGGGCCGGATCGAGCGCAAAGTCTTCTACGTCCTCGGCTGGTTCAGCCCTCGGCCTTTTTTCTTCTTGGTCGATGGTTCCGGTGATGGTGTCAACACGGAATTCCGTCTTACTTACCTTCTTAGTGACTTGAAGATAGCAGGCGCGGGCGATTTTCTGATTCCCCCGGGAGTAGCCAATGCCCCCCTCGGCGGGAAACTTGAGGCAGAGGTGCCTCATGGAGATGATGGCCTCGAGGTCCTCGAGGGCTGGCCGGCCGAGGATGATGTTGTGGGAGCAGTCGATGTTGACGACGACAAACTCCACTTGGAGCTGGGCTCTATGGAGCCCGTCGCCGAAGATCACCGGGAGGGTTATCACCCCCTCGGAATCAATAGTATCGCCGGTGAAGCCGGCAAGAGGGGTCTTAATGGGCCGAAGAGACCCCCTCTCCAGATGCAGCTCTCTGAAGGTGCTGAGGTACATTACATTGACGGAGCTGCCCGTGTCAATGTAAGTTTGGTGAATGATGGTGTCGTTTATTTCAGTCCGAATCACGAAGGCATCCCTGTGAGGAGGAGAAGTAGGAGGGAGATCTGCGTTGGTGAAGGTGATGGGTTCCTCCTTCAGTCGCTTTACCGGGGGCATATGAGTGACTTCCCCCACGTAAAGCGATTGAGCCCACTTCTTTCGCTGGCTGGTGGAATCGCCCCCTGTATTGCCACCGGTGATCATGAGGATGTGGCGTTTTTTCTCCTGGTAGTGGGGGTACTCCTCCTCTTCTTCTTCCAAGTTTCTGATCTCCCTCTTCTTGCCGAGGGGGATGGTGTTCGGGTTTACCCAAGCGTTTACCATCGTGTGGTGCCCTCGGGGAGGTCCCTGATGAGAAGGTCCCTCCTGCCGAGGGCTCTGAACAAATTGGGACAGGTGCCCCGCTTGTATCAACCTCTCGATGGCCGTCTTTAGCTGATGGCAGTCATCGGTTCTGTGCTCCTGGTGCCGATGGAAGCGACATTATGGGAACTGGGGGTTGATAGCATTTACCTCCGGGGGTGCGCGGGACTCGCGCTCAACGAGGCCCCTCTCCTCGGAAAAATCAAGGATGATGCTGACGGGGTGCGTCAATGGTGTCCGAGGGCGGTCCAGGAGAATGGGCTGTGCCCAAGTCTTAGGGCTGCTCTTATAGCCTCCCCCGGGCTTGGCTTGGCCTTGCCGAGGGCGGTCATCAGAGGGTCCTGAAGCCTTGGGATGATTTGGAGGAGCCCCCGGCCCTCGGTTATTTTTGTTGTCAGCCCTAGGGGGCTGCTGATCCGGATGCTGGTGATATTTCTCCACCTCCTCGGCCTCAACATATCGGTCCCCCCGCTGCAAAGCCCTTATGTAGTCGCGGGGGGGGGGGGGGGGGGGTCAATGATGAGGCTCCTTGAAAAGTTGCCGGTGCGGAGGACGGTCTGTAGGAGGGCCAGGAGGGTCCCGTCATCAGCCCCGTCGACTTTGTCGGCCTCCGTCCTCCAGCGCTCCAGGAAGTCCCGAAGGGTCTCATCCCTCTCCTGGCGTATGGTTAGGAGGTGGGAGAAGTGCTTCCTCGTGCGACGCCTCCCGACAAATTGTGTTAAGAATCGCTGGGCGAGTTCTTGCCACGAATCAATGCAGCCCTCGGGCAACCGGTTGAACCATTCGTACGCCGGCCCCTCTAAGGTGGAGAGGAACCAACGACACAAATATTCATCCGATGCCCCCACCATCATCATGCTGTTCTGATATTTGCTGTAGTGTTCCTTGGGGTCCGTCTTCCCGTTGTAGGGCTGTATGTGTTGCCCTCTGTACTTTTCCGGGATCCGGGCCGCCAGCACTCTTGGGGTAAATGGCGTCCGGGTCCGGAGCTGGATGACGGGTTCCCCGGAGCCCTCGGCAACCTTCTTCTGTAATTCCTCCATCTTGGCCATCATGGCCTCGTATTTGAGGTCTGAATGAGGGGTGGAGGTGGTGGCGTGAGCTTTGTTGGCCTCCATTTCGTCAAGCCTGCGTTGGAGGGCCGCAATAATTTCGTCCCGGGGATCCTTCGGGAGGGTCTCCGCCCCCTGCGAACGAACCCGGGCCGAGTGGGCCTGGTTGATCTGGTGGCGAGCATCGTCGGCATGAAGGGGTGCCTTGCCTTTGTCCCGAGGGGGACGCTCCTCGTCTGCCCTCGAGACAGACCCTCCGCTTTCCTGGGGCCTCTGGAGTGCTTTCCCTCCGAGGCGGTCTTGGACCCCTCGGCGGTCTGGCCCTCCTCCGAGCCGGTTGAGGGCGGAAGTGCGGGGCCTCTCTCTGTTGTCATTGTGGCGGTCCCGGGATTGAACTTCCTGGGAGGACGTATCTTGGGCCACTACCCCTTCGTCGTTCCTAATCCGAGGGGTGGGGTTTCCGAAGGGGTGTGGCAGAGGGGGAAGTATGATGTTCTCCCCAACCTGGGGTTGCGCCGGAGCCAGGGTGCCGAAGGCACCCGGGTTCTGAGTGAGCGTTTGGATGAAGGCGGAGAGCGCCGATTGCACGTCGATGGTGAGGACCGGAGGGCTGACTTGGTCATCGCTCCGGTTTTTCTTCTTGGCCTCGATGCCGAGGCGGGCATCGGGGGCATTCTGTTGGATCTGAAGGCGTAGGTCGACAGCCGCCTGTTCCAGCCCAGCGATGACACCGCCCTCGGGAGCCCTGTGAGAGGCTTCGGGGGCGTTGACGTCGCCGAGGGTCAGGTTCTTGTCTTCTACGTTTTTGGAGTTGGCACGTGTTGTTCTCACCATTTTGGTAGAGGGCTAGTGTTTGGCGAAGGGGGAGGGTTTCTTACTCGATTGTTCGACCTCTCAACGAGAGCACCAAATGATGGATAGTCTACCCAGGGGTATATATCCGAGGGGTTATTGCTGAGAATAACTTAGAGAGAAGTCAGAGCCAGTAAATGTAGAGAGAGAGAGTGTATTATAAATGTGGAGCGTTTTCAGCGTGGTTACAAATGGGGAAATGGGGTGCTATTTATAGTAGCAATAAATGCCGGACAGGGACACGTGTCAAGCGCCCATTGGCCGAGAGGTCACCTCAACTGGTTGGCGTTGGCAGCCGCATGTGGCCGCATTTAATGCGGCTGTTGGATGGGACGTCTTGCACAGGGTACGGTGATCTGTACGCATGTGAGGCGGATATCATGTCGGGAGAGGTGCCCTCGGCTGCAGAGGACTAGCCGAGGGCTCTTAGTGCCGAGGACCCCTGAGTGCCGAGGGCTCCAGGTGCCGAGGGCTACTGTTTTCTGCCGTTTTCCCCCCAGTTCTGTGAGAGTTTCAGCCTTCGGCCAGGGGGGCGAAGGCACCCCTGGCGCGTATTGCGGGCTGCTTGGTACTCTGGGCGCTGTGATTTGGGCCTGTTGGGTCTTCTGGGCCTGTTGGGCCTTTACTGGAGTAGTAGGAGTCTATGGGCCGGGGGTTCCCGGGCCATATACTCCATCAAATGCAATGAAGTAAATTCATTTACCTTAAAAGGATCTTCGAATCCTACTAGTAGAAATTTTATTAGACTCAAAAATTAACCGTTCGATTATTTGTTATATCATCTCGTGATCATCCGGAGCCAATCAAAGAAAAGGAATCCAGCATGGAGGGCATTTAATGCAAAATCGTACACTAACCCAAAGCATGGGACGAGCAGTCAAGTGGAAAGCCTAAAAAGAAAAACAACAGCCGCTAGGCAAATAGAGACAAAGAAGTTATCGGCTCCAAAGAAGAAGACGAACAACAAGTTGTTATCTTCTGAAACAAAGATTTAACGAGCAGGATTAAATCATCTCAACCAACTGATGATAGTAATCTACCGGAGACGCCTATAAATTAAGGCCGAAGCATGAGTTCTAAAATATGTTCTTGAGTACAAAAGCAGAGAAGTCCTATAAGCATTCAAGGGATATCTAGCAAAAGTGAAAGTGCTTGATCATAACTTCACTCTCTGCTTTGGCTCATGATTCACTAAGCTCTTAGACTAGATCATCATTTTTATATTTTAGAGCTTAGTTTTTAGTTGGAGACCAGATTTTTCTTGTAGTATACAAGGTGTTGTAAAACACTCAGGAGGACAGTTGTTCCCGACCTGAAGTGTGGTTAGATAGGTCAGGAGTACCTTTTGATCCCCACTGGATCAATCGAGAAAAACCTAAAGGATTGAGTAGCTTGGAGTGGTGTTGTACTCCTCGTGAAACACCTTCAATCTAGGCCAGAGTTGTCAAGGCTAGATTGGAACTAAGTGTATTGGGCTGGATGTAGGAGGATTACACCACCTCTGAACCGGGATATATTGTGTGTTGATTTATTTTCAGTCAACATAGCACACACCCAACACTTCTCAATAAGGGAATCGTAGTTTGCCAGCAGAATCCTAAGCAGTAGTCTTAATTGACTCTACTGCTTATCCTGCTGATTAATAACTTACTTTTTCTTGAGACAATTGTTTCACAAGAGCTTCAGAATATCACTACTTAGAGGTCTGTTTTGACAGTTCTCAGAACACACTCCTCAAACGCAGCAGGTGCCTCACCAGTTACCTGATACTACCCAACTGTTGAGACCTCTGCTCAAGCAAAACACCTTAACATCTCCAGCTCAGCACACATTCAGTAAGCCCTCATCACTCTATATAAGGCCATATTATCATCTCTCCCAAATTCCTATTTTCCTCTAGCAGTTGCCTCAGCAGTTCCCTGCCATCTAGGCAACTGCCAAGTCAACTGCTCACTGTTTGAAGTCCAAACATCATTCAAGCTAGAAAGTTATCACAAACTAATTATAAAGAGGTTAAAGACTTCCGCTGTGCATATATAAATTTCCCAAAATATTATAGATCAACTCATCTAGAAGGGAAGTTTTTAAAGTTGAAAAAGCTTTAAAAGTCTATTCACCCCCCCTCTAGACTTTTACCTCTATCCGGGACCAACAAGTGGTATCAGAGCAGAGTGTTCCTAGAGTCAGTTTTTGACTAATTTGAACTAAAGATCCAAAACCACTCTACTTCCACTACTAGAAAAATGTCTTACAGTGACACCAAATTAGTGTCACTAATAGGCTTCTGTGACACTAAAAAAGTGTCGCTGAATGTGGGGGCTAGTGACACTAAAAAAGTGTCACTAAAAGTGTCACTAAATTATGACACTATAGTATCACTAAATTATGACACTACGATGTCACAAAGCTCTATGATACTATGGTATCACAAAACTCAATGACACTACGGTATCACAAAAATCAATGACACTACGGTATTAAAAAACTCAATGACACGCTAATACTATGAAATCATACAAATTATACATTGATTATAATCATAATTTAATACTAATAAATAACCAAAAGTTCAAATATTTTTATTTATATCTCAAATTCTCACATAAATGTGAATGTACATACTACATAATTAAAAGGGGCACACCCCACAACAAAAAATAATAAACAAGAACAAAATGCTACCTAAAATAAAAATACATGTGTCAAAACACAAAGAGGCAGAAACATCAACTATGGAGACAAGACGAGATGAAGTGGACTTCCTAGTCATAGCACCATACACATTCAATAAGGCAAGTCGAGTACTTCGATCTTGAAAAGTCATACACTCTCTGATAGGAGCAGACTAGGCACCGGCCCGGCCTCAAAAGCGAATGCTAGGACAAACCTGCATAATCAACACAAAATTTGTAATTAAAGTCATGCCAACAAACCTCACTCAGGTCTCTTCCGTTTTAGAGGTGTGACGTTTGTCTTCTGTGTGGTTTTTGTGATAGAATTACTAACTTTAGCTTGGAAAATAGACTCCCCAAATCTTTGCTTAACAAGAGCCCCATTCCGCCAATCAGATGCATTGACTTAAGAGTAAAACAGATTAAAAACTAACTTGTCTGTTTGTTATGATAAAATCCAAGAGAATGATTCAATAGTTGATAACAAAATGGATTTAAATGTGCATGTATGACTATAGAAGTAGATATAAGACTGACAATTGCTATATAATTATTATGTATCGAGTACATTGCACCTTTCATGTCTAAAACAATGAAATGGATGATGGAAAGTGATACTAATAACTTGTTTATCACTACCTCAATGACTTCAAACCCTTGCTCTTTTGCACATGCATATATGGCAGCAGACTTTCCACACTGCAGTGTAATAACTTGTTTATCACTACCTCAATGACTTTGAGGAAGAAGATGAGTATGATGACCCTCATTATGACCGTATGAGCGAGGTACTAGAATGGTACCTCGAGAATAAGGCAAAGAGAGAGCAGCGGCGCCAAGCTAGACAGGCTAGGCAAGCCATGGGGCAGGGAAGCCGAGGTGCTTCTAGTGCTCCATCGGGAGCATTTGGGGGAGACACGATGGTGCGCATCTCCAAGTACCTCAATGAGGCCAGGGCCTTGGGGTGCAAATCATTTGATGGCAAGGGCGACATATCTGAGGCCGCCGACTGGATTAAGAAGTTAAATGATGTATCTAGGGATATGCAAATTGGACTCGATGTGAAGTTGAGGGTTGCCACCAGGCTACTAGAAGGGGTAGCTGTTGTATGGTGGGAAGGTGTGGAAGGAAAGTTCCACGGTGAGGCCACTTGGGAGAAATTCGAAGTGGAGTTTTATAATCAGTACTACTCAACTTTTGAAGTCAATCTCAAAAGGAGAGAGTACACAAACCTGAAACAGGAGGATGGTTGCTCGGTGAGGCAATTGGAACAGAGGTTCCGTGACTTGGCACGATTCATCCTAGAATACTCTTTGGATGAAAATCGTATGGCCAATCACTTTTGGGATGCTCTATAGTTGGACATCTGTGACCGAGCTACTTACCATCACAACATGACATTTAGCCAGATTGTCGATCAGGGGCTCCTTGGGGAAGCCCAATGGAATGAGAGGAAGTTGAGGGACGTCGAGGAGGCGAAGAAGAGAAGATGGGGAAACTCTGGGCCCCAAGACCACTCCCGGAAGCATCACGCTTGGGGTGGTAATTCATTCAGGGCGCCAGCACCACCGGCGAAAAGGAATAAGGGCTCGGGAGGGCAAGGGGCCAAACCAGGGAGTACGTGGTCACCGAGGTGCGCAAATTGCGGAAAGAACCATGCGGGGAAGTGCAATGAACCACCTCGGTGTTACAAATGCGGTAGCACGAGTCACCTGAAATCCTCTTGCCCAATGTTGAATGGAGGTGGTCCATCGGGGGCCATTGAAGGACCTACGGCTAGTAGGGGACTTGTGGGACCGTCTCAGGCCGGCACAGGAAGGGGCGGACCCACGGCTAGCAATGTCGCGTCTGTTAACCAAGGTAGAACCCAGGCACGAGTGTATGCAATGACCGAGGAAGATGCGCGAGCGAACCCGGACTCCGTTGCAGGTAATGCACTAAACCTTGTATGTTTCTAGGCTTGTATTAAAGTTATAATCCCTAGGGGTCAGTTGCGAACAGACTTAGAGTCGAATCGGGGAAACTGAGCGAAACCAAGCTAATACCCGACCGGGTATAGTAGGTTACCCGACCGGTATGCTAAGTTTTCATACCCGCCGGTACTACCAGGTCGGGTAAAGGAGAAGAATCGCTTCTGGAACAGAGACCCGACCGGGTAGAGTAAGTTACCCGACCGGGTATGCTAAATTCGTGTACCCGTTGGTCTTACCAGACCGGGTAGAGCAAGATAATTGCTTCTGGATTGGATACCCGACCGGGTATAGGGATGTACCCGACCGGGTATAGCAGTATGTCTTAAATACGGGCGTATCTCGTGGGCCTACGACTCAATTTTGGATAGAAGAAGTATCTTACATGGCTTATAAATGTAGGAACGCTAAAGATTAATGGAAAGGATGCGAGGATCCTTATCGATACGGGAGCGCAACGTTCATTCGTCAGTGAGGCGTTTGCCATGGGATTAGGCACACCTTTAATACCTATGTCGCAAACCCTTTTGGTATCTACGCCTCTAGGGGATGAAGTTGAACGGAATGACTACTATCCTTCATGTGATGTGGGGATAGGGGAGCACCGTCTAACGGGTGACTTCGTACTGTTAGACATGCTTGAGTTTGATGCCATACTTGGCATGGACTGGCTTGAAAAGCACCATGCGAAGGTAGATTGCTACACCAAGGTGTTAGAACTAAAATATGGAGAAGGAAATACTCTATGCTTCGAGGGAGATAGAGGGAAATTCAATCCTTGTATCATATCGGCCATAAGAGCAAGGCGTATGATGAGGAAAGGGTGTCAAGTGTACTTGGCCTATGTCATAGGCAAGGAAGGCAAGGGAAAGAGTCTCACTGAGGTGAGAGTGGTGAGTAAGTACCCAGAAGTTTTCCCTGAAGAACTCCCGGGACTCCCACCAGATCGAGAAATTGAGTTCACCATTGAAGTAGAACCCGGTACGAAACCCATCTTGATTCCTCCATATCGGATGGCACCGGCTGAACTTCAAGAGTTGAAGGTGCAATTGGAAGAATTACTGGACAGCGGATTCATCAGGCCGAGTCATTCACCGTGGGGAGCACCATTACTCTTTGTAAAGAAGAAAGATGGTACACTTAGAATGTGTATCGATTACCGTCAGTTGAACAAGGTCACGATAAAGAATAAATACCCTTTGTCAAGGATCGATGACTTGTTTGATCAACTACGGGGGGCAACCATGTTCTCTAAGATTGACTTGAGGTCAGGCTACCATAACCTGAAGATCAAGGAGAGTGACATACCCAAAAGTGCATTCCGTACAAGGTATGGTCACTATGAGTTTCTAGTAATGTCGTTCGGGCTTACGAACGCCCCCGCGGCATTCATGGACCTCATGAACCGAGTATTTCACCAATACTTAGACCAGTTCGTCATAGTGTTCATTGATGACATTTTGATATACTCCATGAATGAAGAGGAACACGAAAAACATCTAATGCTTGTGCTTGAAACACTGCGGGAGAAGCAACTCTTTGCCAAATTCTCTAAATGTGAATTTTGGCTTGGGGAGATCGGTTTTCTCGGGCATGTGGTATCGGGCTCGGGCATTTCAGTTGATAACTCAAAGATTGAGGCGGTCACTAATTTGGAGAGGCCCAAGAACGTGAAGGAGATAAGGAGTTTCCTCGGTTTAGCGGGGTATTACCGCAAATTCGTGGAAAAGTTCTCAGTGATAGCATCTCCACTCACGAAGCTCACTAAAAAGGGGGCTAAGTTTGTGTGGGATGACAAGTGTGAGAAGGGGTTTCTTGAGCTAAAGAAACGTTTGACCGAAGCACCAGTGCTTGCCTTGCCCGTGCAAGGGTTAGGGTATGACATCTACAGCGATGCTAGCATTCAGGGACTGGGATGTGTACTGATGCAATCAGGGAAGGTAATTGCTTATGCTTCTCGGCAGTTGAGGAAGCATGAAGTAAACTACCCCACACATGATCTGGAGCTAGGTGTTGTGGTATTTGCATTGAAGATTTGGAGGCACTACCTCTACGGAGAGTTGTGTCACATCTATACTGACCACAAGAGCTTGAAGTATGTTTTCACTCAGAAAGAGTTGAACATGAGGCCGAGAAGATGGATGGAGTTGATTAAGGATTACAACTTGATCATTGACTATCATCCAGGCAAGGCTAATTTAGTAGCCGATGCATTGAGCAGGAAGAGCTCATCATCGGGGATTTTACTCACATGCTTACGGGCACTGAGGGCACGCGTGGAGGTATCCACGGATGGGGCTCTATTGGCCAGATTTGAGGTGAGACCCACCTTGTTAGATGAAATCAGAACATGTCAAGGCAATGACGAGGAATGTCAGAAAATCCGGGAATGGATGCTTGTGGGGCCCATCGAGGGTTTCCGTGAGAGAGAAGATGGACTGCTACTATTCAAGGAACGAGTGTGTGTGCCATCGGATGAGGAGCTCCGAAAATCTATCCTTGAGGAGGCTCACTCATATGTGTATGCCATGCACCCGGGTGGTACAAAGATGTACCGGGACTTGAAAGAAAGTTACTGGTGGTCGGGGATGAAGAGAGAGATTGCAGAATACGTGAGCCGTTGCCTTACTTGTCAACAGGTTAAGGCAGAGCACCAACACCCAGCAGGGTTACTACAACCACTTACCATTCCAGAATGGAAGTGGGAGCATGTTACCATGGACTTCGTGGTGGGTCTACCACGGATGGTTAGGAACTACGACGCAGTGTGGGTGGTAGTCGATAGGCTGACCAAGAGCGCTCATTTCCTACCTATCAACACTACCTATACGCTCGAGCGGTTGGCCAAATTGTACATAGATGAGATTGTGAGACTGCATGGGGTTCCGGTTACTATAGTATCAGATAGAGACCCACAGTTCACATCACGGTTTTGGCCTAAGTTCCAGGAATCCATGGGTACGAAATTGAGGTTTAGCACCGCGTTTCATCCTCAAACGGATGGGCATTCTGAATGGGTGATTCAGATCTTGGAGGACATGTTAAAGGCATGTGCCTTGGAGTTCCAGGGGAGCTGGGACAATCAGTTGGCTTTAGTGGAATTCGCCTATAACAACAGTTATCAGGCGAGTATAGGCATGCCTCCATACGAAGCATTGTATGGGAGGAAATGCCGGACACCATTGTGTTGGGACGAGGTCGGCGAGGCTAAGCTCGAGGGCACCGAGTTAGTCAAGATCACTAAAGAGAAGATAAAAGTCATACAGGATAGGCTCAAGGCTGCCCAAGACCGGCAGAAGAGCTATGCTGATAAACGTCGGAGGACGTTGGAGTTTGAGGTCGGTGACGAGGTATTTCTGAGGGTATCACCTTGGAAAGGGATCATCAGGTTCCTCAGTCGGGGTAAGCTTAACCCACGCTACATAGGTCCATTCAAAATCCTTGAAAGGATTGGGGTTGTAGCCTACCGACTTCAGTTGACTCCAGAGTTAGAAAAGATTCATAATGTATTTCATGTTTCTATGCTCAAGAAGTATGTGCAGGACTCATCAACTACCAAAGATCTCCGCATTCCAAACTCTGGTTAGAAAAGAATCAATTCATACGGTCTTTGAAAATTAATCCTCTACTCATGAAAAGATTAAAGATGAGCCAGTCAAATCAAAGAAGGATAATGGAAAGGCAGCCAAGCTGTCTTCCCAGCAAAATTAACAAAAGATAACTGGATTCTGGAACAAGCAGTTGACTCAAACGACAGCCCACTGCCAGCAGTTAACTCAAAGGCAGCCAACTGCCAGCAGGCGGCTCAGGAAGTATGTGCGGGACCCGTCACATATTCTTGAGAAACCACCGGTGGAAATCCGAGAAGACCTGCACTATACGGTGCAGCCAGTGCAAATCATGGACCGACAGGTAAAGAAGCTAAGGAGCAAAGAGGTGCCGATGGTGAAAGTACTTTGGAAGAGCGATCATGTCGAGGAGCAAACTTGGGAAGTGGAGACCCTGATGAGGGAACAATATCCATTTCTGTTTGACTAGATGCGTGGATTTCGGGGACGAAATC
Organism: Cuscuta europaea; assembly: GCA_945859875.1. Classification (NCBI taxonomy): domain Eukaryota; kingdom Viridiplantae; phylum Streptophyta; class Magnoliopsida; order Solanales; family Convolvulaceae; genus Cuscuta; species Cuscuta europaea. The sequence goes on along the minus strand of CAMAPE010000015.1, from coordinate 7,855,891 downwards.
CCAAATAAGGGGGGTAGAACTTGTAACACCGCCCCCAAGTATTTATACTTGATCAAATTATGTATCGAACCCTGAGAAATGTATAAAAGCATTTTTACGTGAATGTAAATTTTTATCATTTCTTTTACGTGAATAGTAAAATTCACGTGGGGCCCACACCGGATGTGGGGCCGCCAGATATTATCGGGACCACATATTATATTAATCTTGGACTAGATAATATTTATATGGTGGTGGATATCCTAATTGGGCCATGGCAATGGCACAGGATTGACCGGTGGTCAAACGGGGCCAAATTATCGGTATCGGCAATTTATCAGATAACAGCCCAAAAGGGATTTCGGAGACTTCTAAATTAAAGTTGAGGAATGCATATTCATTCTAAGTTCCAATAAGGATTGGGAACAAGTGTTACATTTTATTTGACCCGATAAAATAAATATAATTAAAACAGTCCGGAAAATACAACTTTCAGGACCGATTGTACACTTTGGGACATAAAGGGATGACCTCCCACATGGGTGGGGGACACCCCACGATTTTGTCAATCAAACAACCATTGATTGACTCATGGTTGTGCGGGTGTGCCAAGAAATAAGAAAGTGGAACATGGGTGTAGGGCCTTGAATGTCCTTGGCCATATGATTTGGTCTAATGAGCCAAAAGTACACCCCCCCCCCCCCTATCATTTTACTCCATCATTTCGTCCCACCCCCCTCAAACAAGTGAAGAAACCTCTGCAAACCACCTTCCACCATAGCTATTCCGAGCTCATCACAAAGAGGTCCAAGAAGGGAGTGTAAGGAAGATTAAAGAGGGGAAAAGCTTGGAAAAGTGTGAAGAATTAAGGTAATGACCTTATAACAACTTTTTCTTAACTACTTATCTACCACACGACTCATATATCATAAGAAGGACCCCTAGAGTTGTTCTACATGTTTAGAGGTGTAGAATGAGGGGTTGGAAGGTAGTTCTAAGTCCAAGAACGGACTTAGGAGCCAAAGTGACCGGTTCGCCGGAAAATAACTTTTTTGAGGTTATTTGTATTACTATAGGTTTTATGATGATAAAACCTTGTTAGTAACTTGTCTAAGGTATTCAAGGAACTTTCAAGGAGTTGAAAGGGTCGCCGGAGTTGTCACCGGAGTTCGTTGAAGTTCGCCGGAGTTTAGTCGGAGCTAAATCGGGAAGGCTAGAACTTCATAAGCTTCATTAAGGTGAGAAGACGGCTTTAGGATTTATAACTTTTGCGTGAGGCGTGAGATTACCTAAAGTAATCAAAAACATGTTTTATGGAATGATTAAGAATAATCAAGTGTTTGCTTATGCCATGATTTTGCATAAAACATAGTTGAAAAGCATGTTATGTAGGTTTGGTGATTAAAAATGTGATAACTTATTATGTGTGGTGTTCCAGGGATCCAAAATGGTATTTTTGGATCAAGAACGTCAAGAAGTATAAGTGTATAAACATTTTGAAGACGGTTGGTTTTCTATGTTCTCAGCATCTGACTCATGGTCGCTAAGGTAAATATTGTCACCAGCTTCCAGGTCCTTAAATGTATCACTACATGTAAAATCCTTGCTTTGTTGAGAACCTTTTTCATACCAAGAATGCAACCATTCGCTCAAAATTTTCACTCATGCACCATTACCACATACCTGGAGAAAATAACTAGGACATGTGAGAAAACCAACAACTTAGAGTTCCTATATTAAGCAAACATATGTTCTTAAACAAAAGTTAATTGACAGTCTGACAATAATAACAACATAACCATATATCAGCTGTTCCACCTGCACGGCCTTTTCAGGTTGGTATTTATTTGTCCATATGCAATTTTCGGGCTGGCAATACAAAATTTGGTTTGGTGATATCACCCTAAACATTCAAAAAACAAAACACAGACTTCAATATTGTTGTGTGGAATAGCAGTCAAACCTTGATGTTGGTAGCAAGAATAGCAAACTTCTAAAATAAATAAATAAAACAAAATAAAACAAAAACATTCTACTTTCTGAGGTTTAATTAAGCACATTCAATCTCAAAATATAAGGTCCATTACAGCGAAACAGGGGGTTGATATTGACAACAACTACTTTTGCATGACAATCTAGGAGAACACCCATTAGAGCTTAAGTGATTTATTTACTTTAATCTCTCTTTCATCCAAATAGACCTATTAAATGATAGAGTAAATCGGTATTTAAAGAGCAACTCAGGCCAGCTTATTTTGGGCTTATCTACTTCAGTCATTTCCATGGCAAGGATTAATCAGCTAACTAGGTCTTCACTCTGAAAAACATCAGGCATATTTGTATGAAGTAATAATGGAAAGGAGTGAGCTCACCCTCCAAGAAGTTTATCATGTTTCTCAGGTTCTGGCCTCAAACAGCTGGAACTATTCACGAAGGAGCTGTGTGTTCCAATTTCATTGTCCTGTTAACTCAAAAGTCAGAACCTCAAAGGAAAACGAAAAAACATATGACTCTTTATTATTAAACCACGCCAATAAATCATGAGCATTTACAACCTCTGACTTGTTTAAACAAACCTGCAGTATTGTTTCATCAGCCAGATGGATGGGAGATGTTGGATGCAACACATCTGGCTCCCACGGAGAACCAACTAAGATTGACCTTAGCACAGACCTTGCCTAAGTTAACCTGGGGGTGATTCCTTAGATTCCTGAGATAACATCATTGGTATAGGGGCCAAGTTATCGGTTTTCAGGGGGCAAACAGTGAGCGAGTGGCCAAACCTAGAACGGGTTTGCAGAAAACGGGAAAACGGGGATCTTTTCGTACAGGACGTTCTGGAAAAATCCATTTGCACCATTTCCAATCCAGAATTTTGGGGGAGATGTTTTGAAATATCAATTTCAATACATATTCTAGAAGTAGAGGGTCTTGAAAAATTAGCAGTGGGGCGCCTATCCTTATTGATTTTCCCAGAAGGCGAGCTATAGAATAGAGAGCCCTAATATCATGTAGGTGAATTGGGAGCCCTTCTAGGGCGACCCAAACAGGGGCGTAAGGAGAATCACGTTCAAAGGAGAAGGAGGGTGACCATCTCGTCACAGTCATCTTGAAACCAAAAAAGTCCCAATCTTTTTTCCCCCAAAATCTCTGAAGATCAATATCAGATATGAAATTAATCAAAAAATCGTTCGATTGTAGGAGTCCATAGAGTAGGGTTGGGAGAACCCTAAAGTGTTAAAAGCTTTACAAATAGCAGGGAGAGAGAACGACCATTGGAGAAGGTACCAACTAGGGAGAATCGGAAATGGATAGAGAAAACCTGTAAACCTTCCTCGGAGAAAGAGACCCCTGGGAATCTGTTCACGGATCCGGCTGATTTGGAGGAGAAGCCCAGGTTAACAACATCGGAGGAGAGGCTAGAGTGCAGGCGTTGGACGGAGACTGGATCCCTTACCGCCGTTGCATAGGAGAGTTTCGTCGGGATGGCCACCGGTCTGTGTCCCTCCGTCGGCGGCATGGTTGCCGCACAGGCGTCGGGGACGAACGAAGGTCAAAGGTCGCAGACCTAGAGAGCGGGTAGAGCGTCTCGGTCTAGAGAGCGGGTAGAGCCGGAAGAATGTCACTATTCTATAATAATACGGAGTAATTAATAATATGCCAAAAACAATGACACATATATATCATTAATCCTATAGTGATGTTATAGTGTCACTGAATAAGTGTCACTGTAAGCCAATTTTTTAGTAGTGTTCCCAAAACACTTTCTAAAAATGGACAGTCAGTTTGCAAAGAATCTCTTGTCCAACCAGAACAAGTGTGATGACTGGAAAACTAAGGACATGTGGGATGAGCTCACAATGATCCAATCAGTTGATGATCAAAGCAGCTCAAGTGATGAAAGCAGTTCATCAGAAAGCAAGGAAGAGACTCTGATTTGTCTCTATGGAATGCACCAAGCTGAAAACTCCTCCAACAACTGCTCTATGGTCAGGCCCACTGATAATGACAATGATGAGGTATTATCCTGTTCTTCAAATAGCTCATATAATTCCAACTGTTCCAATGTAGACATTGAAGCTCTACTCCATCAATTTGAAAACTTTCAAAAGGACCACCTTCTTTTAATGAACGAAAACTCTAGACTTCAAGAAAATCTAATAGTAGCCCAAGCTCAAATGGGTGAAGTGATAAAAATGAAAGATTTTCTTGAACTTGAAAATATCAGTTTAAAAGAAAGGCTAAGCTCCCACTCTATCCCTATTGCTGAGGAAGTCACTACTAGAAAATTGCCTTACAGTGACACCAAATTAGTGTCACTGAAAGTTTCTGTGACACTAAAAAAGTGTCGCTGAAAGTGGGGGCTAGTGACACTACAAGTGACACTTTTTAAGTGTCACTACAAGTGTCACAGAATTGTGACACTACGATATCACAATATAGTGACGCATTGGCGACATAGCTATTCGGCGACACTTTTACATCATATACTCTAGTGACACTAAAGTATCATTAAATAGTGATACCTTGGCGACACTACGGTGTTACAAAACTTAATGACACACTAATACTATGAAATCATACACATGATACATTGATTACAATCATAATTTAATACTAATAAATAATCAAACATTCAAATATTTTTATTTATATCTCAAATTCATACATAAATGTCATTGTACATTCTACATAATTCATAGGGACATATCACGAAACAATAAGTAAAGACAAGAACAAAATGCTAACAAATCCAACTTTTAGCCCATTCTTCGCAAGGCCTTCACATTTCTTCTTATACATAGACATCATATCTTCTGCTGCACAGAATGAAGCCATTGTTCTATTACTACGTTTGGACTCAGACTTCTTCTATACTTCTTCTATAACTGGACACAAGGCACATGGATCTGTTGCTAAGCCAGGCTCAGTTGTTATAGCTAGAGTTACTAAGGTGATTCCCTACTGCTAAAAAAAATTAAGAACCATAAGGAAACAAAGTTAACTTCCAGAAGAATGTCCAGAAGAGCTTTCACCAATGCACAAAAATCATGTCCAGAAGAGCTTTCACCCAAGGATAATCTCCTCACAGGCACCACCCTGCCATTTTGTCGTTGAACCCCACCTTATTCTGTCTCTGCCTGTGCATGTGCAATTAATCCTGCAAAGATAGACAAAGGAACTTATATCAGAAGGAAGGAGAACGGGTCACGTAAAAAACTTGTTTATTCGTGTGCAGTCTACATACTTGGTTCTAGGGAGATTCAAATTTACTCCCCTGAGCGTGAGAGATATCTCCTTCCCAACAACCACCGCCAAAGGGGAGACACATATCAACTTTGGTGATCGCCACACTCTCCTGTATTTGCGTCCACGTATGTACCCTGAGAAGTTAATACAATTGAAGAAATTAGAGAAAGATCATTCAGCATGGAGGTAAACCTGAATGCTAGGGTTTAAGAATGGAGTAATGATATTAATACATTTGATTTCCACCTATTTTTAAGAGCAATGTATTTAAAAAATATATTTACTACTCAAGACGGGTACTGAACTTTGTAACCATCTGGCAAGTCTTTCAAACCCATTTTCATTGCTTCAAGGTATGGTTTTAAGTCTATCTCTGCATCTCCCATTTTGTCATCTACGGTGAATGTATCTTTGTCATAAAGAGTCTGGACAATATAAACATATCAGTTAGGCAACAAATGGTGTGTACCATATACGAAGTATGAATGAAGCTAAGATTCCTTCGTAACATGCCCAGACACAACAAATCACATGAATTTGCACATTTTAGGACTAAAAAGTGTCACAATTTCAATAGTTGGACCAAATCATGTTGATCTGAATTCAATGATCAAAAGTGGACAAACGCATCAACTGAATGACAAAAAATTATGCTCACTGCTGTTAGACTATTTATTACTCCGTATGTAACATTGCATTTTTTATTCTTCTAAATGCATGTTGTGGAAGAGCCATGAAAACTATAACTTTTTTGGCATTAATAAGTGGGGGTTTTCATGAAATGAGTTCAGTACCCGTCTTTTGATTTGTTTTTTTACTTTTAGTCGTTGTGGCTGAAATTCATTCGTTACACATCAACTGAAATAAGGAAGTCATCTTGTTCTTTGTAATGATAAAAGAATGATACAATGAAGATCATTTTTTTTTCAAAAACTCATTGGGGCATTTTCACAAACATATTACAGAGTTGGTCTTTTGGATTTGGGATCCATATCTTTTTGTTTTTTCTAGAAACACAGTCTTTCTAAATGTATTTACAAATACAAATACACAATTTCCTTATATTCACAAAGTATTCATAAATATATTACAAACGTATTTAACAAACTAACAAAGTCTTCACAAATACATTCAATCGGATAATAGGAGTTACCTTGAAGCTAGGGAATGATTGTATGGACTCTGGAGTTGCTCTGGCCTATGAACCGTGACGGGAAATCACTGGCCGCCGTCTACTTGGCTGCTTACCACCGCAGGCCCGCGGCATATTATTTGAAGAGACTGGAGGCGTGACCGGTTGAGTGAGGCATGACCGAATGAGTGAGGCAATAAAGATGAGATTGGGGTGTGCTACAGCGGTACAGCCTACAGCAGAGCCGGGCTACAGCGGTACAGCCTACATCAGAGCCTACAGATGAGGCTTAGGGAGAAGATGTAGGATTATTTACATACCTGAAATCGACAATAATAGCTCACGAAGAAGACCTAGTGAGGACCAACCGGCCGTGAGACGCGCAGCAGACCCAAGAAACCGGCGGGTGAGGGAGAGGGAATGATGGAGAAAGCAGGCGATGGAGAATGGCGCAGAGGTAGGGTTAAACGAGAGAGGCCGATGAATTACGAAACGAATGAGCTGAGAATTCCTCCTATAGTAAACTTTGTGTAGTAGCTGGGCCGCGCGCCAGCCCATTATACTCCGTAAAATATGTAAAGTGTCACTACTTGAGCCCCGATGTATTTGTGTTAGCAAATAGTGACACTTTTGGGTTATTAGTGGCATTATATCAGAAAGTGTCACTATAAAAGTGTCACTGTAAGCCAGTTTTCTACTAGTGAGTTCAACACAAATGGAAGAACACAGGATTAGGATACACACCTTTATCCCAACCATTGAAAGACTCTCCCAAATACTCCCATATCACAGAACACACCACAGATTAATAAGACACAAGAAAAACAAACCAACAAAAAACTCACTCCCAAACTCTGTCAAATAAAAGGAATCAGTCCTCTCCTAGATCAAAAACCAAACTTCCTTACAAACCCAACTTCCAAAATAACCAACCAAATCAAAGACTTGGTTGGCAACCAATCAAAAGGACCAACAACTTACCAAAGAAAAAGTTGATCACTTCCAATACACTTATTCCTTCCCCCACCATAAGGAATAATGTTCACAAATATGTAGCCATTCCTTTTGATTACAATACACCAAATGGCTATAGACCCATCAACTCAAATTCAAATGGTCCTAGATGGGCATGGATGCCCAAACACATTCAAAGAAAGATGCCCACAAACTTGTGGGCTACTACTCAAAATTGATAGAAAAAGGAAGGTGCTGGAGCAGCTAAATTTGCAAAAATGATATAAATTATTCAGGCTGCTCCATGCACATAACAGGCAGCAGGGGACTACTGTCAAGTTTCTAAATCTGGAGAAGGACCCAAAATAATATTTGGGAATGAGGAAGAAAAAGGAGAAACCAAAGGAGCTGGAAAACCCAATCAAACATGGACTTCAATCCAGAACATATCATATGGGATTAAAGTTCAATTTTATCAAGCACAAGCCAGCTCTGCGAGAACGTTTACAATGTGACATTCTCCATGGACATATGCTTGGTCAGAGATGTCCAAAACAACAAAGTTGTGCTAACTGGTAGAAGAAAGAAGGATATGGATACCGTTGATTGATGCATCACAAAAGAAGGAATCTGCCTTGTAACCAAAAGCAGACTCAAACTTGAGTTGGGATTTGCACCACACCATAAGCCATCTCGAGTTCAAAACCAGCAACAAAATATTCATAAAGGGATCCTTCCTGGGCTACTCATCAACTATCCAAGATCTCCGCATTCCAAACTCTGGTTAGAAAAGAATCAATTCATACGGTCTTTGAAAATTAATCCTCTACTCATGAAAAGAATAAAGATGAGCCAGTCAAATCAAAGAAGGATAATGGAAAGGCAGCCAAGCTGTCTTCCCAGCAAAATTAACAAAAGATAACTGGATTCTGGAACAAGCAGTTGACTCAAACGACAGCCCACTGCCAGCAGTTAACTCAAAGGCAGCCAACTGCCAGCAGGCGGCTCAGGAAGTATGTGCGGGACCCGTCACATATTCTTGAGAAACCACCGGTGGAAATTCGAGAAGACCTGCACTATACGGTGCAGCCAGTGAAAATCATGGACCGACAGGTAAAGAAGCTAAGGAACAAAGAGGTGCCGATGGTGAAAGTACTTTGGAAGAGCGATCGTGTCGAGGAGCAAACTTGGGAAGTGGAGACCCTGATGAGGGAACAATATCCATTTCTGTTTGACTAGATGCGTGGATTTCGGGGACGAAATCCCAAATAAGGGGGGTAGAACTTGTAACACCGCCCCCAAGTATTTATACTTGATCAAGTTATGTATCGAACCCTGAGAAATGTATTAAAGCATTTTTACGTGAATGTAAATTTTTATCATTTCTTTTACGTGAATAGTAAAATTCACGTGGGGCCCACACCGGATGTGGGGCGCCAGATATTATCGGGACCACATATTATATTAATCTTGGACTAGATAATATTTATATTGTGGTGGATATCCTAATTGGGCCATGGCACGGGCACAGGATTGACCGGTTGGTCAAACGGGGCCAAATTATCGGTATCGGCAATTTATCAGATAACAGCCAGAAAAGGGATTTCGGAGACTTCTAAATTAAAGTTGAGGAATGCATATTCATTCTAAGGTCCAATAAGGATTGGGAACAAGTGTTACATTTTATTTGACCCGATAAAATAAATATAATTAAAACAGTTCGGAAAATACAACTTTCGGGACCGATTGTACACTTTGGGACATAAAGGGATGACCTCCCACATGAGTGGGGGCCACCCCACGAATTTGTCAATCAAACAACCATTGATTGACTCATGGTTGTGCGGGTGTGCCAAGAAAAAAGAAAGAGGAACATGGGTGTAGGGCCTTGAATGTCCTTGGCCATATGATTTGGTCTAATGAGCCAAAAGTACACCCCCCTATCATTTTACTCCATCATTTCGGCCCACCCCCCTCAAACAAGTGAAGAAACCTCTGAAAACCACCTTCCACCATAGCTATTCCGAGCTCATCACAAGGAGGTCCAAGAAGGGAGTGTAAGGAAGATTAAAGAGGGGAAAAGCTAGGAAAAGTGTGAAGAATTAGGGTAATGACCTTATAACAACTTTTTCTTAATTACTTATCTACCACACGACTCATATATCATATGAAGGACCCCTAGAGTTGTTCTACATGTTTAGAGGTGTAGAATGAGGGGTTGGAAGGTAGTTCTAAGTCCAAGAACGGACTTAGGAGCCAAAGTGACCGGTTCGCCGGAAAATAACTTTTTTGAGGTTATTTGTATTACTATGGGTTTTATGATGATAAAACCTTGTTAGTAACTTGTCTAAGGTATTCAAGGAACTTTCAAGGAGTTGAAAGGGTCGTCGGAGTTGTCGCCGGAGTTCGTTGAAGTTCGCCGGAGTTTCGCCGGAGCTAAATCGGGAAGGCTAGAACTTCATAAGCTTCATTAAGGTGAGAAGACGGCTTTAGGATTTATAACTTTTGCGTGAGGCGTGAGATTACCTAAAGTAATCAAAAACATGTTTTATGGAATGATTAAGAATAATCAAGTGTTTGCTTATGCCATGATTTTGCATAAAACATAGTTGAAAAGCATGTTATATAGGTTTGGTGATTAAAAATGTGATAACTTATTATGTGTGGTGTTCCAGGGATCCAAAATGGTATTTTTGGATCAAGGACGTCAAGAAGTATAAGTGTATAAAATTTCACGTTAATCGGACTTCGTTTAGGCGGTCAAACGAGCGTTGACCGCCAAGACGAAGGTGATACCCGACCGGGTATGGGTAAATACCCGACCGGGTTTTGATTAAAAATGGCTCCAGAAGCCACTGCCACACTAGACCCGACCGGGTATGGGTATAGACCCGACCGGGTCTCAAGTAAAGTTGGCTCTAGGGGCTACTGCCTCACCCCACCCGACCGGGTAAGGTTGGATACCCGACAGGGTATTGGTTTATACTCAAAACAAGCAGTTTTGAGTAGGTTAACGTGGGCCGTTCAGGTGGGACCCGCCCACGTTGGATCCTAAAGGTTGTTATATGACTATAGGGCTAGGCATTGTCCATAGTTAAAGGAATGAAAGGTTAGCCATATCCAGGTTAGGATTTGGTAGAGGATAGACCGGGGATTGAGTGCCCTTGGACGGTAAATGATCCAGAATACTCCAGGTGGGGTCGAGTACCCTTGGACGGTAAATGATCCAGAATACTCCAGGTAGGGTCGAGTACCCTTGGATGGTAAATGATCCAGAATACTCCAGGTAGGGTCGAGTACCCTTGGACGGTAAATGATCCAGAATACTCCAGGTGGGGTCGAGTACCCTTGGACGGTAAATGATCCAGAATACTCCAGGTGGGGCCGAGTACCCTTGGACGGTAAATGATCTTAAATACTCCAGGATGGGTTGAGTGCCTTGGACGGTAAATGATCCTAAAACACTCGGTAGTATGAATCGAAGGTAGACTATAGCTTGTGAGCTAGGTAACCGGGAAAGGAGTGAGAAAAGTCAGGTAAGAACTTTATCTCTAAAAGACTCTTTAAGGTAAATGACCTACGGGTTGAGTATTTTACGAGTATATATACAGTATGTATCATCGGGTGGATGAGAGACATCTATATATATGTATCACCCTATTTTTGGGTCTCGTGTCTGAAACATTAGTTATTCTTCATATAGCCTGCTTGTCACTAGTACTTCTATGGAGTACTGACCCCTCCGGGGGCCCTCACATTTTTCAGGTTGAGGCTAGAGTCCTACTACTTGCACCTTTGCCTAGGGTGATCCTTTGAGGAGGAAGACGTGGTTCGTGCTTCCATTCGTATTTTGAAATCTATAAACTGCTCATGGATTTTTGAACAATGTTTTCATTAAAACAGTTGGGGGCCTGCGTGCCCGTGTTTGCCACGTGTGGCTAAGTATCAAACATATTATTTTTCCGCATTTGTTTGATTATGATATTGATGTTGATTGTATGTGTTTACTAATCGGTTTGGAAATAGAATCAATCGGACGCCTTGTACAATTCAATAGGGATGAACTGTTGTTGTTCTTATCGGGTTGTACGGCGGTTGTCCTCGTGGCTCGGATGCGGTCCGGGGCGTGACAATTAAGTGGTATCAGAGCCATCGATTTCTAAACTATATAATTAACCTCTCAATATGGTTATCCTCAAAAATTTTTGAATAAAACCATGAGCAAAAGTTTTTGTACTTAAGGAACCGTTGGAAACCAAGTTATTGACCTCTTATTGTTAAGACGGTACCCTTAACAGTTTGTTGGCCATAATGTTGGACCAAGCGGTGTCTTTTGTACTAATCCGTCAATTGACATTGAAACGAGTCTAATGACTCATTCCTTATTTCTTTCAAAAATGGGGGGTGGACGCAGGGTAACTAGGAGGAACCCGACAGGGCATGTGCTGGGGGCCACCAGACATGCCACTCGGGCGGAATCACGGACCTCTAGGGGTAGAGGCCGGGGCCAAGGCCGAGGAGGAGGCCGAGGCAGGGGTCGTGGGCGTTCTACCACACCGACGACAAGTAGCACACGCGTCAGTTCCGTGCACCCGTCCTGGGCCACCGAACCGGACGACTTCACCTATGCTCCAAGCATGGAGCAAGAGGAGACCCCGTACAACGGGGAGGACTTTGAGGAAGAAGATGAGTATGATGACCCTCATTATGACCGTATGAGCGAGGTACTAGAATGGTACCTCGAGAATAAGGCAAAGAGAGAGCAGCGGCGCCAAGCTAGACAGGCTAGGCAAGCCATGGGGCAGGGAAGCCGAGGTGCTTCTAGTGCTCCATCGGGAGCATTTGGGGGAGACACGATGGTGCGCATCTCCAAGTACCTCAATGAGGCCAGGGCCTTGGGGTGCAAATCATTTGATGGCAAGGGCAACATATCTGAGGCCGCCGACTGGATTAAGAAGTTGAATGATGTATCTAGGGATATGCAAATTGGACTCGATGTGAAGTTGAGGGTTGCCACCAGGCTACTAGAAGGGGTAGCTGTTGTATGGTGGGAAGGTGTGGAAGGAAAGTTCCACGGTGAGGCCACTTGGGAGAAATTCGAAGTGGAGTTTTATAATCAGTACTACTCAACTTTTGAAGTCAATCTCAAAAGGAGAGAGTACACAAACCTGAAACAGGAGGATGGTTGCTCGGTGAGGCAATTGGAACAGAGGTTCCGTGACTTGGCACGATTCATCCTAGAATACTCTTTGGATGAAAATCGTATGGCCAATCACTTTTGGGATGCTCTACAGTTGGACATCTGTGACCGAGCTACTTACCATCACAACATGACATTTATCCAGATTGTCGATCAGGGGCTCCTTGGGGAAGCCCAATGGAATGAGAGGAAGTTGAGGGACGTCGAGGAGGCGAAGAAGAGAAGATGGGGAAACTCTGGGCCCCAAGACCACTCCCAGAAGCATCACGCTTGGGGTGGTAATTCATTCAGGGCGCCAGCATCACCGGCGAAAAGGAATAAGGGCTCGGGAGGGCAAGGGGCCAAACCAGGGAGTACGTGGTCACCGAGGTGCGCAAATTGCGGAAAGAACCATGCGGGGAAGTGCAATGAACCACCTCGGTGTTACAAATGCGGTAGCACGAGTCACCTGAAATCCTCTTGCCCAATGTTGAATGGAGGTGGTCCATCGGGGGCCATTGAAGGACCTACGGCTAGTAGGGGACTTGTGGGACCGTCTCAGGCCGGCACAGGAAGGGGCGGACCCACGGCTAGCAATGTCGCGTCTGTTAACCAAGGTAGAACCCAGGCACGAGTGTATGCAATGACCGAGGAAGATGCGCGAGCGAACCCGGACTCCGTTGCAGGTAATGCATTAAACCTTGTATGTTTCTAGGCTTGTATTAAAGTTATAATCCCTAGGGGTCAGTTGCGAACAGACTTAGAGTCGAATCGGGGAAACTGAGCGAAACCAAGCTAATACCCGACCGGGTATAGTAGGTTACCCGACCGGGTATGCTAAGTTTTCATACCCGCCGGTACTACCAGGTCGGGTAAAGGAGAAGAATCGCTTCTGGAACAGAGACCCGACCGGGTAGAGTAAGTTACCCGACCGGGTATGCTAAATTCGTGTACCCGTTGGTCTTACCAGACCGGGTAGAGCAAGATAATTGCTTCTGGATTGGATACCCGACCGGGTATAGGGATGTACCCGACCGGGTATAGCAGTATGTCTTAAATACGGGCGTATCTCGTGGGCCTACGACTCAATTTTGGATAGAAGAAGTATCTTACATGGCTTATAAATGTAGGAACGTTAAAGATTAATGGAAAGGATGCGAGGATCCTTATCGATACGGGAGCGCAACGTTCATTCGTCAGTGAGGCGTTTGCCATGGGATTAGGCACACCTTTAATACCTATGTCGCAAACCCTTTTGGTATCTACGCCTCTAGGGGATGAAGTTGAACGGAATGACTACTATCCTTCATGTGATGTGGGGATAGGGGAGCACCGTCTAACGGGTGACTTCGTACCGTTAGACATGCTTGAGTTTGATGCCATACTTGGCATGGACTGGCTTGAAAAGCACCATGCGAAGGTAGATTGCTACACCAAGGTGTTAGAACTAAAATATGGAGAAGGAAATACTCTATGCTTCGAGGGAGATAGAGGGAAATTCAATCCTTGTATCATATCGGCCATAAGAGCAAGGCGTATGATGAGGAAAGGGTGTCAAGTGTACTTGGCCTATGTCATAGGCAAGGAAGGCAAGGGAAAGAGTCTCACTGAGGTGAGAGTGGTGAGTAAGTACCCAGAAGTTTTCCCTGAAGAACTCCCGGGACTCCCACCAGATCGAGAAATTGAGTTCACCATTGAAGTAGAACCCGGTACGAAACCCATCTTGATTCCTCCATATCGGATGGCACCGGCTGAACTTCAAGAGTTGAAGGTGCAATTGGAAGAATTACTGGACATCGGATTCATCAGGCCGAGTCATTCACCGTGGGGAGCACCATTACTCTTTGTAAAGAAGAAAGATGGTACACTTAGAATGTGTATCGATTACCGTCAGTTGAACAAGGTCACGATAAAGAATAAATACCCTTTGTCAAGGATCGATGACTTGTTTGATCAACTACGGGGGGCAACCATGTTCTCTAAGATTGACTTGAGGTCAGGCTACCATAACCTGAAGATCAAGGAGAGTGACATACCCAAAAGTGCATTCCGTACAAGGTATGGTCACTATGAGTTTCTAGTAATGTCGTTCGGGCTTACGAACGCCCCCGCGGCATTCATGGACCTCATGAACCGAGTATTTCACCAATACTTAGACCAGTTCGTCATAGTGTTCATTGATGACATTTTGATATACTCCATGAATGAAGAGGAACACGAAAAACATCTAATGCTTGTGCTTGAAACACTGCGGGAGAAGCAACTCTTTGCCAAATTCTCTAAATGTGAATTTTGGCTTGGGGAGATCGGTTTTCTCGGGCATGTGGTATCGGGCTCGGGCATTTCAGTTGATAACTCAAAGATTGAGGCGGTCACTAATTTGGAGAGGCCCAAGAACGTGAAGGAGATAAGGAGTTTCCTCGGTTTAGCGGGGTATTACCGCAAATTCGTGGAAAAGTTCTCAGTGATAGCATCTCCACTCACGAAGCTCACTAAAAAGGGGGCTAAGTTTGTGTGGGATGACAAGTGTGAGAAGGGGTTTCTTGAGCTAAAGAAACGTTTGACCGAAGCACCAGTGCTTGCCTTGCCCGTGCAAGGGTTAGGGTATGACATCTACAGCGATGCTAGCATTCAGGGACTGGGATGTGTACTGATGCAATCAGGGAAGGTAATTGCTTATGCTTCTCGGCAGTTGAGGAAGCATGAAGTAAACTACCCCACACATGATCTGGAGCTAGGTGTTGTGGTATTTGCATTGAAGATTTGGAGGCACTACCTCTACGGAGAGTTGTGTCACATCTATACTGACCACAAGAGCTTGAAGTATGTTTTCACTCAGAAAGAGTTGAACATGAGGCCGAGAAGATGGATGGAGTTGATTAAGGATTACAACTTGATCATTGACTATCATCCAGGCAAGGCTAATTTAGTAGCCGATGCATTGAGCAGGAAGAGCTCATCATCGGGGGTTTTACTCACATGCTTACGGGCACTGAGGGCACGCGTGGAGGTATCCACGGATGGGGCTCTATTGGCCAGATTTGAGGTGAGACCCACCTTGTTAGATGAAATCAGAACATGTCAAGGCAATGACGAGGAATGTCAGAAAATCCGGGAATGGATGCTTGTGGGGCCCATCGAGGGTTTCCGTGAGAGAGAAGATGGACTGCTACTATTCAAGGAACGAGTGTGTGTGCCATCGGATGAGGAGCTCCGAAAATCTATCCTTGAGGAGGCTCACTCATATGTGTATGCCATGCACCCGGGTGGTACAAAGATGTACCGGGACTTGAAAGAAAGTTACTGGTGGTCGGGGATGAAGAGAGAGATTGCAGAATACGTGAGCCGTTGCCTTACTTGTCAACAGGTTAAGGCAGAGCACCAACACCCAGCAGGGTTACTACAACCACTTACCATTCCAGAATGGAAGTGGGAGCATGTTACCATGGACTTCGTGGTGGGTCTACCACGGATGGTTAGGAACTACGACGCAGTGTGGGTGGTAGTCGATAGGCTGACCAAGAGCGCTCATTTCCTACCTATCAACACTACCTATACGCTCGAGCGGTTGGCCAAATTGTACATAGATGAGATTGTGAGACTGCATGGGGTTCCGGTTACTATAGTATCAGATAGAGACCCACAGTTCACATCACGGTTTTGGCCTAAGTTCCAGGAATCCATGGGTACGAAATTGAGGTTTAGCACCGCGTTTCATCCTCAAACGGATGGGCATTCTGAATGGGTGATTCAGATCTTGGAGGACATGTTAAAGGCATGTGCCTTGGAGTTCCAGGGGAGCTGGGACAATCAGTTGGCTTTAGTGGAATTCGCCTATAACAACAGTTATCAGGCGAGTATAGGCATGCCTCCATACGAAGCATTGTATGGGAGGAAATGCCGGACACCATTGTGTTGGGACGAGGTCGGCGAGGCTAAGCTCGAGGGCACCGAGTTAGTCGAGATCACTAAAGAGAAGATAAAAGTCATACAGGATAGGCTCAAGGCTGCCCAAGACCGGCAGAAGAGCTATGCTGATAAACGTCGGAGGACGTTGGAGTTTGAGGTCGGTGATGAGGTATTTCTGAGGGTATCACCTTGGAAAGGGATCATCAGGTTCCTCAGTCGGGGTAAGCTTAACCCACGCTACATAGGTCCGTTCAAAATCCTTGAAAGGATTGGGGTTGTAGCCTACCGACTTCAGTTGACTCCAGAGTTAGAAAAGATTCATAATGTATTTCATGTTTCTATGCTCAAGAAGTATGTGCGGGACTCATCAACTACCCAAGATCTCCGCATTCCAAACTCTGGTTAGAAAAGAATCAATTCATACGGTCTTTGAAAATTAATCCTCTACTCATGAAAAGAATAAAGATGAGCCAGTCAAATCAAAGAAGGATAATGGAAAGGCAGCCAAGCTGTCGTCCCAGCAAAATTAACAAAAGATAACTGGATTCTGGAACAAGCAGTTGACTCAAACGACAGCCCACTGCCAGCAGTTAACTCAAAGGCAGCCAACTGCCAGCAGGCGGCTCAGGAAGTATGTGCGGGACCCGTCACATATTCTTGAGAAACCATCGGTGGAAATCCGAGAAGACCTGCACTATACGGTGCAGCCAGTGCAAATCATGGACCGACAGGTAAAGAAGCTAAGGAGCAAAGAGGTGCCGATGGTGAAAGTACTTTGGAAGAGCGATCGTGTCGAGGAGCAAACTTGGGAAGTGGAGACCCTGATGAGGGAACAATATCCATTTCTGTTTGACTAGATGCGTGGATTTCGGGGACGAAATCCCAAATAAGGGGGGTAGAACTTGTAACACCGCCCCCAAGTATTTATACTTGATCAAATTATGTATCGAACCCTGAGAAATGTATAAAAGCATTTTTACGTGAATGTAAATTTTTATCATTTCTTTTACGTGAATAGTAAAATTCACGTGGGGCCCACACCGGATGTGGGGCCGCCAGATATTATCGGGACCACATATTATATTAATCTTGGACTAGATAATATTTATATGGTGGTGGATATCCTAATTGGGCCATGGCAATGGCACAGGATTGACCGGTGGTCAAACGGGGCCAAATTATCGGTATCGGCAATTTATCAGATAACAGCCCAAAAGGGATTTCGGAGACTTCTAAATTAAAGTTGAGGAATGCATATTCATTCTAAGTTCCAATAAGGATTGGGAACAAGTGTTACATTTTATTTGACCCGATAAAATAAATATAATTAAAACAGTCCGGAAAATACAACTTTCAGGACCGATTGTACACTTTGGGACATAAAGGGATGACCTCCCACATGGGTGGGGGACACCCCACGATTTTGTCAATCAAACAACCATTGATTGACTCATGGTTGTGCGGGTGTGCCAAGAAATAAGAAAGTGGAACATGGGTGTAGGGCCTTGAATGTCCTTGGCCATATGATTTGGTCTAATGAGCCAAAAGTACAGCCCCCCCCCCCCCCCCCCCTATCATTTTACTCCATCATTTCGTCCCACCCCCCTCAAACAAGTGAAGAAACCTCTGCAAACCACCTTCCACCATAGCTATTCCGAGCTCATCACAAGGAGGTCCAAGAAGGGAGTGTAAGGAAGATTAAAGGGGGAAAAAGCTTGGAAAAGTGTGAAGAATTAAGGTAATGACCTTATAACAACTTTTTCTTAACTACTTATCTACCACACGACTCATATATCATAAGAAGGACCCCTAGAGTTGTTCTACATGTTTAGAGGTGTAGAATGAGGGGTTGGAAGGTAGTTCTAAGTCCAAGAACGGACTTAGGAGCCAAAGTGACCGGTTCGCCGGAAAATAACTTTTTTGAGGTTATTTGTATTACTATAGGTTTTATGATGATAAAACCTTGTTAGTAACTTGTCTAAGGTATTCAAGGAACTTTCAAGGAGTTGAAAGGGTCGCCGGAGTTGTCACCGGAGTTCGTTGAAGTTCGCCGGAGTTTCGTCGGAGCTAAATCGGGAAGGCTAGAACTTCATAAGCTTCATTAAGGTGAGAAGACGGCTTTAGGATTTATAACTTTTGCGTGAGGCGTGAGATTACCTAAAGTAATCAAAAACATGTTTTATGGAATGATTAAGAATAATCAAGTGTTTGCTTATGCCATGATTTTGCATAAAACATAGTTGAAAAGCATGTTATGTAGGTTTGGTGATTAAAAATGTGATAACTTATTATGTGTGGTGTTCCAGGGATCCAAAATTGTATTTTTGGATCAAGGACATCAAGAAGTATAAGTGTATAAAATTTCACGTTAATCGGACATCGTTTGGGCGGTCAAACGAGCGTTGACCGCCACGACGAAGGTGATACCCAACCGAGTATGGGTAAATACCCGACCGGGTTTTGATTAAAAATGGCTCCAGAAGCCACTGCCACACTAGACCCGACCGGGTATGGGTATAGACCCGACCGGGTCTCAAGTAAAGTTGGATACCCACCCCACCCGACCGGGTAAGGTTGGATACCCGACCGGGTATTGGTTTATACTCAAAAGAGGCAGTTTTGAGTAGGTTAACGTGGGCCGTTCAGGTGGGACCCGCCCACGTTGGATCCTAAAGGTTGTTATATGACTATAGGGCTAGGCATTGTCCATAGTTAAAGGAATGAAAGGTTAGCCATATCCAGGTTAGGATTTGGTAGAGGACAGACCGGGGATTGAGTGCTCTTGGACGGTAAATGATCCAGAATACTCCAGGTGGGGTCGAGTACCCTTGGACGGTAAATGATCCAGAATACTCCAGGTGGGGTCGAGTACCCTTGGATGGTAAATGATCCAGAATACTCCAGGTGGGGTCGAGTACCCTTGGACGGTAAATGATCCAGAATACTCCAGGTGGGGTCGAGTACCCTTGGACGGTAAATGATCCAGAATACTCCAGGTGGGGCCGAGTACCCTTGGACGGTAAATGATCTTAAATACTCCAGGATGGGTTGAGTGCCTTGGACGGTAAATGATCCTAAAACACTCGGTAGTATGAATCGAAGGTAGACTATAGCTTGTGAGCTAGGTAACCGGGAAAGGAGTGAGAAAAGTCAGGTAAGAACTTTATCTCTAAAAGACTCTTTAAGGTAAATGACCTACGGGTTGAGTATTTTACGAGTATATATACAGTATGTATCATCGGGTGGATGAGAGACATCTATATATATGTATCACCCTATTTTTGGGTCTCGTGTCTGAAACATTAGTTATTCTTCATATAGCCTGCTTGTCACTAGTACTTCTATGGAGTACTGACCCCTCCGGGGGCCCTCACATTTTTCAGGTTGAGGCTAGAGTCCTACTACTTGCACCTTTGCCTAGGGTGATCCTTTGAGGAGGAAGACGTGGTTCGTGCTTCCATTCGTATTTTTGAAATCTATAAACTGCTCATGGATTTTTGAACAATGTTTTCATTAAAACGGTTGGGGGCATGCTTGCCCGTGTTTGCCACGTGTGACTAAGTATCAAACATATTATTTTTTTGCATTTGTTTGATTATGATATTGATGTTGATTGTATGTGTTTACTAATCGGTTTGGCAATAGAATCAATCGGACGCCTTGTACAATTCAATAGGGATGAACTGTTGTTGTTCTTATCGGGTTGTACGGCGGTTGTCTACGTGGCTCGGATGCGGTCCGGGGCGTGACAATCTCTGTTGGCTTCTAGGTCTTGTGATAAGGTTCTATGGTGACTTCTGAACAGAACACCTCGACGTGCTCTGTTGGGGTATTCTGGTCGCATCAAAAGTGCTCCGACTCTGTAGCTCGCACCAGAAGTGCTCGACGTATTCTGATCCGTTACAACATTATTTGCCCAACATTCTTAAACATGTGCTTCCCATAAGCAATTCACAGTCTATGAATTGGATGTGAAGAATGTCTTCCTAAAACCGTCTACTAGAAGAGAAGGTCTACGTGGAGCAGCCTCCTTGATTTGAAATCGATAGGGAGAAAGATGAAGTGATCAAACTAAAACGTTCTATGGAGTCAAGCAAACTCCAAAAGCACGGTATGATACACTCTCTAAACATTTGGTGAAATATGGGTTCACTAAAGGCAAGTAGAAAGATATACCGGTAGGATTTAAATATCCTTTTCAAGGTAAAAATTACCTTATTGCGTTTTGACTTTGCCGGTATAATTTACTTGATACAAACATTTTTCTTTTGACTTCCGGTCAGTCTTGGTTGTGTATGGACCAGTAGAAATTTTATTACACTAAAAAATTAACCGTTCGATTATTTGTTATATCATCTCGTGATCATCCGGAGCCAATCAAAGAAAAGGAATCCAGCATGAAGGGCATTTAATGCAAAATCGTACACTGACCCAAAGCATGGGACGAGCCGTCAAGTGGAAAGCCTAAAGAGAAAAACTGCAGCCGCTAGGCAAATAGAGACAAAGAAGTTATCGGCTCCAAAGAAGAAGACGAGCAACAAGTTGTTATCTTCTGAAACAAAGATTCAACGAGCAGGATTAAATCATCTCAACCAACGGATGATAGTAATCTACCGGAGACGCCTGTAAATTAAGGCCGAAGCATGAGTTCTAAAATAAATTCTTGAGTACAAAAGGAGAGAAGTCCAATAAGCATTCAAGGGATATCAAGCAAAAGAGAAAGTGCTTGATCATAACTTCACTCTCTGTTTTGGCTCATGCTTCACTAAGCTCTTAGACTAGATCATCATTTTTATATTTTAGAGCTTAGTTTTTAGTTGGAGACCAAAATTTTCTTGTAGTATACAAGGTCTTGTAAAACACTCAGGAGGACAGTTGTTCCAGACCTGAAGTGTGGTTAGATAGGTCAGGAGTACCGTTTGATCCCCACTAGATCAATCGAGAAAACCAAAAGGATTGAGTAGCTTGGAGTGGTGTTCTACTCCTCGTGAAACACCTTCAATCTAGGCCAGAGTTGTCAAGGCTAGATTGGCACTAAGTGTATTGGGCTTAATACATTAGTGAAATCCATTTGAAATAGGATGAGACTGGATGTAGGAGGATTACACCACCTCTGAACCAGGATATATTGTGTGTTGATTTATTTTCAGTCAACATAGCACACACTCAACACTTCTCAATAAAGGAATCGTAGTTTGCCTGCAGAATCCTAAGCAGTAGTCTTAATTGACTCTGCTGCTTATCCTACTGCTTAATAACTTACTTTTTCTTAAGACAACTGTTTCACAAGAGCTTCAGAACATCACTACTTAGAGGTCTGTTTTGACAGTTCTCAGAACACACTCCTCAAACGCAACAGGTGCCTCACCAGTTACCTGATACTACCCAACTGCTGAGACCTCTGCTCAAGCAAAACACCTTAACATCTCCAGCTCAGCACACATTCAGTAAGCCCTCATCACTTTGTATAAGGCCATATAATCATCTCTCCCAAACTCCTATTTTCCTCTAGCAGTTGCCTTAACAGTTCCCTGCCATCTAGGCAACTGCCAAGCCAACTGCTCACTCTTTGAAGTCCAAACATCATTCAAGCTAGAAAGTTATCACAAACTAATCCTAAAGAGGTTAAAGACTTCCGTTGTGCATCTATAAATCTCCCAAAAGATTATAGATCAACTCATCTAGAAGGGAAAGTTTTTAAAGTTGAAAACGCTTTAAAAGTCTATTCACCCGACCCCCCCTCTAGACTTTTACCTCTATCCGGGACCAACACTCCATAAATTGTGGATTGACAGAATCCACAGTTATGGCTCCCTGGTATGTGAATATGTTTTTGATGGAGTATATGGCCCGGGAACACCCGGCCCACAGACTCCTACTACTCCAGTAAAGGCCCAGAAGGCCCAACAGGCCCAAATCACAACGCTCAGAGTACCAAGCAGCCTGCAAGGCGCACCAGGGGTGCCTTCGGCCCCCTGGCTGAAGGCTCTAAAATCTCACAGAACGGGTTTCTCAAGCAAACTAAGAAACTGGGAAAAACGGTAGAAAACAGTAGCCCTCAGCACCTGGAGCCCTCGGCACCAAAGGGGTCCTCGGTACTCAGAGCCCTCGGCTAGTCCTCTACAGCCGAGGGCACCTTCCCCGACAGGATATCCGCGCCACATGCGTACAGATCACCGTACCCTGTACAACGTCCCATCCAACAGCCGCATTAAATGCGGCCACATGCGGTTGCCAGCGCCAACCAGATGAGGTGACCTCTCGGCCAATGGACGCTTGACACGTGTCCCTGTCCGGCATTTATTGCTACTATAAATAGCACCCCTTTTCCCCATTTGTAACCAAGTGATAAACGCTGCATACTTTCTGAATACACTTTCTCTCTCTACATTTACTTGCTCTGACTTCTCTCTTGTTACTCCCCGCAATAACCCTCGGATAAGCTACCCCCCGGGTACACTATCCATCATTTGGTACTCTCGTTGAGAGGTCGAACAATCGAGTAAGAAACCCTCCCCCTTCGCCAAACACTAGCCCTCTACCAAAATGGTGAGAACAACACGTGCCAACTCCAAAAACGTGGAAGACAAGAACCTGGCCCTCGGCGACGTCAACGCCCCCGAAGCCTCTCACAGGGCTCCCGAGGGCGGTGTCATCGCTGGGCTGGAACAGGCAGCTATCAACCTACGCCTTCAGATCCAGCAAAATGCCCCCGATGCCCGCCTCGGCATCGAGGCCAAGAAGAAAAACCAGAGCGATGACCAAATCAGCCCTCCGGTTCTCACCATCGACGTTCATTCGGCGCTCTTCGCCTTCATCCAGACGCTCACTCAGAACCCAGGTGCCTTCGGCACCCTGGCTCCGGCTCAACCCCAGGTTGGGGAGAACATAATACTTCCCCCTCTGCCACACCCCTTCGGAAACCCAATCCCTCGGGTGAGGAACGACGAAGGGGTAGTGGCCCAAGATACGGCCTCCCAGGAAGTTCAGTCCCGGGACCGCCACAATGACAACAGAGAAAGGCCCCGCACTTCCGCCCTCAACCGGCTTGGAGGAGGGCAAGACCGCCGAGGGGTCCAAGACCGCCTCGGAGGGAAAGCACTCCAAAGGCCCCAGGAAAGCGGAGGGTCTGTCTCGAGGGCAGACGAGGAGCGTCCCCCTCGGGACAAAGGCAAGGAACCCCTTCATGCCGACGATGCTCGCCACCAGATCAACCAGGCCCACTCGGCCCGGGTTCGTTCGCAGGGGGCGGAGATCCTCCCGAAGGATCCCCGGGACGAAATTATTGCGGCCCTCCAACGCCGGCTTGATGAAATGGAGGCCAACAAAGCTCACGCCACCACCTCCACCCCTCATTCAGACCTTAAATATGAGGCCATGATGGCCAAAATGGAGGAATTACAGAAGAAGGTAGCCGTGGGCTCCGGGGAACCCGTCATCCAGCTCCGGACCCGGACGCCATTTACCCCAAGGGTATTGGCGGCCCGGATCCCGGAAAAATACTGAGGGCAACACATACAGCCCTACAACGGGAAGACGAACCCCAGGTACACTACAACAAATACCAGAACAGCATGATGATGGTAGGGGCGTCAGACGAATATTTGTGTCGTTGGTTCCTCTCCACCTTAGAGGGGCCGACATACGAATGGTTCAACCGGTTTCCCGAGGGCTGCATTGATTCATGGCAAGAACTCGCCCAGCGATTCTTGACACAGTTCGTCGGGAGACGTCGCACAAGGAAGCACTTCTCCCACCTCCTAACCATACGCCAGAAGAGGGATGAGACCCTTCGGGACTTCCTGGAACGCTGGAGAACGGAAGCCGACAAAGTCGACGGTGCTGACGACGGGACCCTCCTGGCCCTCCTACAAACCGTCCTCCGCACCGGTAACTTTTCAAAGAGCCTCATCATTGAACCCCGCCGCGATTACATAAGGGCCCTGCAGCGGGGGGACCGATACGCTGAGGTCGAGGAGGTGGAGAAATACCACCAGCATCCAGATCAGCAACCCCCGAGGGCTGACAACAAGAATAACCGGGGGTCGGGGGCTCCTCCAAATCACCCCAAGGCTTCGGGACCCTCTGATGACCGCCCTCGGCAAGGCCAAGCCAAGCCCGGGGGAGGTTATAAGAGCAGCCCTAAGACTTGGGCACAGCCCATTCTCCTGGACCGCCCCCGGACACCATTGACACACCCCGTCAGCATCATCCTTGATTTTGCTGAGGAGAGGGGCCTCGTTGAGCGCGATTCTCGCGCACCCCCGGAGGTACATGCTATCAACCCTCAGTTCCCCTACTGTCGTTTCCATCGGCATCAGGGGCACAGAACCGATGACTGCCATCAGCTAAAGACGGCCATCGAGAGATTGATACAAGCGGGCCATCTGTCCCAGTTTATCCAGAGCCCTCGGCAGGAGGGACCTTCTCATTAGGGACCTCCCCGAGGGCACCACACGAAGGTGAACGCTTGGGTGAACCCGAACACCATCCCCCTCGGCAAGAAGAGGGAGATCGGGAACTTGGAGGAGGAAGAGGAGGAGTACCCCCACTACCAGGAGAAAAAACGCCACATCCTCATGATCACCGGCGGCAATACAGGGGACGATTCCACCAGCCAGCGGAAGAAGTGGGCTCAATCGCTTTACGTGGGGGAAGTCACTCATATGCCCCCGGTAAAGCGACTGAGGGAGGAACCCATCACCTTCACCAACGCAGATCCCCCTCCTACTTCTTCTCCTCACAGGGATGCCTTGGTGATTCGGACTGAAATAAACGACACCATCATTCACCGAACTTACATTGGCACGGGCAGCTCCGTCAATGTAATGTACCTCAACACCTTCAGAGTGCTGCATCTAGAGAGAGGGTCCCTTCGGCCCATTAAGACCCCTCTTGCCGGCTTCACCGGCGATACTATTGATTCCGAGGGGGTAATAACCCTCCCGGTAATCTTCGGCGACGGGCTCCATAGAGCCCAGCTCGAAGTGGAGTTCGTCGTCGTCAACATCGACTGTGCCCACAACATCATCCTCGGCCAGCCAGCCCTCGAGGACCTTGAGGCCATCATCTCCATGAGGCACCTCTGCCTCAAGTTTCCCGCCGAGGGGGGCATTGGCTACTCCCGGGGGAATCAGAAAATCGCCCGCGCCTGCTATCTTCAAGTCACTAAGAAGGTAAGTAAGACGGAATTCCGTGTTGACACCATCACCGGAACCATCGACCAAGAAGAAAAAAGGCCGAGGGCTGAACCAGCCGAGGACGTAGAAGACTTTACACTCGATCCGGCCAAGCCGGAGAGAGTCGTAAAGATTGGAGCCCAGCTCCCTGAAGATCTGAAGACCGGTATCACCGACGCCCTCCGCGCCTACTCCACTGTCTTTGCATGGGGGGCGGAGGACATGCCGGGAATCAGCCGAAGGGTCATCACCCACCGCCTCTCGGTGGACCCCTCGGCAAAAGCAGTACAACAACGAAGAAGACCCCTCTCCGCCGAAAGGAGGAAATTTGTGAAGAAGGAGGTCGCCATGCTCCTCTCTATTAAGCACATCAAGGAGGTGAAATATCCCTCATGGCTGGCAAACGTAGTCCTCGCACAGAAGCCTCCTACCTTCCGCATGTGCGTGGACTACACAGATCTCAACAAGGCGTGCCATTCCTCGACGCATTCCGCGGGTATCATCAGATCTTCATGCATGAGGAAGACGGCGAAAAGACAGCCTCCATGACTCCCGAGGGCATCTTCTACTACCTAGTGATGGCCTTCGGCCTGAAGAACTCAGGGGCCACTTACACCCGGATGGTGGCCCGAGTCTTTCAGGCCGTCCTAGGGCGCACCATGGAGGCCTATGTTGACGACATGATCGTCAAGAGCAAACAATCTTCCAGCCATGCCGACGACCTCCAGGAAATCTTCGCCGTCATGCAAAAGTTCAACCTTCGGCTAAACCCGAAGAAGTGCACCTTTGGCGTCCAAGGGGGCAAATTCTTAGGCTACATGGTGAGCCGAAGGGGTATTGAGGCCAATCCCGAGAAGATCCAGGCCATCATCAACATGGAGCCCCCACGCAACTTGAAGGAAGTTCAACGGTTGACGGGCCGCCTGGCAGCCCTCAACCGCTTTCTATCTAAATCAGCGGAGAAGTCTCTACCCTTCTTCCAGATCATGAGGAAGACGGTTGGCTTTCAATGGACTCCAGAATGCCAGGGGGCTTTCGACGAGCTCAAACGATATCTATCTTCACCCCCTGTGCTATCCAAACCAAAGGTAGGGGAGACCCTCTATCTCTACCTTGGGGTCAGCCCGGCAGCCATCAGCTCCGTGCTCATCCGGGAGGAAGACGGCATCCAACATGCCATCTTCTATGTAAGCAAGACCCTAAGGGAGGCCGAGCTCAGGTACTCCCCTGTGGAAAAAACGGTGTTAGCCATCGTTTGGACCGTCAAGAAATTGGGCCACTACTTTCAGGCTCACCCGGTTCAGGTCCTCACTCATCAACCCCTCGGCGCCCTCATGAGGAGCCCCACCAGCTCCTCCCGCATGGTGAAATGGGCTATCTTCTTGAGCAAGTACGACATTGACATCCGTCTGAGGCCTGCCATCAAGGGCCAAGCCCTGGCGGACTTTGTGACGGAGTGTACCGCAAGGGCAGCCACGGACGGGGAGCCCTCGGCTACCTTGGACGACTGGTGGACCCTCTACACCGACGACTCCTCCGCGACCAAAGCATGCGGGGGAGGGGTAGTCCTCATTACTCCCGAGGGCTTCAAAGCCTAATATGCAATCCGCTTCTCCTTCAAAGTCTCCAACAACGAGGCCGAGTATGAGGCCCTCCTATGTGGCTTTCGGCTGGCTGCCAACATGAAGGCTCGGCAGCTGATCCACATCAAATGCAACTCCAAGTTGGTCGTTGGCCAGATCTCCGAGGAATATGAGGCCAAGGAGGGAAGAATGAAACAGTACAAGGAAGCGGCTAAGGAGTTGCTTAAGGTATTTGAGGCACACTCTCTCACTCAAATACCGAGGGCTCAGAACTCCGAGGCCGACATACTATCTAAGCTCTCGGCCGACTCCCCCGAGCACATATCCAAGATTGCTAAAATTGAGGAACTCAGTCTCTCGAGTATCCATGCGAGCCCCGTCATGAACATACAACAACGCCAAGAGGACTGGATCTCGGATATCATCACCTTCATGTCCACAGGGCAGCTACCCGAGAACGAGACCCGCGCTAAACTAGCAAAACTGAGGGCTCCTAGCTATACCATCGAAGACGGAAGGCTCTACAAACGGTCTTACAACGGCACGCTACTTCGGTGCCTTCATCAGGATGAAGCCGAGGTCGCAATGGAGGAGGTGCACAGTGGCACTTGCTCAGCTCACCAGGGACCCTTCTCCATGTCCCGAAGGCTCATTCTCCAGGGCTACTTCTGGCCAACCATGGCCAGAGATTGTGCTGACCTTGCCCGAAGGTGCACCGCATGTCAACATTTCCAGAAAGCCCCCGGAAGGCCAGCGGTCAACTATGCCCCCATCAGCACATCTGTCCCCTTTTCTCGATGGGGGATAGACCTTGTGGGCCCTCTGCCGAGGGGTACCTCCAACAACAGGTACATCATTGTGGCCATCTACTACTTTACCAAGTGGGTGGAGGCTGAGCCCCTCGCCAGTATCACAGAGGCGAAGTGCCATCACTTCGTCCTCAAGAACATCCTCACAAGGTTTGGCGTCCCCCAGCAGATCATCTTCGACAACGGAACACAATTTGAGGCAGCCCCCTTTTGTGCCCTTCTGGAGGCATGGGGCATCAAACACACCTTCTCCTCCGTTGCCTACCCTCAAGGCAACGGGCAAGTAGAGAACGCCAACCGGACCTTGATCGAGGGCCTCAAAAAGAAGATGGAGGCCGAGGGGGTGGCTGGGTAGAAGAACTCCACAACATCCTTTGGGCATACCGCACCACCCCTCGGTGAGCAACAGGCGAAACACCCTTCTCCCTCTGCTACGGGTTTGAAGCCAAAGCTCCTACGGAAGTCAACCTTCCCACCCGGAGGGTGATCCAATATGACCCTGAGGTCAACAACAACAACATGGCCCTCGACCTCCATCTCCTTTCAGAACGCCGGGAGCAAGCCTTCATCCGGGCAGAAAACTACCGAAGGCAAATCAAAGGCTACATCGACGCCAAGGTTCGCACCCGAGATTTCCAAGTAGGGGACTATGTCCTCCGGAGGAGGGAAGCCAGCCAACCGACCGAGGGAGGTAAAATGGCTCCAAAGTTCGAAGGTCCCTACATCATAGCAGCCACCATCAAACCTGGGACTTACAAGCTCAAGCGCCCCAACGGGAAAGAGGTCCCTAGGCACTGGAATGTACACCACTTAGTTAAATTTTATCAATAATGTAAGAGCGGCCAAGCCCTCATAATTAGTGAATGTACTATCCTGTGGCCCAAGGCCTCCAATTTTGAAGAATGAAGACACATTCAAGACACCAAGAACAAAACACTTATGAGCGGCCAAGCCCTCATACCAACTACAGGCCCCAGGCCTCACCTCGAGAAGAACCCCCTCCGGCGTCAAGTGCCGAGGGCGGACACCACCAACACCTACGACAACAGTGAAAACACCATATGTTTTCAATCAAGACCCCTCGGTACCAAATACCGAGGGTGGGAATTCCCATCACCGACGACAAGAAACACCAAGTGTTTCATTTCCCTTCGGCACCCAGTGCCGAGGGTACAGCTCCACCATCAACATCAAAACGAAGAAAAACACCAAATGTTTCAAAGAAGACCCCTCGGCACCCAGTGCCAGGGATATGCCCTCCTGTCAACTTTCAAACACCTGTTGGGAAACGCCAAGCGTTTCCTTCGAAGGCCCTCCGGCACCAAACGCCAAGGGTGAACACTCCAATCAAAACACCAAGTGTTCCTACAGAAGACCCTTCGGCACCCAGTGTCGGGGGTACACATCTCCACCATCAAACATCAAAAAGAAGAACACCAAGTGTCCCCAAAGAAGACCCCTCGGTACCAAGTACCGGGGGTACACAACTCACACATCAACGTCAAATAGGAGAAGAACACCAAGTGTCCCTACAGGAGACCCCTCGGTACCAAGTACCGGGGAGCTACATATTGAAACTAACACCAAGTGTTGTTTCTAAAGCTGTACCCCACGAGGACGCATATACCGAAGGCGCCACCATCGGTGCCGGCGGCACGTAGTGCCCCAGGCCATTTGCAACTAGTGTGCAAATGAAAACCCTTCCTTGAAACGCTTTCCGCGTCACTACCTCGTGGGTATGACAGGCATGAGAAATGCCCAGGATTCGACTTTCAAAAACGGAACGCTTTCCGCGTCATCACCCCAAGGGTATGACAGGCACGAGAAATGCCCAGGATTCGACTTCCAAACCGAAACACTCCCCGCGCCACCACCCCAAGGGTGTGGCAAGCCACGGACTATGTCTAGCGCCGAGGGGACGACTTTCAAAAATGAGGCGCTTTCCGCGCCATCCCCCAAGGGGAGACAGGTTACAGACCATCATATCTTGTACCCAAGAAACGACCCTCGATCCCCTCGGAACTCGAAAGGTTAACCCGAGGGAGGAGAGCCATTGGTGTATTCTGATGGTCTCCTGATAGGCCCAGCCTTACCAAGAAACCAAGTTTCTTGATGCCTTCCCTTCACCACCAACCAAAAGGGGGGGGGGGGTGAAGGGGAGTAGACTCAGCGAGAAATCAAAGAGTACACTCCAACAGATCACAACATGCCGAGGGCTCCCCACGGGAACACCTCCGGTAGTTGAAGGCTCCTATTTCCCGAAGGATACTACCCAAACAAATATCATCAAGAAACGGCTAAGTCCACTGCTTGGTCACCTCCGGTCACACAAGCACCGAAGGCTTCAACAATACAAAGGGACTGGACTATCCAAAGTCCACTAAACGGTACTTCAAACAAATACCAAGGGCATCTGGTATGCACTAATACCGAGGGCCCTTACCCCATGACAAGGGACACAGCTGGCTAAGTCGAACTCTACAACTTTTCAAGTGAATGCCGAGGGCAAATACTCCTCATCGGCTTTCTTTACAACAACAGGATTCCACACTTTTCCTAAGTCCACACTTTTGGAAAATGACAACAACCGGAGGCTAATATATCACCTGACAACCGAAGGCATCTATTACAAATCATCAAGGGCCAACCGAGGGGGTTTATTCCAAAATATTTGCCCCTCGGACAGACTCCTCACTAACCGAAGGTTCAACATCTACGACACACTTTGAAATACTCATACTACACAAAGGCCTCACGATCACCCGAAGGGTCCTATTCATATACCCGGAGGGATCCACATCCGGAAGCTCAACATCAATTCACGCTTAGAAAATATTCTAAGTCCTAAATGAGTAGCCCCAGGGCATCTCGCAAAAGTGACGCAGAGTCAGAGGGCACCTATCACCCGAAGGCGACGCAAGGAAGCAGCACTTAGAAAAAAAAATCTAAGTCCTAAAGATTGGCCCCCCGGCCCAATCAATATTACAGCTAAGGGAATATGATAGCCGAAGGCTATGCGATACAACAGCACTTAGAAAATTTTCTAAGTCCTACATATTTTTCCCTCGGTCAACTACTCATACATCAAGAAGGGATGTCATCGCCCGAAGGCTCCCAAGGGAAAAGCTACACTTAGAAATCTTTCTGAGTCCTACATATTTCACCCTCATTTCAACTTATGAAGGGACCTAATAGTCAAAGGCTACCTATCAACCAAAGGCTACAGTACACAAGGAATCAACACTGAGGAAAATTTTCTAAGTCCTAAAGATTGGCCCCCCGGCCTAATCAACATTTCAGTCGGGGCTCCACAGTAGCCGAAGGCTACATGACACACTACATTTACAAAAAATTTCTAAGTCCCAATAACATGGCCTTCGGCCATCACTAAACCACCATACATTCATACGTGAGGAAAGCATAAAGGAGAAGGCATACGTTCAAACAGAAGGCACATTCAAATGTGAAAAGCCCGGAGGCAGCATGCATTCACCAAAAATAGGAGTAAGTGCAAAGTTACAAACAGGCCGAAGCCGAAGGATCAATGGTGTTCATTACAAAAGTTTGTTCAGAAATTTCTAAGTACAAAATCATTCAACAACCTCAACAGCATCATTCCCCGGGGCATCCTCTGCAGCCGGCCTCGACGATACCTCCGTTCCGGCCTCAACAACGTCGTCCTCGGCCTCCTTCTTCAGCTCTGTGTCCTCAAGATCGGGCCGTTGTACACCTTCGGGAAGGGATTCACGGACATCAGGCTGCAGGGGAGGAAGGCCATATGCCGAGGGGGCGAAATCCTTTGGCTCAATGCTCAGGTGCCGGGCCATCCTCCGATAGATGAGGGCCTGAGTGAAGAATTCGTCGGCCTCATAATATTCTATGCCCTTCCGGGTCATCCATTCCCAACCAGGGCCCTCTTCCCATTCATCAACGCGTGCCTCCACAACCGAGGACACCCACACCTTGCGTCCCTCGGCTTTCCAACCCTCAGCGACGAAGGCATCAACGGCCTCCTCCTGAGCTTTGACGACGGCTAGCGCCTTGGAATCCTCAGCCTCTTTAGCAGCTCTCCTGGCCTCCTCAGCAGCGGCCTCAGCATTAGCCTTGTTCCTTTCTGCAGCCTCCAATTTCAACTTCATTTTCCGAAGCTCCTCTTCTAGCCTGGCCCCCAGCTTCACCGCCTCTTTGTTTTTGAGAATACACTCCTTCATTTTGGCGGCCTGCTCCGCTTTATGGAGGCGCCATTCTTGAAGCCTCCGGGCCTGTTCGCCGAGGGCTAGACAAGCCTGCAGATCAACAACAAAAACGGTTAAAGGCAATCACGCAAAATGATCAAAGGAAAAAAGGAAGAAAGCCGAGTGAACACTTACAGAGAGGGAGGAGCGGAGAATGTGGTCCTCGAGGGCCGCATCATTATAAGCCCCGGGGGCAGCCCTATCCGTCTCAGGGGTTATGCCCCTCAAGATGGCCCCCGGGTCAACAGCGCCGCTGGCCAGAGATGTACCCCTCGGAAGAGAAACATGGAGGACCTCAGGCAGCAACTCCTCTGCCCCCACCGGCGTTCCATCCGATGGCTTCTCCACATGCACCCCGGAGGCGGGGTGCTCATCAACAATCACGACCGGGGTCTCCTTATCGGTGATATCCCCCTTCTTCGACTTTTTGGTAGCCGGGGGGGGACCCCTTGGCCGCCGCCTTCCTTTTGCTGGCAGCGGCATCGCCCTCGGATTTCTTGAAGAGGGCAGCGACGGGCTGCTGGTTGCCCTGTCCCGACCCCTTCGGGTCCTTGTTCTTCAGCCGCGCAAGGCCCTTCACGTTCACCATTGACACGGGGATACCTGCAAAAATACGACAAAGGATTAGGCCGACGGGTCTACGCCAAAGGGACAATGACATCCAAGCAAAACAAAAAAAAGGACTAAGTACAAAATCTAAAGCCCTTGGCTCCTACCTCCGGCTCCTCCGAAGGCCTTGTTAAAGAGAGGATACTTTTCGTCGGTCTCCCCTATGAAGCGGTACCTTCGGAACCCGAGGGTGTATAAGTCTTCCTCAAGGGTGCAATCTTTGATCGCCACATTCTTAGTCTTCCCTTCCGGGAACTTGGCGAGCTTTAGGCCGTCTTTCTCGAGGGCAGCACTCCTGATCTTTTCGTGCCTTCGGAATCGATCGCGCAGTTCCCTCGGGAATGGGTTCTCGTCCAGCTTCACATAACACCAACGTTCCCTCCATCCTTTGTTTGAAGAAGGGGCGTCAGAGAATAGTTTGAAACGGGCGATCTGCTGCAAATTTGCGTATCCCTCGCCGTTTTCGTGCCCCCTCGGCACAGGTTAAAGCTCTGGAAGAATAGATCCAGGCTGGGCTTCACCCTTCGGGACTTGCAGAGCTGGAGGAACCTCGCGATGTAGGAGTGGCTGTTGGGCGTAAGCTGGCAGGGGACCAAACCAACAAACCTCAGGTACTCCCGAAGGAACGGGTGCAGAGGGAACCTAAGTCCCATAGAAACCGAGAGGATGTGGACGGCGATACACCCCTCGGGCGCCCTGGACAACACGTCGTCAGGACCCGACTCCACCACATCGGCCGAGGGCCCCACGTGCAGCTGAGTAACGTACAGATCTGCCCTATCGGCTTTCGACTTAATCCCGAGGGCCTCGGTGTTCAACCAACTGTACCCCTCGGGCATGTCCACTGGCTTTCCTTGATCAACAGCCCTCTCCTTCTTTTTTGTAGCGGCCTTCGCCTTCTTCTTCTTCAACCCGGAGACCGCCCTCAAAGGTGTCGGATCTAGCGGCCTCGAGCTACTAGCTTCCCCAGAGCCCCGGGGGGGAGAACAGCAACTGTAACCTTCGTACTCTCCTTTGCTTCCTCCTCCTCTGCAACTTGCATGGCGAGGGCCAGCTCTTCGTCTTCCACCTCCTGCTCGAAGCCCTCGGCTTCAACTTCAGCTAGCAGCTCCTTCTGCACCTCTACTGCCATCGCAACGTCCTCCTGGGCCGAGGACTGTGCACTGGAGGACTCCACATCCGAGAGGACTTCATCCTCCATCGAGGGCGCCCCCGAGATGTCTTGAGAATCACTCTGGGACGACATTATGGCTCTAGCTCGAGGGCTCGGGAGAACTAAGGTTTTCCTAGAAAATTCTATCTCCTAACCTAAGGGCACAAGACACGGCTAATTAAAAGGAGAAGGGCAGGGGGGAACTGACCTTGAGAACAGAGGATTCAACCGAGGGCTGCTGTTTTTCTCTCTAGAAATTTGGGCAGAGCTTCGCTATAGGAATTTCGCACAGAGGGAAGGGAGCCGGCCTTGAGGTATTTATAGGCGCTGGAATCCGGGCTTGGGCCCGGAAACCGGGCCTCCGGACGGACCGTCATCATTACGCGCCGTGTCTTCGCCCAACCGGTGACGCCGTCCACGGACAGCCAACCATCACGCACCACGTGTACCCCCCCCAACGGCTACATCTTGACGTTACATATTCCAACGGCTATATTTCCAACGGTTATATTCTGGGAGCCCCCGGGTTTTCTTACTTCACTCCACTTCATCAAGGAGAGCCTCCGGGTACACTTACCCGGAGACGCCCCCGGGTAATGCCCCACACAGTACATAACAGACGCCTTCGGGATCACTCCTCCAGAAACCCAAGACTTCATATCAGGCCACCCCTCGGGGATACCCCCTTAGCACTGTAAGGGCCGGGTAGCCCCCGGAAGTATGCCTCATAGACAGATAGCCTACGGCACACGGGTAAGGGGAGCCCCCGAATATCCCCATCACCAACTAATCAACAAGCAGGGGACCCCCCGGTGACAATTCAACTACTGCCCTCATCCATCGCGCCCTCGATCCCCAGATTGAGGGGCTCCCCTTCGGCACCCCCAGGACATCAACAGCAAGCCTTCGGCTAATCAACACATGAGCCCTCAGAAAAAGGAGAGCCTTCGGCATTACCGTTATTCTCCATTTTGACCAAGGTTTCACATTTTCGATTCATCGTTGGGGGAATTCGGTGCATTCTTTTTCCCTCATTAGGATTTTTTCCCACAGGGTTTTCCCTAATGAGGTTTTTAACGAGGCATCCCCCCAAAATGAAACGAAAAGCGTTAGCCTTCGGCCCACAACAGCAACGCAACTACTCTACTCCTTTTCACCACTTTACAAGTGCCTCAAGGAGTGGGGGACTGGAGGACCCCCTCGGGAAAATCATTAAATTACAAAATTGGTGAAAAATTCCAACAAACGGCAAAGCAAGCCCTCAAGTCCCGACATGTGGGTAACTGAGGGACTGCCTTCGGCAGGGACATGCAAGCAACAAACCAACCCCAGAAATTACAACGGAACAACGGCAGGGGACAAACACAAATTACTCCTTTTCCCTCAAGTACCTTTCGGCAAAAGGAGTGAGGGACTCCTGATGGAGTATATGGCTCGGGAACACCCGGCCCACAGACTCCTACTACTCCTGTAAAGGCCCAACAGGCCCAGAAGGCCCAACAGGCCCAAATCACAGCGCCCAGAGTACCAAGCAGCCCGCAAGGCGCACCAGGGGTGCCTTCGGCCCCCTGGCCGAAGGCTCTAAACTCTCACAGAACGGGTTTCTCAAGCAAACTAAGAAATTGGGAAAAACGGCAGAAAACAGTAGCCCTCGGCACCAAAGGGGTCCTCGGTACTCAGAGCCCTCGGTTAGTCCTCTACAGCCGAGGGCACCTTCCCCGACAGGATATCTGCGCCACATGCGTACAGATCACCGTACCCTGTACAATGTCCCATCCAATAGCCGCATTAAATGCGGTCACATGCGGTTGCCAGCGCCAACCAGATGAGGTGACCTCTCGGCCAATGGACGCTTGACACGTGTCCCTGTCCGGCATTTATTGCTACTATAAATAGCACCCCTTTTCCCCATTTGTAACCAAGTGATAAACGCTGCATACTTTCTGAATACACTTTCTCTCTCTACATTAACTTGCTCTCACTTCTCTCTTGTTACTCCCCGCAATAACCCTCGGATAAGCTACCCCCTGGGTACACTATCCATCAGTTTTAATTGGCAACTCACTTGAACTACTCCCTCTTAGCCGAGTCTACTACTCGACTAAGGGAGCGGGGGACTCGTGATGGGGTTATGGGACTAGGTCCAGAGCCTAATCGGCCCAGGCCCCGAACTCGGACCAGCAGGCCCAAGCCCAGCAACCTAGAGCTCGAGTCGGCCAAGCCGATCAGACCAATCAGGGAGCAGAAGCCCAAGAGAGTCTGTCGTCCAGCCCAGCGGAGAGACTGCCTTCCAGCCCGACCATGAGCCTACTTTCCAGCCCGGCCAGGAGCCTGCCTTCCAGCCCGACCAGGAGCCTGCCTTCCAGCCCGAACAGCGGCCTGCCTTCCAGCCCAACCAGGAGCCTGCCTTTCAGCCCGGCCAGCGCCCTGCCTTCCATCCCGGCCAGGAGCCTGCCTTCCATCCCGGTCAGCGGTCTGCCTTCCAGCCCAGTCAGGAGTCTGCCTTCCAGCCCGGCCAGCGGCCTGCCTTCCCGCCCAGCCAGGAGCCTGCCTTCCAGTCCGGCCAGCGGCCTGTCTTCCAGCCCAGCCAGGAGCCTGCCTTTCAGCTCGGCTAGCGGCCTGCCTTCCAGCCCGGCCAGTGACCTGCCTTCCAGTCCAGCGAGGAGCCTGTCTTCCAGCCCAGTGGAAGCCTGCCGCACGAGGAGCTCAAACATTCTGTCTGTCAGCCAGGCCGACCTGCAAGCCAACCAGATAGAGTAATGGCCAACAATCAATGCGATATTAATTATGTATTTAGTTCCGTATTAATTTTGTAATTAATTGATCATTATTGTATTCGGCAGTTACCATTTGTAATCGCCTATAAAAGGCAAGTTCGATTCAAATAATGGACATGCTATTTCTGGTAACTAAATCTCCTAGCTACTTTCCATTCTCATTCTTGCTTTCCTAATTCCTGCTTGAGTGTCGTACGTAGCTTTCCTAAAAGCCTACAAGCGTCCTATTTTGGACCAACAACTGTGTTGGTAAAAAAATTGACTCTCATACACTTTTCGAGAAAGTCACCACACCACACTTAATACTTCCTACGTCGGACTTTGCCAACTTTCCCTTTTTAGCTTTCCCAAAAAACTGTCACTGTTCCATTAAAGCAACTAATTTGTGGTTCTGCGCATTTGTTTCCCCTCTGCACAAATTTCAACGAGACAGTTTTTACTTTTCTTATTTCTCACCTATTTTGCACTTGGCAAAGTCCACCGGGACGAAGGTAGTAGAAAATAGCAGGATGAAAATTTAAAAGGTTATAGAATTTGGTTACCAGAAAAAGCATGTATATCTTTTGAATTAGACTTGTCTTTTATAAGTGGTTACAGAAGTAACCATAATAATGGCTAATCAATCACAACATTAATATGACATTGAATACAACCTTGATCAACACATTAATTGTCCCAGACCGTTGCACTTTCGAGTTGGCAGGTCGGCCTGGCTGCTAGTAGGTCTGACACTTGAGCTTCCTTCCCGTGGGCTGGTGAACGACTCCCATTTGGACTGATAGACAGAACCCAAACAGGACTAGCAGGTAGGTTCATTGCTGAAGTAATAGGCATGTAATTCTTAGTTGGGCTGGTATACACGCTATAAACTTGACTGACCGTATTAAAGTCCCACACCAGTAAATTAAGAAGTAATAGAATGCTATATTAAGATATGAGCTACTTCTCCTAACAGGTTGACCTTTTAGCATGGAACCTCAGGTCTTAACATGGTATGAGAGTCAAACCGATCTATATCATAGTGTTGGCCCCTTATGAAAAATGACGACACGATTATAAAAAATGACAATGACGAATGACGATAAAAGAATGGCAGCACGATCGAGATGAAGTGTCTGACTGTGAGGAGGGATGTTAAAGTCCCACACCGGTAAATTAAGAAGTAATAGAATGCAATATTAAGATCTGGACTACTCCTCCTAACATGTTGACCTTTTAGGATGTAACCTCATGTCTTAACAGACAACTCTCGGCTAGGCTAGTGGGCCCCCGATTGGACTGGTAGGCAGACTATTGAATGAATTGGTAGGCTCATGATAAAGCTGGCAAACAAGCTTCTGATTGGACTAGTAGGCGGGATGGTCTGACAGGCCGATCATCTTGAACTCCCGCTTTGTTGGGCTTCCTTTTCCTTGTAGGACTTTGTTGGTCGATCCGAGCTTGTTGGTCACTAGGCCCACTGGTCGGGCTATTCCGGTGAAACCATGAACTTGAGCTTGGGTCTGCCGGTCCAGATTGTGGGTCTAGATCCTCTGGTCGAAGCCTAAATTTAGGACCGATTAAGCTTTAGACCCCGTCCCATAACACATCATATTCCGTATTTAATTAGATAAAAGTTGATTGATAAGATTAAGAGTTAATTATCAAAATAGTACTAAAAGTCACTCACTTTGCACCAATAGAACCAAAAAATAAACTATGTTTTCATAGGACTAATTATGTGTGTCTTGGACAAATATATCCTTATAGCTATTGAAATGTTTTAATTCATAATAAAATATTAAAAAATAATAAAAATTCGTAAAAAAAAACTCAAAAAATAATAAAAATATTTATTTAATAATAATTTTTTTTTTCAAAAAAATTTAAAAAATTAAAAAAATTTAAAACTCAAAAAAAATCACCGCCGCCTCAACACCACCACCTCTAGTCACCTGGAAGACAATGTCAAATTCATTACGAATGTCATATTTATGGAAGAAAACAATGAAAATGTTGCATTCTCAAAGAGAAATATGCCATTTTTTTGGCATTTTCAGAAAAATGACAGTTTTTAGGGAAAATGACATTTTTTTCACCGATCGGAGGTGATGGTGCAGGGAGGTAGTACAGGCGGTGGGAAAGGTATCCATTTTTTTTTATTTTTTATGGAGTTTTACTATTTTTTTATTATTTTTTTAAGAAAAATTAATAAAAAAAACTTTTATTGAATTTTTAATTTATAAATATTTTATAAATTTTTAATTATTTTTCTACGAATTTTTGAAATTTTTTCGAATTTATTATGAATTAAACATTTAATTATGGGTTTTGGTTATTTTTAACTCATATTTAAAGGAAAAGTTAGAATGGAATGAAAAAATAGGTATGCTTCTAATAGGACTAATACGGTCCTACTTTGATAAAAAAAACATAGCAAATCCTATTTTTAATTTTTTAACATAGTTTTAATCCTATTTGGAGTAATTTCTATAAGATTAATTATGAAAAGTTGATATTAATTCAATTTTGCTTTTCACTTATTTCAAATTTCCCCT
The DNA here is from genome assembly GCA_945859875.1 of Cuscuta europaea. Taxonomy (NCBI): domain Eukaryota; kingdom Viridiplantae; phylum Streptophyta; class Magnoliopsida; order Solanales; family Convolvulaceae; genus Cuscuta; species Cuscuta europaea. The sequence continues at coordinate 7,816,606 of CAMAPE010000015.1, read as the reverse complement.
TTCTTTATTTGGCAAATTAATTACATCAAAACAGTGTCAAACAGTGTCCAAACAGTGCCAGACAGTGTCCAAACAGTGCCCCAACAGTGTCAAAACAGTAAAATTTACCCTTAGTAATTTTTTTTCCTTAAAAACTATGAAAAGCAATGGGGAACTTGTTTTAGAAATGGAGGGAGTAACGTAGTGGCATAATTTACATAACTATTGTCTGTGTTCATTTATTATTAGCATGAACCTTTCATTCCTTGCTCATTTATGGTGCAATCCAAACAAAACCTTGTAGTCAGGCGTAAAACAACACCTTAGTTTCACCAGTACCCCACGGGTAGTTCAGTTGGTCGAACGGTGGGAAAATTGAATCAAGTGATGAAGGTTCGAAATCCACAGCGGTCGTGTGGAGGTATAAGACCAACCACCGCTTTGATAACTGAGTCACCGTAAGTAACCTCCCCACCATCCTATTAGGTCGGGTGCGGCTCCTCCGTGATTCCACCTTGGACCAAGTTTGGGAAGTAAATGAATAGGTAGACGATGGGTGTATGTAAAGCATCTATCTATCTCAATCTGTGCAGAGGGCAGTCTGGGACGTATGCGTACTATCAAATGCGCCATGGGTCAGATGATGTGATGTGGCCGCCGTAGTCGCCCCTCAGAATGGAAACACTGCTTTTCTTTGTAAGGACCCACTGTATTATTGCACATGCCCGCCCTCCTCCCACAACTATATTAGCCGTATTGTACATCCCTCATTATTCACAATTTTAAAAAATACGGAGTATACGGAGTATTCAGTATTCACATTTCCAAAATTATATGTTCAAAATTCATACTCCCGTCCCTTAAAAAGATCCTAGTTTGATTTACACATATATTTATGTAAGATACGTTTTGTTTTGACTTTTAAAATATACTCTTACATTATGTCAAATCAAACAAAAAGTGGATAAAAAGTACGGGTAATTATGACATTTGGTTAAAAGTGGTTTCCTTTTATTAAAATGACAACTTTTTTTGGAACATCCATAAAAGGAAAGTGAGAACTTTTTTGCAGGACGGGGGTAGTATATTCTATTTAAATACTCGTAGATTTTATTTATTAATGTATTAAATTAAAAAATGTATATTGTTCTTGTTTTAAATTTCCAAAATCTTATTAATTTTGTTAATAAAAAATGATTCTCTCGAGATTATCTTCTCACTTTTCTTTTCGAGCAGTCTCGAAATTGACTTCCTAGTTTCTTACGGAGTATTTGGCAAATTATCTACATCAAAACACTGTAAAACAGTGTCAAACTATGTCAAACAATGTCAAAACCGTAAAATTTACCGCTTAATAAATTTATTTTTTTAATACTACCTATGTGTGAAATGAAGTGAAAAGTTAATTCTGGGGACAAGAAGTATATATATCTCTGCGTCACTAGATGAAAGTTCCATTTTCGTTTGAATTGCACACATGTTGGAAATTAGTTTTTTTTAGTTAAAATTTCTGAAATACTTCCTCCGGTTCTCAAATAATTTCTCACTTTCTGATTCGGGAAGTCCCGAAATTAACTTCACACTTCTTCTTATTTCTTTATTTGACAAATTACTTACACAAAAACTGTGCAAAATAATGTCAAACAGTGCCAAAAAGTGACCAAATATTCCGTAGGTAATTGTTGAGGGAAATGAATACTCCCTAAGTTTTTAGAAGAAAAAAAACACTTAATAGTAGTATAAGGAGTATTTAGGAAAATGAATAGGAAAATGAATTAGTGTTACTTTATACGATAAAGTATACTTTATAATATAAAGTAACACTAATTAGTAACACACTCTCCATTATAGGAAAATGAGTACTCCGTAGTTTTTTTAAAAAAAATACTTAATACTAACTAGTATCATTTTTGTTACATTGCAGCGCCGCAAATAAAATACACCTTGCATATTTTTATCAATTCCGTTTTAGTGTAACATTAAATAAATTATTTTAGCCAATGTTTTTTCCCTATAATTTTGAAATTAAAAAACACGTTTCAATGTTTAGAAAATATAAATATTGTTATTTAAAAAAATTGTTATTAATGATTTATCTTATTTAAATATGTGCTTCTTTTACGTCCGATTATTTTTGTGACAATCAAAATTTAGAAATCTATAATTACTAATTTGAATTTTAATCTTAAATATAGATATACTCTTTATTTAAATATTGTTATTTTTGTATTTTAATCTTAAATACAAAGTTTTTTCCTAACGATAAGAAATACTCCTTATAAAAATTTCATCTTCCACTTATATAGATATTTTTTATATTCTCTGTCATACTCCTTTGCTTTTGTATGAATAATTGTGGAGTAAAAATAGGAAGATGTCAGATGTGGCCCATTTTATGTATCTCATTCGCACACAATGTCTGTCTATGCATATAGAATTGTCTTTATACAATCTAATACAGACAATTTTGTAATACCGAACAAAGTTGTTTGTATACACACAACTCTATATGCATGATAACCGTGTTTGCGTATGGGGTATACAAAATAGGGAAAGCTAGATATTTTCGGAAAAATATTGAGTCAAAGTGATGAGAATAATAATTGAGGAGTAAACATAGGTTCCCTCGTTGAAAAAGTATTATTTGAAGAGTACGTACTTTTCAAATTTGTTAAAAAGCGTTGTATGACTACAAATTATTGAGGCATATTCATCTTTATTGATGTGTACACAGTTTTGCAAAAGTCAGTACACAAAACATTGTTTTGTAGTTTTTGCCCTTATTATGTACGGATGTGCCCTATCTAAAGTCAACTGCACGATGAAACATGTTCCGTAATTTCAAGTTCGCAATCCTAAACTGTTGATTTACATTAAATCTATAATTTATATTAAATCTATAATAATTGATGGTTGTAATACATCCACCACACAATTTTAAACAAATTAAAGTCTAATACTATTTCAATTTTAATTCCCACCACAATACCACGTATGTTACACTATTCCCAAAAACTTATCCAATACTCACCGTATATAATTACAAATATGTAAAAATATGGTGAATTCATAAAATATTCAAAATAGGTTTTTAAATAAAATAAATCAAGTAATATCAAGCATGAAATCGGAGAAATGGGAATTCAAAAAAGTATTGAATACATCACATAGGGAAAACACTTAAATATTGAAAATCTGATAATACATCTATAGATAACTTTCGTGTATGTATACATGCACATTTTTCATTTATATTAATAAATTGTCATACTCCCTTTGTCCCAGAATTTACAAATGGCACACGGATTAAGGAAGTGAGAATTGTGTGGTGGAGAGATGTGCAGAGGAGAGAGAAATGTGTAAGAGTGTGTAAGAATTGATGTGAATAACAAATTTTTTGCCAAAAAAGGAAAGAGGAGTTCTTTTTTGGACAGACAAAAAGGGAAAGTTGGAAGTAAATTATGGGACGGAGGGAATATTACTTTACATTTTACCTTATTTGATAACCAACAATAAATGGATTCTACATATTTAAATTTGGGAATATTAGATATTAGTTAGTACTCCCTCCGTCCCATAATTTACTTCCGTAGTACAAGTGGCACACGGATTAAGAAAGTGAGTTTTGTGTGGTGGAGAGTTGTGCAGAGGAGAGAGAAATGTGTAAGAATTGCTGTAAACCACAAATTCTTTGCTAAAAAGGAAATTGAAGTTCTTTTTGAGACGGACGAAAAGGAAAAATTGAAAGTATTTTCAGGGACGGAGGGATCGGAGTATATAATTAAACAAAAAATTATTACACATTTCTAACATATTGTAGTGTATTAATTAACTTACATTTTATCAGTACAAAATAAATCAACACCGTTTTATTGAAAAACAATGAGACTGATATTCTAAAGGGAGTTCTCTTTCTGGATACATTGTGATCCTAAATATTTCAGATATTTGCGACACTTGTTAGAACATTTCTATGTTGTTAATCAAAATTCAGTATCAAATAACTTCAAATATGGTCATTCATTTAAATGGATAAGAAGAGTGAATAGACTATAGAGCCCCTCAAAACGAGACACTGGTACTTCTTATTTGAGTTGACTTTGGTTTTTTTTGGTAGTTGTGAATAAAAAGAAAAAGAAGATGAGGGAATTCGAGAGCAAGAAGGATAGGGTGGAGTTTTGTCTACAAAAGGCATAGTTTGGGTTTCGAGTCACCACGGCACGCAGTGACGCACTACTCACCATTTATTCCCAACTCAGTAAAAAAGTTATAAAAAAGTTATGAAGTTATTGTCAGAATTACATAATCAGTTTGGTTGTATGTTTACTAAAAGAGAGTAAGGCGATGGGGATATATACGTACGGGGTATGGGGTGTTGTTTTTTTCATTGTTTTGGACTATGGATGATAACTATTTAAGATGCTTTTAAATGGTTATGTTTTTATGATATGGTATCTTTAAATTTGATTTGATCCCAAATTGAAATTAGCAGAAGCAATCGATTTAGTCAATCTAAGTACTACGTGTGAACATGCAAAATTTATTAGGCCTCTTTTGAATTTATTGGGTCAACGTTCGATTCTGTTGGCTTTTCGTGATGGTTGTTGGGCCTTATAAAAATATTAATATGGACCCATTCGGATAAAATTTAATAATTGAATTAACTTGGGTCATTTAAATATCCAATTAATTTAATTATAAATTAAATCTTTAAAAGAATGGACTGGTCCTATTAATTTCTTTATTTTGAGCCCATTATTAAATAGTAGCCCAATGAATAAAAGTCATGATCCAATTAATAAAGAGAGCAATGAATATGGTTAAGGAATCCATCCGTATGCATGGAAAATGGCTGCGAACCCTGTTAAAAAGGCTGTCCAGATACATCGAACAAGTGCTGATTTTTCCGACTATTAAATGCAAGCAGATAGAGCCCAAAACCCATTTTATTTGAGGCCCATGAGGTATGGACGAAATTATGCAACCCTAAAGCATATTTTCACCTCCTCCACACCTATAAATACGGGTCTCAGTTGAGAGAAAGGGAAGAGAATTTTTCAGACGAAGAAGCGTTGCAGAAAAGCTCTCAAGAACTCCCGAAAGGCTCTGAACGATTCCGAAGAAGAGGAATAGATCAAGCCACGATTTTTGTTAAGAATATACGAATAATCCTTCGTGATTTCGTCGATTCTTAATAAAATAAATCCAAAAGTTGAAGAACGTTCGAAGATCTGAAGAACGAAGCTTGAAGATTCGAAGATCTGAAGAACAAGACTTTGAAGATTTGAAGATATGAAGAACGAAACTTTGAAGATTTGAAGATATTCATATTAAGATTGAATCAAGATTCAATTGAAGATCAAGCCGCATATCCCGGGAGGCCCTTAAACAGAAGATCAAGCCATAAAACGGCCCTTTTGTTGAAGATCAAGCCATTTGAAAACCGGAGACCCTTCAAGCTGAATTCTTAATTCAAGAATATTTGAAGATTCAAAGAACGAAGATTCGAAGATTCAAAGAACAAAACTTTGAAGGTTTGAAGATACGAAGAACGAAGGTTCGAAGATTTGAAGATCTGACGAACGTTCGAATATTTGAAGAATTAAAAATTTAATTTTGAATTAATTTCTTTAATTATATTTATTTCAATTTGCAAGTGAAGAATCAGAGGATTCATATTTAGAGATTGTACCCAATATTCTCACATATTATTATTTGCGATCAATTTTAAGTAAATACTTAAAATTTGTTTCACACTACGTATTACAAAAGTGGCTCTAAGAGGCCGTTTGACAACACTGTTTTTCGGCTTATCACCCATCTTTTTCACCAAACACGTAATTTTGCTTTCGCGCACTGAATTGTGTAATACGCAGAAAAAGTAAGGTTGACGTTACTTTTCTGGCTGTATTGGCTGAAGTTACTGTAGATGACCATTTTAGCTATTTTTACATATAATTTTTTCTTTATTTTATTAATCAAATATATTTTAAAAATGTTTTTTTCTTAAATAAATAGAATCAGCCACTTCAGCCAGAACTTCATAAATTTCAGCAGAATCAGCTGATTTTCGTGTTACCAAACGGGCATTAAGTCTTCACAAGTTAGTAAATTTTCAGTAAAAATGTTGAATTTCCTGAACGACTTGAATCATCAAAATAAATAAAAAATATGTTGTAATTGAGTAAACATTTCAATGTAATGAATATTTCAAGGACTAAAAGAACTATTTAACCAAAAATAATTGAGTAATTTTCAACGAGAACTTACCAAGAAGGGAAAGTGTACTGTAGCAAACATTAAACTAGGGATATTTCACTTTTATTTAGGAAACTTTATCTTAAATATCCCTAATGCCAAAAGAATTAAAAGGTCAAATGTAAGAACAATAAAAAAGATGATAATGGTGATGTCGCTCACTTGGGTGAACATCCACCTCAAGTCTCTCCCTAGAGATAGCTATTGGGTTCAACTAGGGTTGGATCGGGCCCCGGGCCGGGATTCGGGCGGGACTTGGTTGGTAATTGAAGGCTCGGTACCGGGCCCGGGTTGGTTCCAGACCAGGAAAGGGTCGGGTCTAGATTTTTTTAACTAGTATTTCACCCCGTGCGTTGCACGGGATGTAATATGCACCTATTATAAACGTTAGTTATAAAGCATTTACAAATCATATTATTATTTTTCATATCAATAGAGAAATTGTAAACAAATAATAATAAATATTACAAGTTTAATAAGCACACAAATTTCAAATAATTCAAGACCTTATAGACAATGTTTTTTTGTAGTTTTTTTTTCAATGCCTCTTCGTCACATATTACGAACTTTAAGTCAAACGGTACGATCTTGTCACACTCGAACCCGCAACATACATATGTTCACGCCTAAAGAGAGGACGTGGGTTAAAATTGTAACGGTTTCCCACGATTGCCCTTAATACTTGTTTATTTTGAAAGAATACTTGTCACCTTTTGAAATTATACTATTTTGCACATTTAACTTTGAACATATTTAGAGTGTATATGTTAACCATGCACCATACAATCTTATTTAAACAATTTATGACCTTCCCGTTTGATTTATTAAGACAATAAGCTGTAATTTAATGAGTCAATTTGTGGATTAGAATGCTTAAGAACTTCCATATACACATCAGAAAACCTATGTCTAGATCGACATGATTAAAAAATAGGCATAGATTATTATCTATAATGCATGCATATATGGAAGTTTCAGTTAAATATTTTCAAAAGTAAATAAAAATGATTAATTAGTAATGAAGAAACCTCTACTGTGTGTCACCTCCGCAAATTTTATTCTACTTTGTAACTGAAAGTGCAAATGATCATGGCCTATAATAAATAATGCATATAACTTAGAAATTGAGGCACTATGATGCATTTACTCACAGTTTCACATAGTGAAACCATTTTCTTTAATTTTTTTATCCAACTCCGTGAATTACATACTTTAGTCATTTAGCTTATGGAAATTTGTCATTTACATAAGTAATTTACTATTTTGTATAATTTGAACACACACATATTGTAAAATTTAATAACTACTAATTAAGAACATTCAACGTAATTCCATTTCTAATACGATTTTTCATCGGGATGAGTCATACCAATATGTGATGTTGATATTATTGCTTCTTCCATAGTTTCAGTGGATTATGTTTCTCCTCAATATTATTGTCTACCCTTCGAATTTTTTTATAGGCATTTTGATGTGGATATGTGTATTCCGTGCATACAATACAATATTGTGTATGTCTTTAGATGTTAATTAGGTAACATTATCTAAATGTGAACACTTACTTTTATGAGTTGGTTAATCTTATGGATTCTTAACAGGAAATTTTAGTAGAATTCTTTCGATTAAATTAAAATGATTAAATTAAGATGAAGTATATAAATATATGCATAATTCTTAGAGTTGTTTGTTCCATATGCATAATTTATTGACCATAACAATGTTCAATTTTACACCTTAGCGACTTTTATGATGTATTAATGGTAGAGATTTAGTCACAATTTAGTCATAAATTCTAGTTAATGTTAAGGACAGCCTTTTATATTGTGCATATTCCTAATGTTAGGAGATTGTTTCCATTTTTATGCTTAAGAATGAAAGATGTTTTATTGATGAAAAGGAAAATAATACATGCTCTAATGAGATAAGCTATTATTATTATAGAAATTAAAAGAAATTACAAACTACATGGAAGGCTTCAAACTAAAGACTTGAATGAGGAGCTAATTAGGGGTCTACCAATAGAAAATGTCACTACCAAAACAAAACAGTAGGTCCGTGTAGTAGAAAACTTTTGTGTAGTCCTTAGCTAGCTGAAGTTTGATCGATACAATGCCAATTTTTGTGCATCCTACTCCATGTGCAACAAAAACTTGTTAACAAATGCTTTCACATGAATATCCTATCAACAATTGAATACCAAATATTTGACCTGCCAAACTACTCCAGTTATTCAGTTGCAATTATCCAAGTAATAGGACAACTCAATCTTTCAATAAATTAAAATGCCATAAATATAAAGTATGACAAAGATCTCTGTAACGAAATACAAAATGCTCCCAAAGAAATTATCTCATCAAAATTTATAAGTGGCATGAGCTTTTAATTTCATGCAAGCTATTTTTTTAATTTTGATTTTTCTTATTTATTCCTGCCCCACCGCACTCCTCAATGCCCCCAAACCACCCAGCCCCACCCGTCTAGCACCCAATCCAACCGAAAAAATATATTTGGGCCCGGACCGGTCTCGGACCGACCGGGCCGATTCACCAAATAACCATCCCATAACCCGCCCCAACCCCCCCCCCCCCCCCCCCCCAGTTCAGGCTCCAAGGCCCGATCTCGGCCGGCCGGTCCGGTACCGCACAGTAGCGGTCCGGGCTGGGTTCCGGGCCGGTCCGAACCAGCACAGTCCAACCCTAGGTTCAACTCCCACATAAAAGAAATGGAAGAGTCTTGTTTCTATTGATTTATTTTACTTTCACGGGGTAGTTTTATGGTTGATAAAAGATTCATGTGATGAGATAAGTAATTTAGAAGGGACAAAAGATGTAAGTCTATTCGATCCTCAGAACATAAACCCGTCATGTGGATTATTAGAAAACGGCATACATAACTACTTTTTGGGGTCACGGTTAACTTGGCAACAACATTACTACTCTCTCTTACAGTTGTGAATCTATATAAAAGGACTCTCATAGACACACATGTGACATCTTAGAAGTTAGAAGTATTCAATAATAATAACATACTCCGTAATAAGCAATAATAAGGTTAGGCATACTCGCACGGGTAGCTCAGTTGATCGAGTGGTGAGAAAATTAGACGAAGTGACCAAGGTTCGAAACCCGCAGCGGCCGTGTGTAGGTTACAAAACCTGAAATAAGGCTGGACCTCTGGTGCGCACGTGTATAAGGCTTACCACCGCTTTGCAGACTGAGTCACTATGATTAACCTCCTCATTATCCTGTCGAGTCGAGGTGGGGGGTCTTGGGGTTGGGCATTCAACCTTTTTTGGACAAAATAAGGTTAGGCATTATAAGCCAACAATAGATGCGGCTAATGAGAAATTTTGTTAAGCATACTCCGTAGGAGTTCGGTCATCCTTATTTAATGAACAATGGGTTGGGTAACACTAATTTATTGAATTTGTTCACCAAATAGTGCAAATGTAAAGGTACAATCAACAAAATAACAATGTCGATAAAATATGTTTACAAAACGGCCATGTAACCTAATAAGGACGTTTTCTTATTTAAGCATAAAAAAGTAGTAATTCACCAAATAGTGCAAATGTAAAGGTACAATCAACAAAATACCAATGTAGATAAAATATGTTTACAAAACGGCAATGTAATCGGAGCATACTTGAACTTATCGGATTAAACGTGGACAATTATAAACTACACAAAAATCAAACATTTATAAAATCAGACCAAATCAGATTAGAGCTTAAGATGTTTTTAATTGGACTGTAATTTGTTAGTCTGATCTGAACTCGTTTGGTCTGGTTTCTTTGAATTTTATAACCATCCAAGTCTGGTCTGGTTTGATCTGGGGGAAATTACTGTCCAAATAAATACATCCTAACAGATCACATCAAACCAACATACTCCATCCGTCCCGAAAAAGTTAGCCAAAGTTGACTTTCACGTGGATTAATATAGTAAAAATTGTGTGATTGAAATTTGTGCAGAAGAGAGATAATTAGTTTTAGCCACATACCGAATATTTCTTACTTTAAATAGAAATGAAAAATATTTTTTGGACATCCAAAAAAGGAAATTTAACCAAACTTTTCGGGAGGAAGTATTAAGGTACATAAAAAAACATCCTAAGATAATGCTCCTATCTATTCAAATAGATAAAGGGAGATTTCCAAAATAGGACTAAATAGAATTTGGAATTCCTAAATATGACAGGTATTTTTCTTCTCGAAATATGACTAAAATGTGTGTATTTACTGTCATATTTTAGTCATGACTACAAAATAGTTGATGTACGATTCATTCAACACCATTCAACACGACCGTATTTATTAACATAATGACATTATTTTCCAAAATATTTTACTTGGGCAATTTTCCTTACATAAAATTATGTTGAATCAAGGGAAAAGTATTAAAGAACAGGAGAAGTTTACGAGTAATAATTTACTGAAATCCCTGCAAATCGGGAGTTAGATATCTACATCATTCCCGTCTGACCCTCTCAATTAATGCATTCATTCATTAAAACACAAGAGTATTAGTCAACTATAAAGATAAATATGTAATTAGATAAAGATTAAAAGATGATTAATTACTTCTCAGACGACCCTATTTAATATACTGCACTTTCTTGGTAAACAGGTTTCGAAGAACAAATAAATTACTACTGCTTCGAACTGTTTCACTGGGAACTCCGCCACTGCAATCGCCGTCAGATGCGGCGGCGGCAGCAGCAGCTAGGGTGTTGCTCTCTTCACTTCGACAACTCAGATGGGTTCGGTACCCAATACACATCGGGACGTTCAAGTTAAGTGCTCGAGCTTTACGGACACCATTAACCACACCGCTGCGGGCCGCCGGTGAATTTTCCCGGCGAACATCGTTGCCTTCCTTCTTAACGCCTTTCCATACGTTCTTATTTATTTTGACAGTTTTATCAGCGTCGCCGTCGCGTTTAACGGTCTTTTCAGCGGATTTGGGCGGATTGTCGATGCTCCGGCTGCTGGCTCCGCCACTGCGACGCATCTGCCACACCGGGCTGCTCCGACCCAAGTGGACCCCGGGTCGGGTCGGACTGGTGGGCCATTTCCTCGATTTAGATTCACCGGCGGAGTTGCTACGAGAACAGGGTGCGCTACTCACCTTCCGATGAACCGACCCAGATCCAGCCCCGACCCGTGGCCGTGTCCCGCCGTTACCCGCCGATCTGCTTCGCGAAAACGGCCATATGTTTATGTTCAGCTCCGCCGCGGTGACCCCACTGGTCCCAACAGCAACGCCCTTCTTCTCCTTCTTCTCTTTCTCTTCGATTCCGCCCTTTGAGTTCTTCTTCTCGCCTTTTTTGAAAATATCCTTCCACCGCTTCGAGGTACTGACTACAGAGAAGGCGGAGGAGCTAACCGCCGCATGAGAGATATCGGGTCCGTCTGACCCGGAATTCCGTGACGGGTATGCGGGAGATATGGTTGAAGTTTGGTCGGAAGGGTCATCGGAGGAAGGGCGGTGGTCCTGCGGGACATGGCCGAGTGGGAGAAGCACGCCATGGGAGAATAGCTCATCGGCAGAGAGAAGGTCTGGTTGAGGCACGGACGGGTTCCGGACCATCCAGAACTCAAATTCGGGCGAGTTTGAGACACTGCTCCGTCTTCTTCCACTGGTGGACTGGGTGAGAATTGCAGGGACCTGAACCTCTATTTCTTCCATTTTTAGTCTCTCTCTCACCCCTCTTGCGAACATATAGCTATATAAGTGAGCTATATAGAAGCCCGAGGATGAAGATATGTTCCGTATGTATTTACGGTTGTCGAGTGCGCCGTATTTAATTTGGGTTTTTAAATAATCAAGATAATACAGTTCTATCTGTCTATCATTGTAAAAGTGTAAGAGAGTACATTCTGTATATCAGAACATGTACAAAAAAGTTTTAATTTCTGAAAGTTTAATATCTTCACCTACCTTTTCATATGAAAATCTTAAACTAATCTCCGTATCATAGCGTGTTAATGACCGATAGGAGTAAAAATGATCAATTTTCATAAGATGAGAATGAGAGTAGATCAAAGAGCGTAACTGTTTTACACAACATTATGAGACTTGGGGATCTGTTAAAAGAGACGTTGTCCTCGTGCCAATATGAAAAGGCAGAACAAATTGAATAAAATTAAATTTAAGGCTTTTGCAAATCTAACATTCGTCTTTCGCGTACTTCAATTATACATCAAAGCACATCAATGTGCAGTGACGATTCAGCTTAGGTGTACGTGTCTACTTCTTGCATACAAAAACAGATGATGATTCATATTTAGGGTCTTGATGAATTTCTTGTTCCTAAGAATAACCCTGAAACTCCCGAATACACTGATTCGCTGTTAGGTTGATGCAAACTCTCAAAGAGAGTGACTTTTTCATCATTCACCATCACCCTCACAAGTCATTCTCATCAAGAGCAAGATTAATTATGTGTGTTGTTTTAACTTCAAGGATGTTGTGATTATTTTTGTCAGTAATTTTAGCTAGAGTGCAAAAAGGTAATTTAGAGAAAAATTTACTTAATTTAGTGAGTCTCTTCTGTGAATATTTTTTTTAACTACCTATGCATGTTGATGATTATTAATGTCATGTGGTGATTATCGTAAGTCCCGAAGTTCAGTTGGTTGAGGACAAGCAAAAGCGTAATGGGCCGGAAATGTCTTAACGGGCTGAAATGGGCTGAAGAGGCCGAAATCCTATCCTAGTGGGCCGGTTGGGCCGAAACGGGCCTCGCCGATTGGGTTTCATACCGGGGTGGTGCCTTGGGCCTCTGAACAACAGTAGACCAGGATAATATATCCCAACACAAGTCCCCCAGTTTGTTAAGTAGTGAGCCTGTGAATCTACTCGAGAAAGTATACTCTTGCTCACGTTTTTCTTGCCTTCCCTGAATCGATGTCTTTAAATAGTCCCGAGCGCAAGGCATGCATAAGTGATGGGTGAGGTGCAGCCCCACACTAGGCACGACGGCGTTGAAGAGCTAGCCGCTCGTGCTGCATAAAAGCGGCGGTCCCGTCCCTGAATGGCATGGGCGGACCCGACCAAGAAGAAGAGACGATGGCGCTGAAGAGCCAGCCGCTCATGCTGCATAATGTGGCGGTTGACATCCCATATTAAGGATTGAGGAGCCCAACCGAGAGTAGGCACGATGGCTCTGAGGAGCCGTTCGAGCTGCATAATACGACGGTCGCCATCCCAGATTCGGAATAGACGAGCCCGGCCGAGAGCATGCACGACGGCGCTGAGGAGCCAGTCGCTCATGCTGCAGAATGTGGCGATCGCCATCCTAGATTAAGGATTGATGAGCCCGACCGAGAGTAGACACGGCGGCGCTGAGGAGCCGTTCGAGCTGCATAATACGACGGTCGCCATCCCAGATTAGGAATAGATGAGCTCGGTCGTGAGTAGGCGTGACGACCCTGAAGAGTCGTTCGTGCTGCATAAGATGATCAAGAGAAGAAAGGAGCTCTTATTCCCCAGCTCAACCCGAATCAACCGATATTACATGTACGGTCTGATTTGGACGGATCACTCCAACTAATTGGTCAAGGACGACTACCACACTCCATTAGCCATCGCAACATTTGGGTAGCCCAAACGTGTATGCCACGCACTTATGAACACGGCCGTAGAACCCCTTATCCTTTGGACGAGGTGTTTCACGTACCCGACTCTAATAGACATGGACCCGTCGGCCCAGGACCACTACGGGCCTCCCTTTGCTTTACATCATCTCCAAACCAGTTAGTATCCCCCGCTCACTATTCTTATCGAACGGATCGTTCTCGGCTGGCTAAAACGACGACTCACCCCTAACTCATAGTTCCATTCCCCCGTTCTTCCCACTAGAACGGTACGATGTACCTCTGACTCAGGTGAGAATTTTAGCTAATAGTTGTGATGCTAATCCGCCCGGTTTTCTCCGATCCGGATCATCCATGCTAATAGCCTACTTTCACCTCCAAACCATAGTTGAATGAGCCGTTCAGTTCTTCCAATACGATTCATCCATACTAGTGGTTGAGGTAACATTCGAGGAGCCTTGATCTCCTTTTCTCTCGTTTTCTCTCTGGGTTTTTCAAATGGAATCTCGCACCCACCCTTTATATATATATATATATATATATATATATATATATATATATATATATATATATAGGGGATGGTTCAAATACAAAGAGGTCTTCCCATGCAAAGTGAGAATTAATCTCGTGCGTTCATTTTGAGATCTAATGGCTCAAAATGAGCCAAAAGTGAACTAAATTTGATCAAAAACACAGTGGCAATTTCATAAAGTTTTTTGCGTGCAACAGAAACACGCAAAAGTGCAACGCGGTGAAGAAAAAGTGCAATTGTTCGCACTTTGCACGGGAGAACCTCTTTTTATTTGATTTCTTCCCTATATATATATATATATATATATATATATAGAGAGAGAGAGAGAGAGAGAGAAGATCAAGTGAGAAGTCCTCCTTAAGATGAGAAGTGAGAAGTAATCTCAGCCCTTGGATTTGCATCTAATCTTACAACACAGCAAACTTATAGACTGAATATAGTAACTTATAACCAATAAATCATAACCTATAAAGCTCTCCATCTTAATTACGGAAATGCCACCGCGTCAAAAAATTTTCCAGGTTTCTGGAGTTATTTGGACGCGGTGGCATTTTCGTAATTATTTTCGAGGGGGTCTATAAGTTATGATTTATTGGTTAAAAGTTTGTATTTTTAGCTTATAAGTTAGACCTCGCAGCTTCTTAGCCAAAGGGCACTTCTCACCTCCGTCCCATTAGAAGGTTCTCTTCCACTATTTGCATGGTCAACTTAATTCATTTTTAATCGTTTGTTTTATAAATCAAATTTTTATCAAATTTACATTTTTTTATCAGTCTTTGTAGTGGTTTTGATGTATTTTCTGAATATATTAATTTTATTTACTAAAACTAATCAGAGTGTGAACATGGATTAAGTTGCTCTATCGTCAGTCAAGCATCGTAAACCGTTCACGGGAACCTTCTAGCGGGACGGAGGGAGTGTATATATATATATATATATATATATATATATATATATATATATATATATATATATATATTTATATATATTTATATAAGACTGAGATGAACGACGGATTATCAATGTCTTCTTTATATATAGCATTTTAATACATATATTCAAGTATTAATATAATTAAATAGATTAACTGTTCAAGTCTAAGTGATTTTTCCTTAACTTTTGAATTTTCTAGCGTATCGTGAATTTGATTTAATATATTAATTTTTAATAATTATTTAAAGATAAACTTTATGTAGATTCAATTGGTAACAACTTTTCACAAATAAAAATACATACTAGCTAATTCGGTTACGGCGGGGCAGCGTAGGGCGGACCCGCCCCGCATGGGGCGGGTCATGGTTCAATAAGTTTAGACCTGTGAAGGTCACGGGGTGGGGCGGGTCTTGGTCTTGCAGTACCTGCCCCGCCCCGACCCATTGCCATGCCTAGTACCGGAGGGTGTTGGCCAGACCCTCGGCTTAAAATCCATGTTGGAAGGACTGTGCGAGGGCAACGCGACATCTAGAGTCGGGCTAGGGTGCGACGGACGGTGAGATGCCGGATCCCGAACGTCCTTTCGATCCGATCAGCTGGGGGCGCTAAACCATTGGACCCAGCCGCCGAGCATCCGAAGCAGCTTGGGTGTCCTTCAGGTCTGAGCCGCCATCGTGTGAAGAGGATCGTTGGGCGGTGCAGTGAGCAGGGCGGTGCTTGGTGAGCCGGACGTCCATCCTGCAAGGGGCCGAGCGGTGCAAGGAATGGAGCCGTGCAGCTAACCTTTAAGGGCATCTCAAGCCCATCCCAGAGTCGGTCTTTCAGGAGCGGGCGGTGGCACTCACATGCAGTATGGACCGGGCGGCCGGAGCAGATCAGATGAACTCAAAGGTGACAACCTTGGTGGATGACCCAGGCAGGGACAGAGATGGGCGACAAGGAGTGGAGACGGGCGGCCATCGTACCGTAATGGGCTGCAACTGTGAACTTCGTGAACTATGAACCTGTCAAAAACATGAATCATGTTTTCAGACTCCCCACGTGAAAGCAGGCTGCCACTTATCAGCTGGGGCTATCGCGAGTCCCACTCACCACGAGGATCTCCTGCTGCTCTCCCCTATGCTAAGCTCTCTGGTGGTTCATCCTCGGCATCAGTTATCTTTTGTAGAAAGTGAAGCTACCTCATCTAGCTGCAGTGTGGCCTGCCTACGACCTGGAGCTAGGAACTCCTCGGTTGCTGTCCTTCCCTCTGTTGAAGCCTGGAAGCGTTGTCTTCTTCGTATCAAAGCTAGTAAAATCAAGAAGAACATGTTTACGCTTTTTGATCTTTTCCCACAGACGGCACCAATGTTGAGTTTAGTCCAACATGAACTATTAGATATAGATCTAAATATGTATGAAATGCTCTGTTTTTACGTGGAAACCCGGAAAGGGAGAAAACCACGAGACTTTTTAGGCTAACGTCCAAGCTCGTTCTTCCTCATTAATGCTCTCATCACCATTTACATAGTTCATATTGTCGGAACCTCCATTAATGGAGTTGATGAGCTTATCTAACCTAGATATCAAGAAGATGGAGTAGTAGGAGAGAAGTCTAGCTCTCCCGGAGAGAAGAGGAAAAAGGATCCCTCAAATGGAAGCCTTGCTTCCTCATTTGTTGTATAGAGAGACATGTGATAGAGTATTAACTCTTAGAGAGAAGTGAGAGCTAGAGAGAGAAGTGAAATAAATGTGCAATGAATATATTTGTCAAGCCCCTACAACTACCCCCAATAGGAGTATTTATGGGAAAATATGGGCTGGGCTCCCAAGTCTTGACCTTGGGAGGCCCATTTACAATGAGACCACTACTGGGCTGAATACAGAGTATGTAATTTGACTAAGTATAAAATCTAGCCATTCGAAATCTTTGTGGCCGACGGAGGTCTGGCCGACGAAGACCCGGCCGATGGAGGACCCCCAATTCTCCTGGGGTCTGGACCATATTTTGAGTTGATGTTTGTCCGGCCAATGGAGGTCATCTGGCCGACGGAAGACCCACCTGATGACAGCTGTGCTTCGTCTTATTCTTCTGAGTATGTGAGCACACATTTTAGAGATATATGTGCTTGAGCACATTCAGTTTTATATATTTGATATATACGGTATTACACATTGATGATTAAGTATTTCGATTGTCAATATCTTATTCATAATTGTGTTCCCTTGGACTTATGTTGTCAATAAGTAAGTCGGAGCTTATATGATATAACATAAAATCCTAAAATATCCCGAATCAATGATCATCAAGAATGGGATATTGAAGATATGCGATAAGATTGGTATGTGGACTGCATCATACTGATAGAAAGTATAGTTGATCTCACAACTATGAGTTCATGTAATTCATGATGGTCACATAGATATTTTAGAGAATATTGGCATACCCACCGAGAAACCATTTGATAAGTTCTATTCATGTGTCTATGGGATTATCGGCGTATAGAGTAGTGTAATAGTCCTCTGACTTGAGGTCAATACGTAGTACATGTGCGGAGTGATGTACTTTGACCATGACCAATGCTTGCACTCCAATCGGGGTAGATACGGCATGTGTTGGGTGCATCACGAAGCACATGAAGTAGTAGTTGAGACAAGAAAGGATTCATTCCTCGTAATAGATTAAGAGAGAACATTCTACTTCTCATATCTAGATGGATCATAAAGTCATTGGTCAATGCAAAGATATATTTGTTTTGGATAACGAATATGATCTCAATGGATCATCTAAAAGGATTGAGAGATAGAAACTAGGTTATTAGAATAGACACAATATCATGTTCTAGACTTAGTTGAATGTTCGTTGAATGAAAGGACCGTATCACTATGAGCTCTATATTACAGGGAGTTTGAATAGTCCTCGCAAACGTCCTTATATATTAAGTTTGTCTGGTAAATCGTCTAGGGATTCTACTAAGACCTTAATTTGATTAATGCTTAATATATAAGGCCCTATGGGTCACACAACAAGTGATTATACCTTCCGATTGAATTGTTAGAAGGAATTAAATATTATTAATTGGATTAAATAATATTTAATTAGTAATACTGAAAATGGATTAAATATTGATTAGATTAAAGATATTTAATTCATGAAGTTGAAGGAGAGTTCTATTTGATAGAATTAATTAAGTGGAATAAATTAGGTTTATTGTACTTAATTAAGATGTATTTATTATTAAATAAAGTTGCTATTTACGTTTATGATTTAGAACTAAAAGGAAAAGAAAAGAAAATAAATAATAATATAGATATAACAAATAGAGAGTGGCGTGCAATCACTTCTCTATTGTTATTATTATTATTAATTATTTTGTTTTATTCAACTATTTAATTAATAATGAGTTTTGGTCCCAATAGGATTAAAACTCATTAAGGAAGAACATTTTCATTGTGATTGGGAAACTAGTTTAGAACTAGTATAAATACATCCTTCTCCTTCATAATTGATAGACAAGCTTTCAGATTCAGTATTACCAGTTTATTTCCCTACGGAGAGATTTCCTAGCCTTTCTCTTGGGGAGATCTAACCGTTCTTTCGGAAAGGAGAAATCACGTGGATACCAAAGGTCAAGGATTATCACCGCTAGGCTGCAAGATCTGTAAGTTCTAACTCAGATATGTTATTATTGTTATATTCGTTGTTTTGTCATAATCAGGGAAGATCTGTTTGGGAAAATTTTAAACTTCCGCCGCCGTACTTTCGAGGTACGTTACATCAATTTCCTAACAGTCTAGACCCATATACTCCATCAACATGCATGATAATTTACTGATACCATACCGTTACCGAACCGAAACTTCAATATACCGAAATACGGTATACCGAAACTTTGGTAATGTAACAATATATAAATTTTCTATACCAAAAGATTTGATATGGTCATATGGTAAAGGTATGGGAGAAAATATTCGGTATACCATACCGAACCACCCCTTGTTTAGAAGACAAAAGAGCTCTAGGATTGGCTACAACGTCAAAAGAAGACGAATAGAGCTTGAAAACGGCAATCAGGATGACGTTCTGTTAATCGTTCGAGCGTATCTTTTCGTAGAAACATTCAAATGATGTGAATAAAGTTGCATATGAAAGATAACTTAAAGGGCTACAAATCCTATGACTACACCATGATGAGAATCTTAGAGAATCAAGGTGAAAAAAGAGGAGGAAGTCAGACAATCGCCGTTGAGATTTCGGGATGCGGCCTTCCACCATTTTATTCATATCTTTTGTATGGATGACCCAATTCCAGTTTTGAGAGTTGTGATGGATATAGGACTTAATTATCTACAACTTAGGTGAGGAAAGTATAGTGAAATTCAGAGGGGATGTGAGCACACCATGCGCCCGAAGTACGCACGTCGTGCGCGAAAGAAGAATACACGGGAGACCTTACTGGAGGCCACGCACGCCGTGCGCGGCGATTTTTACGCTCAGGATGCTCTGGACACACGGGAGATAGCACACCGCGCGTGGGCGCTGTGCATGCACTTCAAGGGTCCCTTTCGGCCCAGATTGATCCATTTTTTTTATTTAAACAGCCTATAAACCCCGTTTTTTGTTAAAGAGCTTCTAGAGAGGCTTGTGATGAAATTTTGAGTGGTTTTCCGCTTTGATATTCAAGACCTTAGAATTATTGGTAAGATTAATCTTTTTAATTAATGACAATTAAATCTTTTCTTTTCAATTCTGTTGATTCCTCAATAATGAATTGTGAGTAGTTTTAATTCGGGATTTGAGATTGATGAATGAGTTAATTATGATCTAGAGTTAATTTCTTGATGATTTAATTGCATGATATTTTTTTAGTTTGTATTTGAATAATTTAATGGATATTTTTGTAACCTAGAACTGCAGCTAGGATTATAATTGCATATAGAATAAATTAAGAGAGATCTAATTTATTTTAGAACACTTTCACATACATTTAATCGTTCGCCAAGAGATTAGTAACAGTTGGGGAGCCGTACGCGCGCTTATTTTCACAATAATTTAGGAACTTATCGCATGAGAGACCAGTTTGGTTCCCTAAATTATTGTAATCTACATCGCGAGAACGGTAAGAACTTAGTATTGACCAACATTGCTCAATTAATTAAATTTCATATAATTAAGCCTGATCAACCCCGAGATCTGATTACCCCGGAATCAATTCATTTTCCCCTTTTCATTAATTAGAAAGAACCTTTTTATTTAGCTGCCTTTTCGCATTTTTTAATTTCCAAAAAATCCAATTCTCACACAATTGTATTTATTTTGAATTTTTTATCGTTGATTTTATTTAATTCTTGATTCACTTTTTCCATCCATGTGGAGATGATACTCGTACTTTAACCCTATACTGCTACATATTTTAAGTGCGATAAAACTCACATTAGTTTTTGAATAAATTAATGATCGTATTAATAATAAAAAACGTCATAACAACCAACATTCAGGTTTTATAACTGTACCATTAACTTTGAATAGTTTTCTAATATTCTGATTTCAGTTCACCCATAATGTTGAATTATTCTACTGCCCCATAAGATTGTGAAAAACAACAATTAGGTTTTAGAACGTAGAGAGAGGAGAGGCAGAGGGGAAATCCTAGCCGCCGCCTCCTATTCTTTTCTTCTATTCTTCTCCTCTTTCAATCTTTTTTTGAATCCAATCATGAAAAAGACTTTGTTTGATCAGTGTTTTCAGTTCCACATTTATGTTAATTTTCTAGCGTTGTCTAGAGATATTATTTTTGGTGGCGAAGTGTCGCTCGCCAGATGTATATTCCCCGTCATCATCGGTCGAGTGTTCTTGTGTGCTAGTAAGAGGTTTGTATTGGCTTCTTTATCAATAATGAATCATGTTTTCTTCTGTATCAATATAAAGGCCGATCGCCCTCCTCCTGAACCATAAACGATCCAAGAAGATGGAATTGAATGATTTGCTTTCTTTGCGGTGGCTGGTGAATGAGTTGCCTCTTACTAGTGGTTGGAAAAACTGGAAAGTTTAATAATCCGTTTCTGATGGATGGTCAAATCGGAATGACATCTTTGGAGGTGGTAGATTAAACCCCTTCTCCCTTGCTGGTGGCTAGTAAAACCAAGAATCGTGATTCTATTATTTCTTTTCAGTTTATGAACTCTAGTTTTTTAGCTCTTTGTTTAGTAGCAAGTACAATGATGCTGTTAGAATAGCCTACCATTGTATGAGTTAGCGATTTGACCTGGGCTTCTGGGGCTAGTCAGTGTTATGTCTCACTCCAGGGTTGCTCTGAGATATTGCTCTGCTTTGTCTATGTTTACTTTCATTATTATTAATAAATGAGAGTTTTTCTTTCAAAAACAAATAAATGTACCATTAACTTCAATGATCAATTCCCATAAATGTAGAATCAAACCATCAACCATATAGTATATGTGTATGCATCAACTATCCAATATATCATATATGTGCGTAAGTATAGTATAAACCATATATCTAATGAATATACTTAATTATATTCGAATTGAGTACATTGGATATAGTATGAACCATATATCTAATGGTTTTTGTGTTATTAACAATGTTGAATGTCTAATATAAAATTAGAGTTCTTTTACAGTGATATAATTATCAACTTATTTCAAACATTATCGGTATACTTTTAAATATGTGTGTGTTAGTGGTTATTTCAAATTTTTGAAAATCGATTTATGTATATTAATCATAAAAGTGATTCAATTTATTATATTGTGCACAACCTAAAAATGCATCGATCCAATAAATTTTACAGAAAAATATAATATTACAAACCAAATTTTAAGAACACACATTAAGACATAGAATGCATTTATAACACTACAAATATAGGAAAAACTGTTTAAAAGTGATATTTGAGCAATACTAAAATTATGATCAAATTTATTCGATATCTGTTGGCCCAAAATAGGACGTTCATAGGTTTTTAGGAAAGTTACGTACGACACTCAAGCAGGAGTTAGGAAAGCAAGAACGAGAATGGAAAGTAGCTAGGAGATTTAGTTGTCAGAAATAGCATCTCCAAATTGCTCCCATAATCTGAATTACAACCTGCCTTTTATAGGCGTATACAAAGCGTAACCGCTGCCGATAATAATGACTAATTAATTACAACATTAATACGGAATTAAATACATAATTAATAGTGCATTATTTGTTTGACCGTTACTCTTCCGGGCTGGGAGGTCGGCCGGACTGGCAGGCTCCCTGTTGGGCTGGCAGGCAGGCTCCATGTTGTGGACTTGGATCCACGGATCCAAGTTTGGGGCTTGGGCTGATTAGGCTCCGGGCCTAGTCCCATTACTCCATCACGAGTCCCCCACTCCCTTAGTCGAGTAGTAGACTCGGCTAAGAGGGAGTAGTCCAAGTCAGATGCTCTTCTCTGAGACTAGAAGATCCCCGCCCTTGTCCATGTTGGGGAGATGCCTCATTTAAAACCTTCATTAGGAAAAAACTCAATGGGAAAAATCCTAATGAAGGGAAAAAGAGTACATCTGACGCCCCCAAAATGAAGCAAGATGTGAGATCCTCAGCCTTTATTGCAATGGTTGCCATCTGCAAATAGGATGGCTAGAAATGTTCTTCTCGTAAGCCTTAGACTCGTCAGGTTCATCATTTGCTTCCTTGAAGACGGTAAGACCCTCAGTCCCCCACTTCATTCAGTTGTACCTACACATAAAAGAAACTAGTGTAGAATAGAGCATCTGGTCTGGTGTCGAACCACGGCTCAGTGAGTAAGTGAGTCGGACTCTCTACTTGAAAAGAGTGACATCAAGATCCCAAGTTAAGCCTCAACCCAGTCTCCGAAAGAAAGATTGAATCCGCGAGTAAGTGAGTCGAACTCCCCACTCGAACGGATAATCCAACACTAAAGAACTAAAGTATATCAACCTTTTCGGGAAATGTGAATGTAAATTAAGTGACAAAATCGCTCGGAAAAGCGTGGCTATAGGCCCCTAACAAGAGTTTAACTCACCGTCCGAGGTTAGTAGTTCGAACCCGTAAGTAAAAACTTTTGAACGGGTGACTCGTCCCCCGAGGTCGGAGTGTGATGCACTAGGAAGAGGTAAGAGCACGCAAGAACTCGTATGAAGTCAAAAGTGTACAGTATTAACATTTATATCGGAGCTTATTAATCGTCACACCCATATGACGTGACCCGATGGCGCGAGTGTGTGTGCTCGACTAGTGTACGAGTGTGTGTGCTCGTCCGATGTACTTGTGTGATCAGATTTCATAAGTCTGTTGTTCAATGTTAAAATTACACACACTTAACAAGAGTGAAGCAATATAACACACTTAATAAGTCCGTTAGTTTCCGATCTACATCAGGGCAGCTTGCTTCCTCCGCCGAATCTCCCTGGAGTGTTTGGATCACAACAAAATGGACGTGAAACTTGAGTTCGGCCCTCGATGAAAGCACCAATGTTGGTCCAAAATAGGGCGCTCGTAGGTTTTTAGGAAAGCTACGTACGACACTCAAGCAGGAATTAGGAAAGTAAGAACGAGAATGGAAAGTAGCTAGGAGATTTAGTTGCCAGAAATAGCATCTCCAAATTGCTCCCATAATCTGAATTACAACCCGCCTTTCATGGGCGTATACAAATCGTAACCGTTACCGATAATAATGACTAATTAATTACAACATTAATACGGAATTAAATACATAATTAATAGTGCATTATTTGTTTGACCGTTACTCTTCCGGGTTGTGAGGTTGGCCGGACTGGCAGGCTCCTTGTTGGGCTGACAGGCAAACTCCAGGTTGTGGACTTGGATCCACGGATCCAAATTCGGGGCTTGGGCTGATTAGGCTCCGGGCCTAGTCCCATTACTCAATCAATATCCGTATATGATTCGTTAACTATTTTTATTGTTGTATGAAAAAAGAAATATGGACTACAAAATGAAAAATGCAAAAAAAAAAATGCACTAAAAAATTGAAAAAATTGATTGTTCTGATCTTCATCATCAGCCCATCATATCATAGTAATAAAAAAATAGCTAGGTCGTCCTCCATGGGTAAAAGACAAAGGTGGTATAGTTGTATTTAAGGAAGCTAGAGACACAGAAAAAGCAAATGGAAAAAGTCAGCAGCCTACCTATAATTTGCATGTGCTCATCCCTTGGAATTGAAAAACCTCTTTGAGGTTCAAAGTGTTGAATGCCTCATGCCTGCTCGTGTGTCACTTTTTTTTTTTAATTTAAGATTTTAAAAAATAGTTTATCCCTAGTATTTTCTGCTTGAGGCTTTGAGCTGTGTTTAAGATATTGAAAAATATAATTTTTTCTTTTTTACCGTATGGAATTTTGTTCTTGTAAACTCATCAAATTAAAGAACTACTTTTGAAAATTTGGCATGGGCTTCTTGGCATGTGCCCTTATTGTGTAGCCTTTTAAATCATCCATGGGCCTGGGTCAAGTACACTTGTTATATTCGTACTTCCATTTTCCAATTTCGGAGTATATGCATTCAAAATATACATAGGGGTTGACACATTTTTTAAATCAAATGGATTAATAGGCCGAATGTATCACAAGGGGTTGTGATGTATTAGTATTTAAGGAGACTTCATTTATTAAACCTTGCACATTTGTCACTATTTTGTGAATTATACATTCTTGGTGTCTACGAAATTTATTCACACTTGACATATATTTATACGTAATTGTACGTGTGCATATAATTCACTGTACAAAGCCTCTTGTGTATACAAGTAACTAGAGAGTGTGCATATTATTTACTCCCTCCGGTTTTAAATAAATTTCACAATTTGACTTCACACAAATTAAGGAAATAAATTTGGCTTTAATGTGGAGTACACTGTTGTGACACTGTTTCACATTATTTGGCACTGTTTGGCACCGTTTTGCACTATTTTGATGTAAATAATTTGTCAAATAAGAAAGGAAGTAGAAGTGTGAAATTTATTTTGGAACTACCCAAAAAGGAAAGTGTGGAGTTTATTTAGGACCGGAGGGAGTATGTGATTTTGTGTAGAAACAATTACGTAAAGATGTGTTCCAGGTGTGCACATACTCCCTCCGTCCCGAAATAATTGTCCTCCTTTCCTTTTCGGTCCGTCCCGAAATAATTGTCTCGTTTCTTTATTTGGTAAACAAATCTATACAAAACAGTGTCAAACAGTGCAAAACAGTGCCAAACAGTGTCGCTACAGTGCCAAACAGTGTCGTTACAGTGTGAAGTCAACTCTGTTTTCTTAATCTGTGTGAAGGTCAAAACAAGACGATTATTTCGGGATAGAGGGAATATTATTTAGGCATAGAATGGATTGATGGGCGAAACATTACTATCAAAGGAGGTAAGGAGTATTAGAGCATCATCAATGCTAAAACGTTAACGGTGCATACGTGGCATAAGAGATAACCAATGAAAAAACAATAAATATAATATCTCTCTCCCTATTTGAAGGATCTTATATCATTTTGGTAAGTTTTTCTTCACAATGTCAAACACAACGTCTAGATGTAGACATTGTGGTTGACATTGCAGGGAAAAACTTACCAAAAACACATAAGACTGTGAAAAGACGGAGAGAGAAATGTCATAAAATCAGTCTTTTGTGTCTATCTCTCTCATGCCACATGTGCACCGTGCACATTGTAGGATTGGAGATGCTCTTAGTTTATCAAAAATGATGTTTGTATCCACTCTTATACCCACTTATGTTTGTGAAAAATTTTGTTGTTTGTGAACATCGATTCACAGACAATATTTTGCACAAACAAAATATTATCTGTGAATCCGGTTCATAGATATAAAAAAGTTCACAAACATGGTGACTATCAGGGCCATAAGAGTGAGGTGTTAGTTTATGGTGGTGTATGGATGCACATGCTCACTGGCTCGGTGTTTGTTGATTGATGGGGGCGGGGCAGGGAGCGTCTTCTCACTCACTTCATTCAAGAGGCTCTTTAATTTCGTTGCAATATTGACTAAAGCAAATCCCCCTGATTATAAGGGTAACCACATGTCTTCCTCACCAATTACGCAAATGACGATGCTCTAATTTGCTAATTATTCTCGCCCACACTAATCCGTACTCCTTAATTACTCATTGCTGACTGCTCACTTATTATTTTTATTGTATCACTACGATTACTTATTATGGAGTAGTTATTGTACTTATTAATCCTTTATTCTAACGGTCGAACCAGCAACTAAATACACTAAGAGGCCGTTTGGCAATCCTGTTTTTCGGCTTATCAGGCTTATCAGCCAACTTGTTGATCAAACACGTAATTTTTGCTTTCGCGCGCTGAATTGTGTAATAAGCAGAAAAAGTAAGGTTGAAGTTACTTTTTCTGGTTGTATTGGTTGAAGTTACTGTAGATAACTATTTTAGCTATTTTTACATATAATTTTTTCTTTATTTTATTAATAAATATATTTTAATATTATTTTTTTCTTAAATCAGCAGAATCAGCCAATACAACCATTTCAGCCAGAACTTCATAAATTTCAGTAAAATCAACCAAATCAGCCGATTTTCGTGCTACCAAACGGGCTCTAATTGTATTTGGTAACGGTCGACAATGCGTCCATTTTACAAATCTTTTTTTACTTTCATTTTATCAATAATTTAGAATCAACGATATAGAGCAAACCAAATTGTCAAGGTTTATCAAGTTAGAATCATTCTAATTTTACTTTCACTTTATTAATTCAAAATCAATAATATAGAATACATTTGGTAACATCAAAATTTGCTATGTCGTCTTATTCTGTTTAAGAAATTCTGTCTGAAGTGATTGAATATACTGATTTATGAAAAAAAATATTTAACATACTCCTTCTGTCCCGTTGAAAGGTTCACGTGAGTAAACAACACGATTTTGTAGGCAAGTAGTTGAATAAAATAATTTGGGTAAAATAAGAGAGAAGAGAAAATTTAGAAAGAGTAAACATAAGAAGTGAAAATAATTAAATGGAGAAAAGATGGAGGGAGAATTGTCAGACTTGACATGTACTGAGTTAGAAAGAAAAATTTGAATAAATGTGTAATTAAAGAGAGTATATTTTATTAATAAAATAAAGAAAAAATTATATGAAAATAGCTAAAATGATCATCGACATGAACTTCAACCAATACGGTCATAGAAATAACTTCAACCTTACATTTGTTATTATTACACAACTCAGCGCACAATATTAAAAGTTACATGTGTTGTGATTTTGAGCAGGCTCAGATAGATTATTTGGGACACGTAATCCATTGCGGTGGTGTTGAAGTTGATCAAACCAAGTTCACGGCTATTTGTGATTGTCCCACACCCGGGACACTAACTGCTCTACGCAGTTTCCTCATATTAGCAGGATACTGCCGCAAATTTATTAAGAATTACGAAACCATTACCATTACTCAGCTCCTCCGGAAGAACTCTTTTCAATCGAATTCTGAAGCTTAATCAACTTTTAACCATATCAAGAAGTGCCTCTCGAGTGCCCATGTTCTTCAATTACCTAACCTTGAAAAACCTTTTTGTGGTAGAATGTGACACATCTTGGAGCAGATTTGGAGCAGTTTTACAACAGGACAGACACCCTATAGCGTATTTCAGTCATAAGATTGCTGATAGACACGTTAAATTGGAAGCCTATGAGCGCAAACTTATTGGATTAGCTAAGGTTCTCACACACTGGCGATCATACCTTTAGGGTCATGGGTTCCTAGTTTTCACAGACCATTCCAGCCTTAAGCATCTTCTGGAACAATGCCTGACCATCTCTCCTCAACAACATT
Source organism: Cuscuta europaea (assembly GCA_945859875.1). Lineage (NCBI taxonomy): Eukaryota > Viridiplantae > Streptophyta > Magnoliopsida > Solanales > Convolvulaceae > Cuscuta > Cuscuta europaea. The sequence continues at coordinate 7,788,500 of CAMAPE010000015.1, read as the reverse complement.
GGCTGAGCAAGCTTATGGGTTATAATTTTAAAGTTGAATACAAACCAGGCAAGCTCAATATTGCAGCTGATGCTTTCTCGCTGCCACGAAGACAACCCAGTCCTTGCAGACCTTTCCATTCCATTTACATTTTTATTAGACGATAGACGAAGGGCTCAAGCAAGGTCTTCTGATATCCTAGAGCTTCGCCAACAACTCGAATCCATTAACCTTGGTTCTGAATGGGAATATCGTGAAGACCTGTTTTTTCGTTATAAAGTATATCTGTTGCCCTCCTTCGACAGCATTCCTACCTTAATTTCCATATTTCATTCTATGGCGCACGAAGGAGTTGAAAAACTCTAAACCTCATGCATCGTGAGTTTACTGGAAGGAGATCAAACGTGATGTGACTGTCTACATTCAAGATTGTCAAGTATGTCAAAAAGACAAATGGCTTAATACGCAACCAACATGTTTACCGCAACCACTACAAATTCCTACTCATATTTGGACTGACATCTCCATGGACTTCATAGAAGACTTACCCAAAGTTTGTGGTAAGTCAGTAGTATTGGTGGTTGTAGATTGCCTTTCAAAAGAAGCTCACTTTGTTGCTCTCTGGTCACACATTCATTGCAGTGTTTGTTGTTGCAAAATTTTTCACAGAAATATTTCGCCTTCATGGCTTGCCAGAATCCATAATCTGATATCGTGACAACGTCTTTGTTAGTACTTTTTGGAAAGGATTGTTCCGCCTTAGTAGTACTAAATTAGCACTCTCATCTTCTTATCGTCCGCAAAGAGATGGCCAAACATAGGCGGTCAATCGCACTCTCATGTGTCCCTTGACAATGTCGTAGATTTGACTCAACAATGGTCAACATGAGCTTTTAGTACATTGGGCTGGCAAACTGGAAGCAGAAGCCACCTGAGAAAATTATGTTGCATTTCGAAAGACCTTTCTAGATTTCGAGCTTCAGGACAAGCTCATTGCTAACGGGGTACTGATGATACAAGTTGTTTCAGTCGTGCATAAATAGCTTTCCTTATTTCAGTTGTTTCCTACTTCTATTAATTAGCTTTCCAGATTTTAGTCAACTTCTTTCCTATTCTTGTTTTAGGAAACTATCTTTTGCCTATATAAGGCTTATTCCTGGAATAAATTATTAGTTTTGGAATATTTAATCTTTTGATTTTTGGTTGAAGCAGCAGTGATCACCTTCTTTGCCCGGGACATGAAGTTAGGGTTTTTATGTCAGACACCATAGCTTCACATTCCTCTCTCAATCCTCAACCGCCTTGGACTAGATCTTGTACCAAGACCCTTAACATTACATTCCTAATTATATTTCATATTGATATTGGAACATTGCTAAGTAATCAATTAGTTAATGTTCTCATATTGATTATTACTAGAATCAATCAATGACTACATAATCATTCACTTGATCCTTTTCTCTTAAGTCAAAACATTGAATTACTAATCCATGGTTAATGGTTTAGGATTTCAAATTATTCAATTGGTACTTGATTATTAAAGTTTACTGGATGTGTGAAAAATTCCTTACCACTTTCTTTCCTGGCCCTTTCTAGGATTTAAAACATTGGCTCGAGAATCAGAAATATTGAAAAATGGTTTGACAAGTTATAGATAAATACAGGTCTTGCTAGAGCGTAGAGGTATGAACTTTCCTCGAACCTCTCATTAATATTTACCTGGACTCAACGGCAAGTCGACAAAAGGAGAGAAAATGGCAACACTATTGGAGACCCCAGAAGTTCTGTTCTTGTCACTCAACTCCTGCACTTGGGAACGTTATGGGACGGACAAAGCTTTATTTATATATTTGGCAATGTGGAAAAACATTCACAAATTGGTGGGAAATTGGTGAGACTGAATGTGGAACAACATTCAGTCTCAAAACAAACGAACACTTCAAAAAAACGTTGCATTCCCATCTCTACAATTGCAAAGCCCCCCCCCCCCCCCCCCCCCCCCCCAATAAGAACATCAACAGACACCGAAACATATCAAAAGTTAGAATTACAAAAACATGATCCCTTTTATTCTTGTAAAAGAACATGGAAGGCGGAAGAAGGAAAAATAGAAGGACCAAAACTGCCGCTTTCATCAACTCTTTGAGCATGAAAAGAATGGTGTGTTATTGGCTGGTTGAGAAGTCAAACAACTCTATGAATCGCAAGTCTGAAACCCTTGCCTTTTCAGCTGCATGCCTTTGGTACTCATCAAAAATGGATGTGAGACACCACCTCTGTAATTTTCTCAAACATCCCACCACACAACCTGTACGGTGCTGCACACCGCACAAAATGGCAGCCACAATCATGTTTAATTGCATCTTATGTGTTTTCTTCTGGACTGAAATTGTAAAGTCTAGTCTTGTCTAAATTCTATGTGTATTTTACAATCATCTAAGTCTCGTTTGGTCTAATTTATTCAAGTCTTTCAATGTCCAATTTGATCTGTTAAAGTACCAAGTCTGATCTGGTATGAATAAGTATGATGCTCAAATCAATTCAAGTGGAAAACATCCTAAGATAAAACATGTCAGTTTTTTTGAACTATCGGTACTCTAAACTTATGGAAATAGAGTGTTGGCTATTTGAGTGGGAAAAACACATTTGTACCCCTTTTCGAGGAAATCATAATGAGATTACCAATATTTTCCCCATATTCTTTGATACTTCCCAAAAGTATTTTGAATTCAGAAACATCTTGACATTTCCCAAAACATCTGCAAGATTCTAGTGAAACTTCCTTACTCACCTTATCAATATTAATACCTCAATATATTGTAATTACAGAAAAATATCAGCATATATTCATCACTGATCATGAAGCTCCTTTTAAGTTTTAACATTATGCATGAGGTATAAAAACCACATTAATTAACAGCAGAATAAAGCATACCTTTCCTCTTTTGCAATGAATAAGCAGCGGATGATTCTTCTCATCTACATGGACAAACATGGAAAGATAGTCAGGAGGATACTATCTAGTAAACAACAAAATCGAATGGCCCTCAGATAATTACCAAGGACTATTTTTAGTGCTTCCCTGATCATATCTGCCGGAATGTTTACAAACGGCTCCTGAAATGGAAACATTCTTAGTTAGGTAAGGATATAAAAAATTGGAGGAATGAATTAGTTAGAGCCAACAATTACTAGCTTTAATTTGCAGTTGTTCAAAACCAGGAAGAAGTTTTATCCATAATTTCAGTATCTGTTGGAAAACCAACCACACACCCCGGGTAGGAAATAGGGTCACACATGGAAAATAACTTGTCCAGAATAACCTTATAGGCTTATATGCTACAACAACATGACAGGCTGATAACATGGTTTCAATGATATGGGAGCAAGCAAGAGAATATTTTAACGAGCAAAATAGAGAGCTATTGCATATTATATTTCAAAAACTAACCTTGCCAATGAAACAAAAGAGAAAAACAAATGTGTGTAGAACAACTAGAGTAGAGTGCCCTGCGGGAGCTGAGGAAATTTGGTCAGACCAGCTTTTATTTTGGCCATTGGATCACTTCAGCAGTTAGAATTTTGTTCATTAGTATCAAACTCACTGCCTATTACTCCCTCCGTCCCCCAATTAAGTTATCACTTTCCTTTTTGGGCAGTCCCTAAATTAAGTTCACACTTCCTTACTTTACTTATTTGGCAAATTATCTACGTCAAAACAATGTAAAACAGTGCAAAACAATGTACAAACAGTGCAAAACAGTGTCAAAACAGTATCAAAACAGTAAAATTTACCCCATTAATTTTTTTTCCTTAATATGTGTGAAGTCAAACCCGTAACTTAATTGGGGGCTGGAGGAAGTATTTTGTAAACCTTCAACCTATTTGAATATAGAAGCTAGACACTCACCTAATCAGGGTTTCCATTTATTAAAAAGGATCTAGATGTTAAGCTATATACACCATTAGCATCTTTGGCGAATGGTGATATTGAATAGTTGAAATTTAACTACCACCCGATCAGAGACTGGAATTCAACTTTCAGACTGAAGCAATTAAGGTAAGGTGCAATACTAATTAAGAGCAGGACAGTCATTGTAGCCTTCTATGCTAACTTGAGTACTTAATTAGTTGATTAGATTGATTCAAATGATATTTATTAAACATCAAATTAACTTGAGTACAAAATTAGTTGAGCAGAGTCAAACTAAATACGCAGCAGAAACAAGATCCAACCTTTGATCCTTCCATGCCGAACTGAAAAAGTTGAATTCGATTCGAACTGAGAAACTCCACGTTCTGCTCAGGATATGGCTCAAGGCACAAACATCTAAGCAACAGAGAAACAACTTATTAACGATTAGAGCAACCGGAACCAGAGTTGGAAAGCAACAACAAAACCAACAAGCGACTTACATGATTGAACGGAGGCCTAGGGTTTGCAGAAACGGGAAGTTAGAACATTCAGGGAAGCCAGAACGGAAAACGCCATAATCAACCATAGCGAAATTCAACGGTGGCACAAAGAGGCCATCGTCGGCAGCTCTAACCTCAACTGCGGGCGGTGTTTCCCCGGAAGCATCCGGGTCGGAGGCGGCGACCGCATGGCACATGGACGGGTCATAATTCTCCACTCTCATTGCGTTTGCGCCAGACAATTTGCCATTGACTGGTTGCTTCGTATGTAGTACGAGTAATATGCATCGGGATAGAATGGAATAGAGACTGTACGAATATTTATATACAAAAGTGCTGTATTCTTATCTTTATACTCTGTACTTTATTAAGTTATTTGACACTACTATATTTGAGTTGGCATTAGTCTAGTCAAGTTTCGTCTATGTTTGTCTGATTTGAGATCGAAAACAGTCCAAAGAAAAATATCCGAAATACTAGCTTCGTCCCTTAAAACTTTGATAAAGTTGACCGGCACGGAGAATAATAAAGTAAAAATTGTGTGATTCAGGTTTATGCAAAGGAGAGAGAAATAACAGAAACCACAAAATAATTGATTAAAAAGGAAAGTGACAAAGTTTTTTGAGACGTCTAAAAAGGAAAAATGACAAAGTTTTAAGGGACGGAGGAAGTAATGATTTTGTAATAACTAAAGTTAATTTTAACACAGGTACTTAGGATGTTTTCTTTTAGATTGGAATTTGCTGTTCTGGTCTAGTGAAATCTGGTCTGCTCTGATCTAAACTAGCCTGCTCTAGTAAATGCCTTGTTTGTGTGTATTTTACAACTATGAAAGTTTGGTCTAGTATGTTTAAGCCAATCTGGTCTGATCTGATTAAGTTTGGTCTGATTTGATTTATTTTGGGACTGAAAATGATAAATAAGGTTGAATTTGTTGAAAGTAATGGTATTTTAGGTGAAGTGTCTGAATTGTTGAATTATGATGTTTTGAGTGGAACGGTTAAATTTGCTAAATTAGTTTAAACAAATAAAGATAAAACAATATGAAAAAGGGAAAATCGCATATATGGTCCCTCAGTTATCCACAAAATTAAAATCTCAGATCTGTATTTCTGAGATTTTAAATGTCACCACTCAATTGTACAAAATCATGTAAATGTGATCCTTTTGAGGGGTGAAATATACAATGTGGGCGAGAGTATATTCAACCACTTAAAGGACCACATTTACACCATTTTGGAGAATTGAGGGGTGACATTTACGATAAATGCACGTCACTTCACATTTTTTAGCCTTTAAGGCTTTTTATTCTGTTTAATTACAAAATTACTAATTTATACTAGTCGTTGGCTGCATGTTCCTAGGGTTGTAAACGAATCAAATAATTTATGCTCGATTCGCGATTCGAATTCGTATAAGGCTATTCGAATTCGAAAAATTCAAATATAAATACAAATAAGAATACTAAATTTGATTCGAATTGTTATCAAATACAAATAAGAATATCAATGTATTCGATTCGGATGTTAATCAAATATATTCGATAAATAATAGTGATAGTATTAATAATAATACTATTAATAATAATAATGATAGTGATAACATTATAATAATTATCAAAAGATAGCTATATCCGCAAAATGTAGCCTATACATACATTTACATATACAAAAAATTCAAGCCTATTTGTAATAAATCAGAAGTATCATACGCAGCAAGGATTGTAAATGACGAAAATATTTTTAATTCGATTCGTGATTTTGATTCAAAAATTATGATTTAAATTTGAAAATATATAATATAAATACAAATTAACCTTTTGGTTTGAATATGGTACGTCCAAAAAAGAAAAATGGGAACCTTTCTATGAGACAGAGGGAGTATTATTCAAGCAATCCTATGTTTGAATGACTTTTTGTGCAAGCTCAAAGTTATCGGTGGATCGGGGTTTAGCCATATATTGGATTTTAATATAGCCATATTAGGAATACATCTATGGAGGCTGTTAATATAATCAAAACCTTTGGTCTGGACTCGATAGGGTATTTAGAGCTAGACTAGTACTATCCTAAGTGTGCATATTTGACATTTAAGGTGGCTTCTAGTTAAGTAAAATCTCTTGAGAAGGTTATCTACTGTCTGATCCTACATACTCTTAATAGAGTATAGAGATGGTTATCGGCATACCTTTGAGTGTGAGGGAGATCCGAGATCCCTTGATTTGGAGATGGGAGCAAAGAGCCCATTACTCACTCGGTTAATAGTTGCTACAAGAGGCTAGTTGGGGAGGTAGTTGCAGTTAAGATCTTTTATTGGCAAATAAGCAACGATTTGCTTTCGATATCCGAGGCTTTGAGGTGAAGGAGAGTAGAAGTTCAAGAGACATGATAACTATTTTGAGGTTACAAAGAGTGGGAGAAGCCCTCTTGCATCTCTTTGTGCAATGCATTATAGCTATAAGAGGGTGGAACTCCCTTGGTTGGTGTGCTTTTGGACAATCAGCTTGTTGGTTTTAAGAATGGATGATGTAGGCTCATCAGCTCAAGCGTCACAGATGGGTGTGGCAAAATGCTCGAAAGAGTGGAGGGCAGATCTGTGCGGCACTTATGGGAGATGAGGTAAAGGGCAATGTGCACCTCCTCTTTGATAACATGTGCATAGTGAAAGGTCGTAAGTAAAAATGTTGATACCATTTGCTTGTTATTTATTTTTTCATGATCAGACTGTTTATTTTTCTATTGGTTACTTTTATTGTTGTAAAACTCTTGCATTAGTATTGGGTGATGAGAGGTCTGCTTTAACCGTCGTTGCCTCATTTATGCTCATTATAGATTTATAGGATCAGCGAGTCATATTGATTTTTTTGAAGATGATTGATTCTAAGTCTGATTCGAGGACTGACGATTTCTTGTGATCCTTTTGTCATTTTACCCCCTATATGAATGTTGTGATATCAATTTAAGTCCCTTCTTCCAAAAAAAAGTACTATTGAGTGTGCACAAAGCTCTTATAGTTGATTAAAGAGCTAGCATTATAGCACATGGATGCGTAGTGAGATACTTTTAAAACAGTTAATGAGATTCAAAATGGTGATAGTTGTGACTTGTGTCTTTTACTAATTTATGTATTATCACATCTATCTTTTCTTTTTTTACGTTGAGAAATGGAAATGGAAAATCGTAAATTTCCCGCTCAAAAACATCACAATCAAAAGCAAAAATTTATATTATGTTTAAGATCAATTCAATGAGTGGAAAACATTGCTACCCACTTATTTCCAATGCCCATTTCACATGACAATAAGTTGTCGGACCCTCAACTAAAAAAAACCTTCATTTTAAAAAAAATTATAACTTTTTCATTTGATTTTTATTTTTTATGAAAAATATATCAAAATTCATAACTTTTTATGATTTTTCATATAACACCCATATCACATACATAAAGTTTAAAAAACATAAAACTATTGGAGTTTTTGGACCCAATTTTTTTCCTTAAGTACATCAAAGTACTAAAATTAAGATCACATGGTTGTTTTTCCACTTATTCACTCAGCACAATTTTTTGTAAATTTCATCCTTACGATTATTATTATAATCAATTTTATTCAAATATTTTTTACAAAAATTATGATTTAAAAAGTCATACATTCTCAACGTAAATTAAATAAATATGGAGTTTAGTTTTGTATTATTATTACTCCAGACCTATTTCAGAAAAATAATTGAAAGATATAAAAACATTAACCGTGAGATCTTAATTTTAACATTTCAATTTCAATTTTATCACATGAATCTACTTTAAAAATTTGTGAGTCCAAAAAGTTTCTGATTTTTTTAAAACTTTATAGGTATAACATAGGTGTCATATGAAAAAATTTAGGAAGAAAATTTGATGGTCAAGAAATTGTCATACCGAGATTGACACTAACACCTTCAGATGCAAGAATACTACTCAAGTTTCAAAGAAGGCAGTTTGCAATCATGACCTCTTATGCGATGACTATAAACAAAACTCAAGGTCAATCTTTGTCGCATATTTGACTTTTACTAACATAAACAATCTACACTCATGGTTAACTTTACGTTACAATGTCAAGAGTTACCCATTGAAGAAGGTTGAAAATATTGATGTGATAACATCATGAGAATGGTCAACCGATCGATCATACTACTAAAGTACTAATGTTGTTTACAAAGAAATCTTTCATAATTTATAGTTTCACTTTGAACACTTATTATTTAGTAACCACTTCATACTATCAAATGTTATGTCTTTTATATTATTTACATTTTTTCTTCTTCGATGATGTTTTAATCGCTCTTTAACTATGAACACTATTTATATTACTTATCACTTTATTCTAAATTCAATTATTTATGCATTTTTATAATACAATTCTCCATCACATTGATAAATTTTCATTCGTACATCGCACAGGTGACAATCTAATTAGAATATATGTAGTGTGTGAAATCTCACCTATAGACATGGTTTCACGATGGTCATTGTACTACTATCCTACTAATACAGATAAATAAATAAATAAAACTTTTAAACAAATTTGACTTTCTTACTTATTTCAGTTTATTTCCTCACAAGATTACAATTTTAGCATACCAACTACATATAAATAAACTCACGTGAAATACAAATGCATCTTGTTTTTTAAGCAACAAACCATGCACTCAAATTCGCAAACCATACAAAACATATTAATGATTCATACTCCGTATGATTCATCTATATCATTGGCATTCTGAAATGTTTAACAATGGTTGAAACTTGTATCAATGATCAATCTAATGAATATTTCTTTTGCATTCATTTGAGAGAGAAAAACAGTTTATAATTATGTTCTAGTTTAGCCAATATAATTCATAAATTAGTATATGGTATAAAACCTGACCAAAATATAAATCAAATAATAGATCAACAAATGGGCACTAACAAACTACATATCCTACATAAACCAAGGCAATTGCTCATTATATACTGTGTTTAATTCATTATAATCCATTTAAATGTTTTAATTGGTCATTCTAAGCAGCAAGTGAAAGAACTTTTATAGTCCCCAGACTGTTTGCACTTAGGATAGCGGAGCTGTCACTTTTCCAGCAAACGGCACTAATGAAGCACGCTCCCCTTTCTCCATCAGACTCATTCCTATCCGAACCAAAACTGTACCAAGCCGCAGGTTTAGATATTGCCTACACACATTCCAAATAAAGAACTTAACTATCCACCTGATCAAGCTCATTGCAGAACCTCTAGAGAGAGATACAAAGATAGATATACAGAAAGAGAGGGTACCTTGTGATACACAAAAACTTCATTTCTTTCACTACCACATGCTATGTATTCACTATTTACTGTAAGACCCACAAAATTCCTCTCATTCGTATGCCCTCTATAAGTGCGCAGCTGAAATCTCAAAATTAATTAAAATGGAGTAACAAACAATCAGTATTACTAGTCAAGTTTCCTGCCAAATATAACTTATTTTAGTGCTGTAGATGTTGAATCAGATTATAATAACAAAGGGGGCTTCTAAAGTGTGCCTATGGGCACAAGATACGAAAAATGAATCAGCATTTATTGTTTTCTTAAATTACCTATGGTAATGGTGATAATTGTATAAATTGTAGTGATTCATCTTTTAAATCACGATTACCTTTTAATGATCAAATATTTTCTTCAGACTTAGAAAATGAAGCACATTAATTACTTAGAAAAGTGAACTTGTTTTGATGAAATGACGTAAATGAAACAAACTTACATTGCTAACTTCATTTTTACTTGGATACTATTCCTGTGATGTATTAACTATTAAGATCTACTTCTGTATGATTTAACCACACAATCAGCAAAGTTAGGTTCCGCACTTCGGCTTGGTAGCCTAATTATCTTTCTGCTTATCTCAGCGGAAGAATAAGCAGCTTTTGACTTGCTTATTTTCCTTTCTTACAATTCAGCAGATTCAACCATTTCCACCAAGTTTTACTCTTAGCAAATAGGATCTTATAACTGATGAAAGAAGAGAAACAAGCTTTAATGAGCAGTTATGCGCTCCATACAAATTTGGGGGGGGGGGGGGGGGGGGGGGGCACAGCATTGCATGAGAGAGTTATTCCCAAGCAAGTTGAAGCCTATAGATGCATCAAGCTCAATCTCATTTACACAAAAGTGTGAAATTGATAATGAAGATCAGAAATAATACTTAACCGGAATGTTGTCCTTGACGTCCCACAAACGCATTGTGCTATCAGTTGATGCAGATGCAAGTTCATTGCTGGACATGAACTTTACATACGAAACAGCTTTCCTGTGCCCACTGAATACATGCAAGGGTTGCCTAATATTTCTCAAGTCATAATAATGAACGTAGTGATCAGCAGAGCCCACCTGTCGGACACCAACATAATTATTAGGGATACATAGTTAAATATACTTGCTGCATCCATAAATGCACATTCAATAACAAGGGAAAAGATGGAAATAGCACATACTGCCACATGAAAATTTGATCCTGGATTAAACTTCACGGAACATATGTTCGCTTTCATGTCAATGCTTAGAACACTGGCTTCCTGCCTCATGCACCATACTTTCACCTGTTCATCACAAGCTACTTCTTTCATTCTTCAGGAAAAGCAATTCTCAAGAATGTCTATCCTATTGCAAATGACATTTGGATGTTTGACCCCAACGGCAACACAAAATCAACCTACCTTTCAAAGTCATCTGAGTTGTAGAATACTTGACATAAATTGGTCTACAGGTGGTAACACAAGACCAATATGCAGTCTTTTCAGACTAATAGTAGAAATTTGTGGTATCAAGGAACGGGGGACTAACTGACTTACTGACTTGATCAAGGAGCTGGTTCATTAGTCTGATCTGATAGGGAAAACTAGTTGATGCAATTATGAACATCAATTTTAAAGTAAAAAATAAATATGCATTTAACAAGGCTCAGTATTAAATTCCAAATAATTGATTCTTGTCAGGCGCCCCGTGGGCACACTTCAGAAAAAACCCTATTTTGGCTCATGGGCACACTTCAGAAAGCCCCTGTCTTTTATAGGAAAATTTCCTAAATTAGAAGTAAAACATGGTGGTTTCTCTCTCTCAATAGGAGTTCAATGATTTTTTCTTTAAGTAGGAGTAAAGTAATATTGTAACAATGATATCCTGAAATCATATTGTTATATTATGGCATTATCAAGCAATATTAATGTCATAATATAGCAGCATTAATGCCATAATAATATGACAATATTTTTCAGTATGAGAGTACTTGCTCCTATTTAGGGAAGAAAATCATAGTACTCATGTTTAGGAAAACCTCATGCAGCTTCTATTTTTAAAGGGATATTTTGGCTTTGCCAAACTTGGTTTACCCCAATACTTGACTTATAGCATCCCATGAATTGGAAGTTTGGAACCTTGGAGAATACACATAAAATGGGCACAGAGTGAATTATTTAGGTACACACGGGGTGAAAGTCTAACAACCAAGTTGTAAGGTGTAAAGAAAAAAATCAAATATTTGAGGAAAGCCCAAGTTTTCCTTTTAATAGTAATAATTTTTACGTAGTATAACTATATATACCGGACACTTGATGGCACTCGAGCAGTGAGACTAAAAAAACTAGCGAAAAGGAAACGAAACATATTCAAAACTCGAAATGAAAAAAAAAAGCCTAACTTCTATCAACAACATTTCTACCAATAAAATAAAATACTCATCAGCAATAGAAATCAAATTTAATCAACAAAAATATCATCTACATTCAATTCTCAGAAGTAATATTGTAGAGTCAATGGTTGACAAAATTATCTCTTTGGCTTAAAAGCAAACAAAAAATTATCTACATCATCTTGATCCAAACTTCCCAAGAGTAGACAGAATTATCTCTTTGGTTTAAGCAAAAAGAAAAAATCAAACTGGTCCAACTTCCAGTTTGCCCAGTTTAATCCGATTTTGGAGGGTTTCAACCAGTTACTAACCCCATCGGTTTTGTGAGTTAGCGGGAACAGTTTACTAGCCAGTCCCAGTCCAGCCGGCTGGTCCAATCTTAATACCACAAAAAATTAATTCCTCTAAGCACTTGGACATTTTAAATTGATGAGCTCTTATATACCTTGCAATCATCACTTCCAGAAACCAACATAGAAGGTTCAGTACAAGAAAAATCAACGCTCCATGCTCGTTTTTCATGCTCCTCACACTCCATGACACTCTGACCAACAACATTAAAGTCCATTTATAACACTGAAGTACGCACAGTTTTTCAAGGATGTACTTTTGAATGACGGTCAAACTCATAAGAAATTTCACCTGACGAGTAGTCACATCCCAAACAGTAACTATGCCCTCATAGTCGCTGCTTGCTATGTAATTCTTTTTGTGCTTGTTCCAGCTTAAACAACTCAGTTTGGAGCGGGTGGTCATTTCCACAACAGGACACTGCACATCTGCCGGTTCATTTACAACCTGAAATTTTTTCATCTCCAACTAATAATGAACATATTCCAGTCCTACTATTATCAATTATCATTAGATAAACATAACATTGATGTTAAGAATATAACTTAAAAAATTTCCCTAAACAGAACTACATAAGTAAAAAACGTCTGTGAATTGCAAAATAGAAGCACTATGTTTGTATTCCCTAAATAGAATTACTGCAATGTTTTGGTATCACCAGGTTTTAAACAATATTTTTTAAGCTAGACGGTAATTACTCTTATTTAAGGAATATAAACACAGTGCATATTTTTAAAAAAATTCTCCATATGTCCCTTACAGGGAGCACTCTATTTGTATTTGCTATTGCACGTGTATTAATATAGTGGAGATTGTGTAATTGATATTTGCTTAAGGAGAAAAGAAAAATGTGAAATTTATTTGGTACAATAAAAAAATGAAAAGGTCAAGTTTAACATTTAAGGGACAGAGTGAGTATTATTAACATTCAATTGGTGGCTCTTGTTTATAACCCTCTAACTATTTACCCTCTAACTATTTATCAATCAGTCATTCAGTTGTGATAGATGTCTAGACTCTGATTGGACTGGATTATGATTTCAAGTCCCTCACATGAGTCACATGTTTCTCTATAAATAGAGTGCTCCCTGTAAGGAAACAATACTCTCCATTATCATTCTTCAGTTTTTTTACTTATGTATTCATGTTAACAATTAAACTATGCTTGTATATAGATCCTGCATATGTTCCATGACTATATGCATACATCTTTAGACGTAATTGGCCCCTGCAACTGGTATCTTCTCTCTGATGTGATGCTAGCATAAAGCACACAATGCATATACGTCTTTAAGAAAGAAGGGATGTTAATTAAATGAACCTCTCTGTATGAACTAACCACTTACAGATGCAAATTCAAAGACCTTGATGCGCCTTGATACTCCAGCTATAGCAAATAATTCATCATCTCGATCAAACTCTATACTGCAATAGCCAAGAGAAAGTTACACATGAAAAGCAAAGTCCTTTGAGACTTGTGTGTGTGACATAACATATGATAAAAACTATATCATCTCCACTCCTATAAACAATTCCAAAACACAAAGAATTCTGTAGAATTTTGAGGATAGCCGCTTGACTACAATTACAAGCACCTTTTAGAGCTATTTGCAGAAAATCTCCATCTTTGATAAATAATGATATTTTGCACAAATGGCAGACATTGCTAACCTTGAAACAATGTTGCCAGTGTGGAAAAGATCTGCATGCCTAAACTCAGCAACAACTTGCAATCGGCTATATCCAACAAAAATACACCATAAGTTTGAGCACTGTACATGATGCATTCCCAGGGAACTATAAAACCTGTACATGAACAACAAAACAGACCTGTATCGTGTAAAAGTCGACAAAACATATCGAAACTCATCAAGTCCTGTATTATATCCCTCTTTTGACCCATCGATCACCACATTCTCTTCCTGTTTTTGAGATTTTCTGGCCCCGCGTCTCCGTTTTTGCAAATAACAGTCTTGTAGATCATTGAACTGTTGCAATTCAACAAAGTACATAATCATCAAGTTAGACACCAAACTGAATAAGCAAATTGTGTGTGTGCGCGGGGAGGGGGTAGTTGCATAAGGGAACAATGGAAGTTTTTCAATAAAAGCCTTTTCCATCTTCAAACAATCTCCTAAATCCTCAGATAAATAGATTTGTCAAACATCAGTCGCTTACAAATACGACCATATCATGCAGGAAATCGACCTGATTTCTTTTTGAACATCTAGTTTAGTCTGAATACTTCTAGTCTGAACCTCTGATCTGGTCCTAATCTTTCTGGTCTATTAACCTGAATATTTCTCCCATCTGAAATAACATATGGTCTCATATAGGCTAAATCTTTCTAGTATGATATGGATAAATAAAAATGTAAAACATTAGGTGAAGACAACATCACCTAAACCAAGAAAATGCAAGTACCTGTGCATGGACTTGCCTCCTCTTTGCTACACCATGCTCTGGAACTGACCCATTGAGTCCATCCTCCATTTCGATTTGTTGATAATTGAGAGGAGCTTTAGTTATCCGAGATTGAAGACTGTTGGAGACTGCAAGGGACTCTCCTTGTGCATTAGGGACATTGGAAATTGTGCCAAGACTCTGTTGACCACGCAATGAAAGGGATTTTGCTGAAGATTCCCCCCAAAGTATTCTTGTTTTGGCTAAGCATCTATCCCTTGCCCGATACAAATCTAGTCTATATTTCTCCACAGACCTTATGTCTTCTTTGATATATTCAAGGTCATCCCGAATCTGTGGGAAATGCATGAGAGAATCTGTAACGTTCTCTGACTTTTCAGCAAACAGATATTCACAGCAAAACATTTTTAATGTTTCAACAGCATATCAGAAAAGCAGTTGAATGGAAATGGGAAAGTATGTTGTTTTTCTAAGAACTTTTCAGAATACTATTCCATTAACTACCCAACAACAAGAAACTGACAAGTACATTCAGAACATAGGCTAATATGAGTAACCTCGTGAAGCTCATCAAGTTTTTGCTTCCTTAAGCACTGCATAAAGTTGAACAAAAGCTGCAAGTTTGTTTCAGTTTCTTCTAGTTCTGCTTTCTTTTTCTTCTCAGAAAGAAGGCATAGGAGGCTATCAAGCTCCTTCGCTGACATCTTGCATCCCTGTCTAATGATCACCAGTCAAGTTATATGAGAAGTATGCTAGACCTTAGATGGGCAACAGTAGAACATGGAAATAGAATATATGATTTTGATAATAAAAAAATTCTGGTCATTCAAAGTATTCCATTCCGTTTGCCATGTAAGTTTACAACTTTTCCAAATCCTAGAAATGACACTAACAATGAACAAAGTAAGAAAGTTCTACTGTGATCTAAGGTTTGCAAATTAATATTACAATATCAATCTTGTAATGGGCATGAAAACAAGTTTTTGGAAAGTGGAAACAAGAAATAACCTATGAGATGATGACAGTTTTAGAATTTATTAACTGGAAATAACCTAAGATGAAGTCAGTTTTAGAGTTTCAGCTAAGTAATCCATGTTTACCTTCACCACAAAAAATCTTGCAGGCATGATTTTGCATGACTATACCATGTTAGCTTATCTTAGCTCTATAGATTAATAAGCACTGCAATGTTTACGTACTGACCCCAACAGGTTGGGATTTAGGTGTTGATGAATTGAAAATGATATTAATACAGTTCGAACCCTTGAGCAGTAACTACAGGGGAAAAAGCTTCTTTTTTGTTTCCCATCATAATTGAAATACCAGTTTCATGTATAGACTCCAACAGATGCAGATTGTTCATTTGGACATATTCATGATTGTAAGTCGGGTCCACAAGGCATAACTTAGTAAAATGCATAAATTTGTTACATGTTGCGTCACAGCACCAAGAGACTGCACTATCATTTTGTAACTTTTTTTAGAAACCAAAATGACATAAATGCTGAAATAATTTATAAAAATTTGAAATCCTACAAATGAGGGCCTTAGTCACAGTATCAGAAGAAATATTTTCATGTAGTTGTGAATACATAACATGTCAATCTCCGAGTTAGATTTCTACGGGTCATCATCTCTGTGAAACGCGCTTATTATTCATATCTAGTGATGATGGTGAATGTTTGAGGGTTAAGTTAGGCAGTTTATTCAACTCAGAGTCTGCGATTGGATAAAAGGAGACAAGTTCTTGTCACTCTTAATCTCTTATATAGTGGAGAACAGTATAAACTGCAGTCGCACATCATAAAATTAGTCTATAGTCATCATGATGGAAAAAAGTTTATCATTTTCAACTGCATGGCATAATAACTGACCTCTTGTATTGCCCGGCAAAACTGTTCCACAGGTAGTGCTGTTTTGGAAATCTGATGAGTAGTAGTCTTCATCAATAACTGCAACATGGACACATATATTTCAGCATGATTTGATTTAAAGAAAGTAGTTTTTGTCAGTACTAATGCAGCCAAAATGGTAAGTATAATAAAATACCCATGTAAAACGTCAGGCACCTTATCTCAATATAAAAGTTGAAAAACAACAAGCTTAAAAGTCTATGATGGATCCTACTGAAGCAAATAATTTATCATTGATCCCTTCCATAGTTCCATTGTATGCAAATTAATAATTTACAGCGGAAGCATCCGAATCTTTAGAAGCACCACATAGGATATTCAAGAAATATAGTAATCAAACCAATGCAACCTAGCTTTGTACCAGAACCGCTTCAGAAGTTCAGATTAATTGAATTGAAAGCAGCAGTTCAAGCCTAAAAATCCCAATAAATAGACGATGCACATTGACTCGAAACAAGAAAATTGTACTTTGTTGAGAAGAAAATTAGGATAGAGCTGCTTTGTAGTGAGGTACTGGGAGCAACAGGGGCAGTCATTCTTGTTCTTGAGATGAGTGACGATGCACATATAGCAGAAGCTGTGTCCGCAGGGGGTCAGAAACGCGTCCTTTACGACTTGCATGCATATCGGGCACTGCACGTCCTTATCCAGCTCCGCCTTCACCGGCGACGTCTTTTGCCCCTGCACCGGCGGCGGAGGCGAATCTCTTGAAACTTTCGGTTCCAATTTCACCGACGGCACTAAGACACCTACCTTGCTGCCAGATCCTCCTGCCATGAAAGCCGGGTCCATCTCAGTCGGGACATCTGCATTTGCCGCTTTAAGAGATGATGAAGAGAAGAGAGTGATGTGTCCGTCTTTGAGAATGAAGGACCATGTGAGGGTGGAAACTGACCACGTTAGAAGGCCAGTTTTAATACACTGTATCACTGTAGCGTGCTGCACTATGTCCGCTCACTTTTAACCGGCTCTGCGAGCTTTGACCTGAGAGAGTAATTTCGGCCTTTCACACTCACACCATTTTATAGTGGATCACATCAATAATAAACTTGGGCCACATGACTATGCGGACCCCATTTGGTAGGGCATTTTATATCTTGAGATCGGCACATCATGACGATGGTGTGCCCGATCCCAAAACGTCGTCGTTCCCTTTATTAATTGATCTGCTTAAAGAGAGAAGCCGCGTTGATGCACTACTTCAGCCACCTTTGTTCGCCACTGTTCTACCTTTGTCTTTGGTGTTTAACCGACATAGATGACGGGCTACAACTTTCTATTTAATCATCTTGCCCAACAAAAGTGAAAAGCATCTCACCATTTAAATTCATACATATACGAAATATTTAAAGAGAAGCAAAGAAGCAGATTTTATATATGGAGTGTGTGTGTATACACACACACTTATGGAGTGTGTATATATATAGATTAATACATGGAGTTACATCTCTGTAAAGGCGTTTTACATTTCAATAGCCTAAAATTACATATCCCAAATTACATCTAACTTGTTTCCAAGTTACATTTCAACTAAAGCAGTTTACATTCAATGAGTTACATTTGAATGCGTGTAATTTACATTTTGATTAACCTGAAGTTACATGTGGATTCACACGATTTACATTTCATATAACCCTGTGAGCATGATGATCACCCTGCACCGCTCCCACGGTATAACGCCTCATTTGGTAGTACCAAAATCAGTTATGGAGTTCTGCCCGAAGTGTAATATTAGATTGATTGATTCTATTTATTTATGAAAAAATATATTTAAAATATATTTTATTAATAAAGAAAAATACATATGAAAAAACAGCTAAAACGATCATCTACGGTAACTTCAGCCAATACAGCCAGATAAGTAACTTCAACCTTAATTGTTCCTATTACGGAGTATTACACAATTTAATGTGCGAAATCAAAAGTTACGTGTTTGATGAAAAAGTTGATTTGTAAGCAGGAAAGCTTAAAAACAAGGTCAACAAACGAGCTAGAAAAAAAAATTACGTGGTATTCTAAAGCTAAAGACATCAACTGAGTAGTTTATTAACACCAAAAAAAGAAAGAAAAATAAGACTTCGTGTTTTTTATTGACAATCGTTTTGGTAACTCAATGGAGTGCGGGAGTGGCATTAGAATTTTGGGTGAAGGCCCAAAAATGACGATAACATTAATTAGTAATCTCGGATTGGAGACTCGACTTTTAAGTGAACCATTTCAACACATAATTCACTCATTTATGTGACATTTTGCCACTCACCAACTTCATCTT
Organism: Cuscuta europaea; assembly: GCA_945859875.1. Classification (NCBI taxonomy): domain Eukaryota; kingdom Viridiplantae; phylum Streptophyta; class Magnoliopsida; order Solanales; family Convolvulaceae; genus Cuscuta; species Cuscuta europaea. The sequence goes on along the minus strand of CAMAPE010000015.1, from coordinate 7,769,443 downwards.
AACCCCCCCCCCCCCCCCCCCAAAAAAAACAACAACTATAGTTCAATGCTCTTTACATGGATACTTCGTGATGAGCTATATCGGGACTTTCAGAAGCTAGACTTGGAAGTTCGGGATTTCGGAGAGGTAGATCAGGAAACGCGGTTACTCACCATGACCGTTACCCCATCTATTCTCGACGAAATTCGAGAAGGGCAACCTGGAGACATCAAGTTGGATAGAATCCGAGCCGGTATGACAAATGGCATGAACGGACCGTTCAAACTGCATGAAGATGGGAGCATTCGACACAAAGGAAGATGGTGTGTTCCGATGAAATGCGAAGAGCTTAAGAAGAAAATCATGGAGGAAGGGCACAACACGCCCTACTCAGTGCACCCTGGAGGCGACAAACTCTACAAAGACATCAAAAAGAATTTTTGGTGGCCGAACATGAAGAAAGAGGTAGCTGAATTCGTGGCTCGATGCTTGAACTGCCAGAAGGTGAAAGCCGAACGATGCAAGCCCAAGGGACTCGTGCAATCCTTGGAAGTGCCAAAATGGAAGTGGGATTCCATCTCCATGGACTTTGTTGGGGGCTTACCCCTAACCAAGTCTAGCCATGACAAAATTTGGGTTATAGTCGACCGGTTAACAAAGACCGCTCGCTTTATCCCGATGAACGAGACTTGGAGCATGGAGAAGTTAGCCCGAGCGTACATCAAGCACGTGGTTAAGTACCATGGAGTTCCTCAAGACATTGTTTCTGACCGAGATTCCAGATTCCTATCTCAATTCTGGAAGGAGTTGCAAGCTGCTATGGGGACGAAGCTGAAGCTGAGTACTGCATTTCACCCAATGACTGATGGACAAACGGAGCGAACCATCCAAACACTCGAGGACATGCTGAGAGCATGTATGTTAGACCTACAAGGATCGTGGGACGAACACTTAGACTTAATAGAGTTTTCATACAACAATAGCTACCACGCCAGTATCAAAATGGCCCCGTACGAAGCTCTATATGGTCAAAAGTGTAGAAGCCCACTATGCTGGAGTGACATGGAAGATCAAGTGGTGTTAGGGCCGGATTACCTCCAAGACACCATAGAGAAGGTAAAGATGATTCAAGCAAGGATGAAGGCTGCACAAGATCGTCAGAAGTCTTATGCAGACTTGGGAAGGAAGCCAGCCGAATTCGAAGCGGGAGAGAAAGTCCTACTCGGAGTCTCCCCGACCAAGGGAGTAATGAGATTTGGAAAGAAGGGAAAGCTAAGCCCGAGGTTCATTGGCCCATATGACATCCTCGAGCGAGTGGGAAAAGTTGCATATCGTCTAGCTTTACCCACCGAGTTGGCTAAGGTATAACATACTATAACCGCTCGTTAGTGAATACCTTAATAAGCTTCTCTCAAGTACTAAAGTGTGTTATGCGTAGGTACACAATGTCTTTCATATCTCCCAATTGAAGAAGTATGGCCGCGACGAATCCCATATTCTTAGCCCCGAGGTACGAATCGTAACCTTATGATAATTAGATCCAAGTATCACATCTAACCTCGACTTTCTTAGGTGGTCGAGTTGGATGAATCGTTGACTTACGAGGAGAGGCCGATCCAGATTTTGGATACTAAGACTCGTGAGTCTAGAAGAAAAGCAGTTAAGATGGTGAAGGTGTTGTGGTCTAACCATCTGGCTGAAAATGCCACATGGGAGACTGAGGAGGATATGCGCAAACGATATCCAGAATTATTCGACTAAGGTAAAATATTAGTTACGAGGACGTAACCTCTCTTTAAGGGGGGTAGAATGTAATACTTAAGAATTTGAGTACTTAGATTTAGTTAATGTTTCGGGACGAAACATCTTTTAAGGAGGGTAGAATGTGACACTTCAAAAATCTAAATAAAAATAAAAATAATTTTTAGTCAGATAAAATATTACGAAAATAACATTTTAATTATTAATTGAGTCAGACAAAAATTCAACAGTTGTAAAATTCTAAACAGATAAAATTTCAAAATTTATGACGTTTTAGTCAGATAAAAATATTTCAGTAATAGGAACAACATTTTAATAAACAAGTAAACCAGACAGAAAAATTAACATTTGTGACATTTTTAGTCTGATAAAAGTGGTCCGATAAAAGAAATAACATTTTATATCAAGTACCAATTATACATATGACATAAGAAGTAAAAGTTATATTTTAATCAAAATACACAAAATACAAACTTGACTTTTCTAATAATACTAATACACTCCTAATGCATAAAATATACCTACGTATTTATCTAAGACCATAATACTAAACCTACGTAACTTCGTAATAATATAGAATAATACTCCTACTATAATACCTATACTATACGTAAGTAACTTACTATATATACACGTACATACTACACCTATGAACACCAAGACCAGCGAACCAACTGAGGCCATTACCACTCCTGGTAGCGTGGGGTATTTGCGCCGTTGTCCAAAGATGGGGATCTGCCGCTGAGACCAAACGACGGAAAGAGGGACGGTTTGCCGGACCACGCCGTAGTGCCGCTTCAGAAGTCCCATGCTGCAGAAATAGAAGAAGCCGGAGACAGCGGATCGAGCGAGGGGCTGCGTTCCCACCGGAGGAAAAAGAAGTCTCCGGACGAGGTTGTCTTCGTCGCTTGCCTGGAACATCATCATCACTACCGGAGGAGAAGAAGTCGCCGGATCTCGAGTAGTGAAGCTGCAGGTCATCGCCGCTGCACAGGTTCCTTGGTTGCGCCGGAGAAGACTGACTGAAACGGCAAAGGAGACTGCCACAATGGACGATAATCATTAGCCACCGGAGTTGAGTTTCCGACTGCCGGAGAAGAAGGGCTGAGACCGCTGCTGTTGCACAACTGAGTCAACGCCGTCATGTGCCGCCATCACTGCAAGCCTTCGCCGCCGGAGCTAAAACGGAGAAGAAATTAACCCAGCTACTGCACCACACTGCCGGAGCCTGGACTAACGACTCGTGGACGCCGGGTCTCTTTGCTGGGTGACCGACTCGCTGCTGCGGAAGTAGGAAGAAATCCTGGGGGCTGGAGCTCGCCGTGACTGCGGCGTTCGCTGACTGGGAGCAGTCCAGGAAGAAGACGTACGTCGTACGTCGTTCGTAAGTGGTAGCTCTACCCCCTTCGTTTATTTACTATACGCTGCACCCCCTTCTTTTATTTAAGAATGGGCCGTTTTTTTTTTCTTTTTCTTTCATGGGCTTAATAGCTTAATTAATGAATTGGGTTGCTTTAAAAGTATTAGCTGGGCCGGACAGAATTGGTTAAAAGCTGATCAAATCAGGCTGAAATATAAAAAGGGAAAATTTGGATAAATTATTAAAAATAGAATAAGTGACTAATTATATCATCTTAATTAAAAAGGTGATTATCTAGAGACCGGATTAGAGGAGGATAACTAGGAGCATCAGGACTTAAGGTAAGTTTCTCTGCCAATCCAAAATTGTTTCCTCGTATTATATGCTTATTATATGCATTATGTGATTAATTGTGAATTGTGAATTTTGTGTATGTGATTTTGAGGAGATATTATATATATGGTAGTTAAGAAGTGTAAATCAAGTACTTTTGGGGTATTAAATATTTTTAAATACCTTCGAGATTTTTTAGAGAAATTAAGAAGTATTTTTGAAGTATTATTAAGCGAAGATAAAATTTACATTTTCATAAGAAGTGAGCATCTCGGGAGTAATCCGAGGTGTCGGTTTTTCCACATCCGGATAAATGTGGAGGGTGATTAGAGCTACTACTACTAGAAGTATAGTTTAAGTTTCAAGTAAGATTTGGATCTATGATCCCTTTTAAGTAAGATTTGGATCTATGATCCCTTTTAAGTGAGATTTGGATCTATGATCCCTTTTAAGAAGAAGTTATAGTAGTAGTCCCTAATCATTCAAGAATTTTAGAATTGGGGTGATTGGGTTCCGACCACTCGGGATGACTTACTACTCGGAGGGCTTGGAATCTCTTTTAGGGGGTGTGCACACTTAAGGTAGTCGTTTCGTTTCCAACAGAGCAGTTGTGGTACCGGCATTTGTTCGGGGTGGCCGTCCGTAACCACGGTCCACCGAGCTCTACCGAAAGGTTAAGCACCGCCCTTCTAAATTACTAGGAAGTTAGAGGAAGTGATTTTCTTAAGAAGTTTAAAGAGAAGAGTTACTAAGAGATTTTCTAAGAGAAGTTTAAGATTTTAGTAAAGAAGTGATTTTAAGAAAAATCAAGGAGAAAAGTATTCTGGTGGAGTGCGTCATTTTTATATGATATTATATAAAAATCTATTTTTAGTCAAACCTGATTATTTTACGGGGTTGGGTAGTACTTACTTAGCTCTAAAGCTAATTTTTGTTATTTCTCTTGTCTCTCTCTTCTCCCTTAAATTTTATCAGGTGATGAGTTGGATGCCTATGTGGATTGATGGATTGCTCGAGCTTGAGTGCGAAATAGAAGATGCCTTAGTTAAATCTAGTCATGAGTTAAACATTTACTTATTATTACATTAGTTTTTATTGTTTTACTTTGAGTTGTCTGTGTATTCGGTTAAGAGATGACCGAATGTGGCGGTAACACTCATTTCCCTTTTAGACTTCCGTTGTACTTCTTCAACTCTTTGATGAATGAATAAAGTATTTCTTTTAAAATATATCAATGTTTTGGGCGGGAAATTTAGGGGTGTTACAGTTCACGTTCCATCTGGACAAGTGAAGAGAAATCAAACTAGCTACACTTTCTTCATTGAATCTGTGAAAGAATGGAAACAATTTAGAGTCCGAAAATCATGTTCGTTCCACCTATCGTAAATTTATAAAATTGAATGAAATGCTTATGTAAGCGACACATGGATTTCCGGTGAAGACTACTTTATTGTGAATCAAGTTTGTTCCATGTCATGTTGTAGCTAGCCCTTAATATGCTCATTTATAGTATTAATCATTTATATTAAATAGGCTAGAAAAGGGGAAACCCAAAATATGTCTGGCCCATATTCCCAGACGTAAAGCATTTACCGATAACCTACCTAGCGGCTATAAATATGCACGTAGGGTTTATGTTATCGGTTGAGCGTTCCATACATTGTTATATCATTCTCACAGCTTATACGGTATATAGAAGAGGGTCTCAATGATCAATATATCTCTATCATTCTGTGATTCTCTGCTTCTATTATATTGTTATATTGTTGTTAGTTTGATCGATAGTAAAACAGGGACCAACAACTGGTATCAGAGGCGATCGAGAATTGATCAGAAGAAGACGATCTGCGAAAGATTCTGTTTTTCTCAAGTTTTTCAATAGTTTCGAGTTTAGCTCTTGTAATCTTGTTTTCAGTTGAATATCTGTAAAAGTTATACTATTGAGATCGCCTTTCCTTAACGATTCAGCAGTATATCTTATTTTTCAATTTCGGTAATCTTTTATTTTTGAAGATCTCGACATTGCTATATCGAAATCACAGGTTATCGAGATTACAGGAAGATCTCGACTTCGAATTTGATACACGAGGAATCTCGAGATCAAGGGCTATACAGAACAGCTTTTGTTTTTGAAAAACTCGAAATTTTCTATTTTCAGGAACTCGACATTCAGGATCTCAAAATCAAGATCTCGATATCAGGATTTTGAAATCAAGATCTCGACATTTGATTTCTCAAAATTGAGATTTCGATAAACAGAATCTCGAAATCTGTTTTTCGAGATTTTAAGATCTCAAAGTCCAAATTTCGACATCTACAATCTCGATAAACCTCTATCGAAATCTCAGATCTCGAGATCAGAATATCGACATCTAGGATCTCGACATTCTGACTTAGAATTTTCTTTCTGATCAAAATCTCGAACGGTCAGTTTTTAACGATAGCAATGGAATCTCTAGCACTTAGGAACAACAGTAACCCACTGATTCTTAGAAATGGCGAGTACCAAATGTGGAGGACTCGATTTCTGAATTTTCTAGAAAGTAAAGACAACTCTTCTACCATGCTAGAATCCTTAACACAAGGAACCACTGAGCTGTGGATCAAATACCATGAAATGACGTAAAAAATCCTCCAGTTGAACCAGTGAGACGTTTGAAGACAGCTACTGAATACACTACTGAAGACAGACTGAGATTGAAAGCTGATCTCATGGCTAAAACTTTTCTGCTTCAAGCAATCCCAAATGACATATATGTGATGATAGACAGCATGCAGACTGCTAAAGAGATGTTGGATGAAGTAGCTAAGCTCTTATAAGGAACTGGCATTGGGATGAAGACGAAGAAAGCCAACACTTTGATTGCCTACAACTCTTTCAAAGCCATGGCTGGGAAATCTCTTATTCAAACTCACAAGAGATTTGTTACACGGATCAACGACCTAAGAAAGATCGACATATTCAAATCCAACATGGAAATGAATATAAGATTCATGACAAGTTTGAACCCAGAGTGGAGGAAAACTGTGAAGAACGTGAGACAGAATCTTGACCTTGATGAAATTGATCTCTGCACTCTGCGTGATCATCTGAGGACATTTTAGAGTGACGCTGCTGAAATGGGAGGACAGTAGTCTACTGATCCTCTAGCACTCGTGATGGAGGCACCACCTAAGAGATCAACCAAGGTTCAGAAGAAGAAGAAGAAAATGGTCATAGAATTTGAAGAAGAAGAAGAAGAAGAAGAAAGCGAAGAAGAATTCGACGTTGAGTTTGAACTGGCAGAACTGTAGAAGAAGATGGCGTTGTTGACCAAGAAGTTTGGTGAGAAGAACAGCTCCTCTAATAAGCAGAGAACCTCCTCCTCCAACTACAAACAAAGAGCCAATGATCAAGGAGGCTCCGAAAAAGCATCTGCAACAGACGAACCTCCCAAGTGTTACAATTGTGGGAAGCCATGACACCTTCTGAAAGATTGTCGTCTGCCCAAGAAAAGGGACGTCAACTATTACAAATAGAAGATGTTGTGGAACAAGCAGAGAATGTTCATGGCTCGAAGAAGAAAATGTTGCACTGCTGGCAGAAAAAGATCATTCGGCGGGGGATTCTTCTGATGAAGAGGAGGAGGAGAATTATGCGCTGATGGCGTTTCTAGAGGATGAAGAAGAAAAGGAGGGTGATGTTGCGATCCCCGAAAGTGAAGGCTCAAATAGCACTGTAAGTATTTATGAATCTCAGTGTTTTTGCTCTAATCGATGTCAATCCTTACAAAATAAGGATGACATCATTTCAGAATTAAGGGAGAGATTAGACAATAATGACAAGGTCTTAGTTAAGTGTCTAAATCAGAAAACCTCGTTTAGCATTCAATTGGAAAATGAAAAGGAGAATGTTAAAAAGATGACCTTTGAAATAGAAGAGCTGACACTCAAGATAACTGATATGACTAACAGATTGCAAGAAACTGAGTCAGAACGAAACAAAGAAAAGGTCGATAAAGATTTTCTCAATAATCAAAGATGTGCTCTTTATCGAAAAATCAAAGATTTAGAGGACTTGATTGCAAAGAGGAGACAATCTGAGCAGGCCATTTTTCTTAATCAAAACAGTGACATCAGATTTTACAATTCCAAAGCTGGACTTGGCTTTTCTAATCCATGTAATTTAAAGAAAGTTGACTACATTCAACTTTATGACTTCAATTACATGAATCAAAATTTGGTACAGAAAATGGATTATACCTGTGAAGAAGAATGTGCTCAAGAAGCAGAAGAAAAGAGAAACAATCCAAGAGCTGAAATTTCTTTCAGCTGATCTGCTTTAAATGAAAGTTATGAAACAAAAGAACAAGAATTTTCCATCAATGAGAGTGTGAGTCCTTATCCTCCTGAGAAGGAAGCTGTGACAAACCAGGAAACCACCTCACAAATCCCTCAAACAATCTCTAAATTTGGAGGACAACCCTGTATCTTTCCACTGACCCAAAAGTTTCTAAACTTACAAAAGTCTTTAGAAAATCAAAGAAAAGATTTTGAAGATGAAAGAAAAGGTTTAGATATTGAGAGGGAGAAACTGTTGAGTGAAATTACCTTTTTACGAGAAAGCTCCCAGTCTCACACAGCTTCCCAATCTACAAGTGATTCAGACCAAAACAACACTCACACTGATCAGAATCAAACTCAATTTTCTGAAGAGGCCTCCGCTCACTCCACGTCTCCTTTGATCACAGGAAATGAAATGAGAAGGAGATTGGAGAAGACGGAAGAGTGGAAGCAAAAGAGGAAAGAAATAACAGAGGGAAAGAAGAAAATGTTTCCAGAAAAGAAGTTTAGCTCTTGTTCTAGTTCTCTTTTTTATTCTAAAAATAAACGTAGCTCTAGCTCATACAAGCAATCTAGCTGTAGTTCAGTCTTGAGTCCCAAGCTGAATGTGTCTGTGTCAACTTTTGAACCTTGTTCTTTTCATAATTCAAGTTTCACTTTTGGTTATTCTGGTTCTGACTCTTCTAACTGTGAATGTGATGTGAATACTGCGAAAGTGAGGAGAGAGAGCGAACGAAAACAAAGAAAACAAACTAAGAATAGAACTTATGAGGGTGTTTATTACTTACCAAATCTGAAGTATCCCCTCAAAGTTCATTCAAGGAAACATCTTGAAAGACTCTATAAACATGAAATTTATAAACTATATCTCACAACTCAACCATTCACTCACAAAGACCATGTCTATTCTTCTCCAACAAGCAAGCAAAAATGGATTCCTAAGGCAGATTCCACCAAAACACAATTCCTTACTGTACACGATTGATCTTAAAGCGTGCAATCAACTTCTTGCATCTATCTGCTGTCCAAAGCATCCACTACACAAAACAGCTTGTGGCATAGGCGTCTTTCCCATCTGAACTTCGAGAACCTCTCAATTTTGTCAACAAAGAAACTTGTGAAAGGTCTTCCTCTACTAAAGTCTTCCGCTGACAATCATTGTAGTGCCTGCAAAATGGGCAAGATGACCAGAAGCTCACACAAGTCAAAACCCGTTCCATCCTCCTCACATCCACTGCAGCTGTTTCACATGGATCTATGTGGACCTATGAGAGTTCAAAACATTAATGGTCGCAAGTACACACTTGTCATCATTGATGAATTCTCTACATACACATGGACAAAATTCCTGCGTGCAAAGGACGAAGCTGCAGACACCATAATCACCTTCATCAGAACCATCCAGAACTTACTACAGAAGAGTGTAAAAATCACCAGAACATACAATGGCACTGAGTTCAAGAATCAGGTCCTTACTGAATTCTATGAGTCTCAGGGTATCACACAACAATTCTCAGCAGCCAAAACCCTCCAACAGAATGGAGTTGTCGAAAGAAAGAATAGGACTCTAGTCGAAGTTGCACGCACCATGCTCATACAATCCAAACTTCCTCACTTTGTGTAGGCCGAAGCCATCAATACTGCGTGCTTTACTCAGAACAGAACAACCATTCACAAACGCTTTGACAAGACTCCATACGAAATTCTCTTTAACAGGACTCCAGACATCTCATTCTTTCAAAGTTTTTGGCTGCAAGTGTTTTGTTTTGAATGACAGAAGTGAAAGAAGTAAGCTTGATCCTAAAGCCAAAGAAGGTGTGTTTATTGGCTATTCTATGCAGTCAAAAGCTTACAGAGTCTACTTGAGAGATAGAAGAACTGTCATAGAGAGTGTGAATGTGACATTCTATGAAATGGCGGATTTTGCATCAGAACATCTCCAGACCGATTCCACCTCTTTAGAACCCCAACAAGCATCTGATGAAGAAAATCCACAAACCACATCTGAAAGTGCGATTCTCAACTCTATCTTCCAACATTTCTATGAGAATCCACAACCTACATCTCGTCCATCCACACTAGCTCCTACTACACAGTTTCCTCTCTTGTCTGCTCCATCTACTGCACACTCACCTTCTCAATCTGATCATGAGGACTCTAACGATCAAGGCATGGAAACACCACCTACACCAACATCCTCCTCCGTGCAGACTCCTTCCACACAATCTCCATCAACTCCTCTGCAAGCCACTTCTGAACAACCTACTTATGAGGACCCGGATCACCCAGTCATAACTCCAATCCCTCTTGCACATGAGAGGACATGGACGAAAGCACATCCTTCTGAACAAATTATTGGTGATCCGAGTCATGGAGTCTGCACCAGATCTGCTTCCGCTAATAAATGACTCTTCGCCTGCTTTCTGAGTCAAACTGAACCAACCAAAGTCTTTGAAGCTCTTACAGATCCAGATTGGGTGATTGCTATGCAAGATGAACTCAATCAATTTGAAAAGACTGCAAGTGTGGACACTCGTGCCTAAGCCTCAGAAGAAAACCATCATCGGCACAAAGTGGGTGTTCAAGAACAAGAAAGATGAAGAAGGAATAATCGCGAGAAACAAGGCTAGGTTAGTTGCCAAGGGTTACAACCAACAGAAGGCATAGACTACGATGAAACATTTGCACCCGTAGACAGAATTGAAGTTATTCACCTCTTTCTTGCTTACACGGTTCACAAGAACTTCACTGTCTTTCAAATGGACGTGAAGATAACTTTTCTAAATGGAGTTTTAGAGGAAGAAGTCTATGTCGCTCAGCCTGAAGGATTTGTAGATCCACAACACCCTGATCATGTTTACAAGTTGTTGAATAAGGCGCTATAAGGATTGAAGCAAGCACCAAGGGCCTGGTATGATGCCTTGACGGAATTTCTGGTTGAGTTACGCTTCTCAAAAGGAAAGATCGATACTACACTGTTCATCAAGCGACAGAAGTCTGATATCATTCTGATTCAGATCTATGTCGATGACATAATCTTTGCGTCTTCAAATTCGTGCTTGTGCAAGAACTTCGAAGAACTAATGAAGACAAAGTTCGAAATGAGCATGATGGGTGAGCTCAATTTCTTTCTAGGCCTGCAAGTACGACAACTACCAGATGGAATCTTTATCAATCAGTCTACATATATTCTGGATATGCTTAAAAGATTTCATATGGACGGCAAACCATCCATGAAGACCCCTATGCCCCCCCAATAACAAACTGGACTCCGATCCTATAGGAAAACCAGCCGATGCTACAAATTACAGGGCCATCATTGGATCTTTGCTTTACCTCACATCTAGCAGGCCTGACAAAATGTTTCTCAACATGCCCGTGTGCTCGATTTCAAGCGAATCCGAATGAATCCCATCTGACCGCTGTGAAAAGGGTCTTGAGATATCTGAAACACACTATGAACTTAGGCCTTTGGTATCCTAAGCATTCAGGTCTAGACCTTGTTGGATACTCGGACACTGATTTTGCTGGTTGCAGAATGGATAGAAAGTGCACATCGGGAGGCATTCAATTTCTGGGAGAGAAATTAGTCTGCCGATCTTCCAATAAACAAAATTGTGTGTCAACATCTACAACTGAGGCAGAATACGTCGCGGCTGCTTGTTGTTGTTCACAAATACTATGGATGAAGACTCAACTAAAAGACTACGGTTACACGTTCTGCCATATCCCGATCTAAAATGACTCACAGAGCACAATTGCCATAACCAGCAACCCTGTTCATCACTCCCGCACCAAACACATCGACCTGCGCTACCATTTCATCAAGGATCACGTGGAGAAAGGGGATATTGATATGTACTTTGTAAGCTCCGAGCTTCAATTGGCTGACTTGTTTACTAAGGCACTGGATGAAAAGAGATTCTAGTTCCTAGTCTCCAAGTTAGGCATGTTGAACCTCAAGCCGTGTTAATTTTGTCTCCATTGGTCTGTACAACAGTGTGTGTGTGTGACTTGTAAAAAGTGTGTGTGAGTCGTGTGTGTGCCTAAAGCAGAAAAATACAAAAAAGTGTGTGTGTGTTGCATGTGTTGAGGGGGAGAAAACAAAGAAAACCACAAAAATAGTGTGCGTTGCATGTGTTGAGGGGGAGGAAAGAAGAAAAAAATACAAAATTAGTGTGCGTGAGTTGCATGTGTGTGTATTTTTATTTCACTCTTGCACTGTTCGAGGGGGAGCAAATTTCACTGTAAATTGGACCTCATAACAATTTTAATCTGAATCGGGCCCAATACATCTTCTCGCTTGGCCCAAATAAATATCACATATAAAAGGACTTCGAAAATCCACCTTTCCTCTTCACTCTCATTCACTCTCAAAGTTCTTCGAAGTCCAGACGGTTTTACGCAAAATCCTCCTCCAAAACTCTTTTCTTTCTTCAGCGTTCTTTTCTCGAAATCTTCTCAAAGGTAGTCTTATTGCTTCCGACTTACATGAAAACCATTATGATGGTGTTCGGCCAGCCTTGAACTGTTTCTCTCAACTTTTCTCAATCTTAAGTTCGAAATGATCTTCCCAAATCTCGAACAAAAGGAACACGAACAAATGTTCATCAACTGTTTTTCTTTATAGATTATCATTATGTATATATTTTGTGCTTTTACAGGTGGGTTTTGACATTCATCATCGAGGCGAACTCGAGAATCAATTTCTCGAGGTTTAATTTTGAGGACTTCGATCTCGTCGTTTCAACTTCGAGAACGGATCTCGAAGTTTAAACTTCGAGAACGGATCTTGAGGTTTAAACCTCGAGATTTAGATTTCGAAGTTTAAAGTTATTTGATATGTATTGAAAGAATATTAAAATTTTAGAAATCATTAATGACTATTCATTTCTTGTAATGTAATGTCCATGACTTTTTGTTGTATCATGTTTGTGCAATTTTTACAATTTAATTAGTATGGTTTAAATCTTAGCTCTCAAGGTTCAACTATAAATTAAATTAGAACTACGGAGTAATATTTAACCTAGAACGAAGAAGAAGAACGTTGAAGAATTCTATCATATTCAACAATTTGATGATATTCGTTTTTATATTTTCACATGAACTTAGTAAACTAAAGATGATATTTATCTCGTGCGTCATTGTTTTGCTATACTTTTTCTTAGTTGTGTTGCACCATTTGTGTATTTGTGAATATTAGTACTACGTATGCAAATTCTTGTATTTATATCAACATTTCACGCTAGTTGGTTGGTGTGATGATATCTACTAATTGCAAGTTTTGTTCAAATTTTTTAGCATGTCTTTGGCATTGTACCGAACCGTTTTGTACCGTTCCGAAACGACATGGTATCAAACGGTTCTATCCTTGGAACCGGGCCGTACCGGGCCGTTAAAAATCTCACGGATACATTATGGGTTTTACCAATTTACCGGACCGTTCCGGACCGCGCCCTCCCCTAGTTTAAACCTCGAGATTGAGATCTCAAAGATTAAACCTCGAGATTTAGATCTCAAAGTTTAAACCTCGAGAGTTAGATCTCGAAGTTTAAACCTCGAGATTGAGATCTCGACGTTTAAACCACGAGATCTGGATCTTGAGGTTATGCCTTAGTTTTTTTTTTTTTGAAAAATCCCACATGTACATTTTTGTTTTCTTGAAAATCCAAAACAGCACAAAAACAGAATAACTAATGTGCTAACCAATGCTCTTTCAGTTCATAATGTCATGAACGAATCAGAGCGCACTCACCGACGAACTCTTTCCCAGAGAAAAAAGGATCAAGCTGCTGGACAATAACTACCAGCTTGACCTCAAGCTTTTCAAGTGCTCGAACCCAGTCATCCCAGTCATACTCAAAGGACATTATCTATGGATCGCATTCAGCAAGGCTGTCCACGTACCAGAAGTTTACTTGCAACAATTCTAGGACCATGTACACGGAGTCCAAGAAGGACAAATCAAAGATCCATGTCAAGCTAAACAACATGTGAGTGATGCTGACACCATCTTCGCTGAGGACAACACTGAAGCTGCCAGTGCACAAGAAATATGATCCTCTACCATCCAAAAAGGAGCTGATCGAAGGGATGGAAGCCCTAGGCTACGATGCACCATTGCCTTTGCTATCAAACTTCTGCATCGCCAATCTATTGTACCCATGGAAGAGTCTGTTCGGCCTGGTCAACAAATGCTTATCTCCAAAGCACGCCGGACACGACAAATGTAACAAGCAGATTCTCTAAATCTTCCATGGGATTGCCTTCAACAAGAACTACGACATGGCTCAGCTTTTCTTCATGGAGCTGATGGACCAAGTGAAGGCCAAGGAGAACCACAAGAGGGGCATAATTCCCTATGCAAGGTGGCTGACCCTCATCATCCATGACACCATGACAGTCAATCAGGGCATTCTGAGGCGCAAGGATGAAGAGCAGTTCGTGGCTCCGAAGCTCCAATATTTTAAGAAGATCCAACATGAAGCTATTGGCATGGTAGTCCCAGACTACCTGCTCATAGGCCTGTCAATGGGTCGGGTCTAGACTCGGTCCCGACCCGGACCCGGTTGTTTTTAATGGGTACGGGTCTATATTTTATTCCGTTTACCCGGACCCGGATCCGGGCCCGTTAGTATTTTAAATAAACGGGTCGGGTATGGTACATATGATTCCGACCCGTTAAGGACCCATGCGTGTTTTAAATTTCTTATTTGTATACACATACACTCAAACATAAAGTGATTAGTTATAACACTTTAAATAAAATAGAAACTATTATACATATATATATAATAATACATAAAGTTATTAGTTGTGAATTTGTGATTATTCAATAAAAATATACACATTAATACATAAATACTACTGAGTATATAAGTGATACTGATCAAGAGAGTAAGATACCCTAAAACTATTATTTATTACTATTATTATTAATATTATCATATCATTATCATATATAATACTACATATGATTTTATACTCTTAGTAGTCTAAGAGACCTTTTTATGACTTAATTTCTAGTTTATTCTACGAGTTTTTGTGCGAGAGAAAGCGGCGCAAAGTTTGGAGTTATATGCGTGTACAAGAACCGATACTTTATTAGATAAAAGTACTAATTTTCTATGAGAGACCTTGATTTTTTTAAAAAGTGAAGATATATTTTGCTTTTAAATTTGTACACTTTGTTGTATACTCCTTATTTCACATACATGTCTTGCCATTTTCACAAAGTTTATAATGGTGTGTGTATCATATTTGTCGGGACGGGTCTACCCGACCCGATTCCGAGACTCGTTGGGTCTGGGTCCGGGTCCCAATTTTCAGACCCGCCGGGTAAACAGGTAGGGTCCGGGTCCATTATTAACTTAGCGGGTCCAGGTCTGGAACACTACGTTCTGGCCTGGATCCGACCCATTGATAGGCCTACCTGCTCAATCTGGCCAATCAAAGGGATCGAGCCGTCGTCCAATACAGAGAAGACCTTGCAAGAACGGTCCCTATTATTCAGCAAAACCCAGCTGGATCTACCCAGGGGACTCAGCCGAGTGAAAGTGAGGGTCCAAAGAGAACCCAAAAGCCACAGAAATCAGTGGCACGTTGGCCCAATGAAGAACAGTCCGACGACTCATTAGAGAGGACTCAGACTGCTGAGGGCACCCGACGATCGCTGAGGAATTCGCCGATGCACCATCACTCCCGACCACCAAAAAGGCTGATGGGGATGCATCCGGTAGCGAGGCCGCACAACGGAGTGATGATGAGGATGACGATGATGACAATGACGATGATGAGGCAAAGGTTGCAATGAACAGAAAAGGGAAAATGATTGCCAAACCTCCATTAAAGATAACTACTGAACAAGCATGGGCCGTTCTCTCGACCCGACCTGAGAAATGAATCATTGTTAAGGAGAGCCGGTCCAAGCAGCACCATGACGTCATCCCATCCTCCAAACCAAAGAAGAAGCGGCTAGTCAAAAAGAGCCCCATAGATGAAGATCTGGACATTTTTGCTGACTATACACCATTCATCCAAATAAGTCGAACCAAGCCCTTAGGTGCAGGAGCTAATCTTTTCAGTTCTCGCGTAGAAGTCGCAACATCTGGTTCAACTACGCACGCACAGCCCTCTCCTAGCCACTCTTCAGCCTCTCAAAAGGCTGTAGTTTCAATATCACGGGAAATACCCACCTCTCTAGTCCTTTATGGATCAGTTGAGAGAACCACACCGCTCGAGAGCACAACCCCTCCTTCAAACACATCGAGTCTAGGTGTTACCATTCCTACTGACGTGCACTTTGTCGTGGTGTGCACTCAAAATAAATATTCAATACAATACTTATACGTAGTATAGTGTAGTAAGGTTCGTATCCACAGGGAAAGGAATACTTTTCTTTTACGTAACTAGTAACAAGGGTTTTTTAATTTGATTTAATAATACTAAGATGAACAACCTATATGAGTTTATTTAATAGAGATGGGGTCTTGGTTTTGCTTTTATCCACTCAATGAAATGTTCGTCGATCCTAGTTATATCTTTAACTATCTTCCTCTCGAATACTCAATTGAGGAGTATATCCAGTTCATCGAGGGTAGTTATTAATAACGAGACGTGTTCATTTATAAAACTTACTATCGAGTCAATATAGAACACATGTCGTATATTAACCCGATAGTAGCAATAAACTTAAGATGAAAACGATTGAGATTGATAACCTCAACACAAGCGGTTTATTGGTTTAATCAATATAATTAATTCCCCTTAGATTATTAACCATGTGACGCATGCATTAATAATCCAAGTTTACTACCATTGAACGAACCGAATTAATAACAAGCATATTAATCGATTGATTCTAGTAATAATTAATATATGAAACGAAACTAGTTGATTCTTTAAGTAATGTTCAAAATATTAATATGAAATATAAATAGGAATTAATTAATATTCAAGGAAGAAGATTAAAGAAAATAACTCACAACTTACAATTCATTAAGCTTCAAAGTAGCAAAACCAAGATGGAAGAGTTTAGCTCCTCATTTGGAGACTAAACATGAAGAAAATATAAAGAAAGGGATTGTCTAACATGAGCTAAGAAGTATATGTGAATTGGGTTTTTAATGTGAAGGAAAAGGGGTGTATTTATAGCAAAATGGAGGTGTCAGGGTGCTATACTCGATCGAGTATATGGGATACTCGATCGAGTACAAAAGGTAGTTTCCAGGAAACTGCGACATATAGGCATACTCGACCGAGTATTGAGTGATACTCGGTCGAGTATGAGACCGGGTTTCCATCAAATATTCAGTCACGTTCTTTTGCTCCCAGATTTGATTTTGACCAATGTATCCGGTCAATACTCGACCGAGTATTGGCAACACTCGACCGAGTACTAAATGAGTTTCAAAATCTTCATTTGATCTTCTCTCTTTTGCACATTCTTTGGTCTTTAGGATCCATCCTTTGAGTCTTGGGATGATTTTGACATGTCCTAAGCTCAGAATAATCCTAATCTAAATAAATTACAAATAATTATGAAAATAAAGTATTACACCAAAAATGTGTAATTTTTCACAACTAGAATTAATAAAAACTAGTTAAAAATACAAACATACAATCGGAAATTACATGAATATCAACTCCCCCACATTTAGCTTCTTTACTCGTCCTCGAGTAAAGTCAAATGTTTAACAGTTCCAAGTCCTCAAAAGTTCAACAATCAACCAGAAAGAGCAAAAGACCACCAAGGATAACATATGAGTTTTACATTGAGTGTTTAGCTCAAAGAACAATATCTTCTTGGGTTTCATGGCCTTCTATGCTCATCTCCTCTTTTCATCTTCAAGAGATTAAATGATGTCCTGTAAAAATAAATATATCTCTCATTTTGCCTAGGAGCCTTTTTCAGGTTTTCATCCTAGCATCTCTTTTTATTTTTCCTCCTTTCCACTCACTCATCATTTTTGTAAGCTCTTTTTGCTTAGATTGCCCATTTTTGGGGTTTCAACCTAACAAGCATTTCTTTGTGTGTTTTTTTTTTTATTTTTTTTGTGCGAAGAAAATAATGCTGGTTTACAAGGTATCAAACTTAAGTACGTACCAATGAGTGACTCCCCCTCACTTAGCTTGAAGCACTGTCCCTAGTGCTCGTCTTTGTCATAACTGGGCTGAAACGGTCATCCTCGTAGCCTTGAATTGGGGCCCCTATCAGTTGAGCTTTCTCCCCTATCTCTCTTCGATGTCATTTATTTCCTTTTGGAAGCTTTGAAATTCGTATTTGGGGGTAGGGGGTAGGGTGTCGTTTTTTTTTGGTAAATATATGGGGAGATGGAGATTTTTTTTGTGTTTTATTGTCTTGTAGAGGAGAATGAGTGATCAATATTTCTCATCAGCATAATAGGACACCAACTTTTAGCCACAAAGAAAACATTTTATAAATGTTTTAATGTTGCAAAATGCAGCTTAAAGGGAAGCTTATTGCAAAATAGCATCAAATCAAGGTATAAATGTTCTGGCTCTCCGAGTTCTTTGCATAAAAGTACCACCACAAGTAGCCATTTACCTTCTATATTGTACTCCCTCCGTCCCTTAAAACTTTGTCATCTTTCCTTTTTGGGACGTCCCAAAAGACTTTGCCACTTTCCCTTTTAATCAATTATTTTATAGTTTCTGTTATTTCTCTCTCCTCTACACAAAACTCAACCACACAATTTTTACTTTATTATTTTCCGTGCCGGTCAACTTTGGCAAAGTTTTAAGGGACGGAGGTAGTATAATAATCATGACTCTATCATATTGATAATTTGAAAATGAGAATAAGATTGAAGATTAGCCTTAGAGAAGTGCAAAAGCACACTGTAGGAAATGCAAAACTCCAAAACCGTATTCAAAACATTTTATAAATGATAAAAGGGTGCAAAATGCAGCTTAAAGGGAAGCTTATTGCAAAATAGCATCAAACAAAGGTATAAATGTTCTGGCTGTCCGAGTTGTTTGCATAAAAGTACCACCAGAAGTGGCCATTTGCCTTCTATATTGTATATAATAATTATGACCCTATCATATTAATAATTTGAAAATGTTACCAAATGATTTAACAATTAGACTGATATTCAAATGTTAAAGAATGAGTTAACAATATATTCTAAAGCAAATAATTCTTTTATCCATCTATTTTTATCTCTTGTACGGGTGGTAGAACTAATCGGTTTTAAATTTTAGTTTCTTTAAATACATTCAATAAAAAATAACAATATAAATTGTTTTTTCACATAATATATAGAATGAAATACCACTGATAGTGACAGTTGCAGAAATTGGAGCAAAGCACCAAAGCAATTGTAAAGTAATGAGAATATATGGCACCTAAAATTAAAGAATCAATATCGTGTTAAAACATAAAAGTGTTTAAAGTTTAAACATCACAAAGAAACATCCAAGAATGAGAGTGTATTTGCTGAATTCTAGAAGTGCTTGCTTCTCATTAATCTTTTGTTACTAAGCAGAAAAGTGCCTTATTTCCTCTTTCGAATAATTCAATATTTCAGAACACGTAATAATCAAACCGAATATGGAACCAAGGAAGAAATGTTGCTGACTTTTCTTCATAACATAGTAAGTGAAAGAGAGGAAGATTGCATTATTTCCTTTTTTGATTAATTCAATATTTCATAACACGTATTAATCAAGCATATATAAACAAATTGTTGAGAGGGTAAAACTTAATAACACATTTCATCAAACATGTTCTATTGTTCTCTGCATAAAATTAACATAGTCCATAATAAATAATTCAATATTAATCAGGCATATATAAACACACTGTTGAGTGGGTAAAACTCAATGAAACATTTCATCAAACATGTTATGTGCATAAAGTTTACATAGTCCATAATAAATAATTCAATATTTTCCATAAGCACAAACCAAGTCTAATTTTATGGAGATCAAATGGAACATGTAACCAAACCATATTAAGTGAAAGGGAAAACAAAAAAAGATAGATATAGAATACTAATGTATGACAAAAATTCTGAAATGTATATATTCTGAAACAATGAGTAAAGTAGACTAAAAATGAGTAATTAATAAGAACTTTACCTCATCCATGAGAATCATGTCAATCATGTAGGGTTCAGAGGAATTTCCTTTGTGAGGAACAATCCACATATGTACGACTCTCAGCAACAATACACCCTTGTCGTCCAGTTGCTTAGTAACATCCTTCAAAAGGACTTTGGAGGGGGAATTCACAGTCATTGGAGAGTGAGTAGGTGGGAAACGAAAGTGGAGATAAATTACAGTTCGCTGGAAGATAAGAGAGCTGAAGTCGGAGAAATTAAGTGATGGATAAATATATATATATATATATATATATATATATATATATATATATATATATATAGTTAGATTTGAGAGAAAGTACTTACCGATATTGACAAGTATCGTGTTGATGGACTCTGTGGAGTTGAAGTCGGAGAAATTACAGTTCGTTGGAGAAGTATCGAGACTCCAACTTCAGGGAGAAGTCTTTTGTTGGAGGATTCTTTGAGATATACCCTAATTTTTCTGAAGAATAGTCAGGGTATTAGTATTTACGCAAATGTCCCTAGTCACGAGCGGGAAGGAGACTTAAGCGAATATATATATATATATATATATATATATATATATATATATATATATATATATATATATATATATATATATATATATATATAGATAGATATAGATATAAATTTGAGAAAAGAAATTATAATTATCGTAACCAATTTATCCGAAGACCATAGAAATTACACTCAAACTAAAAACAACCTAAAAAGGATGAAAACATAGACATGTTTTTAGGCGCTTTAAGTTTGAAATGAAATATTGACAGTTGGGGAAAATAAATTATAATTATCGTCACCAATTTATCCAAAGACGGCAGAAATTACACTCAAATTAAAAACAACCTAAAACAGAGGACTTTAAGTTTGAAATGAAATATTGACATTTGGAGAAAAGAAATTATAATTAACGTAATCGATTTATCCGAAAATCGCAAATATACACCCAAATTAAAAACAGCCTAAAAAGTAGGAAAACATACACATGTTTTTAGGCGCTTTAAGAGCCCGTTTGGTGACCCCTTTTTTCGGCTTATCATGCTTATTAGTCGGCTTTATCACCAAACACGTAATTTTTGGTTTCGCGCGCTAAATTATGTAATAAGCAGAAAAAGTAAGGTTGGAGTTACTTTTCCGGCTTTATTGGCTGAAGTTACGGTAGATGATCATTTTTAGCTTTTTTTCATATAATTTTTTATTTTATTAATTAATAACAAATATTTTGAATATAATTTTTTTATGAATAAGCAAAATCAGCCAATACAGCAACTTGCCATTAAATTTTGAAATCCACTCATTAAAAACTTAAATAATCTATAGGCATAAATACCTTAAAAAATTTAAATGATAAGGAAAAAGAATTATGAAAATAACAAGAATAGACATTCGAATATAATTAAATAAACATACTCCATTCGCCCCACTTAAAAGGTTGTCACACAATCTAGATATTCGACTCACTATAAAATTAAGAAATAATGACAAATATATAACTGAAACGAAGATAATGAACACAAATATGACTTAGTGACTATAATAGTAACTTTATTGACCATGATAGTGTTCAACTTTACATCATAGTGACTATGCATATTAACCGTAGTTACATTTTTATCCATAACTTACTTTTAGTAATATTTAAGGAAAACCCCCTAAAATTAACTGATCCTTTTCAATAATAAGATTATTTTTAGTGAATAAAAGTTACACATTTAGAAACTACATTAAAAGTTTTATAAAATCATTAAAATTCAAATTTCATAAAAGTCGAATACATAGAGAAATTAAAGTTGAATACATAGCGAAATTAATTGAGTGTATTTTCGGAAGAAAATTAGATCATCCCTGGGAATGTCAGATAAGCTAAGGCATAGAAGGGTATAGCATTCCTCTCCATATTACATTCCCGAGAATGTAACTTTCCTGTTCTTTTTTAAAACCGTGAACCAAACATGAGTATCTAACATTTCAGGCATCATGTTCCGCTTCAACGTGAAATAACCTCAAACCAAACATATCTTAAAGTTTTGAATATCTTAACCAATTTATCTAATGCTCCGTATGGAGCATCATTTTAGTTGGCAAAAAAAGATGCGTATTTCACGTTACAACCATACCAGAACTCCAACGTTTTTTTAAAATTTGAATAGATTCCGCTCTCTCCAAGTTGTATTTGAACTCGCTCATACCAGCCAGTGACCAGAACTCCACGCAATCAGAAGAGACGCAAAAATGGAAATCGCTTCAGGAGCTTTCACCTCTTGTTCCAAAGAGCAGCAGAAACTCTACCAGAACTGGTTTAACTTAGCTGATTCAGGTTTTCCTCTCTTCTGGTTTACTTTTTCGTTTGTTTTCATTTCCCATTCGAATACTTTGACGAACTGATGCCATTCAATCTCTCGATTCTCTGTGATGATAATACAGACGGAGATGGTCGTGTCACCGGAAGCGACGCCACCAAGCTTTTTGCATTGTCGAATCTTAGTAAACTTCAACTCAAGCAGGTAGACACTCATATCTTGTTAGTTATTTCGCGTTCGATGTGCATACAAAGCTTAGATCATGTCATTTGACATTGAAACCATAATATGACGATTACTGTTATCAAGGAAGATTGTTCTTCGGATGTTTGCCCTGTTTTGGTTCTTCTGTTTAGCTATTGTAGTTCTGTTGTGTACTTGTGTGCCACTGTTTTTGCCTGAATTTGTTGTCTTGATGGATTATTTTTCTTGTTCGATCAATATGATGATGACTTGTTGCAAGTTTATCTTTAAAGCGATTTAAATGAATTGCTGTAAATAAACAAAGAGAAATGTTCCATTTCCTATTAATTAAACTATATTGGCTGCATTGCTGCACAGTGTTTGGTTCATTAGGAATCCCTCGGTTTATTGTTATTCTCTTCTATGTGAGATTGTTTATGAAATAAAAATAGACTTTTTCCGTAATGCAACTCCAGTTTTTTTAAAAGGAACCCCAAGAGCTGACTGTTGTGTTTAGAGAATCACATTTGAGCCTCAAATATTTCCATTTTAGACATTTCATTTTTAAATTGACGCAATAACTTTCACCATCAATGCCAAATAATTATAACTTTCAAATCAAAAGTTCTTCCTCACCACAATCCTTAAAAACAATCTTCAAGAGTTTTTTCACCAAACGCAACCTTGATCCCAAACTAGGCCGTGCCCTTTATGCTTACCTGCTTGGTATTTCAGGTTTGGGCTCTTGCTGACTCCAAACATCAAGGTTTTTTAGGCATCAATGAATTTATTACTGCGATGCAGGTACTTTTTCATGACTTACCTAATTCCTTCATTCATTAGTGACCATGATTCTAAACAGTTATCATCTTTGTGGTGCTATAGCTGATATCCTTGGCACAAGAAGGACAAGAGCTAAACTCAAATCTCCTTAAAACTGCAGGCAAGTCAGACCACAGTATTCTTTGCATGCTCAGTTTTGGTGCTAGTGGTACTGATAATTTTTGTGGTTATTTGTTCCTAATGCCCAGACCTTAATTTTGTCCAGGTGTATCCCAATAAGTGTTCTGTAAATATGCTTTGCAGAGTGAATGCTTTGTTTTGATACAAGATGTTTTACTCTTTCTCTTCCATTTCTTTATTGGAATTTACTTTTTATAGATGGCATGCGGCATGTGGATCCTCCAACAATGAATGATTTCGATGTGTTGCTTTCTGTAAGTGCTTCTCAAATTGTACCTCCATCAATATAATCCTTAATCCAAAGGTTTTTCAGCATTTAATGGTACTTTTTCGGTCCCAGAATACCAATGGCTCACTGTCAGAAACCAACTCTGATTCCAATGGTAGCAAGCCAGACACAAATGGTGTGTTTAAAAGCTTTCTAATTTAACTAAAATAAGTCATCCAAACTTATATATGTTCAATTTTTTTTATTCAATAAAGGAATAAACATTTGCTTAAGTATAAACTAAAACTAATGCAGGAACTACACAGTCGCAGATAGCATCATATGTCAAAATGTTCAGCTCAAGATCTAGAAAGAAGGTTAGTTTCCATCCCATGTCATTGTTATATGTTAACACCAAGTCACCAACCGCTCTCCTTATCTCTGTTCACCACATGGTTTCTTCATAGATGTTCTCTCTAATACTATTGTTCTATTGACACAATGCTTTGGTCCTCTAGTTCACACCCTATAACACTACCATATGTTAGCTTAGAGTGGCAGTGGGGAGTTAAAACATTATCAATCCAAATTTTTATTGGGAATTCATATTAGAGTATCACAAGTGTAAAAGATTTTTTAATTTATTCTCTTGATTCATGCTTCCTTTCTCTCGTTTTCTTCAGGTCCAACCTACTCTTACTGCTGTAACTTCAGTAATTGATGGCTTAAAGAGGTTATACAATACAAAGCTGAAGCCGTTGGAGGCTACCTACCGTTTTAATGATTTTGTATCCCCAGCATTGGTGAGTTGATAAAGGATGTTTTTACTTGGACTGTAATTCCTCCCAGACCAGATCAGATCAGACCAGACCATTTCAGACCAGACCAAACTTGGGTAGTTATAGAAATACAAAGAAACCAGACCAGACCAGGCCAGTTCACACCAGACTAGACCAGACCAGACCAGCAAAAACATCCAAAGTTATACAACCTACATTATTAAGTAATATTTATTTGCTTATTTCTTTCTTACTTCTCATTATGCCTTTCTTTACTCTTCATGTAGACCTCTAGTGATTTTGAAGCTAAACCCATGGTTATGCTTTTGGGTCAATACTCAACTGGGAAAACCACTTTCATTAAGCACCTATTGAAGAGAAACTATCCAGGTTAGGCATATACATTGTTATTTTTTCTTAGATTCTCATACATATTTTTCTATTAACTACCAAATGTTCCAAATGTTTGCTAATCTGTTTCCCATTAAATAGGATCTCACATTGGACCAGAGCCAACAACCGATAGATTTATTGTTGTCTCGGTAACACACTTTAGTCTAAGATTTTCCTTTTTGACAACATGACGTTTTTACATGTTTGATAATCATCATTGCACATCATGCCTTGATTTTCATATCATTTGGACCCTTTGACTTTTATAGTCCGGACCAGATGAAAGGAGCATTCCTGGAAACACCATAGCTGTTCATGCAGACATGCCATTCACAGGGTTAAATACTTTCGGAGGAGCTTTTTTGTCAAAATTTGAATGCTCCCAGATGCCACATCCAGTAAGCAGCAATTGGATCCCCATTTTCTAATAGTGATTGAAAATTTTAAGTTCCTTGCTAGTTAGGGTATATTTTGATTACAGCATATTTGTAAAATGAAAAAAGTAAGGCTAAACGAAGTTTTTCTTGTGTTTGTCTTCAGCTTGTAAAATGCATTAGTAAATGAAATATGATTAATATCTTAAAACTTTTTCATTGATTTAGATTTATGTCTGTAAACACTGGAAATACAGCAACACCCTAGCCTTAATCTAAAAAATGTTGGAGTCAGCTAACATGAATTGACATATGACACACACTAGAAATAAGTAGAAAAAATTAGTTTGAACAAATAAATTTGCCGTCATTATAGTTGCCCTCTTTATGACTGCCTCCCTTTTTTCTTTGCCTGTTAGGCTGTTACTTTACCAGTTCAAACGAACCCTTAATATTGGAAATTTGTAACATACAGCTCCTTGACCACTTCTCACTTGTGGATACACCGGGTGTCTTGTCGGGGGAGAAACAAATGATGCAACGAAGCTATGATTTCACTGGTGTTATATCATGGTTTGCAGCTAAGTGTGATCTCATTCTTCTCTTATTTGATCCTCACAAACTCGACATTAGTGATGAGTTCAAACGAGTTATATCATCTCTACGTGGTCACGATGACAAAATTCGTGTTGTGTTGAATAAGGCAGACCAAGTTGATACACAACAAGTAAGATGACTATTAGTTGCAAACTATGTATTGCTTTCTTCACTACACAATGAGTTCTTTGTTGCCAACTTCAATTTTTTTCTGTTGCAGCTGATGAGAGTTTATGGTGCACTGATGTGGTCCCTTGGCAAAGTTCTAGATACACCAGAGGTTGTTCGAGTTTATATAGGGTATGCTCATGCTTTAATAATGTAGTATGCTCTTCAAAAGTATATCTTCTTGCATTGCTTCTAGGCATGGGGCTGGGCCCGTTTCATGTATATGATACTTTTCATGTTCTAACCAGCGTGATATCTTTCAAAGTGTTTCTTGTTGGATATTTCTTATGCTTCTTCAATACTTATGTAATGAGCAATTATTTGGAATTGGTGGTTGCTTTTGTGTTATGTTCCGGATATGGCGTTATAGTTCCTTCAATGACAAACCTGTAAAGGAAGGTACTGACCATATGGGGAAGGATCTTTTTGAAAAAGAGCAAGATGATTTGCTTGAAGACTTGATTGATATACCTAAAAAGGCTTGTGATCGTAAGGTATGGTGTCCTTCAGATAAATGACTATTGTGATGTGACCAGTTGTCTTCTTTGAGTAAATGTTTTTTTTCCTGTTCATTTTTCAGATCAACGAATTTGTTAAACGTGCCAGAGATGCTAAGATTCACGCCTACATAATTAGCCATCTTAAGAAAGAGATGCCATCATTGATGGGGAAGTCTAAAGCTCAAAAACGTCTTATTAAAAATCTTGAAGATGTATTTGTAGAGGTTGGTCTCTTTTGCTCTCCCCATTTATATGTTTATTTATTTACGGTTGTTCACGGCCCCGCCCTGTTCTTTGTGCTCCCTGATAAATTCCAACTGTGACCCGCCCTACAAGGCTACAATGCCATGTACACATTGATCAGGTCTAGGGGTGGACTCGGGTCCGGGCCGGGTCCGGGTCGGGCCTAGGCCCCGGGTGGGCCGGCGGTTCAGGAGTGGTGGATCCGGGACCGGCCCGGGTAACCACCGGGTCCGGTCCGGGTCCGGGCCGGGCCGAGTCCATTATCATTTTTTTTTCCTCTTCCTAATTAACCCCCCTCCCACCCCCAACCCCCCAAACCACCCCAAATGGCCCAAAATACCCAGCCCAACCCGAAAATTTAAAAAAAATTGAAAAAAAATAGTTTTGGCCCGAACCGGGTCCGGGCCCGGCCGGGTCGGGCCTTGTTTTGGGTGACCCGAGCCCGGACCGGAAAACCCACGGGTCGGGCCTACCCGGACCGGTCACTGACCGGGTCACCGGGTCGGGCCGGGCCGGAACAGTACCGGTCCCGGATCGGTTCTGGGTCGGGCCACCCGGCCCGAGTCCATATCTAATCAGGTCCCCCGCCCGCTGTTACACAACCCTACAAAATTAATACTACCTGTAGTAACACTGAAAGTAGGTGACATTAAAAATAGTGCAATGAGATAAATTATTGAGGATGTGGATGTGTGACGTGAACATGATGAGATAGTTAGGTGGAATGAAGGATAAATCCAAAAAAATAGAAGTAATAGTATATTATTTTCAAAATTATTGATGATATGACGAGAAGATTTAAAAATGGGAACATGAGAGTGAGAAATATGAAACTCACTAAGTATATACTTTTACGGCACTTGAAATTCAAGAATTGAAAACTGTACTCTTAAGATTTATTAATTCAGAAATTCTGAACCACTAGTTTTGCTTTCTAGGCAAAAGATAATAAGATCGTTTAGGGACAACACTAGTAATGCTTTCATAGAATATCCCAATTTAGTTTAGAGCATTAGGGATGTCCCAGATATCTCTGAAACATCTTTTTTAAAAAGTTTTTGTATTTTTTTTTTGAAATAGTACTGTTTTAGAGTTTCTGTGCTTCATAGATCACGCCTCTAATGTTGTTAACTTACTTGCTATCTGAAACTGTAATTTGTGATGAAACAAATAAACAAACAGGTTCAAAGACAGACTCGTATACCGGCGGGTGACTTCCCCAATGTGGAACACTTCAGGAAAGTGCTGGTACGTTACAACATAGAAGACTTTGAGAAGTTGAAGCCAAAAATGATTCAAGCAGTGGATGAAATGCTTGGTCAAGACATTCCCGAACTTCTCAAGAACTTCAGAAATCCATATGACTAAATCACTGGTGGGGTTGGGTGGGACCCTCTAGAGTTTTAGCGTTTGGGTGGTAGTTGACTTAGTTGTTATAAGAAGCTAGTGCAGTATGGAGCTTTGATTTTCCAGTAGAAACTTGTTTTCTTTCCAGTAGTAGTAGCTGTACAAGCGCAGTTCAATAATTTCCATACCTGGTCAGAAAATATTCCTTGGCTTGTATTTATTTGTTTAAATTGATCAATTTTTTTATTTGTTCTAACTTCTAACACTTGGACCCAAAGAGCTTGAGGCATTACATTTGATGCATTGAAAGTATTACATTAAAACCCACAATTTTTAGTTGCTTAGTAGTCATTTGAGAATGTAAGAATGTGTCCATTTCTACATAAATTGTGAAACACCTCTCAAGTGGCCGCATAATATATCTCAATATTAACTTTCTAGAGAAGCATTGCCATTTTTTACGCTTATGATCCATGGTGGTCAGTGGTTAGTCATGAGTGAAGAAAGGAATATATTATAGAGCTATTATATGCCTTTTCTATTAGGCCCTGTTTGGTTGGAGGGTTTAGGAGGGGAGAGGAGGAAAGTAGGGGATTTGTGTGTATTTAGTTGAAGAAAATAGGGGGGAAGAGAAGGAAAGTAGAAGACTTTCAAAATCCTCTACTTCCTCCCATTCTAAACCCCCCAAATTGGGGTATTTTGGAGGAAACGTGTTGATTGCACAAACTATCCATCTCCTACGTGAATGAACAAAACGTTATAATATAAAAAGGTAAAAAACAAAAAGTTTTGACAAATTAAAAAATTTAAAAATTTAAAAATTTAAAGATTAAAAATTTAAAAATTAAAAAATAAAAAATTTTTAAAATAAAAAATTTTAAAAATTATAAATTAAAAATTTTAAAAATTAAAAAAAAAATAAAAATTAAAAATTGCAAACTGAAAAATGAAAAATTATAAAATTAAAAAAGTAAAAAATCAAATAAAATAAATTTATGACTCATGACCATAGGAGTAATATTCACAATAGTTAGACATGTATCTATTTTTTTGAGTAAGCTATCATATAAACGTAAATTGCAAAAATATTTTCATTAAACCTTCCCTTCCCTCCTTGACTCTCCCCTTCCCTCCCCTCTAGGGATGGATTCGGTTCGGGCCACCCGGCCCGTGACCCGGTCCGGCCCGGTACTGTGCGGGACCGGCCCGGTCGGGCGGTCCGGGACCGGGTCTGGGCCCGAACCGGGGGGAAGGGGTGGGGCGGGCTCGGTTCATCATTTTTGTGACCCGGCCCGGCCGGGTCGGGCCCGGGCCCGGGTCTATTTTTAAAAAAAAAAAAAAATTTTTTGATTTTTGGCTACTAGCCGTTGAGGCCTTGGGGGTGGGGCTGGGGACAACCCAAACGGCTATATAGCCGTTGGGTGGGGTAAAGGGGGGGTCCGGGGGGGTTGGCTGGTAGGGGGTGGGGGGTGGGGGGGTGGGGGGTAAAAAAACCTATAAATTCTCCTACTCTTAAACATTTTTTCATATCTCTTCTCCAATTCTTCCTAAATCCTATTCTTAACTCTCTACTCTCTAATTCTCTTATTCTCCAATATATTATATATCTACTCTCTAATTCTCTTCTCCAACTCTCCAAGAAGTTAAGATGGAAAATCAAAATGCCATTATACGGTATAATTTTGATAAGCAGAAGGACCCGAAGACCGGGATGTGGTACGCAATTTGTAAATGGTGCGAAACAAAATGTATTATGGGGGCTTCAGGCGGATTCGGGATGGCAATCAAGCATATGAAGTCATGTGACAAAGCCAAAGGATCGGGAGGTGCGGGAAGTTCCGATTGATTACAATTTTCAAAATGTTTATCTCTTAAAGTTTGTTTTAATTTTCAAATGTAGTTCCTATTTCATTTCAAATAAATGCAATTGAAGTTTGTTTTTAATACTCGTATCAAACTATAAACTATAAAATATAAAATATAAATTATAAAAAAAAAAATTAACCGGCCCGGCCCGAACCGGACCCGACCCGTGACCCGGGCGGGTGGCCCGGCCCGAACCGGACCCGTCCAACCCGCGGGCCGGTCCCGGGCCCACTGTTCTTGAACCGGCGGCCTGACCGGCCCGGCCCGAATCCATCACTACTCCCCTCCTTTGAACCAAACAAGGCCTTAGAGGTGAACATGATCCAACTTTGAATATTAACAAGACCGGTTCCAAATCCCCTACAGGCAGTAACTAAAACCACCATGGGAATATTATAAGTTTGGATCTTGGTCCTAGACCAATTTCTGGGGAATTTGATACCAGGATTCAAAGTAAAAGGGGTCTGAATTCAGCACTTTCACTGTGATGAAGACCCCGCCGGACACCAGTTCAATCACATTTTGGAGGAAGTGAAACCAGGTCAGGTTAAGGTTGGTCCCTATTCTGAATAGGGATGCACTCAGGCCGAGTCAACTGGCCTGACCCGGTACTGTTTCAGCCTGGCCCAGTACCCGGATCCCTGCCCGATTCGGGCCACCCGGCCCAACCCGGCCCGGTTCAGGCCAATTTTTTTGTTTTTCAAATTCTTTAAAAGGTAAATGGGTTGGGTTGGGTGTTTGGAGGGGTTTGGGGTGGGGTAGGAAGTAATTAGAAAATAAAAAAATAATGTACCCAGCCCGACCCGTTAGCTACCCAGGCCGGTTCCGGGCCTCAAGAAACCCAAAAAAGCTCGGTCAGGCCCAGCCCGAGTCCAACTGTCCAAGCCTAATTCTGAATTTTTGATTCTAGAATCGATCATAAGTGAAACCAGGATTGCTTACCCAAAATTCATCCATTTGGAGAGTGATAATATATACATGCGATGCCACATGGGAAAGAATATATTAAAGATTACATAATAATAACACACATGATCAAATCCACCAATAATAAAAAGTGACGCAACTAGTCAGCCACTACTAGGAAAAGGAATTAGTGCGGGATCATCAAGCAATTTTCTCAAAAGCCCTTCAACTCGCTTCTGCACACAAGTGTTTGAAATATGCCCTATCACTTCAGCAGCAAAAGAAATTATAAGAGCTTTCCTAGCGGCTTTTATGTCAATTCCGCGTGCTTGGAAGTAGAAAAGCTGTTCTTCTTCCAAATCACTAATGGCGGCTCCATGAGAGCATTTGACATCATCAGCAATTATTTGGAGATTTGGCTTCACATTCACCGTTGCCCGAGGCTCCAACAGTAGGCTTCTGGTTAGCTGTCCTGCATCCGTCTGCTGAGCATCTCTACACAAACGAGCGGGAATAATATTACTCCTTAGTAGTTTTTGTTTACTCACACCCCATTAATATAAGTAATTATGTATATATATGTATGGGGGAGGAGACTCACATGCTGAACCAACACAGTGCCTAACACTATACTTGATTGTACTTTGTGCTAAAAAATGGATTGTGCAACCAATTACAGTTTGGCCAACACCACATTGATTTAGCATCAAAGTCACTCCCTAGCATCTTGAAAAAAAGAATCATGTTTGACCAATAATTTAGGTAAAAGTAAAAATGGTAACATAACATGAAATAAGCAAAATTAAAAGAAAAACTAAATTTGTAATATGTAACTTGATTTGGTCTCTATTCGAGCGTTTTTTGAAAACAAAAAAACAAAAAAAATTGCTTTGTTTGTACAAGGCACAAAATGACAAAAACTGTACCTATTAACTTGTACATTTCCGTCGAAGACGGCATGGCCTGAGTGAGTCACAATGCATTTGTGAAGTTGACGAGAGACCCCACATGGATGGTTTAATACTATTTTGCTATGCAAATCTTGTGTTTGGTCACCTCTTGCTAAGTGAAATGTGGATAATTCTGTCAAAGTGTCTCGCCCAAGCTGATGCACATGCAAATTGTGTCTGCTCAATTTTCCGCCTGTGCTTACTTCAACATGCTTGTAAACGCTTGTTGATTCCTGTTGAAAATAAATAACCAACCAATTCAAGTATGGCACCCTGCCATAATTCAAATATCAACAATGAAATACAGTGTTTTTGACAATGAAAAAGATACTTTGTTCAAAACTATTGGTAGTTTTAAGAAGGGAAAACTATCAAATTAAGCCCCCCTATTTTTCAAAAAACTCAATTAGACCCCTTAACTGATATACCGCTTAATCAGACGCTCGAACCCATTTAAAAGTGGCAAATCCTCCTTTTAACCGGCATCGTCCATATTTCCGGTGGAATTGCGTGTGTGGCGTGTGATGTGGAGGTATTTTTTCTTTTTCTTTCCTACCCCATTCTTCTTCCCTGCGCTCCAGACCTGCAATTTTTTTTCTTTATGTCCCCCTTCTCTTCTTTCCCTAGTTCTCAGCTCCCAGATTCCCGTCCTCACATCACCCTCCTCAGTCCTCACCTTCCTCTGCCTACCCTTCTTCTCCGCCACCGACTAGAGTCTTCAATTTGGCCGAATTGAAGCTGTCGGTCTGGAAATAGCTTGGAGGTTTCACAGAGCTCCATACGGCCGTACAATCGCCGACTTGTGTTGCTGACTCAGAAGCTTAAACAAAGCACCATCCCCGACTTCCAAGCCATTGACTCATGGAAGATGGACGACCGTTCTGCAAGAAGGTGTCCAGAGTGAGATGTGTACTCCACCATCTCCGGCGACCTTGGTTTCTCTCAGTCTCTTTGCAGTGGAGCGCTGGCCAACGATTAATGGATGGGAGAAAGAAAGAAGAATGGGAGAGAAGTAATGATGGATGGAAAAAGATGGAAGCAGGAGTGAAGGTTGTGAACTTTTGCTGGAACGGGTGTGGAAGGAAGGAGAAAGGTGGGAGTGAAGTGAAAAAGAAAGCAAAAAATAAAAACAAAATGAAAAAAACAGCTATGTGGATTGCCACATGCACATAGTAACCGGCTCACTTGTTCATTACCAGTTAAAAAGAGAGTTTGACACTTATAAATGAGTACGAGGGTCTGATTGAGCGATATTCCAGTTGGGGGGGCTAATTGATTTTTTTGTAAAGCTGGGGGCTTATTTGATAGTTTTCCCTTTTAAGAAAGTTCAAACAAATTAAGTTATCACTTATCACATTAATAATTCTTAAAAATGATCAATTTCCCTCATAAATTGTACCTTTTTATCTCAGCATATGGAGTTTAAGACAAATAAAGTATTATGCAGTCGGGTCGGAACGAGTAATTAGATGGCACATATAGGTTTAGATTAGAGCACATATTCCCTGCATCCTACATTAATACTTTTGTTTTTAATTTAAAACGCTTATTAAGAAGTGTGGTTAAAAAAATGTGGTTGAGATTTGGGTTAAAAATGATTGAGAAACAACATCTTAAAAAGCAAAGAGGAAGATTATTTTGGTATGAACGAAAAAGAAAACAAGAAGATAATTCCAGAAAGAGGAGGTACATGTATATACCTGGCGAACTGAAGTCCACTTAATATGTGCAGCACCTAAGGACTGTGTTTGGATGTAAGAATGGCTAACCTTTGCCCCATCCCCAATTACAATTTCCATAACTGGATTGGCCCAATAACATTTGTCACTCCCGGTGTACTCCTCAACTATACTAAGCTCACCGCCTTTTTCCACTAAAACTAACACCCTTGGGTTCGAAATGGGCAAAACTTTAGAATGTTTCTCTCTTCCTTTCAATGAAAAGTACTTCAAATGGAGCGGATTCTCAACTCTA
This sequence comes from Cuscuta europaea, assembly GCA_945859875.1. NCBI lineage: Eukaryota > Viridiplantae > Streptophyta > Magnoliopsida > Solanales > Convolvulaceae > Cuscuta > Cuscuta europaea. Next base: position 7,735,823 of record CAMAPE010000015.1, on the reverse strand, counting down.
CACCCTTCAGGCACATATATAACAAGTATATCAGGGGCACCAACCCCATTAAGGGACCAAAACATGTCTCCACTCTGGGAAATAGAAACATATTCATCAGATACCCTTTTCATTATTGTAGCCTCCTCAGAAGTATTAAGGCTTGAAAGACAACCCACAAACACTCCGCTCGGCAACTCAGATAACTGTGACAATGAACTTACCACATATCCATCAATAATTGTAACATTTAATGGAGAAAGGGTATCATTACTAGAAAGTGGTACAGGTTGCTGCAAGTCTGATGTAGATGAAATCGGTTCAATAATGGAGTTCCTGATAAAAGAAGTGTCGGTAAACCTAAAAGCTTCATCCTTGCGTGAAGGCCATGAGGTCGAGAGAAGGAATTGAGAGGAAATGTCTCTAAGTTTCTGCAGAGTCAAGGATGATGATGATGATGATTCTAGTGAATCTTCAAGTGTTTCTGCAAGTTGAAGGATGTATGGGTCAGAGAGCACTGCAAAGGTCGGTGATGGGGAAAATACTCTAGAAGTTTTTCTTGATGTATGCAATTTGACGTTCTTGGGTCTTCTTGATATTGGTAATCTTGGAAGGTAACAGGGTATCGGCCAGGATGTTAATACCCATAGAGGTGTGTGGATTGTGAGAGGCAAGTTTGAAGTGGCCATTGAATGAGCTTTAGGATTCATTTAAATATTTGAGACAAGGTTCTTCGAAATTATCTGAATTCAGTTCACTCGCAAAAAATGCAACCAAAAACTGAACTACATGCGATCAGCCAAAGTTGTCTTGAATCAATAATCTAAAGATTGCAGCTCAATGATCTCTTGTTTGATGGCTTGACTGTCAAATGACATTCCAGGAATACAATATTTTAAAAAGAGCAGCTAGTCAAAATGCTTATATGAACAACGCAATAGCAAAGAATTCAAGAAGATTAAGGCTGTGCAGAAAGAAATTCATTATAACAAAACAAAATTCATGGGAAATGAACATATGTGGTGAGCAAATGGAAAAATAGGCAAGCAGCAATAAAAATCTGCAATTACTCAAAATATGTACTAAAAACTCAGTTATGAGTCTTATGACCAAGGAGCAATAAAGTCACTATTGACTTAAAAATCAACAAATCAACTAATAATTTAATTGGCAGCATCTACATTTTACAAACCAACAAAATCACTATAACACTACTCAAATCAATTAAACATTAAATCAAATCAACACACGGAAACATCAACAAACCGACCATGGGCATAAAAAATCAACCCACAACAATCAACAACTATGAACCATTAACCTAGTCAACAAAAGAGTTTTTTTGGTAAAAAATATATAAAAGAGTTAAATAGCAAATTATGAGAATAGCAGTACCTAGAGGCAGGAGTTGAAAACTGAGAAGGGCAGGGGGAGAAGGGGCAGGGATTCTGGGAACAATGGGAAATTCGGGTTGCAGGTCCACTTAGAAGGGGCAGGGCCGGGCGCCGGTCGGGAGGCGGCCAAGCGTCGCAGCCGTCACCGCGTGATCTGCGTCGGTATCTGGGCGGTTTAGCGGTCGGCGTTTCGACTTCAAAGTCACGCACCGGCGAACGGTGTTAGTGAGTTCATCGGCATCGTCCAGTCAACTGCCGACCAGTCGTCCCTCAACCTCCGTCGTCTCGTCGACTTAGTGGATTCTTGCCGCGCTAAATGCCAAATGGCCCAGAATCGCAGAGTTGACTGTAGGGCTTGGGCCGCGTAAAATTGTCGAACTAGGATTCTTGCAGATATGCGCTAAATGCCAGAAGGCCCTCAATCGCCCAGTTCACGAATCAAGTTGGCGAGATAAACCACTGACGTCAGGTCTCAATGTATTTTATAACTATGGAAGTTTGGTTTGGTCTGATATATTTAAATCTGGTCTGATCTGTTTTGATCTGAAAATGAAAACAGTCCAATTAAAAACATTCTTTATTCACACCTGTTATAAAAGGTGAAAGTTCCAATGCTACGAAAACATTCTTCATTTATTAATCAACGGCATGGAGATTTTTTGTGATTACAAAACATGAGTATACTAAGAGCATCTTCAATGCTACGATGTGAACGGTGCATATGTGGCATGAGAGATAGCCACATAAATATTAGTAAATAAATTCTCTATCTCCTTATTTGAATGATTTTATGCAATTTTGGTAAGTTTTTCTCCACAATGTCAAGGAGATCGTCTAGATGTTGACATTGCAGGAGAAAGCTTACCAAAATTGTATAAAATCATTCAAATAAGGAGAGAGATAATTTATTTGCTAATATTTATGTGGTTATCTTTCATGTCACATATGCACCGTGCACACTATAGCATTGGAGATGCTCTAATAGAGTCCATGTGGTAAAATGACTGTTTCTTTATGTCCTAAATTCTATACTTCCTCCGGTTCTTATTTAAGTTCTTAGTTTGACTTCACACATATTAAGAAAATGAATTTGACTTTACTGTGGAGTGCACTGTTTGACACTGTTTGGAACTGTTTGGACACTGTTTGACACTGTTTGGCACTATTTTGTTTCCTAAAATGGAAGTGTGAACTTAAATAAGGGACATCACAAAAAGGAAAGTGGAAACTTTAATAAAAACCGGAGGGAGTAAAATTTTACAAGATTTTTAGAATTATATAGAAATCCACGATCCTCAATGTGGAGTCTGGTGCAATCAAGCAAGATATGTTGCCCTCCAAATGTCACATGGTTTTTGTCGATTTCAAAGCTAAACCGCAAATCAAAGAATACGGTACAAAATCTCCGCATTCCTTTTGAACTTCAACGGATTTCCGTGGAGAAGCAAAGCGAAGCGAGAAATAATGGATTTCCATGTGAGAGATCCGACTTTGACTGCCTTCCTTTCCTTCTTCGCCTTCCAAAGCAACACCAACCTTACAAGAGACAGACTTGAAGGGTACCTTGCGGTGGCGGGGTGAGAAGGTCGCAATTCTCGATCGGAGAATCAGACAAAGGTGAAATAGATGTTGGGGCCTTCGTGGTGGTAGTGACAACTCACAGGTTGCTCAGACAACCCCAGACTCGATTTGTATACATTTGTCGTAGACACTACTTGGTTATACACAGGAACTTGTGAACGAGTTTCTTGTGTACAAAGACTCTTACCTCCGTAAAACAAGGAAGTACAAATGGTACAAATGGTTTTTTCCTTAGCAAAATCACTCTTTTTTTTTGAAAGGGGAAAATCACTCTTTTAATGTTTCATCAGGGCCGATCATAAGAGTTTTTTGGTCCGAGTCGAACTGTAAAAAAAGGTCCTAAGAAATTTTTCGAGAGAAAAGTTCATGTTCGGAATTCCTGACAGAAACCATCGTCCGGACATCGGTGTTTGGTCGCCTTCCCGGTGGAATTTTTTGTTAAAATGTTTTATGTCATGTTCCTTATCAAGTCTAGTTTATCCACAAAAAAGTCAGCTAAAATTCAATCGGAAAGGCCGTCAAATGATATTTGGAAGATAACTACACCAAAATATACATATAAAACGCAGTTAACTTCCAAAAATTATTTGAAGGCCTTTCCGATTGAATTTTAAGCTGAAATATTTTTTGGATAAACTATAATTGATGAGGAACATTCTATAAAAATTTCCTTAAAAAATTCCACAGGGAAGGCGGCGAAACGCTACCGTCCGAACGGCGGTTCCTGTCAAAAATTCTGAACATGAATTTTCCTCTATATAAAGGTAACTAATAATAAATTTCGGGGCCCTAATTGTTTTCCCAAATTTGTGGGCCTGAGGCAGTTGCCTCACGTACAACGGTTTATTTTTTTTTTTACTTTTATTTTTGTGAAAATGGGAGTAAGGTACATTAAAATTTAGTGGTGGGCGCGGTCCGGAACGGTCCGGTAAATTGGTAAAACCCGTAATGTATTTGTGTGGTTTTTAACGATCCGGTACGGTCCGATTCCAAAGATAGAACCGTTCGATACCATGTTGTTTCGGAATGGTACAATACGGTACGGTGTCATGTCAAACACATGCTAAATTTTTTTAACAAATCTTACCATTAGTAGATATCATCACACCAACCGATTCACATGAAATGTTGATATAAATACAAGAAATTGCATACATAGTACTAAAATTCACAAATATACAAATAGTGCAACACAACTAAGAAAAAGTATAGCAAAACAATGGCGCACGAGATAAATATCGTTCATGTGAAAATATAAAAATGAATATCATTGAATTGTTGAATATCTTCAACGTTCTTCTTCTTCATTCTAGGTTAAATATTACTCCCTCTGTCCCGAATTAATCGTCTCGTTTTGACCTTCACACATATTAAGAAAATGAAGTTGACTTCACAGTGTAGCGACACTGTTTGGCACTGTGGCGACACTGTTTGACACTGTGGCGACACTATTTGGCACTGTAGCGACACTGTTTGGCACTGTTCTGTATAGATTTGTTTACCAAATAAGGAAAGTTTCAAAGTAGGACAATTATTTCGGGACGGACCGAAAAAGAAAGCAGGACAATTATTTCAGGACAGATGAAGTACTTCGTAGTTCTAATTTAATTTATAGTTGAACCTTGAGAGCTAAAATTTAAACCATATTAATTAAGTTGTAAAAATTGTACAAACATGATACAACAAAAAGTCATGTACACTACATTACTAGAAATGAATAGTCGTTAATGATTTCTAAATTGTTAATATTCTCTATATACATACCAAAATATAACATAAATTATCTTAAAAGAAAAAATAACAATATATATAAACATACACATTTAGATATCTTAGGAACACATGAATACATACTTGGGCTATAAAATTGTTGGTCTATAAAAGAGATTTATTGGTATAGAATAAATATAAAAATTCAAATGCATTATTTTTGAACGGTTCGGTCCGGTATTTTTCGGTTCTCAAAATCTAGAACCGGTCCCGTATTCAGTTCGGTACCATTACGGAACGGTTCGGTACCGGTTCGGTTCGGGTTTTATGCCCACCCCTATTAAAAGGCGAAATTCATAAGAATAATCTGTACTTTTAGTGATTCTATAATAATAATTCCTGCTGAAAATGTCTATAAAAATAATCTGAACTAACAATAGTGTCCACAAGAATAAATTGAGGTTAATTCAAATTAATGTTCGTTTAATACTATCAATCCCTACTATAACTTTTCTCTTCTCAGCTCTTCTTATCGAAGTGAATTAAAACTAAAACCTGTTTAATTTTAATGTTATTTCAGCCTTATGTGATTTTTTCTAGGATAAAAGATAAAAGTGTTACCTGAAAAGAAGAGTGATAAAGGGGAAAGTAAAGGTAAGATTTGGAAGAACTAAATGGGAAATAATTTTAATTTAGCTCAATTTATTCTTGTGAACACTATTGCTAGTTCGCATTATTTTTATAAATACTCTCAGTAGGGATTATTTTTATAAAATGCCTGAAAGTAGAGATAATTTTTGTGAATTTAGCTGTGTTAAAATTGTTGAGAGATGTTATTAATAGTCCGCAGAATTGAAATTGCTCTTCGATGAGAGAGAGAGAGAAAGCAATAGGCAAGAAACAAAGAAATGGAGAAGAAGATTAATGGGAATAGATTTGAAGGAAAGGTGGCGATTGTCACGGCTTCAACTCAAGGCATCGGCTTCGGAATCGCTCTACGGCTTGGCCTTGAAGGCGCCACCGTTGTCATCTCCTCTCGGAAACAGGTTTTGTTTTTTTTTTCAATTTTTAATAAATTGTCTTCAGCCACCATATTCATTCTTCTCGATTCTCACCAAAAACTCAACCAAACGGATCCTATGCCTGTACAATCCAAATTCATCAAAGTTCAGAACTTTTCTCTATACTGAGTGAGTAGGTTATATTCCTCAGTAGGCCCGTACCAGACTACCAGTATTTGGCTAGGTAAATCGTTAATTTCTTTGCTCTGAGAGCTAACTTGTGTTTGGATTGCAGAAGAATGTGGACGAAGCTGTAGAAAAACTGAGGAGTAAAGGGATTGAAGCTTTGGGAGTAGTTTGTCATGTTTCAAATGCACTACACAGGAAGAACTTGATACAGAAAACGATTGAGGTATTGCAATTTGAACCACAACTTAATTTATTTTCAGGGAAATCCATACCCTCGCCTTGCAGGGACGCTGCTGTGCAACGGGCTGCACTTTCTTTAATCATTATGATTTTCAGTTTGAACCACAAAGAAAATGAAAACTATATGTTTAAAATTTATTTTGAAGAGTATAAACAATATGAATAACAGCTTTCTTTTGTTAAGGGTATCAAAGTTTTTGGGACCAAAATAGGAAAGAAGTATTTTTTTATGAGTGACTTCGAGATATTTTTGCAGTGCTCTCTAGGATAGGAGGTTCATTCTATCAGACCATTGGGCAGTTAAATGTATCTTTCATACAAATTCTTCTGGAGTGGCTAAAAAGGGACACAAGTTAACTCCACTTGTGTCCCTGGATGTTATTTTTTACTTGTAGCTCTCTTCTTTGACTTTTTACTTCAAAATATTTATCTTTACCAGAGAATAACAAAAAAAATCTGATTTTGTGAACATCCAATGGAAGTTCATTTAATTTTGTATGACATTTTTTACTAAAAATAAACCATTTTGTAGTGTGGAACTCGAAAGTAAAATAATATAAGTCGATTGAAAATGAAAAAAAATCAATTTTTAGTATAGTTCAAATTAGTAGACATTTCTAAAAAATTGCTGTGTGTATTTATGATTACAGATGTATGGAAGGATAGATGTGGTGGTGTCCAATGCTGCAGCCAACCCTTCTATTGAACCAATTCTGAATACTAAAGAATCCATCCTTGACAAGCTGTGGGAGATCAATGTGAAAGCCTCGATCTTACTCTTGCAAGTAAGCTTTAATTGTATCAGGTCGCAATACAGTGTATTTTATTTTGATTTTTAAAGACGCTCTGGTCATTATACCGTTCTTCATTTAACAAAAAAACTTGTTCTTGACAGGAAGCAGCTCCTCACCTGAAAAAAGGTTCATCTGTTGTTTTCATTTCTTCTATTACTGGCTACAACCCTCCTGCTGCAATGTCAATGTATGGAGTGACCAAAACTGCCCTTTTCGGGCTTACTAAGGTACTATTTACTACCTCCGGTTACACATATATTTGTCCACCATTTTATATGTTTTTTGTGGTGTTTTATGGGGAATTTGGCTTTGCACCCCATTTTTGGGCTATATAAGATTTTACACCCCATTTTCAGAATTATTAAATTGTGCACCCCATCAGCCCAAAAATTGTGAAGGAATGGGGGTGCAAAGTTAAATGGTTATATACTAAATGGGGTGCACACATTAATAATTATGAAAATGAGGTGCAAAGTCTAATATCGCTAAAAAATGGGGGGCGCAGTCAAATTCCCCTCTTTTACATTGGAAAAGTACAATTTAATTATTTAAAACACATAGCATTGAACAGTTATTTAATATCATATTTAGCCCCTCAATTATTTGGTCATGAACTTTCTTTCGGACCAAATTTTGTTCTAGACTACACTTTGGACTCAACTTAGTCATCATTCAATATTGGGTATGTTAAGGACTAAATTGGATATAACTTACATTAATGAGAACCAACTTGAGTCCTAACAGTTGGGTCTAAATTTAGTGAACAGAATGAAATAATCTTTTTAAATTGAACTATTCTCAAGTTGCATAGTCGAGTACCCAATTGAGTCCTTAAAAGGTGGAGGACTAAATTGAATAATACTACCTAGTACATATTCCAAGGATTAAACCGGGTATCAAATTTTCTATTGAATGAGTAGTGTGTTCATTAATAAAGACATATATAGAATTAAAAAAATAAGTTATCATTGATTTAAAAATTATATGGTAAATAGTGCTCCGTAATACTCTCTGTACTTGACATCTGTCATAGTGAATGTTGTTTTTGTCTTTTCTAAATTTCACTCAACTGTTGCTGATGATTTCAGGCAATTGCTGCTGAAATGGCCCCAGACACTAGAGTAAACTGTGTAGCACCTGGTTTTGTGCCCACAAATTTTGCTTCTTTTATAACAGAGAACAAGGAAATTGTGAGTTTGCAGTTACAAAGAACATGACCTTCATAGTTTGTGCTGAATTTACCCTTAATACACAAACTTATTTTGCATTGTTTTATCAGAGGAAATCTGTCGAGGAAAATACACATCTGAAGAGGCTAGGAACAGTGGATGACATGGCAGCTGCTACTGCTTTCTTAGCGTCTGATGATGCCTCCTACATTACCGGAGAAATTCTTGTAGTTGCAGGGGGACACCCTTCCAGACTCTAAGGCAGAACATTCACAACATCTAGAACTTTTATAAACTTTCTGAACACAGTTTTTGGGGTTCATTTAGATGTACTTCTATGTGAGGAACGTTTAAAAGCGCTTCAAAAGCACAAAGCCAAAATAAAGCTTATACTAAGATATTGGGCACTTGTCTTCAAATATATACGGAGTAAAATTCTAGTTATTATGCATGTAATCGACAAAAAAACTGTCAAATAACTTACTCCTTCCGTCCCTTAAAACTTTATCAACTTTTTGGATGACCTACTAACTTTGCCAATTTTCCTTTTAAGTAAAGAATATGTGGTTCCAGTTAATTCTCTCTCCTCTGCACAAACCTCAATCACATAGTTTTTACTTTATTAATTCTCGTGCCGGTCAAAATTGGCAAAGTTTTAAGGGACCGAAGTAGTATTTGTTTGTACAAAAATGATGTTTGTACACACTCTTATACACACTTTTGTACACATCTATGTCTGTGAAAGCTTTTTTTTGTCTGTGAACATCGATTCACAGACAATGTTTTGCACAAACAAAATATTATCTGTGAACCGGATTCACAGACAAAAAAAAGCTTCACAAACATGGTGTGTATAAGGTGTGTACAAGGGTGTGTACATCAAGAATGGTTGTTGTTTGTATATATTACTATAAAACAATAATAGTTAGAATGGCAGTCACCTAATTGATTTGATGTTATCACTAGCCTTCAAATGGTGGGTGACAATATTATCAAGTTCAATTCCGGTAACGGTAGTGTAAGAGTTTCATTCAATGTGATGACTCATCTATTGTTTGAGATCGTATCATGATTACTCCATCATTCTGTTAGGTCGAGATAGACGATTTCGTCTTTGGGTTGAGGTTGTTTAACAATATAAATAGGTTATAGTTTATTTAAAAAATATATCAAAAATTTCTTTACATAAATTTTGGCAAATTCATAGGAATAATCCACACTAAAGAATTTTACGATGATAAATTTGATAATCTCTACTTAGAGTGTTTATAAAAGTAATCTAAATCAGTAGTGTTGTCCATAAGAATAAATTGAGGTAAATTCAAATTAATGGTTATTTAATACTCTCAACTTTTCTCGAAGTGAATTTACATTAATGCCCATTTAATCTCATTGTTATTTCGATAATACATAATTGTCTCTAATTCAGTGGCGAAGCGGAAATTGAGGATAGGAGATGAGAGTACAAATGAGTATTAATTTGTATTCACCGCAAATTATTTTTATAAACACCATTGGCAATTCAGATTATTTTTATACCATTTTTTGTAGAAATTATATTTGTACAATCCCTGAAACTCTGCAAGTATAGATTATTTATATGAATTTTGCCTTTAAACTTCTAGCATATAAATAGTTCTTGTTCATTCTTACCATGAGAGAAAGAATAGATATCATACAACTAAAGATCATGTAACATATAGTCATATACAACATATAAATACTTTTTGTTCATTTTAAACTTTTTTTGCAACAATAACACACATAAATTGTGAAGTTAGATTTGATGTCTTTATTCTTAAATTGTTGAGGGTATTTTTGACAGACAAATACTACTTCCACCAAAAAAAATAAGTTACCACTTTTGTCATTTGTGCAAGTTAAACAGGAACCTTGTTTTTGGGATGAAAGATGCAACTAATTCGCACTCCAAGTGCACTGCAGCCGCAATTTTTCCAAACGCAGATTTATCACTTGTTTCACTGCTCCCAAATTAGCAATATGCTTTAAACAGACTGCTGTCACCAGTCTCCCACATAGTCAGACAGAGCTAAGAACTTTATACTTAAAAAAAAGCCTAAGAACTTTATTGTAGTTAATCAAACATAACTCTTAATAAACATGCGTAGTTATGGAAAGATTGATGTTACAAAGAATATATTTTAACTTGAATTGTTGCTCAAAGGGCAGTCAGGGGTAATTTACATACTAAAGGGAGGAACACCTTTTTTTACCTCTCCAGTGGCCAGTGGGGTTGGGGTGGGGCATTATAATACAAGAGTTTACTCAAACCTTAACACATCCAGGTTCTTCAGGCAATTTATGTGGTCTTCGAGCCACTTGAGTCATGGTTGGCATACTGCCATTAATTGATCAAATGGAGTTTGCGCTTCATTTTGCAAGCAATCTAGACAGGAATTACATCAGAATTCTGGCTTTCATCACATGCCAAGATGAGAGCATCAATATTGCTTGGGGGAAGACAGAGACCCCATTGACAGCCTGTTGAAATCGGGTCACTGGGCGGGACGATCATTAGCACATTAGCCTGACGTCTAACAACACCCATCACACTCACAGTGCTCCCTTCCTTGATGTAGCTGTGTGTTTATTACAAGGAGAAACGTTCAGATTCAATTGTCTATCAGAAAAAAGTTCAGATTCAATAAGGCTATGTTTGAAACCTGGAAAATGGTAGGAAGGGGGGATTTTGTTTTTTAAAGTTCCATTTTAAGTGGAAACACCAAGGAAAACCACACTAGATTTGAAACTTTTAAGATTTTAAATATTTTTGCAATCCTTTGTATAATAGAAATACATAATTTAAACGAGTCAAACATATTGATTTGGTAAATTTGAAGCTTTGCAGTTTTGTTTTTCAACCTTGGCTTCGAAATTTCCTGTCTATATTTCTTTTTTCCCATAGACATTTCCAGGTTCCAAACAGGCCCTACGATGATGGGAAATGCAAAAGTCTAATGTATGTGATCTGGTGGGGTTAATTAGATCTACCTCTCCTAAGGTTTGGTCAAATTACCAAATGACCTTGAGGCTTCTAAATGGTACAAATAAATCCCTTGACTAGTCAGATCAAACAACCCTTTGAACACAAAAATATTATAGAACATAATACGGAGTAATATTAACAACTACGGAATATTTGGCTATGTTACAAGAACCGGACCAGACCGGATCAATCCCGGTCCGGTATGGAGTGAAAACTGGATTTATCCGGTGGACCGCGCAGAACTGGCCCAGAAATGGTACGGCCCAAACCCACGAAACTCGTTCAACCCGGCCCAGCAACGAAAAATTGTTGACGCAGGGAATTGAACACTCATCGCGCGGGAGAAATGAAGGACACAAGATCAATGCACTACTTCAACTTCTTGATAATATATGTGGTTTAGTTAGTTTTATACTCTTTTGACGTATTATTTGGCTTATAAAAGTGTTGTAATTGTTATTCTACAAATATGGCGAAATTGACACTAATAATCCGTACTTTTACACATTTTACAAAAATAATCCCTACTCATAAATTTCACAAAAATAATCCCTACTAGTTACTTGTTTCACAAAAATAATCCGATTTTGACAGTGTTAACTTTTCCGTTATTTTTTTTAAGTTTTGAATATATCAAACCAAAAATATGTATAAAAATTAATAATATTATATTAGAGTTTAATCTTTTCCTATGATAAACTAATATATTTGAGTTTAATTCAATATTCTACATAATTGTATTAATATTTAATGTATTATTACTAAAACTACTTCGGAATCTCTATTATAACGAATACCAAAAATGAATCTTAATAAAATATGGATAAGGAATGAAAGAGAATTTGAAGAGTATTATGTTTTATGAAAAAAAAAATCTATTATGTTTTATGGAAATATTGAATATTAATTTTTTTAGTAGAAACAAGATTAAACTAAAATATAGTAGTGTCAATGTTTATATATATTTTCGATTCAATATATTTAAAATAAAAAAATAACGGAAAACTTAACACCGTATGCATTCGATTTATTTTTGTGAAACAGTTAAATAGTAGGGATTATTGGTGTGAACTTTTCAAGTAGGGATTATTTTTATAAAATGGGTAAAAGTGGAGCTTATTGGTGTCAATTTCGCCTGCAAATAATAATCATCATAGTAAAAATAAGAATAATACACATTATCTCTATTATTAGAAGTAAAAACATGAATATAATATATTCAAATTTTTTGCAAAGTGATATATTCATATTTATTGTCTTTAATTTCAAATACATTTTAAAAATGGTTAAAATTTGTATATTTTATTTTCCATGTTTGTCAAGTATTATCAATACTAATTTATGATTGAAAATTATATTCTCCTTAAAATTTTAATTTTGATATATCCAAATTCTATGTTTTTATTTTACTCAATGTTGACCGGGTTTATTAACCGTTGACCGGGTTGACCCTCCGGGTCCGGGTTGACCCTTGACCCGATCATTGCTCCGGTTCGTCTTCCGGTCCGGTTTTTACAACATAGCTATTTGGGTGTCTTCAGATTCAAATTTAGTGTTCCAAATATATTTTATCAGCTAAAGTATTTCAAGCTCACTATAACAAACAATCTTCCAAACAAACATTCAGAGTGATTTAGATTAAAGAATCTTAATTCATGCTAACATCATAATATCCAACCATCTTTCAATGCCATTTGCAAAAAGTCTAAATGCCCAGGCGCTTATTTGTATTTTTCAGACACTTCAAGAATCATTCGGAAATTTAACCAAAACCATGGAAAGTGGATGTAATTATAAATTTTGGAAATGGAAAAGGGGATATTGCGGAATCCAAAATCTTCACTGGGTGTTTTAGAACAATGCATGCATATTGTGGCTAAAAGCATATGTGCAAAAGATCCTAACAATGCCCTACTCAGTACTCATTACTTACCCTTCCTTAAGGCGCATAATCCTGTCATCGCTCGAAAGGTTTCTATCAGCAAGCCACTGCAAGAAATTAGGAGACAGCTCTCTGTTGCTTTGGGTCACGTCAATAACTTTAGATGGTTTGACAAAGGGAGTAACCTTAGCTCCATAACCTGCCTTCACAAGAGCTCTTAATCCAGACTGGAAGTCTGATATGTAAAAGTCAGCTACGAATTTCTGCCAACAAGGAGAAAAAGAACTATGAATTGGCCATTCAAACTAGGAAATGGGAAATCTCAAAATGAGAATAAAAACAAACCTCAGAATGCCTTCTACCCCATGAGAAGAACCGGTGGGTCGAATTGGCAGGCTTTCCTCCCCAACCTCTGTACTCATACAGTTCCGTGGAAACATACACACATCTTGATGTCCTTCGAAATGATGTTTCAAGAGGGATACTACCGCAAGTGACAACCTACAAATGAAGTCAAGTGATAGTGTCAATGATGACGAATGTGATAAATATCACACCAAGAGCCAACTCAAATATAATTAGTATAATTGTAAGTCGTTAAGGGAGTGATTTAACATAGTGGATGAGCTGAATGGATGTGAATTTGAACTTGTAAGAGAAAAGTTCCATAAAAGCAGAATATCTACAGCACAATGATATTTCCATCCATAGGAAAATTGGACCAAAAATGCCATTTCTAAAAATATGAATAAGTTCATACTGTTGCTATATCATTACCCTCCGTTATGTAGTTGTCATGTTTCCTTTTGTTCTTTTCATCTTTCAATATATAGATTTCATAGTGACATCTTTCTAAACAAAAACTAGTATCGAAACTACTTTAAGGGCTTTTTGGGGATTTTGGAGGGTGTGGGGGACTGATTTTAGTTTTAGTAATTTATATATCTGTGTTAGTCTTGGACTGGATAACACCTATTGTATGTTTGGTTAGGATAAAACTGCTTAAATTGGAGTAAAAGATAAAAAAAATTAACAACATCATCATTGTTTTTTCCCTAAAATAGGATTGATTCACTCCTAAACGAGGGAGCTTATTGTTTTCTTTTGTTTATTAGCCCTATAAATATGTCCTATTTTGGGAATAAATCATAATTAGTCCTATTTGTGAACTTTATTTATGTTTTACTCTTTTTAGAGCAATTTCTTTTTGTTTTAGACATGTTGTTTCAAAAATAGTTCATCTTCAATTTCTTTCCAACAAATCTAAATGTAAGAATATTTACATCATTTGCAATGGAGTCAAAGACTCACTATTTTTTGGCTTGGGAATGTGATGGAATAAAACAAAATGGCCCACTAAACTGTTTGCGCTTCTTTATCATGAGGCAACAGTCAGTCCATGCAATTTTCGACGCGATTTTCACTATGAGTCATTCGGAAACAGTCTCTCTGTGTTGTGCTTTAGTACAGGGTAAGGCTGCGTACATCCGACCCTCTTATCCCACCGTAGGTGGGAGCCTTTGGGACACTGAGGAAATGATAATAATGAAATCTAAATGAAAGAATAAATATATAAATTAAATAAAGTGTCACCACTCCCCTACCCGCCTTCCCCAACCGAATCCCCCAACCAAACAAGGTCTAAGAATCAAGGTGAGACTGCTAGTTAGCATAATCCATTTTCTCATATAAGAATTTGGGTAGCAAGGTGGGCTAATAAACAAGAAATCGGTTAAATTGTTTGTGCTAAAGATAATGATGCCCTTCTTTTGTACACAAAAACAAATTGTCTGTATCACATACATTTTAAATTATCTGTGACACGGACAATTTGACCGACCTGTACAAAAGAAGTGTTTCACTATCTGTGACACAGACAGTAACAGGTTATGTCTGCGTGAAAATCGGTTTTCTTTATAAAATGTCGGTCAAATTGTCTATGCACATATAATTTGATCGACGTGTACAATGGTGTGTACAAACTACCGTGTACAAGAGCATTTTTCATGTTTATTGCGCGGTACATGTTTTATGTACTTCTTGGCAACCCATAGCTTATAATACATGTTTTGTATGATTAAGAGTTTTCTAAAACTAAAATATTTCTTTTGAGTAACTAGAAGGATCCGCTTGGCCCCTCTCGCTATCATCAGCAGGATATTTAAAGTGGTAGTCATTGAGATCAGGCTCGTTGGAGCGGCTCGACCTGGAGCAAAGGTCTACCCACCTTCCCCTACCGAATCCCCCAACCAAACAAGGTCTAAGAATCAAGGTGGTGAGACTGCTAGTTAGCATAATCCAATTTCTCATATAAGAATTTGGGTAGAAAGGTGGGCTAATACACAAGCTTCCTGTATGGCTGTATATGCAATAAAGCAAAAATTTGTTCAAGAAACAGTTTTCAATAAATTTTCTACATCTAACTTAAGACTTATATGACCCTATGGTCTATCAGTCTGTGGGTTTGTTTTACACGACTCACTAGTTCAACTAGAAACCAATATACTATAAAAGAAAAAACATAACTTGATTCAAATACTATTTAAAAAACTACCTTTCAAGTCCAATTAAAAACTTGTCTGTGACGAAAAAGTCTATGAAGGGAAAGAAGCTAAAAGAACCGCATTTCATAATGCAGACTAAAATAAAAGCTACTCAGCATATTAACATGACTTGAACTACAATTAAACATAATCTAAAACAAAATTGCAGGAATCAGTAGGGCATAAAAACTTTCTTAACGATCGATGGACAGGTGGACAGATCGAAATTACCCCGGTGATCTTGACGAACTCTCCGTCTATGGCCCTTCTAAGCTCCGCATCAGGAAACTTGTTTAGAAACCCCAATGGGGCACGTGGCTGCGCGTTTTTAACCAGTCTAGTGACCGCCCCACTGTAGTGGACCTTCTTATTGAAAGATGCAGACGGCTCGGGATGGCCGGAGCGGCCGCCAATTGAATCTAACGGGCCTGAATTGGAGGTGATGAGTCCAGTGGGCTGGATAGGTGTTGGACCAGAGAAGGACAGCGATTTCTTAGGGATCGGGCCAGAGGTGTTCGACTTGTGCCCTTGCTGACCGGAGTTCGGCCTGGATCTGGACGCAGCATTGTTGTGTTGCTGCGAAGACGACGGGGCTCGGGAAAGCGGTTTCTGGACGTACAGTCCCTGGTGGTGCCCACTGGAGGAGTCCACGCCGTACATTTTACCCAACTCGCCGGATTTCTTGACGTCGCCGCCGGTGTAAGGCACGGCGCGAGACGTCATGGTGGGCTGCCGCTCCTTGACCTGCTCGGCCCGACCCGATACGTAGAGCCCGTTTTTTAGCTGGTGTGAAGCCGTCCGGGAGCCCATTTCCTCCGGCGAGAGAACCAAAAGCCGGCAGATTCTAGAGAGAGAAAATGTGGTTGCGATGAGCCTGAAATACGGTGGAAAATGACAGTGCAGGGGCAGTAGAAACACTGAAAGAGGGAGCTGAGAGATTTTGTTTGTACGGCGAATTGCAAATGGAAAAGACGAAAAAGGATCGGAGAATAGCTTTAATGACGCAAATACCCTCATTCTTGAGTCAAAGATTACAAGCTGTGCGGACGTGCTGTAGTAACAGATTGGCGCTGAAGTTGCTTCAGGTAGTTGGCGTCATGGATAAATTGGCGGGGAAACTGTTATTTACATCCTCGCCCCTCCGTCCATTCCTGGTCTCGCTTTTGTTAATTTAGTGAACACGATGTTTATTCAGTTGTTTTGTGTGTACTTTTTCTACATGCCCGTCAAATCGGTTGTGAAGAAAGACGTTTTATGAAAAAATCGATTTTTAAACAAATCAAATACGTTAAATTGTTTATGCTAAAGATAAAATGACTACGTTTGGTTAATAGTGGATTGACATCAATCCGTCGTTTTTTTACAAATGAAAATGTTGCATTTGCTTCGGTTTACTCTGAATCCGCCAAAAAACAAATCGGACCAATGATGCCCTTCTTTTGTACACAAAAACAAATTGTATGTATCACATACAATTTAAATTACTTGTGATACAGACAATTTGATCGACGTGTATAAAAGAAATGTTTCAATATCTGTGCCACAGATTGTTTAACACGTTATGTCTGTGAGAAAATCGGTTTTCTTTATAACACGTCGGTCAAATTGTTTGTGCACACATATTTTGACCGACGTGTACAATGACGTGTACAATCTGTCGTGTACAAAAAACATTTTTCATGTTTATTACGCGGTACATGTTTTATGTATTTCTTGGCGACTCATACCTTATAACTTTTGTAGTATTTTAAAGATTTTTAAAAGTTTCCAATAACACGCTTGGTATGATTAGGCATTTTTTTAAATAAAATATTTCTTGTGAGAAATTAGAAGGATCCGCTCAGCCCCTTTCGGTATCATCAGCAGGATATTTACAGTGGTAGTCACTGAGACCGGGCTCACTGGAGCAGCTCGACCTGGAGCAAATGGGTTTGCCAGCAAGAAACTTGGCTAATTATGAGATCTCGACGCCACGCCTTGGCGGACCTCAACCAGACTGATATTTCAGGGATGCATTGCAATTTTAGAAAATTACAATCCAGATAGAATATCATGAACTCGTCGAATTTGGTAAAATATGTTTTATGTATATTTTGATACGTAATATTTCTAAATATTTTGTATATTTAGAAATATGTTTTAAATCTTATGAGATCTAATTTAATCTAATTTTAAACCTGTGGGTCAAATATAAATAATTGACGGCTAAACCCGACCCTTTGCAACCCTAGACTGTGTTGATAGTTCACTTCTATATGACGACTTCATATGCATTTATGTTTCATTCAAATGACATGTAATGATGTGAAAGGCTTGTGCTTGCTAGGCATTAGTCCAACATCTTTCGAGAAAACAAGGACTAAATGAAGACCAAGAAATCATATTTTATTAATATTATTGCATAGATATGATAAGTAATATTGTATGTCTATACACATCTTAACGTGCATAAACGATAGAATCGGCATACTTAATAACATATTACCCCCCCTTGTTCCATTCAAAGATTTCGACTTTCATTTTTGGACGTCTCAATTAATGGTTCTCATTTTATATTTTAGAAAACGATTAAAACTCACTCTTAAATATAAAGCTAATCATCAAATATTCAAATATTAAACATTATACATTTATAACATCATAGTTATTATCAATAGCCCATTATATTATATATCCATCAAAATTATTTCTCAAAATATACTCAAATTAGCATATTTGATAATTAAATAAATAATTGTGTCATTTTACAACGAAAGCCTTTGCACTCGAGTTATGGAAACCGAGTGTAGTAGTTCCAGAGAGAAGTTGGAACAATTGTACACTAAGAAAGTTGTGTATTAAATTGACAGTGTAGCGATACCAAAAATTTGATCCATTTCCCAAAGATGGAAAAATTGTTATTTATACGCAAAGTGCAAGGTTGATCTTAAAGCTCAAAGCAGTTAAGCTAGTCTGGATCTAACACATGTCCCTGCAATATTTGAGAAACAAGTCGGTCATGGTGTGTGATGATGTCAGCCTTTGTAACAGATCAGTGATGTCACTGATGATGTAAGCCCTTTCGAAAAACTGGTCCTATGTCGTCAGTGGGAGAGCTGGTGAAATCAACTCTAGATATGCACCTTGTTAGACAATCCGACAAACAACTTAGTGACAAAACATCACCGAACCGAGACTGATCAGACCCGCTCGACCTCTTTCACTATCATCAACAAGATAAATGCAGTGGTAGTCACTGAGGTTGGGCTCAATGGAATAGCTTGACCTGAAGCAAATGGGTTTGTCAGCGGGCAGTTGAGTTGATTATGAGATCTCGGCTCGGCATCGAGTCTTGGCGGACCTCAACCCGGCTGATATCTGAGAGATGCATTCCAATCGGAATATCGTGATTTAATTGTATGTTTTATGTATGTTTTGATACAAAGTAGTGTCTAAATCTTATTAGATCTGATTTAATCTAACTTTAAACTCAAGTGAGTCCAATTAAAAATATGGTATGCATCCATTATATCATTTCGGTCAAAGAAATAAAATTCGTTTATCATTCACCGCATTTCCCCTCCGGTGAAGAAATACGGACTCAATAATTTCTCTTTCTCTCTAGTTTGCTACTTTTTGCCACAGTATGAAACGTAATCCGTTATGTTTTATGTTAAAAAATTGTTGTATTACTTTTATGACATATGCGCTCTGCTTCATAATTGGTTGCTAGGTATATATTATTGAAAGAAATTAGAGGAAATTGCTCGGTGTAGGATTAAATCATATGGAATAACCTTGATTTAAAAAATAGGACCAAATGTTTATTCCCTAAATAGGATTGAACATAACATTTTACTCCTGATTTAATTAATTAGTATATTTAATTGCTCATAGTTTTCTTGTATAACCCAGATCAATATGGTAGTGGCGACAACTCGACGGAGGTGAACTCCAGCAACAACGGTGGAATTCCGGCAAATAGGCGACGAATCTGGGGGAAGTCCGGTGACCGGCTACGGGGCGATCCGGTGACCTGGGGGCAATAGCGCTCCAGCCTTAGGAGGCCATTTCTGTTCATCACAAATAAAAATTTACTTATGACATTTTGTACTAGCGAGTCATATTTTAGGAAAATGAGGTTGTTTTGATTAAATCTCCCAAGAAAATATCAATACCAACATCTGGTGAAACTAACGTTACTAGTACATTATCATTCCTTTCTCCTAACACCATTTAAGAAAAAGTTCTTTCAAAAAAACGTTTAAGAAAAAGTAAAAGCATAATAATTAAAAAGAAGACAGATAGACTTAAGCATCGACATTTATCTTTATTTAAGCTTAGCATCACATTCTTTGTTTTTCAATCCTCTGATATATACAATTGAGGGCAGTCTATGAAAGGCAGAATTTTGAACATTGAAACCAATCTCATTCAAGAAGTGTTTTACTCCCACTTTGATACCTTATTTATCCTTGGTATATATTCTGATCAATTATATATTTGTTGGTTGTTGAGTGTTGACTTACCTTACCTAGCTTTGACCCCTTGAGGTAGGGATGGGCATGGATGGTTAACCGCATTTTGGTTAACCAATTTTTGGTTAACCGTGATTTCGTTTAGTATATTTACAATACCATTAACCGTACCATAACACCGGTTAACCGGATACACCATAACCATAATATAGGTTAACCATTAATTGGTTAACCAAAAAACCATTTAAACCATTGAAAATGTGTGGCCTCTTGCATATTATGTATGAAGGTGTGAAGCCATGTGGTTTTTGTTTGAATCTTCTAACTGTTTCGTATTATTACTCACAATTATGATTGTATCATATGAAAAACTAATTAATTATTAGTATTATTAATTATTATAATAGTATAGCTCCCCACCACCAGTTTTTGCTCGAGGCCTCGAGCATGCATAACCTATTAGGCTATATTTATTTGTAGTTAACACATATGTTGTGCTTTCTGGTGGTTATCCTCACATATGTTCTGCTTTCAAATGGTTAACCATCAGTAGTCTTAATTTATAACCGTAACCGTACCATGTACCATTTTTTATTTGGTTGGTTTACCGTACCGCAAAATTTTGAAAACTTGGTATGATTAACCGATAAAAACACCGATTTTTCGGTTATTTGGTACGGTTTAACGGTTACGGTTTTCAATGCTCACCCCTACCTTGAGGTGTCCGCTGCAGTACCTTGTTTGTCTTGCATCACCCGTGAGCCTTTTGTCGCACTCACCCGTGACTTCTTTCTGGTTGTTGCCTATTATTTAGAAGCCTTGGCTTCTTCCTTTGTGAGAAGCCTGCGTGAGAAAAGAGAGAGAGCACACTCCCTTCTTCTCCTTTCCTTTGTGTGAGAGTGTGAGAGAGGTTCTTAGTCGTGACATGGAAACATAGAGAGATGAAGTAGCTTTTCCTAGTGTGGTGTATGTGAGCTAGAGTGGTTGAAGATGAGAGCCGGAGACATGATCAATCCCTAACAAGGACAACTCATTATAAGAGGCCATTTTGTACAACTAATAAATTGGTAAAAAAGTCCTAATTAAGCAAAAATTACACCAAATATAACTTATTTGGATGCTTCGGTTGTGAAGGCTTTTCAGCTACTTGTCTTTATATAATATAAAGTAACAGTTTTTGCATCACAATTGGAGAGAAAAATCACGCCCAAATTAGAGTCATAATAGGGAATTAATGTTTAGCAATGCACTTCAAACAAATTCCGTCCAAATGTATTCATTGTCACAATTTCGAACAATAAATGCTTAAGAATGTTCCATGTTGTGTAAGACAAAAAATACCGTAACTCCAAGAAATAGAAAGGAAACAAAAGGAAGTGCATTTATTATCCATATTTACAATATATGTGGAAAATAATAGCCGGAACTAATTTAGGAAATAAATTTTATTAACTATGTAATATATTATACTACTATAATTATTATACGGCCCTTACATCTATCTATTTACTTATAATAATAATAATAATAATAATAATAATAATAATAATAATAATAATAATAATAGTAATAATAATAATAATAATAATAATCATCATCATAATAATCATAATAATCATAATAATAATAATAATAATAATAATAATAATAATAATAATAATCTTTATCTTTACATGATGGTGTACAAAGTAGCAAAATGTCTACTATTTCTAATGATCTAAAATGTTAATGTAAATTTTAAAATACCGCCCATGTTATTTTTCAAAGTCACGGAGTATAAATTTGTTCGAAATATATGTTTCCTAAATGTGGATCATCCGTGGGCATTGCTATCAATTTTAGTCTATTAGTCCACAAATGCAATTATACATGTAAACAGTACAATATTTCAATTATGTCGCAAATAAAAAGATTCCATAATATTTGGTTATAAATATGGAATGCATAGTACCTGTATATATCATGTATATAATAATTGTATAAAGTTGCATAAAATGTCACAACTATGAAATTACACATAAATTCGGAATTCCTAATCAAAATTTAAGAATCCATTAGGAATTTTTCCAATAATAAGAAATTCAGATATTTTATAAACTTTATTTCTTAAAACACAACCATATAACATCTTATTAATAAATTTAATTTTAAAATTGAAAACAGTAAAATTCGGTCATGAATAATAGTACCTCCTGCCCATTCGGTCATGAATAATAGTACCTCTTGTCCATTGGACATTATCAACTTTGGATTGAATGTAAATAAAGAAGAGAAAGAATTGTGTGATTGAGATTAATTTGTGGTAAAGTTTAAACGAAAAGTGGTAAAATAAAATTTGACAAATTAAAAAGAAAAGTTGATAAAGTCTAGTAAGACGAAGGAATTAAGTACAATATTTCATTTGGAAAATTTAATTTTTTGAAATTAAATCAATGCATATACAACAATTGTATCGTATAAATCAGGTCATAAATAATTTCATTAGGAAACACTTTCTCAAATATTACGTTCAATTCTAACCTTATGAAGAATACAATTTAGCAATCTTAATTCATTAAAAAGCCTTTCTATAGCTGCTGTTTAATTCTTATGTGTAGTATATGCGTAATATATTACACTATAATAATATATTTGGGCTATTACAGAATGACATCTCAAATGAAAGTACAAATGGCAATAACGATAAGAATGTTTTTACTTGGACGGTTTTCAGTCCAGATCATACTAGACTAGATCAAATTAAATCAGATTAGATCAGACCAGATTAGACCAGACTTGAATAGTTATAAAATACATAAGGACTCAACATTTACTAGACCAGACCAGACCAGATCAGATCGGATCAAACCACAAAATTTAAGTGAAAGTAAAAACATCATACCAGAAAATTCCTGAAATAGAAAGAAACAAATTTTGAAAATTTCAAAAATAGAACTGTTGTGTCTTTCTTTCTGAAATATGAGTAACATACATGACAATATCTACTACCATCTTGGAGTTATTAATGTCAAAATATTTGCACTACTAGGCATTAACATAACAAGAAATAAATATATATATATATATAATGAAGACCAAATGAGAAATAAAAACATAACAAGCATTCCACAAACAACGAAATAAGCAATCACATAAAAGAATAAAAGAAGTTGGTATATGATTAGCATGTGCACGCACGCACACACAATATATATATATATATATATATATATATATATATATATATATATATATATATATATATATATATATATATATATATATATAATGAAGACCAAATGAGAACAATGTTTAACGTGAGAACGTGAGAACACCACATTTACCCCCAACGTGTTGCACAATGAAGCATGTATATTGCACTTTTTCGTGTTTTCACAGTATTTATCAAAGTGCCCCCGTCTTTATTTAACATGGACTTAATTCGAGCAAATTGAAAATATGCAACAGAATAGCTCCATTGTGCACCACGTTGATTTAAATGTGAGTGTTCTCACAGCTCTGGTCAGCTCATATTAGATAAAATTACACGGACTAGATGTCCTGATTGACTTAGATAATAATAAAGTATACATTTAACATATACAAACAAATTAGACTAACCCTGAAATCTTAAATCCAATTAAAAAACATCATTAGCCTAATGAAACCGTTTGTGATTCAATCCGGTTAACCGGCGTGCCTCGCTATGCGACCAACTGGGCCACTAGGCCCAAGCGGCAACTCATGATCTGGCCCACAAAAGCTTGATCGAAAAACTTTATTCTTACATGTAAAAATGTTTGTGTTAAAATTTCTAAATTAAAAATTATATGGACACATTTTATTCTTAATTAAATTTTCTATATTGACTACGCCATTATTGGTGATGACATTGGGAATTAGGGAGTCTATGCCGGCCGCATATGTAGGTTGCACTAGGCTTGACGTGCATATTGAATTAAATGTAGCATATATGCTAACATTGAAAAATAAGACAATAGTTATAAAACATTAAAACAATGTCTGTCTAAATAATACATGTGAGATCATATTACGAAACAAAATTTAATAGTGAGAAAGTATCGCCGGCCTGTATAATAGCTTTACTTTAATTGTATTAATAACCTTACAGTGTGTACGTTTAATAGTGAAGTAAATATGTTCTAAGATGAGTATGTTTAAAGTATGTCAATTAAATAAAAGTAAAAAAGTCAATTAAAGACGGCTGAATTTGTCAAAAGGTTTCGGCCAGTTATCATTGTGACAGTACAAAATGGACCAAAAAAAAAAACAGAATGCAATTTAATGAATATTTTCTCCAATAACAAAAATGTCATTCTTTTTTATTTTTAACATAATAAGCCTTATGAGAGTGTTATAAGACGCCTGAAAAGGCGCCGTCTATGTGGGAACAAGCGCAAGGCGTGATCAATACGCCCCGCGTAGTGATTGCCCACAAAATTAATTTTTTTTACTATAATTTCAAAGCCATATCACAGAGAGGCTGCCTACTGTACGGAGGAGAAATTACTTGCCCGCCTATATCTGAATGAGGGGTTGTCTCTAATATATAGCGTGTTGGAAAGAGGAATTCTTCCTCTCCTTCCGGTGTGGGACACGCATATGCAAAACAAAAATGAGTCTTGATGAAACTAAGTCCTAAAAAACAATCCCATATAGCTGAATCATTAAGTCTATCATTTCATTAAGCCCATTAAGTCCAAAATAAACAGGGCCTTAGTGTCCGTTTGGTGACCATGTTTTTCGACTTATCGAGCTTATCAGTCAATTTTTTAACCAAACACGTAACTTTCGATTTCACGCGCTGAATTGTGTGAAAATAAGAAAAAGTAAGGTTGAAGTTACTTTTCTGACTGTATTGGCTAAAGTTACGATAGAGAATTATTTCGGGTATTTTTTCATATATTTTTTTCTTTATTTTATTAATAAAAAATATCTTAAAATAACTTTTTCATAAATAAGCATAATCACGTTATCCAACCACTTCAGCCAGAACTTCATAAATTTCAGCAGAATAAGTCGGTTCAATCAATTCAATTGTTACCAAACGACCTCTTATTAAATGTGTACGAACGAGGCCGCGACAAAGTATATCAATCCAAAATGGATTGAAATATTTAAATCTAGTCATTAGCCTCAATTTACAACTTGTGACGTCAAACACATCTATAAACCTTTTTTAATATAAAGGAACGACATTTTATATTAACCAGAAAGCAGTGAGGGACTCCTGATGGAGTATATGGCCCATGGACTCCCGACCCACAGACTCCTACTTCTCCTACACAGGCCCATCAAACCCAATGAGCACACAAAGCCCAAATGTAGCGGCCCAAGCATGAAGAAGCCCACGGTGCATGTGTGGGTAGGGCTGGTTCGGTACGGCATACTGAAATTCCCACGCCATACCGCATACCGTGCCGAAAAAACGGTATTTATAAATCTCATACCGTTACCGTACCGAAACTTTCGGTATACCGAACTTCGGTATACCGAAATTTTGGTACGGTATGTATAACCTATACCGTTTTATACCGAAAATTACTAAAAGCAATTTTAAATATGGGAATAGTGTCCATGAAATACTTGGAAAGAGTGATAAACGAATTGCGTATACTACAAAAAAAGATTGCAGGTCTTGTTTGAATCAACAGCTCGTACTATTCAAATACAACAAAGGTCTTATTTAACTTATTTGCAAAGGTCTTTCTACAGTTTGAATCAACAGTGGACAGGTCTACCACACACTATAGTAGAAAGATTGGAAAAAAGATTGAAAGAAATATGGGTGGGATGAGGATTCATAGAAAAGTGATAAAACTTGCAAATTTAACTTGAGGCGAAGAGCTGCGGACGAGGGTGCTGCGGACTGACTGAGCTGTGAACGACTAAGCTGTGGAAGAGCGGACGAGTGAAGAAGAACGGCAGAAGAGGCGAAGAGCTGCGGACGAGCTACGGACAAAGCTGCGGATGAGCTGCGGACGAAGAACGACGGAAGTTTACTTGATTAGGGATTTGTCTCTAATCCCTGCACAGCTGCACCCAAGATGTGGAGAAGAGGCGAAGAGCCATAAGATGTTGGGCCTTGATATTTTAGTAATTTCATTTAATGGGTTTGGGCCGTTTGGCCCTAAACCCCTAATAATTTACAAATTCTATTTCGGTATTTCGGTATATACCATACCATACCGATAATTACCGGTATTTCGGTATATACCAAAATACCGAAAATTTAAAAACTACATACTGTTACCGTACCGAAGTGACCCGGTATGGTATTATACTGTACCGAACTTTTCGGTATACCGAAAATTTCGGTAAAATCGGTATTTTTTGGTATGGTATGGTATGGCCGATATACCGAAATTTCGGTATATTTCCCACCCCTATATGTGGGTGCCTTCGGCCCTTGGCCGAAGGCTCTAAATTCTAGGAGACAACTTGAAGTGGACCTGCAAAGCTTCTGGAAATTTTTGGTTAAAATGTTAGCCTTCGGCTATTCCATGCCCTCGATTGTATGTAGCCTTCGGCCATATGATGTCGCCGGCCAGACGCAGGCCTTCAGTATACAACAGACTTAACGAAGATTCCTTTTAGAGACAGTCAACCACCGCATTTAATGCGGTGTTACGTCTAACCACCGCATTTAATGCGGTGCACATGCAAATGCCGGTGCCACCCCAATTGAGGTGACCCTCGGCTGTCGGATGTTTGACACATGTCCCTGCATAGCATTTATGGCTACTATAAATAGCGGCCGTTTTCCCTTGTAATCGACACAATTCAGATATCGAATATATACCCCTTCTCTCTCTTACTTGCTCTGACCTCTCTCTAAGTTATTCTCCGTAATAACCCTTCGGATAAGCTACCCCCGAATACACTATCCATCAAATAATTTTTAATCTTGTATTTTATATATCCAATTTTTTCGAATATGATTTTTACGACTTTATAAAAAGTTCAATATACTTTTTGAATATGTAAATTTTATTTGCTAAAACTAATCTATCTATTTACATGGATTAGTTAACTTTACCATCATTCAAATATACTAACTTTATTTGTGAGTATAACAATCAATTATATTCTCAAACCATGTGTTGGGGTAATTGGCCCAGTACGGATCAGCCTAATACCCGGTGGAGAATCAATACTAGGAACCACTACTTAAGGATTCCAACCAAGGGGAGAGGGCTGCCACGGACGGCATGCGCCGTTTAGCCCCAAGTCCTTGCGTCATTTTGCCAGCAATCAGAGAGGACTCGGCTGACATGCTCGATATGGTTGGCGGAAAGCAAAGATTTAGATGGGAAACACATTAAATGCCCCCAATGAAAATGGTTGGGGCTTTTGGACTCGTAGGAATAAACCTCAACACCATTTTTAGTACGTAGTAACAATTAATGTCCCTCAAAATTTGGTCAATTTTGATCGGAATGAGAAATAATAAAGTAAAAATTGTGTGATTGAAATTTGTGCAAAAGAGAGAAAATTAAGTAGAATCGCGATTTTTTTACTTGAAACGAAAAACAACAAAGTTAGTGGGACAAAAAAAAAAGAAAGTTGGATAAAGCCAAGCGGACGGAGAGAGTACGCAAACTTGGTGTGATCTAGCTTGCATAAAAGTTACTCCGTAATATAATGTCTAGGTTTTTAATTAAGTAATCGTCTTAGATAAGACTAAAACATGATATTTATTACAAAATAGGATAATATATTTTAAATTACGAAAAGAGGAGTTACATTCCCATTATACCCTTCCACATATAATACTCCTTATTTGTCTTCCGTTGCACCTCATCAATTAGAGTAGTTTTCTTTCCCGTATTTTCTCTCTCCTCTCCCATCACCTATCTTGTCTCCCACTTTCCACTTTCTTCTCTGTTCAATTGGTCCAAAAGGTGAAATATCCCACCCCAGGAGCCTCCCATACCTCGACCCGACATGATTTTTGGGAGGATGTTAATTACGGTGACTCAGTCGGTCCAATGATGATAGGCCTTTTCTCGTGCGCACCAGAGGCTCAGTCTTATTTCAGGTTCTGTGACCTCCACACAGCCGCTGCGGGTTTCTTCTCTATTCAATCCATCTATCTTCCTTATCTCTTTCTTTTATCACATCTTTTTTTCCCATTGTTTTTCCCTTCTCTAATTATATTGTTTTCTTTCCTCTTTAACTTGAAAATTAAACCTCAACTCCGGTCAACCCTTCTCCTTGATTTTTCTCCGGCCGTTGAATTCCGGTGAAAGGTACGTCTTCTTCTTCTCATCTTTCTCTTTCTCCTCTTCTTTCTTCTATTCATCCTCCTTCTTTAGCCTCTCTTTTCTTGTTCTATTACTTTTTTTATTTTTCTTATTTGTGATTAATATCATTTTTATTTTGAGGTTATAAATTAAGAAATGTTATTTTAGATCTAATTTTTTTTATTAAAATACAAATGTTGAGTGATTCAAACAAAACTAAATCTGATTTGTTACTTATTACTTTCAATTTTTAATTTCAAAATTTTCAATTTAATGAAATCGGATCTGAAAATTTTATAGATGATATTTATTTTTTGAAAACTTTTATGAGAACGGAGTCATTTTTATGATATTGCATTTATTAAGATGGAAAAATAATTTTACAAATGCCATATTTTTCAATATGGTGTGCAAATGCCTTTATATATTATTTTCTGTTTTGAATTTCAAATTGCCATTTTAAATTAATTTTATGATTGCTTCAAAAAAAATAATTTTATGATATTAAGATTAAAATATAACTCCTTTGTACATACAATAATAATTATGTCATTTTTTCCATCTAAAAGTATTATCGGGCACAGTGTCTTTTTATGGTATTAACTCTAATGACAAGTATAATACTCTTAATGTCATCTTTTTTCATATAAAAAATAATAATTGCGCCATTAATACAATTGGTATGGCAATAAGCTCCATGAAGTATGGCAATAAGCTCCATGAAGATGGCAATATTATGGCATTAAAACAATAAAATTAATTCGTCATTAAGATGGCATTTACAACTATTAATGTCATGTATTTTTTACAAAAATGACATTATTATTATTTTAACATGACATTAAAGGATAATTTATTATTTTAATGAAGATGTCGATCTATCTAGCAGTTTAAGTGGAGAACGTGGGGGCAATGGAAGATTAGGCGGATCCATTTGAGGCCTCGTCGGAGGGTGGTGGCGGAGTAGGAGAACACGGCGGTGACAGATGAAGGCTTTCTTGAGCGCGGCGGCTGACGGCGGAGTTTAAGAATACAACGGTGAGAGGTGAAGACTTGGTTGTGAGCGGCGACAGATTAGATGGCAGCACCTGATGGTGGCGGTCAGAGGTTGCGACCGGAAATGGCGGCCGGAGGTGACAGCTGGCAGTGGTTGCCGGTGGCGGCGGCATAGGAAATGGTGGCTGGCCGGCACCAAATCCGGTCTCATAGTACGTAGACTGTTGCATTGTGTAATATTTTATTTTTGTATTTTGTTTTGTACTACGGAGTACTTGTTACTGCATAGTTAATAAATAAACCTAACTTTCATTAAGGGTATTCTTGTCTACTCGACTACTTTTAGTCCCAGGGAACTCTAAGGTCTTATTTTTGCATTTTTGTTAAGTTTTAGTCTCAATTAGGGAATTATCTCTTTTTAATTCCTCCATATTCCTTCCGTCTCATATCGATCGACACACGGTTTCGCCTTATTTACTTACAGAGAATTTAGAATATCAATTTTTATGAAATACTGGTTTTCCTATCCATAGGAATCATTCTAATTATTAAACTTTTATTATGAAAATAAAAGCAGCCTTTCTCTCTAGGGTTACCGTCTCAGGCAACGCCTAGCTTGTTTTGTCCGGCGGTGTTCGCTTAGGCGAGTACGGCGCTGAGAAGGTTGTTGCTATTGGAACAATGAGGGATCACAAGGAGGATTTTGACAAGGTTCTGGCAAAGTGTTAAAGTAACAGGTTTGTATGGACAACTTCGTGGAAAAATACAAGAAGATGACGATCGGTGCAGAGGAAGAAGAACTGGATCTAGTTGAAGCTGATGTTGAGGGTGTGGCGGATGAGCGGCGGACGCGTCCCCCTCCTGAGCCACCGCCATGGAGTGCAAGCAAATCTAGGGTTTGGAAGAAGATGGGTGAACTCTATTTTAATGGGTAAAAAAATATGTATATATGAGTAAATCTCCTCACAATTCCCAATGTATGACGATATTTTTTTTTTACCACCGTATGACTACAGACGGTTTAAAACATGGCATCAGTATGGTGAAGAATATTCAAAGACCAAAATGACCCTAAAACAAATACAGGTAGAGGGCCTCTAACTTCCCATAAAGTTGCAGAGTCTGGAATGAAAATAATAGTACACAACGGTTACCATAACTGTGTAGTATCATCTTAGGAAAAAAGGCTTCTATGTCATATTATGGGAAAAGTTAGAACTTTTACTCACAGGTAAGGTAAATTTCTCTATTTTAATTGCGTTTTATTCAGTTTGTATTTTTCTGTCGAATTGCATGTTGTTTTGAACGTGTTATTTTTCCCTAGCAGAGAAATTCTTAAATTTAGGTTAGGTGATGAGAAGTCTGGTTTGCCAGTCATTGGCTCAGTTATGCCCATTACAGGATCAGCGAATGTTATTGCTTCTACAGAGGTGATAGTCTGATAGATTCACAGAGTGGTTCGAGGGCGGATGACAGACATAAGGCTTTTTATCGTTTTGTTTACTCTTTTTTCCTTGATTGTATTATCAATCATGTGACGAACATTATTTTGATTTAATATATTAGTAGGATTTGATGACCAAAAAACTTTTATTATTAAAATTGATTTAATTATTCACATGGACAATTTAGCTTTTACCATTAATCAACCTTAAAAATAACGATTCAATTCGGACATTATTCTACCAAGATCGAAGTCATGCCTAGTAAAACATCGTGATAAATGTGCATTCTTATCACATTCATCTCATACTTATCGTAATCCTAATGATATTATGACAATGATGATGCGCCGTATCACTACTTTACATATTTAATGCAAATTCAAATGACAGGATTCACATTAGACATTGTTTATCATCATTTTCATTTACCCAACAAATAGTGTCAGATGTACGCAGTCTTACCCCTGTACTAAAACACAGAGACACTATTCTCGGATGATACATAGTGAAAATCACGTCCAAAATTGCATGGACTAACTGCTGCTCCATAACAAAGAAGCGCAGATAGTTTAGTGAGTCATTTTGATTTATTCCATCGTAATCTCAATCCAAAAAATAATGAATCCTTGACTCCATTGCAAATGATGGAAATAATTAAACATAGCTCACTCTAGATAAAAAAACACTTCAAGACCTAATGTTTTTACACTTAAATACGGAGTATTAAGCATTATTATTAACAATTCAATTATTTAGAAGATACTCCACAGTTTCATTCTTTGGTAACATACAAATTCGACGCGTTGACCTTTTTTAATTTAAAAAATGCATCAACTCCTCGGACGAATGGTGTGTCACCGATAGATTTTGAGCCATCTAATCACTCTTTTATTTAAGTTGGCATTTTGAGTCCCTTCGGAACATTCGATAAAATTGGAACCATACACAGGAGTTAGCGTTTTGAGTGAAAAGCGGGTACCCAAACGAATCCCATCTATCACTCCCCAAGTATTAAGTAGAAATGAAACAAGAACCCTTAATAGAGTTCTGGTTCGTCCTTGATGTGTGACAATGTATGATTATTTACTCTGGTTTGTCCATAGGACATTAGCAAGTTCAATGAAACGAAATGTACTGGCAAAAATAAGTCATCACAAC
Organism: Cuscuta europaea; assembly: GCA_945859875.1. Lineage (NCBI taxonomy): Eukaryota > Viridiplantae > Streptophyta > Magnoliopsida > Solanales > Convolvulaceae > Cuscuta > Cuscuta europaea. The sequence continues at coordinate 7,704,032 of CAMAPE010000015.1, read as the reverse complement.
ATGTTAATTTGGTACACTAATAGTAATAACTTTTTACAAAGTCCAAAACCCCCAAATTTGAAACTGATGACCTTCCAAAACCAGGCATATTTTTACATTATGACAGGGTTACATTACAGAACCTGTTAAAACTAAGAGCAAAAAAACAAAAATAATTATGAGTAGAAAAAAATGGCCAACCACAAATTTCCTTGAAATATTTTTTCAAGTCCAAATAGAAGACCACATCCTCTCACCAATAAAGCTCACAAATCTCTTCAGGGCCCCACCTTCCTCCTCCCCACCATTACAATTATTACTAATGTGAGTTGAGCGCAACTCGGCCGAGTCAGACTCGTCCGACTCGTCCCTTTTCGAACTCAACTCGGAACTGTTCATCAACTCACTGGGGCAAACAGAGGAGGAGGAAGAAGACCCAGACACTCTGTTCTTCCTATTGCTGCTCTTCCTTTTCTCTCTCTTGTTCTTCTCCGCTCTCTTCCTCTGCGACACCAATCCGTCTTCGTAGGCGTCGATGATTTCGTGAATCAGCTGGCGGTTCGGCGAAGAATCCCACCTCACCCAGTAGCTTATATAGCAGCTGAAGCAGCAGCAGTCGAAGCAGGGCGAGTGGGCGTCGGGGCCGCCCTTCCCTCCGCCGCAGACTGCGGCGGAGCTGGGGGATTTCCTGTCAGCGGTGGAACTGGAGCAAGAGATGAGATAGGCCAGGACTTCTTTGTCTTCTTGGCCGAGGGCGACGGTCAGAGCTAAGATCGCCGCAGGTAAGAAATCCAGCTGGGTTGAGACAGGTGGAGGCGTGGGATGAACTGTGCTCTTTCTGTAAAGCTTCTTCATGGTCGTCGGCGGCGGCGGAGGGTTGAGGTTTTCTTGAGGGTTTCGGCAGCCAAATTTTGTTGTTTAAGAGTAAAGAAAAGAGGGAAAGCTAGCTTTGTCAGAGTTGGTGATATACTTGTGGGGTTTGGTCAAAAGCTAAGCAGGGAGTTTTTTTCCTGTGGTACGCCGGTGTACGTAGCACACCCGTAGGTCGTCATCCGCATCCAACCGGCACTGACCTATGACGAGTCTATCTGGTCCCACAATACTTTACAGGCAGAGAATCGATATCTTTTTTAGAGAGAGAATCTCGTTCCTTTTCTACCCTTCAAATTCAAATTATCCTACCCTGTTTCTTTTCCATTTCTCCAATAATGTTTCCATTCTTTAAGTGGCGTGGGTGAATTGATTTAAATTATCTTAGCCATTTTAAATATATATGCTTTTAATTTATTAATAAAATACTAGTATAATTTACAAGCAATTTTTTTCCCGTAATTTGCCTATTCAGAGCTGGTTCGGAAACACTCAAATCAACTGAATTGACAGATTATGCTGAAATTTATGAAGTTTTGGCCGAAATGAGTGTATTGATTTATGAAAAAAGTATATTTAAAATATTTTATATTATTAAATTAAAGAAAAAAGTATAATAATAAGAAAAAATAAGGTTAAAGTAACTTCAACCTTATTTTTTCTTATTATTATACAATTCAAAGCACAAAATCAAAAGTTTCGTATTCGAAAAAGTTGACTGATAAACGGAAAAACAGGGTTGACCAAAAGGGCTCTCAATTGAAATCTCAACCATTTTAAAAGATTTAAAGATTTGGTCAATTTCAATGTTACCAAACAAGATAATCAATTTATCAAAAAAATTCAACATTCAACTTTCTTTCACTTATTTTGTTGTGAAATGAATTAGTCAACTTCATACATAGTTCTAGACAAGATAATGAAGTGTAAAAAGGAGAACCTTTTAAAGTCCTATTCCAAAGAGTCCCGTTTCGTGTACACGCCGGATTACATGTCGGTCAAATTATCTATATACAGACACTTTAACGGCTAGACAGACATTTTGACTGGCGTTTTATGATGAAAACCGATTTCCATACAGACAAAATATAAAGAATTGTCTGTATTACAAACATTTTAAACCTGATTTTTTCATAAAGTCTCTGTGATACAGACATTTTTTTATTTTTGTCTTTGTGAAAATCGGTTTTCTTCGTAAATCGCCGCTCGATATGTCTGTGCAGTCGATCAAATTGTCTGTACACAGACAATTTGACTGGCGTGTAAATTTGGCGTGTACAAAAGGAATTTCCCTATTTGAAAAGCATTTTGTAAAGCAGAAGAAAAAGTTTAGGCGGAAAAAATATATTCCCATTCTCAAAAGCATATTTTCACATTTCCATGAAACTGCATATTCATCTTCTATAAAAAATAAAGAAAAAAGAAACACAGTTGATTTTATAGAGTACTTCCTGAATCGAGACAGGAAGTTGTTAGAAGCAATAAAGAAAGAGGAATGGAACAGGAAAGAGATTTACAACTATAAAAAAATGTTTACGATGAATCAGATCAAATGGGACCTTTCGAGTCCGTTTGGATAATGGGCTTGGAGGAATAAGATAATAGGTGGATCATATAACACTAACTATAATACGAAGTATATTTTGTTTTTAAATACATTTATGTTTATTCATCAAGATATTGGACGTCCAAAATCGTCCATCCAAACTAACCCTTATGAAGAACTATGGAGACGAGCCTTGATTCCAAATATCGCCGCTCCTCTTGGTTTAGAGAATGGCCAAGGCCGCGATAAGCCTCAATATTTCAAGAATAAGAGTGTGCATTACAAAACATGGCTGATGAATAAAACTTTGAGAGAACTATCAAATAAGCTCAAACTTACATAAAAACTAAAAAGTGCAAATAAGCCCTTTTATATGAGCCTCTGTCCGGCCGTCGTCATTTGAGGCGGCTTCCTGTGGATTTTTTTGATGAAAATTTTTGAGCATCTTCTTCATTAAGTCTAGTTTACCCATTCCAAATTTAAGCTAAAATGTCAACCGAGAAGGCAGTCAAATGATTTTCTGAAATTATCTTCAAAAATTCGTTTGAGTGCCTTCCCGATTGAATATTTAGCTGAAACTTGTTATGCGTAAACTAGACTTAATGAATAAGATGCTCAAAAAATTTCATCAAAAAAGTCCACCGGGAACCGCCCGAAATTGCGACTGTCAGACAAAACCTCATATAAAAGGGCTTATTTGCACTTTTTAAGTAAGTTTGATGGCTTATTTGATAGTTCTCCCAGTAAAACTTATTTTGGTAGGGGTGGTTGGGTTGGATGGAGAAGTAAGTACCTTAAACTCAAAGGGAATACCCACTCTTTCCATGAAAGGTGGTCCAACTTGCCCAGCTTCAAACAGTACTGTCTTATCTGCCATGCCATGAGATCACAAAATAGGCGTCTGCAAAACATTTTGAGCAATATAATTAAGTAACCTCAATTTAATTTTATCTGATTATAGGAAAGGTAAATATATGCATGAAATGGATTGACAATTCTTTTTAAACCAATGTTTAAGAAATCGCTAGGGTGGAGGAAGACGTAGGTTGTTCCTATTTTCTATTATGTGTGTCAATCGCTATTCGCTAACCCAGCGTCTAGCGGTTAGGCAGAGCCTAGGCAGCAGGTAGAAAATACATTCTTTTTTATAAATAGTTTTGTATAGATAAAATAATAATGATAGAATCATACAACAACTGATAATGAATCATGTAGCTCAATTATGTATAGCATAAAAGGTTTGCAATTGGGGCATCCATACATCACATTTGATACGATTGGTTAAAAATTGCGCTAAAAGCTTAGGGTCTGTTTACTAGGGGTTAATGCACCAAACCCCATCTTGAAATATAAATTCGGCGCATTAACGACATTTGATTTAAAAAATGTGTCAAACCCTCTTGTGTTATAATTAATCATGCGCCAAATCTTCTCCAAGAACAAATTTAATTTCCAAAAAATGAAAAATGATTAGTTTTTTTGTATAATTTAGAAATTTTGACAAAGTTACTTGCATATTCAATCATATTATTAAAAAAGTGATTTCAAAATTGTAAAATTTGTTCTTGAAGGGGGTTTTGCGCATGATTAATTAAAACACATGGGGGTTTCACGCATTTTTTAAATCACATGGGGTTAATGCGCCGAATTTATATTTCACGAATGGGTTTGGCGCATTTAACCCTTGTTTACTAACAAAGATATTTTCCTATTTTCTACTTCTGTTTTTCGTTCTCTAATTTTCTGTTTTTATTTTTCGAATTTTCTAACTCCATTTTTCTGTTTCTATTTTCTAGTTTTCCATTTTCAAATCTGAAAACATGTTCATCAATTTTTTCACCCAGTCATGTGATCATCCAGAAGACTGACATGTTTACTTCATAGGTTACTAAATGGTGCTTATTAAGACTCGCGTTAATAAGCGGCACATAAAATAAGCAATGTTTTAAACCTTTTGAAGTAAACATGATCTTATAACACCGTTTAACATTAAAATGTTCAAAATAACCCTATACATATTTAGTCACACAAACATTCATGAACACAAATATATAATATAATATGTGGGGTTGATCACATAGTACATGTACCCATACTCCTAACCCTACCCTGCCCATATACCTCATACCCCCACCCTACACCCAATTTCACACCCTTGACCCCTACCCCCACCCTTAGCATGATCTTACACTCTACCCATACTCCCCTGAAACCCTCCATACCCACCCATACCTACTCGTAGGGGTCGGGTAGGGAAGGAAGGTATGCGTGGGGGTGGGTGGGGGTGGGGTGGTAAGATCCAGGGGTATAGGGTTGGGTGGGGTAGTGGGTGGGTTAGGGTGGTGGTTAGGGATAAGGGTGGGGGTAGTGAGTAGGGTAGGGATTGGGGTAAGGTAGGGGTAGGGTAGGGAGTTGGGATATGATGGCGGTAGGGTGGGGTCAGGATCAGGGTGCGGCCGAGGTAGGGGAAGGGGTAGGGTGGGGTAGGATGGAGGTAGGGTGGGGCGGAGGTAGGGGGCATGTGGGAAGGGGTAAGGTAGGGGTAAGGGGTAATATACGAGGTGGGGGTAGGGTAGGGTGGGTCGAGGTGGGGTTGAGGTGGTAGGGGGTGGTGGTAGGGTAGGGTGGATCAGGGTGGGACCGAGGTAGGGGCGTGTGGTAGGGATGGGGGTAAGGTCATTATAGGGAAAGGGGTATGCTGGGGGTTGGGTTGGTAGGGTAGGGGTAAGAGTAAGGTACGAGGATGTAGGTACTAGAATGGAATCGACATCGGAGCGGGACCGGACCCACCACTTGGTGTAACTTGTAAGTATGCAAATTCACTGCAGCGGCCTGTAGCATTTGCGTTTTCCAAATATGGAAAACTAGTAAAAGTTACTTCTCCCAATCATTAAGGAAAAGAGAGACATGTCTCATTTTTTCGTTTTGGAAAACGATTTGGTAAACGCGTTTTCTGTTTCCTTTCTCCGGTTTTCCAGCAATTTTCTTTGGTAAACACGTTTCCTGTTTTCTATTTTCTAGTACTGGAAAATATATCTCATGGAGTATATGGACTCCGACCCCCCGGTATGTCGACTACTTGGTCTGGACAACGGCCCACACACGTTTAGCGGATTCATATTATTGTACATTATTATTATTAAGATGTTCTATATTAGCTTTTTATACTATCAGTCCATTTATGTAACCGGGTCTGTCAGGACCATATTAGAGGCCCAGACCCGGATTTTCCCTATATATACTCCTTATATGAGGCTTGTAAACCATAACAAATATTCATTCCTTCTATACACTTTCATTATTTCTTCTCCATTCTTGTTCAATCTCTCCTGTTTATACAATATGGGTATCAATTATCCAACAATATCTGTTAGTAAACAGACCCTAAGATTCTTGGAAAGTGTGTTATCCATAATAAGAGATAAAACGAAGGCTAAGAAACAAGTGGATCTTTGTTCACCAAGTAACTTAAAAGATTACAAGAACAAGGAGGCTGTGATACAACTTGTTGGTCCCGTTTATATTAGGAACAACCTAGAGGGGGGTGAATACACTGTTCAGGTTTTTCAAACCTTTTCTCGAAGTCACAAATGACTCAACAGAGAAGGTCTGGTTTTGGTGACAGAGAAGGTCAAGTTCTGATGGCAGAACTGGACCTGGCAGCGGATAAGATTTCTATCTGGGTAGCCTCAGGAAAACACTAAGGCAAATGTCTTTCTGTTAACTCTTAGGACAAGATCTGCTGAACATAGAGTCTAAGTCTTTGAGTTAATAAGTCAGAATCTTAATTGCAGAAAGTAAATGTGTAAAGTAAATGACACCGGGGTTTTTATAGTGGTTCAAGGAACAACGTGTTCCTCTAATCCACTGTTCCACTAAGCTTGTAAAACACAAGTTACAATGCCTTAGTCCCTAGTACTTAAGAAGTTCTCCTCGTCTTCTTTAAGACTAGTTGCCACCCAGGATGCAGTCCTTGCTTCACTGAGTCTTTTGAAGTATCCCCACTTCACTACTTCAGCTAGTTTGAGATGTTCCTTCTTTTGCGAGAAGTGTTTGCGTGAAAGACAGTTTTCTCCAACGTTGCTTCATCACAAAGGATTTGTAGACGAGACTTTTGAAGTGTTGAAGAACTGGAAGAACGATTCTCTCACGTTGGAAAGAAAAGATATGAAGTTTGTAATCTTTCCAACGTTAAGTTTTGTTGCTCTTGATGAATGGAGGTTGTAGTCTTTGAGCGTTTGAATATTAGCACTTAGAGAGATAGTTTCAATCGCTGTTCATTCCTTAGAGTTCCAGTCCTTCGAAGTGTATCTTATATACTGGGAGTAATCTTCTCGTTGGAGGTTAGAAGACAGCTTCATTTAATGCTTGTACTGTTGATTTGACCTGTTGGTTCTCGACTTGCTATTTTGGGGGCGAGAAGATATCCGCATGGTCAATCACCAGCTTTAAATATCTCAACGTACGACCCACATTAATTGTGCATTTAAAGCGTGAACAGTACCATGTTCCATTGAGAGGCTCCTAGCCGTTAGGGAATCTTCCGTTAGTTTAACCGGCTCAGGTAGCTTGGCCGAAACTGTCTAAGTGTAGCGCAGTTCTGGTGGAAAAAGCAGAGAGCAGCTCTGTTGAAATCTTGGTCTTCGATCTCTGTTGCATCTCTGGTCATGACAGAAACCCGTGAGGTTCTCTGTCCATCGACTATGCTAAAACTTATATGTCCCGTTCGGGCAGTTGTGGCCAAAACCCATGAGTCTGCTGAGGGGCTACCTTAAAAATTGATGGAATAGTTCTAAACTGGGCGTAACCTTAGCATCTACACAGCGGCAAATGAAGTCGGCCATCACCCGATAGGATTTCGATATGATTTGGGCCAGTACTACTTCATAGAAATGGAAAAATGACACGAAAAAGGGGTGTAGGGGAAACCTAAGCCCAGCTTTTACTGAGTCTAGATGGACCGCCACCATCCCAGTGAGGTGGCGCATTGGATGAAGCCCAGCCCATAGATGGAAATTAACTCGGTCCGGAATTAGGGCTGGAATTTGGGCCCTGTTGTGAGAGGTCAATTTTTGCCTCCTCTCCCTGATTAACCTTAAATCCACCCTATAGCGAGGGACATCGCCCGAGGGACCAGTCGCCAATGAAGCCAGTTCATCGTCGGACATCGTGCCATCAGAGTCTTCGCTGGAAGTAGAGTCGCCTGAATGATCTTCATCAACTGCCCTCGCAGTCGCATTAGTGGCGACATCAGCAAAAGGGACTTCTATGGCATCCGGTACAGCGCCGTCATGGGTTTCCCCTCGAGAAGTGGGCCCCAAATCCGAACAAGAAGAAGATGTTTGAGAAGACATGTTGACCGAACACGAATTAGAAAGAAAAAGCAAGGAGCAGAGTACACCTGAACGGACGGAGCCTGAAAAATTCTAGAAAGAAGGCAGAGCAAAAGCACGAATGATTTAAAAATTTGAAACCCAGAACCGAAGAACCAAAGGCTTGTTTGTAGCCTTACAGGCGTCGAATCAATAACCAACCAGAAGAAGGCACATCACTTGGACTATTTGAAAGGACACGTGTTGCATGGGAAACAAAGGTGAGTAATCATGACAAATGTGGGAAAAATCAAACGACAATCGCTATAAGCCACCAACTTATGACATGGGGAACCAGCGAGATCCGGGTCTTGATCGGCGTTCGGTATAAAAGTTCTACTTCCTTATGAACTCATTACCACTCGAGACATCGGAAGTGGGGGACTCGTGTTGGGATATTGGACCCAAGGCCCAATACTCGGGTCAAAGGCCCAATATATCCAGTCCAATAAATAGCCCACAATCCAGAAGATGAGCAGGCCTAGTAAGAGGTATCTGCCCCGAACGGGGATCGGGTCAACCAGTGTACTTGGGCAAGATCAAGGATATTTCAAGCATGGCCCATCACCCCGTTCGGGCAATGGATAACCTACAAGTGGCAAGGGCATTTAATACTATGGTATGGCATCAGCAAGTGGGAGTATGGGCAGTCAAGTGGCTGACTGGCTGTATTAGCAACCAATCAGCATGGAGCACCCCATACCCTCCATTAGTATAAATAGAGGGATCAATCTCATTGTAAAGGGTTAGAATTTTGATACTCAAAGCCTAGAATAGCGTAATTACTCTTGTTCTTGTATTAATTACTGTTCCGACGTACCGTTCGGGAAATTTCCTGTGTAATCAGCGAATTGCATAATACAAGTGGGCTCTTGAGATTATTACCGATTTCATCTTTTATATTTTCTTATACACACAAATCACAATCCACATCCTGAAATATCCAAAGTGTGTGTTGCGCTTTCAGATCCACGGGACTAAACCTCACAGCTCCATATAACGGAAAATAGATAAAAAACTAAGCAAATATTTACAAACTTATAAATTATTAAATCAGTCCACTGATTGTACACTACAATAATTTCTAATGATAAAGAATCTTCAATATTTCTTTTTCGCCAAATCCTGAATCGACATTGGAAACTGGAATTTACAACCGGCCTTCTGTGAGTTCAACAGCTCTTGTTTCAGAAATTCACATTGGAAACTGGAAAGTAGAAACCTAGTAGTTAAAATACAACTACTGATGTGTCACTGTTGTCGTATTTTATCATCACCAACTTCTACATTTATTTGTTTGGACGTTCAAGGCGGTTGCATTTCAGCTAAAACATGGTAAAAGAGGATAGATCTCCATGGGCGCAAATGAAATTGAGATATATATGTATACCTTTACATTTCCGGCGTAGGGGGCGCTGGCACTAGCACGACCCCTGCTTATAACACCAAAAGTTTGAGATATCTATTGCAAAAAAAACAACGACAATTTCTTACAAAAAATAATAACATCACAAAGGGGTTTCTCGCATTATGAAGCTTCATTAAAGATTTGGAAATTCAAGTCACTCTTTAGGACATGTGATATGCCTTGCAACCACCAGCAACTTATATAGGCGGCCCACTTAGAAATGGTTGCCTATTGAAACACAACATTGAGAAGATAAGAAGGCTCTGTTGAGGTTTAAGCCCGTAGATCCGAAAGCCCAACACACGCTTTGGATGTTTTAGGACATGGATAATGATTTGTGTGTAATAAAATATAAAATCTGAATCATACTAATCTCAAAGCCCACTTGTATTAAGTAATTTGTTGAATTACACAAGAACTTCCCGAACGGTACGTTGGAGTAGTGATTAATACAACAATGATAATGAGAAAACTATTCTAGGCCTTGAGTATCAAAATGCTAACCCTTTACAATGAGATTAATCCCTCTATTTATACTAAAGGGGGGTATGGGGTGCTCTATGCTAATTGGTAGTTAATCCACTGACTTGGATGCCCATCTTCCCATTTGCTGATGTCACACTCTAACATTTAATGCACTTCGCCGCTTGCCAATGGGCCATTGCCCGATCAGAGTGGTGGGTCATGCTGAAACATCGTTGATTAGGCCAAAGTATCTTGGCTGATCGGAACCCCGTTCGGTACATATGTCTCCCTGGGCCTGCTCATCTTCCGGATTCCGGGCTATTTATCGTGTCTGGATATATTGGGTCTTTGACTTGGGTATTGGGCCTTTGGCCCAATATCCCAATACGAGTCCCCCACTTCCGATGTCTCGAACGGGTAGTGAGTGCATAAGGAAGTATAACTTGTACACCGAATGGCGATCAGGATTCAGACTCGCTGGCTCCCTATGTCATGATTGGTACTTGGTTTACGGCTGTCGTTTGATTTTTTCCATAATCGTCATGATTACTGGCCTTTGCTTTCCCCATGTGACATGTGTCCTTTTAAATAGTTCAGGCAACGTGTCTTCTTTTGGTTGGTAATTGATTCGACGTTTGTCAGGTTATAAATGGGCCTTTGGTTCTCTGGTTCTAGGTTTTGAATTTTCAAATCCCTTGTGCTTTTGCTCTGTCTTCTTTCTAGAATCCCCCAAGCTTTTTGCGTTCAGGTATTCCTCACCCCTTGATCTTTCCTTTACTCTTTGGTTCGATCGATATGTGTCTTCGATCACACTCTTATTCGGAAACGTCTTCCCAAAGGGAAGACCGTGATGCTGCCGTCGTGGACGTCATAACCGTCCCTTTTGTTGATGGCTCAAATGAGGCGACGGCGGAGACTAGGGCGGAGGCGGAGGATCCTTCTGTCAGCTCTTCTACTGATGATGATTCTGATGACATGAAGTTCGATGATGAAATTGCTTTCATGGTGGCTGGGCCCCCCGATGATGTCCCTCGCTACAAGATTGATTTAAGATTAATCAGGGAGAGGAGGCAAAAATTGACTCTCACAATAGGGCTCAAATTCCAGCCCTAATTCCGGACCCGGTGGACTTTCGTCTTCAGGCTGGGCTTCACCCAATGTGTCACCTCCCTGGAATGGTGGTGGTCCATTTAGATTCAGTGAAAGTTGGGCTTAGGTTTCCCTTGCACCCATTCTTCGTGTCCTTTTTCAATTTTTACGAGGTAGTATCGGCCCAAATCATGTCGAACTCCTATCGGGTGATGGCCGGCTTCATTTGTCGTTGTGTAGATGTCAAGGTTACACCTAGTTTGGATCTGTTTCATCAACTTTTTAAAGTGGCCCCTCAGCAGACCCACGGATATTTGGCCGCAACTGCCCGAACGGGGCATATTTTATTTAAGGGCAATCTAACTTCAATCAAGGGGTGGAAAGACCGGTTCTTCTTCGTTTCCGTCCCGGATGGTATGATTCCAAACAAGTGGAATGCCTTTCCTCGTAAATCACTGGATCCGATTCTTACTGAGACGATTTGCAAGGACGTTTTTGCAGTGGAGGAAGGCAAAACCTGCAATATTCTAGCGTATCTGACCCCTGATCAACTTATCAAGGCCGGGATAGGTACTGCCCACACTCTTAGGTCTACTTGTCTAAGAACCAAGTACCATGGGTCGGGCGGTCCTTCCCGTGCGACAAATGTTCTGATCCCTTTTGTTTCCCATGTGATAAGACCGCTCGGTACTAACATTTTCCTTTGTCATTTTTCATCTCCCAATCCAGACGCTACTATGGATGATAGTCGAGTGCTCGTTACTGGTGGAGTTGGGAAAAGGAAGAAAGCAAAGAAGAATCCCAAGGCCAAGCCCTCCACCACTTCTTCTCAAAATTCCGGGTCTTCTCAGACCATTCGGGAACTTGAGCCTATTCAACAGGTTCCTCAACAGGACCAATTTGAAGATATGTTGATTGACGATCGGTTCGGATCCGATCAGCTGCATCATTTCTCCGAGCACTTTCAAGTTGCTCAGGATGCCAACATGGATGCGGGTGATACCCATACCATCAACCTTTCTGGGCAGGTCGAACGGATCTCTCTGGCAGATCCCGTTCACGAAGTCTTAGAGAAAGTTAGTTCTTCTGCGAGCCAAATCTGGTCTACCTCTGCTTTCTTCAATAATTTTGTTGTTCCTAAACTGCCGGTCGAGCAGTTAGAGGAGTGTTTGGCCTTAGCGACTTTGAAGGTACTTTGTTCCCCTGTGTACTTTTGTTTCATATTTTATCAGTCGTTCAATATCAATTCATTTATTATTTTCGAACGGGATCCTGTAGGTGGGGTTATACAGTTTGCAAATGAGTTAGGCTCGGCTGGCCAAAGAGCGGGATCTGATTATTGCCCAAACTTCTGCAGAGCAAGCTGCTGCTACTGCCATTACTGCTGCTCAGGCTGACCGGAAGGCTTTTTGCAGATGGAAAGCAACGGCTCGAGACCGAGCTTGGCAAGCTTAGGGTTCAGCTTAGATCTTTTCAAGCCAAAGTCTTTGCTGCTGAAGCTGCTTTGGTGAAGTTTGAAGAGACAACTCCCCGTATCCCGAACGGTCCTACTGAGGTGAATGTGGATCTGTCCGCCGTTCGGGACGCATTCAAAAGTTCTGCGGAATTCTCTGCCATCAAGGAGAAGTATGCCAGTGAGCAACTCCCTGCTACCTTTGGTACTTATCTGAAGAAGTTTCCCGAAGGTATCGATCGGCTCAAGGCTGGTGTGAACATTCTTGATAAGGATCCCGAGGGTAAGCTGTGGAATGACTCCTTGGCTGAAGATCTATATGTCAAGGGTTGTGAGCACATCCTTCGCCCTTTTGTGGCCCAACTAGAACAACAACTTGGGAGACCAGTTCAGACCTCCGATCTCCCACAAGTTGACATCGTTAAAGCCCAATTCAAGCAATATGATCGCGAGAGGAGGCATTCTGCCGCTCGGGGAGCTGGGAAAGTTCTAGAGCCTTCTTCATCATCAAAGGGTGAGGATAGTGATGACCCTCTTGACGAATATATTAGTTTCCTTTTGCAATCCTTAGATCCAATTAGTTTTTTGTATTTTCCGGTCGGTAGAGTCGATGAATATGTATGAAAACTTTTTTGCTCGTCTTATTTTACTTGTCTTTGCCATTCGGGTTGCGGCCAGTTTCATAGGACTTGGCTCTTTCTTGTGTTTCTTCGACCCTTATTTTCATAGGACATTCGTTCTTCGAGCTTTTTATCATTCTTTGGATTGTCGTACGGGCTTCAGACAGTTCTGTAGGACTTAGTCGTTTTTCGAGCTTTTTTTATCATTCTTTGGATTGCCGTTCGGGCTTCAGACAGTTCTGTAGGACTTTGTCGTTTTTCGAGCTTTTTTGTTCCTGACGCTCCATTGGTCCTACCTAATCGTTGATAGGACCCCCTGTTCGGGTTGTTTCCTGCCCATATCTAACAATAGAGATATCACCAATTCATTATCCTGGATTCCACAAGTTGTCCATATTACTGAATGTCGCCCGGATCCTGTATCTTTATAGATTTGACATCTTAAAACCCGTTAGAAACCCATTCCCAAAAAATAGCTAAGATGAGGGCCCCCTCAAACTATTAATATTTTATCTTTTTCTCTTCATATATTACCCGTTCGGGATATCTTAAGATACTTGTACTAATCATACGGCTTATGTCAACCTTGGTTCGGGATGTCCCTTGATACGTTTATCGTTCGGTGTCCCTAAGATGGCTCCCTCAAAACTGTTAAGTTGTTCCTTATTCGGTCATTCATTGATACATTTGATCCGAGGATACGTTCAGCGTACGTGGTACATGCTGGATTGCCATAAATGCGTCATAATTACACGCAACCATATTCTGCCACGTGTTCATCATAGGTTAGGGTTTTGGGCGGCATCTTTACTTATAAATAGAGGTGCTTCCTTTTTTTTCTGCTGTTTCTATAATTTCTTGTTGCCTCTCTTTAAGCTTCCTCTCTCTAGAATCTTCAGGCTCCCTGTTTTTTATGTCATTCTCCTCCGGTTCTTCAGAAGAAGAAATAATGCCGCTCATTCGTCGACCTAGAGAGAAAACGTCCCCTGTTACTAAAGCCGGGGGCTCGTCATCCCAAATACCTGACACCAATAACCCTTCTGCCTCAAAGCGGCCCGAACAACCTCTTCCAGAAGATGGGTGCCAATCGGGCGATGATCTCGGTATTTACAATAAGGGAATGCCCGAACGACCACCCCGCATCCCTTTGCATTTCACTCACATTCGGAAATAAAGGCAATGCCTTCCTGAAGATGTTGAACGACAGATCCGCCAATTTTTACCTTCCCCTAGGGAATTTTACATCGGATTTATCAAGCATCCGATGAGGCACCGTCCGGGGCACATGCTTATGCATCTCGATGCTTTGGCTGTTGGACTTCGTTTCCATCTACACCCGTTCGTCATAGACTTCTTGCGACGGGTTTTTGTACTTCCCGCACAGTTCGTGCTCAGCACTTACCGCATTCTGAATGGTTTTATCATTGAATGCCAAGAACTGAAGATTGCTCCGAATGTTGATCTATTCTTGTACCATTAGTAATATCAGCCCTACTGGACCACCGGGTACTTGAAGTTGGTGGCTCGAGCCGATCGTCAACTATTTACGGAGAACCCACCGCACCGGTCAATTGGGAAGAGCAGTTTCTTTTTGTCCGTGTAGGCGTGCCGCTTCCATTTCCCGATCGGTGGAATGCTTACCCAGTTCGGGATTCTGAACCTAGGCTGGATGTTCTTCTTCTTTCACAATCCGAATCTCTACGTCTGGGAGGTTCTAGAAATCTTCGATCTTTCATCACTTCTTCCAATATGTTAGGTGCTGGGATTGGTAAGTATTTGTTTTTAACCCGATCGATCTTCATTCAACTCTGTTCCTTATCTTTATTTGCTTCCTTTGCAGGTGTGATACCCCGTGTTACCGTTCAGCATCTCAAACCTACCAATACTCTGTCTGCCTCCGCTGGGAAAGGCTAGGAAAAAAGAGTTTTTTTTCGAATTAATGCTAATTATTTAATTAATTACGAAAATAATGTTGGATTAAAAGTATTTACGGATCTACTGCTCAGTTTAACCATGGTCAGGTTTGGCGACTTATAAGTCGCCCAACCGTTGGGCGACTTTCCCATTAGATTTTTATAATATAATAATACAATAATCTAATAAGAATATTTAAATAATAGGAGTTTTTTTTCGCATTGGTTTTTGAATATTTAAATAATAGGAGTTATTTAAATAATAGGAGTTTTTTTCCGACTTAAATAATATAATAATCTAATAATAATATTTAAATAATCTATTGTAACCAGTTAGTTAGGTTTTTGCTTATATTTCAGAAATTCCGTCTTATTTAAGCCCGAGAGAACAATAATTGTGACCAACAACTACTGCCATCTAATATTCATACTCGAACACATCAAGACAACACGCAAGAGTTTAGAAGAGAACATACGTAAAATGTTGTAAATTGTTCCTACAACATCTACTATACAATAAAAACTGCAATACAAAAGGCAAACTACAAGTTCTCATGGTCATCTTGATCATCTTGGTCATGGAGATGTTGTTGCTGATGTCTGCGCCTACGACGTGGTCGTGGTTGAAGAACCACTCTCTCATGTTGCGTCTGGGATGATGAAACCGCCGTTGCACTAGACGTCGGTGCCATCTGCAAAGATGGGGGCATGTGTATAAGATGGTCGTAGTCGACTCACCCCAACACATCTGAACACAAGGAGGCAATGCCTGTCAGAGTCTGTCCATACATGTCCACATCATGAGTATCACTCACTGTGGCAGTAGCCCGCTGATGTATACGCTGCAAAGCTCGTGTCTGAAATATGAAACACAATTACAATTACATTGAAATACATACAAGTATTCAATAAATAAAATGACTTACTTTACTAATTAGTAATATACTCACTGTAAGATGCAAAGCCAAGGATCTAGGTTGATAATGATGAGTAGGGAGTCTGAACGAAGGAGACACAAACAAACGAGTGATGTTGTAATACCATCCCATGTAGTCTCCTGAAACAGATGGGACAAATGTCGGTGTCCCAGTCACAACTAGCTCAGCTCGCCTGTCCCACATAGTGACGTATCGGACATGTCTGAGTGCCCAATCCTCTGAATGCTTCCCACGCCTATCGAGCCTATGAAGCTCTACATAAGTGTCGATAGGCCGTGGAATGACCTGCTCAAACCCAAACTGTCGCAAGACTCGATCAGACAAATGAAACTCAACAATGTCAAAACATATCAACGGCACACGTGCTCATCATATGTCAGTATGCTCTCGTAAAGCCGGGGGCAACTCTGCAAACATCTCAACTGTATAGGGCATCCATGTAATCTGTTTTATAAAGATACAAAATTAGTATTTATGCTATACATTTTATAGTTAATGTTATATTACCCACACCATACATGATCCTCAGACATCCGATCAAATGCATCCCTGTAGACACCGAGCCCAGTAGCGGATGACATGCGACTTAGACCAGCAAATAGCCATCTAACCATTCATGTAACTGTTTCATTAATATGGATATTATTAATATACTTACATTCAACATACAATAAAATAAATACTAACGATTGAAAACATACCGACGGCCTAGAGGGTCTTCGCCCCGTACATGATGTGGTCCCAGAAGACGTGGGGGCTGATCAGGGAGTGGGTGTCCATCAATGCCATGATATGCGACTACAATGGGACGCCCAATGTGGATATACTCCCATGACCAAACCTGAAGGAGTAGCAAAAATCCTCCAAGCTCTGTGCTCCCTCTATGGCAGCCGCGACACAACTGTCTGTAAAGATAGGCCAGCGTGGCACTACCCCAGCTGAACTGTGCTGCTACATCAAACCTCTCTAGCAATGGCAAGTGCAGCACCTGAACCTCATTTCCGCTCTTGTCAGCGAAAATGGAGGCTCCCATCATCATCAAGATATATGCCCGCGCATGCTGCTGGATCATCACCTCATCAGCGTCCGGATGAAGCACCTGGAAGTGCTCCCTCAACCATGGCATCCTCAGGGATGACCCCTGAAGGTCAGTCCGAAGAACGGGGCGGACACCTAACAAGCGCTCACACTCATCTACTCACTGTCGACAAGCAGTGCCTGTAACAGCTCTCCCATGAACCTGTAGCTCAGTAAGTACAACAACATCTCCCAAGGTCACTGTCACCTCACCAACAGGGAGGTGAAATGTGTGTGTCTCCTGTCTCCAACACTCAAGAAGAGCAGTGAGTAGCGCTCTATCGAGAGGGACAATAGCCACCAATCTGTGCAGACCATAAAAATCCGCAGCACGAACATATGCAAGTACTCTGTCGTCCACATGCATATGCGACACACCGCGCAGGTGCTCGCGACACCTATCCACCTGAACATCGAGGCCAAACCACACATCCTCACTCCTGTGCGAGGCCTGCAATGTTAGGACAGAACGATCACTCGGCCCAGGATCCGCTGTCACATCCATGCCTACTAACAATTAAAATCGTATTAGTTAATTTTTAATATTATACTAATTCTTTTTTTTAATAATCCATTTTATTAATTAAAAAAAAAAGAATTTTCAATATACACATTCAAATTTTCAATAGAAAAAACTACAAACAAATATATCCAAAAGTCAAAATTCACAAACAACTCACATTTCAATATCAACATACCAAAATTTAAGTCTACATTTCAATACAGGTGTTATGCTTCAAAAAGACCATAAGCTTGAAAACCAAATTCATAATCTTCATTACAACAATACAACCAACCCGAACAAACACTTCATTACAACATTACAACATCTGCTAATATATCCTACTTCCCAGCAAGACGATAACAAACAACCCGAACCACACTACATTCCAGGAGAAAGTCCCATTGCCTTTCTTTGACATCTTGAGTTCCTCTTCCATATTTTGGAGTTTCAAAAGACCAATTCCACGAACACAACACTTGATTTCAGCTTGCATCTCTAATTCCTTCATTCGGAAATTCTCTTCAACACTGGTAATCTTCTGAAGCAAGGTCTCTATTCGTTTCTAGCAAGTGCCACATTGTTCATCCTCAATCCATTCAAAGAAATTGCACTTTTGACCACTCAAGAAACGACCACACCCATAAAATCTTTTCCCCCTGTTTTTGTCTGTTGTAGCAGTCCACACTTGTGCTTGGAGTCCACAGTCACACCTCTTAATTTGCCTTGTTGCATCCATCGACCAGGACTCAGCACTCGAAGAACTCATCGCACCTTAATTTTTTTAGCATTAATAAAGTTTAAATTATCATTTCCACTCTTAATTCGTTAATACGCGTGGATTTAAATGAAGATTTCTTTGTTATCTCACCTTAAATTTTTTAGCATTAATAAAGTTCAAAAACTTAACAAACTTCAATTCATACCTCCAAATCTACATTACATAACAAAGTTCAAAAAAAATTATATAACAATGAATTCAACATCAACATACAACACTTCATACATATTCACATTACACAACAAATCAATTCACAAATGAATTCCTAATTCACAAATTCCAATTTTCTATATTCTAAACCCTAAAATGAAAAATGAGATAAATTGGAGATATTTGTTTACCTAGAGTGTTGAAGAAGATGAAAGGAAAGTAGTATTGACAAGATATGGAGGCCTTGTTGTCGCTCACCGGAGATTAACCTTCGCCGGAGTCGGGGGGAGGTGGGTCGCCGCACTTCGCCGGAGTCGGGGGAGCTGCAGAGGGTTTGGGAGTTTTGGGGATTTGGGGGAAATGTTGCGTTCTGCCCGAACCCGACTTATGTTTAAGGGGTAAGTCGCCCAACGGTTGGGCGACTTACCCCTACCACGGTTAAACCCAGCAGCAGATCCGTAAATACTTTTAACCCAACATTATTTTCGTAATTAATTAATTAATTAACATTAATTCGAAAAAAACTCAGGAAAAAATGGTTGCTGGAAATAAGACAAATGCTGAACAAGCCCGGAAGAGGCACCGGGGAAATGATGGCAGCCAGCTTATCCCGATCGATCACGTAGTTGATTTGACCGGTCTAGATACTGAGCCGAAAAAACCCGTTTTCCCTCCTCAGCCCAAGAATCCAGTTCTTACTAATATGCCGTTTGATGATCAGATGTTTGTGGAGTTCTCCAATCTGGGGCCCCGGGCAGAGGGAAGATACCAGTTCGGGCAGATACCAGCCTCCATGTGGTGTAGTACTTCCTTGAAGGCTTCTCCCAGTTTTCTAACCTGACCCATTGGTCTGACTTGGTTGAGGCAGGTCATCTAGAGGCTCTCAAGGTATAGATCCTTCAAGACTTCTTTTTGTTTGCACATTTTCTGATTTTTTAGATCTTATCTGATCTTGTTTGCCATTACTCGTAGGCTGGAGTATACTATCATCGGGCTTTCCTGGCAGCCGAACAGGAGATGAAACGCCTAGCCAGTGATCAAGATGAAGGTCAGATGCTTCTATCTGCCGCTCGTAAGCTGATCACGGATGTGCAGGACCGTGCTAAAAAAGGTGAGAGGTCAATGGCCGAACTGACTGAGATGGAGGAGAGGTTCCGGTGTTGTGATCGGGAGGTGAAGGATCTTAGGGCCAAAGTAAAAGCTGCCGAATCTGCCGGTCTGAAATTTGAAAAAGTCCAGGGAGAAAATCCTCATGTTCCCTATATTGTTGATACTTCCAAGATCACTACCCAGGCGGTGATCGATTACCAACGAGGGAAAGGGCTGGATGTTGCCCTGCAGAACACCGCTCGGCAGTTCTTGGGGCCTCATCTTGGCCAATTCTTGCGTGAGAGTGAGGATCCCACCAAGGCGGGGATTGAGCTCCTAAACGGCACGCCAGAAGGGAAAACTTTCCTAGACGTCTTGACCGAGAAGACAGTGAAGCAAAGCCAAGATCTGCTTCTTGAAAGGAACCTTGATCTTATCATGGAGCATTTTCCCAAGCCCTTCGATCCTGATGATTTGGGTTTTGATGATCTGTTCGGGAACACTTATGATCGGGTCATGGAAAAAAGACAAAAGGCAGTTTCTGGTGATGCGGCGCAAGCTGGCAGCTCTCAACCTCTATCTTCCCCGACCGAGGATCATCCAATAGCATAGTTCTTGCCCTTGTAGCCTTACTCTTGATTTCTTTGTACTTTCCGGCTAGTAGTGCCGAAGAATAAAACTTGATTCTTTCCCCAATCTTGTTATTTTATTGCTTTTTTTTATATCTTCCAAACCCAAAATTCCGGTTCATCCATATTAGGGTTACCGAACGTCACTCAGTTCGTCCATTCTTATAATTTTGACACCATCTCCAAGCCATTTTGATCCCTTTATTCGTGCTTAATCACAGGGTCAAAGAGTGTTAGATGAGATGATGGCTGCCTCCAAACTGTTAACATGTTCGTCATTTGGTCATCCGGAATGATTCCACATGTTAAAAGCTGAGGTGAGACCTTCTATCTTCCAAACCCAAAATTCCGATGTAGTCCGTTCGGGTTTTCCCGATCCGAATCATCCTTATTAGGGTTTGAGATGACCATCTTCAAACTATAAACAAGATCCCCTGATCGGATCATTTCTTACTTATAGCTAAAATGGCGACTCACTTCCAAATCAAGTTAATGACTGAGGTGAGATTTAAAAACCATAGTTCTGATACCCCGTTCGAATAATTCGTGTTACCGAACGTCGCTCGGTTCGTCCATACTTATAGTTTTGACATCATCTCCAACCCGTTTTGGTCTCTTTATTCGTTCGTAATCACAGGGTCAAAGACTGTTAGCTGAATGATTCTACATGTTAAAAGCCGAGGTGAGACTGTCTGGAAGTCATGTCTTCCTCTCTTATCCTTTATACACAACATTTTTTTAAGAGGTGGCAATAGCCGTTTTTATTGATAGAACTTCTATAAATGTTCAACATTCCATGTGTCTGCCGATCGGCCTTCGGTTGAATGTAGGCTGAACGTTCCTGAAGCATATTTCTTGTAGACCTGATAAGGGCCTTCCCAATTTTGGACCATTTTCCCGCTTTCTAGAGGTTTGCTCTTTTCTCGCTTCCTTAGGACCAAGTCTCCTACTTCGATTGATCGGATTTTTACTTGTTTATCGAAGTATCTCCTTGTCGCTCTGTGATATTCCTCCATCCGTATTGCAGCTAGATCTCTTCTTTCCTCTATGAAGTGCAGTTCGGCCCATAGATTACCCTCATTGCGTTCGGGTTCGTAATGCACTGTTCGGTGTGTGGGAACTAGGACTTCTGTTGGAACCTTAGCCTGGAATCCATAAGCAAGGGCAAACAATATCTCTCTTGTGGCCGTTTCGGGTGTAGTCCTATACGTCCATAGGATATAATTTAGTTGATCTGACCATGATGAGGAACAATGTTCTAGTTTTTTCTTCATACCATCCATAATGGTACGGTTCATATTTTCTACTTGGCCATTTGCATGAGGGTATGCTACAGATGCTCTGGAATGTTTGATTCCCCATTTGATTAAATAATTTTCGAAATTCCTGCTCACGAATTGTCTTCCATTGTCCGTGACGATCTGCTCAGGGAGGCCAAACCGCTAAATAATGTTCTGCCAGACGAACTTCTGATACCGGAAATCTGTGATGCTGGCCAGTGGTTCAGCCTCCACCCATTTGGTGAAATAATCAATACCAACAATGATATATTTTCGTCCCCCGGGGGCAGTAGGTAGGGGCCCTAGCAAGTCGATCCCCCACCTAGCAAATGGAAGATCAATGGTCATTGGAGTGTAGAAAGTTGTTGGCCGACCGGGAACCGGTGCATATAGCTGGCAAACCTTGCACTTCTTGGTACGTGGAAAGCAATCCTGTTGGATGGTTGGCCAGTAATATCCCTGCAAGATGATCTTTCTTACCAGTGTTTTAGGCCCCTGATGGCTTGAACAGATACCATCGTGAATTTCTTCCATTACTGCCGCTGCCAGACCGGGTGGAAGGCACTTTAAACATGGTCCTCCGAATGTCTTTTTGTACAACTGTCTGTCCACCAGTTCGAACATGGAAGCCCTCCTCTGAATGCACTTCATATTATATGCTCAATTCTTGTCTTCTGGGAGAGTCCCGTTCTTCAGGTAGTTGGTCATATTCGTGACCCAACTAAGAACGTCATAAGAAATAGCTTCTACCTGGAGGTAGGGGTGTGCACCGGTCCAAAACCGGACCGGACCGGACCCGGTTAGGACCAGAACCAGAATCATCATTTTCTATGGACCGAAGACCGGACCTGAATCTAACCGGTCCGCACCGGTCCGGACCTGAATTTTCCAGTCCGGTCCGGTTTTGACCCTAATTGACCCGGTTTTAGAAAAAGACATATTCTCTTAGAGGGATCTTAACCGACCCAAATTTTTCTTAGGAATAAGGCTTGGATGTTGTTGTTTCAAACTATAATTTTATGTGTGGATATGGTAAATAAGCTAAATAATTGTTTAGGTCATTTATTAATTTTGAAATATAGTCATTAAAAATATTCAGTCTTAACAATTAGTTTCCCGCAGTAATTAAAACTACAATCTTTTGTGTATATTAAAATGGAAAAATGTATTGTAAGTAATAAAAACTAAATTACGTCCAAAAACATACTACGTATAAACTACATGCACACCTGCAAATAAAGAAACAAATAAAAAGCAATTTGAAAAAATCAAACAAATATATATTATGATCATAGTAGTGAACACTTGCACATAAATAAACAAATCAAAAACAACTTAGGAAATAATAAGACACCAAATATACACTCCATATATATTCGTTTATATAATAAAAGACAAAAGTAAGCCATACACATAATGACTAATGATACAGAACGAAGTATATATTTTACGGAACAATAGTTTACCGGTCCATTCCGGTTCAGACCTGTTTTGCCGGGTTTGACCCGGACCGGACCGGAACCCGGAATCTTGAAAAACTAAGGACCGAAACCCGGACCGGTTAATACCGGCCCGGCCCGGTTCCGGTCTAAAATACGGTCCGACCCGGTTAATGCACAGCTCTACCTGGAGGATCATAGTTGTCAGTGTTGTTAGGGTTTCACGATGGGCAAACCGTTGGATGTGAACTGGGATCATCTGCGCTCGGTCATCAAAGGCAGCATTCTCTAACTTAGATAAGATATCTGCCTCATGATTTTCTATTCTTGAAACCGGGTCGAGTACCACCTGTTCGAATTTTTTGATTCGTTCCTCGACCAGTTCCTTGTATGCCTTCATCCTCTCTTCTTTGGCCTTGGCTGTGCCATTCACCTGGTGGACCACTAGTTGGCTATCTGATCAGACCTTGAGCCGATCGGCACCCAGGGCCTTTGCATACTTTAAACCTGCAATGAGGGCCTCATATTCGGCCTCATTGTTAGTTACTTTAAAATCAAAATAGATGGAGTAGTATGCTTTAAACCCTTTGGGTGATGTGATCACGACTCCACTCCCACAACCTTTTTGCGCTTGATGCACCATCTACGTACATCTCCCACCAGTTACCTAGCATGTTACCTTCTCACTCAGTTTCCGAAGGCCGAGCGGTACATTCCGCTATAAAATCCGCCAAGGACTCGCCTTTGATAGTGGGTCGAGGTTTAAAGTCTACCTCATATTGCCCGATCAGGAGACTCCACTTTGTAATGCGCCCACTAGCCATTGGTTTTCTCATGATGGTAGCTAGCGGCTGAGTTGTAAACACGGTTATTGGATGTGCCTGAAAATAGGGTGCCAGCCGTTTGATGGCTGCTATGAGGGTCAATACCGTTTTCTCCATCAGGGTGTACCTAGTCTCCGGCCCGTTCAGGGCTTTACTCACAAAATAAATGGGCCGTTGGACGCCATCTTCTTCTTTCAGCAATACGGAACTTACAGCCAGATCGGCCATGACAAGGTACATATATAGGTGTTCCCCTGGTTCAGCTTTTGTTAAGACCAGGGGAGAAGACAGATACAACTTGAACTCCTCGAAGGCCATTTGGCATTCGGCGGCCCATTCAAAGGGGTTTGCCTTTTTCATAATCTGGAAGAATGGGATTGCTCGGTCGGCAAGTTTTGACAAAACTCTGCTTAATGCTGCCAATCGGCCGGTCAATCTCTGAACCTCATTAAGGTTCCTTGGAACTTCCATATCCATGATCGCCTTCACCTTTTCTGGGTTAGGCTCAATACCCCTTTCACTCATCATGTAACCCAAGAATTTGCCCCCCTTAAATGCAAAGGCACATTTCTTGGGGTTCAATCTCATGTTTGCCTTTTGCATTATCTCGAACACCTTTTCCATGTCCGGGACATGATCCTCCTTCTTTCGGCTCTTGATCAAAATGTCATCCACATAAGCCTCCATCGTTACCCCCAACACTTCTTTGAAAAGTATCCCAATCATTCTTTGGAAGGTAACCATGGCGTTCTTTAACCCGAACGGCATCACAATGTAGCAAAATACGCCATCTGAAGTGATGAATGTTGTTTTCTCCGCATCGTCCGGGTCCATAAAAACTTGATCATATCCCCGGAAGGCATCCATGAAACTTAATAGCTCGCACCCAGCTTTTTCATCTACCGGGAGATCAATCCGTGGCACTGGATAGGGATCCATTGGACAGGCTTTATTCATATCAGAGTAATCTACACACATTCTCCAGGTGGATCCCTTTGGTGCTAGTACCACGTTCGACAACCATTCCACATGGATAACTGACCGGATGTGTTTGATCCGTAGCAAGGTGGCAACTTCCTGCTTAGTAAAATCCCGCCGTTCGGCAACCTAATATCTTTTTTTCTATTGAACCGGCTTGGCATTAGGCCGAACGGCCAACTTGTGGCAGATTATTTCTGGGTCAATGTCAGGCATGTCTTCTGGTCCTCGAGCGAATAACATCTGAAATTTCTTCAAGACCATAATAACACCTTCCTGAATTCCAGCTTACAGGTCCACCCTGATCGCCACTTTTCGGTTGGTGGAAAAATCAATGTCAATGTGCTCTAAGAGGGTAGCAGGCTCAGGATGTGCCTCGAACTATGTTCGGCGAGTTTCAACTTCAATACTGTTAAACCCGCATCCCTCGAGCATTCATATTTTTCAAGGCTTCCCGGTAGCAAGTTCGGGCTGTTGCTGGATCAGTTCTGGCCACTCCAATCCCAGTGTCCGTTGGGAACTTGATGCATGAGTGGAGGACAGAGGCTATCGCCTCCAGGTCTTCCAATCCTGGTTGGCCCTGAATGGCTTTGTGGACACATTTAATGTCCACCACCACGAATGTCATTCGGACCGATGTCTTGTGTGTTTCATCTCCAATCTCAACCATCAACTGGATGGATGGTGCCTTCTGCTTCAATGCAATTCCCTATAAAGCTCGCAGGCGGTGTCCTTAAGTGAGTTAGTTGGTTCCTCTGTATGCCCATTTTCTCGAACGATTGTAGACACAATACGTCACACTACTCCCAGTGTCTACCAACACTCGGTGGTTCAATGCATTATCTATACACATGCTTACGACCAATTCGTCCATGTGCGGTCATGGTGAATTGGTCCAATCCACAGGTCCGAATGTGATCTGCTCCATTCTGCCTTTCTTTTGGGGTGGCGTGGATACGGAGCCCACATAGAGGCTCCGTTCGAATTTCTTCCGTTCGGAGTTCGAGTCACCTGTCTCCCCTCCCCAAATATAACCTTCACCTCCATTCTCGGTTTTTTACCTGGGTTCTCCGAACCCTCAGCCTCGTCCCTGGGGGAATATACACATCATTCATGGGTCGAGCATCACGCTGAGCATCTTGTCTCAAGCTGTTGGATCTTTTGACCGGCTTCAGAATGCCTACAACGCTCGTGTCTTTATTCACATATATGTCCAGATGACCCCGCTGGATCAATTCCTCAATTGCTATCTATAATGCCCGATAGGAATGGGTGGAGTGACCCTTCCTGTTGTGGTATTTACAAAAGGCATTTTCATCTGCCCCCATGTAATTTTTGGTATCACTTGGAAGGGGAATGTTGTCCTTATCGTTCTGATAAATGGTCGCAACAGACAGGACCGAAGGGGTGAATTGTCCTGGTTTCGGAGGGGGTGCGGCCGCCGGGATAGGACCCAACCAATCGGCCAATCTTGTAGGGGCAGAGGGTGTAGCTACCTTATCCCTGATCATGATTTTCTCCTCCAGAGCCGCATGCTTTCAGGACCTATCCAGCACTTCGGAATACACAATGCCCAGATTCTTTTTCAAGTCTTTATACAGTTCACCCGTTCGGAGAGCGTTAGTGAATAGGGTGATGGCTGTATCATCCGTCATGTTTCCAACTTTTAGGGTTTCACCCCTCCACCTTTTTAGAAACTGATTTAGGGTCTCCTTTGGCCCCTGCTTAACACTAGTCAGGTAGCTAAAATGCCGCTTTGGGGTGGTACTGGAAGCAAACTGGGCCAGAAATAAGGATGATAATCCAGCAAAGTTGTCGATCGATCCTGGCTGCAGGGTCTCGAACCATTCCTGGGCAGGTCCCTTGAGTGTGCTGAAGAAAAGCCGACAAATAGCCGCCTCTGTTTCCCCCCAACAGCATGAGCCCCCCTTGGTAACTCCTCAAATGCACATGGGGGTCTTTCGCCCCGTCATATATCTGATCGGTCGGCGGTTTGGCATCTCTGTGGATTTCGGCATCCATTATTTCCTGGGTAAAGGGGAAGTGATCCCAACTCGCACCGGGGTAGGTTGCAGAGGTGCCCTGTTCATCTGGTCCCTCATTTCGTTCATCTGTCTCCTCATTTCGACCATCTCTTCCTCCTCGGCCGTTAGGGGAGGTGGTGGTGAAGTTCCCATATTAACAAACTCCCGAGTTCCTTCTGGTGGGGTTGCTCTCTGATTCTGACGTCCCTGTCTGGATCAGGTGTTATCATGTTCATAACGAAAATGACGCCCAACCGGCGTATCTCCTCTAGCTCGTGACCCGGTCGGGGTGTGGTCACTGGGAGTGTGATGCCTACCCCTAGACGTATGAGCCCTTATGTACTCTCCCCGATGGGCTCGTGAATGATTCGAAGCCGTGGTGGTTTCTGTATCGGTAGTTTCCTCTTGGAATGATTGCATCGTGGATGAAGTCGTGTATTTGGTTTCCCCCGTATAGCTGGATCGCCCCCCATCCTGCTCATCCCCAGGTGCTGCATGACCTGAGCTAAATCTCGCATCGCCTGAGGATTTCTCCTCGATGCTTCGAGGATGAAGAAATCCCCATCATAGTGCGGGTAAGATCCCTGGCTGGATTGCCCTTGGGGGGTCTGTCTCTCCCCGCGTCTTCCGGAACCTTCACTAGTGTGATGAGAGGTGATTCTAATCATCTTGATAATAGGTTGTTTTGTGTAAGTGATTGGTGTGAAACTTTTTGTTCGAGTTTCCCACAGACGGCGCCAATGTTGAGGTTTAATCCCGTAGACCCGAAAGCCCAAGACACGCTTTGGATATTTTAGGACGTGGATAATGATTTGTATGTAAGAAAATATAAAATCTGAATCATACTAATCTCAAAACCTACTTGTATTAAGTAATTTGTTGAATTATACAAGAACTTTCCGAACGGTACGTCGGAGTAGTGATTAATACAACAATGATAGTGAGAAAACTATTATAGGCCTTGAGTATCAAAATGCTAACCCTTTACAATGAGATTAATCCCTCTATTTATACTAATGGGGGGTATGGGATGCTCTATGCTAATTGGTAGTTAATCCACCGACTTGGATGCTCATCTTCCCACTTGCTGATGTCACACTCTAGCGTTTAATGCACTTCGCCACTTGCCAATGGGCCGTTGTCCGATCGGAGTGGTGGGTCATGTTGAAACGTCGTTGATTAGGCCAAAGTATCTTGGCTGATCCGAACCCCGTTCGGTACATATGTCTCCCTGGGCTTGTTCATCTTCCGGATTTCGGGCTATTTATCGTGACTGGATATATTGGGCCTTTGACCCGAGTATTGGGCCTTTGGCCCAATATCCCAACAGGCTCCAACAAATATTACGTGCATTAATTGTTAATTGTAAAAGCATTAACACACGATTTCCCAGAAGAACTAATTTAACCTTGTTTAATTTGGGCCAAATCTCGAGCAACACAACTTAGGGAAGATAGAAAGCAACTTGGAATTGGGAAAGCAAGTGAATATTATGAAGAATCTAGTGTAGGTGCATTCAAAGTATAAGTCATATACGCATTGGAAATATATGAAGAGATGCGGAAGACAAAAAGACTTTTTTGAGGCCAAGTGTTACACACAGATTCAGCCAACATAATTAATGTATTTGGTCAATTAAAATAATAATCTAGAAGGTAGCCCACATAAGGGGTATAATAGTTCCGACCCAAAACTGCTCTAGTTTTGCATTTTATAATACATATTGAATATATATATATATATATATATATATATATATATATATTTAATATATATAAATATATGAAAAAAGTATTATGGTCTCTTTAAAAATTATAGGATAACTATATATACAAAAGATAAGTTCAATATATATATATATATATATATATATATATATATATATATATATATATATATATATATATATAAGCTCATTTGATGACCCACTTTTTCTCTTTATTTAATATATATTTAATATATATAAATATATGAAAAAATATTATGGTCTCTTTAAAAATTATAGGATAACTATATATACAAAAGATAAGTTCAATATATATATATATATAGGGAAGAGATCAAATAAAAAGAGGTTCTCCCGTGCAAAGTGCGAACAGCTGCAATTTTTCATCACTGCGTTGCACTTTTGCGTATTTCTGTTGCACTTTTCGCGGTGGCAAAAAAATTCGTTTTAATTACGAAATTGCCACCGCGTTTTTGATCAAATTTAGTTCACTTTTGGCTCATTTTGAGCCACTAGATCTAGAAATTATGCACGAGATTAGTTCTCACTTTGCATGGGAAGACTTCTTTGTATTTGAACCCTCTCCTATATATATATATATATATATATATATATATATATATATATATATATATATATATATATATATATATATATATATATATATATATATATATATATATATATATATATATATATATATATATATAAGCTCATTTGATAACTATATATATTGAACTTATCTTTTGTATATATAGTTATCCTATAGTTTTTAAAGAGACCATAATACTTTTTTCATATATTTATAAGCTCATTTGATGACCCACTTTTTCTCTTTGTTTAATTATTTTTTCACCGAACATGTAACTTATAATTATGCACGAAGAATTCAGAAAAAAAAAGTTGAAATTGTTTTCCTGATCGAATTGACTCAAATTATTGTAGATCACTATTTTAGTTATTTTTCATATATATATATAATAACATGTTTAAAAGAGGTTCGAATTTTTATATATATCGAATTTTTCATATACATATACATCGAATTGACTCAAATTTTTCACATATATATATATATATAGGGAAGAGATCAAATAAAAAGAGGTTCTCTCGTGCAAAGTGCAAACGGTTGCATTTTTTCCTTACCGCGTTGCACTTTTGCGTGTTTTTGTTGCACTTTTTCGCGATGAGGAAAAACTTCGTTTTAATTACGAAATTGCCACCGCGTTTTTGATCAAATTTAGTTCACTTTTGGCTCATTTTGAGCCATTAGATCTGGAAATGAATGCACGAGATCAATTCTCACTTTGCATGTGAAGATCTCTTTGTATTTTAATCATCCCCTATATATATATTGTTTTCTTAATAAATATATTTTAATTATAACTTTTTCATAATAGGTAAAATAGTCTTTTATTTAGCTTCAATCAATTAAGTTAAAAATGTTACTCGAATCTCAATTGTTTTAATTATTATAGAATTTAACGTGTAAAGTCAAAAATTAAGGGCCTGTTTACTAACAGAGATATTTTCCCGTTTTCTACTTCTGTTTTTCGTTCTCTAATTTTCTGTTTTTTTAGTTTTTCTATCTTAAGTTTTCTGTTTCTATTTTCTAGTTTTCCATTTTCAAATCTGAAAACATGTTCATCAAAATTTTCACCCAATTCTGTGATTATCCAGAAGTCTGACATGTTTACTTCACGGGTTACTAAATGGTGCTTATTAAGACTCATGTTAATAAACGACGCATAAAATAAGCAATGTTATAAGATCATGTTTACTTCAAAAGGTTTAAAACACCGTTTAACATTAAAATGTCCAAAATAACCTTTTACATATATAGACACACAACATTCATGAACACAAATATATAATATAATATGTGGGGTCGATCACCTCGTACGCGTACACATACTCCTAACCCTACCCTGCCCCTATACCTCATACCCCCACCCTACACCCTACACCCAATTCCACACCCTTGACCCCTACCCCTACCCTTACCACGATCTTACACTCTACCCGTACTCCCCTAAAACCCTTCATACCCACCCATACCTACTCGTAGGGGTCGGGGTAGGGAAGGAAGGTATGGGGGTGGGTGGGGGGTGGGGGTGGGGTAAGGGATATGGTCAGGGTGGGGTGGTAAGGTCCAGGGGTACGGGGTTGGGTCGGGTAGTGGGTGGGTTAGGGTGGTGGTTAGGGGTAAGGGTGGGGGTAGTGAGTAGGGTTGGGGCAGGGCCGAACCTCTACATGAGGCAAAGAGGCAACTGCCTCAGGCCCACAAATTTGGGGGAAAAAATAGGGCCCCAAAAATTTATTAGTTACCTTTATACAGAGGAAAGTTCCTGTCCAGAATTCCGGACAGGAAATACCGCCTTTGACCGTCTTTTGTGTGAAATTTTTTGATGAAATTTTTTGTCATGTTCCCTATCAAGTCTAGTTTATCCACAAACAAATTCAGGTTAAAATTCAACCGGGAAGACCGTTAAATAATTTTTGGAAGTTAACTGCGTTTTATTTGTATATTTTGGCCCAGTTATCTTTAAAAAACCATTTGACGGCCTTCCCGATCGAATTTTTAGCTGACATTTTTTGTGGATAAACTAGACTTTGATGAAAAAACATGAAATAAAAATTTCATCAAAAAATTCCACCGGGAAGGCGCCCAAACGCCGCCGTCCGGATGGCAGTTCCTCTCCGGAATTCCGGACATGAACTTTCTTCCCCAAAAATTCTTGAGGGCCTTTTTTACAGCTCGACTCAGACCAAAAAACTCTTAGGATCGGCCCTGGGTTGGGGTTGGGGTAATGTAGGGGTAGGGTAGGGAGTTGGGATAAGATGGCGGTAGGGTGGTAAGGTCCAGGGGTACGGGGTTGGGTCTGGAAAACTGGAATATATCTCTCTTTGTAAACAGGTCATAAGCATTTGATAAAAAAAACTGATGAAAATTAGAAACTAAAAATAGATGTTATCAAACGGGTTTTCAAGCGTGAAAAATGTGTGTCTAAAGAAAGCGTTTTTATTCCAACAGCTAAAGCCATTTTCCAGCCCATTTTACTGTGGCCCATTACTAGCCTCGAGGAGAAGCCTGTTATTTATTTGTGTCTCTCAAGTCCAACCCAGGATCCTCCCTGCCGCTTCATCTTCTTTGCAGAGCTCCTGTCATCCAAAAGCCCACGGCTCGCTACTCGCTAGTCGCTACCTTCACCGCGTTCTTCACTGCATTTCACCAAGAATACATTCAATTGAAACGGTAACAATTTCTCTCATTATATATATATATATATATATATATATATATATATATATATATATATATATATATATATATATATATATATATATATATATATATATATATATATATACACATATTCTGTTTTCATGTTCACAGGGTCCCGTTTTGTGTATCCCAGTTCTGAATTAAGACAGAATTAATTCGTGCTGATATTTTGAACGGATCTCATAATTTTGAGTCCATTCGTGCTGATTCTTTGAACGGATCTCATAAATTTGAGTTCATTCGTGCGGATCCTTTTGAGGTTAAATTCTATGTTAATATCATTTGCAATTTTCTTAATTTTAGATTCTATTCTTCCTTTTCCTTTTCAATTAAAGGTATTGCTTTTTAAATGGAAGATTTCAGCTTTCAGACCTGAAGTTAAATAATTGGTGGCCATAAATGAGTCGTAATGTTTTTTATGTTGTTCCTGTAGTTAATTAGGTCCTCGTTGGATTTTTTGTTTGTTTTTAGTAGTATTAAATTTCCAATTCGATACCTTTATATAATTCTTCCAAATAATGCCATTAGCCAGACGATCTGGCCTCATAGTTATAATGTGTTTTTGTATATTTAAGAGCGAATCTCCAATATGGCTGCCACTGCGATTCTCCCTTCTGCTGACATCCAACATTTGGCTGAGGACCCAAGCCTCTCAAAGCCGTGGAAGGGTTTGGTTGATGGCCACACTGGATATCTTTATCACTGGGATGGGGTGTCATCTTTTTTTTTTATTACTGGAATAGAGAGACCAACGTTACCCAGTATGAGAAGCCTGTAATTATTATGATACTACCAAGCTCTGCTGGCCGTATCAAATCTTTGAGTCCATCAGTTGAGATGACTTTTTGGGGACATGTCATAAATGTTGATTATGATGTAACTAATGGATGTAGCAGAAGTGGGTCAATGATGTTTGCTCCTGGGACAGGAAGACTGGAAGTTATCAGGTGCTCATGCGATTATGAATTTAGTCCCTAAGCTCATCGAGGTCCGTATTCGGGGACTTGGGCTCATAGCAGGGGAATTCACCTTCTGTCTTTGGTCCCGTCCCTGAGATTGTTGACTGCCTGGTGCTGACGCTGATTGACTCTGTGTTGACGCCCGAGGTCAGAGTTGGTGCTGAGCTCGGTGCGTTCGAGGTCGGGCTCATAACATGTCGAGTTTGGTTGATTCTTGAGCCTGGTGTTTTCTCGACCTCGGTGGTCGAGGTCGGAGGTTGGATGGCCCTTTGATCGTTAGCTGATTTGTTGTCTGGTGCTTGTTCCCGAGCTTGGCTGGTCGGGGTCGTGGTCAGGGTCGGTCCCAGTTGTGGACTTAGTATTTTTATGTGCTCCGGAGTAAATCCGTGACACTTATGACGGCGATTACGATACCCCTGGGGTATATCGGAATACACTTCATCAGGTATATTAAGAATTACTCAGTGTAAAAATATTTATTTATTACAGAAAATGGTGTTGTTTGGCTATTAGCTTTTTAGCAAAACGCCAACTTTTTACCTAAAACGCTGCAATAAGCAGCGTGTTGAGGCAGTAAACGCCAGCAACCAAACTACCCCAATATGTGATTGTACCTGATAAATACTCACTAAGTAAGCAATTGAGAAATTACCCTAAATAGACCTGAAAACGTTTTTTATATTTCAAAATAGGACTATCATATTTTTATTCCCCAAGTAAGACTAATTGGTGTCATGTTTTGACAATACCAGTAATTACTCCTGTATTGACATGACGATCATATTTTAAAATTTTCAAACTTTTTTATTCTTATTTTGAGAATTATCCGTTAGTAAATAAATAGGAGATCCCAATAAGTAGCGGCAAATAGAATTTGCATAAAAGAAAGCGTGGGCCGCTGAAAAAACTCCTAATAGTACTGCACACGTTCAGTCTAGGGTCCCAACACTCAAAAAGGTTCGCTTCATGGCTGTGATGCTCTTCCGCTGTCCGCATCTTCCTCTGCGCAATCCATATCGCCCATCTACATCCACACTCCAGACAAGGAAGAGCCAAAGAGCAACCACTGCCCCGGCGTCCGGCGCACCCATGCGACAGACCCACCGCGGTACCACCGACCATCCACCGCTGCCGCACCCGTTCGCCTCACCGCCATACTACTTCTGATCGACCATTCATTACTCTTCCATATCCATGTATTTTATTCTTCCATATTCAGTGCTAGCTACCTTAACTTCCAACCATATCAAATACATAGTATTCTCAAATAAAAAGTTAAGTCTTGTTTTAGTTGTACATTTGTACATATATGAACATAATTGTAGATTGTAGATGGTTTATTTATTAAAAAATTCGATCAATGGTAAAAAGATTTCAAGTCCGAAACAACTACCCTAGGGGCTAGGGACCTTTAGTTAGCCCATTTTGTAAGATAACAACCACTCTACAGACCTCATTTTGAGTTTCCTGATAGCTACTTTCTTTGTTATAAAAGAATAACAAGGCCGTATTTTTATAATTTTTTAATCTGGTTTTTTTAAATGTTGGCAGTATCCATTATTTTGGAGCATCTGTACTGTGAAGCATTCTTTACTTTTAAGAATATTGGGAGTATCGATTACATCAAAATATCTTCAGTAATAAATCTGTATTTATCAGTTTTGATTGCTTTAGGCAAAATAAAACTGTATGTGAAGATGCTGGATTGCTGAGTGAGAGCATTAACTGATTTCACTCGTTCTTTAGGTGGGTTCAGAGCTCAAAATTGTTTCAGGAACCACAAAACAGTCACTTGGTTAATGGTCAACTCCATTTATAATCAACCACATATCTTCCACATGTGCGTCATTATCAATACACCATATATCATTACCAAACTTTTTGTGTGAAATTTTTTGTTGGAGACCCCCCTAGAATCTCTACCACTTTATCGTTGGTTGCACATGTTGTTTTTTCTGTTGTTGCTTTTGTACCCCTTCAGCCCTTCTATATCTGGCAGTTTATGTTGATATTTTTACTTCTGCAATTCCAATGCTGTCTCTGTTGTATTGCTTTGCAGTGAATTGGCCATCGCCTATCACCATCTTACATAGCATAACTTTCTCAATCAGTCAGGCTCCCTTATGCGTACTGCTTCTTTAGTGAATTATAGTGGATTTCGGTTTCTTCGAAACTGCATCAACGGACTTCTTCAACTTCCCAGCACTTTCTCTATACCGTTCTCTCTGCAGTCCAGCTTTCACATATTAACTTTAATGGATTCACACAAAAATTCAACCTCTTCTTTTTCTGTGTTTGCACCTTCAAAGCACAGGTATCTCTAAGATTTTTTGAATTACATTTCCCTCGGTTTTGGTCTAACTGTCAGTTTTTTATGTTAATAGATTTTCATGTTATTGTTTTGTTATTGTGATTTGAATTACACTAGCCACGGTAGAGGGAGAGGATTTAATGCAAGGGGTAACCGTGAGAGGTCGAGCAGTCTTGGTGGTGGCTCTGAAAAAGATAAAATTGATGCTCTTGGTCGATTACTGTATGTTCAATCCTTGGTAACTTTTATTTGTTATGTTATGCATTTCTCTGGAAATGCATTTGCAATGTTTTTGGTTTATTTTTATGCTGTCCACCACTAGTTTTTTCATTAATGATGATACAACAAGTCAACAACATCACTCCTTAATGATGATACAATTAGGTAATTACTTTGTACTAAGGAAACACACCCCAAGTAATAATAATAATAATAATAATAATAATAATAATAATAATAATTAATAAATAGAAAAGGGCCAGCCTGGGGCACATTGGCATCCCTGCAAGGTGAGGGTCCGATGAAGAGTCTCACCACAAGGGTGTATAAGGAGCAAGCATTCCCTTGTCTTTTTTTTACAATGGCCGCTCTAAAGATTATCATGTTAGTGTTATTTGACTATTTGTTTTGAAGTGGAAAATGGTGTGAAACTGTGAGTTGTATTCCACTTAAAATGTATGTTTCTTAGGTTGTTTCACAAAAGCTTTGCACTGCTGATCTTTGTCAAAATTGTTAGTTGATAGCTTGACAAAGATCACTATGCCAGTATGCCTGAAGCCCTGAATACATTCAAATTCCTTGTTCTAAATCACCTATGTATTTGTTAATAAAAACAAGTGGGTATGAATACATTTTTTCGTGGGCAATAACTTCAGAGTTCGAATTCTTCGTCACATGGCTTCAGAGCTAAATTTGAAGATGAGGAGCGATGGGTTTGTCAAGGTCCAAGATCTATTGAAACTACATCTAAAAACATTTGCCAATATTCCGTTGAAATTGCACACAGTTGATGATATGAAAGAGGTTTGTTTTCAGCAAAGACTTTCTCCTTTTTGTGTTGTCTATTGCTTCTATGTTAAATTCACTTGCACCTATGCCAATATTTTGATTTTGCTGTCAACAAGGTCTGTGAAGCATTCACTTTTTGCATTGTTATATTCCCCCCTTCACTTTATGTTAAAGTACAGGATATGATTGTACCAAGTTTTTGAGACTAGGGTTTCCTAGGTCTAGGTTTCCAAATTCTGTTGGGTTTAAGCTCATTATTTCGCTTTGTAAGCATTGTAAGTTTCAAGAAATTGTAGTATAGATGCAAGTTAAAAGTATTATAAACAGAAGTTGTAATTTTTTATTCAACATGATATTTTCTAATAGGAAATTATTTTGAATCATTGTTTGTAATTGCGCAATGCAATTGCGCCTCATGGCGCGCCTTAGCTAATTCCTAGACTATGGCGTAAAAGGCATTGCATATGGCGTTGGGAGTGTGGGCCCAAATAATACACTTTTAAATTTTTATAATTGATGTTATGATCCCTATTTCAAACCACTAGTTATTGATTGGATTTTTTCAGTCGATCAATCTAATTAATTTAAACCCTCATATCTTAGATTTTTTTTTATAAACGATTCAGAAAGTTTTAGTATTCTATGGTACTTTGAAGTTTGAACATATTACTTTGCTAGGACTATGACCTCTTATGGTTTGTTTTAATATAACATTTAACTCTCTTAAAATGAGAACCCGTGAGAACCCCAAGGAACCGGTGTTATTTTTTGGCTGATTTTTTTTATATCGGACTAGATTTCTTTCAAAAATCATTTGACGACCTTCCCGATTGAATTTTGTGCTCAAATTTGGTATAGATGATCTAGACTTGATGAGGAACATACACAAAAAATTTCAGCCAAAAATACTACCGGTTCCTTGGGGTTCTCACGGGTTCTCATTTTAAGAGGGGTTCTCACTAGAACCCTCCCCTATATATATAGAGTCATTCTCTTGTCCAGTACCTTCCCGTTCGAATGCCGTCCGAACACCGCCGTTTGGGGCGGTTCCCGGCGGAAATTTTTGATGAAATTTTTTGAGCATGTTCCTCATAAAGTCTAGTTTATTCATACCAAGTTTGAGCTCAAAATTCGATCGGGAAGGCATTCAAATAATTCGTTGAAGTTAACTGCGCCAAATTATACATAGAAAAATGCAGTTAACTTCAACGAATTATTTGACTACCTTCCCGATCGAATTTTGAGCAGAAATTTGGTTTGGATAAACTAGACTTGATGAGGAACATTCTAAAAAATTTTCATCAAAAAATTCCACCGGAAACCGCCCCAAACGGCGGTGTTCGGACGGTGTTCGGACCGGAAGGTGCTGGACCTGAGAATTTTCCTATATATATATATTACGCCTCAACCCTCAGGCATACGCCTCGTTGCGCAATGAGGCGTACGCAATATGCAGTATTTATAAAAACGCCACGACTACGCAATTTCAAACCTTGTTTTGAATATGAAAATTATATCAGAATGTTCCTTGTTCAAAATATTTTCATAAAAGTATAAATTTTATACAATTTTGCCATCATTGACCAAGCAAAGTCAATATAGCAAACCTTTTCGGGTTTAGAAATAGTAGATTGTATTTATTGAATTGAATGTGATGTTATTCTATGTTAAAAGGCATATTAATAGAAATAGTAGATTGTATTTGAAATATGACAATTACCATAGTTCTAGCTTGAACAGTTTATGACCCCCGTCTCAGGTATTGCATATTTTGCAAATTAATGTTACACTTCTTTCTCATATATCTCAGGCAGTCAGAAAAGATAACAAACAAAGGTTAAGCTTGTTAGAAGAAAGTGGAGAGCTTTGGGTACGTGCAAATCAAGGGCACTCAATAAAGGTAATCCATTGGTTTCCAGATATTATGTACTCCCCTGAACAAAAAAATGGAATCTTCTTGGATTAACTGGAA
Source organism: Cuscuta europaea (assembly GCA_945859875.1). Lineage (NCBI taxonomy): Eukaryota > Viridiplantae > Streptophyta > Magnoliopsida > Solanales > Convolvulaceae > Cuscuta > Cuscuta europaea. The sequence goes on along the minus strand of CAMAPE010000015.1, from coordinate 7,666,344 downwards.
CTATTTTTTCATGTAATTTTTTATAGATTAGTAATATAGTGATGTATAAGTTATAGCAAAAAATTTAAAAAGTGTTTTTCAGCTTTTGGCTTTAAAAAGCTGAAATGAGGGTTGGGTTTTCAAGTGACAACTTTTGTTTAAATTTAGCACTTCAAAGCTAATAGCTGGAAGCAGGTGTATGGGTGTTTTTATAGATTAGTAATATAGTGATGCATATGTTAATGGAGTGTTAGCAAAAAATTTAAAAAGTGTTTTTCAGCTTGTGGCTTTAAAAAGCTGAAATGAGGGTTTTCAAGTGAAAACTTCTGTTTAAATTAAGCACTTCAAAGCTGATAGCTGGAAGCAGGTGTATGGGTGTTTTAAAGTGTGTTTCACATTTTCTATTACACAAAACACTCTTTTTACCAAACATTACCATCTTTCGCTTTTTCAAAAACATTTTTTTCTCAATCACTACCAACTTTTACTATTAAGCACTTTCTCTAAAATCACTTTAAAATTTAGTTTTATAAAGTAGAAGCAATCACAAAACCTCCCTAGATATGATAACTTTGATAATTTAGTCAAGGATAAATTTCAAAATATACAGAGAGGGTCAATGACTTAGAGGTTAGAACAGCTTTCCACATCAAAGTTTAAATTGTACCTTGGTCAAACAGCACTCTGTTCTTTGTGTTTTTGGGTGGGGGTGGGGTGGGAACTGGGAGGAGTTCCTGACGTATTAAGCTATCTTCATTGTGCGGTATCCATTCCCTCTACCAGAAAAATGAACATTTAAAAAGATCACAACATTGAAAGTACTGACGCATAGTGCTTACTACTCGCATCGTTGCTTGATCATTCTTTTAGTATAGGCATTATGTAATATGCAATTTCAGTTCTCCCTATGCTTTCAAATGAGTGCTTTATTCTAGCAAGGAATTTGATTGAATTGTTTCTCTCTTTTCTGGGAACGGCATGGATAGATGGTTGAAACAGAAAGCTTGTTGAAACCAATCATTTCAGCTGACGAAGTGCCAGGTAAAGATATGATGGACATGTGCTTTGAACATTCTTTCTCTAGTATGTTGTAAGCTTGCAGTAGTACATCTTTCTTATGCCTATGTTTAATGTGCAGTTTGTGTGCATGGGACCTACAAGAAGGATATGCAATCGATTTTAGAGCAAGGTCTCAAACGCATGAGAAGATTGCATGTACACTTCTCATGTGGCTTACCAACCGATGGTGGTGTCATTAGTGGTAAGATAATAAAATATTTAAAGTTGTGCATGGGTTGGAAACTTGCAATTGATACTTTCATCAGGCAAAAAAATATCCTAAAAAGTAAATGATCAAGTTCGCAAAAGAGGTCGAAACTCGAAAGTAGTGTTAGAATGAAGACAGTAGTTGGTGAATAGTATAAGAGAGAACGATACATACGTAGTGTAGAAATGTTCAATATTCTCATTGGTTTGACATGTTTGTCGTTTTTGCAGGAATGAGGCGAGATGTCAATATGCTCATCTTTCTGGATGTCAAAAAAGCATTGCAAGGTAATTAATTTGAAAACTAGAAGCAATAGATGACTTAGAAGCTGTTCTCTTGATCTGAATTTTTTAAGTTCTGATTTGAATCTGTCTGATCGGATCTGAATGTTTCCGATCTGATCTGAATCCTTCTGATCTGATCTTAACTTTCTAAATTGGTATATAATAATAAGAATAATAACAATAATAATAATATCAATAATAATTATAATAGTAATAATAACTATTATTATTATTTAATAAGTATAATAAAAATAATACTGCGTAACTATAATAATAATAATAATAATAATAATAATAATAACAATAGTAGTAGTAGTAGTAGTAGTAGTAATAGGTAGTAGTAGTAGTGATATTAATAACCTTTTGAATAATAATATAAATATTTGACAACAAACGAAGCAATATAAAATTCTTGAACATAATGAGAGTAACGTAGAAATGACAAACACATGAGTTTGTTCTTACAACTCAATTGCAAAAAATAATAAATATAAATGTACTTAGTGCCATATTCATTTAACGTCGAATTGAGCGTCAAATTTCAGTAGCTATTTGTGCATGCACTTTTTCCATTTCTTGTTTGCATTCTGGATTAAACATGCTAGTGTCGGTACTTGGCTCAATGGTGATTGCACTTGAAATTGGAATATCCAACTCGTAAAGACGGATAAAGTTATGCAGTGCGAAAGTTGATACCATAATCGTAAGTTGATATTGAATTTCCATTAACGGCATCCTATGTAGTATCCACCATCGAGACTTTAGTACAGTGAAACATCTTTCGAATGTCCTGGAAATTTAAATTTAATTTCAAAGCTTATGTATGGAATTTCCCTATTTTCGAACAATTGTAAAACGATTAAAGTTTTACGGAACATATGATTAATCATATTACTATTTGAGCTCATATGAGGGTAATGGACTTCTAAATAATTAATTAGGCCATATTATTGATATTGGGGTCCAACATCCTTAAATAAAGATATACAACCCCTCGGTACAATGTAAGTGCGGTCGGGCAGCCCAAATGTTATTTTGGTCCTAATCTGCTCAAAATAATTTGTCAAGAATGACGTCCTAGACCCATTGGAGGATGACCCACAAGGTTGGTAGCCCAGATATATAAATATTAATATCATAAATGAATGATGGAATGATTGGAGAAGAATACAAATGCCTATGGTCCCATCTTTGGCATTATTAGGCTAAATAATGGGAGTAAGGTTTTCTTTTGTAATTATACATCAAATAAATTATTGGGATCACCTTACACATATTAGATACCAATAATATGATGTAGAAGGTTGACTTGTTCTAAATAAATTGGGGAGAGTACAAAAGTACATGTTATGACAAAAGACAAAAACAATAGGACCCATCTTTCCTTTTTGGATGTATTGGTAGAAATTTTGCTCCCAAATTAATGAGGTGACATGAGAGAACGCTCCACACCTTCCTAGCACCTGCAAAACAGTTAGGATAAGTTAGAACACATAAATGGGACGGACCTATTGAGTTGAGAGCTCAAACAATACAACAGAGAAATAAAAAAGGAGGACCATCCCATGTTTGATTGGAATCAAACACCCTACCTATTTTTTGTGAACCACATGTGAGGATAAGCATTTGAAAGCTTCTAAACACCTCTCCCTCACCCCCATTCGAACTAAAAGGATAAGGAGGAACGGAGAGCCGCACAACCCAAGAAGAAGGAAGAAGAAAGAGAGCTGACCGCAGGGATTCATTCCAGTTCGTGGAGCTCACTGTTTGTGTTGTATCTTGAGAAATACATTTCCAATCGAGGCGTGTGAGATGCCAAAAGAAACCTCTCGAAAAGAGGAATCCATAGAGGTGCAGTTTGTGTCAAACGGAGCAGTTTAAGGCCTCAAAATCATCCGAATAGAACGCAACCTCGCAGAATACGTTTTTGGTATTCAAAGTAAGTTCGAATCCAAAACCTTCCTTTCTATTACCTAAATCCTATGAATGATTGAAGAACTATTATACACTGGTTTAAGTGTATAAAATGTTATTAAAGAGTAACTTTTATTGTTGGAAAGGTTAGATACTAACCTAGACAAAACCTTGAAAAGGTTAGGGAACGAATTCGCCGAAAAACACCCGTTCTAGGGATTGTTTTCGTGTCAATGTTTAGGGGTTGAGCTAGCACTGTGAGGAGGCTGCGTAACACTTAGTTTTAAGCAAGGAATCAGTTCTTAATCCACCTTGGCCGAAGCTTTGACCATTGAATCAAGAAGGAAAAATTTAAAGCTCATTTAAGGTGAAAATCGACATCTAGTTGCTTACAACTTGTAGGTTAAACATGAGATTACCTAAATACTTAAATCATGTTTTTCATGGATTATAATGACTGAATATTAATGAAATATTTATATACTAGATAAGGAATGAAATTGCAAATGATTTGAAATCATATTGATAAAAATGGAGTTAAATGAACTATTGTGTGAAATAAGCATTTTTACTCATGTGTGAATTGTGTAGGTACATAAATGATTAATTGTTGACGTGTCCGGATAGGTCCGAGGCGTGACAAATCCTCTACTGGTCCCGCTAGCATGCGTTCTCGGACCTTCAGACTCTTGTGGTCAGTGTATATGTGACATGTCTCTCCGTAGAGATAATGCCTTCATATCTTTAGTGCAAAGACCACTGCTCCCAATTCTAAGTCATGAGTAGGATAATTACTTCATGCTTCTTCAACTGTCGTGAAGCGTAGGCAATCACCCTCCCATTCTGCATCAATACACATCCAAGTCCTTGGATGTTTGCATCGCTGTAGACATCGTACCCCATACCTTGTTTCGGTAAGGCGAGTACCGGTGCCTCAGTTAACCTTTTCTTCAGTTCTAACAATCCGCCGTACACAATTAATCATTTATGTACCTACACAATTCACACATGAGTGAAAATGCCTATTTCACACAATAGTTCATTTAACTCCATTTTTATCAATATGATTTCAAATCATTTGCAATTTCATCCCTTATCTAGTATATCAATATTTCATCAATATTCAGTCATTATAATCCATGAAAAACATGATTTAGGCATTTAGGTAATCTCATGCTTAACTTACAAGTGGTAAGCAACTAGATGTCGATCCTCACCTTAAATGAGCTTTAAATTTTTCCTTCTTGATTCAATGGTCAAACTTCGGCCAAGGTGGATTAAGAACTGATTCCTTGCTTAAAATTGAGTGTTACGCAGCCTCCTCACAGTGCTAGCTCAACCCCTAAACGTCGACACGAAAATAGTTCCTAGAACGGGTGTTTTTCGGCGAATTCGTTCCCTAACCTTTCAAGGTTTTGTCTAGGTTAGTATCTAACCTTTCCAACAATAAAAGTTACTCTATAATAACATTTTATACACTTAAACTAGTGTATAATAGTTCTTCAATCATACATAGGATTTAGGCAATAGAAAGAAAGGTTTTAGATTCGAACTTACTTTGAATACCAAAAACATATTCTGCGAGGTTGCGTTCTGTTCGGATGATTTGGAGGCCTTAAATTGCCCCGTTTGACACAAACCGCACCTCTATGGATTCCTCTTTTTGAGAGGTTTCTTTTGGCACCTTACACGCCTCGATTGGGAGTGTATTTCTCAAGATACAACGCAAATGATTCCCTGGGGCCAGCTCTCCTTCTTCTTCCTTTTTCTTGGGTTGTGCGGCTCTCCCTTCCTCCTTATCCTTTTAGTTCGAATGGGGGTGAGGGAGAGGTGTTTAGAAGCTTTCAAATGCTTATCCTCACATGTGGTTCACAAAAAATAGGTAGGGTGTTTGATTCCAATCAAACATGGGATGATCCTCCTCTTTTATTTCTCTTTTGTATTGTTTGAGCTCTCAACTCAATAGGTCCGTCTCATTTTTGTGTTCTAACTTATTCTACCTGTTTTGCAGGTGCTAGGAAGGTGTGGGACGTACTCTCATGTCCCCTAATTAATTTGGGAGTAAAATTTCTACCAATACATCCAAAAGTTGAAAGATGGGTCCTATTGTTTTTATCTTTTGTCATAACATGTACTTTTGTACTCTCCCCAATTTATTTAGAACAAGTCAACCTTCTACATCATATTATTGATATCTAATATGTGTAGGGTGGTCCCAATAATTTATTTGATGTATATTAGATGGGAGTATGGGACCATAGGTATTTGTATTCTTCTCCAATCTTTCCATCATTCATTTATGATATTAATATTTATATATCTGGGCTACCAACCTTGTGGGTCATCCTCCAATGGGTCTAGGACGTCATTCTTGACAAATTACTATTTTTAGCAGGTTAGGCTCAAAATAACATTTGTGCTGCCCGACCGCACTTACATTGTACCGAGGGGTTGTATATCTTTATTTAAGGATGTTGGGCCCCAATATCAATAATATGGCCTAATTAATTATTTAGAAGTCCATTACCATCATATGAGCTCAAATAGTAATATGATTAATCATACGTTCGTAAAACTTTAATCGTTTTACAATTGTTCGAAAATAGGGAAATTCAATACATAAGCTTTGAAATTAAATTTAAATTTCTTGGACGTTCGGGTGCGGTGTCACAGTGACAGTATTATATATTTAGATGAGACGGATTGGTACAGAGTACTCAATTTTAGCATTTATTAAAAAATCAAATACTTATAGTAATAACAATAGTAATTATATTAATAATAATTATATATATTATATAATAGTAATAGTAATTATATTAATAATAATTATTATTATAATAGTAATAGTAATATATATAATAGATAATAATATAATGCTTCCAATTTGGTATGAATATTTCTGAACTAATCTGAATGCTTCTGATCTGAATCTTTCTGATTTGAGCTGATCTGAATTTTTCTGATCTGATCTGAATAAAATAAGAATAAGGAATAAGTAATAAGATTAAGACAAACAGAACAGCTTCTTAGGTGATCCCTTTGAATCATCATCTAATGCCCCATGATTATCTCTCATTTTACTTCAGAAGGAATGAAGCTTTACATCTCTGAAAACAAAGTCATCCTGACTGAAGGTTTTGATGGAGTAGTGCCTGTGAAGTATATTCAGAAAATAGAATCGTGGCCAGACAGAAAATCTATATCATTTCGTGCTGTTTAGTGTTTGATGATCCCTACATTTTTGTATTTTCCTATATATATATACTATTATTATTGTTATATATATATATATATATATATATATATATATATATATATATATGATTCCGGTGAAAATTACAAATCGATCACCTTTTATCCATTGTGATGCACTATTAGGTTTCTATATTGCACTTTTTCACAATGACGTACAATTTTGAAGTGAAAAAGATGAGTTTTGAAGTGAACCAAATTGAGCCGAAAGTGTCGTTTTGCAGTTTGCACGATAAGGAAGGTTTTTAACGGAACTGCAACCATATACATGTGTGTGTGTGTGTATATATATATATAGTCATTCTCCTGTCCAGCAGGTTTTGGGCCGAACGTTGTCCGAACACCGTTGTTCGAGATAATTCCCGGTAGAATTTTTTGATGAATTTTTATGGTATGTTCATCAAATCTAGTTTATTTACAAAAAATTTCAGCTCAAAATCCGATCGGTTAGGTAGTCAAATAAATTTTCTAAGGTAATTGTGCAAAATTATACATAGAAAAACGCAGTCAACTTCCAAAAGGTATTTGACGGTCTTCCCGATCACATTTTGAGTTGATTTTGTGTTCGGATGGTGCCTCAGGTCCGAACGTTCGGATCTGAGAATTTTCCTATATATATATAGGGGTGAGATCACATATAAACTATCCTTAGTTACTAATCTACAAACTCAATAATATGCAACACTTTGAATTTCAATATGCAGTACAAATAATGTAATGATGCACTATTTGAACTTCAATATGCAATACAAATAATGTAAATATGAAACTGCTATTTTATGGCTTGAATAATATGAAACACTTTAAACTTCAATGTGCAATGCAAATAATGTAAAGATGATTTGAATGAGATGACTAGTTTGTATGTGATCTCACTTCTGCATCTTTACATTCTGTTTACTGTATATTGAAGTTCAAAATAATGCATATTATTAAGTTTGTAGGTTAGTATTTTAAGCATAGTTTGTATTTGATCTATTATATACTCCCTCCGTTTCTGAAACAAGTTCCACTTTTCCTTTTCGGGCAGATTCAAAATTAAGTTCCACTTAAATATTTCCTTATTATCTACATCAAAACAGTGTCAAACAGTGCCAAACAGTGTTCAAACAGTGCCAAACAGTGCACTCCACAGTAAAGTCAATTTTATTTTCTTAATATGTGTGAAGTCAAATGTGGAACTTGTTTAGGAATCGGAGGGAGTATATATACACACACGTATCATGTATGTATGCATGCATTGAACTTGAGACACAATGTTATTGACATCTCGCCTCATTCCTGCAAAACCGACAAACAAGTTTCTACACTTTGCGTATGTATCATTTTCTTATACTATTCACCAACTACTATCTTCACTCTAACACTACTTTTGAGTTTCGACCTCTTTTGCGAACTTGATCATTAACCTTTTAGGATTTTTTTTTGCCTAATGAAGGTATCAATTGCAAGTTTCCAACCCATGCACAACTTTAAATATTTATTATCTTACCACTTATGACACCACCATTGGTTGGTAAGCCACATGAGAAGTGTACATGCAATCTTCTCATGCAATCAAATGCTTCGCGGAACTCATCAACTTATTCAATCAGCAATTCATAAGTAGTTGGGTCATTGAGAAGCAGACCAGTGACCTTTATCGAGTTGTCCAAAGATGGAATGAGTCCTTAAGGGATTTCTTACACCGGTTCAAGAAAGAGAAGGTATCGATCCCCTGATGCGAAATATCGGCAACAGTTGAAGCATTCAGAAGAGGATTATTGAATGACTCAGAATTATATCGAAAGTTGACCAAATACCTATGTCGTACCTTCGAGGATGTCCAGGCCAAGATGTTGGCATTCATCCGGCTCGAAGAAGATCAACAGTCCCATCAACGGCTAGATGGATATGAAGGAGGGTAATGAAAGGCGAGCATATCGAGAAAGCATGATTACAGAACCGGGAAGCCCTCTACAAAAAATGAAGACCGATCGGTGGCATTGGTAGTGACTAATCCGCCGCCATCCATTCCAGAGTACTGCTTCAATGTTGACGTCTCAGGACTAATCAACTCTCTTGACAAAATTGGAGAAAAGGTTCATTGGCCCAAGAAGTGACATTGGGCACAATAGAGAGGATTGTGTCGCATTGAGAAAAAGAAGTGGCTTACCTCTTGAGGAATGGATACCATACTGAGATAATGTCCGAACACACCCAATCCCTTTTGCGTCGAGATTAGAAGTCGTCGACAATTGAGCAGCGACCCCCGTCACCTTCTGCCCCTCACAAGGTAATTAATTTTATTAACGGTGGATCTGATTTATCTAACCTAACCTACTCTGCAGCGAAAAGACACGCTGAGGAGTACTTCTGAGACAAGTCGTCACATGTATGCCGAGTCGCCAGACGAGAAGATGACTGGAGAAATGTATCGATCACCTTCGATGAAACAAACATGTTTGATCCCGTCGATGTCCACCATGACGCTTTAGTCATCTCACTTCGGGTAGCCAATTGCAAAGTGAAATAGGTTTTGGTCGACAATGGAAGCACTGCCAACATCACCGCCATGAAAGTGCTGAAGCAGATGGGGTACAACATGATGGTCTTAACTTGCAGGTGAAATTTGATGTAGTCCAAGATCTGCCCGCATACAACATAATGCCGGGAACACCTTGGCTACACCAAATGGGGGCAATTCTGTCAACTTATCATCAGGTTTTCAAATTTCTGACACCTTGGGTAGTGCAATCCATCCAAGGCAACATAACCGCCGCCAAGTCTTGCTATCAGATCACCATGAAGCCGAACACAACTCCAACGATATCAACATAGCAATCAAAGGGCGATTCCATTCTGGGGGAGGAAGATGATGACAAAACTGAAGATATCTTCATTGATCCAGAACATCCAGAACGGATCGTCGCATCAGCAAAAATGCGTCGACACATCTCAGAGGCAAACTCATCGACTTTCTCATAGAGCACAAAGATGTCTTCGCTTGGAGTCATGATGACTTGATAGGCATCGACCCAAAGATCATCACTCACAGATTGAATGCGAATCGGTCACATAAGCCTGTCAAACAGAAAAGAAAATGTTTTGCCCGGGAAAGGAATGACATTGTCAGTCAGGAGATTGAAATATTGTTACGTACTGGCAAAGTTCGAGAAGTGAAATACACTGACTGGCTTGCTAATGTCGTCGTCGCACGCTAAAAGAAAGGGAAGAAGAGGGGTAAAAAAGCAAAATGATGAGTATGTGTCGACTTCATAGACCTGAACAAAGCATGTTCGAAAGTTTCATTCCCAATGCCTCACATCGACGTACTGGCAGACGCAACGGCAGGGCACAAAATGTTGTCGTTCATGGATGCGTTTAATGGCTATCACCAAATTCAACTACATCCGGACGATCAAGAGAAGACATCAGTCATGAATGAAACAGGTACATATTGTTACATTGTTATGCCTTTTGGTCTAAAGAATGCAGGTGCAACATTCTAGAGGCTAGTCACAATGATGTTTAAAGATCAGTTAGTAAAAACTATGGAAGTTTACACTGACGACATGTTGGTCAAGTCAAAAAACTATGGAAGTTTACATTGGAGTCGTTTAAAAAGTGAGAGAATACAACCTGAAGCTCAACCCGGTAAAATGCACAAATTGTCAGCGAATGAGGGATCGAAGCAAGTCCGGAACAAGTTCGGGCCATTTTCGACATTGAATCACCTAAGTCCGTCAAAGATGTCCAGAGGCCGACCGGACGAGTTGCTGCACTCAACCGATTCATATCCAAGACGTCAGAGAAATGTCGATTGATTTATGACGTCCTTAGAAAGAATAAAAGGTTCGAGTGGACGGAGCAACATGAGAAAAATTGCAACAGCTGAAAGAATACATGACAACACCTCCTTTGCTGGCAAAACCTAAGGATGACTAAGAACTACAACTATACTTGGCGGTGTAGGAACATGTTGTCAGCGTTATAATTGACACAATTGCAAACCCCACTAATAGACATAGAGTTAGAATGTCTTTACCTAGACTGAAATTTTATGATGTAGTCTGATAAATGTCTAGTCTCCATGTATTTTATAACTATCGGAATTTGATTTGGTCTGACCCGATATGGTCTGGTGAGAACTGGTCTGAGACTGAAATAAACCCAAGTAAAAACATCATTAGTCGTCCATAAAAAAGTCATCCATAAAAATGTAATCTGGCTTGTTAAACAAAAAGCAATCGAATTAGCAAACAATGACTACCAAATGCCTTTAAATCTGATTCCAAGTTTCCAACTAACTACAACATACAAACACTCAATTCCGTGTATTTTATTCTCAAAAGAAAAATTATGTGTATTTTACAATTGTCGAAATCTGATTTTGGATCGATCCGATATGATCTGATCAGAACTAATCTGAGACTGAAATAATTCAACAATTAAATTAAAAAAATACAAACAATATTAACAAAATTCGAAATAAAATCTACAAAAACTAATCTGGTCCTCAATAACCTACAGAGTATTAAAATAAATTCCACTTTTGGTTCTACGAGTTTTAGGTCAACTCCACATTTAGGCTATGTTTGGCATGCATAAGTCCCCGACTTCTAGCTTTTATACTATTTAAAAAGTCTTTAAAAACTTCTAGTTGTATGTTTGGCATGCCATTTTTAAGAGCTTTTATAAAAATAAAAGATCTTTTTTGAGATGCTACAGTGAGTAGCATCTTAGATAAGTCTGTAGCTTGTAGTATTAATTAGTCTTAACAGCTTGTATACCAAACAAAGCTAAATCAAACAGTCAGCTTTTTACCAAACATGTACTGCCTTTTCTTTTTAAGATCTTTTCAGTCATTAGAAGCTAACAATTACTAAAAAGCTCATAAAAGTATCTTTTCAGCTAGTTGTGCCAAACATACCCTTAGTCTATGTTTGGCACAACTAGTTGTAGCTGGAGGCTGTTGTCTGTACTATAGGCTATTGTCTGAATCAGAGACTATTGTCTGGAGCTAAATATGCAAGTGCTGAATCTGAACTTCCAGCTGAATGAGGTAGACCTGTTTGGCAAAAAGAGCTGAAAAATGACCGGATAATTTGAAATTAGTTTAAAGGGCATACTAATTTATTAAAAAAACAAAATACTACGTATTTATTATAAAGATATTCATATTTAATAAATATTAAAATTTTAGTATATACGTAGTATTTATATATGTACATGTATATATTTACACAAACACACACACACACACATATTTGTATATTGAACTTTTTATTAATTATAATGATTTTCATATTTATATACCATATTTAGAAAATTTTAGTGTATATACACACACACATATATATCATTGCCAGCTTCTCATTCTATTCAAGCTTTGTTGACTGCCTCAGACCCTCAACTGTGTGCGTGTGCGTGTGTATTCTTGAGTTTCATGGCTACAGAATGGTGTGTTTGATCCTCCACAATTTTCCCTTTCAATTTATTAAGAATTGAGTTGTAATATTATAAAAATGAAACTCTAACTACAGGGGAGTGGGGGAGCTAAATAATATGTAAATGAAGTGATGAAGATGCCATTATGACGGTCAAGAGATTGCTGAAGGGGTGTGACATGCAGCGAAAAAAGAAGCAAGGTTAATTTAGGAACGGATGTCTATTGTAAATACGGCTGAAGTTGGACGCTTGGTTTGTTAGCGTTGTAATGCAACACGATTTTTTCAACTTCAGCCCCTTGTAGTCTGTTATCCAAACACCACTACGTTTGAAATCATTGACTGGATTTAATAAAATTCAGCTCATTAAGAGCTGAAATAGCTTACCAAACATAGACTTAGTCCACATCTTTCACTTTGTTCACTTTTGATACATGATTATTGTGTTTTCGCCCATCTATGGTCCTTCTGGTAATGTTTTCGATGGTTAAAATTGTCAGAAAAGGACCACAAAAACATTACTCAAGTACCAAAAGTGGACAAAGTGAAAGACGTGGACTAAATGTGGAATTGACATATAACACGTAAGACCAAAAGTAGAATTAATTCATTAAGTTTATACTACATTTGTTCTCTTTTAATCGCAACATTGAACTTTTTGCACTATTCACATATTTTACTTTAATTATATTTTATTAATTAATGTATTATAAATTAATTTTTTAAAAAATATTGTTAAATTCTTCTCATTCTAAAATTTTAAAATATGAATTTTTTAAATTTTTTACGAATAGAGAATGAAAGATATTAATGGTCAAACTTGTGTGTTGACAAATATGAAATGTTGACTATTGCAATTAAATTAGAAAGGAGGAAGTACAAGTACTTCGTATGATATTATGTCCATCCACTCACCCATCCATCTATCTATCTAAGATTTTAAGTGACATGGTCAAACCATATTCAAGTAATTCAACTTTTTATTTATTCCTAAAATATTAGTAATAAATGATTTGTGGACGAAAATATGAGTATAAGTTATTACGGGAAGTTTTATAGTCAATGTAACATTAGAATACAATTACAATCATCAAAGTTATTTTTGTCAATTTCTTTTATTTTGGTTATGTATTTCAAATTAAAAAAGGTTCATCACACAAAAAAAGTCTTCTTACACGTGTATGGTTTTGGACTTGTAAGGAAGCTATTATTTTTGCCAAAATGACAACAAAACTTGAAAGACTCTCATTTGAAGTAGCTTGTGGTTTGATATGACATCAATTGTGACACTCATAATGAGGAGGTCCAGATTTGAATCTTATACCAGTTTAAAGATGTTAGTATTAATATAGAATAGAACAAATACTATTATAGATTAGAAAGATACTACGTACTATTATAGAATAGAAAGAAGAGAAAATTATCTGTCCTATGACTAAAGGAGTATGTCTTTCCTAGTACGGAGTATATGACTACATGAAGTTTTATTCCTAGTATATTATTCGCACATGCTGATGGCCATGCACGTGTTCTGTTGAAGGAAGGTGTATCCTTCGCCTTTACTGCAATAAATGTTAAGAGTCGCACACCTCAAAATTTGTTTAGTTTCCGTTTATAAGAAAATACATTTTTACGCAGACAAACATATTGGGGCAATGAAGTCTCTTTGTTTAGCTGAAATTAGATGGATGGTTATGTACAGTGAATTTAGTCATACTCTAGACTCTTGGCGTCTTAAATCACATTATGAGAAAATGTCTTTGTTTTAGTATTATTGTGGTAATTTTCAAAGACTTTTTTCCCTAGAAAGAATTGTCAAAAAAACATTTCAAAGACTTTTTGGATTGAGAGAGCCAGCCATTCAGGAGTCCAACTCTCGCTATGATCAAACCAACAACAGATTTGGGAGAACTCGGTAATATTTGATGATTTAATTAACATACAATACAATGGCCGATGCACATCATCACTCAGCTTCCTCTATGATAGCCTCGACGCGGAGGAGGGCGAAGCCGACGGCAACCCCGACCAGAACAAGTCCCGGAATTATGGCCGCGATCTTGAAAATCTCAGCCGTGGCGTAGTTGCAGGTAGAAGACAGAGCTCCACCGCATCTTCCTCCGCCCCGCGACGGCTCTCTCAAAGCGCCAACGATCTTCGCAAAAGACTCCTCTGCACTGACGGGGAGGCCAAGTCTGGTCACCTGGTTCTGCGCCTTGAGCCCTACAAATGAGTTCAATCCGGTAATGTAATTCACTTTGGCAGTTCTTCTCCGGGAAGGCCTGAAGCTGGTTCCGGTAACTGCTATCGCCTGAGAAAGCGATGTCGAAGCCATTGATCGCTCACCTAAAATTAACAAAGCAGCAGATGAAAGGGAAGTTAAGAAATTGAGATTTCGCATAAACTTGTAAAGGTATTAGTTTGTGTTATGGTTTACCTGATGGAAAGTGGAGATGAGAGGGGGTGGGGAGGTGTTTCAATGGGAGTGTTGATTGGCTATGGTGCGCCAATGTTGATTTTATTATCAACATATATACTTTTCATGATAAAGATTATACTTTTCATAAAGATTATTTATGAAAACATGATACTACATTATACTCTGGAGTAACTATTAATTATATTTATGTAAATACGTTTTATTTTAATAATATATTTGAGAAAAAACTCATACTTTATTGCTTAAAAGAATCTTGTTTAAAACTTATGAATTTCGAACAACCATATGATTTAATTAGGAGTTTTCCCCTCAATATTATTAAATTTAATATAATTTCCAAAAGAGTGACCGCATTTACATTTGGACAAAAATGTGACTAAGATGCTTATTAATGTCACTGCACCACTTCAATGTCATTGCCGTCGTCGTCGCCCATGTCACTGCCGCCGTGTCATTGTCGCCGCCATTGTCTGGGTCACCGCCACCGCCACCACCACCACCGGCCACAGTGACACCTCTATAGTGACATCTCCGCCCCAAATTCTGGCCACAGTGACACGAATACATTGACATCCACCACCACCTCTGACCAGTGACCGCCGTCGATCATAGTGACAACGAATTTTTCAGTGACGCCACTCACCGGAAGATACTCTCGATCACCACCAACAACTCCTGT
Source organism: Cuscuta europaea (assembly GCA_945859875.1). Taxonomy (NCBI): domain Eukaryota; kingdom Viridiplantae; phylum Streptophyta; class Magnoliopsida; order Solanales; family Convolvulaceae; genus Cuscuta; species Cuscuta europaea. Next base: position 7,651,097 of record CAMAPE010000015.1, on the reverse strand, counting down.
CACCACTCCCCATCCCCTTCTTAGCCCCAGCAACACCCTCCTCCCCAGACCCAAGCCCCCAGCCATAGCCCCCTACCCTACCCCAGCGCCCTCTACAGCCCGTCTCCCCAGACTCCAGCCCCCAAGTATTTATACTTTATCAAATTATGTATTGAACCCTAAATGAATAAACACATTTTTACGTAATTGTAAATTTTTATCATCTCGTTTGCGTGAATAGTAAAATTCACGTGGGGCCCACATCGGAAGTGGGGGCCGCCTGATATTATCGAGACCACATATGATATTAATCTTGGCCTAGATAATATGTACATGGTGGTGGGTATTCTAATTGGGCCGTGACAATGGCATAGAGTGGACCGGTTGGTCAAACGGGGCCCAATTATCAGTATCGACAATTTATCTAATAACAGCCTGAAAAGGAATTTCGTAGACTTCTTAATTGAGTTGAAGGACTTATATTCATTCTAAGGTCCAATAAGGATTTAGAACACGACTTATATTTTATTTGATCCGCTAAAGTAAAATATAATTAAAACAGTCCGGAAAATACAACTTTCGGAACCGATTGTACATTTGGGAACATAAAGGGATGACCTCCCACATGGGTGGGGGCCACCCCACGTTTTTTTCCAGCCTTGGTTGGTTAGAGGAGTGTGCAAATGCTGACTTTGGATGAGAGAGCCGAGCTAGGGGGAGGTTGAGACAAGAATTGACTTCAAGAGGACCCCTCACCCCTCATCATTGTCTAATGAGCCCAAAATAGACTCCCATCACCCCCTACAGCCATCCATTCGGATTTGGCATCAACTGAGGTGAGATAATCTCTGCAACCACCTTAATCTTCACCCATTTTCGCACCAAGGCTAAGGAAGAAGAAGGGGAGAAATAGAGAAGACAAAAGAGGAAGTTAGAGAGGAAAACTTGAGATTTTCAAGGTAATGACTTCATTAATCCCATTTCTTTTTTCTTAAACCATCTTATATGATTATTCAATCATATTTCACACCCTAGGATTGTTCTACACGTTTGGAAGTGTAGAATGAGGGGTTGGAAGGTGGTTCTAAGCCCAAGAATGGACTTAGAAGCCAAAGTGACCGGTTCGCCGGAAAATAACCTTTTGGAGGTTATTTGTATTACTATGAGTTTTATGATGATAAAACCTTGTTAGTAACTTGTCTAAGGTATTCAAGGAACTTTCACGGAGTTGAAAGGGTTGCCGGAGTTGTCGCCGGAGTTCGTTGAAGTTCGCCGGAGTTTCGCCGGAGCTGAATCGGGAAGGCTAGAACTTCATAAGCTTCATTAAGGTGAGAAGACGGCTATATGCTTTATAACTTTTGTGTGAGGCATGAGATTACCTAAAGTAATCAAGGATATGTTTTGTGGAATGATTAAAGATAACCAAGTGTTTGCTTATGCCATGATGCCATTTCTTGTTCTTCAATACTCTTTTATGATTATTCAATCATATTTCACACCCTAGTATTGTTCTACACGTTGGGATGTGTAGAAAGAGGGGTTGGAAGGTGGTTCTAAGTCCAAGAATGGACTTAGAAGCCAAAGTAACCGGTTCGCCGGAAAATAACCTTTTGGAGGTTATTTGTATTACTATGGGTTTTATGATGATAAAACCTTGTTAGTAACTTGTCTAAGGTATTCAAGTAACTTTCACGGAGTTGAAAAGGTCGTCGGAGTTGTCGCCGGAGTTCGTCGAAGTTCGCCGGAGTTTCGCCGGAGCTAAACCGGAAAGGCTAGAACTTCATAAGCTTCATTAAGGTGAGAAGACGGCTTTATGCTTTATAACTTTTGCGTGAGGCATGAGATTACCTAAAGTAATCAAAAACATGTTTTATGGAATGATTAAGAATAATCAAGTGTTTCCTTATGCCATGATTTTGCATAAAACATAGTTGAAAAGCATGTTATGTAGGTTTGGTGATTAAAAATGTGACAACTTATTATGTGTGGTGTTCCAGGGATCAAAAATGGTATTTTTGGATCAAGAACGTCAAGAAGTATAAGTGTATAAAATTTCACGTTAATCGGACTTCGTTTGGGCGGTCAAACGAGCGTTGACCGCCAAGACGAAGGTGATACCCGACCGGGTATGGGTAAATACCCGACCGGGTTTTGATTAAAAATGGCTCCAGAAGCCACTGTCACACTAGACTCGACCGGGTATGGGTATAGACCCGACCGGGTCTAAAGTAAAGTTGGCTCCAGGGGCTACTGCCTCACCCCACCCGACCGGGTAAGGTTGGATACCCGACCGGGTATTGGGTTATGCTCAGAACGGGCAGTTTTGAGTAGGTTAACGTGGGCCGTTCAGGTGGGACCCGCCCACGTTGGATCCTAAGGATTGTTATATGACTATAGGGCTAGGCATTGTCCATAGTTAAAGGAATGAAAGTTTAGCCATATCCGGGTTAGGATTTGGTAGAGGATAGACTGGGGATTGAGTGCCCTTGGACGGTAAACGATCCAGAATACTCCAGGTGGGGTCGAGTACCATTGGACGGTAAATGATCCAGAATACTCCAGGTGGGGTCGAGTACCCTTGGACGGTAAATGATCCAGAATACTCCAAGTGGGGTCGAGTACCCTTGGACGGTAAATGATCCAGAATACTCCAGGTGGGGTCGAGTACCCTTGGACGGTAAATGATCCAGAATACTCCAGGTGGGGCCGAGTACCCTTGGACGGTAAATGATCTTAAATACTCCAGGTTGGGTTGAGTGCCTTGGACGGTAAATGATCCTAAAACACTCGGTAGTATGAATCGAAGGTAGACTATAGCTTGTGAGCTAGGCAACCGGGAAAGGAGTGAGAAAAGTCAGGTAAGAACTTTGTCTCTAAAAGACTCTTTAAGGTAAATGACCTACGGGTTGAGTATTTTACGAGTATATATACAGTATGTATAATCGGGTGGATGAGAGACATCTATATATATGTATCACCCTATTTTTGGGTCTCGTGTCTGAAACATTAGTTATTCTTCATATATCATGCTTGTCACTAGTACTTCTATGGAGTACTGACCCCTCCGGGGGCCCTCACATTTTTCAGGTTGAGGTTAGAGTCCTACTACCTGCACCTTTGCCTAGGGTGATCATTCGAGGAGGAAGACGTGGTTCGTGCTTCCATTCGTATTTTTGAAATTTATAAACTGCTCATGGATTTTTGAACAATGTTTTCATTAAAACAGTTGGGGGCCTGCGTGCCCGTGTTTGCCACGTGTGGCTAAGTATCAAACATATTATTATTTCTGCATTTGTTTGATTATCATATTGATGTTGATTGTATGTGTTTACTAATCGGTTTGGCAATAGAATCAATCGGACGCCTTGTACAATTCAATAGGGATGAACTGTTGTTGTTCTTATCGGGTTGTACGGCGGTTGTCTACGTGGCTCGGATGCGGTCCGGGGCGTGACATTGGATGTTGTTGTTGTTTGTTTTTTTTATCTAGGGCCTACGAGTTTGTTTTAAAATTTATACTTTTGAATATTAATAATATATGTTTCAATATGATTTGTGCATAGTAGGTATTTTTCTATTTAGGGCATCCAAAATGCTTTAGACGCCCCTGGTCTCTGTGCATGAGCGTTGTGAGGGAGTCAATCTAGGCACCGGCCCGGTCCAAATTTAAAAAATGTTTCAAGTGTTTGGGTGAAAGTGTAGAAGTGCTTCTTGTGCTCTATTTTTTGGGTGAACTGTAAGTATATTAAGAAAGAAACACCCAAGAAAAAGGGGTTCAAGGATGTACAAACAAACAGGAAACAAAAATGCAAGTTGTCCACAAACATGGAGTCATGGACAACCCAAAAACAGCAAAACAGACCGCCAACAAAACGCAAACAACCCATCTCAAAAGGAGAGGGAGAAGCACAAAAACAGCCAAAACAAGGCAGCCCAAAACAGCACAACAAGCAAGAAAACCTTCACCAAAACAGAAGTGAAGGTTACAAAGAAGCTTACAACTTTACTAGCTCAAACGTGTAGATACTATACAAAATCTTGTATGTGATATACTGTATTCTAGCAAAAACAGCATCTTCACTTGGAGTCGGACCGTCAAAGGCAGTAGCATTTCTGCTTCTTGTGCTCTAATTTACTCCTAGAAGCTGCTTTTTAGAAGTTTGGGGAGACCAGCTTCTGAAAACTGATGCTGCATCTGCTTCTGCTTTAAAAAAGAAGCAGAAGCAGAATTAGTTACAAACACCTTCTTAGTACTCCCTCAATCCCAAAGTACAATTGACACACAGATTAAGATAGTAAGTATTGTGTGATGGAGAGTTGTGCAGATGAGAGAGAAATGTGTAAGAATGCGTAAGAAATTATTTGAACCACAAATTCTTTGCCAAAAAGGGAAAGATGAAATAATTTTGGGACTGACGAAAACGGAAAGTATGAAAATAATTCTGAGATAGAGGAGTATAAAATATAGTGTTTTGTGTTAAAGTTTTCCAAAAAAACTTTGTACCAGCCTATTGTCCGTGTATTGAGGCTTATCATGATTTAAATGCTCGTTGGAGTTTAATTGACTCTGATCATATAGTTTTAAGATCAACATGATAGGACGCTTACTTAAAGCTTTATATGTCGATTTGTATGACTATACACATTCAGTATGGGATAACTTAATAATAATATCATTATAGTTAAGTTAATTTGTAAACTGGTATGGACTGTTCAAAATAAAGGTGAGAGGATTGGCGTTTCCAGCTCCAACGGTTTTGCTTCAGACAAGAGAAAAAAAGGGCCTCAAGGAAGCCTCCAGGATCCAGCAATTTTTCTTCCAGTCTGCAGAAGTCCAGCCTTAAACCTCTAATCCTCCACGCAGCGCACGCTCCAGGAATCAAGCGGTTATGTTGCTTTTGCACTTGTGATATTCAAAGTTTGCATAGACGTGACCTAGGTACGTTGTTCAATCTGTCCAGGGCAAATGCAAATACACTGTATCACCTGCTGGCTGCTCCTATACGCAAACCACTTAAAACACAATTTTTTTTGCCAGTCTTTGACGCTTCATGAATCTTCAAATCCAACACATACTCTTCAGGAATCACTTTGAATTCTTAGGTTAGTAACCGATATCTTCATATTTTGAGTTTTTGTCTTCATTGAAACCCTTCACGCTAAAGCTTAAGCTTAAAGGAGTTAACGAACTGACGAGTGATGAACTGTTCTCCGCAAGTGTACCGAGTCATGACTCCAGACTCCTTGTGACCTACAGACCTGCTCTCCACGACTCCACACAACTACACAACTTCTTCGCGATCCTTGGTTATGTGGCTATGTGTTGGGATTCATTCATTCAGTTGATTAGATCAATTAGTGTTTTACTGTTTTTGTTCAATTTACAGTGTAAAACCCGAAAAGCATTTTACAATTGTCAGTCAATTGATTTTAAATTCTGTAATTTGTGTGTAAATGTATAATCTGGCTGTGAGTGAATAGCCTTATGTCCAGTAATTCTGGAAACTCTGATAGTATTTTACATTAAATTTCAATCTTTTTATTGATTGCTGGGATCATAAGATGCAGTTACTGAATCAAATATGAATATGAAATAAAACCTGAATTTAATTTAAATACAAACTACATGTTCTCAAATTACACCAGTTCCCTAAATATTTCCTTGATTGCTTGGGAAAACCTAAAAATCTAAAATAAGAATTAGGCCGTTTTCATGTGTGCAATCTACACTAGTGGTGTTTCCTGAACTATTCTCTTATGAAAGAAACAAAGGATGTATGTGAATTTTAGTAATTTACCGTAGTAAATTTAATTTAGCAGAAATGGGAAAGTTTCTACTTTTTAATTTTATACTCCGTATTTCATATTTATTAATCGTTTTAATGAACTTTATATTTTTTCGCTGTTTACTTAATACATAGTAGTTTCTTATGTAATTTTTGTTTTTTGCCTCTAATGTGGGGCCTCAATATCACATTAAGAAAAAGTCCTCTCAAACTTTTTAGGTTCTTATGGACTTGGAGCTGTTGAAACTTACTAAATCCAAACTTCTAAAATTCTTTCTCAAGTACTTGCAGCCTGCAAGTTGTAGGTGTGGCAACAATCTAAGGAATTAAATTTGACTGTTCCTAATTTGAATGTACTGAGATGTGTGTGTATGTGGTTCTGTGTGTGTGTATCACATTACTGTTAACCACTTCAGATCCAAATCAAGAACATTCAAATAGCTGTTAAAAAGAACCAATCTTTCCTTAAAATTCAGAGATAACCAGGATGACTAGTACCCGTTCCTAGTCGAGTACATAGTCTCTTCAATAGTTCAATTCCTCAAGTGTAGCATTGTTTCTTCAAACATGTAATCCAATCCTATTTTGTTTCTAGCCCGAATGTCATAATAATCTCCATCATGCTTTGGCGTATGACCTGTTAAATATGGATTTCTCCATTTTAGATATAGAGTATTGCTTTTCATAATTTTTTGTTAAGTTAGAAGTAGCCACTCGGCCAGAAGCATCTGGGAAAAATCGATTCAGGAATTGTTCTATTTTTTGGTGTTAACTCTGCGTGCATGCTTTTTTACAATATCAGAAATCAATGAATCTCCCTTTTCAATGAAATCATTATATTCAAAGACTTACAATTGTTTGAATAAGTGCTTTGAGTCTGAGACTTTAAAAGATACATAAGAAAATAATACTGAAATTATGAAAAGGTGTCGTGATATTTAAGAAAGGTGAAATTATGTGGTTGATATTGAATTGATAAAATATTAATAAATTATAAAATAAGAATGAATGAGAATCACACAAGTAACACCAAATATGGTAAGACACAAACTTAGTGAGACGGATAAAAAAGGAAAATTAGTGGGATGTCACACAAGTAATACATGCACCGATACAATGTTCATCGTATGCATGAGTAACTTCTGCCCATACTCTAACGCTCCTATATAGTGTGTTTTTGTATCTGACACCATATTCTTTATCCAATTTGGCATTTTTCTCTTTTCTTTCCTCAGTGTTACACCATAGGGATCATGGCATTGTATACATTATTTTCTCTTGCTCAATAGAAACTCTTGCGTAGCCTGACCAATTAAAGTTGATAAGAAACTCTTACATTTATTTGCAGGCTGAAGGTAACATGGCAGGAGTCATAACAAATTTCTTTATCGCATCTTTGTTTATGTGGGCAGTTCCTATTGCAATTCTTTATGGTTTCAATCATAATTTATTCCCTGGTAAGCTTTCTTCATATTTATGCTGTAGGCTATTATAAATAGATTCTATTTAGATTTAATTTATTAGTTTGGAAAATATAGATTATAGCTTTGCATTACTTTTAATTTTTTAAAAATCCAATGAGAGCCGTCTTTGGTCATTGTGGCATCAGCTCGGTTTTTGTTTCATATGGAACAGGTATGACTGACTTCTCTCCGTACTCTGTAACACTGCTCAGTGGGTTTCTAGCTGTCATTTCCGTCAACGTTGTTATAGCATTTTACATTTACATGGCAATGAGAGAAAGCTCAGAGAAGCATGAACCGGATCCTAAATTCCTTGCAGATGCCAAGGCTAGTAGTGTCAGCCTCAGGCAGGATGGTCAGGGTGATACAAATGATTCATCAGTAACACATTCAAAAAATGAATAGGTAACTTAAATAAAACCTACTACTAACTTTAGTTCCCTGTTCCTATAAGTCCTGAATTGCAACACTGATAAATGATGGATCTTAAAAAAATGCTGTATAGTTGTAGGTTCTTGTTCAATACTTCTAGTTTGGAAAGTGTTGATTACAATCAAACTTGTGAACTTGTGGTTAGGTTCCATGCTCCACCCACTGTGCCACCACTTCTAGGGAATCTGGGCGAGTGGTCGTTATGAGAACACCTGTAATGATGTTATCATAAGCACATTTTCATAAATGTGAACATTCAATTCTCATCCAGTGTTCTAGAACTCGCTAGGCGCTAGTCAGACGGATGAGGGGCACCTAGCGCCTAGACATCAACTAGGGGCCGACTAGGCTGGTTTTTTGGCCGATTAGTCATCCACAGGTATGTAATGCTTAGCGCCTAGGGGCCGATTAATCGGACCGACTAGGCTGATTTTTAGAACAATGTCCTCACCTATCATTTATTAACCTTGTTTAGGTATTCCTTTATCCATTTACCTTGTAGTTATTTTAGAATAGTTGCAAACAAACTTCCATATGAATTTAGAAATAGTTACAAAAATGCCACTCTATGAATGTGAGCCATTGACTAAAAAATGAAAGGTGAAGATTAAAAGTTTCCATTATAAGATGTGGTTATGGTTACAGTTGTTCTCAGTGTTAGTGACAATTGCCATTGTCCATGGGCTATTACCTGCTATGGTGTTGTATGATTTTGGTCATGTGATGGGGGGAGGTGGTGAACCCTGATTGGAATGCTATTTCCAGGCACACATCTTTGCCAACTAGACCACCTCATTTGTTATTCGGACATTTCATCCGCCCTCTAATTTGATTATTTGATGTTTATCATTTTGTTCCTGGAAACAGTCTCTTTGTGCTTTAGTACAAGTGTAAGACTGCGTACATCCGACCCTCCTTACCCCACCGTAGGCGGGACTATGGGAGCCTTTGCGGCACTAGGGTAATGATGATGATGTTATCATTTTTTTGTTCTTTTATGTTCTATTACTTCTATATGGTGTTATCATACAAATTTAATTAAAAAGGCATACTTTGTCCCCTATTTATGTGATAGTCTGAAGTCTTCAACACACCTACTTTGTGTTAATTAATTGACACGTAGAATAAGGAATCCATATTCTTTGAACTATTTTCATCCGGCCTGCAAGTCCGTAGATGGAGATTGGAGAAATATTCTAACAAACATAAATTTACCCTAGTTCTTGTGATATATGCTCAGGTCAGGACTCAGGTGTATATTATATACTGAGCGCAGTTCCTACTCCATGTATTTTACGACTGATATTAATTATTCTTTTGAGTAATTAATTAAGTTAATCACAGAAAGAAGAAAAGCATATAACTTTAGGCATTAAATGCCATAGTAATATGGCACCTGTTCATCAGTATATATATATATATATATATATATATATATATATATATATATATATATATATATATATATATATATATATATATATATATGTCAGTAATCAAGATAACCTTTTCTTTCCGTTGACATATACAAATCTCTCTCTCTCTCTCTCTCTCTCTCTATATATATATATATATATATATATATATATATATATATATATATATATATTGTTCAGACATTTTGTTGCCATATATGTTAGTATGACATGTTCGTTTGCTGTATATTAGGTTGACATTATGAACAATGAATATCAAGGACAAAGGAAAAGGGGCGCTACTGCAGTGTTGGTTGAATCTATTGTACTGTGTGTTGATTTCTGAGGGATTCACAAAGCCGTGTAGGAAGAGCTTGGAGAGCTGTGTTTTTCAAATTTCAACATGACTGACGTCTGCAGCTTTATTCCTCATATTGATATCGTGTATGAAGATTGTTGTAGAAAGAACCACTTTGTTTTTAACATAATAAATTGTGCCCCCCCCCGCAAAGTTTTTGAACAAAGAAAGATGATTAAAAACCAGTGCTTGCCTTCCAAAAAAGAAATCATTATTTGAGGTCCTGTGTATGTCATCTTTTAGGTTGTTGCTTAGGAATGGTGATGAACGTGTAGCTCTTCTTACAGTTTATATTATTAAATGAAAGAAATTGTTATTACTATTCTTATAATTGTGGTTCTATTTTTTTTAACTTTGACCTTCCCCGTCTCTTTGAATTCTTTATGTAACAGCATGTCCGCATGGCTACGGAGGTAAAATTCAAACTCAGTTGGGTGGCATATCTTTGAGTCCACAATTGTAGCTTGCAAAAGTGCAAAACGTTGCCATTTTCTAATCAGCCATGGAGGCGTGAACACCATGAATGGAACGGAAATAGTTATATTTTGCTCATTTTCCATCCCATACCAAATGGGACTAGTCGAGCCGAGCCCGAGTTTATGTAGGCTCGAGCTCGAGCTTGCAATATATTGTATTGGCTCGAGCTCGGCTCGAACGAGCTTAAAAAATCCGGGCTCGAGCTCGACTCGCAATTCGCAAATATTGACATGGTTCGGCTCGACTCGATAATTTTGGTTCTTCAACTCAAATGTTACAAGTTCGATTAGCTCGAAAGTTCTGGTTCGAACTCAAGCTCAAGTATGAAACAATCTTTGAATATTTGTACTTAGTATTTACAAATTGAAATTTACATGCCCAACAATTAAAAGTAGAGAAAATGTTGTCCAAAATATATAAAAAATGATCAAACCGTGATGATTTAACTGAAACTAGAGTTACGGGAATGGAAAATATAATCTCTCCGATCCTCATATACATTTACCAATCGGTATTATATATATATATATATATATATATATATATATATATATGTTAATATATATTATATATACTAATATATATTATGTATTAATTTATATTAATATTATATATATATATATATATATTAAATATATAAATATACACACATAAAACTAGGCTCGTGAGCCGGCTCACGAGCGAGCAAGCCTAAAATTAGTAGGCTCGTTTATGGCTCGATTGCTTAATGAGCCGGCTCGAGCTCGAGTTTGATCGAACAAGATTCGACCTTTGATCGAGCAGCTCACGAGCGGCTCACGAGTGGCTCAGCTCATTTGCACCCCTAAATGGGACAAACCATATAGAAGAGGACTTTGAATTCTACTTTCAACATTTCCCATGGACTAGTGTTGGACTCGGGTCGGGCCACCCGGCCCGGCCCGTTACTGTGCGGGACCGGGACCAGCCCGGTTCTCGGGTCCAGGTCCGGGTCAGGCCTAGGCCCGGGGGGTAGGGCGGTTCCGGGCTTGGGTCTCACATTTGGTGAACCGACCCAGGTCAAATTGATTTTTTTTCATTTTTTGGGTTCCACCCGGGTTGGGCTTGATGGGTAGGATGGGTTTGGGGGGGGGGGGGGGGTGGAAGAGTGGGGGGTGGGGGCTTAGGAAAGCAAAAAAAAAAATACCCAAATCGGAGGCCCGGCCCCGGACCAGACCCGGTGGCTACCCGGGCCGATCCCGGGTCCACCATTCCTGAACCGCCGGCCCGCCGGGCCTAGGCCCAACCCGGACCCGGCCCGGACCCAAGTCCACCCCTACCATGGACTATACGAAAGGGGATTAACTTCTATTTTTTGCATATTTTATTAGAGATACTTAAATAATTACAGAAATAAAACAAAAGATAAGATCTTCCATACTTGAAAACGTAAATGAGCAAACCCCACTCGACACTTGCGCGCAGCCTGCTCAGCACTTGCACGAAAATCAAGATGAAGGTGCTTTAATATGGTGAAATAGTGACACCTTTTTTACATAGAAATGTTGAAAATGCAATTATATACTACTCCCTCTGTCCCATAAAATTCTTCCCACTTTCCTTTTTGGGCCATCCCAAAAAATTCTTCCCACTTACCATTTTTGGACAATTTGTGTGATTCACATTCATTTCACCTTTTTCTTACACAACCACAGCCATACATTTCCACTTTCTTAATCTCCGTGACAAGTCAAAGTGAGAAGAATTTTATGGGACAGAGGTAGTACCAATTTTTGTTCGTTCGCGTCATGCCATATAGTTCCAAAGAAGTGAGAGAATATTTACTTAGACCTTTCGTATCTCTTTGAATTCTATATATAGGGGCTTGTCCAAATAATACAAATGAGCTTGCAATATTCCATTTAGAATCTATTCTAACTTACTTGACACAAAGCAAAATACAGAGTAAGTTTTTTTAGAAGAAAAACATAGTATAATAAAGAAGGGAAAGAGATGCACCCATGTGAAACTAAGCAGAAACAACCAAGATGAATACTTTGACTCAGAGAGTTTATATTGAAAAGAAAGAGATTATAAATGATTATAAATGCTTCGTGATTAATACTAGTGTCTCTATTTTTATATAGTCGGGTAGGGAAGATAAGGGTTTAGAATTCTAAGCCCTTCGCCGACCCAATATGTGCTGCAAAGGTAGAAATCAAACTCTGTAGGGTGGAAACAGTATTTCTACCCACAACAGTACCTCACAAAATGCTGCCACTCTCTTATTAGTCAGACGACGAGGCTTGTGATTGCAAGGGAACAGGTGAGTTTGGTGCCTCTTCTGAACATCAACAAAGATATCAGGAAGCAGGTACCTATACTCTCATGTTATTTGATCATTGGTGGTGGAAGAACACAAACATCTATAGCAGTAAGTTCAATGGTCAGTTTCTTTCAAATCCACCTACTAATTTATCCTTGTTAAGTTTATCGGTTTCAACAGCCTTAGTGAAACTTTACTCCCTTTCGCGCTGATACAGACACTGTTCAGTTGCTTTGAACTAAAAAACTTGATTGCGTTCGAACTTACTAGATGCACTGTTGTCATTGGTAGAAGGAAAATTTTTGCTGGATCAACAATTTTCTTGTTCATCATATTTCACTCCCAATTAACCCGGCACGATTAGCCAAAAATTCACTTTAATTATTTTTCAATATTTTTGTATAGCTAAATAAATAACTAAAGAAACAAAGAAGATAAAATCCTCCATACTAGAAAAATAATTACACGGAGTCCGCTCAACACTCGCACGGATCCGCATATTTGGTATGTGAAGTTTCCTTGAAAGGAATTTACTAGACACAATTACTTAACATTTATGATTACATGTTCATTTTACTTAACTTATAGTTGTCACTAGGAAGAAGAAAGCTTTGCACTATAAGTATTTGTCATTCTTTATTTTTACTGCAAGATCTAATTCATTTGTGGTATGGAAATAAAGACACAAAATCAATGCGGCAAAAGAGAAATTTATGGATCCAGTGCATTGGGCATGCAAAATAGATCACTGATTAAATTAATACCATTCCATGGGAAAGAGTTGCACCCATGTGAAACTAAGCAGAAGCAGCCTAGATAAATACTTTGACTCAGAGAGTGTATATCGAAAAGAAATAGATTATAAATGATTATACATGCTTCGTGATTAATACTAGTGTGTCTATTTTTATATAGTCGGGTAGGGTTGATAAGGGTTTAGAATTCTAAGCCTTCGCCGACCCAATACGTGCTGCAAAGGTAGAAATCAAACTTTGTACGGTGGAAAGAGTATTTCTACCCACAACAGTACTTGGCAAAATGCTGCCACTCTCTTATTAGTCAGACGGCGATGCTTGTGATTGCAAGGGAACATGCGGGTTTGGTGCCTCTTCTCAACATCAACAAAGCTATCAGGAAGCAGGTACCCGTACTCTCACGTTATTTGATCATTGGTGGTGGAAGAACACAAACATCTATAGCAGCAAGTTCAATGGTGAGTTTCTTTCAAATTCACCTACTAAATTATCCTTGTTAAGTTTATCGGTTTCAACAACCTTAGTGATACTTTTCTCCCTTTTGCGCTCATAAAGACATTGGTCAGTTGCATTGAACTAAAAAACTTGATTGCATTCGACCTTACTAGAGATGCAGTGTTGTCATTGGTAGGACGAAAATTTTTGCTGGATTAACAATTTTCTTGTTCATCATATTCCACTCCCAATTAACCCGACCCGATTAGCCAAAAATTCACTTTAAATTTTTTCAATATTTTTTATAGAAAAATAAGTAACTAAAGAACAAAGAAGATAAATTCCTCCATACCCGAAAAATAATTACACGGAGTCCGTTCTACACATGCATGGATCCACATATTTGGTATGTGAAATTTCCTTGAAAGGAATTTACTAGACACAATTAGTTAACATTTATGATTACATGTTCATTTTACTTAACACATAGCTATCACTAGGAAGAGGAAAGCATTGCACTATAAGTATTTGCCTTTTTATATTTTCCATCATTTCCAAAGGAGCCAAAGATTCATTATTTTTTGGCTTGAGATTATGATGGAATAAAGCAAAATGGCTCACTAAGCTGTCTGCGCTTCGTTGTTATTAAGCAGCAGTCAGTCCATGCAATTTTGGACGCGATTTTCACTATGGGTCATCCGAAAACAGTTTCTATGTGCTTTAGTATAGGGGTAAGATTGCGTACATCCGACCCCCTCTTACTCCACCGTAGGTGGGAGCCTTTGCGGAACTTGGGTAAATGAAAATGATGATGAAAATGATATCTAATTCATTTATGGTATGGAAATAAAGACACAAAATCAATGCGGAAAAAGAGAAATTAATTGATCCAGTGCATTGGGCATGCAAAATAGATCACTGATTAAATTAATACTATTCCAGGTAAAATTTATAATATAAATTCCTCCACTTCACTTTCTAATATGTAATGTGGAAAGAGAAATGAAAAAATACCCCGCCTTTTGTTTGTTATCGTCACAGAAGTGAGATAGACCACTAACTTTGATCTTTCCCGACTCTTTGAATTCTTTATGTAACAACATGTCCGCATATTGCCAGCATGGCTACGAAGGTAAAATTCAAACTCAACTGGGTGGCATATCTTTGAGTCCACAATTGTACCTGGCAAAACATTGCCATTTTCTAATCAGCCATAAGAGCACCATGAATGGAACGGAAATAGTTATATTATGCTCATTTCCCATCCAATATGCCAAATGGGACTAACCATATAGAAGAAGACTTTGAATTCTACTTTTAACATTTCCCATTGACTAATTTTTAGAGATACTTAAATAAGTACAAAAATAAAGCAAAAGATAAGCTCTTCCATACTTGAAAAGGTAAATGAGCAAATCCCGCTCGACACTTGCGCGCAGCATGCTCGGCACTTGCACGGAAATCAACATGTAGTGAGATAGACCACTCAGAGAGTTTATACTGAAATGAAAGAGATGGAGACAGCTAGGCTAAAAAAGATTATAAATGCTTCGTGAATCATGATCAATAATAGTGTGTCTATTTCTATATAGCCAGGTAGGGTTGATAAGGGTCTAGAATTCTAAGCCCTTCGCCGACCCAATACGTGCTGCAAAGCTAGAAATCAAACTCTGTAGGGTGGAAAAAGTATTTCTACCCATAACAGTACCTGGCAAAATGCTGCCACTCTCTTATTAGTCAGACGGCGATGCTTGTGATTGCAAGGGAACGGGCGGGTTTGGTGCCTCTTCTGAACATCAACAAAGCTATCAAGAAGCAGGTACCCATACTCTCACGTTATTTGATCATTGGTGGTGGAAGAACACAAACATCTATAACAGTAAGTTCAATGGTCAGTTTCTTTCACATTCACCTACTAAGTTATCCTTGTTAAGTTTATCGGTTTCAACAACCTTAGTGATACTTTGCTCCCTTTTGCGCTCATAAAGACATTGGTCAGGTGCTTTGTACTAAAAAACTTGATTGGTTCGAACTTACTAGATGCAATGCTGTCATTGCTTGGA
Source organism: Cuscuta europaea (assembly GCA_945859875.1). Taxonomy (NCBI): domain Eukaryota; kingdom Viridiplantae; phylum Streptophyta; class Magnoliopsida; order Solanales; family Convolvulaceae; genus Cuscuta; species Cuscuta europaea. The sequence goes on along the minus strand of CAMAPE010000015.1, from coordinate 7,635,650 downwards.
GGAAAAATTTTGCTGGATCAAAAATTTTCTTGTTCATCATATTCCACTCCCTATTAACCCGACACGATTAGCCAAAAATTCACTTTAAAATTTTTCAATATTTTTTATAGAAAAATAAGTAACTAAAGAAACAAAGAAGATAAATCCTCCATACTCAAAAAATAATTACACGGAGTCCGCTCGACACATGCACAGATCCGCATATTTGGTATGTGAAATTTCCTTGAAAGGAATTTACTAGACACAATTAGTTAACATTTATGATTACATGTTCATTTGGTATGTGAAATTTCCTTGAAAGGAATTTACTAGACACAATTAGTTAACATTTATGATTACATGTGCATTTTACTTAACTTATAGCTGTCACTAGGAAGAGGAAAGCTTTGCACTATAAGTATTTGTCATTCTTTATTTTTACTGCAAGATCTAATTCATTTATGGTATGCAAATAAAGACACAAAATCAATGCGAAAAAAGGGAAATTTATGGATCCAGTGCATTGGGCATGCAAAATAGATCACCGATTAAATTAATAATATTCTATGTAAAAATTAGAATATAAATTCCTCCACTTCACTTTCTAATATGGAATGTTGAAAGAGAATTGAAAAAATACCCGGCCTTTTGTTTGTTATCATCACAGAAGTGAGATAGACCACTAACTTTGACCTTTCCCGTCTCTTTGAATTCTTTATGTAACAGCATGTCCGCATATTGTCAGCATGGCTATGGAGGTAAAATTAAAACTCAACTGGGTGGCATATCTTTGAGTCCACAACTGTACCTGGCAAAACGTTGCCATTTTCTAATCAGCTACGTGAGCACCATGAATGGAACTGAAATAGTTATATTTTGCTCATTTTCCATCCAATATACCAAATGGTACTAGCCATATAGAAGAGGTCTTTGAATTCTACTTTTAACATTTCCCGTGGACTATACGAAAGGGGATTAACTTCTCATTTTTGTATAAATAATTAGAGATGCTTAAATGATTACAGAAATTAAGCAAAAGATGAGCTCTTCCATGCTTGAAAAAGTAAATGAGCAAATCCCGCTTGACACTTGCGCGCAGCCTGCTCGGGACTTGCACGGAAATTGTTGGTCCCAGTTATATAGGTAATAGTCTAGAGGGGGGTGAATAGACTGTTATGGATTTAGCCTCAACAGGCTGGCAGCAGAGGTATTCTGGTAGGGGTTCTGTCTAGTTTAGCCTCACAGAGAAGTAAAGGCTCTAGGCCTTCTGTTAACTCACAAGACACGTTCTGCTGAACACAGAGACCAAGTCTTTGGAGTTAATTAGTTAGGATGTTTTTACTTGGACTGTAATTTGCTGGTCTGGTTTCTTTGTATTTTTATAACTATCCAAGTCTGGTCTGGTCTGGTCTGAACTGGTATGGTCCGATCTGGTCTGGTCTGGGACGAATTACAGTCCAAGTAAAAACATCCTTAAAGTAAAAAGCAAGTATTAAAAGCAGTAAGTAAATGACACCAGGGATTTTTATAGTGGTTCAAGGAACAACGTGTTCCTCTAATCCACTGTTCCACTAAGCTTGTAAAAACTTCATATTACACAGCTTTAGTCCTAGAACTTAAGAAGCTCTCCACGTCTTCTATAAGTGTAGATGTCTTCTAGGATGCACTTCCTTGCTTCCTTTAAGAAGCTCTCCATGTCCTTTCACTGAGTCTCCTTGAAGTATCCCCACTTCACTACTCCAGTTACTTTGGACGTTCTTCTTTGATAAGAAGGTTGCTTTGTAAAAACAGGGGTTTCTCCAACTTGCTTCGTCACAAAAGATGTGTGGATGAAGTGCTTGAAGTGTTGAAGAGCAAGAGAAACTTTGCTCTTGTTGGAATAAGAAGTTGTGAAAATAATATCCTTCTAGCGTGAAGCTTTTCTTTTTTAGGAAGATGAAGTTGAAGTCTCAAGAAAGCTTTTTGAATGTTGTAAAGAGCAAAAGTTACCCGGTTGTTCTTCAAGTTGTATCATACTCCCTCCGTCCCAATTTGCTTTGCAAAATTTCCTATTTTGGTTGTCCCAATATGATTTTCCACTTTCTATTTTAGGTATGTAAATAAGAATAAAGTGACAAATCTACCCTTACTTTTACTTTTTTCCCACTAACTTAAAGACATCTACTTTTAGGAAGATAGGCAAAAGTGTAAAAAGCAAACATCATTTATTGTCATTCCTTAATCCTTGTGCCGGTCAAAGTTTGCAATTCAATTCAGGACGGAGGGAGTATATACTAGGGTTGTCTTCCCGTTGGAGGAGGGAGGCAACTGCATTAAATGCTCGTACTATAGAGTTGACCTGTAGGACCCAGTAAAGTAGCCGACTTGCTATTTTGGGGGCGTGAAAATCTTTTCCTGGTCAATCATCAGGTTTAGATATCCCAACGTGTGAAGCTCATTAAATGAGCATTAAATGCTTGTACTGTAGCTTTTCTGTTGGAATCTCCTAGTCGTTGAGGGAATCTTCCGTTAGTTTCACCGGCTAACAAAAACTTCTAAGTGTGAGGCCTTCTGGTGTGCAACAGAGGAGCAGTCAAAGAGAACCTCGAGCACTTCTGCCGGGATAGAGGCTAACAGAGGACCTGGGGGGTCTTCTGTCCAGTCGACTATACTAATGTGGTTACACTTGGAAAATATTTTTAATACAAAATTCTAAAGGGGTACTCTAATATCCTAATTAATCTAGCATCATCAAAATCTAAATACATTTATTTCTTACAATTTCCCCCTTTTTGATGATGCCAAAACCCTTATTCTACTTCCTGAGAAGTGCCTTTCACCATAAAAAAAATAAGTTAAAAACTTTCATTATAAATCTAGGTGGGCAACTTAGCATAGGAAAGTAGTAAGAGTAAGAAAACAAACAAAATAAATCACAATGTATCAGAGCACAACTAAAACAATCAGACCGAACAAAAAGGGTTAGCAGATAACAGAACAGATAGGATAAGTAATTGCCTTACAATCAGAGAGGCAGAGATGTAACTTTATTATGCAGATAGAATACAGGGGTGTTTTGTTACACATTTTCCCTTAATGCTGCAGCCAGGGCTAAGTCTTCTAACCCTTGTAACCTTCTCAGTTATGCATTCACCTTTTCTCTTATCTTAGTGAGATTTCCTGGTTGTTGATAAGAAGCCCAGATGGGAGAAAGCTTGTAGCCTAGATAGTTCAGAACACCTTCATGAATTGTTTGGCATGTAAGTGCATTCTTCTTGTACCAATATTCTGCTTCTTCTAGGGATCCACCACATCTGACTCTTACATTGCCTTCACTGCCCATGTAGAGGTTCTGTTGTTGTGTGGGAGTCATTTTCTGCTTCATTTCTTCGAACTGAGTTCTGTCAATCTTCTGAGATCCACCCAATCTCCAATCAGTGAAGTTCAGGACCTTCCTCTTCTTAGAAGTCTTTTTGGGAGGAGATGGTGGCCTAGGTATGCCAACTGCTCTCTTTTTCTGGATAGCAGCTTGAAAAAAGGGTGTTGGGTCAACAGAAGTTGATGTTCTACCCGAGGTTCTAGTAGGTCAAGGCTTACTGGGTTGAGAGTCTTCTTCCCCCTTTTTGGCATCATGTAGATCTTGGAGGAGTAATAGGAGCTTCTCAAACTCTGAGGCGTGGGCTTTGCCAAGATCTTCAACAGAAGAGGGTATGGAGTTGGTGACTTCTGCCAGCGTGTCTAACAGACTCTGTTGATGTTCCATGTTAAAGGTTATGTTCTTAGTGTTGGTTTCTAACAGAATAAGCTGGTTGTACCTTTCTCAGTCAATAGCCTGTAGCACATCAGCTCTTTGCTTGGTATCAGAGCACAAGGCTTCAATTCTGTTCAGTTGTAGAGCCTTCTGCTCATCAGATTTCTTGAGAAGATCAACAGAATTGGTTAAAGAAGTAAGAACCTGAGCCTGTGAATTGATCGTTTCTTGGACTGAGGCTAGAGTCCTCTCAATTCCTTCAACAGATGAGGCCAGAGCAGTTGTTCTGTCAGCTTGAGCAATATCCTCCGGGGACTGCTTTAGAGTGTGCAGGTGAGTGTGGACTAATGCACCAAGAGAACCATGTTGTTGCTCGTAATTGGCGCCTGAAGAGGGATGTTGTTGAAGTTCCAAGGATTGATTCAGAGGAGAGGGTTCTCCTTTTTTGAAATGGCAACGTGGGGTTACTAATGATGAATCCATTGTTGCTTGAAGAGTCTTCGTAGGAAGAGTAGCAAGGGATTGCATTTCTGATCACTAGCTACTTTCGGTGAGTGGAAGGATTAGAGGCAGTGGAATGCCTAGAGTATCTGATGGAGTATATGGGTCTGAGCCCCAGGACCCACATACTCGGAAGAACAGAAAGCACAAGACACAGAGTGGCGCCCTCGTCGGCCAAGGGACCCCCGTCGGCCGAAAAGGCGCCAACTCAGATTATGGTCCTGAAGCCAAGGGACCCGGGTGCCCTCGTCGGCCGCGCCCTCGTCGGCCGTGCCCTCGTCGGCCACGCCCTCGTCGGCCACGAAGACCTCACAGAACCGGATTTTATACTTACTCATTCGCACAGCCCATTAGTGGCTTTGTATTCGGCCCAGTAGCGGTCCAGTTGTAAATGGGCCTCCCAAGCCCAAGGCTTGGGAGCCCAGCCCGTATTTTCTCTATAAATACTCCCCTTGGGAGTAGTTATAGGGGTTACAAAATTCATTCTATTGAAGCATATTATTGCACTTACCATCGGCCTCAGCAAGAATGCCCAAGTCCGGGCCGTCGGCCTCTTCGAAGGTGGTGGTCATCCTCGGCCAGAGTTGGATATCATCCTCCTTATCGCCATACACATGGTATCTCATGAAGCCGAGGGCGGTCATCTTGATTCAGTAATATAATCCTTCACGCTCCTCAGCCCCCCTTCCAAGAAAGCCTCCACCTGAGCGTCCAAGATAGAGCTCTTCGGCGGGTCATGCAGATTAAACCTCCCGGTATGGCCGAGAGAGGGAAACTCGGTGCCACTCTCACCAAGGGATACAAAAAAGAACTTGCTCTTCCACCCATGAATGGACGAAGGCAAGTCCGTGAAGCTCCTCTTCTTCGGCAGCTGTTGAAGAGTAGCATAGGCCGCACAGTTTTTGTGGCTTCCTCGGCCTATCTGGTACAGATTCATGAACAGGGCCGTCGTCGGCCTGTATCCCAACTCCTCACAGCGGAGCAAAAACCCCACCATCAGTGAATAGCTGTTCGGCGTCAGCAAGGCCGGAGGGAGCCCCACCATGTCAAGGTATTCAGTGATGAAGGGATGAAGGGGAAACCTCAACCCCTTAGCGAAACTCATCGGGTATACTCCAAAGTATCCCGGTGGCGGATGAAGAACATGGGCCGTCGGCCTGGGTGCCCTAACCCGCCCGAACGGCCCCACGTACATCTAGGCAACCAGGTAGTCGGCCGCGCTGCTCTCCGGCTTGATCAGGAATATGTTTGTGAGATCCAGGTAGGAGATGCCCGGCCCACTCTTCGGCCTCCTCACTCTCTTCGGCTTACCGGCTCCCTTAACGGCGGACACCGGCCTCGGGCACGGAATAACAGCTGAAGTGGACGCCCCGTCCACCACTCGGGACGCAGCTGCGTCCTCACCTTTTGAAGACGAGGCGGACTCCTCGTCCTCGACTTCGTCGTCCACCGGCTCCCCGGACTTGTAAGGGCTTAAATGTTCTATCTCCTCCTCGAACTCCTTGAGCACCTCATAGTCGAGTGACCTAGTGGAGGGCTGGTCGTCGTACGGATAGTAGTCTTCGTTCAAGCTCTTCATCATAACTACTACTACGAGCCTAAGGAGAATAACTTAGGATCTAAGGGTGTTCAAACGCCTAACACTAGATCACTAGCCTAGGAAGCAAAGTATGCAAAGTACAGAGGATGGCGATGAACACTAACCTTGAACACGAAGAACACGAAGAACAAGCTTGGGAGTTTATCTCTCTAGAAAATTGGCCAGCACTTCGACAATTCAGAATGCAAATAAGATTTCTGGTCGGAGGGGGAGGGGTATTTATAGAACCCCCCACCCAACGGTCACTACACGTGGCACCCTCCCAATGGCCACATCAACGGCCACCAATGGGAGGCCACCACGTCACCAACGGGCCAAGCTACATATCAATGGGAGCCCACTAGCGAATCAGACTCTACAGCCTACACACTGGCCGGCTTCACAAGTGCCAGCAAGCGCCCACAACGGCCTACTCGCTCGCCAAGATCACAAATGCCAAACAATGAGGGGATGACAACGGCTAGGAACGTAATGAACGCCCGTAACGGCCACAGAACCAGAGGAACAAAGAACCTACAGCCATCGGCTCCTCGTGATGACCCTTGATGATAACTCTTTACAAACGATCTGCGCACAAGGGTTCTCCCACAGGGTTACCTTGGCCAGAAAATCGCCATGAGAGTTGGATTCAGGGGCACTACGGAGAGGCCGCTTCGGCCAGGGACTCAAACAACTCCTTCACCCCTCAAACTCTTCGTCCTGAAGCAGTGGGGGACTGGGGGACTACACCGGCCTCAACAAAAGCAAAAAATGCAAACACAAATGTAACCACAGAGCATGGTCACATCGGCCATGTATCACACTGCGCCTCGTCGGCCAAAGGCACACAACGTCATCAGCAACGGCCAACTGGCCCCCTAAGGCAAGGACACTCATCGTCCTCCGCCAACAATTAATCATGATGGGCTCTTCGGCCAAGAACACGAAAGCCAATCAGTGACGGCCAAGAGGGGTGCGCAAACACCCTCATCGGCCACCCAAAGGAAAGGACGCCACCGTCCTCAAAGCAGGGTCCAAACTCAGTGGCCTCATCGGCCCAAATGTAAACTTCAACCATCAACGTCCAAGAAAGGGAAAGCGCGCCTTTCAAACGCCCACCATTGAAGCAGGACACTCATCGTCCCCAAACGAACACATCAAGGAAGCAACGGCCTCCCCGCCCACAGCGAGGAGCAGGTAACGGCCAAAGCACATAACAGGATCACCAAAATGGAAACAGTGCCAATGTCGCAACAGCTAACGGCCTGGGAATGCCCGCATCGGCCAAAAGCACCAAAGCACGGGAATCTACTCTCCTTCACTTCGTCTACGTCTCAGCTTAGAGAGTGGGGGACTCCTGATGGAGTATATGGGTCTGAGCCCCAGGACCCACATACTCGGAAGAACAGAAAGCACAAGACACAGAGTGGCGCCCTCGTCGGCCAAGGGACCCCCGTCGGCCGAAAAGGCGCCAACTCAGATTATGGTCCTGAAGCCAAGGGACCCGGGTGCCCTCGTCTGTCGCGCCCTCGTCGGCCGTGCCCTCGTCGGCCATGCCCTCGTCGGCCACGAAGACCTCACAGAACCGGATTTTATACTTACTCATTCGCACAGCCCATTAGTGGCTTTGTATTCAGCCCAGTAGCGGTCCAGTTGTAAATGGGCCTCCCAAGCCCAAGGCTTGGGAGCCCAGCCCGTGTTTTCTCTATAAATACTCCCCTTGGGAGTAGTTATAGGGGTTACAAAATTCATTCTATTGAAGCATATTATTGCACTTCTCTCTCTAGCTCTCACTTCTCTCTAGATATACTCTATCAGTATCCTTTTGGTGCAGGGGTTGGGGAGATGGTTTTTGGATCACAGGAGCTGTTTCTCTGAGTTTGAGGTTGTTGGGTGTAAGGAGGAGGAGGGGGAGGAGGAGAAGGTGATCTTTGGGGAGGATATGGTTTTCTGGTTGCAAGGTTGTGGTGATCTGGATGGGAACTTCTTGGGAGTTGGGGTTTTATTAGAGGGTGAGGTATTCTGTTTGGAGGCTGGTTTGGGAGAAGGAGTTTTGTGAGGTGATTGATGGATGGATTGAGTGCTTTGCTTTTGTAGTGATCGTGAAGCAGAAGCATAGGGTGTAGAAGGTTTAGAGTGGGCTTTCTGTGAGGGTGAGCGTTGTCTAGAGGAGGGTTTATGTGAGGTAGTTGATGGTTTGGGTGAGGATTGGGATTTTTGTTTTGATGAGGGAGAGGGATTGGGCACAACAGGTGAGGAGGAGACATGATGTTGAGGAGAGGGAGGTGGTGTAGGAATGATTACCTTAGAGTCTGCCGTTTGGACCTTTCTCCATTCAGCAATGAGCTGTGCCAGAACAGCATAAGCATCAGAGGGCTCCCCTCCTTGACCTTTCTTCTGATAACGAGGGTCATGAGAATCCTTTATAGTTTTCTCCACTACCCAAGCATCAAACGCTTCTCTTTCTCTCTCAGAAAGGGGTGCAGTAGGTTCTTCTGTTGGCATGTTTGAGCAGGTAGCTTTTCCTTTGAAGGCTTTCTTCTTTTTTTGCTAGAACAAATAGTAAGAAGTCCTTATTCAGGAATTGCTCAACGTCTTCTGTTCCTGGCCACTTGAGTACCTCAGCTTCCTCATTGACATAATATGAGAACATCCTTAAAATCTCAAAAAGGGGTCCCACTCTCCACTTTCTCCATGTCTAGAGTAGAGAAATAATCTACCTGAAGTTGTGAAGGCTAAGGAGTTCTATTGGTGGGCACTTGATGTTCTGGAGAGTGAATCACCAAGAGTTGGTCAGGCTGTTCAACAGAAAGGGGACTATTGGGTTCCCCTTGAATGTTAGCTTCAACATTTTCAACGGTCTTGGAGGCACCGAAGGATTCAGAGCTAAACACTATCCGCTTTCCTTGCCAGATAGGTTTCTTGGGTTGTTTGGAACCCAAGGAGTCTTCATGTTCCCCCTGAGTATCATGTTCTGCCACAGATACTTGGATGATCGAGGTTGCCACTTTCTTCTTCTTAAGTAGAGGAGAGACAGAAGGGATAGATTCTGTAAAGATAGGGGAAGGTTTCTTCCTTTTGGTGACAGGCTTCTTGGTCAGTAGTTTCGTGACCTTCTCAGGTACAACTTTCTTAGGTGCAACCTTCTTCACAACTTTCTTGACAGCCTTCTGCTGGAGCCTTTCCCTGTTGAACTCTAGCGTCCTTAATCTTTTCTTCTTAGCCTTGAGAGCAATTTTTCTGTCTCTTGAGGTATTCAGGAAGAGAAGCTTCGTGTAGTCAGCCTCAATAGGATTCCTCAATCCTATTCCTGACTTGAGGAGCAGCTCTGAGATGAGAAGGCCATACCCCATAGGTGTTCTGTAGAGGCCAGTTTCCTTGTCCTTCTTCTTTATGAAATCAACAAGGGATTTGATGATTACATGTCCCGAGTTGATGTTCATTCCATGATGAACTGCAAATACGGCCTTGGCATTCTGGACCGTCATATCATCAGTTGAGGTGCTCTTGTTCCATACACACCTATAAAAGATGTTTACGAGCTTCTCATAGTCACTCTGCAGCAGATTCTTCTTCATGTTGAGCTTTGGCACACTTTCAACTTCTGGTCTGCAGTAGTGCTGCATGAAGTCTTCAACTGTGACTCGTACATCATCTAGAATGATGAACCCTTGAGTATCATCCTCTTGAGTGTCCTCCTTTACGCCAAAGAGGGCGTTAATAGTTTCATGTGTGAGGGTGATGTCATCTTCGTTGACATGGGAGCGGATGGTTTCACCCTCGATGTGGCGTTGAGATAGAACTCAGCCACATCCTTGGTGCTGTAGGAGTTGAAGGAATATCCTACCACTTTGTTCAGTTGGGAATCCTCCATTCCCTGAATGATTTGCCGCATGGTTTCCTGATTTGCTGCGAGTTCAGGGAGTGCGGATAGGTCGCAGTTCATCCCTGTGTAAATGTTGCTAACCAAGAGGTTGATTTCTTCAGTAGTGAGTTCATTGACGTTGATGAAGTCAAAGAGAACCTCGAGCACTTCGGTCAGGATAGAGGCTAACAGAGGACCTGGGGGATCTTCTGTCCAGTCGACTATACTAATGTGCTTACACTTAGAAAACATTTCTAATACAAAAATCTAAAGAGGGTACTCTAATATCCTAATTAATCTAGCATCGTCTCTTGCTTAGAATGATAAATCGAAAAAATCTAAATACATTTATTCCTTACAGAAATCAAGGTGAAGGTGCTTTAACATGGTGAAATAGCGACACCTTGTTTACATAGAAATGTGGAAAATGCAATTATATACTCCCAATTTTTGTTCGTTCTCGTCATGCCATATAGTTCCAAAGAAGTGAGAAACAATATTTACTTAGACCTTTCGTATCTCTTTGAATTCTATATATAGGAGCTTGTATAAATAATAAAAATGAGCTTGCAATATTCCATTTAGAATCTGTTCTAACTTTACTTGACACAAAGCAAAATATAGAGTAAGTTTTTTAGAAAAAAAAAATAGTAAAATAAAAAAGGGAAAGAGATGCACCCATGTGAAACAAAGCAGAAAGAGCCTAGATGAATACTTTGACTCGGATAGTTTATGCTAAAAAGAAAGAGATGGAGACATTTAAACTAAAAATGATTATAAATGTTTCCTGATTAATACTAGAATGTCTAGTTTTATTTAGTCGGGTAGGGCTGATAATGGTTTAGAATTCTAAGCCCTTCGCCGACCCCATACGTGCTGCAAAGGTAGAAATAAAACTCTGTAGGGTGGAAAAAGTATTTCCACCCACAAAAGTACCTGGCAAAATGCTGCCACTATCTTATTAGTCAGACGGTGATGCTTGTGATTGCAAGGGAACATGCGGGTTTTGTGTCGCTTAACACTTATGAACATCAACAAAGCTATCAGGAAGCAGGTACCCATACTCTCACGTTATTTGATCATTGTTGGTGGAAGAACACAAACATCTATAGCAGTAAGTTCAATGGTCAGTTTCATTTAAATTCACCTACTAAATTATCCTTGTTAAGTTTATCGGTTTCAACAACCTTAGTGACACTTTGCTCCCTTTTGCGCTCATAGAAGGAATTTTTTTGCTGGATCAACAATTTTCTTGTTCATCATATTCCATTCCCAATTAACCCAACACGATTAGCCAAACATTCACTTCAAATTTTTTCAATATTTTTTATAGATAAATAAATAACTAAAGAAACAAAGAAGATAAAATCCTCCATACTGGAAAAATAATTACACGGAGTCCGCTCGACACTCGCACGGATCCGCATATTTGATATGTGAAATTTCCTTGAAAGGAATTTACTAGACACAATTAGTTAACATTTATGATTACATGTTCATTTTACTTAACGCATAGCTGTCACTAGGAAGAAGAAAGTTTTGCACTATAAGTATTTGCCATTCTTTATTTTTACTGCAAGATCTAATTCATTTATGGTATGCAAATTGATAGAGTATATCTAGAGAGAAGTGAGAGCTAGAGAGAGAAGTGCAATAATATGCTTCAATAGAATGATTTTTGTAACCCCTATAACTACTCCCAAAGGGAATATTTATAGAGAAAATACGGGCTGGGCTCCCAAGCCTTGGGCTTGGGAGGCCCATTTACAACTGGACCGCTACTGGGCCGAATACAAAGCCACTAATGGGCTGTACAAATGAGTAAGTGTAAAATCCGGTTCTGTAAGGTCTTCGTGGCCGACAAGGGCGTGGCCGACGAGGGCACGGCCGACGAGGGCGCGGCCGACAAGGGCACCCGGGCTCCTTGGACTCAGGACCATATTCTGAGTTGGCACCTTCTCGGCCGACGGGGGTCCCTTGGCCGACAAGGGCACCGCTCAGTGTCTTGTGCTTTCTGTTCTTCCGAGTATGTGGGTCCGGGGGCTCAGACCCATATACTCCATCAGGAGTCCCCCACTCTCTAAGCTGAGACGTAGACGAGGTGAAGGAGAGTAGATTCCCGTGCTTTGGTGCTTTTGGCCGATGCGGGCACTCTCAGGCCGTTAGCTGTTGCGGTGTTGGCGTTGTCTTCGTTTCGGTGATCTTGTTCCGGGCTTGGCCGTCACCTGCTCCTCGCTGTGGCCGGGGAGGCCGTTGTTTCCTTGGTGTGTTCGTTTGGGGACGATGAGTGTCCTGCTTCGATGGTGGCCGTTGAAGGCGCGTTTTCCCTTTCTTGGACGTTGGTGGTTGAGATTTACATTTGGGCCGATGAGGCTGTTGAGGTTGAACCTTGCTTTGATGACGATGGTGTCCTTTCCTTTGGGTGGCAGGTAAGGGTGCTTGTGCACTCCTTTTGGCCGTCGCTGACTGGCTTTCGTGTCCCTGGCCGAAGAGCCCATTATGGTTAACTGTTGGCGGGGGACGATGAATGTCCTTGCCTTAGGTGGCCAGTTGACCGTTGTTGATGACGTTATGTGCCTTTGGTCGACGAGGCGCAGTGTGATACATGGACGATGTGGCCATGCTTTGTGGTTACATTTGTGTTTGCATTTTTCCTTTTGTTTTGTTGAGGCCGATGTAGTCCCCCAGTCCCCCACTGCTTCAGGCCGAAGAGTGTGAGGGGTGAAGGAGTTGCTTGAGTTCCTGGCCGAAGCGGCCTCTCCGTAGTGCCCCTGGATCCAACCCTTATGGCGATTTTCTGGCCAAGGTAACCTTGTGGGAGAACCCTTGTGCGCAGATCGCTTGTAAAGAGTTATCACCAAGAGTCGTTACGAAGAGTCGATGGCTGCAGGTTCTTTTTTCCTTTGGTTCTGTGGCCGTTACCGGTGTTCATGACGTTCCTGGCCGTTGTTGTCTCCTTGTTGCTGGCCTTTGTGAAGCCGGTAAGCGTATAGGCCGTTGGGGGCGCTTGCTGGCGCTTGTGAAGCCGGCAGGCATATAGGCCGTTGTGGGCGCTCGTTGTCCGTGTGATCCGTAGGCTTGTACTCCACCGATAAGTTGGTTGACGAGCCCGGCCCATTTCTGAAGGTGTGGCACCTCATCGGCCGCTGGGAAGGTGGCCACTGATATGGTGCCACGTGTAGTGACCATTGGAGATTTGTCTATAAATACCCCCCCTCCTCCGAAGCGGTTCCTCACTTGCATTCTTGAGATATTGAAGTGCTGCCCAAATTTCTAGAGAGAGAGAGTCTTCAAGGTGTTCTTCGAGTTCTTCATACCTTCAAGGTTAGTTCTTGACTTGTTCTTCAATTCCTTTGTATACTTAGCTTCCCTGAGCCTCGATCTAGTGTTAGTGGATAAAACGCCTTAGATCCGAAGTTATTCCCCTTAGGCTCGTAATAGTTGTTATGATGAAGAACTTAGACGAAGAATACTATCCGTACGACGACCAGCCCTCCACTAGGTCACTCGACTATGAGGTGCTTGAGGAGTTCGAGGAAGAGATAGAGCGTTTAAGTCCTTACAAGTCCGGAGAGCTGGTGGACGACGAAGTTGAGGACGAGGAGTCCGCCTCATCTTCAAAAGGTGAGGACGCAGGTGCGTCCCGAGTGGTGGACGGGGCGTCCACTTCCGCTGTTATTCCGTGCCCCAGGCCGGTGTCTGCCGTGAAGGGAGCAGATAAGCCGAAGAGAATACGGAGGCCGAAGAGTGGGCCGGGCGTCTCCTACCTGGATCTCACAAATATTTTCCTGATCAAGCCGGAGAGCAGTGCGGCTGACTACTTAGTTGCCCAGATGTACGTGGGGCCGTTCGGGAGGGTTAGGGCACCCAGGCCGACGAACCATGTACTCCATCCGCCACCGGGATACTTCGGAGTATACCTGATGAGTTTCGCCAAGGGTCTGAGGTTTCCCCTTCATCCCTTCATCACTGAATATCTGGACATGGTGGGACTCCCTCCGGCCTTGCTGACCCCAAACAGCTACTCGTTGATGGTGGGATTCTTGCTCCGCTGTGAGGAGTTGGGCTACAGGCCGACGACGGCCCTGTTCATGAATCTTTATCAGATCGGCCGAGGAAGCCACAAGAACTGTGCGGCCTATGCTACTCTCAAACAGCTGCCAAGGAAGAGGAGCTTCACGGACTTGCCTTCGTCCATTCATGGGTGGAAGAGCAAGTTCGTTTTTGTATCCCTTGGTGAGAATGGCACTGAGTTTCCCTCTCTCGGCCACACCGGGAGGTTCAATCTGCACGACCCGCCGAAGAGTTCTATCTTGGACGCTCAGGTGGAGGCGTTCTTGGAGGGGGGGGGGGGGGGGGGCGAGGAGCGTGAAAGACTACATCACCGAATACAAGATGACCGCCCTCAGCTTCTTCAGATACTATTTGTATGGCGATAAGGAGGACGATCTCCAACTTTGGCCGAGGATGACCACTACCTTCGAAGAGGCCAACGACCCGGATTTGGGCATTCCTGCTTTGCTAATCTGTTCGTTTTCCTTTGTGTAGGTTTTGTTATGGATCACCGTTCAATCATGGCCATAGCCAAGGCCAAGGCGGCCGAGGAGTTGGCTGCAAAGGCGGCCGAGGCGGCCAGGCGTGCTGCGGCCGAGGGGGGCGGGGCTACTGCTGGTGCGGCCCGAAGCCTGCCCAGTCCAAGAAGAAGAGGCCTCCCACTGACGGCCAGAAGAAAGGCTGGCCTGAATGTCACTAAGAAGACGAAGAGGGCACCGTCTCCTTCCCGTGCCGATGAGGTCGGCACTCTGGCCGTCCCGAATGTGGACGATAGTGGTCCCATTGTGGATCTTACCGCTGCCCCAAGCGATGCTGCCCAATTACTCCCTCTCGTCCAGGAGCCACGGACGAAGAGGGCCGGCAAGGAGATTGCCGCTGCCACCTACCAGAAAATGGTGGAATACCCCGTCGGCGGGGGTGTTTTTGACGATGGCGTCCTCGGCCATTATGTGCTGGCCCAAGCCATGTCGGCCAAAGATCGAGCCTACCTCAAGAGGCTCGGGGACGTCAAGGTGTACGAAGGCGGGATGGACCTCATCGTCCAAGTAAGTTCCCTTCCTTTTTATTTGTCGTTTTTCTCGTCGTCCGGGTGGAATCATTTGTCTGAGTCTTTGTTTGCCTTTTTTGTGCAGGGTGCCTTCATGCTCATGGAGAGCCACAAGAGGCAGCATCGGGAGATTGCTCGTCTGAGGGAGCTTGAGCAGAAGGCTGCCTCGGCCGATGAGGCGGTAGCCTGCTTGGATCGGCTCCGGGAGGATGCCAAGGCCTTGCAACAGAGGGCCGATGAGGCAGCTGCAGCCAGGGACGATGCCCTGGCCAAACTCGATGAGACCCAGAGGGCGCTTGAGGCTGAACGGCGCAAAAATGATGAAGCCGTGAAGGCAAAAGCTGAGGCCGAGGCTGCCGCTGTGAAGGCCGCTGATGAGGCCGTTCAGCAGTTCTTGGCCGAGGGATGGAAGGTCGATGAGCGGCTCTCCTGGTGTTATGAAGTGGTGTCCTCCAAGCTTGAAGATTGGGGAATGAACTCCCCCGCCGGCCAGGAGTACTTTAGCAGGGAGATGGCCGTGTACTACAACATGGGCCAAGAGCGGATGCAGAGGCTCCTGTGTCGGCGGCTATCGCGTGCCCTCAAAGCCATGAATTATACCTCCGGGTGGGCGAGGCGGAACTTGAAGCTGCCCAAGCTGATGAAAGATCCCGAGGAGCAGGCCAAGCTTCCTCTTTCGGAGCGGGAGCCCCCAATCGAGAGTTCCGGCCTCGGCGAGCCGGATTACTATGAGTTTGACTTCCTGGACGATGCCACCAGTTCTGCAGCTGCTGTCGACCAGGAGACTGAGGCCGAGGAGGGAGCCGAAGATGTCCAGGAGCAAGCCGAGGAAGGAGGCGCCCAAGAGACTTGATCAGCTACTCCCCGCTCCCTATCTTGTAATTAATTTTCTGAGTTTGCCCATCTGATGTAATGGCCGAAGCACCCACCAATGTACTTAACTGTTTATGAATGAACCTTTTGTTGTCCTGCTCGGCTTTGAATGTCTTGTGTGTTTATTGCCTTTTGCTATTTCAATTCTGAAATTTGTCTAAGTGTGAAAGTTACAACTTAGGTCACCCGCGAGTGTTTGCTACGTCCATGTGGTAGTCCATCCGGTCTGGTGGCCTGATCGGCCTGTCCGGTGTTTCTTTGCTGTCGTAACACTTAGGATTTATTCAAAAATTTCCTAAGTGTTTTGGGTCCACTTAGGTGCTTTCTTTCCGTCCTGACCGAGGCGGGCAAGCTGGGGTGTCCACTGCGTCTTGGCCTTGTCTCATTCTTCTTTTTGTTAGAATCTTTCTAAGTCTCCAATCTTCAAGTAGATGGGTGTTCTCATCGTCCTGGTATTGAATATTTCAGTGTTGACAAATGATTTGGGAAATTTCCTAAGTGTTGAACCAATGTCATTATTGTCGGCCTAGTGCTTTTCGTGGCCGTCGTGTTCCCTTGTTCCTGATCTGATCTGGAAGGTCGGCCTGGATCCTTGTGTGGTGGCCGATAAGGGCACCTTGAACTTAGTTGTTTGAACTTAGAAACTTTTCTAAGTACACATGCAAGACACGGGTAGCTAACGGCCTGTGAGTATACAGATGCCCGCATCGTCTGGAATTTCTTCATTTGAATACTTCGAAATTTTTCTAAGTATAAATGCAAGACAGTTCCTCCTTTGTGGTACCGTTGTCGGCCAAGAGACGGCCCTACCTTCATCGGCCAGGATCTGGCTTTGTGGCCGATGAGGGTGCCTTTTGTTTTCCTCAAGAGTTTGCCAAGTGTCGGAATTTTCTTAAGGAACCTTTCTCCTCAGGAATTTTCTCTAAGTGTTTGGTAATCACTTGGACGAGTCCCGCTTGGCCAACAGTCTGGGTTTCAGTGCCTGTAACGGCCATCCGGAATGCTGTGGCCGGTTAGGGATTGTTGCTTGAATGATTGATTCTTCCGCGGTTGTGATATTGCCCGCTTCGTCCTGGTCAACCTCAGGCTTGATACTCGGGATTGATACTGCCCGCTTCGTCCCGGTCATCTTTCAGGATTGTAATTCTTTATTTCATACTAAGTGTTGGTGCTTCAAAGGGCTGTGGCCGATGAAGGTTACCGCTCGCGTGTCACCCAACTACTCTGGTTAGGGTTTTATAAGCGTATGCTTCGGCTTGACCATTCCCTTGTGGTGTGTGGATGTATCGTCCATGTCACTTGTTAGTGGTACTACACTTGTGTTCAACTGATATGTACTTAGCCAAGTTTGGCCTGAGTTGTGGGGATTTTATTTTCTTCATTGCTCGAGGCCGGCAAGTGCGTGCGGTCCTCGGCTTCCCTCTTTTTTTTTGTTCCCTATTTCAGGGGAGTATCCTTCTTTCAGGCTTCGGCCGAAGGGTGTGCTCGTCCTTCGGTCGGTTCGGACTTCGTTTATAATGTCCGTGATCTCAGGGCGGGTCCCGTCGCCTATTTATGACGCGGGCTAGACTTTTGGTCGGTTTCCAACGGCTGTCGTTGCCCATCCCTGAGTTTTGGGATTTTGTCACCTCGGCCGTGATTTCAGGCCTGTCGTCCTGCGATCCGGCGCGTGGACGACGCGGTGAGCTTCCCGTTTCAAGACGTGGGCCGTTTGCTGGCCCCTCGTCCTGGGGACATCGTCGGCCATACCTGAGCGTTCCACTTCTAGGCTTACGGGGCCAGGACGATGTGCTCTCTCAGCTAGGCCTGAGCCCTTCACTGATACAAAATACGATGGAACGCCTGATCTTGTCGATCGTAGGCTGCAAATGCAAGGTGCCGCGTCGGCCATGCCTGAGCCTTTCGCTCTAAGGTGGCCGATGAGGGCGCCTGCTAATGTTTTACTTTAAATTCCAAAGAAAAATCAAGAACATGATTTTTTTTTCATAAGTGGCTCGAGGCCGAGGGTGGCGTTCAATCAGTAACCCGTTAAGGGGTAAGGGCTTCGCCGTCTGCACCTCCTTCGGATTACTGATAAAACTTCACCAAATGGTGTACATTCCACGTTCGTGGTACATTGGATCCATTCGGGCGTTTAAGTTTGTAGGTGCCGGGTTTGACCACGGCACTGACGATGTAGGGCCCTTCGTACTTCAATGCTAGCTTGCCACCCTCTGTCGGCTGGCTTGCTTCCCTTCGGCGGAGGACGTAGTCCCCCACCTGAAATTCCCGGGAACGTACCTTGGCGTCATAGTATGATTTTACTTGACGCCGGTAGTTCTCTACTCGGACGTAAGCTTGCTCACACCTCTCATTGACCAGGTGTAGGTCAATCTTCATGTTTTCTTCGTTGGCGTCAGGCTCGTATTGTTCCACCCGTCGGCTGGGGATGGCAACTTCCGTGGGCGCCTTTGCCTCAAAGCCGTAGCATAGGGCGAAAGGCGTTTCACCTGTCGCCCTCCTCGGCGTGGTTCTGTAGCACCACAGGATGTTGGGGAGCTCGTCGACCCACCTACCTCCTGCGGCCTGGAGTTTCTTCTTCAGCCCCTCCATGATTGTCCTGTTGGCGTTCTCGACCTGCCCGTTGCCCTGAGGGTAGGCAACGGAGGAGAAACGATGCTTCACCCCAAACTCCCGGAGGAGCTCCTGAAAAGGGGCTGCCTCGAATTGGGTGTCGTTGTCTGATATAATCTCCTGGGGGACGCCGAAGCGTGTGATGATGTTCTTGTAAACAAATTTTTGGCATCTGGCCCTCGTGATGCTGGCCAGGGGTTCCGCCTCGACCCACTTGGTGAAGTAGTCGACGGCGATGATGATGTAGCGGTTGTTCCCGGCGGCTCTGGGTAGTGGGCCGACCAGGTCAATCCCCCATCTAGAGAATGGAATTGCGGTGCTGACGGGGGCGTAGTTGACGGCTGGCCGACCAGGGGCCTTCTGGAGCACCTGACACGTGGTACACTTCCTGGCCAGGTCCGCACAGTCTCGCGCCATCGTCGGCCAGAAGAAGCCCTGGACGATGAGACGTCGGGACATGCTGAAAGGGCCCTGGTGCGAGGAGCAGACGCCACAATGAACTTCTTCCATGGCCACGTCGGCCTCATCCTGGTGCAGGCATCGGAGGAGAGTGCCATTGTAGGATCGTTTGTAGAGTTTACCATCTTCAATGGTGTAGCTTGGGGCCCTAAGTCTGGCAAGTTTGGCCCTCTCCTCGTCCGGGGTTAGCTCCCCCGTCGTGATGAAGGTGACGATGTCGGAGATCCAGTCCTCTGGTCGTCGTTGGATGCATAAGATGGGGCTGGCATGAATGCTAGACATGCTCAGCTCTCCGATGTTGGCTATCCTGGAGATGTGCTCTGGAGTGTCTGAGCTGAGCTTGGAGAGGGTGTCGGCTTCGGCGTTCTCGGCCCTTGGGATCTGAGTGATCTCGTGGGTTTCAAACGCTTTCAGTAACTCCTCTGCTGCCTGTTTGTACTGTCGCATCCGTCCCTCCTTTGCTTCGTACGATCCCTCCACCTGGCCCACTACCAGTTTGGAGTCGCACTTGATTTTGAGGTGCTTGGCCTTGAGGCCGGCGGCGAGTCTGAGACCGCTGAGGAGGGCCTCATACTCAGATTCGTTGTTGGATACCCTGAAATTGAAGAGGATGGCATAGTAAGCTCTAAATCCTTCAGGGGATATGAGGACGACGCCGCCACCGCATGATTTCGCGGCCGACGAGCCGTCAGTGAAAAGGACCCATGTATCATCCGGCTCCGGCCCGGGGTTGGCAACGGCCGTCTCCCTTGCTGTGCATTCAGTGACGAAGTCGGCCAAGGCTTGCCCTTTGATAGATGGCCTTGGCTTGATCTCAATTTGAAATTGGCTGAGGAAGATCGCCCATTTCACCATCCTCGAGGAGCTGGTGGGGCTCCTCATGAGTGCGCCGAGAGGCTGCTGGGTTAGTACATGGACGGCGTGGGCCTGGAAGTAGTGCCCCAGCTTCTTCACCGTATGGACGATGGCCAGCACTGTTTTCTCAACGGGGGAATACCTGAGCTCGGCCTCCCTGAGTGTCTTGCTGATGTAGAAGATGGCCTTCTGCACCCCTTCGTCCTCACGGATGAGCACGGAGCTGACGGCCGACGTGCTCACCCCTAAGTACAAGAAGAGGGTTTCGCCGACTTTGGGCTTGGAGAGCACGGGTGGGGACGATAGGTACCTCTTCAGCTCTTCGAACGCTTCCTGGCACTCCGTCGTCCACTTGAAGCTGTTGGCTTTCCGCATGATCTGGAAGAAAGGGAGTGCCCTTTCGGCTGATCTGGAGAGAAAACGGTTCAGGGCTGCCAGGCGCCCCGTCAGTCGTTGTACTTCCTTGACGTTGCGGGGCGGCTCCATGTTAATGATAGCCTGTGTCTTCTCCGGGTTTATCTCGATGCCTCTCCGGCTGACCATGTAGCCGAGGAACTTGCCGCCCTGGACGCCGAAGGCGCACTTCTTGGGGTTGAGGCGGAGCCTGAACTCCTTCATGATTTCAAAGATTTCCCGGAGGTCGTCGGCGTGGGAGGAGGCCTGCCTGCTCTTGACGATCAAGTCGTCGACGTATGCCTCCATCGTCCGGCCAAGGACCGCTCTGAAGATCTTGGCCACCATCCTAGTATAGGTGGCGCCGGAGTTTTTGAGTTCGAAGTCCATGAAGAGGTAGCAAAAGATTCCCTCTGGGGTCATGAATGTCGTCTTCTCAGCGTCATCTTCATGCATGGAGATTTGGTGGTACCCTCTGAAAGCGTCAAGGAACGACATCAACTCGCACCTCGCCGTCTCGTCCACCAACTGATCAATGTTGGGGAGAGGGAACGGGTCCATGGGGCACGCCTTGTTCAGGTCAGTGTAGTCAACACACATCCTGAATGTCGGTGGTTTCTGGGCAAGGACGACGTTGGCCAGCCACGTCGGGTACTTCGCCTCTTTAATGTGTTTGATTGAGAGGAGCATGGCGACCTCTCCTTTGACGAAGTCCCGCCTGTCAGCGGATAAGTAGCGTCGCTTCTGCTTGACGGGCGTGGAGGCCGGATCGACGGTCAGCCGGTGAGTAATCACCTGGCGGCTGATGTCTGGCATGTCGTCCGGGCCCCACGCAAAGACGACGGCGTATGACCGCAGGACGAGGAGGATGGCGTCTCGTTCGTCCTGAGGGAGCTGCTTCCCGATTCTGAGGACCCGCTCCGGCCGGGAGGTATCCAGAGGAACTTCCTCGACCTCCTCGGCCGGTTCTGCATGCGGCCTCTCCTCGTCCTTGGCAACGGCTGTCGTGATGGTGTCTATCCTCTGTCCTTCCCTTTCGGCCGGCCTTGTTAGCTTGAGGAAGCATGCTCTGGCTATCCTCTGGTTTCCTCTGGCGTAGCCGATGCCGTCATTGGTGGGGAACTTTAGGCACAAGTGCTTCATGGAGATGATGGCCTCCAAGTCCTCCAGCGC
The DNA here is from genome assembly GCA_945859875.1 of Cuscuta europaea. Classification (NCBI taxonomy): domain Eukaryota; kingdom Viridiplantae; phylum Streptophyta; class Magnoliopsida; order Solanales; family Convolvulaceae; genus Cuscuta; species Cuscuta europaea. The sequence continues at coordinate 7,614,529 of CAMAPE010000015.1, read as the reverse complement.
CGACCGTCCCAAGATCAGGTTGTGGGCGCACTGGAGGTTGACCACCATGAACTCCATGTCAATCCTGGCGTGGTGGGGGCCGTCACCGACCTCCACGGGGAGGACTATCGTGCCCTCGGCGTCGACAGAGTCCCCGGTGAAGCCGGATAACGGTGTCTTGATCGGCTTCAGCAGAGCTCTGTCCAGCTTCAGCTGCCGGAAGGTATCCAGGTACATCACGTTGACGGAGCTCCCCGTATCGATGTAAGTGCGGTGGATGATGGAGTCACCGATCTCACACCGGATGACGAGGGCGTCCCTGTGTGATTCCGTCCCCGGAGGCAAATCCTTGTCGGTGAAGGTGATCGCCTCCGTTCGCTGCTTCTTCGGCTGGGGGGGAACGTGGGACACCTCCCCAATGTAGAGGGATTGGGCCCATTTCTTTCTCTGAGTGGCGGAGTCCCCCCCAGTGTTCCCGCCTACGATGAGGTGAATGTGATTCTTCTTTGGCGGGGGCTCTTCGAAGTCCTCGTCGTCGCTGAGCCTACCAATCTCCCGCTTATCCGCAGAGGCTTCGCCCCCATGTTTGCCGGTGTTTACCCATGTGTTTTTGCGTGGGCCACCTTTAACAAACTGGGAGAGTTCCCCCTGGCGAATAAGACGCTCGATGGCCTTCTTTAGCGTGATGCAATCGTCGGTGTTGTGTGACTAGTTCTTGTGGAACCGGCAGTATGTGCCGCCCTGCTGGATGGCAAGGACCTCCTCGACCGGCCGAGGAGCCTACTCGATGAGGCCGTGCTTCTCGGCATAGTCGAGGATGATGCCGACCGGGTGAGTGAGGGCAACCCCCGGCCGTTCCAACCTCGGCCGCCAGTGGCGATCTTTCTTACTCGGTCCACCAGAGCCGTGACGGCCCTGGGCACCCTGGCCGGCCGGGGACGGACCCGGGGCCGGCGAAGGATTTGTCTTCTTGGAGGGATGGCCCCCCTCTTTCTTGTGATTGTGGAGCTCGTCGGCGTCGGCGTACAAGCCTCCGCGCTGGAGCGCCTTGGCGTACGACCTCGGAGGGTCGGTGATGAGGCTCCTAGCGTACGAGGAGCTGCGGAGGGCTCCCTGATACAAGGCGAGGAGGGTGCGCTCATCGAGGAGGGTGCGCCTCAGACGAGCAATCTCCCGATGCTGCCTCTTGTGGCTCTCCATGAGCATGAAGGCACCCTGCACAAAAAAGGCAAACAAAGACTCAGACAAATGATTCCACCCGGACGACGAGAAAAACGACAAATAAAAAGGAAGGGAACTTACTTGGACGATGAGGTCCATCCCGCCTTCGTACACCTTGATAAGTGAGAGCTAGAGAGAGAAGTGCAATAATATGCTTCAATAGAATGATTTTTGTAACCCCTATAACTACTCCCAAAGGGAGTATTTATAGAGAAAATACGGGCTGGGCTCCCAAGCCTTGGGCTTGGGAGGCCCATTTACAACTGGACCGCTACTGGGCCGAATACAAAGCCACTAATGGGTTGTACAAATGAGTAAGTGTAAAATCCGGTTCTGTAAGGTCTTCGTGGCCGACAAGGGCGTGGCCGACGAGGGCACGGCCGACGAGGGCGCGGCCGAAAAGGGCACTCGGGCTCCTTGGACTCAGGACCATATTCTGAGTTGGCACCTTCTCGGCCGACGGGGGTCCCTTGGCCGACGAGGGCACCGTCAGTGTCTTGTGCTTTCTGTTCTTCCGAGTATGTGGGTCCGGGGGCTCAGACCCATATACTCCATCACAAATAAAGACACAAAATCAATGCATAAAAAGAGAAATTTATGGATCGAGTGCATTGGGCATGCAAAATAGATCACTGATTAAATTAATACTATTCCATGTCAAAATGATAAATTCCCCCGCTTCACTTTCTAATATGGAATGTGGAAAGAGAAATGAAAAAATACCCGACCTTTTGTTTGTTATTGTCACAGAAAAGAGATAAACCACCAACTTTGACCTTTTCCATCTCTTTGAATTCTTTATGTAACAGCATGTCCGCATATTGCCAGCATGGCTACGGAGGTAAAATTCAAACTCAGCTGGATGACATATCTTTGAGTCCACAACGGTACCTCGCAAAACGTTGTCATTTTCTAATCAGCCACGTGAGCACCATAAATGGAACGGAAATATTTATATTATGCTCATTTTCCATCCAATATACCAAATGGGACTAACCATATAGAAGAGGAATTTGAATTCTACTTTTAACATTTCCCATGGACTATACGAAAGGGGATTAACTTCTAATTTTTGCATATTTTATTAGAGATACTTAAATAATTACAGAAATAAAGCAAAAGATAAGCTCTTCCATACTTGAAAAAGTAAATGAGCAAATCCTGCTCGACACTTGCGCGCAGCCTGCTCGGCACTCTTGCACGAAAATCAAGGTGAAGAGGCTTTAATATGGTGAAATAGCGACTCCTTTTTTACATTGCAATGTTGAAAATGCAATTATATACTACCAGTTTTTGTCCGTTCTCGTCATGTCATATAGTTACTTAGACCTTTCATATCTCTTTGAATTATATATAGGGGCTTGTCCAAATAATACAAATGAGCTTGCAATATTGCATTTAGAATCTGTTCTAACTTTACTTGACACAAAGCAAAATACAGAATAAGTTTTTTAGAAGAAAAAAATAGTATAGTAAAGAAGGGAAAGAGATGCACCCATGTGAAACTAAGCAGAAACAGCCTAGATGAAATACTTTGACTCGGAGAGTTTATACTGAAATGAAAGAGATGGAGACGGTTAGGCTAAAAATGATTATAAATGCTTCGTGAATTATACTAGTGGTCTAGTGTGTCTATTTTTATATAGTTGGGTAGGGCTGATAAGGGTTTAGAATTCTAAGCCCTTCGTCGACCTAATACGTGTTGCAAAGGTAGAAATCAAACTCTGTAGGGTCGAAAAAGTATTTCAACCCACAACAGTATCTGGCAAAATGTTGCCGCTCTCTTATTAGTCGGATGGCAATGCTTGTGATTGCAAGGGAACAGGCGGGTTTGGTGCCTCTTCTGAACATCAACAAAGCTATCAAGAAGCAGGTACCCATACTCTCACATTATTTGATCATTGGTGGTGGAAGAACACAAACATATGTAGCAGTAAGTTCAATGGTCGGTTTCTTTCAAATTCACTTTGTAAATTATCCTTGTTAAGTTTATCGGTTTCAACAACCTTAGTGATACTTTGCTCCCTTTTGCGCTCATAAAGACACAGATCAGTTGCTTTGAACTAGAAAATTTGATTGTGTTCGAACTTACTAGATGCACTGTTGTCATTGGTAGGAGGAAATTTTTTTCTGGATCAACAATTTTTTTGTTCATCATATTCCACTCTATATGATTATTTATATGATTTTGGTGCATAGCTGCCCATGACACATTAGCAAGTTCAATGAAATGAAATGTACTGGCAAAAATAAGTCATCACAGCATGTTAATTTGATACACTAAGAGCCCGTTTGGTGACTCCTTTTTTCGGCTTATCAGGCTTATCAGCCAGTTTTTTCACAAAACACTTAACTTTTGATTTCGCGCGTTGAATTTTGTAATAAGCTGAAAAAGTAAGGTTAGAGTTACGTTTATGGCTGTATTGGCTGAAGTTACTGTAGAGGATCATTTTTGCTATTTTTTCATATAATTTTTTGTTTAATTTATTAATAACAAATATTTTAAACATAATTTTTTCATAAATCAGCAAAATAAGCCAATACAACCACTTCAGGTAGAACATCATAAATTTCAGCAGAATCAGCCAATTCAGCCAATTTTAATGTTAACAAACGGGCTCTAATAGTAATAACTTTTTACAAAGTTCAAAACCCCCAAATTTGAAACCGATGACCTTCCAAAACCAGGCATATTTTTACATTATGACAGGGTTACATTACAGAACCTGTTAAAACCAGGAACAAAAAAACAAAAATAATTATGAGTAGAAAAAAATGGCCAACCTCAAATTTCCTTAAAATATTTTTCAAGTCCAAATAGAAGACCACATTCTCTCACCAATAAAGCTCACAAATCTCTTCACGGCCCCACCTTCCTCCTCTCCACCATTACAAATATTACTAATGTGAGTTGAGCGCAACTCGGCCGAGTCAGACTCGTCCGACTCGTCCCTTTTAGAACTCAACTCGGAACTGTTCATCAACTCACCGGGGCAAACAGAGGAGGAGGAAGAAGACCCAGGCACTCTGTTCTTCCTATTGCTGCTCTTCCTTTTCTCTCTCTTGTTCTTCTCCGCTCTCTTCCTCTGCGACACCAATCCGTCTTCGTAGGCGTCGATGATTTCGTTAATCAGCTGGCGGTTCGGCGAAGAATCCCACCTCACCCAGTAGCTTATATAGCAGCTGAAGCAGCAGCAGTCGAAGCAGGGCGAGTGGGCGTCGGGGCCGCCCTTCCCTCCACCGCAGACGGCGGCGGAGCTGGAGGATTTCCTGTCAGCGGTGGAACTGGAGCAAGAGATGAGATAGGCCAGGACTTCTTTGTCTTCTTGGCCGAGGGCGACGGTCAGAGCTAAGATCGCCGAAGGTAAGAAAGCCAGCTGGTTTGAGACAAGTGGAGGCGTGGGATGAATTGTGCTCTTTCTGTAAAGCTTCTTCATGATCGTCGACGGCGGCGGCGGCGGCGGCGGAGGGTTGAGGTTTTCTTGAGGGTTTCGGCAGCCAAATTTTGTTGTTTAAGAGTAAAGAAAAGAGGGAAAGCTAGCTTTGTCAGAGTTGGTGATATACTTGTGGGGTTTGTTCAAAAGCAAAGCAGGGAGTTTTTTTCCTGTGGTACGCCGGTGTACGTAGCACACCCGTAGGTCGTCATCTGCATCCAACCGGCACTGACCTATGACGAGTCTATCTGGTCCCACAATACTTTACAGGCAGAGAATCGATATCTTTTTTAGAGAAGAATCACATTCATTTTCTACCATTCCAAATCAGTACACACTATTGTACACATCTTATACACACCATATTTGTGAAGCTTTTTTTTGTCTGTGAATTCAGTTCACAGACAATATTTTGTTTGTGCAAAACATTGTCTATGAATCGATGTTCACAGACAAAAAGAAAAGCTTTCACAGAATAGGTGTGTACAAAAGTGTGTATAAGAGTGTGTACAAACATCATTTTTGTTCAAATTATGCCTTTTCTTTTCCATTTGATCCAAAAAGGTGGAATCTCCCACCTCAAGAGCCCCCACTCCGACCCGATAGGATGATGGGGAGGTTAGTCACGGTGACTCGGTCAGTAGAATGGTAGTAGGCTCATACACCCGTGCGCACCAGAGGCTCAGCCTTATTTCAGGTTTTGTGACCTCCACTCGGTCGTTGCGGGGATTCGAACCTTGGTCAATTGATCCAAATCTCCCACCACTCGACCAACTGAGCTACCCGTGCGGGTTATGCCGTTTCTTTTCCATTTCTCCGATAATGTTTCCATTATTTAAGTAATGTGGCTGAACACACCCAAAAGCGGTCAAGTCTAGGGTTTCCTAGGGATTTTTCTGGCGGCGTGGCTAGTCCGGATAAGGAAGAGTGCGGAAGACAACTTGTGGCAGTGACTTCGGTGGGGCGGCCTATCTGACCAAGAAGACGTCGGGGTGCTTGAACGCAGTGCAGCAAAAATTCGCTTCGCAGCGAAAGGACGAGTTTTTGGTTTTTTGCGGCGAGTTTTTACGAAGGGGCGGTTGCTAGGCTTCTGGTTTTTCTGCGGCAAATTCTTGCAATGAAAACAGGTTGGTGTGCAACAGAGGAGCTATTTGATGAAAGATTTTGTTGATCCATATAAACTGAGGGCAATTGGCAAGGACAAGGAGTTGATTTTCGACGATGAAGGAGAAGAGGAGCCGTCGGTGAGCGCAAGAAGGATAGGGTTTCTGACGAATTTCTCAGGTTTTGAATTTCCTTGCTACAATATTACAGCAGTTCACCCTCCTCCGGAACCACTTCCGTACAATATCGGACCAGTGGAGATGCTTGTGAGGATGGAGAGGAATTTTTATTTTTCTGCTTGTTATTTTGTTTTTGCTTTTTGTTTTGCCAAGACTCGAGAACATAGGTCAGGTGATGGGGAACTTAGTTTACTAGTCGTTGGCTCAAGTAAGCCCAATTCAGGATCAACGAATCTGGTTGCTTCATTCGAGATGGCAGATTCTAAGTCTGGTTCAAGGGCGGACGGTAGACAATGAGTTCTTTGTCAATTTGTACCCTGCTCTTGTTATTTCTTATTAATATAAATCACCTGCTTCCAAAAAAAGTGGTGTGACTGAACTGATTTAAATTATCTTAGCCATTTTAAATATATTTTTCTTTAATTTATTAATAAAATATAATTTACAAGCAATTTTTTTCATAATTGGCCTATTCAGAGCCCGTTTGGTAACACTCAAATCAACTGAATCGACTGATTATGCTAAAATTTATGAAGGTTTGACATAAGTGGCTGTATTGGCTTATTTACAAAAAAAATATATTTAAAATATCATTTTATTAATAAATTAAAGAAAAAAGAATACAAAAAATAGCTAAAATAATCCTCTACAGTAACTTCAGCCGATACAACTAGAAAAGTAATCTCAACCTTACTTTCTCTTATTATTACACAATTCAAATCACAAAATCAAAAATTACGTGTTTGAAAAAGTTGGCTGATAAGCGGAAAACCAGGGTGACCAAACGGGCTCTCAATTGAAATATCAACCATTTTAACAGATTTTGTAATCAATGAACTTACCAAAAAAGCATTTTTCAAGAGTCAACTTTCTTTCACATATTTTGTTGTGAACATGTGTATACCTCAGTGTTGTCGTATTTTTCCTCTCCTCTATTTACATTTGAATTAGTCAACTTCATACATAGTTCTAGACAAGCATATCAAGTGTAAAAAGGAGAAGCTTTTAGAAGTCCTATTTCAAAAGCATTTTGTAAAGCGGAAGAAAAGTTTAGACGGAAAAAATATATTCCCATTCTCAAAAGCATATTTTCTCATTTCCATGAAACTGCATATTCATCTTCTATAAAAAAATAAAGAAAAAAGAAACACAGTTGATTTTATAGAGTACTTCCTGAATCAAGACAGAAGTTGTTAGAAGCAATGAAGAAAGAGGAATGGAACAGGAAAGAGATTTACAACTATAAAAAATGTTTATGATGAATCAGATCAAATGGGACCTTTAGAGTCCGTTTGGATAATCATATACTTTGTTTTTTAAATACATTTAAGTTAATTGATCAAGATATTCGACTTCCAAAATCGTTCATCCAAACTAACCCTTATGAAGAACTATGGAGACGAGCCTTGATCCAGGATTCCAAATATCGCAACTCCTCCTGGTTTATAGAATGGACAAGGCCGGGATAAGCCTGAAAGTTTCAAGAATAAGAGTTTGTGCATTACAAAACATGGCTGGTGAATAAAACTGCGTTTGGTAGGGGTGGTTGGGTTGGATGGAGAAGCAAGTACCTTAAACTCAAAGGGAATACCCACTCTTTCCAAGAAAGGTGGTCCAGCTTGCCCAGCTTCAAACAGCACTGTCTTATCTGCCATGCCATGAGACCACAAAATAGGCGTCTGCAAAACATTTTGAGCAATATAAGTAACCTCAATTTAATTTTATCTGATTCTTGGAAAGGTAAAAATATGCAAGAAATAAATAGACAGTTCTTTTTAAACCAATGTTTAAGAAATCGCTAGGGTGGAATACATAGGCTGTTTCTATTTTCTATTATGTGTGTGTGTGTCAATCGCTATTCGCTAACCCAGCGTCTAGCAGTTAAGCAGAGCCCAGGCAGCAGGTCGAAAATATATTATTTTTTATAAATAGTTTTGTTTAGATACAATAATAATGTAGTAGAACATACATACTACCGTAGTAATGATAGAATCATGCAACAACTGATAATGAATCATTGAATCATGTAGCTCAATTGTGTATAGCATAAAAGGTTTGCAATCAGGGCATCCATACATCACATTTGATACGCTGTGGTTAAAAACTGCGCTAAAAGCTTAATGTCCCTTCTTTTTTATTTTGTGCAAAATTGCAAATTATATCGTACATCCAGTGAAAAGATGTGCATTTCTTATTGTATACCCATATGCTCATGCAAATTTTACCCAGATCAATTTTCTTCTCAAATTTATTCATTTGTATATGCCAGTTTCTCATTTTTCTTTTAAGGAATAGTTTTGCTTATGTTGGATGTACAATAACCATGATATATCCAGATTTATGATGGGTTGATTAAGGGATCGAAGCATAAAGTCAATGCAAACATGTCAAATTAATTACCCTTTTTGCCTCGGGTGTTAGATTCTCAAGTATAGAATCATTAAAAGGAACCCATCCACTAAACACAGCACCACCTCCTAGAGTTTTTGGGTATAGCAGAACACTTGCTAAGGTCAAGGCACCTACAAATTAAGTCAATGGTAGACCACTACACTGTGAGTAGAGAATCTATGCATAATCTTTATCTATTTAGGGTCTGTTGGAACTTGGAATCAAGAATATGCCAGGGAAAGAAAACAGGGAAAGAACAGAAGAGAGATATGAGGGAAAGTAGGAAACATTTGAATATCTGCTAAAATTGTTAATTAAGTGTTTTTAACAAGTTCATGTGTCTAATAACGTGTTTGTTGGGTAGAAGAGCTTAATTGAGGTATTAGATATATAAAGATACTTAAATATACTAGAACTTTAAAAAAAATGATTTACCTTCGTTTTTTCAAAATCCAAACCAAACAGAAAATATATATTCTCTTTAGCACTTTTTTTCTTTTCCCCACCATTTTCTCGTTCAAAACATTATCTTGTTCTTTCTTATCAAGGGGAGTAAAGAGGAGGGTGGGTTGGGGGTTACATCAAAGGGAGAGAGAGAGAGGGGGAGGGAGGGAGAGAGGGAGGGAGAGAGACAGAGAGGAATACCCCCTTGGCTAAATCCACAAATAAATATGTCCTTAGGATTTGTGCCATCAGTGACCTCTTTGTCTATCATAGCATGAACATTTTGAACTGCTTTTAGCACACCACTTTCATCATTTGGGGAGCTCTGATTGAATGGTTAATAATCAAAGCATTTCAACATCAACTGAATCAGCTAAAGATTATCAGAGGCCTAAACTTAGCACTTAAGGAATATAAAAGCACAAAGCAAACCCATTGTCAGTCAATTTAGGATGATAAGCAAGACATACACATTAGTGATTGTCCAATAGAGTATAGCATTAAAGTTTGTCAACCACTCACAAGTATTAAGTTATACACATATTTCAATAAAAGAGGACAATGAGTGAATGACATCAATATCACCCAAGTAAAGACCATGTTGTTTATCACTAAATTATTTTGGCTACGAATATATAATACGGAGTAGAAAATAGAAATAATTATAGTTATGTTGTAAACCATCACTCATTTATTTTATTTTTTTAACCTTTTTGTTATTTTATACTCCCTCTGTACGTATGAAAGTTCTCAGTTCAATTTACCATGGTTGACCAATTATAAAGACAGCTCTTCCCAGATGATCTATAAATTAATACTACGTATTAATAACTAAAATTTACATACTTGGAAAATATACTAAAAGTTCTGTTAAAAAACTGAATTCAAATACGGAGTATGATAGAAACAATTAAATAAAATCATAGGTAAAAAAGTGTTAAGTGGAAAGTATGAAGAGTGTTTCAGAACCTTAAATTGGGAATGAGTGAGCATGTATATGTTAATAATATATAAAACTAAAAAACAAAAGTTTGAACCTTTTGCTTCAGTTGCATGATTTAACAACTTATCTTAAGCTATGAAACAAATTTTTGAGACTTTCTCTTCAGCTATACTCCGTATAATTTAACAACTTATCTCAAGATTTTAACAACAATTTCACCACGGATAGATAAGTATGAAAAAAAAAACTCATAACACGAAGCAAGACACAACTAAAGTCAAATGGAGAAGTCGATTTTAAGATGAAATAGCATCTTACTGCTGACACTGGTATTTCGTGTAGGTCAAACCATGACGGCATCACAGCACCATCTAAATAAAAGAGCATTTACATCATAGCCACATCAGTAAACTAGAAAGCTAATAAACAGCCACAGTATCAATAAAACTCATATGAAGTACGAAGTATGATGTTTTCAATGGGAGTGTAATGTATCGGTAATCACTATATTTGTTAATCATTCAGTTTGCAAAAATCATGTATTAATCCATGTTTGGTTCAAACATATATTTGTCTTTGTAGCAAATCTAAGCTAGTAATCCAGCCCCTTACTACTTGTACACCACTTCAAAAGACCATTATATATTGAGTACAAAACTTATCCAGCTAATATATATACTGACATTAGTAATATGTATAAAAATATGTATACTAATAATGTATGTATTAGAATATACAAAAATGCTAGTATATATACATTCCTTTTAGAGTACGGAACTGCCAATTGAACTCGACACGGGTATATTCCTCTCCACCCAAAGCCAAACACTAAACTCTAAACATGGGTTATCTACTCGGTGAGTACTCGGCGAATACTCTCAACTCGGGTGGTGACCTTGCCGATAAGCTACTTAACTCGGTCCGTATAATATTTCCGAGTAACTCGGCAAGTACTCGGTGAGTTTCTGAACTCGGGGAAGTTATCAACTCGCCGAGTTACTTGGCTAGGCATGAAATTTTGTTTTTTGTTAAATCTGAATAATTTTAATTAAAGAGGGATATTATGGAATTTATAAACAATGAATGGGTATTTTAAAAATTGGAAATAAACCTTAAAAGTCTATGTTTAAAAGTATTTCATACATCCGCTCATTCCAGCCGTGGTTCCTCCTCATCTCTAGGTAAGTTATTCTACTCCATGGCTTTATCTTCTTTCTCATTTCTTCTTCATTAGGATTTCTTTTCATATCTAAAAATTTTAAGATTAATATATATTACTATAATTTTGAATATTTATATTTTTAAATTAATTAATATAGGACCGAGTAGTCACCAAGTAATCCCGAGTACGAGGTCCTACTTGCTACTCGGCCCTTGATTGAGTTGCTACCGAGTAGCGATTTAACTACTTAGCTCTAAACTTTGATATGGTATCAGAAATCTGATTGTGATTAACTTCTTTATTTGTTTTGAACACATGGTTTAAGGTAGCCCGTTAGGTACGATTATGCCCATTTATCAACCTTCAAATTGTTCAATTCGGTTACTTTGTGAGGCGTATTCGAATATTTTCTGGTCATATATAAAACCAGATATGTCCTATATGCTTAGGTGGATCTGCAATTACACACCCGCTGACATTCCCTAACCCTGCCTTCTTAACCCTCAAAAGACGTTAGGTTAAGATGTGGTGTAATTACTTTGGATTCAAAATGTGGGGATTAAGAAGTTAATTGTTTCGTTTGATTATTTAATGGAAAATTGTAAATTATGGGAGATTTTTATAAACATTTCGCACATTGTTTGCAATTGCGCAATGCCATAGCGCCATATGGCGCGCCTCAGCTATTTCTATGGTCATTGCGTAAAATTGCATTGCATATTGCGTATAGGCTTGAAGCGTACGTTTTTAACGTTAAGGCGTACGCAATAAAACGTAAGCCATGAGGCGTACGTATGGCGTACGATTAACTGTGTGAAGTTTAATTTTTTTTTGGCCCGCTGGGCCCACTTTTTAGTAAAACAGATACGATTATATGGTTCAGTATATACGCAATAACCTGCTGCTTCTTCCCAGCGTACATTTAACCTTCTCTTTCCAGCACCTTCTTCCTGCTTGGGCGATTATTCAGCCTTCATATGTCAGCCAATCTTCTTGTACAGTTGTACGCTACTGCGTAGTTTTCTATTGTCGGCCAATCTGCTTGATGCTTAGTTTTTGTTTTTATTGAATTAAATACAAAATACAGAGTATTAATGTTAATTTTATGCCTATTAATATTTTATTATTATCCTTTGATTAAGTTGCGACATATCTACTCTATTTGAATGCTTAATTTTTGTTTCTATTCAATTAAATACTAAATATTAAAGTTAATTTTCTGCCTATTAATATTTTATTATTATCCTTCCATTAAGTTTCAACTTATCAATATGTTTTTTCAGTTATAATATTGAACGATAACTTCAACTTCGAACCTTGATTTCGCATTGTATCATTAAAACATTTTGGGGGACAATGGTAAAACACTTTAAAAGCTTTTTAAAAAGTAGTGCAATTGATTGCTGTGCACGCAGTTTAAAAATAAATAATGTATATAAAAAGCTTTGCACAAATAATGTACACGCAGTATAAAAGCTTTTATAAATAATGTATATAAAAATAATGTATATAAAAAGCTTTCAAGAACACCTAACAAAACAATGTATTTTTATTTCAGAACTGGTTGTTCCCCTAAACTTTGCATTCAATTTGTGTGTAACGTTCTAATGTGCAACCTACTAAAGTCTAAAGCAGCCATTATTGTAGGCTGTAGTCACCAAACAGAAGAGAAAATAGAGTGGAAAGAATGACAGCAATGGATTATTGTGGGGATCTATAAATCATTAGCAAATACGTTGAATAAAATTAACAGCTCCAAAGAAACTTGTATGTGTAATTATGTAAGGATTGTAGAGATTTTCTTCTCAAAATACTCTGTAATGCCAGAAATTCGATGCTCAGGCATTTCCCCAAGACCCAACCTTTGAACTTCATCCCAATACACATTTTGATTCAATGAGATGGTTTTTACCAAATCAAGTTCATTTCCATAACCCCATTTGCGACCATTCTAAAAAAAACTACCAAATATCACCCTCCCTGACCTAGCCAAGTACTAGAAAAATTAAAGAAATTTGTATCAGATAAACTTCAAAAAAGGAAATGGATGTAAGAATTAGTTGTGGACTTACAGTTACATGTGACAGGGTTCTTAGGTGCAGAAGGAAAAGACCACTTTGTGTTCTTGAACTCGGGAGAAGTGAAGAGGTTCTTAATGGGTTCATTGGCGGGTCCCGAATCGCCCAACCCGTGGAGCCACAGGACGAAGCTTCGGGCCATCGGATCGGGTTTGCCGGAAGACGGGTTTAACGGGCGGGGGAGCAAGATAAAGAGAATGGTGAAACTGATGGTGACTATGAACGCAACTGCTGGCTTTAGTAAGCGATCTAAATGAGACTTCATTTTTATACTTTCATGGCGGTGCCGTAGCATACTTACCATTAAATTTAGGAATAGGAATTAGCCCCAGGAGTATCGTTCCCAAAACACGCCTAAACGGTAATATGGGTCAAAACTATTTCTTTTTGTTTCACCACTAGAGTAAATGAGTAATGTAACTAGTTTGTAAAAAATGTAACTCACCAGAAAAATAACTACAGGTTTCGATATATAAGTATAAGAATAAAAAACATTTATTTCAATATGAACAATGAAAAACAATTCTAATTGTAACTAGTGAATATGTATTGTTTTTAATATCAAGGTCATATATATTAAAAAATCAAATTTTTTCAATATCAAGAGTTTATTTTGTGATGTAACTCGTGTAATAATGACAAATATAACTGAAATTAATGAAAAGTTTAACTTACTTGTTTGTAAAATGTAACTTGTTGAAACAAATTCAAATGTAATTCACATAAAAAAATGTAACCCGGTCATATACAGACGTAACGCGCACATAGGGTTGTAAACGAATCGAATAATTTTGATCCGATTCGCGATTCGAATTCGAAATTGATGATTCGAATTCGAAATATTCGAATACGAATTCGAATACGAATCAATTTTATTATTCGAATAAAATTCGAATACGAATACGAATATACATATATTCGATTCGTAAGTTATTCGAATATATTCGATTTGTATACTTACGAATTATAAATATATATTCAATTATATTTATAATTTTGAAATAATTCATATAATAGACATTTGTGAAAATCGAAAAATGCCTAAAATGAGTCATAATTTGAATAGGTGAATTTTTTTTGAAACTTCAAATATTTGAATTGGAATTCGAATATTCGAATTCGAATATTCGAATTCGAATTCGAATATTCGAATACGAATATACTCAAATACAATAAACGAATCGAATACGAATCGATTGTAAGATTCGAATAATATTCGAATACGAATACGAATATTCGTCAATTTATACGAATACGAATAATATTACTCACTATTCGATTCGATTCGCTCGTATTTTAATACTACGTATTCATTAAACTTTAAAATTGCAATTTCTTTTCCTTGTTTTTTTATGACTTTTGTTAGGATAGAACAAAAACAATTAGAGGCCGTTTAATAGCACGAAAATCGGCTGTTTTGGCTGATTCTGCTGAAATTTATGAAGTTCTGGCTGAAGTGGCTGCTTTGGCTGTTTCTGCCGATTTAAGTAAAAATTATTTTTAAAATATACTCCGTATTTTATTAATAAAATAAAGAAAAAATTATATGGAAAAATAGCTAAAATGGTCATCTACAATAAGTTCAGCCAATACAGCCAGAAAAGTAACTCTAACATTACTTTTTCTGCTTATTACACAATTCAGCGCGCGAAAGTAAAAGTTACATGTATGGTGAAAAAGTTGGCTGATAAGACTGATAAAGCGAAAAAAATGTTACCAAACGGGCTCTTAAAATCTCACTAATAATGACTTAGATCACTCGTACAAGCTTCTGACATGAATCAACACGATCACCATCATCAATCGTCCCTTGTGTGGCGTACCCTAGTTCACCAGCATGCACTCTTGTGAGACAGGGCATACTATAAGGCTTTACATATGTTATAGCGTGATGGAGTATATGGCCCGGAACCCCCGGCCCACAGACTCCTACTACTCTAATAAAGGCCCAATAGGCCCAGGAAACACAACAGGCCCAAATCATGGCGCCCAAGATACCAAGCAGCCCACAAATACGCTCTAACTCTCACAGGAGGGCCAAGACAGCAAAACAAAGTTACTGGGAAAAACGGTGAAAATCAGTAGCCCTCGGCCGGCCAGCCCTCGAGGACCTCGAAGCCGTCATCTCCATGAGGCACCTCTGCCTCAAGTTCCCAGGCGAGGGGGGAATCGGTTACTCAAGGGGGAACCAAAAACTTGTCCGCGCTTGCTACCTTCAAGTTACAAAGAAGGTTAGCAAGACGGAGTTCCGCGTTGACACCATCACCGGAACTGTGGAAGCGGAAGAAAGGAGGCCGAGGGCTGAACCAGCCGAGGAGGTAGAAGACTTCGCGCTCGATCCGGCCAAGCCGGAGAGAGTCGTGAAGATTGGAGCCAAGCTCCCCGAAGATTTGAAGACCGGCATCATCAGCGCCCTCCGCGCCTACTCCATTGTTTTTGCATGGGGGCCGGAGGACATGCCGGGGATCAGCCGAAGGGTCATCACCCACCGCCTCTCGGTGGACCCTTCGGCCAAACCAGTACAGCAGCAGAGGAGACCCCTCTCGGCCGAGAGGAGGGAATTTGTGAAGAAGGAGGTCGCCATGCTCCTCTCTATCAAGCACATCAAGGAGGTAAAGTACCCCTCATGGCTGGCAAACGTAGTCCTCGCACAGAAACCGCCCTCATTCCGCATGTGCGTGGACTACACGGATCTCAACAAGGCGTGTCCCATGGACCTCTTTCCTTTGCCAAATATTGATCAACTTGTGGATGAAACCGCGGGGTGCGAAATCATGTCATTCCTCAACGCATTCCGCGGATATCACCAAATATACATGCATGAGGAGGACGCTGAAAAAACAGCCTTCATGACTCCCGAGGGCATCTTCTGCTACCTTGTCATGGCCTTCGGCCTAAAGAACTCAGGCGCCACCTACACTCGGATGGTGGCCAGGGTATTTCAAGCTGTCCTAGGGCGCACCATGGAGACATATGTTGACGATATGATCGTCAAAAGCAAGCAGTCAGCAATCCATGCTGACGACCTGAGGGAGATCTTCGCCATCATGCAGAAGTTTAGCCTTCGACTGAACCCGAAGAAGTGTACCTTCGGCGTCCAGGGGGGGAAATTCCTGGGCTACATGGTTAGCCGAAGGGGTATTGAGGCCAACCCCGAGAAAATCCAGGCCATCATCAACATGGAGCCCCCACGCAACGTGAAGGAGGTACAACGGTTGACGGGCCGCCTGGCAGCCCTCAACCGCTTCTTATCAAAATCGGCGGAGAAGTCCTTACCCTTCTTCCAGATCATGAGGAAAACCGCCGGTTTCCAGTGGACTTCAGAATGTCAGGGGGCATTCGAGGAGCTAAAACGGTACTTATCCTCACCCCGTGTGCTCTCTAAACCCAAGGTAGGGGAGATCTTGTACCTCTACTTGGGTGTTAGCCCGGCTGCCATCAGCTCAGTACTCATCCGGGAAGAGGATGGCATCCAACATGCCATCTTCTATGTTAGCAAGACCCTCAGGGAAGCGGAGCTCCGATACTCCCCCGTGGAAAAAACGGTGTTGGCTATCGTGTGGACCGTCAAGAAGTTGGGCCATTACTTCCAGGCTCACCCGATCCAGGTCCTAACTCACCAACCCCTCGGCGCCTTAATGAGGAGCCCCACTAGCTCCTCCCGAATGGTAAAATGGGCTGTCTTCTTGAGCCAATACAACATCGACATCCGTCCTAGGCCCGCCATCAAGGGCCAAGCCCTAGCAGACTTCGTGACGGAGTGCACGGCGAGGGCAGCCACGGACGAGGAGCCCTCGCCCCTTCAGATGACTGGTGGACCCTCTACACCGACGGCTCCTCCGCCATCAAGGCATGCGGAGGAGGGGTGGTTCTCATCTCACCCGAGGGCTTCCGGGCCTATTATGCAGTCCGTTTCTCCTTCAAAGTCTCCAACAATGAAGCCGAATACGAAGCCCTCCTCTGTGGCCTTCGGCTGGCAGCTAACATGAAGGCCTGACAAATCCACGTCAAGTGCGATTCCAAGTTGTTCGTCGGCCAAATCTCCGGGAGTACGAAGCCAAGGAAGGGAGAATGAAGCAATACAAGGAGGCGGCCAAGGAGTTGCTTAAGGTATTTGAGGCACACTCTCTTACTCAAATACCGAGGGTTCAAAACTCCGAGGCCGACATTTTATCAAAGCTCTCGGCAGAATCCCCTGAGCATATCTCCAAGATTGCCAAAGTAGAAGAACTCAGCCTCTCTAGCATACATGTTAGCCCCGTCATGGATATACAACAAAGACAAGAGGACTGGATCTCGGATATTGTTGCCTTCATCACCACAGGGCAACTGCCCGAGGATGAGGCCCGCGCCAAGCTGGCAAAGTTGAGGGCTCCCAGCTACACTATCGAGGACGGGAGGCTTTACAAAAGGTCCTACAACGGGACGTTGCTTCGGTGCCTTCATCAAGATGAAGCCGAAGTAGCAATGGAGGAAGTACACAGTGGCACTTGCTCATCTCACCAGGGACCCTTCTCCATGTCCCGAAGGCTAATAATCCAGGGCTACTTCTGGCCTACAATGGCCCGGGATTGTGCGGACCTTGCTCGGAGGTGTCCGGCATGCCAGCACTTCCAAAAAGCCCCCGACAGGCCAGCGGTCAACTATGCCCCCATCAGCACATCCATACCTTTTGC
The DNA here is from genome assembly GCA_945859875.1 of Cuscuta europaea. Classification (NCBI taxonomy): domain Eukaryota; kingdom Viridiplantae; phylum Streptophyta; class Magnoliopsida; order Solanales; family Convolvulaceae; genus Cuscuta; species Cuscuta europaea. The sequence continues at coordinate 7,596,918 of CAMAPE010000015.1, read as the reverse complement.
ACGATGGGGCATAGACCTTGTGGGCCCTCTGCCAAGGGGTACCTCCAACAACAGGTACATCATTGTCGCCATCGATTACTTCACCAAATGGGTGGAAGCGGAGCCCCTCGCCAGCATCACTGAGGCCAGGTGCCGTCATTTTGTTCTCAAAAACATCCTCACCAGGTTTGGCGTCCCTCAGCAAATCATCTCCGACAATGGGACTCAGTTTGAGGCAGCCCCCTTCTGTGCCCTCCTAGAGGCATGGGGCATCAAACACACCTTCTCATCCGGGTTGCCTACCCTCAGGGCAACGGGCAGGTGGAGAACGCCAACATGACCTTACTCGAGGGCCTAAAAAAGAAGCTGGAGGCCGAAGGGGGTGGTTGGGTGGAAGAGCTCCACAACATCTTATGGGCCAACCGTACCACCCCTCGGCGGGCAACTGGCGAGACACCCTTCTCCCTTTGCTACGGATTTGAAGCCAAAGCCCCCACTGAGGTAACTCTCCCCACCCGAAGGGTCACACAGTATGATCCAGAGGCCAACGACGCCGATATGGCCCTCGACCTCCACCTGATTTCAGAACGCCGAGAGCAGGCCTTCATACGCGCGGAAAACTACCGAAGGCAAGTAAAAAGTTAAATTGACGCCAAGGTTCGCTCCCGGGAATTCCAAGTGGGGGACTATGTTCTCCGGAGATAGTGACAGGCACGAGAAATGCCCAGGATTCGACTTCCAAACCCATCGGCACCTGGTGCCAAGGTGATGATGCGCCAAGGCAGACCCCAAAAAAGAAACCCATCGGCACCTGGTGCCGGGGGGGCACGCCAATAGCAGCTTTCAACAAATGAGAAGAAACACCAAGTGTTTCCACCGAGGGTAGACGACACAATCACTTCCTCCAACAAGCAGGAAGAAACACCAAGTCTTCCCACAGAATACCCCTCGGTACCAGGTACCGAGGGTAGACACCACAGTCCCCTACGACAAGTGAAGAAAAAACACCAACTACTTTTACAGAAGACCCCTCGGTACCAAGTGCCGGGGGCCGTACATCGGAACAAACACCAAGTGTTGTTTCTCAAGCCGTACCCCTCGAGGACGCCTATACCGAAGGCGCACCTCTCGGTGCCGGCAGCACGTAGTGCACCCGGCCATTTGCAACCAGTGTGCAAATGAAAACCCTTCCCTGAAACGCTTTCCGCGTCATCACCCCAAGGGTATGACAGGTATGAGAAATGCCCAGGATTCGACTTTCAAAAACGGAACGCTTGCCGCATCATCACCCCAAGGGTATGACAGGCACGAGAAATGCCCAGGATTCGACTTCCAAACCAAAACGCTCCCCGCGCCACCACCCAGAGGGTGTGGCAGGCCACGGACTATGTCTAGCGCCGAGGGGACGACTTTCAAAACTGAGGCGCTTTCCGCGCCATCCCCCAAGGGGAGGCAGGCTACAGACCACCATATCTTGCGCCCAGGAAACGACCCTCGATCCCCTCGGAACTCGGAAGGTTAACCCGAGGGGGGGCTAATGGTGTATTCTGTTACCTCCCGATAGGCCAAGCCTTACCAAAAAACCAAGTTTCTTGAAGCCTTCCCTTCACTACTCAAAAAAAAAATGGGGTGGTGAAGGGGAGTAGACTCGGCGAGAAATCAATGAGTACATCACTCCAACAATTCACAAAAACATACCGAGGGCTCCCCACGGGAACACCTTCGGTACCTGGAAGTTCACAAATACAAAGGATACCATTCACAACAGACATCATCAACGAATGGTTAGGTCCACTCAAGGATTGCCTCCGGCTATACCTAAAACCGAAGGTTCAAACGACTCAAAACGTCCCCGAAGGGCACTATATGACAAACAACCGAAGGCTTTTGTTACCATAGCCCAACATGGCAAAGCAAAGGGAACTATCCTAAACCCACAACGCCTACAACCGAAGCCCCCCCGAAGGACAGCAGCAGGAAACACTTAAAGAAAAATCTAAGTCCTAAATTCTTTGCCCCTTGTGGAGCCGTCAGTCAGCCGAGGGCATACCACAAACAAGGTCCTCACAGTCACCCGAGGGCTCCTACTTCACACATACTACACTTAGGAAAATTTCCTAAGTCCTACATATTTTGACCCTCTGTCAAATCTCCATGCTGCCCGAGGGGCCATACGGTTGAAGACTTGGTAAAGCTATACTCAGAAAAATTTTCTAAGTCCTACATACTTTGACCCTCGGTCAAATCTAGGGCTGGGGAAAAATACCGAAACGGCCGAAATACCGCTCTTACCGTACCGAAAAATACCAATTTTACCGAAATATTTCCTTACCGTAAATTTTGATAAGGTATGTTACCGTACCGAATTATTTCGGTACGGTATCGGTATGTATCGTATAAATTTTCGGTATACCGAAATACCGTAATACCACATATATATTTTTCTTTTTATTTACATATACTTATTAACTATGGCTCTTGAGTAAAAAACAGTCCACTGCCCCAATATACGTATTAGCCTAGCCCAGTTCGGCCCAAAATAAACTTCTCCAAAATCCTAACTCCTAATCCAAACTCCAAAGTCCAAAGTCCAAACTAGTTGTGTAGCCTGTCAGCCTGTGTTGCCTTGTGGGAACTGTGGACTGTGGAGTTACGATTTACGAAGGTCGAAGAACGGGACTGGAACTCTGGAAGAGCCGAACGAAGAAGAGATAGGGTTTCACAGTTCCAAAGAGGTCTTCATCTCCACTCTCCAATACCTAATCGCTCTTGATGAAGGTACTCTTCACCCCATCCAACTATTACTTCATATCTTAATCGTAATAATATATCACCGTTGTAAACCCCTGCTCAAGTATGTAATCCATCGATCTTCTCTCTGGATGAAATAGCTATTGCTCAAATATATCAGTTCCATCTATCTGTTTGCTTTCTTCAGAACCATTTACCCCTTTGATACGAAAAGGTATTCTCCATCTGAGTTGTAGTATGAAAACATGATTTTCTCTTGAAAACACCTGTAACTTTTAATATTATTTCAGTAATATTTGGTCTAGGTTAGAATCTGTGATGATTTATACATCTAACTTTTATGGCTATTTAACATCTCATAAACTAATGATTTGTTTTGATTTCAGAAGTAAGAATGGAATCCCAGTCATCTCATTCTCTTCCAATTCCATCTGAATCACCCAATATGATTGAATCTGAAACACGTGAAGCTGCCACTAGTCGAAAACGAGCAAGGAACAAATCAGCAGCACTTAAGCTCCCAGTTTCTGAATCTCGAAGCATCTATTGGAGTCATTGTCAAAAAGGGTCAAGGACCTTGTTGGATGGCACTGTTCAACCAATCGGAACGTGCACGTATTGTCAAACGCAGATCCCAGCGAGTCATGGAAGTACCAGTGGGTTGAAAAACCACTTAGAGAAGAGGTGCAAATCAAGTCCCTTGTACAAAGCAAGTGGAAGTGACAAAAGTCAGTCTGTATTAACGAATGAGACAATGGGACAGGTCAGTGAATTGGTGTCTCATACTTTCAATCAAAAAAGGTGTGAGTTGAAGGTTACTCAATATGTTATTATCGATGAGATGTCATTCCGAGCTGTTGAAGGGAAGGGCTTTGTGAGTCTTGTGCATGAACTACAACCAAGATTCAGAATCCCAGATCGTAAGAAGGTGGCAGGTATGATTTATGACTTATTTTTAGTTGAGAAAGCTAAAATAAAAAGTGTCATAAGTGGGCAAAGGGTAAGTATCACAACTGATGCTTGGACTTCCATACAAAACATAAATTACATGGTTGTTACTGCCCACTTTTTGGACAGTGATTGGAAATTGCACAAAAGAATAATTAATTTTACAAAAATCACAAGTCATATTGGGGAAAATATTGGTAAGGTGGTTGAGGTGTGTCTGAGAGAGTGGGGGATTGAAAAAGTATTTTCGATAGTAGTTGACAATGCTTCTTCAAATGATACAGCTATTGACTACTTGAAAAAGAGTGAAAATCGAAAATACATTGATGTTTGAAGGAAAGTACTTGCATTTGAGGTGTGGATGTCATATACTCAATTTGATTGTTAAGGATGGTCTCAAAGAACTCAATGATTCAATTGAATCTATAAAGAATGCGGTTCTTTTCATTCATTCTTCACCATCTAGGTTGCATAAATTTAGAGAGTTTGCCGTATTAGCGAAGTTTTCTAATACATCAACTGTGCCTATGGATGTAAAAACAAGATGGAATGCAACTTATAAAATGCTTGAAGTTGCATTGAAGTTTAGGAGAGTGTTTGAAAGGATGGCTGAAGAGTGGTTACCATTTATGAAGTACTTTCGTGAAAAAAATGAAAAGGGTAAAGTACGGGTAGGGCCTCCAAGTCATGACAATTGGGAGAATGCTAAAGCTTTTGTGCACTTTTTAAAAAAGTTTTATGATGTAACCTTAGAGTTAAGTGCATCAAAAACTCCCACCTCTCAATTGCTTTATCAATCCATGATTGCACTACAAATTGAGATAGAAAAAAAGAAAAATGACAATTCTGACCCAATTCTCAAGAAGGTGGCTAGTGCAATGATGTTGAAGTTTCAAAAGTATTGGGGCGAGTGGAATACTATGAATCCTTTAATTTTTATTAGCAATATTTTGGACCCAAGAAACAAGCTTCAGATGATTAAAGTCAGTATCAAGAAGCTGCCAGCTACTTCTATAAAGGTCCAAGATTTTGTTGATAAAGTCAAAAGTGACTTAGCGACTCTGTGGGCAGAATATAAAGGCATAAATGAGACCACTAATGTTGAGCGGCAAAGTATGCAATTGGAGTTGGAAGGTGGAGATGGTACTAATAATGCAGGTGATGGTCTTTGGGATGAGTTGTTTACCGACGTTGAAGCACAAAATGAAGAAGAGCAACTCCAAGAGATTTCTAATGAGGTAGATAAGTACCTAGCTGATGAGATTGAGAAGAGATCTAATCAATCTTTTAATCTTTTGGAGTGGTGGAAAGGAAGTGAAACTAGGTATCCAATTCTTTCATTGATTGCAAAAGATATTTTTGCAATACCAAGTTCAACAGTTGCTAGTGAGTCTGCTTTTAGTTTAGGTAAAAGAGTTGTTGATCCCTTTAGAAGCAGTTTAAGTCCTAAAATGGTTGAAGCTTTGATTTGTACGAATGATTGGTTAAGAGCAGAGGATTTCAGCTTTTATAAGGATCCAACAGATGATGACCTTGACTTGTATAAAGAGATTGAAGAAATTGAAAAGAGTAAAGCTTTTTTATTGCATTAACTTTAGATTTAAATGATAAATTTTAATATTAATCTAATGCATCTTTATATTTCTTCTACAGATGCAAATGTGACTCAAGAACGTTCTCAGACTCAGCTGCCAGTATGAATGCATGGTTGCCATTGGGTAAAATCATTTGCGCAATACTTACTGCTTTGAGATATGTTTGGAGCCTGCTTTTATTTACTCCAGTAATAATTTTAAATGTTTTTCAGTTTTCATCTAGATAGATATGTATGCAACCAGTACTGCTTTTATTTAGTGCAAAATATTTGATCAGTACCACGCTCGTGCCCTGAACATTGAGCCTTCAGAAATTTGCACAATAGCTTGACTCTCTGGATTAAAACCCTTATTTTGCACAATAGCTTTACTATTTTGTTATTTCTCCATTAATTGTTTTTTCACCTTTTTCTTTCTCTTTTCAGAGCTCAAGGAATGATTAAACGATAGCCATGAGTTCAGTGATCATGTGGATTTCAGATTTCGAGCTGCTTCATCTATTTTGCTTTAATGAATTCTATGCTATAATTTCATTTAAATATGTACTTGAATTGTTTTTTTGTCAGATTTAATGTGCTTTGACATTTTAAATTTGCATTGCCTTGATTCCCTTGAGCCTTAGATTCTTGAATAGGGTTGAACATGATTGTAAGTTTTTCATATTTTTTGTTTTAAAATTGGTATTTATTGACTTCGGTCCTACAAATGTTTCAAATTATGTTGTTGATGTTCCTATGCTAGAGAATCTGTCATTTAGGGGCTGGAGAATCTGTCTATGATATTTATTGTAGGTTTTTGTTAATAACTTTCGAATTTATTATGTAAGATTTTAGTGTGACAAGTCATTAGATTTTCGGTATACCGATATGAATTTCGGTATACCGAATATACCGATTATTCGGTACGACATCAATATGCTATTTGGGGTTACCGAAACTTCGGTATACCGAACCTTCGGTATACCGAAATTTCGGTACGGCAACGGTATGCCATTTTCGTATACCGGTATTTCGGTACGGTATACGGTATGACACAAATTTTTCGGTATGCCATACCGAACCAGCCCTAGTCAAATCTCCATGCTGCCCGAGGGCTCCTACTTCATACATGCTACACTTAGATAAATTTCTAAGTCCCAAGAGTTCTTACCCTCGGTGACAAGTTTCTAAGTCTCGAATCTCCCTGCAGCCCGAGGGGTAACACGATTGAAGGCTTGGTGAGACTACACTTAGAAACATTTTCTAAGTCCTAACTATTGTTGGGCCCTCGGCAATACATCCAGCGAAGGGTGCCCAACTACCGAAGGCTAAAACTGTATTGAAACACTTAGGAAAATTTTCTAAGTCCTAAGCACCTCACCTCCGGCTATCTCACGAAGGCTACATGAAACCAGAGGGGAGGAACCGGCCGAGGGCCAACAGGTGAACAAATACTTAGAAATATTTCTAAGTCCTGAATGTTGTGCCCTCGATGAAAGGTTCAACTGACTAAAGATTACTGGTAGCCGAGGGCTACAAGAAGCACTACACTTGGAAGAATATATTCTAAGTCCTAAACACACATTCAAAAGGGCGAAGGCATACATTCAAAAGAAAGCGACGGCATACATTCGAAAAGAAATGAATTAAAGAGGACAAGTCATATACACAAAGCCCGAAGGCAATCATTCATTTGTCAAAAAGAGGAAATTCAAATGTATATGTTACAATATATGGCCGAGGCCGAGAGTACACAGATGTCCATTACATAAACAAAAAAAGATGTTCAAAACACTACTAAATACAGATCATATATTGTCAGCTCCGGGGGCAGCCTCTTCCGCGGGCTTTGAGATGACCTCCGTATCAGCCTCTGCCTCATCACCCTCGGCCTCTTTCAGGAGTTCGGAATCCTCCAGTTCTGGCCTCTCGACGCCCTCGGGAAGGGGGACTCTGATATCAGGCTGGAGGGGGGAGACCATATGCCGCCGGGTCGAAGGCCGTTGGTTCGATTTTCAGGTGCCGTGCAAGCCTCATGTAGATCAAGGCCTGGGTGAAGAACTCCCCCCCGACATAGTAATCTTCACCCTTTCGGGCTAGCCACATCGCCCCGGGGCCCTTCACCCACCCGTCGGCAGAACTCTCCACGACCGAGGCCACCCAGTCTTTATGGCCTTCGGTGTTCCAGCCCTCGGTCATGAAAGCAGCGACTGCACCGGCGGCGGCTTCTGCTTTGGCGGCCTCGGCATCTTCGGAGGCCTTCTTTGCAGCCTCGGCAGCAGCCTTCTCCACCTCCGCCTTTTCCTTAGTCGACTTCTCTGCTTCCGCCCTCACCTGCTGGAGGTCCCTCTCCAGCTGAGCCATCTGCCTCATGGCCTCGGCATTGTCGTGAATCAGCTTCTTAAAGGACTCCTCCTGTTGGGCCTTCTGAAGGCGCCACTCATCGAACCTCCTGGCGTGTTTGCCGAGGGCTATGCAGGCCTATTGAAACAGACAACAAAGTAAGGGATTAGGCCACTATGCAAAGGAAAAATAAAGAAGAAGAAAAGAAGGAGAAGAACTTACGGTAAGGGAGGACCGGAGGATTTTGGACTCGAGGGCTTCATCATCGAGCTTCCCGAGGGCCCGCCTATCCAGAGCGGGCGTAGCCCCGCCCAAAAATTCTCGGGGGTCTACTGTGTCATGCGTAATGGCTGCCCCCTTCGACAGGGAGAACTGTATGTCCTCCCGAAGCAAGCTTGCCTCACCACCTTTACCCGAGGGCGGGCAAGGAGCAGTTGGAGCACTGGGCTCGGAGGCGGAATGCTCGTCCACCACCACCACCAGGGGAGCCTTCTTCACGGCGTCCCCTTTCTTCTGCTTCTTCCCCTCGGGGATTGGGGCCTTGCCGGCGGCCTTCCGCTTTGCGGCCTCCCCCGAGGGCTCACTGCCCTTCTTCAGCTCCCCGAGGGGCTTCTGCTTGACGGGCTCCTTCTGGCCCGGGGCCTTCACCTTTTGCTTTTTGAGGTTGGCGAAGGCATTGAGGTCCATGTCGATACCTGGAAAAAAAAATAAGCGGTTAAAGCCGAAGGAGAAAAGATACAACAAGAGTCATATCTACACCTAAATATGCATAAGTCTAAAAGACCGAATGCTCTCAGCCACTACCTCCGGAGGCTCTCTCGAAGGCCGGGAACTTTTCATCTGTTTCCCCCAGGAAGCGATATCGCCGGAACCCGAGGGTGTAAAGGTCCTCATCTTGGGTGCACTCCTTGATGGTTATATTTTTGTCTCGGCCCTCCGGGATCTTGTCCAGGATCCTGTCGTCTTTCTCGAGGGCGGCGCTCCTCCTCTTCTCATGCCTCCTAAACCGGTCACGCAATTCCCTCGGGAAGGGACTATCGGCCAACTTCACGTAGCACCACCGGTCTTTCCACCCTTTGTTCGAGGAGAGCGCCTCAGTGAAAAGCTTGAACAGGGCCACTTGCTGCAAATTTGCGAAGCCCTCGGCATTCGCATCCCCCCCCGGCACAAGTTGAAGCTCTGGAAGAAGAGATCCAGGCTAGGTGTTACCCCCCGGGATTTGCAGAGCTGGAGGAAGCCCGTGATGTAGGAATGGCTGTTCGGGGTCAGTTGTCAGGGGACCAAACCCACGAACCGGAGGTACTCCCGGAGGAAGGGGTGTAGGGGGAACCGGAGCCCCATGGACATGGAAAGAATGTGCACCGCAATGCAGCCCTCGGGAGCCCGGGAGAGGACGTCATCGGGACCCGGTGTCACCACGATGGCCGAAGGGCCCACGTGTAATTGGGTGACATAGAGATCCGCCGCATCAGCCTTCGACCTTATCTCTAAGGCGGCGGTATTCAGGTAGGAATACCCCTCGGGCATGTCGAGGGGCTTCCCTTGGTCTGCGACGCTGCCCTTCTTCTTGGGAGCAGCGACCTTGGCCTTCTTTTTTCCGGGGGCCACCCGAATGGGAACCGCATTCAGCGGCCGAGAGGTGCTGGCCTCACCAGTGCCCCGAGGGGGGAGAACAGCAACGGTGACCCTCGCGTCCTCTTTCTGCGCCTCTTCTTCAGCTGCTTGCCAGGCGAGGGCCAGCTCTTCATCTTCGCACTCTTGTTCGAAGCCCTCGGCTTCCGCCTCAGCAACGAGGGCTTTCTGCAGCTCCATGGCGACGACGACATCTTGTCCCACCGAGGACTGTTCGCTTGTGGACTCCACGTCCGAAAAGACTTCATCCTCCATCGAGGGCGCCCCCGAGATGTCTTGGGAATCACTTTGGGAAGACATCTTGACGCTGGTTCGAAGGCTCATAAATACTAGAGTTTTCTAAAAAGTTCTATCTCCTAGCCTAAAGGCACAGGGCACAGCTAACTAGAAGGAGAAGAGCAGGGGGGAACTGACCTTAAGGCAGGGATTGATCGAGGGCGGCTGTTTCTCTCTCTAGAAATTTTGGCAGAGCTTCGCTAAAATGATTTTGCACAAGGGGAAGTGAAGTCGGCCATGGGGTATTTATAGGCGCTGGGATCCGGGCTTGGGCCTGGAAACCGGGCCTCCGGTTGGACTGCCATCATTACCAACCGTGGTTTCACCCAATCGGTGACGCCCGCCCACGGACAGCCAACGGCCGCCCACCACGTGGCAACCCCCTCCAACGCCTATATCCTGACGTTACATATTCCAACGGCTATATTTCCAACTGCTATATTTTGGGAGCCCCCGGGCTTTTTACTTCACTCCATTTCATCAAGAAGAGCCCCTGGGTACACATAGCCGGAGACACTCACGGTTTGTGCCCCACACACTACATAACAGATGCCCTCAGGATCACTCCTTCATAAGCCCAAGGCTTCATATCGGGCCACCCCTCGGGGATCCCCCCTCAGCACTTTGAGGGTCGGGTAGCCCCTGGGGAGTATGCCTCATTGACGGATAGCCCACGACACACAGGTAAGGGGAGCCCTCGGATATCCTCATCACCAACTAATCAACAAACAGGGGACACCCCGGTAACACTTCAACTACTACCATCATTCATTACGCCCTCGATCCCCAGATCGAGGGACCCCCCTTCGGCACCTCCCAGGACATCAACACCAAGCCTCCGGCTAATCAACACATGAGCCCTCAGAACTAGGAGAGCCTTCGGCATCTGCATCATTCTCCATTTCGAACCAAGGTTTCACATTTTCGATTCATCATTGGGGGAATTCGGTGCACTCTTTTTCCCTCATTAGGATTTTTTCCCACAGGGTTTTTCCTAATGAGGTTTTTAACGAGGCATCCCCCCAAAATGAAACGAAAAGCGTCAGCCTTCGGCCCAAAGCAGCAACGCAACTACTCTACTCCTTTTCACCACTTTGCAAGTGCCTCAAGGAGTGGGGGACTGGAGGACCCCCTCGGGAAAAATCACAAAAATCACAAACATGACCCCTCAAGTCCCGACATGTGGGTAACTGAGGGACTGCCCTCGGAAGAATAAACAAACAGCAAACTACCCACAACTCTACAAACTACGACGGAACAAAGGCAGAAGACAATTACTCCTTTTCCCTCAAGTACCTTTCGCCAAAAGGAGTGAGGGACTCCTGATGGAGTATATGGCCCGGGAACCTCCGGCCCACAGACTCCTACTACTCCAATAAAGGCCCAATAGGCCCAGGAAACACAACAGGCCCAAATCATGGCGCCCAAGATACCAAGCAGCCCACAAATACGCACCAGGGGTGCCTTCGCCCCCCTGGCCGAAGGCTCTAACTCTCACAGGAGGGCCAAGACAGCGAAACAAAGTTACTGGGAAAAACGGCGAAAATCATTAGCCCTCGGCACCTGGAGCCCTCAACACCAAGGGGGTCCCCGGTACTCCGAGCCCTCGGCTAGTCCTCTACAGCCGAGGGTACCTTTCCCGACATGATATCCGTGCCACATGCGTACAGATCACCGTACCCTGTACAACGTCCCATCCAACAGCCGCATTAAATGCGGCCACATGCGGTTGCCAGCGCCAACCAGTTGAGGTGACCTCTCGGCCAATGGACGCTTGACACGTGTCCCTGTCCGACATTTATTGCTACTATAAATAGCACCCCATTTCCCCATTTGTAACCACGCTGAAAACGCTGAACACTTTACAATATACTTTCTCTCTCTACATTTACTCGCTCTGACTTCTCTCTTGTTATTCTCCGTAATAACCCCTCGGATAAGCTACCCCCCGGGTACACTATCCATCATAGCGCTTTATCCAAAGACCAGCTAGCACGTTAATTGACTTTTAATGAACTTAACATTTATTATTATCGTTGTTCTAAAACTTGTTAGGCGTTAGTCAGGTGATTGAGGGGCGTCTATCACCTAAGAACTGGCTAAACACCAACTAGGCCATTTTTTGGACCGATTATTCATCTACAACTAGGGCCGCCTAGCGTGTAGGCGTCGATTATCGGACCAACTAGGTCGATTTTTAGAACAATGATTACTACTATAAATAGTCCCGCTTTCAGTAACTGTAAGAATTCCAAAATCATTTATTGCAAGAATGCAAGATACCTTTTTCTCAAACTTATCAACCAATTTTCTCTTGAATATCACTAGTGATTGCTATATGACTAGCAATTCTTGTTGCCGCTTCACGGGTTTGTTGGATATTTGTATATAATATGCCTTGTTATATAAGTGAAATTTACTACTACGTATGTGAAAAGTTCTTTTGTTGTAGTTATTTTTTTCCTGGATTCCGGTGTAATGCATTTTTCCTTAAGTTTTACATGCTCCATAATGCATAGAGTATACCATAATGATGCCAATAACCTCTCTACAATCCAAGATCATAGTGGGCAAAAGAATCAATAAATCGAAACCAATCAACAAATCAAATGAAATTGAATAAATGAAAACCCAATCAATCAAAGCTGAAATGGACTAAACCGATCAAATCCTCAAAGATATATTTCACCATTTGAGATTTAAGCACACAAAAAACTCATGAAATTAGCTAAAAGTAATCGATTCAAAATTGAATGAAGCCAACCAAGAGTATTTGATTCAATTTTCCCAGTTTCACCGTTTTCAAAAGAGAAAATTGTTATGGCTAGGACAAAAATATACTCCGTATGTTTCTTCCAAAAACATAATCTAATGTTTGGTTTTCCCTAAATAGAACTAACCATTCCATATTTACCCCTAATTGATTTAATTAATTGATTAACCATATTAATTGCCCTCTGGTTCTCTTGCACAACCAAGGCAGCCTGTTGGTGGCGAGGGCATGCCGGTGATGGCGGCAGCAGCGGCGGCGAATTCCGGCACCGGCGGTGAACCCCGGTGGGGGTGACAGCGGCAGTAATGCTGCCAAACTGCCAGGAAAAAATTCTGGATATTTTAGTCCTGTTAAGAAGAAACTCCCTTTTCAAAATCAAATAGAATGATCTAAACCAAAAGTCAACCAAAAAAGGCGTGAAATTGATTGGGTAATTTTCACAAATAGACTAAAAATGAAATTAATATCACTTTTGTTCCCCTTAAAATTTTCTTTCAAATCTAGATTACTTCAAAGTTTCTTTTCAAAAATGGACCATTGGCACGTATGAAGCTCACAGACTAAAATTTCTTTCGCCTGACATGTACTGTCATACATGTAAATTTGAATCACTGCTCCACTTCACTGTAGTACGAATAGTTTTTAAGCTGAAAATGTAAAAGTTCATTAACTCATATTGTTGATAATGTTTAGAAAACAATAAAATTAGACAAAAGTAAATTGATTTTTAAAAACACAAAAAAAAACTCAAAATAAAGAATAAAACTAAAAAAAATGCAAAATTAGAAAATTGTAAATTATATTGAAAAATTAAAGAAAATGAATTTAAATTTTACAAAAAGTTATAAATAAAAAAATGTAAAAAACTTAAAAAACTTGAGAAGTATATTTTAATGTAGTGTTTTAAATAGATAATATAAATTATTTTATAAAATATGAAAATAAGAATTTTATAAAAAAATGTAAAATAGTTAAAAAATCGATAAACTTAAAATTATTAAAATATGTAATAAAAGATAAAAATATTTTGAAAATATTAAATAATATGAATTCTATTATTTTAGAACGTTCTAAAAGGCTCTGAAATAAATATATGAGATTTTAAAACAATAGACAAATCAAATAAAAAAGTAAACAAGGTTCTTAGAATTAAAAACACTAAATTAAGAATTGTTTAAATATTGAAAATCGGAAATAAAAAGGTCAAAAAGGCTCTTGTAATAATGAACTTATACACTTTAGATATTATTATTATTATCATTTAATTGTTACTTTTGTTGCATATTGTTTCTTTGTGTTTTTTATTGTTTATTTTTGTTTATTCATAAATCTAAATTTACCATTTTAGGTGTTTACATGTGTGTATGTGTGTGATTTTTTATTCCAAACAAGTAAGGAATATAAATACAAATCTAAATAGACAAAAAAATCAAAATCAATATGCAACATTATGTAACAAAAAGCAACAAGTATAATAAAAAGCAACAAGATACAATCAAAAGCAACAAAAAGCAACACGATGCGTGAATCCAAAAGAGAAATTTTTGTTTTTTATTGTTTATTTATGTTTCCTGTCATTGGTTTATATTCACAATCCAAAGTTATCATTTCTGAGTTTTTCTTACTTCAAAGAAGTAGCAAAAAAAAAAAAAAATAAACAACATAAAACAAGAGCAACAATAAAACAAAAATAAGTAACACAATGCAACAAAATGCAACAATGTGCAACAGAAAACAACAGGAGGCAACAAAAAACAACATGGTGAAACAAAATGCAACAACACGCAACAAAACAAAAACAAAACAATTTCAACACACAAAAGTATTCAATGAGTCCATATTCAACTTATTTTTCTACATTCTTTATTGGAAACAACAGTAAAACAATAATAGGGGTATCACTCCATTAGCTAGCTAGGACCGAAGAAGAACCCAGCCAATAACAAGAGCCAACTAATCTTGCTCCCCCGGGAGACGATTTGATTGAAAAACCTGTGAGCCCGATTGTTGTCTTGACCAAAAATGCTATCTTCAAATCGTCGTTTGACTTAATCTTGAATCAAGTGGAACTATAACCACAAGCTCATTTTTATCTGAAAAGAGAGAAAATAATTGTGGGACAAATTGAAAATGAAAAAACGAAGATTAATGTAGAATAGCCGGATACATGAAGTGGTAATTTTAAAATCTTTGGAACCTCGATTTTAGTACTACCATAAATTATAAATGGTTCCACATTGTCATTGAGAAGCATTTTTCTCAAAGAAATAGAGAAAAATCAGAAGAAGAAAAACGAGGTGATCAAGTGAAGCATGGTGCCTAGGCTAGTCGTATACTACATATATGTTACTCCCTCCGTTCCTAAATAAACTTCCAACTTTCCTTTTTCGTCCGTTCCAATTAAAACTTCCACTTTCCCTTTTTGGTAAAGAATTTGTGGTTCACAACATTTCTTACACATTTCTCTCTCCTCTGCACAACTCTCCACCACACAATATCCACTGTCTTAAACTTTGTGCCAAAAGCATTTGGAAGTTAAAATGGGAACGGAGGTAGTAGTATTTTTTGTGCAACTGAGTTTGGTGCTCAAATATGCACTGTTTTATTCAAATCTGTGCTACGGATCAAAACAAGAAAGCAGATGTTGTTAGCTAACCGAGTACTTTTAAATATTTTATCAAATTAAAGCCAAGAAATTCAAAGTTCACCACATGACTATACATGATATTTAGCTTCACTCTCTCAGAATGCATAAATTTCATGAGATTCACAAGTATCATTCATGATGGTGGAATGTTATGCATGGAACAGTGGGTAAAAACTACTAAAAAGTAGGTAAACTTTTTACTGTAAAAGTAACAGAGGTACATACATAGATATAATCATATAAAGTACTGATGCACCAAAATATAATCACAACAATATGAAAGTAAAATAAACAAAAAGAACAAAATGAACATTGCATCTCTCCTTCTCTAGGCATGAGGGGTCCATGGATGTCATAGTAATATGATGTTATTTAGAGTAAACACTATTTTTGAGATTGAAACACTTTGAGAAGCTCAATGTTATGTGATTAATTAGGGAGAGAAAAGATGTATTCATGTGAGAACATGTCTCCTTATATGGTTTGGTCAGAGCGAAGGAAGTACAAGGGACTAATTGCTCAACATGCTCTATGTTCATGAAAAGCATATCAAATACGACCGCCTCTCTCGCAAAGACTTTGCATCTCATCCGCTAATACTTCTTCAATGCCCTTAATAAGACATAATATGGGTTAAGGGAGTGGTCAGGGAACCACAAGGTTAACATTATTAGAGATATTTTGCATCTCATTAGAAGATTTTATCAGCTATGGTGGTGAAATCTCTGAAAACGTTAAATAGGAAAGTGAGATTCATCCATTATTTAAATTTTATGAACAAGTAAAAACAAAGCAAAAAGTTTTAATAAAATACTAATTGACTAAATAATTTAATGATTATAAATAATTGATACTGTGAAAGTGTAAACTGAGTAAATTAAACAACTTCTAGTCTAAAGGGAATCAAAAGAGCAAATGATGCAAGTATAAAATCTGAAATATTTAAAACACCTACTATTCTACAAACCTGGTACCCAAAAAAAACTAACATTTGACTAGTTAAATAAGAAATAAAAAATATTACAATGTCTTAATGGACATAGTTATCTTACACTTGTTGACATAATGATCTCCTTGTTCAACTTTCTTAAAGAGAAGCATCAATTCTTCCCTTACACAACATCATACTTCACATCAGCAGGTTCGCCTCCATCTTATCCTTATCAGCTGCTTCCATGGAGAAATAAACCTTCACTTTGTCATTATCCCGATCCCATCAAAAGGTTAAAACTGTTGCATCACTTGCATGACTAAGAGTCAAATTAGGGAAGACTTTTGGTGCAGTCGAAATCGGGATTGGTACCTGAAATGAGAGTGTGTGCGTGCGACCTCTTCGCAATCCTATGGATCGAGTGGTTTCGATTCATCCATCTCCAACGCGTGCGAACTCATTCACTCAGTCTGGATCGACTATTTTATGTGATCTTTTCAACCATCGACCGATGGAAAATGAGATGTTGGTTTTGAGTTGTTGGAGAAGATGCAAGGTGCAGCGGAGAAGCCACTGAACCGAGAGAAAATTAAGGGTTTTGATTTTTGAATTTGACTATAATTTGGGGTTTAGTCTATTTATTATGAAATCACAAAAGTTAAAGTGAAAAGTATAAAGTTTAGATTTGAAAAATATTTTCTACATGGACATAAATGAAACGTCAGGGGCAAAAGGGGCTAAGCCCGGATATTTCCACAAATTGATTGATTACTTTTCGGTCTGGCCCTATCTCCATATCGGCCCATAGTTTCACATCTGTATCTGTTAAAAGCCCAGATAAAAAGAGCCCACGATATTATGCCACTGCAATAGTTTGTGGTTCAACACAGGAGGACATATATATTCCAGAAGTTAGGGTTAGAGTTCGAGCTTCCATACCCCAGCTGAAACGAAACTCGCAGCAACTCTGCAATGGCGGCCAAGAAGTCTCGGAACCCTGAGCTAACCAGGGGCATCGGCACCTTCTCAAGGTCGAAGATGTACCACAAGAGGGGTCTTTGGGCAATCAAAGCCAAAAACGGCGGAAAATTTCCTCACCACGAAAAGAAGATCGCCGAAGCACCCGTGGCCGAGAAGCCACCAAAGTTTTACCCCGCCGACGATGTTAAGAAGCCACTCGTCAACAAGCATAAACCTAAACCAACTAAGCTTAGGTCCAGTATTACTCCGGGAACAGTTCTGATTATCCTTGCCGGTCGATTCAAGGGAAAGAGGGTTGTGTTCTTGAAGCAACTCGCGTCTGGGCTTCTTCTTATCACTGGCCCATTCAAGATCAATGGCGTTCCTCTGAGGCGCGTGAATCAAGCTTATGTGATTGCAACTTCAACCAAGGTTGACATTTCTGGTGTTAATTTGGAGAAGATTGACGATAAGTACTTCGCTAAGAAGGCAGAAAAGAAGAAGGAGAAGACCGAAGGAGAGTTCTTTGACTCAGACAAAGAGGTTTCGTGATTCTTCTTGTTTACCCTTATTCAGTTCGTAATAGTTTTCTACTACTGTGCTAATGTTTATGTTCACATTTGAAAATGCAGGAGAAGAGTGCCCTACCTCAAGAGAAGAAGGATGACCAGAAGGACGTTGACGCAGTTCTGATTAAAGCAATCGAGTCCGTTCCAGATTTGAAGACTTATTTGGGTGCCAGATTCTCCCTTAAGGAAGGCATGAAACCCCATGCTCTAGTCTTTTAGAGAAAGTCAGCACCGTTTATTTATCTTATGCTGAAACTGAAAATTTTCTTGTTTCCCAATGATTTGTTACCTTGTTCAATCTGAATTTTGTTTTGAAATGCAGTATTTTACAATTTATAATGCTTATACTGGATCTGGAAATCAGATGATGCACTATGTGGTTTTGCTTCCTTACACAAGGTGTTATGATTATGGCAATGTTGACACTGTGCTTAAACTAGTGCCCTCATTTGATTTTACTATTACCATTTTATAAGTCTTCCCTTGTTATCATCAGTATTCTTATAATTGGACATTTATCTTTGAATGAAATGCCGATACACTACCCAATGCAACTATGTTTCAACTGTTGAAGTTCTATGCTTTAATGGATCTTAAAAGTTGGGGATATGTTGTTGTAATGGGAATGCAGTACATGGCAATCATCAATTCATCATATTTCTTCAATAGGGTCCTTTTAAGATTGACACAGCATCTTCCAGGCTTTCGCTAACATAAAATGTGTATTACGGAGTATTTATTAACTCTTATTCGATTGCCTTTTCTGGTTTTAGGTTTAAACCGTGCCCTTTCTAGTCAACTTGTTGTGTGGCATCATTATTTTTCTTTGTAAATGATTCATCAGACTGTATGCTTGTGAGTTGTGAGCTGGAGGGAGGAGGGGTGCTAAAAATCCTTCTTCCTCAACCCTACCTTAGTACCTTGCATTGTGTTCATCCCAAAGCCGAAAGGAGAATCCTTCCTTCTACCACTGCCATCAACTGCTTGCTTGAGATGTTAACTTCACCTAGCCATGGACCCGGTCCGACCGGCCTGGGAACCGGCCTGGCCCGCTACTGTGTGGGACCGGCACGACCTGGGTGACAGGTACCGGTACCTGAGGGGGTAACCGGGGGCGGTTCCGGGACTCGAAATGGGTGAATCGGCCTGGCTGCTGCGGGCCCGGTTCGGGCTCTAATTTTTTTTGGGGTGGGGGGTGGGTTTGAGATGGGTTTAGGTGGGCTGGGCTGGGCTGGGTTGTTCCGAGGGGTTCGGGGGTGGGGGTGGGGGTGGGGGTGGGGGTTGAATTAAATAAGAAAACACAAAAAAAATAAACCGGAACCGACCCGGCCCGGAACACGTAGACTTGGGACTTGGAACAAAGGTTAAAACTCCCTGGCATCAAACCTTTAGGGGTGGACTTGGGACGGGCCAACCTGCCTGGCCCGGTGAACCGGTTTCGGGCCCGGTTTGGGCCAACCTGCCCGGTGGGATGGCGGTTCGGGCTCAGGCCCTTCAAAAGGTGAACCGGCCCAGCCGGTTCGGGCCTGGGCCGGGTTTTCTTTTTTGATTTTTTTTAAGTTTTTGGGTTGGGTTGGGTATTTTGGGCCATTTGAGGTGGTTAGGGTTGGTTTGGGGATGAGGGGGAGGGTTGGGGGTTAACTAGGAAAAGCCAAAAAAAAAAATAGAATCGAGGCCCGGCCCGACTCGGATCCGGGGGTTACCCGGGCCGGTTCTGGGCCTCCCTTTCTTGAACCGAGGCCCGGCCGGGCCCGAATCGGAACCGGTCCATGCCTACGGGCCTTACCCAAAACCATTCAAGCCCGGTCGGGCCCAGGCCTGAACCGGATTGAGCCCGGTCCACCCCTATGTCTTCACCTAGAGAGATATGCACTGAACCCATTGACACCACATTTTCATTAGCTTGGACTCGGGCCGGGTCGGGCCTGGGCCGAGCCGCCGGTTCCGTATCTATAGACCCGAGGGCCGAGACCGGCTCGGGTCTTGACCGGGCCGATTCCGGGCCGGGCCGGTTCTTTTTATTTTTTATTTTTTATTCTTATTTATTTCACCCCCCACCGCCCCACCCCCCCCCCCCCCCCCCCCCAAACCCCCAAACCACTCGGAAATACCCAGCCCAACTAACCCCAGCCCAAACCAAAAAAATCAACAAAATAAATAAAAGAAGGCCTGAACCGGGCCGGTTCCCCTTTTCCCTTACCCGTGCCCGGAACCGGTAGACCCCTCGGGCCTAGGCCTGAACCGGAACCGGACCCGGTTTCCCGGGCCGGGCCGGTCCCGCACAGTAGCGGGCTGGGTGGTCCGAACTGAGTCCACCACTAGTTATGATAGAAAGTGTTACTCAATTCTTCAACAACTATGCTTCGTGTCACGCCAATTGTTTGTATACGGACAATTACCTAGTGTGTAAAATGGCGTTTACAAAGTGCCTTGTACAAGAGACGTTTTCCATTCAAACTTGAGCTATTACGAAGTATAATGTTCTATGCGGAGTATTATTAGTAGTGCCTAGCTTTTGAAACTCCAGCTATTTATTCCCTTTAACATGTTAAAAGTGTACCTTAATTTTAGTCTATTGTGCATTATCTCTTGGCTCTAGCGGCATATCCCATTGTTGTGCATCACCATGCTCTACAACTACCTTTGCGTGCTTCCTGGTGTCATTAACCATCTCATTGCCACATGCCCAACAATCACCGCCACATTTTCATGTGGCGGTGATGACATGGTGATAGGAGTCTTGCTTTATTGTTAGGTATATTTTAACGGATATAGGGTACTCGATACAAATTCATGTGGGTAGTTGACTGATCACATCCAAGGCGTAGCTATGCCGATATACTATGTTGAGCCCCTACAAAGATTTTTCGGGAAAAATTTTTAGAAAAGTTTTTCTACAATACACTTGTAAGTTTGTTTTTTAATTTAGAGTGGGTCAGGGCATAGCTCGACCCCCTTATCTCCGCTCTGGTCACACCATAATATAGATCGACTACGGGCATCTTGCTGACTTGATGATGGGAGTCTTATGTAGCTGGAGTGATAAACTAGCCCGACCAAGCTCAAAGCACAGTCCAGCTAGCAAAAATCAGTCCGGGATTATTTGATTATTAGCTGGATTGATTGACCCATTATTGTTAATATTAGTTCTTACTTCTTAGATTGGGCCAAGCCTATGTAGACTTTTATTATTGGACTTGTTGTAAACGCCTATAAATAGGCCATGCAATCCTCATGTAACCCGAAGCTATTTTCACTATATTGAATTGCTGTCAGTTTCTTTTTCCGAGATATTTTCTACCAACAGGTATGTTACAAGAATCGGATCGGGAAGCAACTCGGATGAAAGACCGGGTCACGGGATAGCCCGGACTCGGCAGGTCAACCCGATCAACGTCGGGAAAACCTCAACAATTCCATATTTAGTACTCCCTCCGTCCCTTAAAATTTTGCCAAGTTTGACTAGCACGGGGATTAATAAAGTAAAAGTTGTGTGGTTGAGATTTGTGTAGAGGAGAGAATTAATCGGAACCACAAATTGTTGACTTAAAAGAGAAAGTGGCAAAGTTAGTGGGACATCCAAAAAAAGAAAGTTAGCAAAGTTTTAAGGGACCGAAGAAGTATATCAGTAAATACTCCGTATATAACAATATTTAAAATTAAAAATATGGGTGATTATTATGCACAATAATCAAATAATCATAATAATAGTAAGCAATGAAAACACACCCATAATATTCTAAAATATAAATTTAGCCCTAAATATATTAATAAGGATATTTGATATTTTAAATACATTTATAATATAATTTTACATAGTTATGTACGGAGTATATAGTATAAAGATTCAAATATATTATACTTTACTCAAAAATAATATGAACATAACTAAACTTGTTACAAAATTCTAAAAATATCATATAAGTATTTTTTATAGTGTGTACTAACAACAATATATTATTATAATATTACGTGTATAATTAATTAATACTTGAAAGGTTGTGATAGCTTTTCATTGTATTCTAAGGAAATACTACGAGGAAACGTAGTAGTAATATATACAAGAACGAGGAAACTGGTTGTTCGTTGGTTTGCTAGATGCAGGATGGATCCCGGCAGCCTTAAAATTTTCATTTTGTCATGTTCTTAGATAAATTCCCTGTTTTCCCGGGTTTAAGCCGTCACCAGTCCGTTCCGGGTCCAAACGGGTCACCGGGTAAATCCAATTTTACCCACATTTACGAGTTCACATACCACCGATCCGGGTTGGACGTCGGGTTGCCGGTTTCCGGGTCGACCCGCCCGGTCCGGGCCGGTTCCGTTAACATAGCTTATATGTACATAATATATAAGTGTTTTAATGTGTTTTTGTTACAGCCAAAGAAATGCATTTTGTTAATGCGGGAACAAATTAATTACCAATTTTATGCTTTCAATAATAACAAATAAATTATAAGTGATTTTTGTCTTGCTTTAATTTATTTATCTTTCGGTAGATAATAAAGTTTTTGGGAAAGTAGAAAATTAAGTAGCATGGAAACGCAAGAAACACGATTTTTAAAATAAATGATACGGAACATGGAGAAACACGTATTTATCAAAAACATGTTAAGACAGATAAATATTTTTCATATATGTACACATTTTTTGCACTCATGGTCCTCATGGATATGCACATGTTTTTTT
Organism: Cuscuta europaea; assembly: GCA_945859875.1. Lineage (NCBI taxonomy): Eukaryota > Viridiplantae > Streptophyta > Magnoliopsida > Solanales > Convolvulaceae > Cuscuta > Cuscuta europaea. The sequence goes on along the minus strand of CAMAPE010000015.1, from coordinate 7,574,850 downwards.
CTTCATATAACTTGTTTGATAACCAATAACAAATACGCGAGGAGATGATGTAGTTAATAAGAAAAATGAGTTTATGTGTTTAATATTGAATTGATAAACTATGAATAAATTAAAAATGATTCAAAACCTCAAAACTTTACTAAATTTGGAATGGGATAATCTTATAAGGACGAATTGAAAAGAAAAAATGAGACAATTTTAACAGAACAAATAGATTATACAAGTATATTAGTACATATTGAACATCAAATGTTGCTAAGGAGAAATCGCATAAAAATCACTATTTCTTAATAAAGCCAGTACTTTCCATCACAGAATCCCATAAACTACAAATTTGGCAAAATGTTAAATATTTAGGGAAACCTATGTATACAAATTTGAATAATTTGGTAAATGAGGTTTGAATTTTCGACACGCTTCCGAGTTCCAAAAACGGAGAAGTGTGTCATGGAAAGTTTCTGTGCTTCATCCATAGAACAGAAAGATTTATCAAAACTTGGTGGTCCAAAACTCAGCATTATTAAACAAAACAAATACCTAACTTACTATGAGCTATTAAGCTCTGGCACTCCTATCAAGTGCATCAAGAGTTTCCCCTTTAATTACCAGTGGAAAAGAGAACATAATTAACTACCAGTGCAAAAAGCAAAAAAAGGAAGAAATGTCTCAGGCAACAATTTAAAGTTTCACTGGACTGCATCTATGTTGCTGGCCATTCTTTCTTGATTTCAAACGTATAGTTGATCTCCAGATGGCACTTGTTGTCATCATCAAGGAACTGCAGGATCCAAGATTGAATACATTATTTTAGCTACACATAAATTAAGTCAGAATGAGTCCTACACTAGTGCACATAACTGGAATGGCAAGAAGCATACACCATACTTAAAAACCATTATATTATGAATTAAATGTATCTTGTTTCAGAAAAATATATACATTTATCTTTAGGTCATTGCGAAATAAATTGTTATTCATCCATGTAATTCATGCCAGTTTGTTTTTTTGTCATACAACTCTAGCATTCACTTTCCACATAATTTGTTAAGCCTTTAAAAAAGTGTCAAACACATTTAAGCCTTTTACTTATTTTTATACTTCCAAGTGCAAAACATAACATTTAAGCCATATAAAAATCATGTCGGAATTGCCTGACGAAGTATATATGCAGTTTTTGAAAAGAAATAAAACTTGCCTTTGTCCTGGCTGAGTAGGATCCCCTGGCAAAGAGTCCAGAGGGAGTAGTCTCTTCCGGCATTTCATGAGTATACGGTTCTATTTGAGGACTAAAGGTCCCGATCATTTCTTTTGACCCATCCACTAAAACAAGAATAAGTTCACAAAAGGCACCCTTTAGTAAGTCTCATAAGGTCCGACAGCCTATCTCACAATACACGATAAAAGATGGAAGAGAGTGATTGGGGGACTTAGGTACCTTTCATGCCTGTTTTCCAGACTGTGTTTGTGTATTTGAGCCCAGAAACAATGTTGTTGGTGACTTGGAATGCAAACTTCAAGCTGTAACGGCTTCCTTCTTTCAACGTGAACCACGGGCAATGAGGATTGCCATCCTCAGGAATTGGGAGAACAATAGGCTCTCTGCCCGGTGAAAGGATAGAAAGGCTCAGTATCTTCACTTCCGCATCCAAAGATTCTGAAATTTAACCAACCCCCCATATTCCATCAGTTAGGGAGGCATTGCAAGCTCATGAATGACCTATTCACATAGCTTAACGCGATTTTATTTTATATTTTTTGTTGAAAGTATCTGTTCGTATTGGATATATAGCCAACGCGATTTTATTTTATATTTTTTGTTGAAAGTATCTGTTCGTATTGGATATATAGCCAAAACAACAAGAAGAGGATTTGACAATTTGATTAAGAAATTAGCATCACAAATCATGAAATGTGATTAGACTTTGAGCCCGTTCGGTAAGGATTAAGACCGCTAAGTGCATGGTTTTGATAATTGTGGTAATATATGCTGTTTAGAAAACACAATAAATATAAATAAAAACCCAACAGAAAGGTAAAAGTATCAATTTTAGACAAATAAAGTAAATTCAGCACTACTCTTTTTTGTTATATTCTGTAACTTAAGTCAGTGCGGCTAGAACAGCGATCTGTGAGCCAATGACATCCACAGAAGAAGAAGAAGAAGAAGAAGAAGAAGAAGAAGAAACAAAGCGGGATCTTCATCTTTTCCAAATGAATATTAGCAATATAGTGTAAGCCATTTGGGTAAGTTGGTAATGTGGATTTTATTTATGATTTAGCTAATCCACATTATATTAATATATTCTCTCATAGACTGATAGACTATATTTATCATCACTTGGTATGACAACATCTACCCTAATTCTGCTTTAATTGTTGATGAAGTAGTAAAACACCTTTAACTTGTGATTGTCATACTCTCATTTAGTATAAGCAATATGAAGACCATGCACCCAAATCCACCAACAAAAGTAATATGAAACCAATAAAATTGTTTTGCAATCTTGAATTCTTGAAAATTGTTGTCTGTTCTATCTGACATTATTACGAATATGGAGTGGCTCAAATGTGATTATTAACTAGCTCGCATTGTAATAAAGTTCGTAATGACCCTTTTCATCACTTGATGGATTTTAGCAAACGCTCCATGACTCTACTTTCCTCTTTCAACAAAAAAATCTAGAAGTCCATTCCATCATGATGATCATAATGATCATACCATTTATTCTATTGACATTAACTATTCTCTTACTAATAATATTCTTCCTGAGATCAGTGAAAAGCTTATAGTTATGAATTAAAATGTTATCTGCCATTAAATAAATCAGCAGGCAACAATTAGAATAAACGCACTATATGGAAGAAACCTATCAATGGGGCAGAAACACCACATGTTAAGCAACTTAGCATGCCAACCTCATATTAACCATAGTTCAAATTGTTTACCATATTACCTATATATCTTGAAGCTATTATTATATTACTGCAAATGCATAATGGATCGTATTGCAATGGTAATTATGACAATATAATGTAGCAAGATGATTAAAGGAGTAACATTTGGTAGGTTTTTTAAAATAAAGAAATCAACCCAAGCCTAGAAGTTTCATATAATCACCAGACTAACAACAACAAAGCCTAACAACAACAGAAAGGGGTCAAGAAGCCAAGAGGCAGAAAAAGTGTTTATATCTATATACCTCCTACAGCATTGATATCCACACTCCCAAGGAGTTGCTCCTTCCACCTTCTCAAGCTCTCATCATCCTAATGTCACCAAATACGGTCATGATAAATTTGGGTGAAAATCACAGAAAATGGAAATGCAGCTATCTGGAGAGAAAAACAAACAAACGAACAAACCTTGTCCTTTTCAAATTGCTCTTTCAGGGTAACCTGAGGACCCAACTGAATCTTATTTGCAGAGTCTTCCTCCTCTTCATCCTCCGTGGTGTAAAGGGAACTCTCACTCATATGCCGCCCTACAACTGGAGCTTCATTGTCCGTCTCGGCGTCCGAATCTGCAACTTTGTTGGTCTCAGAAATTGCAGTGACCTCCTCCTCCTCCGCCTGTTTATCTTCCCCCTTATTCTCATCAAACCCCATGTTTTCTGAGCTTGACGCCAGCCCGGCAGCCAATGACATCCACAGAAGAAGAAAAAACAAAGCCAACAAATCACAGCGAGAAATCAAATCAAGAATCTCCCTGTCACACACAGAGACACGAAGGTTTCATGAAAAGATTCTGGCTTTACACAATGTAAGGGGAAAATGGTGAAATACAAGAAATGTTATCTTGATAAAATTGTCAAACAGATTCCAGATGGGGAAGTAGCAAGAAAAGAATATGATGAGGTTTGGTAGAGAAAGTTGAGGGCAGGGAAAGGGTCGTGTGGTAATCCGGGGATTGGAAAAATGGATGAGGGAAAGGTGGTGGTGGGGAGTGAGATCGCTGGGGGCGTGAATTGCGGATGAACTGTTAATCCATCAATCCCTGAATGCGCTTCATAATCATGCCCTTCGACTTTTTGTCGCTAGTCAAATAGACACAAACTGACAAAAGTATTGTTAGATAATTTGTCTATTGAAAATAGGGAAAAAGGTCAGATAAAGCCACATACTAACAAAAAAAGGTCAAATAAGGCCTTATTTATGAGGCTATGTCCGGCTTTCGCCATTTGGGGTGGTTCTCGGTGGAATTTTTTGATTAATTTTTTTGACCATCTTATTCATTAAGTCTAGTTTACTCATACCAAATTTCAGATAAAAATTTAATCGAGAAGGCATTCAAATGAATTCTTGAAAATAACTGCGCTTTTAACTGCGCAATTATCTTCAAGAATTCATTTGAATGGCTTCCCGATTGAAGTTTTAGTTTAAATTTGGTATGAGTAAACTAGACTTACTGAATAAGATGCTCAAAAAATCTCATCAAAAAATTCCACCGAGAACCAACCCAAATGGCGAAGGCCGGACAGAGTCTCATAAATAAGGCCTTATTTGACCTTTTTTTGTTAGTACGTGGCCTTATCTGCCCCTTTTCCCATTGAAAATACAAAATGGACAGCCTTCACTTATAAATTTAAAAAATGCTATAAATACACTTTCAAAAAATCTTATAAACAAGTGATGTAATTATTGTAATTGTCTTTGATGTAAAAATGTTGTAAGGTGATGTCTTGTGTTAAATAATGTCATGATCCTTTTTTTGTAAGATTTTTGTGAGAGTTTTTGTACCTTTAAGTCTTTAACATAACTCTATAAATTCAGCCTTAATCCTTCCAACCAGTCGAATATCCAAAATTAATGAAGTGGTTCACCGGAGAATTATGAAAAAATTAATATTAATATATACTTCGTATATATTATTAATAAAATAAAGAAAAATCTAGATGAAAATAATTAAAATATATTTTATAATAATTTCAGTCAATTCAACCGAAAAAATAAAAACTCTTACTTATTTAGATTATTAAACAATTAAGCGTACAAATTCAAAGTTACATATTTTTGATAAAATAATTGAATTGAGAAATCGAAAACATGAATCACTAAACAACTCTAAATTTGAAGTACCTCAGAAAATAAGCTAAGTTTAAGATGACATAATATGGGCTCAATGTTTCTTGGAATAACAAAAGCAGCTACAACGCCCTATTTGCTTTCCTTCCTTTCTCGCTTTTATGAAAGGGAATGACTACTGTGAGCCTTCCTTTGTAGCTATGCACATGCATTTACTTAAAGAATCCGCCTCCTCTGCCTTGTTGTAGCAGGTAAGGAGGGTGTCCGGCCATTGTGAGCAGATCAGAAAATCAATGACATAGGATGAGTGAGGTTATATTTGCATCTATCTCAAGACCCTAAATTTTAATCTTGACCCTTCAATTCAGTAAGGCACTCTGCCATAAAGCAAGGATCTCAATCATTTACTAAATACTTGTGGATATGAGAGTGATATAAAAATGTAAAATTACAAACAATTTATAAATGTTGTTTAATGATCTATTGTTAGGATATTGAGATGAGAACCAACTGATAGATTATATTCTAGAGAGATGTGAGAGCTAGAGAGAGAAGTGCAAGTAAATGCTTCAATAAATGATTTTTCAACCCCTACAACTACCTCCAGAGGAAGTATTTATAGGAAAAATACGAGCTGGGCTCCCAAGCCTTGGGCTCGGGAGACCCATTTACAACTGGACCGCTATTGGGCCGGATACAAAGTAAATGATGGAGTATACAAATGAGTAAGTGTAAAATCCGGTTCTGGGAGTTCTTTATGGCCGACGAAGACCCGGCCGACGAGGTCACCCGGTTCTTCTGGCTTCCGGATCATGTTCTGGGTTGACTTCATCCCGGCCGATGAGGGTCATCTGGCCGATGAAGGTCCCACTGGGTGACAGCTGTGCCTTCTGTTCTCCTGAGTATGTGGGTCCTGGGGCCTAAACCCATATACTCCATCACCAGCATATTTACTACGTAGTATGAAACATATTAGCATGATAAATACCATTTTTTTCTTTTTCAGATGGGTGGGTATCAATTATTTATATTCAATGTGCTCTATAATGAGTTGAGATGCTTCATAAATTTTCTCTTGTACATTCATAATCATATCGAATGTTGGAAGTATCCGTAAAAGAGTTTATATACTTCTTTTTTATTAAGAGTTCATTTGATAACACTAAAATTGACTGAATTGGTTAATCCCTATTATTTATGAAAAACTATATTTAATATAATTTTATTAATAAAATAAATAAAAAATCATATAAAACAACTATAATGATTCTTAAGCGTAACTTCAATCAATACATCTGGAAAAATAACTTCAATCTTACATTTTCTTATTACACAATTCAGCGCGCAAAATCAAAAGTTACGTGTTTGGTGAAAAGTTGGTTGATAAGTCAAAAACAATGTCACCAAACAAGCTCTAAAATAACAACACAGATATGGGGAATCTAATGTCGGTATAGCCGTATAAGAATGGTTTTTTTACAAAAATATTACGAAAATAAAACTTGTTTACAAAAATATGACTAAGTGTTATTACAATGTAGTGTCATGATAACTTAAGTTTAAAAATTGAACCTAAGTTATTATGATTTCGTTACTGTTCTAGTCACTAGTCACATTTTTGAAAACAATTTTTATTTTAATGATAAATATGTAATTATTTCTATAAAAATGTGCTTATTAAAAAAACAGACATGTGATAGAAGATACCTATAAAAACTTCGACACTTAAGTTTAACATAAAAAATCTGATAGTGTTATATTTTATGGCAAATGTAGTGATTATAAACACTGTTGACGAAACCAAACATTCCAGCCCAGCTGATTGTGAGGTTTCTAGTGAGAGGTCTCAGATCTCGAGTTCGAAAAAACCCGCTAGGCATATAAGGGTTTGAAACTCAATGAAGTGAGTTTTTGCCCTGATTATTTCAAGTCCCCCAGCCCCCTCCCTCAGATGCCTCCTGGAGTAAAAAAAAATATATTATATTATATTAAAAATAAATAAATAAACATTGTTGACGATAAATAATACTCCCTTCGTCCCATTAGGAGGTTCCGATTAAGGTTTACGATGTTTGAGTGACGATAAAACAATTTAATCCCTGTTCACACTCTGATTTTTTTAGTAAATAAAATTTACATATTCAGAAGCTACATTAAAACCGTTACAAAGTCAGATAAAAAATGTAAATTTGATATATAAAGCAAACGAATGATTTAAGTTGACCATTTGAATAGTGGACTGGGAACCTTAGAGTGAGGAACTGAGGGAGTACTCGTAGGTAAAAATTACTTGTTTCATTGATATTCGCACAAGTGATGAAGTATCCCAAATTCCCAATGTTGATTGATATTTCCATTTACTTTATTTGTTAAAGGTTTTGATGTGTACCTCGACAATCATTAAAAAAATTCATATCTGCATTGTTCATTTTAATTAATTCATATTAGGATTCCTAAAAAATGCATGGAATTTTCATTTTTTGGAACTTTGAAACATTGCAAACTTTTATTTTTGGGTTGTCCCATTAATTTTGTTACTTCACTTTTTAAGTAAAGAATTTGTGATTCCAGTTAATTCTCTCTCCACTCACAAACATCGCTCACACAATTTTTACTTTATTAATGCTCATACCTGTCAAACTTGGCAAAGTTTTAAGAGACGGAGGTAGTATAAAACTAAAGTAGTAGGTGTTATGTAATATGTGGATGTCCATTAACCCCCAAGCTCATATGTTCTGGCCCATATCAAGTGTAACCCTAGTTCCCTTCTCCTTGTATATATAGATGGCTATATGTGAATGAATTATATGCTTTTGATCTTGTTTATTACACGTTATCAGCACGTAATGCTCTGACCTAAAAAAAAAATCTCTTGATTTCCGTCTCAGCCGGCCGAATTTTGCTTCACTGTATCTTCTTCTCCATTGAACAGTGTAACAGTTTTTCCATCGATTATCTTCTCGATCTCGATCTGATTGGTTTATTGAGAAATTAAAAATCCTTCATTCTAGCAACTATGTTTCTCAACCCACACACTGATGGCTGCGTCGACCCCCTTTTGTCGCCGACAACCGGGATTATCTTCTCCTGCTAAATATCCTATTCAGCGTAGTAGACAATACGATCGGCCGCTGCTGCATTATTCTTGATTTCAAGGTATATTTCGGAAATTCATCTATAATCGATTGCCAATTTAATGTCTTGAATATCCATTCCCGGTTGCAACTTTTAACATTTGGGTAATTAGACATAAGTTCTAGAGAAATACTAGATAAATTCTAGACAAAATGGATTGAAAACAAAACATGTAGTGATGCTTTGAACGATCAATAGTGATAAGAATGGTTTGATTGCTACACGTGGGTAAGATAAGAAAATAGCAGGATAAACAGAGAAGGCTTACCAATTCTTTTAAGTTTTAACTACTTGTATACCTTGATATGAGTTTACATATGAAAATAATGTAATTAAAAGGGATGTGATGAAGTAAATGGATATATACATATGTGATGCGATTATTATGACATGCGTTGTTATTAATGTTGTTTTTCTTTCGTTGATAAAAAGAGCTGATTGAAAAGTGAAATAATTAAATCACTTTGTCAATTTCATTCCAAATGCAGTTTGCTGAAAACAAATATGATATTCCTTTCATTTTATTTTTGGATATTATTTTTTAAACTAAAAATTGTATTCATCCAATTGAATCTAATAGAGCTTGGGTTGACAAAAAAAAAGATATGGCATATTAAGTCTGCATTTGGTATGCACGGAAAATTTAAAGTTGGTCAAATAGACTTAAATCTCGTATTTTATATGAAACAAGATATTTTTCTATTCCATTACTACCACTATTTTGTAAAAGCAAATCGGTAAAAAATAGTGAAATCATATGAAGTGTAAGAAAAGAGGTTAGGAACTCAATCTGCTTAATATGAAGGGATAGTGAACAATGATGATCTGTCCAAATGACTCAAGAGTAAGAAGAAAATTGATTTCTATCATTAAATAGATAATTTGATGACATTTACTAGTCAATTCAAACATACAATTCCATTCTATTTATTAGTAAATATCGGTTACACTCTCAATTAATGACATAAATTAAATTCAATTAACATATATATTCACTCTACTATTATTTATGGCATTTTCAATCCAGTTGCAGGATTTGCTAATGTGCCATTACATGATATCTTCACCTTATTAAAATACAGAAATACATGTGATACGCTATTGACAATTTCAATGTACAAGCTATATATTACATGATATACTATATAGCAAATGTAATAATTTATAGTGTGATAGAGCCATAATTCAAGTGAGAAATGTTGTTGTGTGAGATCTTAGGGGCATAGGTGAAAAATGTGAAATTGCATATTTTGTAGATATGAATTGAGAGGTAATTTCAAAAATGATTCTCTAAAAGCTGCACAAATATTGATGCTTAAAGATCACCAGTATTTGATATAATAATTTCATTAATCTTTTCTTATATGAGATATAATTTAGTTTTGCTCCTGAAGACCTGAAGTAGCAATTCTCTAAACTTCTTTTGAAATTTATTGTTTAATGTGCTCTTAATAACCTTTCATTGCGTTGATTATGTACGATGGAAATCTTTATTAGTTCGTAAAAATTTCAATTTCTTTTAATCCTTATGAAAATTACTTCATCTACTATGAGTTAATGAAAGCATTAAGAAAAGTGCATTGAAGATTACAGTACGTTCCACATATCCCTATTTATAATTTGGTCATTTTGGAACATAATATGATTACATATATATTTATTTAAATGAGAAACTTGATTGTTGAATATTCATCGATAAGTTAATGTGACTCATATAACTTAAATGTCTTATAAAGCACTCAAGCAAGTGATATACTTTAAGAAAATGCATGATTAGAAAACATGATATAGACTTCAACTACATTCGAAATATAGTTAAATATTACTATCGATATGCAAAATAATCACAAATTAATGCAATTATGTATAATGATTAGCTCTAGTTAATCTACGTGAGAGAGGGAAATAACAAATAAAATTTCAGAAAGGAAAATATGAAATTATAATAAAGTGCTAGAAGTCGCTATAAGAGTATAAATTTGATATACAATTGGCTGTGTTGTGAACATGAAGTTCCCACATCGCTTACACACGAGATGATGTGTGTTTACAAGCATGGCCCGAAGCCCTTACTTATGGGCGTGTTTTAAAGCCGTGAGGTCCTGAAGTACCAAAGTAGACAATATGTTATTATATGTCAAGGTAAATTTTAAGAAATTCATTAAAGTGAATACTTTGAGACAAGTAGTATAGTACTCCAAAGGTAACATTATCGAATCTTTAGACATTTCTAGGTGAGTGATTCGTATTGTTTCTATGAAAGTAAGAAAGAAATCACTATATAAATGATTATTCTAGATACATTATTTTTGTTTAGGGATGATATAATGCTTGAAGCATGTATACACTTGTGGCATAGAGTCCGAAATATATTTTTTGATAGAGTCATACACATTAGGGATATAAAGTAATGGAAGTACAAATTATATTTATAAACAAGTTGTGCACACAAATAATAATGATAAAATCTCAGGCATTGAGTGTAAGCTCAAAGAAGCTACTTAAACACTGAGAAGTAATAATTTGAAAAGTGATATCATACTTATTGGGTGATAGTTTGAGACCATACCAACGCAGTGTAAATTGTGTTTCCATAATATTTGCCTGTAGCAGAATTCTCCTCACACCATACTATATATACTTGAAAATTTAAACATGTGTTGCATGAAGTTTAAATTTTTGAATAAATGACCAATTTAAGGTCAACCCAGGTTTAAACCAAATGCCGTATAAGACATCCAATATATAAATACTTCTTAGATAAGAAAATGACAAGACCGTCTATTCTCCCAAATATTTTGAAAGTGGATCCATGGGTGTTAAGTGAACTTGAAGTTTCACAATATGGGTTAATATCAAGTTTGCTCTCAAGATATGCTCTCCTAAAATGTCTACATATAATGAGTGGTATAAGACTATTTTGCCGGCTTCTATGAAATATAGTGAAAAGCATAAGGTAACCCACAAAATTTATCTAGCATTATAAGATGAATGTTACGCCTGAGATAAACTGCTAGAATATAATGTTGCTTGAATATATGAAGAAAGTCTAGTTTATATTAATTTGGCATTTGTTAACTAACCCCCAAAGTTTACACGTTAAAATGAGTCAAAGTGTGCCAACATTGAAACCCCACTACAGAAATGATGTACTCGGACCCCAGAAGTGGCTCCATATGTACGTAAATCCTTGTTCAAAATTATTATGGCACATTTCCCGACATTAGGGGGAGATATAAAGGCATAAGCATAATTATATTTTAGAATGTCGGGAAAATATCCCAGAAGGATCGATTGATATTAAAAGAGAAACGTGTAAAATATGATAAATAAACTGCTAAAGTGACTGAAAGAGATGATTATAAAGATTGAGCTCAACCAATGCATGAAGCATGGTTAGACGGTCATTACATGTATACAAATAAAATTGGTTTTATTTTAGGAAGTCACTTATGCCTCTACAAGAGGATGATATAAGTTTAATGCTGCAGCTGATAAGTTATAGAAACTTTATGATACAAAACATGAGTTCCTCTTTTATGACTCATATAGAGGAGTTTTGATGAAACAGGAATGATATTGATTAGATTGACGTCAATGATTTATTTTCCCATAACTATCGACTCCTAATCCATAATAATAAAGTCTGGCCAAACGAAATATGATGGACTTGTAGTCCTAAAATTTTGTGAATTATGATCGAAGTTTATGGATGAGAAAATATTTTATATTGGGCCTGAATTCCCATAAATCAAGATATTGTGTACGTGGGGTGACAATACTTGAGATTGAATGATTTTGAGACTGCACTCCTGTTATGGTTTAAAGTTCTGTAAATGTGGCAGTTGATGCGAAAATTGGATGTCATTGTTATAATATCAATTGTGTGTCCCTGAAGGACAATGGTGAAAACAAAAATATGTGCACACAACATGCAACATGAATATGAATTCTTTTATGTCTAGATAAGGACATTATGTGTTAAATTATAGTAATTATATTTGGAATTATTCTTGAAAAAGAATTTGAATTTCATTGAATAACTGCAACGATAAATAATGCAGTAAATACTAAGCATAGCTGAAAAACATATAAAATGGACGCTTGTGCCTAACTAAAACCTGGGTGACTACAATAAGTCTTGATGAAATTATTTATTTTGTAGAAGAACTATGCTTGAATATCATGGTGCAAATTATATTATGTAATTGAACAAGGTTTTTGCATCATGTCAAAATATCACTTGTAGTGAGTGCCTCCTGAAGAGGATCTAATGTGAACAATTTTCTTATGTGTTTTTACATGATATCATGACTAGAATTTAAACTAATTTAAAGTGAACTATATTCATACTACTTCTCAACCTTTCCTGCAGAAAGAGTTGAATGAGGAAATCATTATGCAATGAATTTGCAATTACTCATAAATCTTATATTTGTTTACCTGAAGTAAACATATATTATTCTATGAACCAAATTGTATAAATAAAGGTGTTGGATGCTTTTAAGCATCTAGACAAACCTAGAAACAACACATGAATTAAAATCTTTTGATTTGAATGGTGTTTGATTACATAATAAATAAAATATCTAGTCATTATATTGTAAACACCTGAAGTGTTTGTATACTAATTTGAGATCCTAGGAAGATCAAAACATGTCACATTTAAGTTTTATGGACCAATATTTGAGAATACTCAATTATTGAATATTTGACATGCATAATAACAATAAACTTGATGGTCTTGAAATACACATTGCAGAATCATGAATTTAGACAATTGCTTCCGCTTATCGTATACTTTCACCTAAACATATTGAGTTGTTGTTGAAGTGGAACAATTAATTGGTCCAGAAGACCATGTGCTATTCTTTTTCCTTAGCCAAGTTTTTGTCCCAAAGGGTTTTTCTTGGCCAAAGGTTTTAAGATATTTTGTGATTTTTAAAGAATCAGAAAGATTCATAACATCCAGAAGACTATTATCCTCTAAAAGAGTGATTCTAATATTAGTTTGAAAGATAGTACCCTGAAGGTCTTAATTGATCCTTGTGAGATCGAACAATTTATTGGTCCGGAAGATCATTTGCAACTGTACTCTTTTTCCTTAACCAAGTTTTGTCCCATAGGGTTTTCTTGGTCAAAGGTTTTAACGAGGCAGTTTGCGACTTTGAAATAACATATTATGATACATAAAATTCGGAGTATTATTTTTCTTCTATAAGAGTAAATTCAAATGCAATCCAGAAGATTATGCCCCGAATGCCAGTGACTGTACTCTTTTCCTTTACTAAGTTTTTCCCACATGGTTTTCTTAGCTAAAGGTTTTTAATGAGGCAGTCAATCCAACACATCGGTTTACATATATTATGTACTCTTATCCTTGATTGGTTTTTTCCCAAAGGGTTTTTCCAACAAGATTTTTAATGAGGCATACACATAGTTCAATTTTTGCTACAAGGAGTTGATCATCAGATTATATTGGATTCTACAAGAAGTTTTGAAGTGATGCAGTCAACAGGGGAGTATATACGCGGCTTACGCGCTGCACTCTTTTTCCCTTGACCAAGGTTTTGTCCCACTGGGTTTTCCTCAGCAAGGTTTTTAACGAGGCAGTATTACCATAGCGTATAGAGATAATAATGTAAATTTTTCTTGTAATGTATTTTATTTAGCAATGTACATCCAAGGGGGAGTGTTGTGTAATATGTGGATGTCCATTAACCCCCAAGCCCATATGTTCTGGCCCATATCAAGTGTAACCCTAGCTCCCTTCTCCTTGTATATATAGATGGCTATATGTGAATGAATTATATGCTTTTGATCTTGTTTATTACAGTTAGGGATGGATTCGGTTCGGGCCACCCGGTCCGGCCCGGTACTGTGCGGGCCCGGGACCGGCCCGGTCGGGCGGTCCGGGACCGGGTATGGACCCGAACCGGTGGGAAGGGGCGGGGCGGGCTCGGTGCTGGATTATTGTGACCCGGCCCGGCCGGGTCGGGTCCGGGTCCGGTCTAATTTAAAAAAAAAAATTGGTTTGGGCTCTTGGGCTACTAGCCGTTGGGGGTGGGGCTGGGGACAACCCAAACGGCTATATAGCCGTTGGGTGGGGTAAAGGGGGGGTCCGGGGGGTTGGGTGGTGGGGGTGGTGGGGGGGGTGGGGGGTAAAAAAACCTATAAATACTCCTAATCTTAAACATTTTTTCATATCTCTTCTCCAATTCTTCCTAAATCCTATTCTTAACTCTCTACTCTCTAATTCTCTTATTCTCCATTCTCCAATATATTATATTTATTATTTATAGTTTATACTTTATATTAATTATCTACTTATATAAACTATAAATAGATATAAATAGTATTATATTACTTATATTTGTTATCTAATTATATATTACATATATATTTATTATATCTATTAATATAGTTGGAATTATATCTAATTAATTTGAAGTCATTCTATTACTCCCATCCGAAAGACCGAAAGTCCGAAAGAAGTACGAAATTATTCTATTATTTACACTTGTTTAATTACTAGTTAATTTGCTACATTTGACTCTTGTTTAATAGTTAGAATGTTAGATAAATAGTTAATTAGTTTTTTACAATTTTTTATTAATTGCTACATTTGACTCTAGTTTAAAAAATATGTTGTACACAAAACTAGTTAATTCACTACTTAATTTGCTATAACTCGAATTAATAGTTAGATAAATAGTTAATTAGTTTTTTACAATTTTTTATTAATGGCTACATTTGACTCTAGTTTAAAAAATATGTTGTACACAAAACTAGTTAATTCACTACTTAATTTGCTATAACTCGAATTAATAGTTAGATAAATAGTTAATTAGTTTTTACAATTTTTTATTAATTGCTACATTTGACTCTAGTTTAAAAAATATGTTGTACACAAAACTAGTTAATTCACTACTTAATTTGCTATAACTCGAATTAATAGTTAGATAAATAGTTAATTAGTTTTTACAATTTTTTATTAATTGCTACATTTGACTCTAAATTAAAAAATATGTTGTACACAAAACTAGTTAATTCACTACTTAATTTGCTATAACTCGAATTAATAGTTAGATAAATAGTTAATTAGTTTTTTACAATTTTTTATTAATCGCTACATTTTTTAGATGGATCGTCCTAGATATTCGGTTGATATGGGTAACCTCGAGCGCAACCGAACGAAAGAGCTTGCGAGGAAGAGATCCCGCAAAGGTAAATCACATATCGGCTCTTCATCTCAAAGTCAAGATGATTTTGATACGGGTTACGTAAGGAGGGATGGGGATGCGATGACCGACGAACAACTAGAACAAGAATTGCACCGACATAATTCCCGCTTTTTTCAAGACCAACCGAGGACCATTGACGAAGAAGAGCTCGAGGATGAGGACGACGATGTGGAGGAAGCAATTCCGATGAGGACCAACCGAGGACCATTGACGAAGAAGGGGGGGATTAGACGTATTTGGGGTAATTGACAACTTAGAAAAAAATGGCATAATTATTTGATAGAAAGAGGTGAGAGATATGTGGCTTTTCCAAAAGATTTGTCTATTCGTTGCAATAGTACCTGATGGAGTATATGGCCCGGGAACCCCCAGCCCACAGACTCCTATTACTCCAGTAAAGGCCCAACAGGCCCAACAGGCCCAAAACATGGCGCCCGGAGTGCCAAGCAGCCCACAGCGCACTAGGGGTGCCTTCGACCCCTTGGCCGAAGGCTCTAGACTCTCACAGAACGGGTTTCTCAAGCAAACTAAGAAACTGGGAGAAAACGGCGAAAACAGTAGCCCTCGGCACCAGGAGCCCTCGGCACCAGGGGGCCATCGGTTTGAGGAGCCCTCGGCTGCTGCTCTATAGCCGAAGGCAACTCACTC
The DNA here is from genome assembly GCA_945859875.1 of Cuscuta europaea. Taxonomy (NCBI): domain Eukaryota; kingdom Viridiplantae; phylum Streptophyta; class Magnoliopsida; order Solanales; family Convolvulaceae; genus Cuscuta; species Cuscuta europaea. The sequence continues at coordinate 7,558,801 of CAMAPE010000015.1, read as the reverse complement.
GACAAGATCTCCTCTTCACGCGCGTACAGATCACCGTACCCTGTACAACGTCCCATCCAACAGCCGCATTAAATGCGGCCACATGCGGTTGCCAGTGCCAACCAGTTGAGGTGACCCCTCGGCATATGGGCGCTTGACACGTGTCCCTGTCCGGCATTTATTGCTACTATAAATAGCAACTCATTTCCCCATTTGTAACTACGGCATTCATACTGAATACACTCTCTCTCTTACTTACTTGTGCTCTGACTTCTCTCTAGTTATTCTCCGCAATAACCCCTCGGATAAGCTACCCCCCGGGTACACTATCCATCATTTGGTGCTCTCGTTGAGAGCTCGAACAATCGAGTAAGAAACCCTCCCCCTTCGCCAAACACTAGCCCTCTACCAAAATGGTGAGAACAACATGTGCCAACTCCAAAAACGTAGAAGACAAGAACCTGGCCCTCGGCGACGTCAACGCCCCCGAAGCCTCTCACAGGGCTCCCGAGGGCGGTGTCATCGCTGGGCTGGAACAGGCGGCTGTTGACCTACGCCTTCAGATCCAACAGAATGCCCCCGATGCCCGCCTCGGCATCGAGGCCAAGAAGAAAAACCGGAGCGATGACCAAGTCAGCCCTCCGGTTCTCACCATCGACGTGCAATCGGCGCTCTCCGCCTTCATCCAAACGCTCACTCAGAACCCGGGTGCCTTCGGCACCCTGGCTCCGGCTCAACCCCAGGTGGGGGAGAACATCATACTCCCCCCTCTGCCACACCCCTTCGGAAATCCCACCCCTCGGGTCAGGAACGACGAAGGGGTAGTGGCCCAAGATACGTCCTCCCAGGAAGTTCAGTCCCGGGACCGCCACAATGACAACAGAGAAAGGCCCCGCACTTCCGCCCTCAACCGGCTCAGAGGAGGGCCAGACCGCCGAGGGGTCCAAGACCGCCTCGGAGGGAAAGCACTCCAAAGGCCCCAGGAAAGCGGAGGGTCTGTCTCGAGGGCAGACGAGGAGCGTCCCCCTCTGGACAAAGGCAAGGCACCCCTTCATTCCGATGATGCTCGCCACCAAATCAATCAGACCCACTCGGCCCGGGTTCGTTCGCAGGGGGCGGAGACCCTCCCGAAGGATCCCCGAGACGAAATGATTGCGGCCCTCCAACGCCGGCTTAATGAAATGGAGGCCAACAAAGCTCACGCCACCACCTCCACCCCTCATTCAGATCTCAAATACGAGGCCATGATAGCCAAAATGGAGGAATTACAGAAGAAGGTGGCCGAGGGCTCCGGGGAACCCGTCATCCAGCTCAGGACCCGGACGCAATTTACCCCAAGGGTATTGGCGGCCCGGATCCCGGAAAAATACCGAGGGCAACACATACAGCCCTACAACGGGAAGACGGACCCCCAGGAACACTACAGCAAATACCAGAACAACATGATGATGGTAGGGGCGTCAGACGAATATTTGTGTCGTTGGTTCCTCTCCACCGTAGAGGGGCCGGCATACGAATGGTTCAACAGGCTGCCCGAGGGCTGCATTGATTCATGGCAAGAACTCGCCCAGCGATTCTTGACACAATTTGCCGGGAGGCGTCGCACGAGGAAGCACTTCTCCCACCTCCTAACCATACGCCAGAAGAGGGATGAGACCCTTCGGGATTTTCTGGAGCGCTGGAGGACGGAAGCCGACAAAGTCGACGGTGCTGATGACGGGACCCTCCTGGCCCTCCTACAAACCGTCCTCCGCACCGGCAACTTTTCAAGGAGCCTCATCATTGAACCCCCCCCCCCCCCCGCGACTACATAAGGGCCCTGCAACGGGGGGGCCGATATGCTGAGGCCGAGGAGGTGGAGAGATACCACCAGCATCCAGATCAGCAACCCCCGAGGGCTGACAACAAGAATAACTGAGGGTCGGGGGCTCCTCCAAATCATCCCAAGGCTTCAAAACCCTCTGATGACCGCCCTCGGCAAGGCCAAGCCAAGCCCGGGGGAGGCTATAAGAGCAGCCCTAAGACTTGGGCACAGCCCATTCTCCTGGACCACCCCCGGACACCATTGACGCACCCCGTTAGCATCATCCTTGATTTTGCCGAGGAGAGGGGCCTCGTTGAGCGTGATTCCCGCGCACCCCCGGAGGTACATGCTATCAACCCTCAATTCCCATACTGTCGCTTCCATCGGCACCAGGGGCACATAACCGATGACTGCCATCAGCTAAAGACGGCCATCGAGAGGTTGATACAGGCGGGGCACCTGTCCCAATTTGTTCAGAGCCCTCGGCAGGAGGGACCTTCTCATCAGGGACCTCCCCGAGGGCACCACACGAAGGTGAACGCTTTGGTGAACCCGAACACCATCCCCCTCGGCAAGAAGAGGGAGATCGGAAACTTGGAGGAGGAAGAGGAGGAGTACCCCCACTACCAAGAGAAAAAACGCCACGTCCTCATGATCACCGGTGGCAATACAGGGGGCGACTCCACCAGCCAGCGGAAAAAGTGGGCTCAATCTCTTTACGTGGGGGAAGTCACCCATATGCCCCCGGTAAAGCGGCTGAGGGAGGAACCCATCACCTTCACCAACGCAGATCTCCCTCCTACTTCTTCTCCTCACAGGGATGCCTTGGTGATTCGGACTGAAATAAACGACACCATCATTCACCGAACTTACATTGACACGGGCAGCTCCGTCAATGTAATGTACCTCAGGACCTTCAGAGAGCTGCATCTAGAGAGGGGGTCCCTTCGGCCCATTAAGACCCCTCTCGCCGGCTTCACCGGCGATACTATTGATTCCGAGGGGGTAATAACCCTCCCGGTGATCTTCGGCGACGGGCTCCATAGAGCCCAGCTCGAAGTGGAGTTCGTCGTTGTCAACATCGACTGCGCCCACAACATTATCCTCGGCCGGCCAGCCCTCGAGGACCTCGAGGCCATCATCTCCATGAGGCACCTCTGCCTCAAGTTCCCCGCCGAGGGGGGCATTGGCTACTCCCGGGGGAATCAGAAAATCGCCCGCGCCTGCTATCTTCAAGTCACTAAGAAGGTAAGTAAGACGGAATTCCGTGTTGACACCATCACCGGAACCATCGACCAAGAAGAAAAAAGGCCGAGGGCTGAACCTGCCGAGGACGTGGAAGACTTTGCGCTCGATCCGGCCCAGCCGGAGAGAGTCGTGAAGATTGGAACCCAGCTCCCTGAAGATCTGAAGACCGGTATCACCGACGCCCTCCGCGCCTACTCCACTGTCTTTGCATGGGGGCCGGAGGACATGCCGGGAATAAGCCGAAGGGTCATCACCCACCGCCTCTCGGTGGACCCCTCGGCAAAAGCAGTATAGCAACGAAGAAGACCCCTCTCCGCCGAGAGGAGGGAATTTGTGAAGAAGGAGGTCGCCATGCTCCTCTCAATTAAGCACATCAAGGAGGTGAAATACCCCTCATGGCTGGCCAACGTAGCCCTCGCACAGAAGCCCCCTACCTTCCGCATGTGCGTGGACTACACTGATCTCAACAAGGCGTGCCCTATGGATCCGTTCCCTCTACCAAATATTGATCAACTGGTGGATGAGACCGCAGGGTGTGAGATCATGTCCTTCCTCGATGCCTTCCGAGGGTATCACCAAATTTTCATGCACGAGGAAGACGCTGAAAAAACTGCCTTCATGACTCCCGAGGGAATCTTCTGCTACCTGGTAATGGCCTTCGGCCTAAAGAACTCGGGGGCCACCTACACCCGGATGGTGGCCCGGGTCTTTCAAGCCGTCCTAGGGCGCACCATGGAGGCCTATGTTGATGACATGATCGTCAAGAGCAAACAATCTTCCAGCCATGCCGATGACCTCCGGGAAATCTTCGCCATCATGCAAAAATTCAACCTTCGGCTAAACCCGAAGAAGTGCACCTTCGGCGTCCAAGGGGGCAAATTCTTGGGTTACATGGTGAGCCGAAGGGGTATTGAGGCCAACCCCGAGAAGATCCAGGCCATCGTCAACATGGAGCCCCCACGCAACGTGAAGGAAGTTCAACGGTCGACGGGCCGCCTGGCAGCCCTCAACCGCTTTCTATCTAAATCAGCGGAGAAGTCTCTACCCTTCTTCCAAATCATGAGGAAGACGGCTGGTTTTCAATGGACTTCAGAATGCCAGGAGGCTTTCGACGGGCTCAAACGATATCTATCTTCACCTCCTGTGCTCTCCAAACCCAAGGTAGGGGAGACCCTCTACCTCTACCTTGGGGTCAGCCCGGCGGCCATCAGCTCTGTGCTCATCCGGGAGGAAGACGACATCCAACATGCCATCTTCTACGTTAGCAAGACCCTAAGGGAGGCCGAGCTTAGGTACTCTCCTGTGGAAAAAACGGTGTTAGCCATCGTTTGGACCGTCAAGAAGTTGGGCCACTACTTTCAGGCTCACCCGGTTCAGGTCCTCACTCATCAACCCCTTGGCGCCCTCATGAGGAGCCCCACCAGCTCCTCCCGCATGGTAAAATGGGCTATCTTCTTGAGCCAGTACAACATTGACATCCGTCCGAGGCCTGCCATCAAGGGCCAAGCCCTGACGGACTTTTTGACGGAATGTACCGCAAGGGCAGCCACGGACGGGGAGCCCTCGGCTACCTCGGACGACTGGTGGACCCTCTACACCGACGGCTCCTCCGCGACCAAAGCATGCGGGGGAGGGGTAGTCCTCATTACTCCCGAGGGCTTCAGAGCCTGCTATGCAATCCGCTTCTCCTTCAAAGTCTCCAACAACGAGGCCGAATATGAGGCCCTCCTATGTGGCCTTCGGCTGGCTGCCAACATGAGGGCTCGGCAGATCCACATCAAATGCGACTCCAAGTTGGTCGTTGGCCAAATCTCCGAGGAATATGAGGCCAAGGAGGGAAGAATGAAACAGTACAAGGAAGCGGCCAAGGATTTGCTTAAGGTATTTGAGGCACACTCTCTCACTCAAATACCGAGGGCTCAGAACTCCGAGGCCGACATATTATCTAAGTTCTCGGCTGACTCCCCCAAGCACATCTCCAAAATTGCCAAAATTGAGGAACTCAGCCTCTCAAGTATCCATGCAAGCCCCGTTATGAACATACAACAACGCCAAGAGGATTGGATCTCATATATCACCGCCTTCATCTCCACAGGGCAGTTACCCGAGAATGAGACCCGCGCTAAACTGGCAAAGCTGAGGGCTCCTAGCTACACCATCGAAGATGGAAGGCTCTACAAACGATCTTACAATGGCACGCTACTTCGGTGCCTTCATCAAGATGAAGCCGAGGTCGCAATGGAGGAAGTGCACAGTGGCACTTGCTCAGCTCACCAGGGACCCTTCTCCATGTCCCGAAGGCTCATTCTCCAGGGCTACTTCTGGCCATCCATGGCCAGAGATTGTGCTGACCTTGCCCGGAGGTGCACCGCATGTCAACATTTCCAGAAAGCCCGCGGCAGGCCAGCGGTCAACTATGCCCCCATCAGCACATCTGTCCCCTTCTCTCGATGGGGGATAGACCTTGTGGGCCCTCTGCCGAGGGGTACCTCCAACAACAGATACATCATTGTGGCCATCGACTAGTTTACCAAGTGGGTGGAGGCTGAACCCCTCGCCAGCATCACAGAGGCGAAGTGCCGTCACTTCGTCCTCAAGAACATCCTCACAAGGTTTGGCGTCCCCCAGCAGATCATCTCCGACAACGGAACACAATTTGAGGCAGCCCCCTTCTGTGCCCTTCTGGAGGCATGGGGCATCAAACACACCTTCTCCTCCGTTGCCTACCCTCAAGGCAACGGGCAAGTAGAGAATGCCAACCGGACCTTGCTCGAGGGCCTCAAAAAGAAGCTGGAGGCCGAGGGCGGTGGCTGGGTGGAAGAACTCCACAACATCCTTTGGGCCTACCGCACCACCCCTCGGCGAGCAACAGGTGAAACACCCTTCTCCCTCTGCTACGGTTTTGAAGCCAAAGCTCCTACGGAAGTCACCCTTCCCACCCGGAGGGTGATCCAATATGACCCCGAGGTCAACGACAGCAACATGGCCCTCGACCTCCACCTCATTTCAGAACGCCGGGAGCAGGCCTTCATCCGGGCAGAAAATTACCGAAGGCAAGTCAAAAGCTACATCGACGCCAAAGTTCGCACCAGGGAATTCCAAGTGGGGGACTATGTCCTCCGGAGGAGGGAAGCCAGTCAACCGACCGAGGGAGGCAAAATGGCACCAAAATTCGAAGGCCCCTACATCATAGCAGCCATCATCAAACCTGGGACTTACAAGCTCAAACGCCCCAACGGGAAAGAAGTCCCTAGGCACTGGAATGTACACCACTTAGTTAAATTTTATCAATAATGTAAGAGCGGCCAAGCCCTCATAACTAGTGAATGTACTGTCCTATGGCCCAGGGCCTCCAATTTCGAAGCATGAAGATACATTCAAGACACCAAGAACAAAACACTTATGAGCGGCCAAGCCCTCATACCAACTACAGACCCCAGGCCTCACCTCGAGAAGAACCCCCTCCGGCGTCAAGTGCCGAGGGCGGACACCATCAACACCTACGACAACAGTGAAAACACCATGTGTTTTCAGTCAAGACCTCTCGGTACAAAGCACCGAGGGAGGGAGCTCCTATCACCAATGACAAGGAACGCCATGTGTTTCATTTTCCTTCGGCACCCAGTGCTGAGGGTACATCCCCACCTTCAACGTCAAAAAAGAAAAGATAAGAACACCAAGTGTTCCTACAGAAGACCCTTCAGCACCCAGTGCCGAGGGTACACCTCCATCATCAACATCAAAACGAAGAAAAAAAACACCAAATGTTTCAAAGAAGACCCCTCGGCACCCAGTGCCAGGGATATGCTCTCCTATCAACTTCCATACATCTGTTGGGAAACACCAAGTGTTTCCTCCGAGGGCCCTCCGGTACCAAACGCCGAGGGCGAACACTCCAATCAAAACACCAAGTGTTTCATTTGAAGACCCTTCGGTACCAAGTACCGAGGGTAGGCACCTCCATCAACTACAACAAAAGAGAACACCAAGTGTTCCTACAGAAGACCCCTCGGTACCAAGTACCGGGGGCTACACATCGAAACTAACACCAAGTGTTGTTTCTAAAAGCCGTACCCCACGAGGACGCATATACCGAAGGCGCCACCATCGGTGCCGGCGGCACGTAGTGCCCCCGTCCATTTGCAACTAGTGTGCAAATGAAAACCCTTCCTTGAAACGCTTTCCGCGTCACTACCCCCAGGGTATGACACGCATGAGAAATGCCCAGGATTCGACTTTCAGAAACGGAACGCTATCCGCGTCATCACCCCAAGGGTATGACAGGCACGAGAAATGCCCAGGATTCGACTTCCAAACCGAAACGCTCCCCGCGCCACCACCCCAAGGGTGTGGCAGGCCACAGACTATGTCTAGCGCCGAGGGGACGACTTTCAAAAATGAGGCGCTTTCCGCGCCATCCCCCAAGGGGAGGCAGGTTACAGACCACCATATCTTGTGCCCAGGAAACGACCCTCGATCCCCTCGGAACTCGGAAGGTTAACCCGAGGGAGGAGAGCCATTGGTGTATTCTGAAGGTCTCCTAATAGGCCCAACCTTACCAAGAAACCAAGTTTCTTGATGCCTTCCCTTCACCACCAACCAAAAAAGGGGGGGGGGGGGGGTGAAGGGGAGTAGACTCAGCGAGAAATCAAAGAGTACACTCCAACAGATCACTACATGCCGAGGGCTCCCCACGGGAACACATCCGGTAATTGAAGGCTCCTATCTCCCGAAGGATACTACTCAAACAGATATTACAACCAAAGGCATATATTACAAATCATCAAAGGCCAGACCGAGGGGGCTTATTCCAAAAACGAGTTGCCCCTCGGACGGACTCCTCACTTGCCGAAGGTTCAGCATCCACGGCACACTTTGAGATTTTTCTAAGTCCCACATATTTGGCCCTCGGCCAAAGACTCATACAACACAAGGGCCTCACGATCACCCGAAGGGTCCTATTCATACATCCAGAGGGATCTACATCCGGAAGCTCAACATCAATTTACGCTTAGAAAATATTCTAAGTCCTAAATGAGTAGCCCCCGGGCATCTCACAAAAGTGATGCAGAGTCAGAGGGCACCTATCACCCGAAGGCGACACAAGGAAGCAACACTTAAAAAAAAAATCTAAGTCCTAAAGATGGGCCCCCGGCCCAATCGATATTACAGCTAAATGAATATGACAGTCGAAGGCTATGCATCAAGAAGGGATGCCATCTCCCGAAGGCTCCCAAGGGAAAATCTACACTTAGAAGATTTTCTAAGTCCTACATATTTTCCCCCCGATCGACTACTCATACATCAAGAAGGGACACCATCTCCCGAAGGCTCCCAAGGGAAAATCTACACTTAGAAAATTTTCTAAGTCCTACATGTTTTTCCCCCGGTCAACTACTCATACATCAAGAAGGGATGCCATCTCCCGAAGGCTCCCAAGGGAAAATCTGCACTTAGAAATCTTTCTAAGTCCTACATATTTCACCCTCAACTTATAAAGGGATCCAATAGCCGAAGGCTACCTATCAATCAAAGGCTACAGTACACAAGGAATCAACACTGAGGAAAATTTTCTAAGTCCTAAAGAACTGGTCCCCGGCCTAATCAACATTTCAGTTGGGGCTCCACAGTGGCCGAAGGCTACATAACATGCTACACTTGCAAAAATTTTCTAAGTCCTGTACATTGGGCCCTCGGTACAATATTCACACATCAGGAAGGAGGCTACCAGCCGAGGGCATCTGAGGGCAAAACTACACCTAGAAATTTTTCTAAGTCCTAGGAATTGGGTTACTACAAACACCCGAAGGCCCTATGGTGTGCTACACTTAGGAAAATTTTCTAAGTCCTAATTATTGCTGAACCCTCGGTTGCATATCCAGCAGAGGGTGCCCAACTATCGAAGGCTTCCAAGGGCAAGCTACAATCAGAAAATATTCTAAGTTCTAAAACATACATTCAAAGGAGCAAAGGCATACATCCAAAACAAGATGAGGGCATATAATCGACGATGAACAAATCAAAAGGAAGCATATTATATACCAAAGGCCCGAGGGCATATGTACTCATTCATTCAAAAAAAAGGAAGTTTAATTGTACTTTACAAAGGAGCCCGAGTCCAACAATTATAACAAAAAAGGGGGAATACAATTCAAGAAGGGGGGACTGTGGATATTGCCTCGCTCTCGGTTTCATCCTCTTCACCCCCAAGGCCGCACTCCCGGAGGGTCTCCGAGTCTTCAAGAACTGGCCTCTCTTCCCCCTCGGGGAGCGGGATCCTGATGTCTGGCTGGCGAGGGGGGAGGCCATAAGCCTCTGGACGGAACTCCTCCGGTGCCACCTGAAAGTGCTTCGCAAGCTTCCGGTAGATAAGGCGTTGGGTGAAGAACTCCCCTCCTTGGTAGTACGAGTCGCCCCTCTCAGCAAGCCACATCTTTCCGGGGCCTCCGACCCACTCGTCCACTGAAGCCCCCACCACCGAAGCAAGCCACTCTCTCCGGTCTTCGGCCTTCCACCCCTCGGCTGTGAAGCTTGTCACCGCATCCTCTCGGGCCTTGGAGACGGCCTCTTCTTGAGCCGCGCGGGCTTCATCAGCAGCAATGCGGGCGGCCTCGGCAGCGGCCTCCCCGGCCCTGGCCAGTCCCTCATTAACCCCTTCGGCCCTTGCAGCCTGCACCCTCTGCTCCATGCCGTCGGTGGCCAGACGGAGAGAGTCCTCGGCTTCGGCAAGCTTCTTCCTGAGGAGGGCGGCCTCCCCCTCGGCTACACCCTTGGCCTCCCTCATTTGATCCACCCTCCGGAGATGCTCGCAGAGGCCCATAAAGCTCTGCAATTCACGAAGGCAAGAATAAGGCACGACGAACATAGTACAAAAGGAAAACACAACAACGACAAAGAAGGGGGGGTGACTTACGGAGGCAGCATTCAGGAGGACCTTCGCCTCGAGGGATCCCTCGTCCAACCGGGCAAGGGATAGTCGGTCGGCCGACGGCAGCATCTGGCTCATCAGAGCCGAAGGGTTCAGACTGCCCTCCAACACGGAGGCTCCCTTCGGTACTAACGCCTCCAACTTCTCCCACCCAAAGAACTCCTGATTGATTTGTTCCTGGGGGGTGGAGGCAGAGGCGTGCCCTTCGTCAACGATCACCACCACATCGGTGATCGGCTGTCTGGCAGGGGCGTTAGTCTTCGGCTTCTTAGCCGGGGGCTCGGTCCCCTTGCCGGCGTTCTTCTTTTTCGCGGGCTCGGCACCCTTGGACCCTCCGGCGCCAGCAACGGCGGCAGCAGTTTGGGAGGGCCCCTCCCTGGAAGAAGTGCCCGTCGGGGCCTTCTTCTTCCCTTTCGCGTTCTTCAGAGCGAAGAGGGAACCGACGTCCATGTTATTACCTGCAAGCAACAAAAGAAAAAAAAAACGCAAGAGGGTTAGACCGAAGGCTACCAATTACTACGTCGTAAAAGATAGGAAATAAGAAAGAACTATCAACGCATCAGTGAACCATTCGGTGATCACCTCCAGCTCCTTCGAAGACTCGGTCGAGGGGAGGGTATCTTTCGTCCGAAGAGCCCCTCGGCCTGAACTGCCGGAAGCCCAGGCTAAGCAATTCCTCTGGGAGGGTGACGTCTCTAATCTTGACGTGCTTGTCAGACCCCTCCGGCTTCTTGGCAAGCACTTTGCCATTCTTCTCAAGAGCTGCGCTCCCCACCTTCGGATGGCGCCGGAAGCTATTGCGGAGCTAGGCCGGGAAGGGGTTCTCCTCGAGGCGAATGTAGCAGAACCTCTCCTTCCACCCCTTGTGGGACGAGGGCACGTCATCAAAAAGCCGGAACTCCGGTACCTGCTGAAGGTTGGCAAAGCCCTCAGCATTTGAATGCCCCCTTGGCAGAGGTTGAAGGACATGAAGAATTGATCAAGTGTGGGCTCAACCCCCCGGCTCTGACACAAGTAGAGGAAGCCGGCCACATAGGAGTGGCTGTTGGGCGTTAGCTGGCAGGGGGCCAACCCCACGAACCGCAGATACTCCAAGAGAAAAGGATGAAGCGGAAACCGAAGCCCCATCTCCACCGAGAGGGTGTGAACAGCAAAACACCCTTCGGGCGCATACCGCAACAAATCATCCGCCCTGGGCTCCACCACGCGCGCCGAAGGGCCAACTAGCATCTGAGTGGCCTGGTATTCTGCCGGGGACGCCCTCGTCTTCAGCTCTAGAGCGGCAGTGTTCAGAAACGAATGGCCTTCGGGTATGCCCACCGGTCGCCCAGCATCAACTGCCACTTGCTTCTTCCTCGGGGCCGCCTTCATCTTCTTTTTCTTCCCGGGAGCCACACTGATGGGCGTCGGGTCCAATGGCCGGGAGGAGCTGGCTTCCCCGGCACCCCGGGGGGGGGGGGGGGGAATGGCAACCGTCACCTTCATCCTCTCCCTCTCCTCTTCTTGCTCGGCGGTTTGCACGGCGAGGGCGAGCTCTTCGTCCTCGTTTTCTTGCTCGAAGCCCTCGGCTTCGACTTCGGCCTGGAGGTCCTTCTCCACTTCCATGGCCACTGCGGCATCACCACCCGCCGAGGACTCCACATCTGAGCATGTCTCCATCTCGACCGAAGGCTCCCCCGAGATATCCTGGGAGTCGCTCTGTGATGACATCTGCTCACTAATTCGAAGGCTCGGGAGAACTAAGGTTTCCTAGAAAGTTCTATCTCCTAGCCTAAGGGCACAAGGCACAGCTAACTAGAAGGAGAAGAGCAGGGGGAACTGACCTTGAGAACTGAGGATTCAACCGAGGGCAAGTTTCTCTCTCTAGAAATTTTTTGCCAGAGCTTCGCTACACTGAGATCGCACAGCGGCGAGTGGCCTGGCCTTGGGGTATTTATAGGCGCTGGGATCCGGGCTTGGGCCTGGAAACCGGGCCTCCGGTTGGATCGCCATCATTACAAACCGCGGTATCGCCCAATCGGTGACGCCGCCCACGGACAGCCAACCATCACTCGCCACGTGTACCCCCCCCCCCCCAACGGCTATAAACCTGACGTTACATATTCCAACGGCTATATTTCCAACGGCTATATTCTGGAAGCCCCCGGGTTTTCTACTTCACTCCACTTCATCAAGGAGAGCCTCCGGGCACACTTACCCAGAGACGCCCCCGGGTTGTGCCCCACACAGCACATAACAGACGCCTTCGGTATCACTCCTTCAGAAACCCAAGGCTTCATATCAGGGCACCCCTCGGGGATTTCCCCTCAGCACTGTAAGGACCGGGGTAGCCCCCGGGGAGTATGCCTCATTGACAGAATAGCCTACAGCACACAGGTAATGGGAGGCCTCGGATATCCCCATCACCAACTAATCAAAAAGCAGGGGACCCCCCGGTGACAACTCAACTACTACCCTCAGTCATCACGCCCTCGATATCAACACAACTACCCCCGGTACTTCCCAGGACATCAACAGCGTGCCTTCGGCAATACAACAAACATGCCCTCAGACTATGAGAGCCTTCGGCATCAACATTTCGCTTCATTTCAGACCAAGGCTTTAACCTTTTTGATTCATCCTTGGGGGAATTCGGTGCACTCTTTTTCCCTCATTAGGATTTTTTCCCACAGGGTTTTTCCTAATGAGATTTTTAACGAGGCATCCCCCCAAAATGAAACGAAAAGCGTCAGCCTTTGGCCCACAACAGCAACGCAACTACTCTACTCCTTTTCACCACTTTACAAGTGCCTCAAGGAGTGGGGGACTGGAGGACCCCCTCGGGAAAATCATTAAATTACAAAATTAGTGAAATCCCAACAAACGACAAAGCAAGCCCTCAAGTCCCGACATATGGGTAACTGAGGGCCTGCCTTCGGCAGGGACGTAAAAGCAACAACTCCTCACCAACTTCAGAGATTACGACAGGACAACATCAAAGGGCAAGCACAAATTACTCTTTTTCCCTCAAATACCTTACGGCAAAAGGAGTGAGGGACTCCTGATGGAGTATATGGCCCGAGAACCCCCAGCCCACAGACTCCTATTACTCTAGTAAAGGCCCAACAGGCCCAAAACATGGCGCCCGGAGTGCCAAGCAGCCCACAGCGCACTAGGGGTGCCTTCGACCCCCTGGTCGAAGGCTCTAGACTCTCACAGAACGGGTTTCTCAAGCAAACTAAGAAACTGGGAGAAAACGGCGAAAACAGTAGCCCTCGGCACCAGGAGCCCTCGGCACCAGGGGGGCATCGGTTTGAGGAGCCCTCGGCTGCTGCTCTATAGCCGAAGGCACCTCACTCGACAAGATCTCCTCTTCACGCGCGTACAGATCACCGTACCCTGTACAACGTCCCATCCAACAGCCGCATTAAATGCGGCCACATGCGGTTGCCAGCGCCAACCAGTTGAGGTGACCCCTCGGCCAATGGGCGCTTGACACGTGTCCCTGTCCGGTATTTATTGCTACTATAAATAGCAACCCCTTTCCCCATTTGTAACCACGGCATTCATACTGAATACTCTCTCTCTCTTACTTACTTGTGCTCTGACTTCTCTCTAGTTATTCTCCGCAATAACCCCTCGGATAAGCTACCCCCCGGGTACATTATCCATCAGTACCTATAAGTTAATTGGAGTTCTTCTTAGATATAAACAACATTTTCCTGTTTTTATGAAACAATATGATAACTATATTATAAACTCGGCTGAGATCGACACCTGTGAAAAAATTTGTAATGCTTTGATATATTTTAATAATGCAACTGAAACTTTTAGTCATGTTTATAAACCTACCTCAAACCAATTTATTCGTGAAGCTGTTAATCTCGCCGGTGCTTTTTCAAATTTTGAGAATGCTGATTATGTGAGTTATTTTGCTGGTTTTATGAATGAAAAGTTTTTAAAATATTATTCACATATTCCGCATATTTATGGTATTGCATTTGTTCTCGATCCTCGTTTTAGACTTGGTTCTTTAGAAGAATGTTTGAATTATTATTATGCTGCTTTTTTTGGTCCATTGCCAATGTCTGAGGACAACCCAATTGATCCGAAAAAAGAATACAACGAGGTTAGTGATATATTTTATGCATTATTCAATGAGTTTCATGCACAATATGGCAATGCGCCCCCTCCCCCGACACAAACATCATCTAAAGGAAAATCAATTTTCAAATCTACGTTTGCCAATCTTATTAAAAAAACAAAATCAACTCCCGCTACACAACAAAGCACAATTAATGAGATTTCTTTGTATTTAACTTATGATGTTGATTTTGAAGAAGATGATGATTTTGACGTACTAAACTGGTGGAAGGGAAAAGAAAGAATGTTCCCGGTTTTAGCAAAGATGGCTAAGCAAGTGCTATCAATGCCGGTTTCAACGGTTGCCGTGGAACAAGAATTTAGTTCGGCCGACAATGTTCTAACACAAACCAGAACGAGGTTGAGCGGTGAATCTCTTGAGATGCTTATATGCTACCACGATTGGTTGAAAGCAGCACGTAGAGCTCAAGAAATTGACATCACTCCATCCCAACACTTTATGGATGAATCTACAGAGGGTGGCTCTACCTATGCCGGAGATTCCGATTAAAAACAATTATAGTTCCTATTTAATTTTCAAATGTAGTTCCTATTTCATTTCAAATAAATGCACTTGAAGTTTGTTGTTTAATACTTGTATAAAACTATAAAGTATAAAATATAAATTAAAAAAAAAATTAACCGGCCTGGCCCGGCCCGGCGGGTGGCCCGACCCGTGACCCGGGCAGGTGGCCCGGCCCGAACCGGACCCGTCCAACCCTCGGGCCGGTCCCGGGCCCATGTGATACGAACCGGCGGCCTGACCGGGCCTAGGCCCGGGCCCGACCCGGCCCGAATCCATCCCTAATTACAGTAGGGATATTTTCATCGATTCTTTGTGCTTCATTCATGAAACTGGTTCCGAACATTTATAATTTGATTTGTTTTTCCGGCATTTTCAAAATCAACAAACAGTGAATGCTAAGGTACCTTACATAGTTACATTGAGGGTATTATAGAGTTTGTCTAAATGTTTTCTATCATATACTACGTATTTGATTGGTCCAAGACATAATTTCATCATTTGTTTGGATTTAAATTATTCAATTCCAATTTCCAATATTCTAATTGGTCTAGGTAGATAAGGTACCTTACAATCTTACGTAGTTACATTGAGGGTGTTATAGAGTTTGTCTAAATGCTTTCTATCGATATCAAATAGGCGAAAAGACCAATATTTCGTAGAGATGTGAATAGTATTAAGGAATGTAAAAATATTGATTATACCACATCGTAGAAAGCTTCTTTTTTCAACAATTTCCACAGGAAAAGGGGAAGCAATTGATACGTAGTACAAAATATGAAAGTTGTTCATTGCCTCTAGATTCACCTTTAATCACTGCCCCATTTGCTAACTACACTGTCTTTAGCAGAAGCCTGGGAAGGCTCTTCATATTTACTAGTGACAGAGTTGGCTTCGGGTGTTGTTTGGGTTATCCCCTTCATAACTTGTGAACTTACAGACGTGACCCCATCCCTTGCTCCTCGAAATGTGAACAACAATGGATTGAAAACAAGGGCGAGCATCATATCGCATTTCACAGCTACCAAATACTGCAAAGTGTAAATGCAAGTGAATGTCTTTACTGACAAAGAAAGCATGGAAGTGATCACTTTAATTGCAGTACTGAAAAAAGAACAGAGCTTACTTTGGATGGAGGGACTGAATGGGAAGGTTTTGAAGGACTTGGTTGAGACTATTAAAATCAAAGGGTTGAGATAATATGTGATCGGATGACATTACAATAACTTACTCTGTATTATTCATTTTCAAGATATAGAGTTATAGACCAAGCCCTCCATCCAAAAAGGCCGTAATAGGTTAGGTTGCTCACCATGGCAAAAAGAACTAACGCGGTCAAGAACGCTGGCGGTGCTTCTTTCCAGAAATTGTCACCATCTGAACCGCCAAGCCAACGAAACCACCCACCCCCTCCAGAATTGCCACCTCCGTTTGCTTCTTCTCTTCTCTTAATTTCTTTGTCCCAATTCTCAAAATCAGTTCTCTTTCCACCAAGGGCATTTTCCAATGCTTTCCTGGCTTGCTCCTTTAGGTAATTTTTTTAAAATGTAAATTTTCAAGAAAAACAGATTTGGTGTAGACTGTAGAAGTAAAAGGCATCCATTGTTTGTGAATTTAAAAGCCTCATTCAATATAATGCAATAACTATGGCCATGGTTAGTAGCCTGCTGTGTTCTGTCTTATTATGCTTATCAGAAGATTAAATAAAACAAGCAAATCAAGTAGCTCTGCACATACTTATTTGGCTGAATGGACGTTACCAACACATTCCTATCTTTAGATTCTGTTGATTCAACTATTTCAACAAAAATCTCTTACAGCACGGGCCACAAAACTTCACATAACTAATTTGTCCAGCTTTTCACATCGCAAAAGAAGTTTCTGATTTTTTTTGAATGTGTTTAGTTTGAGGTGTGGAAACAATTTTCATATATGCAATGTTCTACTGGAGATATCAATCTAGATATATAATTCGACCAATATTGAAACACATCTTAAACTGATCACAGCACATATGTTTCCCAGCACAGACAAGTAATTTCAGTTACTTCACAATTACTCTTGACTGGAAGTCTATTAGGGACTTGAAACTTGGAAGATCATAGGGAAATAAATTAGGGAGGAAAGTATATGGGAACTTGGAAGGAAAGACAAACGTGAGGGAAAACATTTTCTTTAGTTGAAAGTTGGAACTCAATAAACTCATTTTCGATATTTATTCAAAGTTTCACTCTTTTTGTCCTTTTCTTATCCCTTTTTGTTCCGATTTCATATGTTTATTCATGTTAGCAGACCTCAAATTCTTTTGGGACTATGCCTTGGATGTTGTTGTACTCAGAGTTCCAAACTCATTATTTATCTAATTCTTTATATATATATATATAAAATAAAGAGAAAAATAAAGATTTGTGAAAATGTAAAAGCATTGATCATATTGAATTTCCTTCCTGTTTTCCAACCAAAGAAAATACAGCGCTTTCCAAAAACAAAATGCTCCCTAAGACTTCACGTTGAATGTGAACTTTATTTGCAGGTCTTACAGTTCTACTACCCCTATAAATAATAGGCGACTAATGGGACAATACACTATACACACCAAGATTGTGGAAGGATTATTTCATTGATAACGTGAGCTCCTGGGGAGGAAATGCAAAGTACGAAAGAACATCTTAGGTTAGATGAGAACGGACAAATGGACAATAATGAACTAATTTAGAGACCTTAACTCAAACATATTGAGATTATGAGAAGAGTGAACTTCAATCTGTTGCTCAGTAATAATCACCAATTTGGTCATCCAGCAATTCCTTTAAAACTTTGAATAGTGCTTTCTGTTGTTTTCCTCAGGTCATAGGGTTGAATACATCTAGGAAAGCACGATTAGACTAGAAATGCTAAAAATAAATTGTACAGAACGCTTTGAGAGTTTGAGCAACTTCAAAGTGGAAATCCAGATTCACAAACTGCCATATATCAGTTCAAGAAATTCAAACATTTTTTTTTATTTTATTCAATTCGCAGACTACAACTAACTGATTATTCCACAATTGATGGCCAATTCGTCAACTATCCAAAAGAAATAGGCTCAATCACATTTCTAGTTTCTATGATAAATCTATGAATGAATCTAGTAATTTCGAATAAAGATGAATGAGTTGTGCGAAACCATTCGGAAATTACATATAATACGTACTTGTTTGTTGTTTCCGTTGAATAGGCACGAAAATTTGCATCTGCACTTGAGCTTATTTTGCAGGGTAGTCCAAATGTTGTTGACTTCCGAAAACTGCGGCGATTTACCGAGACGATGAAGAGCAAACTCGGACAGAGACGATGAGGAGTTACGGCGGTGGTGAGCATCGGCCGGCGTTCTTGTGGGAGGGCGTGTCCCTAGCATATGCGCCATAGTTTTTTTACTTTTTTCTTCAAGCTTGTTTCTTTTTGTAATTTTTTCACGCACTCGAACTGAAACAAATTAAATTGACCACTTTCAAACTTTTGCATAAATTAAAAAGTTGTTGTAAATAGTTGTTTCACCCTCGTGTTTTTGGACGGAAACATTAAAATGGAAATGTTGCGAATAAAAGAGTTTTGGGTTATTATTTTGAAATATGATATTTTCTACTCCCTCCGTCCCACAATTAACTTCGGTTTTGACTGGGCACGAGGATTAAGATAGTGGGATTTGTGTGATGGAGAGTTGTGTAGAGGAGAGAGAAATGTGTGAGAATGATTGTGAACCACATATTCTTTATCAAAAAGGGAAAGAGGAGATAAATTTGGGACGGACCGAAAGGAAAGAATGAAGATAATTTCGGGACGGAGGGAGTACTAATTTTATATTCAAACTTCCAAATTATCAAACTTATTTTGACAACCTGTCATCTTATTCTTCTAGTTAAATCTGTCGTATGAATGCGTTATTGATAACCCGCTAACATAATTCGCTATCTGTTAACCGTTAAATGACAAAACACGTCATTCATGTCGTTAGTGATTGTACTGACTATGGATGATGTAAATCATGGTAATAAAATATTTTTATCAACTGTAGTGGACCTTATACTCGTGTGAATAAAAAGTTCAGTTCAACGCACAAAAAATGTGGCTCATGTTAATTTGAAAAAAAATATCATAATTTTTTGTTCAGTTAATATAATTCTGGGAAACTTATATGCAAGGAATAGCAAAACAAGCTCTTATGGTATGTTAGGGAATTTGGAGAGGGCAGAGAGGAAAAGGTCTTCAAGGTTAATTGTGAGAGGGGAGGTGAAAGAAACTCTTATTTTTGTCTGCTAGTTATAAATTTGAAAAGAGCTGAGAAGGGTTGCAGGAATTATAATTGAAATTGCTTAAAATACATATCGAATACAAATAGTTGAACTTGTATTTAAACCTAAGATAAATTAAGTTCAACTAGTCCTACTTAGAGCTGCTTGAACGTCACGTGATAATGCATTAATGCCTATAATCCGCGTTACACTTTTAGAATATTCTCTGCAATCTATAAATCGCTGAGCTAGTTTACTTTTAGTAGAAGAAAAACAAATTTTTATACATGGGTCCATAGTATGAATATACGATGCAATGCCATATACTTCATCAGTTCTTAAATAAATGCAACGGTCAATATTTCACACTTGCTGAGACACAACTTTGACCATTAATATAAATGATTTTGTATTAGTAAAAAATTAAAAAAATTAGATTATGAAAATTTACAATGAGACAAGTTTAACAATTTTTTTTTCATAAAATAATATTATTACATTAATAAATAAAACGTAATCAAAGTAGAACATGTGAATAGTGTAAAATTCAAAGTGTTGCATTTATTTAAGAACGGAGGTAGTATGAATCTAAACTATTAAATAATACCACCTTCATCCCACTATGTTTGAGACGAGAGGGTGTGACACAACTTTTAAGAAAAAATGAAACTGTGTGGTTGATATTGAATCGATAAAGTGTGAATAAAGTAAGAATGAATGTACTCACCCAAATATTACCAATATGGTACACGACAAACTTAATGGGAATGACGAAAGAGGTAAAACGGGACAAAGTTTGGGGATGGAAGTAACTCATAATCGAACAGCTTGCAAGCCTTTTGAGTCAAATACGAGGCGAGTTTGAATCGAGTCCAGTTAGGCTGCGAAATAATATAGAATAGCCTGCGAGTCACCTTGCTTGCTTAAGAAACCTTAGCGCCACACAAATTACTACGCCAGTACTACATACTCCGTATATTGTAACAGTGGTGATAATACAAATTTTGATAAGAATATAAGTAGTGTTTGTCTAATAAAGTATACTCCCTCCGTAACATGGATTTAATGCACCAAATCCCTTCGTAAAATATAAATTCGACGCATTAGTCTCATATGATTTTAAAAATGCGTCAAATCTCATGTGTTTTAATTATACACGCACAACCCCCCCAATAACAAATTTTAGTATTTTACAATTTTGAAATCGTTTTTTCTTAATAATATGATTGAATACGCAAGTATTTTTGTCAAATATTTTAAATTATACAACAAAACGAATTATTTTTCATTAATTTGGCAATTAAAATTTGTACATAGAAGGGATTTTCCGCATGAATAACTATAACACGGGGGATTTGATGCGTTTTGTAAATCACAGAGGGCTAATGCGTCGAATTAATATTTCATGAGGGGGTTGGTGCATAACCCTCCGTAACATTCATATCTTCTCACTTTCTTTTTTAACCGTAACATTCATATCTTCCAATTTCTAAGAGGCCGTTTGGTAACACTGTTTATCGGCTTATCACGCTTATCAGCTAATTTTTTTCACCAAATACGTAATTTTTGCTTTCGCGCGCTGAATTGTGTAATAAGCAGAAAAAGTAAGGTTGAAGTTACTTTTCTGGCTGTATTGGCTGAAGTTAGTGTAGATGACTATTTTAGCTATTTTTACATATAATTTTTTTCTTTATTTTATCAATAAAATATATTTTAAAAGTATTTTTTTCTTAAATCAGCAGAATCAGCTAATGCAGCCACTTCGCCCAGAACTTCATAGATTTCAGCAGAATAAGCCAAATCAGCCAATTTTCGTGCTACCAAACGGACTCTAAATCTTCCTATTATACTCTCAATCATTTTGAAAATATTACACTATTACAACTACCCTTTTAGGATTTATCATTCGTTCCGGCACACCTTCTCATTATATTTTTATAATGTCCTCAATAATTTATCCCTTTCACTAATCATAATTTCATTTACTTTTAAATGAGAATATTTAAATGTTATAGAGGTAGTATAGAGTAATTATCGGGTTGCACATGGTAATACTCACTCAATTTCAGTTTAAAATTTCTGGCATGTCTATTCTGACGTCTCAACTAAAGTTTCTCATTTGTATTCTATGAAATGATTAACATTTTAAATGATAAATTAATCATCAAACATTAAACAATGACTCAAATTAGTTACCAATAATGATTTGATTATATTATGTGTCGTCAAAATTACTTTTTAAAAAATACTCCGTATTACGAAGCACTTTATTTAATAAATTTTTAAATAATTGTATGGACTATGAAGTATCATTTTTCAACAAAAAGTTAAGTGTGGACAAGGAAAGTATATTTTTTGGTACAATGTAAAAAAGAGATATGATAGAGGTATCTCATTTTGGGTATCCATTTGTACCTCACTGATTGAGTGGCTCACAAAATCCCAATCCAAAAAAATAATTGCTTTACTTTAACTCATTGTTGTTTTCAACCACAAAAACAATAAGGTGAGAAAAAAGATAAGGTAAAAAATGGAGTAGCTTTGGATTTTTCGCGTAAAAAACACTAACCCCCCTGCAACCAATGTTTACTTTTTCACAAATGCTAAAGGTACCTCAAAATGTACCTCATTTTTACTCCCACATGGTCATAAATGGGACAATTCATTTAAGGGTATGTTTGACACAACTAGCTGAAAAGATACTTTTGTAAGTTTTTTAATAACTGTTAGCTTTTAGTGACTGAAAAGATCTTAAAGAGAAAAGGTGATAGCTGTTTGGTAAAAAGCTGACTGTTTGATTTAGTTCAGTTTGATATACAAGCTGTTAGGACTAATTAATACTAAAAGTCACGGGCTTTTTTCAGATGCTACTTCATGTAGCATCTCAAAAAAGATCTTTTAATTTTTGAAAAGCTCTTAAAAATTATAATGCCAAACATAAAACTAGAATTTTTTTGAGATTTTAGAACAATAAAAAAGCTACAAGACAGAGACTTATGCGTGAAAAACATAGCGTAAGTGAGTCACCACTTGAATGAATTGATCCATTTATGGGCATACTCTTACTTTTTACTGAAAAAAGTAGCAAAGTAGCCTGGGGTTCTTTGAGAGAATGCATCTTACGATCTAAGCTCCCAGTTATCTTACTTTCCAATACTCCATATATATCAGGAATCGAACTTCTTGGAGAAAGACAAAGATGGCGGAAGATTTGGTATTGGACACTGCAATTAGAGATTGGGTGCTTATACCCTTATCGGTAGTTATGGTGCTCATCGGAGTCCTCAGATACTTCGTATCGAAGCTCATGCAGTCATCCTCTTCCCAGTCACCTGATGCTAAAATCGTCAAAGAAGGGTTTTTTACATCTCTCTCACTCTCTCGTGCGCGTAATTATATAGTTATGTCATTATATTTTTATTTGTTAATATATCTGAAGATCTTATGCAGGCAGGCGATAATTAGGGCTAGGAATTTGAGGGCAAATGCCAATTTTCTTCCTGCCAAGTCTTTTAGAGCGAGGCGATTTTATTATAGCAATGAGGTTCATCACTTTAATTATTTGAAATCTACTAAACTCTAGTTCTTTGAAATTTACTAGTTGATTGGGAGTTGAAGCGTATAAACCAATTAAAATGATAGTAATAATGTTACCAACACATTTTGCATTTTGTCATTTTGCTTGAAGGTGAGAATTTACTTCATAGCTAGGTTGTCATTTTTGGGGCTCAACATGGAGTTGTACTTGATGGGCTGAGGGTTAGGTTTTAAATTTTTAATTGAGATGCTCAGATTTCTTTACTTTCAGCATGAGGGTATAACTGCAAGACGAAGAAAATGAATATACAATAAAATACTCAGCAACGGACTAACAGACCCAGGAAAGGGGAAGGATTTGAATGCAACTATTGACCATTGAGTAATGTATAATGCAAGTATATTTGTTTTTAACTTTTCATCCCAATCAATGTCTGATTAGGAATGCAAATTGGCAGTAGAATAGCATATAACACTTTATTTGTAAAAGTAAATGATACTGGAGTTGTTATTATAGTGGTAGTACATAGAGGAAATGTCTAAAAGTTTTAGGGCAAAATGCAAATTTTCTTATAGCCTCCTCAAACTATTCCCCACATATCATTTTAGTCTTCAAGCTAAAATATCTAACATTTTGGTCCTCACCTTATCATACATACCATTTTGGTCATTCGGCGAAGTTCCATCCATTTATCCCTTAAGTTCCACGTGGCATGACACGCGTTGCCGGCGCTTAGCATGCAATTGGCCAAATGGCATCCCACATGATCTTGTTGTGCTATTAATTAGTCTAAATCGATTTACAAATACTCCATCCGTATTCTATTGTTTGGTACAATAGGGTTTGACTCAATATTTAAGGGAGAAATAGTAGGGGTAATGAATAGGTAGAAAAAGTAGGAGAGGAGTGGAAAAGAATGAAAGATAATATGAAAATGTCGAAAAAGTAAAGATAAGTGAGTATTTTTAAAAGGAAAACTTATTAAAAAAGGAAAGTGTAGCAAAAATTAAAATACATCCAATAAAGAAAGTGTAGTAACAAAAGAATACGGAGGGAGTATACAACAACATTGCCTCAGTGCCACAAAGGCTCCCACCAACGGTGGGGTAAGGGGCTCGGATGTACGCATCCTTACCCATGTACCCATTATGAAAATCACGTCGAAAATTGCATGGATTGATTGCTACTTTATAACAAAGAAGCGCAGTCTAGTGAGCTATTTTTCTTTATTCCATGATATTCCCAAGCCAAAAAATAGTGAATCTTTGGCTCCATTGTAAATGATGGGAAAATACGGAGGGGGTATTATTTTTAAATAATTTAATTTATAGCAGAAAATGCACACAGTTCTCTTTAACTCACGTCTGCCTTAGATCTTTTGTAAATTTTAACCCAAAAATTAATTTATTACAATTAAATCTATCCTTACAAATATATATAATAATTATGAAAATCCACATTCTACTTTCCTTGCAATAAAAAGTAATAACCAGCTTAAAGAAATACATAAGTAAATACATATATACGTAAACCTTCTGTGTGTATGTACCTGTGTTTTCTTGTTAGAACTAATAGAAAATGTGTATTATACTATTGCAGCATTTTGTACATATTGGCCTGACTGGTGCTAAAATATACTATTATACGGAGTAATCCTTAGTTACTTGTTGTTAAATGTTCTATGGTAATAAAAGTAGCTTCTTAAATTAAACATTTTAAAGTGAATTTCTATATGTTACTAGGTAAAATGCCCCCTCTTGTTTTAACAACCGTTAAGTATATTTGTTATGGCAATTTTTAGTGCATTATTTGGATTACAAATATGTAACTTTTGGTTATGTGTGGGAAAATATTGAATAATTATTACTATAAATTATAATTGTAAATTAACTTGAATAATTTGAGTATCGCAATAAAATCACGTGTGTGTGTTGTGCCATCTGACAACGTGTGGCATGCCACATGACAGTTAACGGATAAATAGATGGAGAACGTAAGAGGACCAGCATGATATGAATTGTGAAGCGTGAAACTGGAATTTTAGAATTCTTGGCACCAAAATGACAAGAATGCAAAAGTTTAAGTTCCAACAAAGATACATTTTACCTAAAGTTATAATGGGAAATTGGTGATGTGTTGAGTGGGTAAGCAGGCCCTGAAGCTGCTCTACTGATGCTTAGGTAGCCAATTATTAATGAATTGTTAAAAAAATGGCATGACTAACATATATGTTCTTAGAATTGTACATTCTTCAAGTTAACTAAATGAGTCTCTGGTTATATGCTCTACAGAGAACCATTACTCAGTCAGTTAATAAGTTTCTAAAATATAGTGAAGGCTTACCCCAGTGTATTGTTTGTGCAGGAAAATGGGTTACTTGTTCCTAAAGGACAAGCTCAGAATCCACAGGCACAAATGCTTTCTGATCCTAACATGGCTATGGATATGATGAAGAAAAATCTGTCAATGATTATACCTCAGGTATTACATTCTTATCGCCACACTTTAATGTGGGTTCCCTTAGGGTGTTTACATTGCTGTGGCTGGAGTCTTGAGTAGTAATGTTCTTGTGCAGACCCTTACTTTCGCGTGGGTGAACTTCTTCTTCTCAGGGTTTGTAGCAGGTTTGCAATTCTTACCTTTCGTATTTTAGTTGGTCCTTGAGATTAAGTTCTTAAGCTTTGTTGTTTATGCACAATTCCCGGCTCGATGAGGAAAAGCGAGTTTTTTGGGCGTCATTTGATAGCTTTATCCAGCTTATTCTGATGATGACTAATAAGTACCGGTTTGGTGGGGTGTTTTTCTGCCTATTAGCCTTATCGGTTAGACGAGGAAAAGTGTGAGTTATTTTAAGGCCTGTTCTGTAGCCTTGCCGAGCTTACTCTGCTAATAAGTGTCTGTTTGGTGGGCAGTCTTTTGCCTTTTAGCCTTTTCAGCCAAAATTGCACCAAACTCTAATTTTGTTCTCTGCTCTGGCTTAACTGGCTGATCTGATCATCAATATAAGCAGTGCTGCATTTCGACATTCAACTTTAGATACTCAGTATCATTTTCTATAATTTATTTAAAAATTTAAATAATTATTTTGTATAACTCAACAGATTGAGTTTCTATTTCAGTGGACTCTGCAAATTCCCTCACTTCAACTATTTCAAATCATACCAAACATTTTATTCTTTTGAAAAATCAGCCCACTGAAATTGAGCCATTTCTGCTGAATAATACTTACCGAACTGACTACTAGCTCTCACTGTTTATTTTCTGATGTTATATGATTATATCATGTCTATTTCTAAACACTTTGATGATGCTATTTACAGCAAAAATACCATTTCCATTAACTCAAAGGTTCAGGTCAATGTTACAAAATGGGATTGATTTGAGTACAGTTGACGTAAGCTATGTTAGCAGTCGATCATGGTACTCTCCCCCACCAAATGTTCATTCTTCTGCCGAATTTTAGTACATTTGGGCATATTTTCTATCAAACTTTTTTAAAGCGAAAAGCGTTCAAAAGCGATGACCCCGAGCTTTGCTTCAAAGCGAAAGCGTTAAGCGAAGCGAAGCTTTCTCACAAAAAGCGATGATTAAAAAAATTAAAGAAAATATAATATATAATGTGTACTTATGTCATAAATGCATAAGTAGTCATAAACGTCAATCAAAATAATACTAGTTCAGCATAAAGTTTCAAAACATTCATCACAAAATCACACAAAAACACATAATTAATCATAAAAGTCATAAAGGAAATACTAGTGTGGCGTAAAGAAAAAAAATTCATCACACAATTTCATAGTTTCATTAAAAACGGTTCTTAGAATCTTCCTCATTCCAAAACTAATATATACTGTCTTAAGCAAAACTAAACAAGTGTATATATTTATACAAGAGTGCATAAACAAGTGTAAATATTTATATATTATTTTACATTAACTAATATATATTGTCTTAAGCAAAACTAAATAACTGTATTTATCCCTTAACATCACAAAGAGGAGAATATGGCTGCACAAATACAAGGTCACACACATTGAGTAATTTTTACAGGGGAGATTGGGAGATTATCAGAAGAATGAACTAGAATGAAATTATAAGTAATAGCAGACTATAAGAAAATTTCTTCTAAACTGGAAATAGTTCCAGAATCGGCAGAGCTGCAATTAAACTGCAATTAACTAGTTTCTAAAACAAATAATAAAATCACACACAAGGCTGGCAGAAGCCGCAAAACTGAAATTAAGCTCCAGAAACGGCAGAAAGGGCAAGATGATTAGAAGAAAGAACCAATGAGTAATAGGCTAATAGCAGACTAAGAGAAATACCTCAGTCCTCAGCAGCTGGAAGAACCGAAGAAGAAAGGAGAATAACTCAGTCTTCAGTGGCTCAGCAGATTGGCGTCGTTCCTGGTTGTCGCGGCTCTGAAGAAGAATACCTGGAGTCTTCGAACAAATGGAATCGAGCTTCGAAGGAATGGAAACTATCCTAATTCGTAACCCTAAGTAAACTAAAACTAAAAAAAAACTTACCGGCTCAGCTTTGACCTACCCGTCGCTTTTTGTGAGAGGCGATTAAAAGCGCTCGCTTTTTGCGCAGCGACGCTTCAAGGAAAGGCGGAAAAAAACGACGCTTTCTCATAGGGGTGCGCTTCTGTAAATCTTAGCGATAGGCCATCGCTAGCCTACGCTTCACGCTTTTTGTCGCTTTATTTCGCTTTTAATAAGTTTGTTTTCTATAGTACCACTTTCTGAAGATTTGCTATGCTTTCAGGTACTTCCTCAACCTTTTTGGGCTGAGAGGCCTATTTAGTCTCATTCTGGGAGAGGAAAATGGTAAATGTTAATATTATATTGTTGGGTGATAAGTAGTACATATGTATGATATCTGTTGTTATTTATAGTTGTTTGGTATGTATGCATTATATCATATTGAATAATGGGAGCTTTGGTATGAATTCAGATTTAACATTCTTGGTGTTATTTTATATTGAAAATTACTCATTGCAGCTACAGATGATACCCAACGCATGATGCAAATGAGTGGATTTGGTTTTGACCCGTCAAAAGTGGGTTTTCTCTATTGCTTTCTTAATATAAAAATGTGTTGGCTGAGCTGATGTACTTCTTATTATTCTTCTTCAGCGCTGGAAATCTGCAAAAAGAAGTAGATTAGTTAAATATGCACAATTTCCTTCTTTACAACTATAACAGGTGTATTACCTCCTCCATTCCAAACCAGAGTCAAAGAGTCTCGGTTGGTTAAAGTACAACACTTATAAGTCACGCCGTCGTACACATATTTTTAAAACTTATTTTTTGGTTTAACTAAAGTTATCATATTCAACATAATTGTAAGTTTTTTAAAAATTATAAGAGAAAGGTAGATCCATTTACTCTTTACGTCTCGAGAAAAGGTTCTCTCTTTCCTAGTTTCCTTTGCCTCTCACCCCAAAATAAGGTTTCTCTTCCCTTTTAAAGAAAGAAATGTGTGGTTCTAGTTTTTCTCTCTTCTGGGCATAAAATTGGACCAAAGCGTTTACTGTTCAAAAGGAAGCATTTTTGTAGGACGGAGGTAACATGAAACGTTTGAAACATGTTCCTTTTCTTTTCTTTCCTTTCTAGACAGATGGAGTATCTCTTGCTATATTAGTACTTGGTAATCATTCTCATCTTTGTACTCTTTTATGTTCAGAGTTTGGGTGCAGAAAAGGACAATTTAGACATATTGCAGCATGAATGGGCACTGCCTAAATTCGAGCAACGCGCGGAAACTGTTTTGAGGTCACTGCTCAACTGATTTTTCATGCATACATTGAGTTTGTACGCTTATGCTTCATCCGTAGGAGTCGTTTGGATTGGCTCCCTCCCCCCCTTGAATCTACCTCGGCTGCTCACAATGGTTGAGATCTATGGATGGAAAATTAACAGCGGCTTCACGGAATGGGCATCTGATGCTTCCTTAGTTTCTTGAAGTAGTGAATTTGATCATTGTAGTGGAATCAAATTCTTTTTTTTGTTCGTCTTAAGATCTGATATGCTGCTGCATTTATTTAGGTACATTTTTTGTATTTTGGTATGAATCAATACAGTGCATCTCCACTTGCATGCGAGGTTAACAGGCCATTTGATAGGGATAAGCGTTACTGAAATGACTGGTTAGATTGTGAAGGCATGATCAACATGTTATGTTCCTTTATATTCCCCGATCTTTGTTTTATTACTCCTTCTGTCCCTGAATTATCTTCAAACTTTCCTTTTTCGTCTGTCCTAAAATTATCTTCTCCTTCCCTTTTTGGCAAAGAATTTGTGGTTCACAATCATTCTTACACATTTCTCTCTCCTCCGTATAACTCTTCACCACACAAAACCCACTATCTTAATTACTGTGCTCAGCCGAAATGGGAGAAAAAACAGGGACGGAGGGAGTATATCTTTTGTTATTATTAAAGAGTAAATTAATATGATAAAAAATAAGAGCTGAAAAACGTGGGAATCAAATGATCCGAAGTTTATGGAAGGGGTATTTACTCAAATGATCAAATCTAAAGTGGCAGGCAAATGGAGTCGGAGTATATAAAATGCATTCTGAAACGGATGCCACATTCTTTTAATCTCACATAATAAAAAAAGTGACATAATTCTCTCAAAAAAGAGACATAAAAAGACGATATTAGAAAATGAGGTATTTGTTGTAAAATCCTGGTAATGACAAGTGTGAATTGTTCATCCTTGTCATCAATCCAGAAATTATGTTTAATCCTTGTAATCTAGTTAGAACAGATGGCTCAACTTGTTATTGTCACCAAATCTGTAGATTCATCCCTTAAATGACTAATCATCAAGTTCAAACAGTATAAATAGGAGCTTGATGAGGCATTGTAAATTCATTCAGAAATTCAGAAATTCTCAGATATTAAGAAGAAGTAATTTAGAGTTTTTTTTGATCTATTCCTATCTCATAAATTTGGCCTTCATCTTCTTCATTTTACAACACGTTATCAGCACGAATCTGCTCAAAAATCTCCAAGAAATCATCCTGCAGGTATGAATATCATCATATATTATTACTGTTAATTTTGTCTTCAAATATATATACGGAGAAAATATATAACCATCAAAATAATTATCTACACTTACTAGCTTGAAGCCTTGAACCGTAGAAAACTCTATATTTCATCTTGATAAATAAGAAGAGGAATAATATAATTTGATTAACTTCAAGAAGATAGAAAAAGAGAGAAAATAAAAGGGGAGAGGCCGTTAGAGTAACTGGAACACTTAGCATATCAAAGTAACATGCAAATGAAGACCTCCTCATAGATATATAAATGAATAAAATACTAGCTAAGTTGAGAGAGTCACGGGTTGCATGGGAAAAGCAACTCATGCATATGCATATGCAGTCAACACCCTTCAATTCACGGGTTTTGTTTTATGTCCACCGGCATGCATCGTTAATATATACGAAGTATATATATTATTATATTATAGTTAAACCAATGTCTTATTAAAAGATAAATGTAAGAAGTGCATGCTATGGTAATAAGTCACGTAACATGTTTGAGATAAGGATTGCTATTTAATATTTCAATTGCTATACAGTAGTTTTTGTTTTTATCTTCCAAAATAAAAGAAAATGTATACCTATTATTGTTATTACTTACTAATACTAATGTGGTTATACTCCATATTTCTAATTAAGTTTAAAATAATAATCTTGTAGTATCATGGCAAACATTAGCAAAAGAGAATTCGATGTTCTTGATCTGTCTGGTCAAAAATACCTGGAATGGAAAGTTGATGCTCTAGCACATTTAAAGGCTAATGGTCTCGAAGACACTATTGAGGCTATTAATCAATCATCTTCCCAGGATAAAGCGAAAGCTATAATTTTTCTCCGTCACCATCTCCATGAAAGTCTCAAATCTGAATATCTTTTGGTTGATGACCCAAAAGAATTATGGGACAATTTACAGGAGAGATATGGCCACCAACAAAAGGTACTTTTCCCAAAAGCTCAGTATGACTGGATCAATTTAAGATTCCAGGATTTTAAATCAATCAGTGGCTATAATTCTGCTATGTTCCAAATAACATCTAAACTAAAGTTATGCGGACAAAAAGTCACTGATGCTGATATGTTGGAGAAAACCTTTTCTACAATGCATATTTCTAATATGCTGCTACAGCAGCAATATAGAGAAAAGGGTTTTAAAAAATACTCCGATTTAATATCAGTATTATTGGTAGCTGAGCAAAATAATGACCTTTTGATGAAAAATCATAATCTGAGACCCACTGGTTCTAGTCCTTCGGTTTATGGTCCATCTGACCATAATTTAGCCACTGAATCAAATGCAACATACAGTGGCAGTAGAAGGCATTTTAAACGTGGACATTTTAATGGTCATAATAACAAGCCACACCGAGGATATAAACGGGTCGACAGACCAAATTACAAGGGCAAGGGAAAACAAAAAACTCATCAAATAAATCGCCCTACAAAACCCTCGGTGAAAACGGCTTGTTAAAAGTGTGGCATGACGGGGCATTGGGCTAACAAATGTCGTACTGCGAAACATCTGGTGGAGTTATTTCAATCTTCCATGAATTTGAACAAAGGCAATAATATGGAAGCTAATTATGTCAATGACACAACTCCATCTCTGCCAAAATTTGACGTGTCTGATTTTTTCGCGGATGATGCCATTATGGATGATGCTTTTGCCTTAAACCAAAATGTTACTAAATAAAATAGTAGACTCCTCATGTTGTACAATACTACAATACTAGTTTTATGTACTTTTTCTTTCTTCCCCTTTTTATTTTGTTTTTAATTAAATATGTATAATGTATGTACTCTTATGTTAAATAAAATGCATAATTTGTGATCAAGCTAATGTTTATTTATATATATTGAAGATATGGATCATTCAAATGATAAAGAGCTATGTCTGATAGACAGCGCCACAACGCACACCATTTTGAGAAATAAAATATATTTTTCTCAAATGACTTTAGTTGAAGCTAAAGTCAATACAATATCAGGTGTTGCGAAGCTCATTGAAGGCTCTGGGAAAGCATATGTGATGCTCCCTAACGGGACAAAAATTATTATAAATGACGCTCTATACTCCAGCAAATCGCGGAGAAATTTATTAAGCTTTAAAGATATGCGTCAAAATGGTTATCACATAGAAACCATGAATGAAAATCAAAAGGAATATCTTTGTCTTACAACAACTAAATCTGGCACTAAATATATTTGTGAAAAAATGCCAGCATATTCCTCAGGACTATATTTCACATATATTAGTCCATTCGAAATAAATTTGGTTTCTAACACAAAGTTAGATGATCGGAAAACATTCATGTTGTGGCATGACCGTTTAGGTCACCCAGGCCAAATAATGATGCATAAAATCATTAAGACTTCACTTGGACACCCATTAAAGAATATCAGGGTTCCAATATCAAGTGATTATCCTTGTAAGGCCTGTTCTCTTGGCAAAATGATCATCAGGCCTTCAATGAACAAAATTGCAACTGAATCACCTGCATTTTTAGAAAGGATTCAAGGAGATATTTGTGGGCCGATAGCCCCACCATGTGGACCATTTCGATATTTTATGGTGTTGATTGATGCTTCAACACGTTGGTCACATGTTAGTCTTTTATCGACTAGAAATTTAGCATTTGCTAAACTCCTTGCTCAAATAATACGATTAAGAGCTCATTTTCCGGATCATTCTATAAAGAGAATCTGACTTGACAATGCAGGAGAATTTACATCCCAATCATTTAACGACTATTGTATGTCGATTGGGATTGATGTGGAGCATCCTGTTGCTCATGTCCATACACAAAATGGTCTTGCTGAATCTTTGATTAAACGATTACAATTAATCGCTAGACCATTATTAATGAAGTGTAATTTACCTTCATCGGCTTGGGGACACGCTATTTTACATGCAGCAAATTTAATTCGGCTTAGACCGACTGCATATCATGAATATTCTCCAATGCAATTAGTTACTGGACAAGAGCCAAACTTAGCACACATTAAAATATTTGGTTGTGCTATTTATGTTCCGATTGCTCCACCTTATCGTACAAAAATGGGTCCTCAAAGAAGGTTGGGAATTTATGTTGGATTTGAATCTCCCTCAATAATCAAATATCTTGAACCGATGACTGGTGACTTATTCACCGCACGGTTCGCTGACTGTCATTTCAATGAGACAGTATTCCCAACCTTAGGGGGAGAAACTAATAAATCGGACCCAAGTACGAAAGAAATAACATGGAATGCAACAGGATTATCACATCTTGACTCAAAATCAAATATATGTGAGCAAGAGGTGCAAAAGATAATCCATTTACAAAATGTTGCAAATCAGTTGCCTGATGCATTCACAGACACAAAGAAAGTGACAAAGTCACATATTCCTGCCATGAATGCCCCTGCCAGAATCGAAATCCCAACAGAGAATTCTGAAAAATCTTTAGCAAATGATTCTTCTATACGCAAAAAGCGTGGCAGGCCACTTGGATCGAAAGATATAAAACCAAGAAAAACTAAAAGGCAGGAATCGATCTGTGATGCCAAAGATGTTCATCCTTCTGAACAAGAAAATGAACAATTTGAAAATATTGGCATAGAAAATGATATTGACAAAACAAATATCTCAAATGATGATCCAACTTCCTTAAATGAGGAAGATATTCCAGATAATGATAGAAACATTGATAATTATGAAATTTCAATAAACTACGTTTCTACTGGAATGCAATGGAATCGTAAAGATATTGATATTAATGAGATATTTGTCTATGCCGTTGCCACAAATGTTATGAATGAAAACAATGACAATGAGCCAACATCAATAGAAGAATGCCGGAAACGACACGATTGGCCAAAATGGAATGAAGCAATTCAGGCTGAATTGAAATCACTTAAAAAACGTGATGTTTTTGGACCGATAGTCCCTACGCCAAAAGGCGTAAAACCAGTAGGCTTTAAATGGGTATTTGTGCGTAAACGCAATGAGAAAAATGAAATTGTAAGATATAAAGCCCGACTTGTTGTCCAAGGGTTTTCTCAAATGCCGGGAATTGATTATGAAGAAACCTATTCTCCAGTAGTTGATGCAACTACATTAAGGTTTCTCATTGGCATGTCTGTTTTTGAAAGGCTGCAAATGCGCCTAATGGATGTAGTAACTGCATATTTATACGGTTCACTCGATACAGACATTTATATGAAAGTTCCCGGAGGATTTAAAATGCCTGAAGCTTATAGCTCGAAACCTCGAGAAATGTTTTCCATTAAACTACAAAAGTCATTGTATGGACTAAAACAATCTGGACGAATGTGGTATAATCGTCTCAGTGAATACCTTCTTAAGGAAGGATATAAGAATGATCCAATTAGTCCATGTGTTTTCATCCGACGATTAAATTCGGGATTCGCCATAATTGCAGTATATGTTGATGACTTAAATATTATTGGAACTCCCGATGAGATTGAAAATACTGCAAAATATCTTATGAAAGAATTTGAAATGAAAGATCTAGGGAGAACCAAATTTTGTCTCGGACTTCAAATTGAGCATTTGAAGAATGGAATTTTCATCCATCAATCCAATTACACCGAGAAAGTTTTGAAGAGATTCTATATGGACAAAGCTCATCCTTTGACTTCACCAATGGTGATTCGATCTCTCAACATACACGATGATCCATTCCGTCCCCGAGAAGATGACGAAGAAATACTTGGTCCCGAAGTACCATATCTGAGTGCTATTGGAGCTTTAATGTATTTAGCTAATAATACTAGACCAGATATTGCATTCTCCGTAAATTTATTAGCTAGGTACAGTTCATGCCCAACAAGACGTCATTGGAACGGGATCAAACACATATTCCGTTATCTACGTGGTACAGTTGATCTTGGCTTATTCTACCACAAAGATGAAAAAGCTGCTTTAATCGGATATGCAGACGCTGGATACTTATCAGATCCTCAAAAGGCGAAATCACAAACCGGGTATGTATTTACTTATGGTAACACCGCAATCTCATGGAGATCTATGAAGCAGACATTGACAGCTACATCGTCAAATCATTCTGAATTAATTGCACTATATGAAACCGGAAGAGAATGTGTGTGGCTACGATCTATGATTCAACACATCCAAAATGAATGCGGTATAAAGTCTATTACTTGTCATCCTACTGTGATCTACGAAGACAACACTGCGTGCATAGCTCAGATTAAAGAAGGCTACATCAAAGGAGACAGAACAAAACACATATCACCAAAGTTCTTCTCTACTCATGACCTCGAGAAAGAAGGGACGATCAACATTCAACAAATCAGATCCAGTGAAAATCCAGCCGATCTCTTCACCAAATCTTTACCCCCGAAGAAGTTCATGGAACTTGTACAGAAAATCGGCATGCGACGTCTTCATAATTTATACTAAATTCAAGGGGAGTATTTGAATGCACTGCACTCTTTTTCCCTTCATCAGGTTTTTATCCCACTGGGTTTTTCCTGATAAGGTTT
Organism: Cuscuta europaea; assembly: GCA_945859875.1. Lineage (NCBI taxonomy): Eukaryota > Viridiplantae > Streptophyta > Magnoliopsida > Solanales > Convolvulaceae > Cuscuta > Cuscuta europaea. Next base: position 7,523,818 of record CAMAPE010000015.1, on the reverse strand, counting down.
TTAACGAGACAGTACATCCAAATACAACGACATTATAAGTCGTATTTTTTACCCCTTAATTTTCACAATAAGTTTTTAAAATAATAGACAACTATTCAAGGATGAACATTCAAGGGGGAGTGTTGTAAAATCCTGGAAATGACAAGTGTGAATTGTTCATCCTTGTCATCAATCCAGAAATTATGTTTAATCCTTGTAACCTAGTTAGAACAGATGGCTCAACTTGTTATTGCCACCAAATCTGTAGATTCATCCCTTAAATGACTAATCATCAAGTTCAAACAGTATAAATAGGAGCTTGATGAGGCATTGTAAATTCATTCAGAAATTCAGAAATTCTCAGATATTAAGAAGAAGTAATTTAGAGTTTTTTTTATCTATTCCTATCTCATAAATTTGGCCTTCATCTTCTTCATTTTACAACAGTATTCTTTTTTAAAGAAGGGCATGTTGTTTCTTTTAAAAAAGACGTATTGCTTTTTTACTCTAGTAACAATTGTTTGACTAATTTTCCTTAAAAATAATCTCTGTATTTGTATATTTTCGAGGAGAGGCAGATACCACATATCAATAATGTCTTACTCCCTCCGTCCTCCAATTAAGTACTCCGTATTTTACTCCCTCTGTCCTCCAGAGAAAATTAGGGCCTATTTACTAACATATATACTTTCCAGTTTTCTACTTCTGTTTTCCGTTCTCCAATTTTCTGTTTTCATTTGCAGTTTTTCTATCTCCAATTTTCTGTTTTCATTTTATTATTCCATTTTCAAATCTGAAAACATGTTCATTAAATTTTTTCACCCGGTTCTATGATCGTCCAGAAGACCGAAAGTGCGGTCCCATTCCGAAATCAAACCTAGTACAATGCAAGAAGGGTACCAGATCCTACGTATAGGAAAGTCAGAACCAAAACCAACCGGTCCCGGTCGATCTCAATGGTCAGTTTGACGAATTCGTTTCTCATTCCTCTATTGAATTGGTTGACAACTCAACGCTTTTTTAGAACTCTTCACTTTAAAAAGTAAATTTTTAAAAAACCGAGACTGGACCACCGGGTCATTGACCGGATCCAATAGGGACCGTAGGGTTTTTGACTGGATCAAATAGGGACCGTAGGGTCGTTGACCGGAATGGAACCGACACCGGAGCGGGAGCGGATTCATCACTAGTCTAAGTATGCAAATTCATTGTGGCGGCACTGTAGCATCCACGTTTTCCAAAATTCAAAAACTAGTATGATGGAGTATATGGCCCGGGAACCCCCGGCCCACAGACTCCTACTACTCCAGCGAAGGCCCAAAAGGCCCAAAAGGCCCAACAGGCCCAAATCACAGCGCCCAGAGTACCAGGCAGTCCGAACTACGCGCCAGGGGTGCCTTCGGCCCCCTGGCCGAAGGCTCCAAAGTCTCACATAACGGGTTTCTCAAGCAAATTAAGAAACTGGGAGAAAACGGCGAAAACAGTAGCCCTCGGTACTGTGAGCCCTCGGCACCAGGGTGCCATCGGTTGGAAGAGCCCTCGGCTACTGCTCTATAGCCGAAGGCATCTCACTCGACAAGATATCCGCCTCACATGCGTACAGATCACCGTACCCCGCATAGACGTCCCATCCAACAGCCGCATTAAATGCGGCCACATGCGGCTGCCAGCGCCAACCAGTTGAGGTGACCCCTCGGCCAATGAGCGCTTGACACGTGTCCCTGCCCGGCATTTATTGCTACTATAAATAGCACCCCATTTCCTCATTTGTAACCACGCTGAAAACGGCATTCATACTGAATATACTCTCTCTCTACTTTTACTTACTTGCTCTGATTTCTCTCTAAGTTACTTCCCGCAATAACCCTTCGGATATATACCCCCGGGTAGACTATCCATCATTTGGTGCTCTCATTGAGAGGTTGAACAATCGAGTAAGAAACCCTCCCCCTCGACCAAACACAAAACACTAGCCCTCTATCAAAATGGTGAGGACAACACGTGCCAACTCGAAAAACGTAGAAGACAAGAACCTGGCCCTCGGCGACGTCAACGCCCCCGAAGCCTCTCACAGGGCTCCCGAGGGCGGTGTCATCGCTGGGCTGGAACAGGCGGCTGTCGACCTACGCCTTCAGATCCAACAAAATGCCCCCGATGCCCGCCTCGGCATCGAGGCCAAGAAGAAAAACCGGAGCGATGACCAAGTCAGCCCTCCGGTTCTCACCATCGACGTGCAATCGGCGCTCTCCGCCTTCATCCAGACGCTCACCCAGAACCCGGGTGCCTTCGGCACCCTGGCTCCAGCTCACCCTCAGATCGGGGAAAATATCGTTCTTCCCCCTCTGCCACGCCCCTTCGGAAATCCCACCCCTCGGGTGAGAAATGATGAAGGGGTGGTGGCCCAAGATACGTCCTCCCAGGAAGTTCAGTCCCGGGACCGCCATAATGACAATAGGGAAAGGCCCCGTACTTCCGCCCTCAACCGGCTCGGAGGAGGGCCAGACCGCCGAGGGGTCCAAGACCGCCTCGGGGGGAAAGCACTCCAAAGGCCCCAGGAAAGCGGGGGATCTGTTTCGAGGGCAGACGAGGAGCGTCCCCCTCGGGACAAAGGCAAGGCACCCCTTCATGCCGACGATGCCCGGCACCAAATCAACCAGGCCCACTCGGCCCGGGTTCGTTCGCAGGGGGCGGAGACCCTCCCGAAGGATCCCCGAGACGAAATGATTGCGGCCCTCCAACGCCGGCTTGACGAGATGGAGTCCAACAAAGCTCACGCCACCACCTCCACCCCTCATTCAGATCTCAAATACGAGGCCATGATGGCCAAGATGGAGGAGTTACAAAAGAAGGTGGCCGAGGGCTCCGGGGAACCCGTTATCCAGCTCCAGACTCGGACGCCATTTACCCCAAGGGTATTGGCGGCCCGGATCCCGGAAAAATACCGAGGGCAACACATACAGCCCTACAACGGGAAAACGGACCCCCAGGAACACTACAGCAAATACCAGAACAGCATGATGATGGTGGGGGCATCAGACGAATATTTGTGTCGATGGTTCCTCTCCACCTTAGAGGGACCAGCATACGAATGGTTCAACAGGCTGCCCGAGGGCTGCATTGATTCGTGGCAAGAACTCGCCCAACGATTCTTGACACAATTCGCCGGGAGGCGTCGCACAAGGAAGCACTTCTCCCACCTCCTAACAATACACCAGAAGAAGGATGAGACCCTTCGGGATTTCCTGGAGCGCTGGAGGACGGAGGCCGACAAGGTCGACGGTGCTGATGACGGGACCCTCCTGGCCCTCCTACAAACCGTCCTCCGCACCGGTAACTTTTCAAGGAGCCTCATCATTGAACCCCCCCGCGACTACATAAGGGCTTTGCAGCGGGGGGACCGATATGCTGAGGCCGAGGAGGTGGAGAAATATCACCAGCATCCAGACCAGCAGCCCCCGAGGGCTGACAACAAGCATAACCGAGGGCCGGGGGCTCCTCCAAATCACCCCAAGGCTTCGGGGCCCTCTGATGACTGCCCTAGGCAAGGCCAAGCCAAGCCCGGGGGAGGTTATAAGAGCAACCCTAAGACTTGGGCCCAGCCCATTCTCCTGGACCGCCCTCGGACACCATTGACGCACCCCGTCAGCATCATCCTCGATTTTGCCGAGGAGAGGGGCCTCGTTGAGCGCGACTCTCACGCACCCTCGGAGGTACACGCTATTAACCCTCAGTTCCCCTACTGTCGCTTCCATCGGCACCAGGGGCACAGGACCGATGACTGCCATCAGCTAAAGACGGCCATCGAGAGGTTAATACAAGCAGGGCACCTGTCCCAGTTTGTCCAGAGCCCTCGGCAGGAGGGACCTTCTCATCAGGGACCTCCCCGAGGGCACCATACGAAGGTAAATGCCTGGATAAATCCGAACACCATCCCCCTCGGCAAGAAGAGGGAGATCGGAAACTTGGAAGAAGAGGAGGAGGAGTACCCCCACTACCAGGAGAAGAAACACCACATCCTCATGATCACCGGTGGCAATACGGGGGGCGATTCCACCAGCCAACGAAAGAAGTGGGCTCAATCGCTTTACGTGGGGGAAGTCACTCATATGCCCCCGGTAAAGCGACTGAGGGATGAACCCATCACCTTTACCAACGCAGATCTCCCTCCTACTTCTTCTCCACACAGGGATGCCTTGGTGATTCGGACGGAGATAAACGACACCATCATTCACCGAACTTACGTTGACACGGGCAGCTCCGTCAATGTAATGTACCTCAGCACCTTCAGAGAGCTGCATCTGGAGAGGGGTCCCTTCGGTCCATTAAGACCCCTCTTGCCGGTTTCACCGGTGATACTATTGATTCCGAGGGGGTAATAACCCTCCCGGTGATCTTCGGCGACGGGCTCCATAGAGCCCAGCTCGAAGTGGAGTTCGTCGTCGTCAACATTGACTGTGCCCACAACATCATCCTCGGCCGGCCAGCCCTCGAGGACCTCGAAGCCATCATCTCCATGAGGCACCTCTGCCTCAAGTTTCCCGCCGAGGGGGGCATTGGCTACTCCCGGGGGAACCAAAAAATTGCCCGCGCCTGCTATCTTCAGGTCACTAAGAAGGTAAGCAAGACGGAATTCCGTGTTGACACCATCACCGGAGCCGTCGACCAAGAGGAAAGAAGGCCGAGGGCTGAACCGGCCGAGGACGTAGAAGACTTTGCGCTCGATCCGGCCCAGCCGGAGAGAGTCGTGAAGATTGGAGCCCAGCTCCCTGAAGATTTGAAGACCGGTATCACCGACGCCCTCCGCGCCTACTCCACTGTCTTTGCATGGGGGCCGGAGGACATGTAGAGAACGCCAACCGGACCTTGCTCGAGGGCCTAAAAAAGAAGCTGGAGGCCGAGGGTGGTGGCTGGGTGGAAGAACTCCACAACATCCTTTGGGCCTATCGCACCACCCCTCGGCGAGCAACAGGTGAAACACCCTTCTCCCTCTGCTACGGTTTTGAAGCCAAAGCTCCTACGGAAGTCACCCTTCCCACCCGAAGGGTAATCCAATATGACCCCGAGGTCAACGACAGCAACATGGCCCTCGACCTCCACCTCATTTCAGAACGCCGGGAGCAGGCCTTCATCCGGGCAGAAAACTACCGAAGGCAAGTTAAAAGCTACATCGACGCCAAAGTTCGCAACCGAGAATTTCAAGTGGGGGACTATGTCCTCCGGAGGAGGGAAGCCAGCCAACCAACCGAGGGAGGAAAAATGGCACCAAAATTCGAAGGCCCCTACATCATAGCAGCAATCATCAAACCCGGGACCTACAAGCTCAAACGCCCCAACGGGAAAGAAGTCCCTAGGCACTGGAATGTACACCACTTAATTAAATTTTATCAATAATGTAAGAGCGGCCAAGCCCTCATAACTAGTGAATGTACTATCCTATGGCCCAAGGCCTCCAATTTCGAAGAATGAAGATACATTCAAGACATCAAGCCCTCATACTGACTACAGGCCCACCGCCTCACCACGAGAGAAACCCCCTCCAGCACCAAGTGCCGAGGGCGGACGCCATCAACACCTACAACATCAATGAAAACACCACGTGTTTTCAGTCAAGACCCCTCGGTACCAAGTGCCGAGGGAAGGAACTCCTATCACCAACAACGAGGAACACCATGTGTTTCATTTCCCTTCGGCACCTAGTGCCGAGGGTACATCCCCACCTTCAACATCAGAAAAGAAAAGATGAGAACACCAAGTGTTCCTACAGAAGACCCTTCGGCACCCAGTGCCGAGGGTACACCTCCATCATCAACATCGAAACGACGAAAAAACACCAAAATGTTTCAAAGAAGACCTGTAACACTTGAGATTTAATTTAAAAGGATTAATAGTACTACTCATACCAATAAGGTGCATCTCCTTTTAAGGGAGCTCATTAGCCAAGAACTCCAAAGTCAAGCGTGCTTGCACGGGAGTAGTCTTGGGATGGGTGACCCCCTGGGAAGTTTCTCAGGGCGCGCATGAGTGAGGACAAAGTGCGCGGAAAAAGGCTAGTGGCGGTTTGTGAGGACAGTACTAGAGGTCAGTATTAACTACCTCGGGGCCTGCGAGGCCGGGGTGTTACAAAATGGTATCAGAGCAACCCTGCGACAGTGTGCTGATCCGTTGGATATCGGGCAGGCACTTAGCAGGGGAAAAGATTCTGGGATATGATTGAGATTGGTTTATGGGCGCAACGAGGACGTTGCGTTCCTAAGTGGGGGTGATTGTAACACTTGAGATTTAATTTAAAAGGATTAATAGTACTACTCATACCAATAAGGTGCATCTCCTTTTAAGGGAGCTCATTAGCCAAGAACTCCAAAGTTAAGCGTGCTTGCACGGGAGTAGTCTTGGGATGGGTGACCCCCTGGGAAGTTTCTCAGGGCGCGCATGAGTGAGGACAAAGTGCGCGGAAAAAGGCTAGTGGCGGTTTGTGAGGACAGTACTAGAGGTCAGTATTAACTACCTCGGGGCCTGCGAGGCCGGGGTGTTACAAGACCCCTCGGCACCCAGTGCCAGGGATATGCTCTCCTTTCAACTTCCAAACATCTGTTGGGAAACACCAAGTGTTTCATTTGAAGACCCTTCGGTACCAAGTACCGAGGGTAGACGCCTACATCAACTACGACAAAAGAGAACACCAAGTGTTCCTACAGAAGACCCCTCGGTACCAAGTACCGGGGGCTACACATCGAAACTAACACCAAGTGTTGTTTCTAAAAGCCGTACCCCACGAGGACGCATATACCGAAGGCGCCACCATCGGTGTCGGCTGCACGTAGTGCCCCCGGCCATTTGCAACTAGTGTGCAAATGAAAACCCTTCCTTGAAACGCTTTCCGCGTCACTACCCCCAGGGTATGACAGGCATGAGAAATGCCCAGGATTCGACTTTCAAAAATGGAACGCTATCCGCGTCACTACCCCCAGGGTATGACAGGCATGAGAAATGCCCAGGATTCGACTTCCAAACTGAAACGCTCCCCGCGCCACCACCCCAAGGGTGTGGCAGGCCACGGACTATGTCTAGCGCCGAGGGGACGACTTTCAAAAATGAGGCGCTTTCCGCGCCATCCCCCAAGGGGAGGCAGGTTACGGACCACCATATCTTGTGCCCAGGAAACGTCCCTCGATCCCCTCGGAACTCGGAAGGTTAACCCGAGGGAGGAGAGCCATTGGTGTATTCTGATGGTCTCCTAATAGGCCCAGCCTTACCAAGAAACCAAGTTTCTTGATGCCTTCCCTTCACCACCAACCAAAAAAAAAAAAGAAAAAAAAAAGAGGGGGTGAAGGGGAGTAGACTCAGCGAGAAATCAAAGAGTACACTCCAACAGATCACAACAAGCCGAGGGCTCCCCACGGGAACACCTCCGGTAACTGAAGGCTCCTATTTCCCGAAGGACACTACTCGAACAAATAGCAGCAAGGAACGGCTAAGTCCACTGCCTGGTCACCTCCGGTCACACAAACACCGAATGCTTCAACAATACAAAGGGACTGGACTATCCAAAGTACACTAAGACGGTACCTTCAAATATGTACCGAAGGCCCCTACCCCATTACAAGGGACACAACTGGCTGAGTAAAACTCTACAACTCCTCAGAGTGTATGCCGAGGGCACACACTCCTCATTGGCTTTCTTCACAACAACAGGATTTAACATCAACTTACGCAAAGTAATGTAGAGTCAGAGGGCACCTATCACCCGAAGGCTACACAAGGAAATAGCACTTGAAAAAATTCTAAGTCCTAAAGATTCGGCCCCCGGACCAATCAGCATTACAGCCAAGGGAATATGGTAGCCGAAGGTCATGCAATACAACAACACTTGAAAAAATATATTCTGTCCTAAATGAGCAGCCCCCGGGCATCTGGCAAAGTGATGTGGAGTCAGAGGGCACCTGTCACCCGAAGGCTCCCAAGGGAAAATCTACACTTAGAATACTTTCTAAGTCCTGCATATTTTTCCCCCCGGCCAACTACTCTTACATCAAGGAGGGATGTCATCTCCCGAAGGCTCCCAAGGGAAAATTTTACACTTAGAAGATTTTCTAAGTCCCACATATTCCCCCCCGTACAACTACTCATACATCATGAAGGGATGCCATCTCCCGAAGGCTCCCAAGGGAAACTCTACACTTAGAAGATTTTCTAAGTCCTACATATTTCACCCTCATCTCAAGGGACCTAATTGCCGAAGGCTGCCTATCAATCGAAGGCTACAGTACACAAGGAATCAACACTCAAGCAAATCTTCTAAGTCCTAAAGAATTGGCCCCCGGCCTATTCAATATTTCAGTTGGGGCTCCACAGTAGCCGAAGGCTACATGACATACTACACTTGCAAAGATTTTCCGAGTCCTGAACATTGGGCCCTCGGTCCAAGATTCACACATCAGGAAGGGATCCCATTTCCCGAAGGCTCACAAGGGAAGATCTACACTTAGAAATTTTTCTAAGTCCTATGAATTGGGTTACTACAGACACCCGAAGGCTCACAAGGGAAAACCTACACTCAGAAATTTTTCTAAGTCCTAGGAATTGGGTTACTGCAAACACCCGAAGGCCCCATGCTGTGCTACACTTAGAGAAATTTTCTAAGTCCTAATTATTGCTGAGCCCTCGATGGTATGTCCAGCAGAGGATGCCCAACTACCGAAGGCTTCCAAGGGCTAGCTACAATCAGATAATATTCTAAGTCCTAAAACATACATTCAAAGGAGCAAAGACATACATCCAAAACAAAAACGAAGGCATGCATTCAAGAAGAAAGGAATTGGAGAAAACAAATCATATAAACACAGCCCGAAGGAAATCATTCAATCATCAACAAACAGAGGGCAAATGTAATACGAATAAATGTTACAAGCAGGCCGAAGCCGAAGGATGAATAATGTCATCATTACAAATATATGTTTACATGATACAAAGTACATATCAAATCATGTTACTCACGGGGGCCGCCTCCCCCGATGGCTTCGAGGTGACTTCTGCGTCGGCCTCAGGTTCGTCGCCCTCGGCTTCCTTCATGAGCTCAGAGTCCTCCAGGTCTGGCCTCTCGACATCGGGGGGAAGAGGAACGCGGATGTCTGGCTGCAGGGGGGGAGCCCGTATGCTGCCGGGTCAAAGTCTTTTGGCTCGATCTTCAAGTGGCGAGCCATCCTCCGGTAGATGAGGGCTTGAGTGAAAAACTTGCCCCCATCATAGTATTGTTTACCCTTTCGGGAAACCCACTCCACGCCAGGCCCATCGCACCACTCGTCGACCGAGGACTCGACGACCGAGGACAGCCATTGCTTGTGCTCCTCGGACCGCCATCCCCCTGCCAAGAACCCCGAGATTGCGTCCTCTCGGGCTCTCTCGACGGCTTCAACCTTCGCGGCCTCGGCTTCCTTGACAGCTTTCTCCAAGGCCTCAGCTGCGGACCTCTCGGCTTCTGCCCTACCCCGATCTGCGGCCTCCGCCCGCAGGGTCATCTGCCGAAGGCTCTCCTCCAGCATAGCCATCTGCCGAACAGCGTCTGCATTCTGGCGGATGAGCTCCCGCATCTTGGCCTCCTGCTCGGCCTTGCGAAGGCGCCACTCCTCTAGCCGCCGGGCTTGCTCCCCGAGGGCAATGCAGGTCTACAAAAACAAAGGGGTTAGCAAGGCCAAACATGGTTTCTTAGCTCGGAGTAAGAAAGAAAGAAATAAACATAAAAGACTTACTGTGAGGGAAGACCGGAGGATCCTGTCCTCGAGGGCTTCGTCTTCATCAGCCCCGAGGGCTACCCTGTCAATCTCGAGGGTAATGCCTCTCAGAAGCGCCCTCGGGTCGGCCGTACCGTTCATCACGGCCATACCAGCCGGGAGGGAAACCATGAGGACCTCGGAAGATGGCCCCTGAACTCCCGGCGGCACTTTCGCCACCTGCATGTCCTCATTCGCCCCGGAGGCAGGGCCTTCATCGACAATGATCACCGGGGGGACTTTCTTCCCGGCATCCCCGGTCTTGGGCTTCTTGCCCTCGGGATCTCTGCCCGAGCCCTTCCTTTTGGCGGCAGCAGCAGCATCAGTACTTGGGCCCACCGACGGCCCCTCCGGTTTTTTGAAGAAGTCACCGGCGGGTTTTGGGACACCGGCGTCCGTCCCCCTCGGGCCCTTGGAGGGTTTTTTCTTCTTCAAGTCTGCAAGGCCTCTGACGTTCATCATTTTCACTGGGACACCTGCAAAAAAAGGAATGGGGTTAAAATCGAGGGGTCGCTGACCGAAGGCACAAAGAATAAAAAGAAAAAAAACACGAACAAGATAAGCTATGTGCTGAGATATGAGAACCGAGGGACCTCGTAGACTACCTCCTGTTCCCCCGAAGGCCTCAGCAAAAATGGGGTACTTCTCGTCCGCTTCCCCGATAAATCGGTATCTCCGAAAGCCGAGGGCGTAGAATCCCTTGTCGGCAGTATAGTCTTTGATGGAGACCTGCTTTGTGCGACCCTCCGGGATTTTGGCTATCACCAGGCCGTCTTTTTCGAGGGCGGCGCTTCGAACCTTCGGATGCCGACGGAAGCGATCCCGAAGTTCAGCCGGAAATGGGTTCTCAGCAACCCTGACATAGCACCAGCGCTCCTTCCAGCCCTTATTGGACGAAGGCGCCTCCGTGAACAGCTTCCACCTGGCCACCTGCTGCAGGTTGGCGAAGCCCTCGGCATTCGCGTGACCCCCTCGGCAGAGGTTGAAGCTCTGGAAGAACAAGTCCAGGCTGGGGGTCACCCCTCGGTCCCTACAGAGGTTTAAAAAACCCGCCACGTAGGAGTGGCTATTAGGTGTCAGCTGGCAGGGTACCAAGCCAACAAACCTCAGGTACTCCCGGAGGAAGGGGTGCAGAGGGAACCGAAGGCCCATGGAGACCGACAGTACGTGTACTGCAATGCACCCCTCAGGCGCCCGAGAGAGCACATCGTCAACTCCCGGCTCGACCACCTCGGCCGAGGGCCCTACATGTAGCTGCGTCACGTAGAGGTCCGCCTTGTCCGCCTTCGACTTTATCTCCAACGCAGCCGTGTTGAGCCAGGAATACCCCTCCGGCATATCCACGGGTTTCCCCTGATCAGCAGCAATAACCTTCTTTTGGGGGACAGCTGCCTTGGCCTTCTTCTTCCCGGGGGCCACCCGGATGGGAACTGCATTCAGCGGCTGGGAAGTACTGGCCTCACCAGCACCCCGAGGGGGAAGGACGGCCACAGTGACCTTCGCCCTCTCCTTTTCCTCCTCCTCTTCAGCAACTTGGACGGCGAGTGCCAACTCTTCATCCTCGGCAGTTCGCTCAAATTCCTCCGCCTCGGCCTCGGCCGTCAGATCCTTCTGCACCTCAGTCGCGAGGGCTGCATCACCACCATCCGAGGGCTGACCACTGCTGGACTCCACGTCGGAGATGCCCTCGTCCTCCATCGAGGGCGTCCTCGAGATATCTTGAGAATCACTTTGGGACGACATTCACACTCTAGTCCGAGGGCTCGTACACGCTAGTGTTTCCTAACTTTTCTATCTCCTAACCTAAGGGCACAGTATAGGTAGCTAAGAGGTGAAGGGAAAGCGGGCACTGACCTTGAAAGCGGAAGTTTCGACCGAAGGCCTGATTTTCTCTCACTAGATTTTTTGGCAGAGCTTCGCTAAGACAACTGAGTTCGCACAGCGGGAATGGCTCTGGCCTTGGGGTATTTATAGGCGCTGGAATCCGGGCTTGGGCCCGGAAACCGGGCCTCCGGACGGACCGTCATCATTGCACACCGTCGTTTCACCCAACCGGTGACGCCGCCCACGAACAGCCAGCCATCACACGCCACGTGTGCCACCCCCCAACGGCTATATCCTGTCGTTACATATTCCAACGGCTATATTTCCAACGGCTATATTCTGGAAACCCCCGGGTTTTCTACTTCACTCCACTTCATCAAGGATAGCCTCCGGGTACACTCACTCAGAAGTGCCCCCGGGGTGTGCCCCACACAGCACATAACAGACGCCTTCGGGAACACTCCTTCAGAAACCCAGGGCTTCATATCAGGGCATCCCTCGGGGTTTCCCCCTCAGCACTGCAAAACCAGGTAGCCCCCGGGAGTGCCTCATTGACGGATGGCCCATGGCACACAGGTAATGGGAGCCCTCGGGTATCTTCATCACCAACTAATCAATGAACAGTGGAACCCCCGGTAACAACTCCATTGTCGTCCTCATCCAGCAGGCCCTCGATCCCCGAATTGAGGGGCTCCCCTTCGGCGCCACCAGGACATCAACAGCAAGCCTTCGGCTAATCAACACAGGAGCCCTCAGAAGAGAGAGCCTTCGGCATTCCCGTCATTCTCCACTTTGTACCAAGGTTTGACATTTTCGATTCATCATTGGGGGAATTCGGTGCACTCTTTTTCCCTCATTAGGATTTTTTCCCAAAGGGTTTTTCCTAATGAGGTTTTTAACGAGGCATCCCCCCAAAATGAAACGAAAAGCGTCAGCCTTCGGCCCACAACAGCAACGCAACTACTCTACTCCTTTTCACCACTTTACAAGTGCCTCAAGGGGTGGGGGACTGGAGGACCCCCTCGGGAAAATCATTAAATTACAAAATTTGGTGAAATTCCAACAAACAACAAAGCAAGCCCTCAAGTCCCGACATGTGGGTAACTGAGGGATTGCCTTCGGCATGGACATAAAAGCAACAACTCCTCACCAACTTCAGAGATCACGACGGGACAACATCAAAGGGCAAGCACAAATTACTCCTTTTCCCTCAAGTACCTTTCGGAAAAAGGAGTGAGGGACTCCGGATGGAGTATATGGCCCGGGAACCCCCGGCCCACAGACTCCTACTACTCCAGCGAAGGCCCAAAATGTAACACCGTCCCCAAATGTATTTACTTTTAAACGAATAATTTATTGAACCTTATGAAGTTTATAATGAATTTACGAAGTTGTGAATTTGTATTATATATTTTTCGCGTGAATAGTAAAATGCACGTGGGGCCCACATCGGGAGTGGGGACCACCCGATATTGTCGGGGCCACATATTATATTGATCTTGGACTAGACAATATGTATATGGTGGTGGATATCCTAGTTGAGCCATGACAATGGCATAGGGTTGACCGGTAGGTCAAACGGGGCCAAATTATCAGTATCGGCAATCTATCAGATAACAGCCCGAAAAGGAATTTCGGAGACTTCTAAATTAAAGTTGAGGGATGCATATTGATTCTAAGGTCCATTAAGAATTGGGAACAAGTGTTATATTTTATTTGACCCGATAAAATAAAATATACTTAAAACAGTCCGAGAAATACAACTTTCGGGGCAAATTGCACACTTTGGGACAAATTGGGATGACCTCCCAAATGGGTGGGGGCCACCCCACGAAATTGTCAACCCTTGAGGGCTGGATGAGTGCCAAATTGGCTGAACAACAATTGAGAGGATGGGGGAGACACTTTTGACATGTAGTAGGCCCCCTCCCTTCACTCATTGTCTAGATGAGACAAGAAGGAACCACCCCTACCTCCTTACCCTCAACATTTTCGACCCAAATACACCAAGAAGGAGAGAAGAGCTCTGCAAACTTCATCTCCATAGCCCAAATCCGAACTCAAGCTAAAGGGAGTCCAAGAAGAAAGTTTAAGAAGGAAAAAGCTAGGAAAAGGGTGTGAAAATAAGGTAATGACCTTATCATAACTTTTCCTTTGTTTTTCTTCTAGCATATAAGGTATATATCATATAAAAGACCTTTAGTATTGTTCTACATGATTTAAGTGTGGAATGATGGGTTGGAAAGTGATTCTAAGTCCAAAAACGGACTTAGAAGCCAAATCGACCAGTTTGCCGGAAAATAACCTTTTATAGGTTATTTGGTTGATATGGGTTTTGTGATGGTAAAACCTTGTTAGGAACTTGATTTAAAGTATTTTTGAGCCTCGCCGGAGTTTCGTCGGAGTTGGTCAACGTTCGCCGGAGTTGGTCAAAGTTCGCCGGAGTTGGTCAAAGTTCAATCGAGAAACGTAGACCGCGCTTAAGCTTAATTAAGGTGAGGATGACCGACTATGATACTTATAATCTTTGGGTAAATTTCATGGGATTTCCTAAGTGATTATAAATGTGATGTGCATGAATTGTTGATGGTTAATAATGCCTAAATAGAACTATTATTGATTAAAATTATAGTATGCATGATACACAAATTTATGAATAAATTGTGTATGTTTAGATGTTATGAATATGTGTGTATGATGGTTGTGCCAACCATGAACATCATTTGGGATAGTATACTTTGATGCCATGAGGAGAAGCCATGAAGGTATGAAAGTGATACTTGATATTAAGGCCAATTATGCAAGAAGAAGGAATTATATTGAAATAAATAAATAACTAGCATTGAAATATTAGTTGGAAATGTTAGTTGAGAAATGGATGAATTAGATCCTAAGAATTTGAATTATAAGGAATCGGTGATTATGAGCCGGGCTCAAGACCGATGTAGATGACGGTGATTATGAGCTGGGCTCTAGACCGTAGTAGATAACGGTGATTATGAGCTGGGCTCTAGACCGTAGTAGGTGACGGTGATTATGAGCTGGGCTCTAGACCGTAGTAGATAACGGTGATTATGAGCTGGGCTCTAGACCGTAGTAGATGACGGTGATTATGAGCTGGGCTCTAGACCGTAGTAGATAACAGTGATTATGAGCTGGGCTCTAGACCGTGATAAAAAAATGATGAATTGATATTAAATGAACGGATTAACTATAATGTAATAATTCCCTAATTGAGGGCCTCAGAGATTTAAACTTTGATTATATTTAGTATAGTTGTCATTGTACTTGTCAAATGCTTCCAAGTACTGACCTCCCCTTCACGGGGGAGGCCACCTCACAGTTTCAGGTAGAACTTGAAGGTTGCTACCACCAGCCGCTGCTTCGGGAGGTTTCTGAGGAGAAGACTTGGTTCGTGCTTCTCCCGTTCTTGTTTTGAAAAAACAATATGAATAATGCTCATGGATAATATTTTCTGAATAATTATTTTGGGGGCTTGCATGCCTAATTATGCCAAGTGTGGCTTGAACACTTGTGTCTATTGTTTCCGATGTTTTAATAAATGTTTTACATTATGCTTGTTTATGGATGTACTATGTGTGAATGGTATTCAAGACGCCTTGTATAGTATGGATGAGTCGGACTGCGGTTGACTATTCGTACTGTACGGTGGGTTGTTGACGTGTCCGGGTAGGTCCGGGGCGTGACACAAAAGGCCCAACAGGCCCAAATCACAGCGCCCAGAGTACCAGGCAGTCCGCACTACGCGCCAGGGGTGCCTTCGGCCCCCTGGCCGAAGGCTCCAAAGTCTCACATAACGGGTTTCTCAAGCAAATTAAGAAACTGGGAGAAAACGGCGAAAATAGTAGCTCTCGGCACTGTGAGCCCTCGGCACCAGGGTGCCATCGGTTGGAAGAGCCCTCGGCTACTGCTCTATAGCCGAAGGCATCTCACTCGACAAGATATCCGCCTCACATGCGTACAGATCACCGTACCCCGCATAGACGTCCATCCAACAGCCGCATTAAATGCGGCCACATGCGGCTGCCAGCGCCAACCAGTTGAGGTGACCCCTCGGCCAATGAGCGCTTGACACGTGTCCCTGCCCGGCATTTATTGCTACTATAAATAGCACCCCATTTCCTCATTTGTAACCACGCTGAAAACGGCATTCATACTGAATATACTCCCTCTCTACTTTTACTTACTTGCTCTGATTTCTCTCTAAGTTACTTCCCGCAATAACCCTTCGGATATATACCCCCGGGTAGACTATCCATCATAGTAAAAGTCACTTCTTCAATTCATTAAGGAAAAGAAAGACATATCTCATTTTTTCGTTTTGAAAAACGATTTGGTAAACACATTTTTCCGTTTTCCTTTCTCCAGTTTTCCAGCAATTTTCTTTGGTAAACATGTTTTCTGTTTTCCGATTTTCAGTTTTCTGGAAAACATGAAAATATCTTTGTTAGTAAATAGTATTCCAATATGTCTCTTTTTCGATGACTGATTACACGAAGATTTTGGAACGCCTTTCTTGTAGCTAGTCAAATTCATCTATCGACACAAAGAACACTACGAGCTTCTAGGGAAGAGGAATGATTGGTTTTCTCATAAGCAGGGAGTAAGGGATCAACGATTGATTTTCAATTTGGTTGATTGTCTGATTCTCTTTTTTTGCCACAGTTTTTTGCTAGATCTAGATTATTTTTCTTTTGTATTAGTGTTTTCTACTCGGATTATAGTTGGTTTGATATATTTAGCGAGTCGTTGAGATTTATGTGATTGTAATTTTTTTTACAGATTTTAATACTCCAAGGTAAAAGAGAATAATATGTACTCCATATTACTCCCTCTGTTCTTTATTATATGTCCCGCTAGCCTTGAGCACAAGTTTTAATAGAAAAATATTAGGGTAAATGTAGAGCGTGTAGGGTAAATGATAAAGCGGGAAAGAGAGTATATAAAGTGGTGATAAAGTGATGATAAAGTAGGAAAGAGAGTATATTAAGTAGAGTAAAGTTATGATAAATTAGGAAAGAGAAAGTAGTTTGTAAAAAGTAAGAGGAGTAAAAGTAATAAAAGTGGGGGTATTTTATCAAAAACTTTTCTAAAAAAGAAAGAGAAACAAATAATAAAAAAACGTTCCAAAAAGGAATGCGAGACGGTTAATAATGAACGGGGGAAGTATTTAAAGTCATCTTTACATAATTTCATATGGAAATAGTTGCATCCAAGGTAATAGGTGTCACAAACATATGTGATCCTTATGTTTTGGAAAAAATCTTCCCATGAATTTTTACCGTTAAATATCTAGTAATTAATACTTCCTCCGATCCTAAAATAACCTCATTGTTTAACCTCACGGTTTTTAAGAAAGTGATTTTTTCTTTCTTTCTCGTTATGCCCCAAAAGTAGATAGTGTAGTGAGAGAGAATGTGAGCGTAAAATAGGTAATAAAGTAAGGATATAAAGGTAACTTATATTAAAAAGTTATCAAAAATAGAAGTATGAAGTTGACTTTGGATTACCTAAATGTGACAACTCCGTTACCTTTCTAAAAAATGAGGTGTCGTACCTATCATTCATTTGATTGGACCACATTACTTTATCATTTTTAATTTAGATTTAAATAATTCAACTGTTACATTCATATTGGTCCATGTGGACAAAAGTATGATACCTTATGGGTACCATAGAATCTACCTTACCGAAAAAGAAAAGTGTGAAGTTGTTTTGGGACGGAACGGAATATACTAAGATACCTGGTTTTTGAATTCTATTGATGCCTTTCGTTATTCTCAAATCAAAATGATCACAAGTGGGGCATCTTACCGCCCTATCTGTAGACCGAAAATCCTGAAACCAATTGGCCTTCGGTAATGGCGGCGGCCGGCAAACTGTGACGGATTCCATGGTTAAACATTTGTTTCCTTACTTTAATTTAGCCTATTTGGATTTCATTTGATTTGGAGAATTGATTCTCTTCTACAAATTCTCAAACTCCTGAATTTGTCACATTAGCTATTGTCATACGTAATAATCACTATCAATATCAATTATATACAATTCAAATTTCGCTAATACATGGTTTTTGTAAATAAAAAAATACGAATATAATGTACACTTTTCACTGTATAGAAATTCTGATATTTCCAAGAGCAATTAGGGACAAATTCATGCGATAAGAAGTAATACGCTGGAGTTTACCGTAGAAATTTTATCAATACGTGACCTGAAAGAGAGATGAACTACTAATCGAGGATGTGAAAAGTAAAATGCGTTGATATAGAACTCTAATGATTAAAAACTATGTAGTATTAATAAAAAACCTAAATTAATATAAATTTTGATTTATTTAATTTTTATTAATTCCATTGCTAATTTTTCTTCAAAAAGATTATTTGAAGAAAGTTGTGCACAAATCTATGAATAAGGAGTTACAGAGTATAACTTATACTCCGTATTATAAAAATCACTATATAGAATTATAGTAGTACTAATATATATATATATATATATATATATATATATATATATATATATATATATATATATATATATATATCGTGTAACTCTTTTTAAATTACATAAAAAGTACTTATGACTAAAATGAAGACTATTTACAACAATGTGACTTGTGACTAGAGTGATAATGAAATAATAGTATCTTATGTTTAAGTTTTAACCATAACACTGCATTGTAGTAACTATTAGTCATATTTATGTAAATAAATTTTATTTTAGTAACATTTTTGGAAGAAAACCTTGAAACTTTGATTTTTGCTTATAAATCCAAAAAGGAGTATAAGATTTGTAAGAATGTCCTATATATTAGAAAATGTTTCTAATGCTGCATAGGTAATACTTAGTAGGTCATAGTAGTAATACACTAATACTAATGTAATATGATGTCTCAAATTTAAATAGAATAATTATGAAAA
Source organism: Cuscuta europaea (assembly GCA_945859875.1). Lineage (NCBI taxonomy): Eukaryota > Viridiplantae > Streptophyta > Magnoliopsida > Solanales > Convolvulaceae > Cuscuta > Cuscuta europaea. The sequence continues at coordinate 7,505,304 of CAMAPE010000015.1, read as the reverse complement.
AATGACATGTATATTAGTGGTGAAGTTTTTCAAGACAAAAATATGATTAGTAATGTTTTTAGACAAAAAATATGACTAATCACTATGTACAAGTCACTATGAATTGATCATTATAGTGTATTTTAGAATGACAAATCAATGTAGATGATGAGTCACTATAAACTAATTACTAAATATGTCACTTATTAAGAAAATTTTAAAATAAGTCATTTTTTGTCTTTTGAATTTAATTTAGTAATATTTATGGGAAAAGTTGTCTTATAGATTTATACTAATGTTTACTTCATTTTATTTTTATATTCAGGACTACACGTAGCTATATTACTTGGTAGTGCAATTATTGTAATGTCGGTTTTACAATGCAACGTTTATTATATATTGTCCCATACAAAAGTCTTGATGCTCGTGCACACGTGACATAATAGAAATAGACACATATGTCAATTAATGAATTTTCTCCCACTTTTCTTGTAATGATTTTGGGGATCTTCAACCTTCTTTCTTGAAAGTTGACAAGAGACATCTAACACCTTCTAGGAATGAGTCATCCAACATTAAGGTACTTCCACATCCCTTCATGGATGTTGCTCGGATATAGCTAGGAACCTCCCTAACAATGGGAATGGAAACTTGGATGTAATTTCCTCATGTCTCCTATATACATCTATAAATAGGGAGTCCGATTTTGTGAGGGTAAACATCACTGTCCCCCTTCAATGTATGCCATTTGGTATTACACTTCTTTTTTTCCCTTAAATTTATTATAACTTATGTTTTTAATAGGGTGGGAGGGTGATGTTCACTCTCCTTTGAGGGGTGAACAAAAGTGTTCCCATAAATATGGAATTCCATTGTTGTTCATTAGTATCAGTTTCTAATGTGAGAAAAGTGTGAAAAGAGTGAAATACACTTAGAGTGAGAGTGTATTAGTGAAGATTGATTTTTTGCAATAGTTGAGTGTGAGAGTTTGCTCCTCCTATTATAATTCTGTTTTGATATTGAATAGAAGAATTTTTCAATTGCAACAATGGTGTTCATGGAGTATATTCCCGTATACCCCAGGGGTATCATAATCGCCGGTATAAAGCATCACGGACCCATTCCGGAGTGCACGAAAAGACTAAGTCCGAAGCTATACCGACCCCGACCCCGACCAGCCAGGGTCGGAAACAAGCGCCAGTCAACAGAACAAGCTAAGGACCGAGAAGTTGCCCGACCCCAACCTCAACCACCGAGGTCGGGAAAATACCAAGCTCAGGAATCGATCAGACTCGACCAGTTATGAGCCCGACCTCGAGACGCCCGGGTTCGGCACTAAGTCTGATCCCGGGAGTCAAATGCATGGTCAGCATGCACCAGGCAAACGACTACCTCAAAGGCGGGAACAAAGGACAAAGGGGTGAGTCCTCTCATCACGAGCCCGAGCTCCCAGATATCGACCTCAGTAATCTCCAAGGTCTGAATAAAGCGTCGTGGACTTGGACAAAATCCGCAAGGACTTGCCTCACAAGGAGGTGTCGCCACGTCACCATCAACACCAGGGAACATTCCTAGTTACCCACACGTAGCCACACGGGATCTCTGGCAGCAATCCTGTTAGAAGCAATCCCCAATCAGCCAGCTATTGAAGATTCTCTCTCCAATCAGCTTTACGCGGTTGCTCCCCATCGAATTAGGCTGTTAGTTTGTTAGAATAGCTTTACATGTGTCCCTCTCCTATTAGTCTAACATCTTTTTGCTTGGGCACCAAGTATTGCCTTTTATCTCCTAGTATAAATATCACCTTCCAACTTGTGGATAGGGATGCTTGCTTAATGCTTAACGCTTAATCTATCGCACTCTTATTACTCATATACTGCTATCCTGCCGGATCAAGTACTTGCTTTTTCCGATCAGTTCACTCTCCTCTTTACTCTCATTTCAGTTGGATTCCGGCCACCCCTGATCAGATAATCCATCAGGTGTGTTGATTTTTAGTTAGTACATTTTATTTACGCTGTCATATACTACACATAACATTTATATCTAAACGTTGGTTGAATGCACCAAACTCTATCATGATATAGAAATTCAGTGATTTAAAAAAATCGGCAAACCCCCATCTCTTATAATTATTAATGTGCATAACCCATTTAATGAATAAATTTTGTTGGGATATTGGGCCACAGACCCGATACCCGGATCCAAGACCCAAGACATTCAGTCCATTAAACGGGCCCATCATCCAGAAGATGAACCAGCTCCTGGGAGACCAATTAACATATTTGGGCCAGATCATTAATGGGCCAGATCAATGATGACTCCAGATCAGATGTACCGAACGGTGATCAGACTAATCGACGAACTTGGGCCAGACCAATGATGATTCCAGCAGGATTCACTGCCCGTTCGGGCAGCGAATAGCCAACAAGTGGCAAGGGGCATTTATTGCTAAAGTATGACGGCAGCTAGTGGGAGCATGGGTTCCAAGTGGCTAGATAAAGCAACCAATCAACATGAAGTACCCCATACCCCCCATTAGTATAAATAGAAGGATTAGTTTCATTGTAAAGGGTTAGCATTTTGAGACTCAAGCCTAGAATAACATTATCTCTCTGATTTCTTGTATTAGTTACTATTCCGACATACCGTTCGGGTAGTTTACAGTGTAATAGTCAAATTACTTAATACAAGTGGGCTTTGAGTGTTCGTTGATATCATCTTTTATTTTTCTTTTATACACTGGATTATCGTCCCATTTCCTGATATATCCAAAGTTTGTGTTGGGCTTTCGGATCTACAGGATTAAACTTCAACAAATTTAATAATGTGAAAATCACATATCTTAATATTATTATTGAATATGCAATTAAGTTTGTCAAAATCCAAACATTATACAAAAATGCTAATAATTTTTCTTTATTTGACAATTGAATTTGTTCATAGTAGAGATTTTTCGGATGAGTAATTATAACACATGAGAGTTTGAAACATATTTTAAATCACATGAGAGTATTGAATTTCTATATGAGAGGGGGTTTGATGCATTAGACTCATCTAAACATTGTGTTTGACATTATAAGGTAAGTAATTAAAAATTACCGCACCAAGGAAAAAGAGAGATAAATTAATTAATTATTCTCGGAAATCTAGATTACGAATTAACAATTGTTTAACAACAAAAAAAACTTGTAGAAATTGCCCTAAATAGGAGCAAAAATGTTCTGAAATTCCAAAATAGGAGTATCATGTTTTTTATTCCTTGAATAGGAGTAATCTGCCAAGTTTGGAAAAAATTGTTATGTTTAATAGCCTAGTAATGCCAAACTTTGCAGAAATTTACTCCTATTTAGGGAATAAAAACATGATACTCCTATTTTGGAATTTCAAAATTGGGTTATAAGTATTTTTAACAGTTCATTACATCAAAACATAGTTTTTGGAAAGAATAGTACTACTCAATCTTAGATTCTCACAAACATGAAGGATTTGGTTAACACGGTTATCTTTTTAGTACAAGATTTGAATTCTCAATCTCTAAAGACATGGTGATATCTCTAGATTAAAGTTTAATTGTTATTAAAACCTCATTATGACTTGTGATGAAAAATTAAAGATTCCATTAGTGTACACACATCTCAACATTCCATTAAACTAACAATTATTACAGCTATTAGCAGGTTATGCATCTCTATAAATAGCTCTTTACTCCATCATTTCTTCTCACCACACCTTCTTTTGCCATCCTATTCTTACTCTCATCCTTACTTTTTAAACTCTCAGTTAATTAAGCACTTCAAATGGCTGCCAGTGCTCAGGTATGTATACATTGTTTAAATTTAAATCTCTATTGATCTAAATTAGCTGCTCAAATGGATCCTTAGCTCTACTAGTTTAAGCCACAATAAAAGTATTTTGTTTATTTTATTGCAACATATATGATGATTTGAGCGGTTTTATTCTCTTTTTTGTGCATTAAATTACATTGATATCAATGATCTATGCACTTAACAACAACAAAAATAGTAAAGAAATTTACAATAACAATCCCAACTCATTAACCGATTCATAAAACTGAAACGTGAGCTAATGTATTTTTGTTATAGAAATTGCCCTAAATAGGAGTAAAAACTGTTTGAAATTCCAAAATAGGAATATCATGTTTTTTATTCCCTGAATAGTAATAAATTTCTACCAAATTTGGCATTACTAGGCTTTTAAACATGACATTTTTTCCCAAACTTAGCAGATTACTCCTATTCAAGGAATAAAAAACATGATACTCCTATTTTGGAATTTCAAAAACGTTTTTAGTTGTATTTAGGGAATTCTCTCTTTTTGTTACGCTAGGTTTTTTTACATGTTCAAAGAAACGAAATATATAAACGTAGGGAAAGGGGGCAAATAAGCCTTCGAACTAACCGAAAAAGTGCAAATCACCCCTTTTATAGAAGTCTCTGTCCGGCCGTCGCCATTTGGGGCGGTTATCGGTGGAATTTTTGGATGAATTTTTTTGAGCATCTTCTTCATTTAGTCTAGTTTACTCATACCAAATTTCAGATAAAAATGCAATCGGAAAGGCAGTCAAATAAATGCTTGAAGATTACTGTGCGGTTAAATAGCGCAGTATATTTCAGAAAATCATTTGACTGTCTTTTTGGTTGAATTTTTAGCTGAAATTTGGTATGGGTAAACTAGACTTAATAAAAAAGATGCTAAAAAAATCATCAAAAAATTCCACCGGGAACCTCCCCAAATGGCGACGTCTGGACAGAGCCTCCTATAAAAGGGGTGATTTGCACTTTTTCGGTTAATTCGAGGGCTTATTTGCACCTTTTCCCTATAAACGTATTGTATATTAATTAGCAACATCATTAGTAGTTTGTTTATCCTAAATTTATTTTAACTACAAATACAATTTAATATCAAATGTGTTTTGTAAGTTTTTTACAATGTGTGAATAATGCTCATCAAGTACAATCATATTGCATATGCTTTAAAAAATAGACATTTAAAGATCATTTGTCAAAAACACCAATAGTTGTAAATCAGGAAGAATTTGTTATGGAAAAAATATCTTAGTGATAATTTCAAAACATCATAAACATTTGAGAAGTTTGGAGATAACTTCATAAACACATGGTACCAGAAATGAAGAAATATTCATACACTTTGGTATCCAAATTAGTATTACAATTAAATACATGTACCTAAACTTAAATTACACATAACCATGCATACTTATTTCAGAAAAAAAAATCTTATACATAATATGTATAGATATATAGTCTAGCCCATTTTATATGTTCTAGTACTTATCCATGTGATTAATCTAACTCTCTTATCCATTTCTAGTCATATTCAGACTTTTTTTTAATTAAAATAGATATCTTAAAAGATTGAATGTGGACTTCAACAATACCTTGTTTGAGGAGTTATACATAATTAAAATCAATCCCAATTTTTATCAGTTTCATGGAATGAATCAACATAACAAAAAAAACACTTTAGGTGCGACTTTTGTTATAAGTTTCTTCATTGTTAGTGATTATTTTGATAAATGTGCAATCCTATGAATTAATCTAATGTCAACTTGTCTTTTGCTTTAAATAATAAACACATTATGAACTGTTTGAGGGAAAAAATTTAATGTGATATTAATTGTTGAAAACTATATCAGCTTTTTGGTGAAAATGGTTGAAAAAAACATGTTATTGATCTCTATGTATATAAAATATAAATTTGCAGGTTGAATCAGTTCCCACAATAGGAACAGAGAATGTTCCAGTGGATGTTGAGGTGAACACAACCAGTGAGGCACCAAGGGAAGATGTGGCCCCACTTATTGAATTAGAAATTCCCCGAGATGATCAAGAGGCTGCAGATAGCAAAGAAGTGGTGGATTCTGAAGCTGAAGAAACAGAATCAGCTGATACTGATGAAGCTAACTCAGAAGAAAGGGTTGCCGAGGAAGAAGAAAGTCCAACTGATGAGACGGTGGTGGAAGAGGAAACCGTGGTGGCTCCGACTGCTACTGCTTAGGTTGTGGTGGCCGGAATCTGTTGGCACAGAAGTTGCAGGCTAAAGGGTATTTAGACTCAAAGATTTGGATAGTAGATTTCTACTACTAATACTGTTATAGCTATTATTGTTACTACTATTATTATTATTAATGAATGTGTGTGTATTTGTAATGTGTTTTCTAATATAGACTATTACCATGAAATGCAATTATAAATGCAAATCATATGTAAATGTATACGTGACTTTAATTTTTTTAGCACTGCAACATAAATAAAAGTAAAAAGTTACATCGCCTTTAGTTATTAACTGTAAAGCTATTACTATTAGGCTATCAGCAATTCCACAATCATAATGTTTTTCTAGTAACCGCACACAAGAAAAAGCAATTTGCAACAACTTATTCCAAATGTTCTAAAACTTTATTTCATAAATCATTGTTCCAAAAGGTGCCCACCCAAGCGCCCCCACACCCGACCTGGTGAAGAAGTAAGTCACGGTGACTTAGTCAGCCTAATGGTGATAGATCTTGTACCCGTGCGGCCGTGCGCACCAATGGTTTAGCCCAGCACGCAGTAGCTGTAACTTCCACAAGGCCGCTACGGGTTTCGAATCTTAATCATTGTTCCAAATTTTCCACAACTCAACCAACTGAGCTACCCGCACGAGTTTTATTTCATAAATCAAAATGAACATAAAAAAACTCTAACAAAAAACACTCCACCTATAATGATTGAAATGCAAAAACCGGAACCGATGTCTCTTTCTCTCCAGAGTTATGCTAGGTGTACACATTTTTGTGTGCACTTTTTGTACATTCGTTTGTCTCACACAGACAATGTTGTCTATCCACAGACAACAATGTAGAGTTGTCTGTGGACAGACAATTATGTGTGCGTGAGACAGACGAATGCAAAAAAGTGTGTACATTTTTCTTCTCTCCAACCTAGTCTCAATCCCAACCCCAAACCTTATTTTACAATCCCACTCTCAGGACTGGGTCCACTACCTTGCTTCAAAAAGTCAAAACCTCTAATCCATCGAGGAATGTCTTATGTAGTAGAGTAGAAAAGATTAAAAATTCATAAATAGCACCATCATATTTTTATTCTTGAAATAAGAGTAAGTACCGTTAAGTTTAAAAAATATTGTCATTATAAAGTCTCATACTGTCAAAACATGACACTAATTAGTCCTATTTTGGTAATAAAAACATGACACTAATTAGTCCTATTTTGGTAATAAAACCTAATTAGTCCTATTTTGGAATATACAAACATTTTTTGTTTTATTTAGAGTAATTTCTCTAACTTCCAGCACTTTAGCACCGTGTTTTTTTAAAGCAAGAAGACACAACAAACAATTTGTCCCGCTAAAAACGAGGCAAAAAACATGCAGCCAAATGTATAAAAAGATACTCCGTACTATTCCTTTTTGCTCGTAAAAAGAATGTCACTTCTAAAGTTTGTTTTTTTTCTCTTAAAAGTGTCTTCAATGATAAATAAAGATAATCAGAACTTTGCTAAAATAGAGTACCAAACAGATTTTATATCACAAGTTGAGGTAAATCATCAAAGCAAAAATCTGAATAAAGTATCCTTTATAACTCAAAGGTTACTATAGACGGGGCAGATCTCAGGGGACCTAAGCAATGTATCACCTCAAATTTAAAAAATGTCTAAATTTTAAAGGTAGAAAATTTCGTGTAAATTTTTTTCTAAAAAAAATCTTTGTACATGTCAGTGCCCTAGCTCTGCCCCTGACTATAGAAATAAAAAGTTAACCTTCATTAATCATGACTGAATTTATTTGATTACTCGGTGATTAAAAGTTAACCTTCACTTCTGATTATCTTTATTTAGCATTGAAGATTTTTTTTTTGAATCATGACATGATTCGAAATATGAATATCGCTACAGCTAGGTCGTCGCCCGTAAGCGACGCGTCATCCCTCCGCATGGGGGTGGGGTCAAATGAGCAAGGGCGCGCTACACTTCATAGGCCTGGATGTGGTGATAAGAATGTTAAGGCTGCTAGGTCGTCGCCCAGAAGCGACGCGCCACTCCAATGCCCGGGGATGGTGTCAAATATGCAAGGGCATGGTGGGGGTCGTTATGGGGTGAAGAAGAGAAGACAGGGTGTTATATTGCGTTTTGGGACATTGAATGTTGGCTCTCTTACGGGAAGATCATCTGAGATAGTCGAAGTTATGAAGAGGAGGAATATCAGCATAATGTGCATGCAAGAAACTAAGTGGGTTGGAGAAAAGGCAGGTGAGATTAATCCCGTAGGTTTTAAGCTTTGGTACTCGGGGAGAGAGATGAACAGAAATGGAGTAGGCATTATGGTGGCACATGATTATGTTGACAGTGTGGTTGAAGTCTTTAGGAAGAACGATCGCATCATGAGCATTAAGTTGATAATAAGGGATGAGATCGTGTCCATGGTTAGTGCCTATGCACCACAAGTGGGATTGGATGCATCTATCACTCAACAATTTTAGGAGGATCTTGAGGAAGTGGTGCGACGAGTGCCAAGGGAGAGAAAGTGGTCATAAGAGGCGACTTCAACGAGCATGTGGGCCCAAGTCGTGATGGTTTTGAGAGTGTCCATGGTGGACATGGTTTTGGCACTAGAAATGAAGCGGGGAAGAACATTCTGGATTTTGCCTCGACATATGAGTTGGCTGTGATGAACACTTGGTTCAAGAAAAGAGACTCTCACCTTGTCACCTATAGAAGTGAAGCTAATAGTACCCAAATTGACTACTTTTTAGTACGGACGACTTGGAGAACTAGCTACACTGATTGTAAGGTTATCCCAGGTGAGAGTATTGTCACTCAGCATAGGATGTTTGTGCTTGATTTTCGAGGTAAAAAGAGGAGACAAGTTAAGGTACAAAGGGAGCCAAAGATAAAATGGTGGAGGCTCGAGAGGAATCTCCAACAAAGTTTTGCACACAAAATGTTGGAGGAAGATGTTTGGTCTATTGATAATGACGCACACGTGGATGATGTGTGATTATCAATGGAGTCCACCATTAACAAAGTGGCGAAGGAGATACTCGGAGAATCTAAAGAATGTCTGCCACCAAAAAAGGACACATCTTGGTGAAATGATGAGGTGAAACAAGCAATAAGGACCAAAAGGGAATGCTATAAGAAATTGGGCAAAAGTTGGAGCGGCGAGAACATAGAGGAGTACAAAAAGGCTAGAAGAAGAGCAAAGAAAGTTGTGAAGGAAGCCAAAGGAAAAGTGAACAAGGAATTGTACGTAAAGTTGGATTCTAAGGAAGGAGAAAAAGATATCTACAGACTTGCTCGCCTTCGTGATCGTAGGACTCAAGATATCGAAAAAGTTAAGTGTGTGAAGGATGTCGATCAAAGGGTACTAATGGACGACGACGAAATAAAAGAGAGGTGGAGGTCATTTTTTGATACCTTGTTCAACGGGAATAAAGTCCAAGATATTGATGATCTTAATATACCAGAGTGTATGGTAAATAGGGACTTCGTGAGAAGGATTCAAACAACAGAAGTTAAAGAGGCTATGAGAAAAATGGACTGGAAGAAAGCAGTAGGCCCAGATGGCATACCGATCGAGGCTTGGAGAAGTTTGGGAGAGAAAGACATCGAGTGGCTAACACGCTTCTTCAACATGATTTGGAGAAACAACAAAATGCCAGTGAGTTGGCGGAAGAGTACTCTCATTCCCTTATTTAAAAATAAGGGTGATGTACAAGAATGTGCTAACTATCGAGGGATTAAGCTTATGAATCACACCATGAAACTTTGGAAGCGAGTGGTTGAGCAAAGACTTCGTAAAAGTGTGAAAATTTCGGAGAATCAATTTGGTTTTATGTCTGGACGCTCAACAACTGAGGCCATTCACCTTCTTAGACAAGTTGTGGAGAAGTATAAAGACACTAAAAAGGATATGCATTTGGTGTTCATTGACTTAGAAAAGGCATATGATAGGGTACCTCGAGAAGTTCTTTGGTGGGCCTTAACTAGAAAAGGCATATCACATAAGTATATCAGCATCATCATGGATATGTATGATGTTTGTACTACAAGCGCCCGCACTAGTGTAGGGAGGACCACAGAGTTTCTTATTACTATCGAAGTGCACCAAGGATCTGCTTTGAGTCCTTTCTTATTTGTTATAGTCATAGATGAACTTACGAAGTCAATTCAAGAAGATATATTGTGGTGCATGATGTTTGCCGACAATATTGTATTGATTGATGAGACACAATCCGATGTGAAAGCAAAGTTGGAAGTATGAAGACAAACATTGGAGAACAAGGGTTTCAGACTGAGCCAAAGCAAGACTGAGTATATGAAGTGCAAGTTCGGTGGAGGTAGAAATAGTAGCAACAGTGGGATTACTCTTGATGGTAAGGAGATACCGGTGTGTGATATGTTCCGTTACTTGGGATCCATAAATCAGAATGATGATGAATTAGATGGAGATGTATGTCATAGAATCAGAGCTGGGTGGATGAAATGGAAAAGTTATTCAGAATTTCTATGCGATCGAGGTATGCCGACTAGACTGAAAGGTAAATTTTATCGTACAACAATTAAGCCGACATTAATGTATGGCGTAGAGTGTTGGGCGGTGAAGCAATGCCACATTCAAAAGATGAGTGTGACAGAGATGCGTATGTTGCGTTGGATGTGTGGACATACCAGAAAGGACCGCTTGAGGAATGAGGTAATCGGACAAAAGAAGGGAGTAGCACCTATAGAAGATAAGATGCAGGAGTCTCGTTTGCGGTGATTTGGGCATGTGCGTAGAAGACCGAGTGATGCACCTATTAGACGACTTGAGGGGTGGAGAGAAACGTCAGAGAAGGGAGGGAGGGGAAGACCCAACCAGACTTGGATTAGAGGAATCAGAACTGATATGCGTTTTCTTGGGTTGGATGAGAGTATGGCTTTGGAGAGAGCAAAGTGAAGGCGCACATCTGTGTGGACGATTGATGTCTTGTCTACTTTTCCTCTCTTTTTTCTTTTATCGTTTATCTTCCTTATCTTTTTATATTCGTATGTTATTTTATCTTCTAGCTTTTTTATGCTCTTTTATTTTTTATTATCTTTGTTATATTCTTGTGTTATCGTTATCTTATATTTATTTATCTTTATTTTATTAATTGTATCTTACTTTTTTTCATTTTCTTGTCCGTCTTCTCTTTTTGGCATCTCGATATCATAAATCGATTCATGTTAGCCGACCCCAAATTCTTTTGGGATTAAGGCGTGGATGTTGTTGTTGTACTTGGTGATTAAAAGTATGATATACCAAATGCGTCAAATATTTATCGTGTTACTCTTCTATTGTGAATCGAAAGAAACACAATCTCACAACTACATCAGAAAACCCCTCAGGTATCCATAACATATCATGTCAAACCCGCAATTAGGGATAGACCCGGTGCACGTGCATACAGAATCCAACGTTTGTGCTACCCATACCAAGACTGGGAAAACACATGTCCAGTTTGGTGACAGTCTAACTTAGTTGCTGCGCAGACCCTGTTTTTAACGTATTTTAGTATTGAAAAAACGAACTAGTCTAATTTAAGCCTACTTTGGAGGAAATGAGACCGTTCTAGACCAGTTCTGGTCCGGTTCTTTGCCCGCCTAGTCCCGGAACCTGGTCCACCTCTGTCCACAGGATAGAAATAGCATAGTGACACGATGCATCCACATTCCACTAAATGCAACGATGATGTTTTCCATCAAATCTAAATAATCTGGACTAATGCTGAAGTATGTCATCAACTTCACAGTGGAGTGTGGAGCTACTTCATGAGTTACACGTGACAAACTGAAAAAATAAGGAGCTGAAAAAGACTAAACCTCGGGGGAGAAAATCCTAGTCCCTTATATACACAATAGAATACATACTAATATGCCTGTACATAAACGTTTGAATGAAATGCCTAAAAAATTCATCATAAATATGTAAACGAAATGGAATGGTACCTTAGAATCAGTCGAATTCCAATAATTATTAAGATTACCCCTTCATATATAATATACACAAGCTGACCAAGTACATCCATATCTTATGTTCAACCAAGAATCCTCATTTGTTTGATCCCTCACTCACAGAGGGTGCAAGCTAGGTAGGTTAATTCATTTTCATTCACCATGTCCCAAAGCTGCAGCCCACATGCTCCTGAGTGATGATGCTAAGCCTGTCTTGCATGACCGCCAAGGATGGGTAAGGAGGGAGGCATATGCGGTAGAAGCATGTGTGCGAGGAAGGCAAGTGATCAAAAGACTCTGAGCTTTTGTAGATGCATAGCCTAGACCCCAACCCACTGAACCCCTCTATCGGCAAAAACTTTATGGATGTCCAGAAAAATAGAAGAACTTTTTTTTGTTCTGCTGTCATTTGCCCAACTATCTGCAAAAGAGGAAACTGGCTTGTATTGTTAGTGTGTAAGCTGAAGTTGTTGCTTTCCCAGAATATTAGAAATTGTTGTGACAACCCATGTCTACTTGCAAGGCTTTTCTTGCCATACAGATTTTTCTATATGCTAGTGACAAATATGTCTGCCTTGTTCGGTTTGTGGAAAGGAATGAAATTTTGATTCCGCGGGGAGGAATATCTGTTGGACAAAGCAGCCAAGTTCTGATGTTAGGCTGGAGAGATTGGAGTTAATTTGAAAAAAATGGTCCATTGAGTGGGTTGTTATAGCACAATAAAGGAATAACATGTCATCATCATCATCATCATCATCATTACCCCGGTGCCTCAAAGGCTCCCACCAATGGTGGGGTAAGGGGGGTCGGATGTACGCAGTCTTACCCCTGTACTAAAGCACAGAGAGGCTGTTTCCAGATGACCCAAAGGAAACATAATCAAGGTTCAAAATTGCGTATTGCGTAGTCGTGGCGTTTTTTTAAATATTGCATATTGCTTAAGCCTCATTGCGCAACGAGGCATGCCTGAGGCATAATATAAATATATATATATATATATATATATATATATATATATATATATAATAAACATATTTGTCAAAAGTCTTCAAATGTTATATACTTATATTAAAACAAACCATAAGAGGTCATAGTCCTAGCAAAGTAATATGTTCAAACTTCAAAGTACTATAGAATACCAAAACTTTCTGAAAAAATCTAAGATATGAGAATTTAAATTAATTAGATTGATTGACTGAAAAAATCCAATCAATAACTAGTGGTTGAAATAGGGATCGTAACATCAATTATAAAAATTCAAAAGTGGGCCGGGTGGGCCCAAATAATACCCTTACACCCTGACCTTCTCCTATTGCATATGTCTCAGAGCGCCTTATTGCGTATGCAATATTGCGTACGCCTCAGTGCAATATTGCGTACGCCACACTCCCAACGCCATATGCAATGCCTTTTACGCCACAGTCTAGGAATTAGCTGAAGCGCGCCATGAGGCGCAATTGCATTGCGCAATTACAAACAATGAACATAATTGTCCCTACTTATGCTTTATAGCAAAGGAAACATAATAAAAAAGAAACTGTAGTCCTGGAATTCAAACTCTCTTCCCTGGAAACAAGGAAAAGAAATCCCATAGTAATCAGGAATAGAGATTCCTGGTGATCAGGAAGAACAGTTCTCCTTTGGAATATCAATTCCTAGGTGAAGTGCCCAACAAAACTACAGAATATTTTCTCCTGGGAATAAATAGGGGAAATGAATAAGAACTCATCCCAGAAATCCCATAGTAATCAGGAATAGAGATTTCTGGTGATCAGGAAGAACAGTTCTCATTTGGAATTTCAATTCCTAGGTGAAGTGCCCAACAAAACTACAGAATATTTTCTCCTGGGAATAAATAGGGGAAATGAATAAGAACTCATCTCTACCTAACACACCATTATCTATTGCTCTTAAATCTTAATGACAACACATAGTCAGATTGTTATAATCGTCTTCATCTAAGGCAAAGTCTAAATACAAAGATAATGCTGACATCTCAAAGCACTACTCATTCATTACGCTATCTAAATATGACAAGGCCCAAAAAGGCAAGGCGCCATTGATTCATTATCATCCAACAACAGATCTTTCCCAGAACATTATAAAACTGAATGCACACAGTTGTACTATTATCAGAACACCCATTCAAATTTGAAGGGGTTAATATATGAAAGACTACTGTTGGAATGATGAAAACAGAAGAAATGTAGGTAATAGGAGATTCATTGTCACAGAACACACCAAGTAAGAAGATTCCTAGAGACGTGAATATATTAGCTAAGAGCGTAAAAAAGAAAAGTTATTTTTATGAAATGTAATTGATAAAAAGTTCTTCAAACCCATCATAATCTTTATCACTTAGGGTCAGGTTGGAAAAATTATAGTGAGACAAAATATGCAGGTACAAAACTAGGGAAAGGAGGGGGGATTTATAAGGAAACAAAATTAGGGAAAAAATAAATATTGCTATAATTCAAATGAACTTAGATACAAGTTCAAATGAATTTTATTGATATAATCCTAATATCAAAGACCTCAAATTTAAGCCTGTGTAAGAATTGAAAAAAAAAAATTGATTTTCCAATGTAATAAATACTATGTGCATAGTAACTAACAAAAGGGATTATTTTATGCGGTAATCCTTATTTTGGGTACTTCAGAAAATGATTCTCACATATGCACAGTTCTTAAAATAAACCTAACGCAGGCTAAAACATCGCACACTGCAGTGCTAAGCTAGAAACTAAAACTCTAAAAACACATGACACTTAGGTCATAATCCAATCCCATGCAGTCATGAGCGACCATGGGATGTCCAAATTCAACAACATGTTCAGTCAGACCGACAAACCTACCTCTGTCAAGAAAAAAAGGAGTGTTCCGTGAGAAACAAGCACAGAGGATCATTATGGTGAATTCCACACAAATCTATTGATTCGCATAAGAAACTCCCTAGTCTTTAAGGGCCTCAGGTTTATCTCAAGAACCAAGCAAAAGAGATGGACATTTTGAGAAATACCTCAAATCCAAGGATTACCTCAGGAAATTATCCATAAACAAAACTACATTACTCGTTTCTTTTCTCTACAATTTCCTGTACTCGGAATAGTGGCTTAAAAAGTAAGAGGTGAAAACTTTGTTGCACAGAAATGTGGGAATCGTGTGGGAACGTGAAACAGAAAATTGACATCTTTTAAATAGAAAAACAACTGTTTGGAGAGTTACCAAAGAGTTTCCGAAACGGAAACAAACTATTTCCTGAGAGTTTACGTGCCTCATACAGTCAAAATAAGAAATCCAAGAGACAGAAAACACATACCTCCCAGAACCAGGAAATCTGAGGTTCACTTTCTTCGAAACCATGATAGTCTGTGTGTGTTTTCCAGTCTTCCACCGAAACAGATGTTTCACTCCCCTGAAGAATCCAGTCAAGATCTTCAAGATCTAAGTTCTGGAAGAATGACTTTTGAAGGTGCAAGTTACTTATGATGTCCGCAAAACCTTTAGCAAAATGGGCTACCTGTTCTGCTATCGAGGTGACGAAACACTGCTTAATAAGAAGATCAACATACTCCTTTCTATTTTTACTATTTACAGTGATATTTTTCCCATCCGGACAAAGCTCAAGAATCTTTCTGGAGCCCAGTTCTTCAATTTCTCGGACAAAGGTTAGACCAAGAGTGTCTTGATCAACTTCTTCTGCATCCATCTCCAATATTTGTTTGCAGCTATTATAAAGAAATGGATCTGCATCTTTTATATCTTGCAAGGAAACATTGTTTCCAGCCAATTGAGAAAAGAACACACGATCAAAGACAATTCCAACTTGTATTTTATGCATCAATGCTAGTGCAATCACCCTGCCGGAGAATCTAAAATACTCAAGATGCAGTGGGTCCACAGAAGATGCTGCGATTAAAATCAGATCAAAGAAGTGTTACTTACATCGAATATACACCTCAAAGAGTAAGCAACTAAACGTGTGTGTGAATGTTCATGCATCTGGGTGTGTGTATACTGCATGTATAGTTGTGTACTCTAACTAGCGGGGCTTTTGCCCCACTAGCAATCTTTTCCTTGTTGAAAATAAAAACTCATGACAAGAAATTGAAAAAAGATAAATAAATAAAAATATTGAACAGTCTTATACTGAAGCATATGAATGCCCATTACAAAAGACTATCTATGTGTGTATCAGTCGGGAGCAGTTAACGGAACTAAGAAGTAAGAAGCAACAGCAGAAAAGATGCTTAAACAAACCAATAAATGCAAAAAGTTCCATGTAATTACTACATGCATGGTGAAATAGGTTTAAATCCACGATTGCTTGAAAACTTTGCTTTGCACACACTAGTCTAAGACACAAGAATGTATGGCCATCTTCTAAGGAAATAAAAGAACAAAAGAGAACATACATTCTAATGTATTGATGCTCCACGCAATACCAACTTGTCTTTTTTCATTATTAGCAAGGGAGAAACCAATGCAGTAGCTAAGTTCTTGTTGAAATTAAAAAAGCACAGACTGATCTCTCAATACAAAATACACAAAAACCGAGGTTAACTTATATCGACAATGCACGCCCTATACACAAAAGCTAAACCATTAGATTAAAAAACAAACTGCTGGTTTGGGATACCTAGTGCTTTGGAACGGAGTTACTGCTTCTGTTAATCACATGAAACTTTCATCCATGGGATATTGCATTACAGTATTGCATTCTAATAAAAATCTATTTTCAATAAAGGTTAGATTCAAGAAGTTACTGATTTGTCAATTTATCATGAAAGAATAGGAATTATAATTCTTCAATAACAAGAAAAAAATCATGAAACTTTCATCCATGGGATATTGCATTATAGTATTGCATTCTAATAAAAATCTATTTTCAATAAAGGTTAGATTCAAGAAGTTACTGATTTGTCAATTTATCATGAAAGATAATGGGAATTATAATTCTTCAACAACAAGAAAAAAAATCATGAATAGCCTTCCAATCCCTCTACAAAACTGTAATGCGAACAAGAATAGTGGTTCATTGTATAAAGTTCTTTGAAATGATCAGAAGCATGTGCATGCAGTGAAAGGTTTAAACCTCATATATCCACAAGACATATTAATATAATTATATTGTATGATATCAGAGCACTATTCCAAGAAGTTAATTAGTTTCATAAAATAAAAGGAATTTAAAGGCCAGCACATGTGGTGTACCTGGATTCGGAAGGAACCTTCTACGATCGTTGGGACAGGCAATAAAGAGTGCATTTTGAGGATTGAAAATAGACTGACATACCAAGAAAAACCATTCCCTTAAAACACCCGGACCTGTAGCTTCTTCATTCTTGAATTCCATGAATAACCCACTACGCAAAGAGTCGGGGTCTGCATTTACGATGTATTCAAACGATTCTCCTAACAGCTGGGACCTGTCAATGAGCATTTCATGCAGCTCATCGTACTCATCCTTAAGCTCTGGAAGCTTCATCATAGCCAAATGCCTCCTTGCCTCAAAATCAGTTACTTCCCTATGCTTCATAATCCAGCTATGGTCATCACTCCTTTTTGCAAATTTAACCACAAGATAGCGCAAAGAGACCTTCCGCTGCACCAACATCTCCCAAAAGATCCCATCAGCACCTTCGAAAAGGTTGGCAATGCCATTCAGTTCTTTCAGAATAGCTAGATATTGGCACCACCCAAACTCGAAGAACACAGTTTCTCCATTCTCTTTAGTTTCCAATTGTTCTTCCATATTTTTTAAACAGTGTTCCATTTTTTCGAGCAAATCCAGGAAAATGAAATGCAACAGTCTAATCGCGCTCATATAGCATGACGTACGAAGCTTCAAATGATCACTACTACTATCATCATGGCCCTCCTCCTCCAATGGAACAGTGATTGGGCCGGAACATGTTACTTCATCAGCTATTACATTCTTCACTGGATTCAAAAATGCTATGAAATCCTGCACCTCACTTGCTGATAGCCCCACAAAAGTGTTTGACACCACCCGCATCCCTAAATCTTCTGATAATTTGCTTGCTAACTCCTTAAGGAACGGGATAATGTCTTTCATTTCTATCATATCCTCACCGACAGAATCAACTATAGACCCCAAGCTACTCCGACTGTGATTGTACAGAAGATCATTGACCCCAACAGCCCTATTCAACAATTTACAGAACTCTACAATTATAGGGGCAAATTGAGCATGCATAGGATTGTGCACATTAACCTTACTTGAATTGATGAACGTGCGAATAGATTCTTCTGCACAATCTTTATAAGTTTTAACAGGAGACATATAAAGCAATACCAAAGCAGCCGGAGCACGAGACGCTAGAAAGATTTGAAGGTATTCAGAGGCTTTATCAGCATTATCTCGTGGGATATTTTCAAGAAAATCCTTGAGCCTTGTTTTTATTCGCATGGTAGGTTGAGGATTTTGGCTCTTGTAGAGCTCAAGGATCGCTGAAACCATGTCGTCCATGAACTGCCATGCCTGAGGATGGCCTGTGCTGCGCATCCGTCCCACAAGTTGCAGCCCGGCATCCTTCTGAATACCGCACTCCGCTAACGTTTGCTCCCACTGAAGTTGCTTACCTCTGTAAATTAACCTCTGCTCGAATACAGGAATTCCAGTGATTGAGTGGATTTTCTCGTGGATTGATTCCACTGAGTCATCCGGATATGCTTCGAGGACTAAAGTACTCCCGCCGCATAACAACCGGACGAAGAATTGAACCGGACCGGGACACCGAGGAAGTCCGGAAAAGGAGGTGATCGAGGATGACGAAGCGGCGGGGAAGGAAGACGACGATTGAGAGGTGGAAACCTCGGAGGAGGCTGATGAGCGGAAGTGGGAGAGGTGAGGGGAATCGGCGAGGGAGGTGGGAAGAGGCTGGTCCTTTCGCATTCTGACGGCGGAGGGAATCAAGAAGTCAGCGTAGAAGACGTCATCGGAGTAGTCCTCCAGCTTGCGCTTGGCGGCGGCGGCGGCAGCGACGGCGACGGCGACGGAGACGGCGTCGAACTGAGATGTCATCTGGGAGGAGGGTTTAAGGAAAGCGAAGGCCTGACCCATCAACTCCAAACCTGACCATTTTGAGTGATAGTGCGGAAGGAAAACGGGAGGAAGAAGGCTACGCTACCGTAGTAGTCAGTCTATCACAAATAGGTTTGACAATTGCCATTCTCTAATCACTAATTGATTTCCTACGGTAGGATTAATATTGTTTAATTATTTATATCCTCCAAGTACTATATTCCCAACTTTTTTCATTCCATAAAATTATTATATGTTTGCAATTATTTGAGTTTTTATAAACTACTAATATATTATAGGATTATTAGTTAAATATATCCTCAACTGTCATAAAATTCACAAATTTATCTTATACTTTTACATTTATTAAAAAAAGACTCGAACTTCAACTTTTCTCACAATTACACTTTTCAATAGATGAATTAGTAAAACTTAAGAACAAAACCATATTTATATTTCATATTTTTCACTTCTTTCTAGTTTTAAGTTTACAAACTTGTACTCCGTATTACTTACTACGTATATTGATAGAGTATATTCTAGAGAGAATTGAGAGCTAGAGAGAGAAGTAGTATATTTGCTTTGTATTAATGAATTCTGAACCCTTACAACTACTCCCAAGGGAGTATTTATAGAGAAAATTAGGGTTGGGCTCCCAAGTCTTGGGCTTGGGAGGCCCATTTACAACAGGGCCACTAATGGGCCGGATACAAAGTGTATAGAAATGATAAGTATAAAATCATGTTCTAGAGGCTATCTATGGATGACGAGGGCATGGCCGATGAGGGCATGGCCGACGAGGTCACCCGGTTCTCCTGACTTCTGGATCATATTCTGGGTGGCCTTCTTTCTGGCCGATGAGAGCATGGCCGATGAGGGCACCCGGTTCTCCGGGCTTCTGGATCATATTCTGAGTAGACCTTTTTCTGGCCGATGAGGGCACCCGGTTCTCCGGGCTTTTGGATCATATTCTGAGTAGACCTTTTTCTGGCCGATGAGGGCATGGCCGATGAGAGCATGGCCGATGAGGGCATGGCCGACGAGGTCACCCGGTGATCGTGGTGGTACCTTCTGTTCTTCTGAGTATGTGGGTCCTGGGGCCTAGACCCATATACTCCATCAGGAGTCCCCCACTCTCTAAGCTGAGACGTTGACGAAGTGAAGGAGAGTAGATTTATGTCCTTTTTTGTTTGGGCATTGCGTGCTCCTCGATGTGGACGAAGAGGGCCCTAGTCATGTGGATGATGCGTGTTTTCTGTTTAAGGACGACGAGTGCCTTTGCTTGGTGGAGACGATGAGCGTCCTCTGTCATGAGTGGCCGATGAAGACAGTGCTTCCTTATTCCTGGCCGTTGATGGTTGAATTTCGTACTTTGGGCCGAGGAGGCCATTGCGGTTATCTCTTGTTTGAGGACGATGAGTGTCCTTTGTTTCGAGGAAGATGAATGTCCTTCATTTTGAGGACGATGAATGTCCTTCATTTTGAGGACGATGAATGTCCTTCATTTTGAGGACGGTGGATGTCCTTCACCTTGAGGACGATGAGCGTCCTTCATTTTGAGGACGATGAATGTCCTTCATTTTGAGGATGATGAATGTCCTTCGTCTTGAGGACGATGAATGTCCTTCATCTTGAGGACGATGAATGTCCTTCATCTTGAGGACGATGGATGTCCTTCATTTTGAGGACGATGAATGTCCTTCATTTTGAGGACGATGAATGTCCTTCACTTTGAGGACGATGACGGCCCTGGACCAGAGGACGTTGTGCGCCCTTGGCTCTGTGGACGGAGAATGTCATGCCCTTGTGTTTTTGACTTTAATTGATGGAACTTACGCTTGCGGACGTTCGTGGCGCATTCATTTTGTTCGTGATATGGACGATGAATGTCATAGTCCCAGAGACGATGCGTGCCATTGGCCTTGAGGACGAGGAGTGTCCTTGGCTTTGAGGACGACATGTGCCCTTGATCTTTAGGACGATGTGTGTCCTTGACATTGAGGACGGTGTGCGTCCTGCTTTGCGCTTCGGCCTGGCCGAAGGGTGAACACGTGGTTGTTGGACGTTGAGGTGCCGTTGTCATGGGCTTGTGTTCGTTGGATTTTGAATTTGTTTCTTTACGCTGGAGGCCGATGTAGCCCCCCAGACCTTCTTCTGGCCGATGGGGACATGGCCGACAGAGGTACCACTTGGTAGTCCTTGCTTTTTGTTGCTTTCTGGATGATTTCATGTATGTGGAGGCCGATGTAGTCCCCCGGTCCCCCACTCCTCGAGGCTCATGTAGTGAGGTGAAGAGGAGTAGAGCAATACACGTCTTCAATAGGGGGCCGAGGGTCGACACCTTTTGATCCACAATGGGGCGGTGTCTCGTTAAAAACCTCATTAGGAAAAACCCTGTGGGAAAAAATCCTAACGAGGGAAAAGGAGCACACCGGATCCCCCAAAATGAACTCCAAGGGGTGAACCCTTCGGCCTAGGTGTGGAGCTGAAACGGTGTCCGTCTGATGAGGGGACGCCCGCCTGGTGGTGAGGACGACGGCGCTGATGAGCCGGTCCGAATATGAGGACGAGGCGGTGGATGCCTGTCTGAATGTGAGGACGACAATGGTAATGATCCGTGCGTCATATGAAGGCGACGGTCGATGTCCAAGAAGGGAATTGCAAGCCCGATCGCTATAACGGTACCTCGGCGTTGGGAGCCGGTCTCGAGATATGAGGACGACGGCACTGGGGGGCCGGTCCGAAATCCATGCAACGGTCGCCATCCGGTAAAGGAATGGCTAAGACCGGTCTTAAGATAGAGCATCACACCATAGCCGAGGGGCTGGTCATGATGTGAAGACGACGGCGATGAGGAGCCGGTCCTACAATCCATGCAACGGTCGTCATCCGGTGAAGGAATGGCTAAGACCGGTCTTGAGATAAATGATCACGCCTTGGCCGAGGGGCCGGTCGTGATGTGAGTACGACGGCACTGATGAAGCTGCTCGTCGTATGAAGGCGAGGGTCGCCATCCAGGAAGGGAATGGCGAGCCCGCTCGCTGGCTCAAGACGCTCGGCGCTGAGGAGTCCGATCTTGAGATGAAGGATCACGTTGAGACCGAGGGGTCTGCCGTGATCTGAGGACGACGGCGCTGATGAAGTCGGTCCAAATAAATGATGACGAAGGCGTTGATGGAGTCATTTGTCATGCAAGCTCGAGGCTCTCGGCATTGAGGAAGCCGGCCTTGAGATGAAGGATCACGTTGAGACCGAGGGGTCTGCCGTGATCTGAG
Source organism: Cuscuta europaea (assembly GCA_945859875.1). Taxonomy (NCBI): domain Eukaryota; kingdom Viridiplantae; phylum Streptophyta; class Magnoliopsida; order Solanales; family Convolvulaceae; genus Cuscuta; species Cuscuta europaea. The sequence goes on along the minus strand of CAMAPE010000015.1, from coordinate 7,482,982 downwards.
GACGACGGCGCTGATGAAGCCGCTCCTCGTATGAAGGCGAGGGTCGCCATCCAGGAAGGGAATGGCGAGCCCGCTCGCTGGCTTAAGACTCTCGGCACTGAGGAGGCCGGTCTTGAGATATATAATCACGCCTTGGCCGAGGGGCCGGTCGCGATGATGAAGCCGATCGTCATATAGTGGCGATGGTCACCATCCAGGAAGGGATGGTGAGCCCTATCGCCGGCTCAAGACTCTCGGCGCTGAGGAAGCCGGTCTTGAGATAGATAGTCACGCCTTGGCCGAGGGGCCGGTCGTGACATGAGGATGGACGACACTGAGGGGCCAGTCCGAAAATCCGTGCAACGGTCGCCATCCGATAAAGGAATGGCTCAGACCGGTCTTGAGATAGATGATCATGCCAAGGCCGAGGGACCAGGCGTGACTTGAGGATGACGGCTATGATGAAGCCGATCCAAGTAAATGATGACGAGGCGTTGGTGAAGCCGTGCGTCATGTAGTGGCGATGTCACCATCCAGGAAGGGATGGTGAGCCCGATCGCTGGCTCAAGACTCTCGGTGCTGAGGAAGCCGGTCTTGAGATGAAGGATCACGTTGAGACCGTGGGGTCTGCCGTGATCCGAGGACGACGGTGCTGATGAAGCCGCTCCTCGTATGGAGGCGAGGGTCACCATCCAGGAAGGGAATGGCGAGCCCGCTCGCTAGTTCAAGACGCCCGGCGCTGAGGAGGCCGGTCTTGAGATGAAGGATCACGTTGAGACCGGGGGGTCTGCCGTGATCTGAGGACGACGGCGCTGATGAAGCCGCTCCTCCTATGAAGGCGAGGGTCGCCATCCAGGAAGGGAATGGCGAGCCCGCTCGCTAGTTCAAGACGCCCGGCGCTGAGGAGGCTGGTCTTGAGATGAAGGATCACGTTGAGACCGGGGGGTCTGCCGTGATCTGAGGACGACGGCGCTGATGAAGCCAGTCCAAATAAATGATGAGGAAGGCGTTTATGGAGCCATTCGTCATGCAAGCTCGAGGCTCTCGGCATTGAGGAAGCCGACCTTGAGATGAAGGATCACGTTGAGACCGGGGAATCTGTTGTGATCTGAGGATGACAGAGCTGATGAAGCCGCTCCTCCTATGAAGGCAAGGGTCGCCACCCAGGAATGGAATGGCGAGCCCGCTCGCTAGTTCAAGACGCCCGGCGCTGAGGAGGCCGGTCTTGAGATGAAGGATCACGTTGAGACCGTGGGGTCTGCCGTGATCTGAAGACGACGACGTTGATGAAGCCAGTCGTCTGAAGACGAAGGGGGCGGAGCCGGTCCTATGATGAGGACGGCGAAGCCGTGCCTATAATGAAGGACGACATTGAGCGCTCGTCTGATCCGCATATATGATCTTTCTTCGTCCATAATGCATAGTATTTGCCTGATATGTACTTAGCCAAATATGTGGCTTGATTTGTGGGGATTTCATTTTCATTGCTCGAGGTCGGCGAGTGCTCGGTCCTCGGTTTCCCTCTTTTGATTTATGGGGATTTCGCTCGAGGTCGGCGAGTGCACGGTCCTCGGCTGTCCCTCTTTTATTTGTGGGGATTTCGCCGAGGCCGACGAGTGCACGGTCCTCGGTTGTCCCTCTTTTAATTTGTGGGGATTTCACTCGAGGCCGGCGAGTGCACGGTCCTCGGCTGTCCCTCTTTTATTTCTTCCTCTACTGCTTTGAGCGAGGAGTGGGGGTCCTTCTTTCAGGCTCGACCGAGGGGGTTGCTATTCCCTCGGTCGATAGGGAGTCCAGGAGGGAAACTGTCCGGCCTCTGGCGCTGGCGCGTCCCTAGACCTTGGGGGTCCCGTCGTCTATTTATGGCGCGGGCTAGGCTTTTGGTCGGTTACCGACGGCTGCCATTTCCCAACCCCAAGTGTGGGGATTTTGTCACCTCGACCATTCTTTCAGGCCTGTCGTAATGCGATTTAGCGCGAAGACGACGCGGTGAGCTTCCCATTTCAAGACGTGGGCCGTTTGCGGGCCCCTCGTCCTGGGACATCGTCGGCCATGCCTGAGTGTTTCGCTCGAAGGGGCCGGGAAGATGTGCTGTTTTGTGTGGCGTCGTCGGCCATACCTGAGCGTTTCGCTCGAAGGGGCCGAAGCGACATGCTTTGTTGGGTGGCATCCTTTACTTAAACTTTACAAGAAATAAGCAGAACACAATAGGTGCGTTGTTATGGCAACGACTTTTATTAGGGTCAGTGGCTCGAGGCCGAGGGGGGTAACCTTCTGAATAACTCGTACAAGAGTTAGCTTCCCAATGAGTTTCTGACCTTGGGGTGGGGGCTCTGCCGTCTGCACCCTCTTCGGATTGCTGGTAGAACTTCGCCGAAATGTAGGGCCCTCCGTATTTTGAGGGATAAGTCGTCTGTCGGCTTGCTGGTAGAACTTCACCATGGAGGCCCAGCCGTCGGCCGTGCGTCCCTTTGAGGAAGGACGCAGTCAGCGGATGTGACGCTTCTTCAGTTGGGGCTCCTCGAAGTCCTCGTCATCGCTGAGCTTCCCAATTTCATGCTTCTTCGTTGAGGTGTCCCCTTCCTGATTGCCGGTGGAGTTCCTTGGGGTAACTTTGACAAATTGGTGGAGTTCACCCCGTTGAATCAAGCGCTCAATGGCTTTCTTCAGCGCGATGCAGTCGTCTGTATTGTGGGAGGTGTTCTTGTGGTAACGACAATAAGTGCCACCCTAGTGGACGCCGTAAACTTCCGTGGCCGACCGGGGATCTTTAGGGATGAGACCTTGCTCCTCCGCATAGTCGAAGATGGTATCCACCGAGTGCGTGAGCGTAGTCCTTGGGACGTCCGTCCTCGGCTGCCATGGGCGCTCCTTCCGGTTTCGGCGGGCATGGCCCCCGGCCGAGGATGCGTTTGGAGCCGACGCCTCGTCTGACCTCTTTGATGGTTGGCCTACGTCCTTCTTGCGGGAGTGGAGCTCATCGGCGTCAGCGTACAAGCTCCCTCGTTGGAGTGCCTTGGTGTATGACCTCGGCGGGTCAGTGATGAGGCTCCTCGCATAGGGGCTACTGCGGAGAACGCCTTGGAAGAGGACGAGGAGGGTGCGCTCATCGGCACCTTCGACCTCGTCTGTCTCCTTCGTCCATCGATCGATGAAAGAACGAAGTGATTCATCGTGTTGTTGCTTGATGGAGAGAAGGTGGGAGAAATGTTTTCTCACGCGCTTCCTTCCGGCGAAGTGGGTGAGGAAGCGTTGGGCAAGATCCTTCCACGAATCTATGCTTCCTTCGGGGAGCGCGTTGAACCACTCGTACGCTGGCCCTTCAAGAGTGGAAAGGAACCAACGGCAGAGGTATTCATCTGATGCGTTCACCATCAGCATGTTGTTTTGATAGCGGCTGAAGTGCTCCTGAGAGTCAGAGCGGCCGTCATAGGGCTTGATGGCGTTCCCTCGGTACTTCTCGGGTATTGGGGCCGAGAGCACCCTCGTGGTGAAGGGAGTTTTTGTTCTGATTTGGATGATGGGGTCACCACGTCTGTCGGGCAGCTCCCTCTCCAGGGCGCTGACCTTAAGCATGAGCGCGTGGTAACCTGGACCCTCAGATGAGTTGGCCGTAGGGATGGTGGCCAATTGTCTAGCCTCCATCTGGGTCAGTCTCCTTTCCAGCTGGGCGATGACCTCGTCCCGAGGGTCCTTGGCGGCCGCAGTGGCGCCTTGCTGGTTGCGCATGCGAGCTTCTTGAGTCGTGTTGATTCGATGACACACATTGTCCTCGTGCAATTTTCCTTTGCCTTTGTTCAGGCGGGGCCGATCCGCTGTCCGGGATACGGACCCCAAGCTTTCCCTTGGTGAGCCAGGCTCACGTTCACCAATCCGTCCCGCCATCCTCTCCGAAGCAGGCTGACGACGCGTGTCACCCAGCCTATTAAAGGTTGAGGCTTTTCCACGCGCTGGGGCTGGTCCAGCTCGAAGTGGGGAAGCAGGGTGGGAGTGGGATGACGATGTGTCCTGGGGCACCACCCCTTCGTCATTGCCCAGCTTGATGGCCAACGGCTGGGGCTGAGGAGGTGGTGTAGTGTTCTCCCCAGCCCTTGGCATGAGTGCGCTGAGGACGGTGGGGTTCTGGGCCAAGCTGGCGGTGATGGCCGAGAGAGCGGCTTGGAGCTGAGGGTCAACGGCAGGAGAAGCCGGTTTCCCAGAGACGTTGTCACCCTTTTCTGCGTCCTCCTCGTGTTCCTGATGCTCTTGGGCCTCAGGGATGGCTTTGCCGAGGAGGTTACGGTTTGACTTAGTTCTTCCCATTATCAGTTAGTTGTGCTTGGTAGCGACGAAGGAGACTAACTTGATTGTTCTAGCTCTCAATGAAAGCACCAAATGATAAAGTATATTCTAGAGAGAAGTGAGAGCTAGAGAGAGAAGTAGTATATTTGCTTTGTATTAATGAATTCTGGACCCTTACAACTACTCCCAAGGGGAGTATTTATAGAGAAAATTAGGGCTGGGCTCCCAAGTCTTGGGCTTGGGAGGCCCATTTACAACAGGGCCACTAATGGGCCGGATACAAAGTGTATAGACATGATAAGTATAAAATCCTGTTCTAGAGGCTATCTATGGATGACGAGGGCATGGCCGACGAGGTCACCCGGTTCTCCTGACTTCTGGATCATATTCTGGGTGGCCTTCTTTCTGGCCGATGAGGGCATGGCCGATGAGAGCATGGCCGATGAGGGCACCCGGTTCTCCGGGCTTCTGGATCATATTCTGAGTAGACCTTTTTCTGGCCGATGAGAGCATGGCCGATGAGGGCACCCAGTTCTCCGGGCTTCTGGATCATATTCTGAGTAGACCTTTTTCTGGCCGATGAGGGCATGGCCGATGAGAGCATGGCCGATGAGGGCATGGCCGACGAGGTCACCCGGTGATCGTGGTACCTTCTGTTCTTCTGAGTATGTGGGTCCTGGGGCCAAGACCCATATACTCCATCATATATCTTATTGTCATTGATAAAAATTGTAATTTTGAAAAAACAATGAAGAAAACCATAATTGTTGAAAAGGGTGAAGTTTGAGTTTTTTTTTATAAAAGTGGAAGATATGATGAATTTGTGAATTTAATGATAGTTTGAGATAAAATAAGCTAATAATCCTATATTATATTTATTACTCTCTCGTTTCCGAAATTAAGTTTTTAGGTAGAATAGTAACTAAAGTTGGGTTTTCAAAAATGTCTTTGGGTTATTAAAATGTGTAGTGTCCAAATGGTGAAATGGGTATAATAAATGGTACTACGTAATGAATAGTCTCACGCCCCGAACCTACCCGAACACGTCAACAACTGTCGTACAGTCCGAATGGTCAACCATAGTCCAACAAAGTATTTGTACCATACTAAGCGTCATCAATATCATTCACACATAGTACATACATAAACAAACATAATGTAAAATATTACAAGTGTTCAAGCCACACTTGGCAAACATAGGCATACAAGGCCTCAAATAGTTTATTAGAAAATATTATCCATGAGCACTATTATCAATGTTTGAAAACAGAAACAGAGAAAGCCGAACCAAGTCTTCCCTCCAAGATCTTCCCAAAGCAACAGACACGGGTAGCCTCCCCGTGAGGTGACCTCCCCGTGAAGGGGAGGTCAGTACATTGAAACATTTGAAAAGTACAATGAAACCTACATTGTATATATTATCAATGTTTCAATATATAAAACCCTCAAATAGGGTGATATCATGATATAATGATAATTTCTCCTTACCCCTTATTATCTTTATAATAAGTTAATTCATTAATTTGTCGGCACACATGCCACTTTTAATATTCCATTTCATTCATCGTTCGCACGACACATCCCGTAGGTCTTATCAATCATACCAGACTTGTCATCGCTGTTGGAGGCCTCATCGGGTCCTCGGGCCGATACCCAACATCCCGCCTCTAGACTCATACCCATCATCCCGTAGGAAGGTAAAGGCCATTTGGGGTCCTATCTTAAGTGTTACCGCAATCAGTCATCTCGTAAGATCTCCGGTTCAGACTTCACTCATACACGTGATCAGGTTGCAAGTCCATGCTATCCAACCACGCTCTCTAGAGTCAGGAAGGGCCATGATCCTTACTTTTTACCATACTTCACCCGGCGGGAAATTAATCTGGATGGTCACTTAACTTTTAGTAAGCTTCAATTTGGTCACTCAATTTTAAATTGATCCATTTCAATCATTTAATTTTAATTCCATTACAAATTCATCACCCTCGGCATGTTATGTTGAGGGTAAAATGACGTGCACATCTCAGCCAATTATGAAAGACATAAACTATTTCTCTATCCTACACATCATCCACCTCATCTAACTGTAGGTAACCGGCCATACCCTGTTAATTTTTCACCCCTAACCTTTTTCCATTGTTATCGCAAAGTTAACTAGGCTTTGAGAGAAGGTAGAACATCACCAATGGTTTTCTGAAGTAGCTTCGAACTAGGAGCACGATGGAACGGCATCATCGCAGAGAATGAGATGAAGTACTGATATAGTGTACATGATCAAACTATCGTATTAATATATGGAGTATAATTCAAATACAAAAATAGAGAGAGATATGTAGTAATCCGCACTTGATATTTCAAATATGATTTATGCTTATCGTTTGTTCTCTATCTATAGGTTCAAAAAACTATACTACGACATTTATTTTGCAGTGCCCAGTTTTGAATATTTTCCATTGCATCTTCAATCATCCCAGCATTTATAAGGACAATGTTTATGAAAATGGAGTCATAAGTTATTTTGATTTCTGTTGCGCTGATAAATTATCAAAGATTGAGATTGATAACTGTTGGAAAAATGTGTTAAAAATTGCATTAAATGGTCATTTTGGGGCAATTATTTGAGTGGGATCCACTTCCGATTTGGGTTGGGTCAAAGTGGTTTCGGATTTTCCTTGTTAAGGGCTACAATTCGATATATGGTACACTCAAAACGGATAACGGGTGAATGAGAAATTGATTCTCGAAGTTCACTCGTTGAAATGGAAAAACAGGGAGAATGATGGGTTTCTAGTGTGTTTTATCCCACACCGAAAAACTCAAGGGATTTTCATCCACAGTGAAAATCCCTTACGCGCAGGGGGGGGGGGGTGCCGATCAAATCCCGAAACGGAGAAGAAAAACCGCGACTCGTGTGCGCGGGCGACCTGCGGACACGAATGTCGTCCGAAAACCTATAATTCAAAGATACGGTCTATTTTTTGTTTCTTCCCGTAACGTTTTATTTTTTCCCAGGATCAGAGTTGCTCGAACTCTCATGGCTTCGTACCAGAGACGCTCCAACTCTGGTGGCTTCGCATCAGAGTTGCTCCAACTCTGGTGGAGGTCTTCTGATAGCATCAGAGTTGCTCCAACTCTGATGGGGGTATTCTGATCGCGCACCAGAACTGCTCCAACTCTGACGGGGGTATTCTGATGGCGCACCAGAACTGCTCCAAGCCGTTACAGCCATTAAATGCCCAACGTTCTTGTCTTTTAATGCAACGTTAAATGGACAGTTTATGGATGATTCAATGCCCAACGGACTGGTCATTGATGTCCAACGTTCAAGTCCATTAACACCCCATTTAACACACAACAAATCCTCCTATAAAAGGCTGACAGGTTCTTTGCAACAAACATACGGTTTGACACAACGCACAATACTTTCCTCACGAATTTCTTAAGCTAAAAACACCTACAGCTACTCTGCAAAATTCCTTCTGTGTTCATACTTGGTTCTCGTTCGCTGAAACTCTTGTTTGTGTGCTCAAACATTAGTTCGTAGTCATCGTATCCTGGGAAACGATTGTTGCAACGCTCCTAGCATCGTGGGAGGCAACAAATACGTTTTAAGAAAATCTTGCGTAGCACGAGCTTTGACTAATTCTGCTTCATCTCCTTTCTTGTTTTTCTCTAGTCATTTTATTTAATTAATTTGTTTTAATTAATTTTCTTTATTTTCCGAAACACATCCAACAATCTTAAAACGTATTTGTTGAGCTTGTATCATACAGATACAATCTTAAAACGTATTTCTTGATTGTTCTACTGAGGTAAACAATCTTAAACCGTAGTTTGTCACTTTGGTGAACGAACTTATTTTTTTTGTGTTTTCGGAAAAACGTTAAAGAACGAAAATGACTTCTCAAGAAAACGAGATTGGTGTTGGGCAGAATGTTCTGAACGACAATCACTCTGAAAGTGGAGCACCGGTGAACAATGGTTCACAACGCGGTGCATCTACTTTGGCCAACCAAAGGGCTATCCCTATGGTGACCGTGCCAAGCAACTCTGTGGAGAAACTCGAGAAATTCAACGGGTTAAACTTCAAGAGGTGGCAGCAAAAGATGCTATTTTACCTCACTACTCTCGGTCTTGCTAGATTCTTGACCGAAGATGCGCCGGTAGCAACTGGGGGTGAGGTGGATGTGCAATCTTTCAACGCGGTTGAAGCTTGGAAGCATTCTGACTTCCTTTGCCGAAACTACGTGTTGAACGGGCTGCATGATGCTTTGTACGATGTTTATAGCAAATTAGCTACGGCTAAGGAGCTATGGAATGCTTTGGACCACAAATATAAAAGCGAGGATGCCGGCGCAAAGAAATTTGTTGTTGGTCGATTCCTTGACTTTAAAATGGTGGATTCGAAGACGGTCTTGAGTCAAGTTGAGGAGATGCAAATGATCTTCAACGAAATTCGAGATGAAGGAATGACAGTTAGTGAGTCATTCCAAGTGGCGTCAATTATTCATTTATTGCCGTCGGCTTGGAAGGATTTCAAGAACTGCCTTAAGCACAAGCGAAAGGAAATGAACTTGGAGCAATTGATCCTCCGTCTGCGGATTGAAGAGGATAACCGGAAGAACGATAGGAAACTCCCAATTGTTCATGGCGCCAAGGCCAACGTGGTGGAGCATGCAAAAGGCTCCAAAAATAAAAATAATGGGAAGAGCAAGCTCGGTCCCCAGGGAGGCGTTTCCAAGACGAATTTCAATGGAAAATGCTTCAATTGCAACAAGAATGGACACAAGTCCTCGGATTGCAAGGCACCACGGAAGAAGAAAGACTCCCAAGTCAATTTGGTGCAAGGTGGGCAAAAGGATGAAGACATCATCCTAGCGGCTGTGGTTACGGAAGTCAACCTCGTTGGATCCAATTCCAAGGAGTGGTTTGTGGACACCGGTGCAACCCGACACATTTGCTCGAACCGGGAGTTATTCACAACTTTTGAGCCATCAAATGGTGAGAAAGTGTGGATGGGTAACTCAGCTCATTCCGCGGTTGAAGGCATGGGCAAAGTGATCCTGAAGATGACTTCGGGCAAAGAGCTGACTCTCAACCAAGTGCTATTTGTTTCGGAAATACGCAAAAAACTGATTTCCGGTTCGTTGTTGAACAAGCATGGCTTCCGCATGATTTTTGAGTCGGACAAACTGGTTTTGTCCAAATCGAGAATGTATGTGGGAAAGGGATATACATGTGATGGGATTTTTAAGCTCAATGTAATGACTATTATTATTAATAATAATAAAATCTCTTCTGCTTACTTGCTTGAGTCTTCTAATGTGTGGCATGGTAGACTAGGACATGTTAATTTTAATTCTATACATAGATTGATTAACACGGAGCACATTCCTAAATTCAAAATTGATGTGAAGCACAAATGTGAAGTTTGTGTAGAAGTAAAACTAACGAAAACGTCTTTCAAATCGGTTGAAAGAAAAACGGAACCACTTGAATTAATTCATAGTGACGTTTGTGATTTTAAATCAATACAAACACGTGGCGGTAATAAATATTTTATTACCTTTATCGATGATAGCACTCGCTATAGCTACGTTTATTTATTAAAAAATAAACACGAAGCAATCGATAAATTCATTCTCTATAAGAATGAAGTGGAAAACCAACTTAATCGACGGATTAAAACGGTTAGGAGTGATCGAGGTGGTGAGTATGAAGCACCAAGTGGTGACTTTTGTGCTAGTGTGGGTATAGTACACGAACGTATCGCACCCTATTCACCTCAATCAAACGGTGTTGCCGAACGAAAGAATCGCACATTGAAAGATATGATGAACGCGATGCTAGTAAGTTAGGGCTTGCCACAAAATATGTGGGGCGAAGCAATCTTGACAAGCAATTACCTTTTAAATAAGGTTCCTCTGAAAAAATATGATAAAACTCCGTACGAGTTGTGGAAAGGCAGACGGCCTTCCTATCAATATTTAAAAGTGTGTGGGTGTCTTGCAAAGGTGCTTGTACCAACACCTAAGAAAATAAAAATAGGTCCAAAACCGGTGGATTGTATTTTTATTGGATATGCAAAAAATAGTAGTGCTTATCGGTTTTTAGTGTACGATTCGAATAATCCGGATGTACATAAAAACACAATAATTGAATCAAGGAATGCTTCATTCTTTGAAGACGTATTTCCATGCAAGTCCAACGAAGGGCCTAACACGTCAAAACGAACTTTTGACGTAGCTATGGAAAATACTAGCGAGGGCTCCGGAGAAGAACCCGAACCCAGACGTAGCAAACGTGCTAGAATTGAAAAATCCTTCGGACCGGATTTTCTCACCTACCTGGTAGAATTTGACTCGGATATTCTAACATGTATGGTAGAAAATGAACCGGATTTTCTAACATGTTTGGTAGAAAATGAGCCACGGACTTATACGGAAGCCGTGACGTCTACTGAAGGTCATATGTGGAAAGAAGTCATCAAAAGTGAGGTGAATTCTATCCTTAAAAATCACACATGGGAATTGGTTGATCTTCCTCCGGGAAATAAACCTTTGGGATCCAAATGGATTTTTAAACGGAAAATGAAACCTGACGGTTCCATCGATAAGTACAAGGCCAGACTTGTAATCAAGGGATACAAGCTACGTGAGGGCCATGATTACTTTGACACGTATTCTCCTGTGAAGAGAATAAATTCCATTAGGATGATACTAGCAATTGCCGCATTGCGGAAATTGGAAGTTCATCAAATGGACGTAAAAACCGCTTTTCTAAATGGCGATATAGAAGAAGAAATCTATATGGAACAGCCCGAGGGCTTTCGTGTTCCAGGCCAAGAAAGGAAAGTGTGTAAATTAATTAAATCATTGTATGGATTGAAACAAGCCCCTAAACAGTGGCACGGAAAGTTCGATCATGCAATGTTAATTAATGGGTTTAAAATAAACGAGAGTGACAAATGCGTCTATGTGAAGAGCACGGTAGACGGCTATGTCATTTTATGTTTATACGTGGATGATATACTCATCGTGGGTAGCAATAATCTAATGATTAATTCTACCAAAAGCATGTTCAATTCTAAATTTGACATGAAGGATATGGGGCTGGCCGATTTAATCCTTGGGATTAAAATAATTAGAGGACCTGACGGTCTTAAGCTAAGCCAATCCCATTACGTTGATAAAATCCTTACAAAATTTAATAAGGATGATTATCAAGAGGCAAGGACTTCATTAGATAAAAACGTACAACTTACCAAAAATCGTGGAGAGTGTATTTCTCAAGTAGAATACGTTAGGATTATTGGAAGCTTGATGTATCTCATGAGTTGTACCAGACCTGATATTGCCTTTGTGGTTAGTAAGCTAAGTAGATATACTAGCAACCCCGGTGATGAACACTGGAAGGCAATAATAAGGGTTTTGAGGTATTTACGTAAAACCCAAAATCTTGGACTGCACTATGGAAGATATCCAGCTGTACTTGAAGGGTATAGCGACGCTAGTTGGATATCCGACATAAAGGACTCTAAGTCCACAAGTGGATATGTTTTCACTTTGGGAGGTGCAGCCGTAACATGGAAATCCTCAAAACAAACGTTAATAGCTAGATCCGCGATGGAGTTTGAGCTAATAGCCTTGGATAAGTGCACTGAAGAGGCTGAATGGCTACGCCATTTTCTCGAGGATATTCCAAGTTGGGAGAAGCCTGTCCCTCCAATATGCATACATTGCGATTGTCAAGCGGCAATTGGAAGGGCACAGAGCAATCTCTACAATGGTAAGTCTAGACACGTGCGTCGTAGACATAACACCATTAAACAACTCCTCACAACGGGTGTTATCACTGTTGACTACGTGAAGTCAAAGGATAACATAGCGGATCCGCTAACCAAGACATTGGATAGAGAATTGTTGGAGAAGTTGTCACGAGGAATGGGACTAAAGCCCGTGAATTGAAAAGTTCTATAGTGGATACCCAACCTAGTTGGTCCAAGGGACAACTAAATTATAGAGTGAAGGATGGTCACTGTGGGGGTCCCGGACTCCTACCCACTCCTCGTTAAAACAGTGACTCCCGCACGAGGTTAGCAAAAACGTTTGCTTTAATGATTCTAAAATGTTTATCTACTCGATAACATTGGAAGAGTATGTGGGATACTCGTGAAAGAATCACCTATGTGAGAGAGAAGAGGGCCGCTTCAAAGGAGAACTGTAAAGGCTCAGTTCTTTAGAAACTCTTGCATAACCAGGACGGTGCCCCATGGCCAAAACGGGCACACCCATGAGAACGGAACAAAGTTGGAAGGTTCTTGTGTAAAGATAAGTCAATGTTTACACGACGGCAGTATAGTTCATGGACATCGAGTCTACTAGACAGTCAGTAAATAAACGTGACTTTACAACGGAAGGTTCAAAGGATAAAACCTACCTCTCCGTATGCAAGCATCATCCGGTGAACACAACGTGTCCTCCTATCTTCGTGTCTTTTTAAGTCTCGAAAATCAATTTTCATTCATGTGGGGGATTGTTGGAAAAATGTGTTAAAAATTGCAATAAATGGTCATTTTGGGGCAATTATTTGAGTGGGGTCCATTTCCGATTTGGGTCGGGTCAAAGTTGTTTCGGATTGTCCTTGTTAAGGGCTACAATTCGATATATGGTACACTCAAAACGGATAACGGGTGAATGAGAAATTGATTCTCGAAGTTCACTCGTTGAAATGGAAAAACTGGGAAAATGATGGGTTTCTAGTGTGTTTTATCCCACACCGAAAAACTCAAGGGATTTTCACCCCCTTATAAAGGGAAGCCTCTTTTAAGGAGTTAAGATTCCTAAGGGTAAAGGCTCTCTCTTACGCGCAGGGGGGGTGCCGATCAAATCCCGAAACGGAGAAGAAAAACCGCGACTCGTGTGCGCGGGCGACCTGCGGACACGAATGTCGTCCGAAAAGATACGGTCTAATTTTTGTTTCTTCTCGTAACGTTTTATTTTTTCCCAGGATCAGAGTTGCTCGAACTCTGGTGGCTTCGCATCAGAGTTGCTCCAACTCTGGTGGAGGTCTTCTGGTAGCATCAAAGTGTTGCAACGCTCCTAGCACCGTGGGAGGCAACAAATACGTTTTAAGGAAATCATGCGTAGCACGAGCTTTGACTAATTCTGCTTCATCTCCTTTCTTGTTTTTCTCTAGTCATTTTATTTAATTAATTTCTTTTAATTAATTTTCTTTATTTTTCGAAACACACCCAACAATAACATGGCAAAAGAATGTAATATAGTTCCATCAGAGGTGGATTTATTTTGGTTATTTCCAAAAGTGGGATATAGTGATGGGATTATTAGGAAGTTAGTGGATGATCTAGATGTGATTGAAATGGCAATGAAGGTAGGTGATCACGGGATTATGCATGTATATGTGAAGCATTTAAGTGAGAATGTTTCCAATGGTGAAGATACAACTGCCAGGGAGGTTGAAAGTTTATCACATGGCATGTATGAGAATGATGATGATGAAAAGGAGGAGAATAGTGAAACTGAAGCAAAAGAGAGTGAAATGAGTGATGATATTTATGAAGAGCTTATAGATAGTGACTATAATATCCTAGATGGAGAGGATGATGAACTTTTTGAACTATTTATGGATAAGGAAATAGAAGGAGATAGTTGGAGTCCAAATAAGGGTCTTGATTTGAATTCCACGTATAAACGCAATACCACATCAAATAAAAAGAGAAAGGTTAAACACATGTATGCAGAGTTTAATGCTGATAAGGATATGAAAGATCCTGAATTAAGTGTGGGGATGAGGTTTGGTTCTTTCAAAGAGTTCAAGGACGCTTTTAGAAATTGGTCTATAAAGAACCTTTTTCAAATCAAGTTTAGTCCAAATGATAAGAAAAGATGTCAAACAATATGCTCCAAGGGTTGTCCATGGTATATTTGGGCTTCTCCGGTAATCACAGACCCATCAACTATTAAGATCAAAAGTGCGGATTTTGATCATCTAATTGGCTTGCTCATACCTATTGCAACCAATTTTAGAGTTGATCCACATTGGTCTTTAAAAGGTTTCATTAACATGGTTAAAGAACAACAAAAGATGGATATTTCAAAGCAAAAGCATGAAGGGCTAAGTGTAAGGCTTTGGAAATCATTGGTAGTGACGCAACAAACCAGTATGCAATTTTACAAGAATATGTTGATGAACTCTCAAGGGCTAACTTAGGTAGCACTGTTAAGTTGGACTTAGATAATAGAGCATTCAAAGGAATATATATTTGTTTTGGTGCATTGAAAGAGGGGTTTAAAGCAGGTTGTAGGTCTTTAATATGCCTTGATGGTTGCTTCCTCAAGGGTTTGTATGGCGGACAACTCCTTGCAGCAGTTGGGATAGATGCAAATGATTGTATCTATCCAATGGCATATGTTGTGGTTCAGAGAGAAAGAAAGGTCACATGGATGTGGTTTCTAAAATTACTTGTTGAAGATCTAAACATTCAGAATATATAGCTACCATCGATGTTTCATGTCACATAGGCAGAAGGTATGTTCTTACTTCATTTTATTCTATTCAGTTTTATATAATTCTTTCTACTATATTGATCATCTATTCAAGTTTAATTGTCACACGCTTTCAAGGACTTATACCTGCTTTGGAAGATCTGTTTCCATATGCTGAACATAGATTTTGTGTTCAACACATGATAAGAAACTTTCAGAAGATCTTTCACTGAAAAGAGTTGAGGGACTTGTTGTGGAAAGCTGCAAAAGCGAATTATTTGAGTGCATTTGAAAAGGTAATGAAATACATTGCTGGAAAGTCCAAAGAAGCATATGATCGGATTAACAAATAGAATCCACATGAATGGTCCAGATCCCATTTCTCAAGTACCCCCGAGTGTGATATGTTGTTGAACAATCTAAGTGAGTCATTCAATGCTATGATTTTACATGCTAGAGAAATGGGAATTGTGGGTATGTTGGAAGAGCTTAGGACTAAACTAATGCGAAGAATTCACCAAAGAAGAGATTCCATGAAGAATGTGCATGGTATTTTATGTCCTAAAATAAAAAAAAAACTAGATAAAACTAAAGAGACATGTTTCATGTTTATGCAGGAATGGTCTCGGGATTCTAAGTTTCAGGTTTTTGGGTGTGGGACTTAATTTGTAGTAAATATTGTTGAGCGTACTTGCAGCTGCAGAAGGTGGCAATTAACTTCAATCCCTTGTGTACATGGGATTAGGGATGGCAATTTAACCCGACCCGGTGGATACCCGCACTGAACCGAACCGGTCAAAATGGGGAAAACTGCTTTGACTGGGTAACGGGTACGGGGCGGGGAATACCCGATTTATGTAAACGGGTAATGGGACGGTAATGAGTTTATACCCACCCACCCCGTTTAATTTGGATACGATTACCCGCACCATTACCCGACCCGCACAATTAACTTACATATTTTAATCGTTTATGTATTTATTACGTAATATATTAAGTATATATGAATAGTAGTACATTAGTATGTGACACTTATTCCCTCTAGTTTTTTGAAGAAAAAAATCAACTAATCGATTATCCTTTGCAATTCTGAGGAGTTGGTGCTCAAAGTTCACTATTTTAGATTTTTAATTTTCAATATCATTCATCATCATATCCTTCCTTTGTTAACTTCTACAAGATTTATTTTCTTCACATGTTGATTATTTGATTTTCGTGATTTTCCATACACAATTTTCACATTGTGACTCTCTTAATTTTTCAACCAATAACTTTCATAAAGCTCACATATGAGTTTAAAGTCCAAATATTGGGAAACATTACTCCAGATTGCTTTAATTTATGTAATTGCTAATAATTTTATAGAGGTGTATTGGATGGATGATTAGATTAATTTTGATCGGTTGCTCTAATTTATATCAAGTTTTAAATTTAAATTATGAGGTTTCTAAAATAGTATTTACAAGAATACCTAAATCATAGTATTAGAAGTACATTTTTTAGAAATAATTCCAAATCTATAATCAAAATAAAAGTTGTGGACAAAAATGTCACTCTAGTAACTTTAGTGCTTATAATTTTATTCAAATGTTATATCGTAGTGACTATAAAACTTACTCCTGGTAACTTATAGTCACATTTATGTCCATATATTTTGTATTAGTAATACTTTAGGAAAAAAACTTCTCATTTTCATTATGTTACTTGTATACATTATTATTCTTAAATTTAGATGTTGATTTGTTAAAAAAAGATTCATAATTTTGAATCTAGACATATATAATTTGTGAATATTAGGTTCAAACGATTGTAATTTTTTGTGATGTTTTAAAAAACTTTATCTATGGTGCTATTTAATTTTGATTTTTTAAATTTAGGTGGTCAATTATAAGCAGTTAATCATCATTTTAGGATTTATACTTCGTACTAATTTTGAAGAAAAAAACATTATCTTTTAATAAAACGGTTACCCGCGGGGAAAACTGTTACCCGCGGGTAAAAAAAACCCGACGAGTAACGGGGCGGTTTCGGGGGAAAGTATTATCAAACAGGACGGTACGGGTAATGGTATACCTGACCCCGAACCGCCCCGTTTCCATCCCTACATGAGATAATGGCTATTCACTTCAACAATGAATTACCAGAAAAAATATGTAGGTGAGTGTTATCACATTGAAACAAATACTAAGATATATTCTCACTACATTACTCTGATGAATGGGAGGGATATGTGGCCTAGAAGTGATCAACCTTCTGTAATCCTACCAAAACTTCCTGAAGTTAAAAATGGAAGAAAAGCAAAGTTAAGAACAAAGGATCCCGAAGAATTAGCGAGCGCTAAAGCTAAAAGTAGTCTCTAAGAGATGGACTATTGTCACTTGCAGTATCTGTGGGGAAAGAGGTCATAATAGAAGAATTCATGGAACCGAGATTCAAAATGCACCTAAAGTCAACAGACCACCTAAGTTGCAAGTAAGTTGTTGGTACTAACATTACTCCATGTAAATATGTGACATTATCACCGAGGTTTTTTTCTCTTATGTTCAAAGCTTTAAGGTTTAGGCTTGCTGTTGGGGTTTCATTTCAAATCTGAAAGAGCTCGGGCTCCTACTTCAGGTTCCTCTTTATGATGGTATTTCACCTGGAGTAGAATAGACTTTTGGATTGAAAGTATGAAATATTTGATTTTGAAATCCAAGGGGAATAAAAGAAGGTCTAGGACTTCCGTTCACTAAACCATTTCACTATGAGTATGAAGCACGAAGGCTGGATGAGTGGACGAGTCAATCTAATTAGTATGCGGATTCCAGCTGCATGGTACTTTTTTAGGCTTACATGGAGTTAAAAAGTATACTCATTTGAGCAGGGTACTATGTGTTAAAAAATTACTCCCTCCGTCCCGCTAACAATATGACAAGAGGGAGTGAAATGCAAACTAATAATTAGTGTTGTATGTGATTGATATTGAATTGATAAAGTAAGAATAAAGTAAGAATGATTTAGAGTCACACAAAGTTTACCAAATTTGGCATGGGACAATCTTAGTGAGACGAATCAAAAGGGTAAAATGGGACAAACTTAGTGGGACGGAAGGAGTAATACAGAAGCACCATGTACCACATTTTCTTTTCCAGAACGTCTAAGTTATACTCATTTGAGCCAGATAAATCCCAGTAAAGAAACCCTTATTTTCTATACGAATTGACCTAATGAATTCATCCATTCCAACTTTCAATATGGAACTAGTAATTGTCCTGCTATATAATTTTCAGTGACCTCAAGATCGAGATTTGAAAAGAGTTGTTGTGGACATTTTTTTATTAAGATGAAATCGGGTGAAACTTCTTCTTTCTCAAGCAAATCTGGTGTGTGAATACATAGTGATGGTCCCAGGTAGGGTAAAAGTCTAGGGGGGTGAATAGACTTTTAAATCTTTTTCAACTTTTAAAATGTTTTTCTCTCTAAAGAGTTAATCTATAATCTTTTGAGAGATTTATAGATGTACATCAGAAGTCTTTACCCTTTGTGTAATTAGTGTATAACCACTTTCTAACTTGGAGAAGGTTTGACTTAGATAGCTAGCAGTTGGCTTGGCAGTTGGCTTAGCAGTTGGTTAGGTAGCAGGGAATTGCTGAGGCAACTGCTGGCGAAATATTGACTTTATGACGGAAGGGATTATGGAATATTGTTTAGAATGATGGGGGTTGTCTGAAGAGGTGCTTTAGTGAGAGTAAAGCAAAGTTTTACTGGAGCAGTGGTTTTGGCAGTTGGGTGGTAATGAGGGAACTGCTGAGCCACCTGCTTAGGTTATAAGAAGATTTTTCAGAGATCAGTTTGAGAAAAACTTCTTATTGATGATGTTATGAGAGTCTGGTGATGTTGAGATGTTCAAGGGAAACAAATGTTTATGAGCAAAGGGCTCAGCAGTTGGGTGGTTTTCAGGGAACTGCTGAGGCACCTGCTATACTTAGAAAATGAATTCCTGGAAACTGATAGAACATGCCTTTTAGTGATATTGATGCACGTCTCTTGTGTGAAAATAGTCTCAAAGAAGGTAAGTAATCAAGCAGTATGATAAGCAGTTGGGTCAGTTAAGACAACTGTTTAGGATTCTGCTGGCAAACTTCAATCTTTTTGTGAGAAGTGCTAAGTGTGTGCTTTGTTGAATAAATGTAAATCAACACACAGTGTATCCTGGTTCAGAAGTGGTGTAATCCTCCTACATCTAGTCCCACCCTCTTTCAGATGAATTTCGCTAAAGTATTAAGCCCAATACACTTAGTGTCAATCTAGCCTTTACAACACTTAGGTCTAGATTGAAGATTTTTCACAAGGAGTATAACACCACTCAAAGTTACTCACTCCTTAAACTTTTCTCAGATAATCCAGTGGGGATTAAAAGGTACTCTATCTATCTCACCACACTGTAGGATCCGAACAACTGTTATGTTAAGTGTTTACAACAATATTTGATTTGATAACAAGAAAGTTCTAACCTCCCACTAGGATCTAAACTTCTAAGATTTGGCAATTAACTCTTGTAGCTAAGAAGTTTAGAGAAGCAAGAGTCTAAGCAGAGAGTAAAGTATAGAATATCACTTTCTCTTTTGCTAGATATCTCATGAATGCTCGATGTAATATTTCTCTACTCAGAATGCTCAAGCTTAGTTAGAAACTTTCGTTTCAGCCTATATTTATAGGCTTCTCCTTTGGATTAATCTCATTCGTTGGTTAGGATGAATTAATCTCTGGCGTTGAAAGTTGACAAGGACGACTTGTACATTTGTCTTCTTGTGCTGGAGCTGATTTCGAGTGATTCCTTTGTCTTGCATTATTTGGCCGCTTAAACTTCACTTCAGGAGACAGTCCTATGTATGTGTACACTGCTCCGGACCCCTGTACGTATTTGGCATTAAATGCCGGTCAAATTTGTCTTCAATCATACATATTCAATGTATGTAATATTCAGGTATCTTAAAATGTGACTTTTAATTAATCTTTGGACTGAATAATATATACCGGTAGGATAAAAATATCCTATTAAGGTAAATAAAAATTACCTTATTGCATTTTTATTTTTTCCGGTAGTATTTCATTAGTCTCAAAAATTGTACATCTATTTTTGTCACACTTTTGAGTGTTAATACAAGAATAAAACTGAGACACAATGTACACGTGTTAAGTATAGTGGCATCATCAAAATCTATCAAAATTGTGTACTAACACATAGGAAGAAAGAACCGGAGATGACTGAAGGTATTGCAGCCAGGGTGGAGCCTGAGGACCGGATAAAGGCGTTGGGGTTCGGCATATTATTTTAATGATTTATTTTATGAAAACTAATTAGATGGGAATGTGATGGTTAAATAAGGTGGCAACTTATAGTGCTTACTATGAAAGAGAACATGCACATAATTAAACACATCACTATTCCGGCAAGTAATATGCTGGAGATGATTAATTTGCAACTAAATGTGTAGTTAAATGATCAAAATAAATCAAATTAAAGTAATGTGACCAAATGGAAACTTATATAAAAGTAAAGTGATTAATCAGGTTAATTTCTCTCACCCGGCTATCCTCAAGGACTACCGAAAACACCCGTAGGTCAATCCTATGTCTAGGATCAATTTATCAATTAATTTATCTTGAGTAGTCTTCCAAGCCTACCCCTAATCTCTTAGAGTTCATACAACTCTACTTCATTAATTAAGTCACCTTAAAGTATCTCTTAGGACCACTTAAGACACAAAATCTCACAATCCAACCTTAGGATCAATTCTAATAAAACCCCATCTTAATGCCCTGGCTAGTATCTTAATACTAGCCGGATTAATCTTAGTACAATCAAGTTCTCAATTCAATCATGGTCATATAGACAATTCAAACTGATTTTCCAATCAAGATATAATTTATATCAATTCACAAAATATCACTTTTAATCATTCATATAACCCTTATATGAAGTGAAAGTATATTTTAACATAAAGCTTCATAGCAAATTTAACTAGCATGTCGTCATCATTTTCTAAACACATAATCATACATAAGTTACTCCTAAATTTGTATATCATGCTTTCTTCCTCATAGATCAGTCTTCTCAATTTAGGCATTATTAATCATTAATAATTCATGAAAAACACATTTAATTACCTTATGTAATCTTATGAAATCAACTCACTAATTATAATCAATATAATCACTCAACTAGTTGCCCTTGCGAAGCCCCTTGATTTGTCCCCGTTCTAGGCCGATCGAAAAGTGAACTAGTTGGCAGCAGGTGAAAGCCGTGCAGCTTTTTGCTTCTGCAGGTCGTGACAGTCTCTTTTAAGTGGCGGTTTTCGGTGATTTCAACTCTTATCGATTCCACAACGCTTCCAAGTTAAATACCAAAACTTTATATCATTATTTTACACTTTTAAACGTGCAGAACTCATTGTTTAATCCACAATATGATTTCTTTAAAATCATATGAATATAAAACTAGTTAATGAACACTTGTTGATTTCTTGAGATTTCCTTTCTTCTTGCTTCCTTCAAGCTATGGATTTTTGTGAAAGACTTTTCTAGAGCTTCTCTATCTTCTTGGCTTGTGCGAATGGTATAAAACGCAGTTAACTTCAAAAAATCATTTGACGACCTTCCGAATTGAGTTTTTAGCTGACTTTTTGTGTAGATAAACTATACTTGATGAAAAACATGTCATAAAAATTTCATCAAAAAAGAGTCACGCTGAGGCCGAGGGCCGTTGTGATGTTGAGGCCGAGGGCCGTTGTGATGTAGAATCACGTTGAGGTCGAGGGCCGTTCGTGATGTAGAGTCTCGCTGAGGTCGAGGGCCGTTGTGACGTTGAGGTCGAGGGCCATTGTGATGTAGAATCACGATGAGGTCGAGGGCCATTCGTGATGTAGAATCACGTTGAGGTCGAGGGCCGTTCATGATGTAGAGTCACGCTGAGGCCGAGGGCCGTTTGTGACGTTGAGGCTGAGGGCCGTTGTGATGTGGAATTACGCTGAGGCCGAGGGTCATTGGTGATGTAGAATCACGTTGAGGTCGAGGGCCGTTCATGATGTAGAGTCACGCTGAGGCCGAGGGCCGTTTGTGATGTGAAATCACGCTAAGGCCAAAACCGTTGTGACGTAGAGTCATGCTGAGGCCGAGGGCCGTTGTGATGTTGAGGCCAAGGGCCATTGTGATGTGGAATCACGCTGAGGCCGAGGGCTGTTGGTGATGTAGAATCACGTTGAGGCCGGGGGCCTTTCGTGATGAATAATCAGGTTGAGACCGAGGGCCGTTTTGTGATGTAGACTCATGTTGAGGCTGAGGGCCATTCCTGGATAGTTCTGGGAGGCCGCGTGTTAGTCCTCTGGGTGTATGTTCCTTCTTTTAAGCTTCGGCCGAGGGGGTTCCTTCCCCGCCTCGGCCGAAAGGGGGTCCAAGTGATCCGTCCGGGGGTTCGTCTGTTAGTCCCCCGGCGCTGGGCCGTCCCTTGATTGTGTCAGGAGGTCGTATGTTAGTCCTCCTGACGTGTGTTCCTTCTTTGAGGCTTCGGCCGAGGGGGTTGCTTCCCCTCCTCGGCCGGAAGGGGGTCCAAGTGATCCGTCCGGGGGTTCATCTGTTAGTCCCCCGACGCTGAACCGTCCTTTGTCCTTGGGGGGTCCCGTCGTCTATTTACGGCGCGGGCTAGGCTTGGTCGGTTTCCGATGACTGTCGTTTCACCCCCAAGTGTGGGGATTTCGTCACCTCAGCCATTCTTTCAGACATGTCGCTGTGCGTTGCGTACCGGTGACGTGGTGAGCATCCCGCTCCAAAAACGCGGGCCTTTTGCAGGCCCCTTGTCTTTAGACATCATCGGCCATACCTAGGCATTTGGCCTTGAAGGGGCCGATAAGATGTCTGGGTTGTGTGGTAGTTTACTTAAATCCATAGAAATAAGCGGAATACAAGGGGTGCGTTGTTTTGACAATGGCTTTGTTAAGATAAGTGGCTCGAGGTTGAGGGCTCTAAGCCGAGGGGATGATAATGTGCCTCGAGGTCTAGGGCTCGAGATAGAGACCGAGGCCAAGGGCGAAGAACATGATTTAGCGGAGGTGGCGCTTCTTCGGCTGGGGCTCCTCGAATTCCTCGTCGTCGCTGAACCTCCCAATTTCACGTTTCATCGTTGAGGTGTCCCCTTCTTTCGTATCGGTGTTCTCCCCGACATTTTTCATTGGTGCATTTTTTATGAATTGGTGGAGCTCACCACGTTAAATCAAAAGCTCAATGGCTTTCTTTAGCGAGACACAATCGTCAGTATCGTGGGAGGTGCTTCTGTGGTAACGGCAATAAGTACCGCCCTGGTGGACGGCGTAGATCTCTCTCGCCGATCGAGGGTCCTTCGGGAAAAGGTCCCGCTCTTCCGTCTAGTTGAGGATAGTGCTCACCGGGTGCGTGAGGGGAGTCCTCGGCATGTCCAGCCGAGGGCGCCATTGGCGGTCGTTCTGGCCCTGCTGGGTGTGGCTTCCATGGTCTCGACCCCCGACCGAGGGTGCATTCAGGGCCAGCGTGTTGTTTGTCTTCTTCGAGGGCTGACCTCCATCCTTCTTGAAGGAGTGGAGGTCATCGACGTCGGCGTATAGGCTCCCCCGCTGGAGTGCTTTGAGGTATGATCTTGGGGGGTCGGTGATGAGGCTCCGTGCATAGGGGCTGCTGCGGAGAACCCCCTGGAAGAGGACGAGGAGGGTACGCTCATCGGCACCCTCGACCTCGTCTGTCTCCTTCATCCACCGGTCAATGAAGGACCGAAGTGTTTCATCAGGCTGTTGCTTGACGGAGAGGAGGTGGGAGAAGTGCTTTTTCGCGCACTTCCTTCCCGCGAAATGGGTGAGGAAGCGTTGGGAAAGATCTTGCCATGAGTCTATGCCCCCCTTGGGCAACGCGTTGAACCATTCGTACACCAGTTCCTCGAGATTGGAGAGGAACCAACGACATAAATATTCGTGAGATGCATTGACCATCAGCATGTTGTTTTGATATCGGCTGAAATGTTCTTGGGGGTCGGCGCGGCCGTCATACGGCTTCATAGTGCTTCCCCTGTATTTCTCGGGTATTGGGGCCGAGAGCACCCTGGTGGTGAAGGGGGTCTCGGTCCTGACCTGGATGATGGGGTCACCGCGCCCCTCAGCGAATTCCCTCTCCAAAGCAGTGAGTTTGTTCATGAGGGCGTCAAAGCCGGGATTCCTCGATGAGTTGGCCGTAGGAGTGGCAGCCATTTGTCTTGCTTCCATCTCAGCGAGCCTTCTTTTAAGTTGGGCGATGATTTTGTTCCGAGGGTCCTCGACGGTCGTGGCGGCGCCGGGGGCCTGGTTACGAGCCGCATTGATGTGGTGGTGTGCGTCCTCCTCGTGTAGCTTGCCTTTGCCTTTGTCAAGACGAGGCTGATCCGCTGTCCGGGATACGGACCCAAAGCTCTCCCTCGGTGAGACAGGCTCACGTTGACCCATCCGACCCGCCAGCCTCTCCGATGCTGGCCGACGATGCGCATCCCCTAACCTATTGAAGGCCGAAGGTCTACGCACTGGGGCCGGTCCGGCTCGGAGAGGGGAAGCATAATCGGAGCGGGAGGCTGTGTCCTGAGCCCTGACCCCCTCATCGTTGCGTATATTCATTACCAACGGATGAGGACGGGGCGGAGAGAAAGGGACGGTGTTCCCCTCGGCATGGGCCGGGGGCAGTACTAGAGTTCCAAAGGCTCCGGGATTCTGGGTGAGCGTGTGGATGAAGGCAGATAGGACCGATTGCATATCGGCGGTGAGGACCGGGGGCTCACCTGAATCTCACCCCGATCTTTCCTTTGGGCCTCGATGCCGAGGCAAGCATCGAGAACGTTCTCTCGGAGCTGAAGGGGCAGGTCTGCAGTGGCCTGCACTATTTTGGCGAGGGCTCTGCCTTCGGGAGCTTTGTTGGAGACCTCGGCAGTGTCAATCCCGAAGGCTTTGTTGGAGGCTTCGGTCTTGGATTGGGCACGAGTCGCTCTTCCCATTTTGATGAGTGTTTTTGTTTTTCCGAAGGGGAGGGTTTCTTACTTGATTATTCGACCTCTCAACGAGAGCACCAAATGATGGATAGTGTACCCGGGGGTAGCTTATCCGAGGGGTTATTACGGTGAATAACCTAGAGAGAAGTCAGAACAAGTAAGTAAGAGAGAGAGTCAAATGTATTAAATGAACTCGTTCTCCTTTACAAGGTTAATAAGGGCTGCTATTTATAGCATCTATAAATGCGATGAGAGTACATGTTGGTCCCGGTTATACTGGATACAGTCTAGAGGGGGGGTGAATAGACTGTATTGGTTTTTAGCTTTTTAAACTAAGTACCAGATTTACAGAATAGCCTGTTCTGTTGAAAGAACAGACTGGCAGCGGATGGGGTTCTGGTAGGGAGTTCTGTTAGCCTCAGAGAAGCAAAGGCAGTAGGCCTTCTGTTAACTCGTAGAACAAGTTCTGCTGAACACAGATACCAAGTCCAAGGAGTTATACAGTTCTAACTAAATGCAATTATTAAAAGCAGTAAGTAAACGACACCAGGGATTTTTATAGTGGTTCAAGGAACAACTCGTTCCTCTAATCCACTGTTCCACTAAGCTGTAAAAACTGCCGTTTTGTTGTAGGCAGCATAGGCTAGAAAGATTCTGATGGCTTCAAGTCTGGCAACTGGTGCAAAAGTCTCATCAAAATCTATTCCTTCTTCTTGACAATATCCTTTAGCTACTAGCCTTGCTTTGTTCCTTACAATGTTGCCATCTTCATCTGCTTTGTTCTTGAATACCCATTTGGTTCCAATGACATTCTGGTGCTTTGGCCTAGGAACAAGTTCCCATACTTTGTTCCTTTCAAACTGAGTGAGCTCTTCTTACATAGCATTGATCCAATCTGAGTCTGCAAGAGCTTCTTCAACTGTCATAGGTTCCATCTGAGATATATAGCAGGCAAGCATTGCTTCTCTCCTTGATGTGGATCTGGTTTGAACTCCACTTCTGATTTGACCAATCACTTGGTTAGGAGGATGATCTCTTAACCATGTTAGGTCTGGTTCTGTCAGCTGCTGTCTTGGTCTCTCTGGTTCCTCATCTTCAGAGTCTTCATCTTCATTCAACAGAAGGGGGTTTGGTGCAGGTATTGGAAATGCAGGGTTGTCTGCCACCTCTTCTGTTGGTTCTGGAGTTCTGTCTTCTATGCTGACTTCCTTGAGAATCTCTGTTACCTCTTTAACAGAGATACTTTCATCAAACTTCACATGTATGGATTCTTCAACATGTAGGGTCCTTCTGTTGAGTACTCTATAGGCTTTACTGGTGTTTGAATAGCCTATAAAGACTCCTTCATCAGCCTTTTCTTGAAATACTTTCAGATGCTCCTTTCCATTGTTAAGGATGTAGCACTTGCATCCAAATACATGAAAGTAGCTGATGTTAGGTTTTCTTCCCTTCCAGAGTTCATAAGGGGTCTTCTGGTGATTTTTGTTGATCATGCTTCTGTTCTGGGTATAACATGCAGTGTTGATTGCTTCAGCCCAATATCTCATAGGCAATCCAGATTCTGCAATCATTGTTCTTGCAGCTTCTTTTAAAGTTCTGTTCCTTCTTTCTGCTACGCCATTCTGTTGAGGGGTTCTGGCGGCAGAAAGTTGATGAAAAGTTCCATTCTGATCACAGAAGTCCTTTATGACTTGGTTGACAAATTCAGTTCCTCTGTCTGATCTGATTGTCTTCACTTTCAAGTTCTTCTCAGTCTGAAGTTGCTTTAACAGAGATGGCAACTTCTGAAGAGTTTCATTTTTCTTTGATAGAAAAACAGTCCATGTATATCTGGAGTAGTCATCAACCATGACTAAGGTATATTTCTTGCCACCAACGCTTGGAGTCTCAACAGGTCCAAATAAATCCATGTGAATCAGATTTAGAGGACTTGTAGAAAGATCTCCAGCAATGGGTTTGAAGGAATTCTTCACTTGTTTGCCTTTCTGACATGCACTGCAGAGGGTCTCTTTCTTGTACACAATGTCTGGTAGCCCTTCTACAATGTGGTCTCTGGCCAGTTTGTTGATTGTTTTGAAATTCAAATGGTTGAGCTTTTTGTGCCAGTCCCAGCTCAGTTTTGAATCTCCCTTGGCTATCAGGCAAACTCCATCTTTTGCAGTGTTCCAATCAACTACATAGATGTTCTTCTTCCTTGATGCTGTAAGAACCACTTCCTTTGTTGTCTCATGCTTCACATAGCAGAAGTCCTTTGTGAATTCAACAGTGTAGCCTTTGTCACAGAATTGGCTAGCACTTAGCAAGTTGAACTTCAATCCTTTGACATAAGAGACATCATCAATGATTATCTGGTTCCTGATCAGCTTTCCTCTTCCTTTTGTTTGACCTTCTTTGTCATTACCTCCAAAGGTAACTCTAGGTCCTTTGCATTTCTGGAACTCTGTTAGGCAACTTCTGTCACCTGTCATGTGCCTGGAGCATCCACTATCAATAAACCATTCTTGTTCAGAGATGGCTCCAGCACACAGTTCCTGCAAGATCAAAAGAAAGATTTAGGTACCCAAGCAATGCTGGGTCCTGGGGGGTCATGGAGTCTAGGTAGTTGGTACCATTTTGGTCTCATCAAGTGAAACCTTGGTGGGTGGTACCCATTGTCCACCTGGTAGTTATAGTAAACTGAAGTGTGATTCACTTTGGGCAGATGCTTGTGAGGGTCATGCTTCCTGTTTACATATTTTTTCATAGCTTTCTTTGTTGGAAAGAAGTCCCATATACTATCAAGAGCAGAGGGACGGTTAACCTTGGGCTTCTGAAGTTGACCAGCCAACCTCTTCTGCCTGAAGTTAACTTTCTCTTGATATTTGCCCTTCTGGTGATCATTTCTGGCACGATTGACATGAGGTTGTCTGTCAATGAATGGTCTTTTATTTTTGTTATTTTGAAAAGCTCTTCTGTTGTTAGGTTTTCTGCCAGGTTCATTATTTTTCAAAAAGGGTTTCTGTTGAACCTTTATCTTACCCTTTTCTGGTCTGACTTCCTCATGAACAACCTTGGTGCCAGATACACCAGCTTGACAGATGGGGCTAGAAATCAGTGGCTCTATGACCTTATCTGCCTTAGCAACTCTGGTGCTAGGCATTACAGAAGGCTCACCTGATTCTGTTGAGCCATAACCAAGACCAAAACCAGTGCCAATCTGTTGATCAAGCACAATCTTTTCCATGGAAGACTGGGCCTTCTGGTAAGCTTTGTACTTAATCTCGAGAGGCTCTATTTCTCTTATTCTCTTAAGAAGAGAAACATTTTCAGTCTCCAGTTGATCTCTTTCCTCAATTAGAAGATTGATTTTGATCTCAACCTCCTTCTTTAAGTCAAGAATTTCAGCTTTCAACTTACTGTTTTCTTCTGTTACAGAAGAATAAGTGGCTTGTATGGCCTTAAACTCTTCCCAAAATTCTGACATTGAATCAGAATCAAAAGCTAAGCCTACCGAAGAAAAACTAGATTCAGAAGTAGAGGTTACCTCATCATCAGAATGAGCCATGAGGCAAAGGTCTTCTGTCTCAGTATCAAGGCAACAGAAGGCCTCATCAGAATCTGAGTCAGAGCTGGATTCTGTTTCTGACAGAGGGTCTTTCTCCAGCTGTTCTGTCACAAGTGCCTTTCTTCTTCTGGAGTTGTCCTCGTACTTCTTCTTTTCTCCATCCTGTCCTTGCTTCTTGGACACTCTAGGATGTGGACAATCAGCCTTGAAGTGACCAGGTTGTCTGCAGTTGTAACAGAGAAGCTCTCCACTGCTTTCTGTTGATTTGACCTTTTGGTATGGCTTTCTGTTGAAAGATGGACTCCTTCCATCTTTGGGATTCTTCATAAACTTTTTGAATCTCCTGGCAAAGGCAGCCATATATTCATCAGATAAAAGTACTGAAGGGTCAAAATCATTTACCTTAGATGTGCTGGCAGTGAGGGCTGTAGTGGTCCTCTCTTCTGGTACATCTTCCTTCTCTTCAATCATTTCAAACTCATGAGCTTTGAGATCTGAAATGAGCTTATCAGTGGGATAAGTCTTTACATCCTTGCTGGCTTGGACAGCAACTACCTTCATCTTCCATGCTGAGGGCAGTCCCCTCAACACCTTCAGGTTGATCTCCTTGGTTGTGAGATCCTTGCCAAGCTCAGAGATCTCTCCAGTGAGAGTGAGAAGCCTGTCATACATCTTGGAGATGCTTTCACCAGGGAGAAGTTTGAAGTCATCAAACTTCTTGTTGGCTATGGTTAGTTTGTTGTCCTTCTCTTGCTCATCACCAGCTCCAATGAGCTCAAGAGTATCCCAGATTTCCTTAGCAGTCTTGCACTTCTTGATTCTGTTGAAGTACCTATCATCAATGGACTTGTAGAGGATGTCCTTGGCAATATTGTCTAGGTTGTACTTTCTCCTCTCTTCAGTGGTCCATTCTGACTTGGCTTTGCTGATCATCTGGGGTCTGGTGTTGTCTATGGCATGTTCAGGGTTGACCTTCTGGAAGCTAGTGAAGGGGCCAATATCTAGAACTTCCCACATCTCATCATGCAGGGCACAGAGATGTGCTTTCATCCGGATCCTCCAGTCATCAAACTTAAGATCTGAAAACATAAGATTCTTGGACAAGGAGTGATCCATTATATCAGATAGAAATGAGGTAAAACAGAAAAACAAGTGGATCTTTGTTCAACAAATAACCTAAAAGATTATTAGAACAAGGAGGCTCTGATACCACTTGTTGGTCCCGGTTATACTGGATACAGTCTAGAGGGGGGGGGGTGAATAGACTGTATTGGTTTTTAGCTTTTTAAACTAAGTACCAGATTTACAGAATAGCCTGTTCTGTTGAAAGAACAGACTGACAGCGAATGGGGTTCTGGTAGGGAGTTCTGTTAGCCTCAGAGAAGCAAAGGCAGTAGGCCTTCTGTTAACTTGTAGAACAAGTTCTGCTGAACACAGATACCAAGTCCAAGGAGTTATACAGTTCTAACTAAATGCAATTATTAAAAGCAGTAAGTAAACGACACCAGGGATTTTTATAGTGGTTCAAGGAACAACTCGTTCCTCTAATCCACTGTTCCATTAAGCTGTAAAAACTGCCGTTTACAAAGCCTTAGTCCTAGAACTTAAGAAGCACTCCACGTCTTCTTCAAGCCTAGATGTGTCCTGGGATGCACTGCATGGCTTCCTTTAACACTGGTCCTTTCACTGAGTTTCCTTGAAGTATCACCACTTCACTACTCCAGTTATTTGGACGTCCTTCTTGTAGCAAGAAGAGTTTCTGTTGAAACTGGGGTTCCTCCAACTAGCTTCGTTACAAAATATTTGTATGTGATGAGCTTGAAGAGTTGAAGAACACTTGGAACTTTGCTTGAGTTGGAAAGAGTAATTTTCCAACTTCTGCCTTCTCTTGTAGAAGATAATGAGTTTGAATCTCAAGGAGGCTTTTTGCTTTTCAGAGTTTGAATATCTTGTATGAAGAGTTGTAGCAAAGTTGCAAAGTTATCTGGTTGTTCTTCGTAGTGTATCTTTTATACTGAGGTTGTCTTCCCGTTGGAGGAGTAGGAGGACAACTGCATTTAATGCGCGATCAGTTGACTTGACTAGTAGAGCCCGATAAAGTTGGCGGGTTACTATTTTGGGATAAAGTATTCCTGATATTGCGGCCAATCATCTGCAATTACTCTACGTAGCATGGGGTGCATTAAATGAGCATTTAATGCATGCACTGTAGCTTTTCCGTTTCATACTCCTAGCCGTTGAAGGAATCTTTTAGTTGACTTCCCGGTTCTTTGAAAATCTTCTAAGTGTCAGACCTTCTGGTGTCTTTGTCTGAGAGTAGAACAGAGGAGGTCTGGAGCACTTCTGTTGGGAGTTTCCAACAGAGACCCAGAAGGGTTTCTGTCAGAGTCAAGACTAACATAGATCCTGAGGACTTCTGTTCTGGAGCAGAGAACCAAAGGTCCTCTGTTTCAATAATGCTTTAAGAGGGTCTTCTGCTCTTGGAGCCCTTCTGCTCTTGAAGGTCTTCTGTCAAGTCGAATACTTCTAAGAATTTTACAAAGAAAAATTCTAATACATAATTTCTAAAGGGGTACTTCTAAAGTCCTAATTAATCTAGCATCATCAAAATCTAATTACAATTATTCCTTACAGTACACGTGTCAACAATCTAACGGCCGAGGGGTCACCTCAATCGGTGTGGCACCGACATATGCACGTGCACCGCATTAATTGCGGTGGGTGGATGTGACGCCATTAAATGCGGTGGTTGGTTGTCTCTAAAAGGAATCTTCGTTGATAGTTCCGTTGCCTAAGGCATTGTGTGGCCGAAGACATCATGTGACCGAAGGCATCGTGTGGCCGAAGGCATCGTGTGGCCGAAGACATCGTGTGGCCGAAGGCATCGGGTGGCCGAAGGCTAACATTTTAGTCAGGATTTTCCAGAAGCTTTGCAAGACCATATTAAGATGTCTCCCAGAATTTGGAGCCCTCAGCCATAGGGCTGAAGGCATTCACGTGTGCAGCATGGGCTTCTTCATGCTTGGGCCGCTACGTTTGGGCTTTGTGTGCTCATCGGGCTTGATGGCCTGTGTAGAAGAAGCAGGAGTCTGTGGGCCGGGGTGTCCCGGGCCATATACTCCATCAAATATTAACCTGAATATTTGGGGCAATCATCTATACTTAATGAAGAACGTGCTGAAAAATTTCATAAAAAAAATCCACCGAAAAGGACACCAAATGACCTCGGCCTGACGACGGTTTCCATGGGCCTGACATGATATGATTTTACATACTCTATATTTGTGATTATTTCCCTAAATAGGAGTAAAAAAGTTTTGAAATTCCAAAATAGGAGTATCATGTTTTTTATTCTTTGAATATGAGTAAATTTCTGCCAAGTTTGGCATTACTAGGCTTTAACACATGACATTTTTTTTCAAACTTGACAGATTACTCCTATTCAGAGAATAAAAATATGATACTCCTATTTTGGAATTTCAAAACGTTTTTGCTCAATAGAGCAATTTATATGGTAGACAATGTTTTTTTGTATGGGCCTACAAGTAAAATCTCATAAACCATTTATACTATGGTCTGGCCTTTTGCAGAGTACGGAGTCACAAGTCTTTCTTCTGTCACTTATGTGTGAACTGTGATGGATGGATGACTCCTAAGATGCTATAAATGCTTTATAGTTCAAACTGTCCCCCTTTTCGCCTGAACCACCACACAAATCAGATCAGATCACTAACATGATCAGCTGCTAATTCACCGGAATCGGAACCCTAGGAGAGAGAAGTGTATCGATAGAGTATTCACTCAAGAGTTTGCTGAAAAACAAACGCAGATCTATTAGCAAACGCAATCGGTAGTGGTGATCATCTGCAAAGATAGGAGGGTGCCTCTCACTTAGGACCCCAGCCGAGGGGCCTAAACCCTCGGCGGGTCCGAAGAGTCTTTCTAGGAGACTCTCTTCCCCTATCCCTATCCGCTCATCGCCGTTGCAGTTGCCGGACAGCGTTTCTAGCAGCAACGGGAGTGGAGACGGCAAGATGAAGGTTTTGTTCAAGTCCAAGCCTAGGACTCCCGTTGACCTCGTTCGTCAGGCTCGAGAACTCCTCATCTATGTTGAACACAGCTCTGACTCCGATCTTCGTGATTGCAAGCGTGAAGACAAGGTATCAATCTAATTTAATTTTTTTATTGGACCGTTCTAATTTAATTTATTAGCTGATCATGTAGCATGTGGGTTTTATTTTGTTTTTATAAACGAAGCACTACTCATTTTTTATAAAAAGAGGATGACAGAAATGATAAAAAAAATTAAAACATACCCTTCCGTGATTCCGTCCCATGATTGGCAAAACCAATTTTTACTGATTTTTATTGATCAACATGACTTCATTTCATTTGTTTATTTAGCATATCATTTTTTTATTATATTCTAATTTGGGTTTTACTACTTTATAGAACTTTCAATTAAAACTAATTTAAATATCCGCATGGATGATATTAATTATTCAAATTGATTTAACGATGTGCAATGATGATTTAACTTAATCATCCGTCAGCCCCAAAAACCGCAAATTACAAATCAATTTGGGATGCAGGAAGTATCTAAATAATAATAACCTTAAAAGATAATTTTTTTAGTTCTAAAAAATGTTTAAATGTATTTTTAATTGCTATATGTCATATATAGCAATGTTATTAATGAATATACAATCATTGTAATAAAATTCACAAAATATCACTACTTTAGATTGAATAGGACAAGAACATGCCTGACTGAATTATACCGGGAAACACCAAACTAGACCGTATCAGCCCAGCTCACACCGAAACACATTGGATCTTAATAGATAAGATCGGACTAGACTAGTTCGGATCATCTCAAAACTTAGGCAAAATGATGATGATATGGACAATAAAAATTGATTTATGTGTTAGTATGCTTTAGTATGCTTACATATGGAAGGCACTCCTCCACTAATCGCCCTTTGGGGTGTAGTTAGCGTGTTATGCTCAATGAATATAACAATATCCATGATATATTTGATTAGATTTACAAGCGTGCTTCTTCGATAATTAATATATGTATTTTATTTCATTTTGCATGGTCTGAAGATGGCGGAGTTGAGCAAGCTTATGCGGGAATTAAAGCAAGTCCTTTATGGGAATAGTGAAGCTGAGCCTGTTGCAGAGGCTTGCACACAGTTGACTCAAGAGTTCTTTAGAGAGAACACACTACGCTTGCTAATTAGCTGTCTTCCGAAATTTAATTTAGAGGTGAAATTGTGAGCTTCTTTCTCATCGTATGATGTAACAAGGAACTCAGTGTGCCCATCTTTTTGAACTTTTGATATAGGATAGGATTTTATTATCTTTCGTCATTCTTGACGTACCGCTTTTTTGTCATCTATCACATTTAATACCACCAAGACTGTTTGCAATTTGCAGACCCGTAAAGATGCCACTCAGGTAGTGGCAAATTTGCAAAGGCAACAAGTTCAGTCACGGTTGATTGCTTGTGACTACTTGGAAGCAAATATTGATCTGATGGATATATTG
This sequence comes from Cuscuta europaea, assembly GCA_945859875.1. Taxonomy (NCBI): domain Eukaryota; kingdom Viridiplantae; phylum Streptophyta; class Magnoliopsida; order Solanales; family Convolvulaceae; genus Cuscuta; species Cuscuta europaea. The sequence goes on along the minus strand of CAMAPE010000015.1, from coordinate 7,449,102 downwards.
GTAGCAGGGTAAGCTATAGTTGGACATATATTCATGTTTATGATGCTTAGTTTGCCTCACTTCACTTTGTTTTTTGTGTTGTCCTGTGATAGACTCGGTGCTTGAATTGGTAGGTAGATTTTAGAGAGGAGCGGAGTGGACGGCATTTTCAATTCACTAATTCATTTTTATTTCTATGCATTTTCTATCGTTTTTTCGCAACCATCTATATGTAAGAATAAAGTAAGACAATAAATGTCATCCCATCCCCTTTCCTATCCTCCAAAATTCCCCAACCAAACAAGGTCATACCTAAAACTAGTTTGAAACAGAAATAGCTCTAACAGATGAGTGGGTAGAGGTAATTATCGATATTTCTTCTACATCTTGGGGTTTCCTGAAGAATTGAGGATAACCATCTAAGTTTGTGTGAAGAGATTCTGTGCTGCACAATAATCTTAGTTCTTTTCGGAATATATGGTTTTCGCTTATTAGTCATCAATGGCTTTTCCTCGAACTATTCTGTATTTTTTAATAAATTATAGCTCCACTAAAATGTTGCACTCTGACATTTTTCAATACCTGACAGTGGGGGTGTCCCCGGTTCCAAACCAAACAGGAACTGGAACCGAACTGCCAGTTCACGGTCCCAAATTTTGGGGAATCGGAACTGCAGAGTAGCGGTTCCAAAAATGGAGGATTCGGTTCCAAATTTTGTATTACCTCCGTCCCACTCAACTTTGCCAAGTTGACGTTAGGTGGGAAATTAGAATAGTAAAATTTGTGTGGTTGAGGTTTGTGCAGAGGAGAGAAATGAACAGAGCCACAAAAACATTGCTTTAAAAGGAAAGTGGCAAAGTTTTTTGGGACAAACAAAAAAAGAAAGTTGGCAAAGTCCAGTGGGACGGAGGGAGTATTTATTTTTTACATTTAAAAGTTTATTTAATTTGTTAAAAATAGAGTAGGTAATAAGTAATAAGATCATTCAAATAAAAGAGTTCCCAAAATTATTACGATAATTAATAATTATTAATTCTATAACTAAGTACATAATACGATAGTTAGGATGTTTTCACTTGGACTGAAATTTGTTGGTTTGGTCTAGTCTGGTAAATGTCTGGTCTTCGTGTATTTTACAATAATCTGGTAAATGTCTGGTCTCCGTGTATTTTATAACTATCCAAGTCTCGTCTGATCTGGTCTGGGACTGTGGACAGGTCTACCTGACAGTGCTCCTAGAAATTTGATATTTATCACTTTATCATGTTTGATGGAGGAAAAAGTTAGCATGCTAATTTTTGCCTCTTTTTGATACTCTGTATTTCTTTAATTATTCTTGCTCTCTAATGATGATACCTGACAGTACATGATTCTATTTGCTGTATTGATTAGTTATGACAATGCGGATATGGCATTGCATTATGGTTCTATGTTGAGAGAATGCATTCGCCATCAGAGTGTTGCCAAGTAAGAATGCATTTGATATGATGTTCTTTCTTTATTTTTTAAAATTGTTTATTGTTACTATAGTGCGACAGAATATGGTAGTCCTTTATCATGTCTTTTTGTGTTTTAAAGGCATGTTTTGGAATCAGAGCACATGAAGAGGTTTTTTGACTATATACAGTTTCCAAATTTTGACATTGCTGCGGATGCTGCTGCTACTTTCAAGGTTGGATTGCCTTGACTATACTATGAGAAGACATACGAGTATTAGGATCTGAGGGAGTGAGGGGTTGATCTGGACCAAAGGCCTCCCCAAAATACTAATAGAAAAAATAGTAACTATAATCATAGTAGTAGTATTGTAGTAATAGTAATAATAATAGTAGCAACAACAATATAAAATAAGCGTGTACTGTGATCTATCTGTTAGTACTCTTTCAACAAGTGCTTGACTTTAATATCCTCATTCAATGGTAATTGGTAAATCATATAGGAACTGCTGACAAGACACAAATCTACAGTAGCAGAGTTTCTGTCAAAGAACTACGATTGGGTACGTCAATACCACCTTGTAATCTCAATTCTCAATTTACAGAAATGCCTATGGAACTCTTCTGATTCTTGTAGTACTATCAGAAAGGCCAGATATGAACTCAGTGCATACTATTTATTCACGCAAATATATTGTTGTCATTGTCTTTGCAATTTTTTAAAACTTCTTCAAGTTTTTTAAGTGTAGTTGGCCCATGCTATACTAATAACTAAATACTCTTAATCATCTTCTATTATAAACAGCATTCAGCAAGCTCAAAACTAGTTCTATGGGATTTTCTTTTCAACTGACAAGTTATACAGCTTATTTAGAAATGTGCATTAATATAGCTCGTGTGAATGAGCGCAAAACAAATCTTCAAAATCCATCGTCTCTTTTTGTAAGTCTATACAAATTTAATATCAGCAATTCAGCATCAGAACTGAGGAAGCGGTCCAGCTGGTCACCGATTCACTCTCCCATACGGGAGGTCTCGGGTTCAAAACTCCATGGAGAGAGTTTCAACCCTGTTTACCCCAGGCCCCCAACCCCCCGGGAAAAAAAAAAGAATATCAGCATCAGAACTTTCAGCAGTGTATAAGCTTTTATCCATTTTAGATCCGATTCAGTTTCTTTTTCAGTAGAGAAATGACCTATATATCATGCTTATGCACTGGCTAAGCATTGTTTGATGCTTACTGCAAATGTTTTGGCTTAAAGTTTTTTGCAGAGTATAACTCAAAGTTGCTAGAGTCTGCCAATTATATTACCAGAAGGCAGGCTGTTAAAGTGAGTGAATTTTCCTTTTCACTTGTTTGAGGTTTGCATATAATTATATACTTTCGGAAGGAAAAAGCATATAGCCTTTCCATAATATGGAAACATTATAGTCATTCAAACTCTTGGAGTGATAATTAATTATCATCTGGTAATAATATTAAATTATTAATACATCCTTTAGTAAAAAACAGATGTTGCAATTAAGTCAAATTTTCAAGACAGTTTTATATTTCTGAATTCTTGCGTGAAGTTTCCATCATCAATAAATGTAATCTCCAAGCTTGTACTTAAATGGCTTGGGTTTTATCAAGTGTTAGTTTAGATATTTCTTTGAAGTGTCACATGACAGAGACTTTATAAATACCATTTCAAATTTTCAATGCTTTTTATTCAACCACTGTATTTTTGCAGCTATTGGGGGATATGCTATTGGACCGATCTAATTCAGCAGTAATGACACGATATGTTAGTTCAAGAGACAACTTGAGAATTCTGATGAATCTTCTCAGGGTAATGTTGTTATATTGTCTCCCACTTCATCTGTGAATTGAAGTTGTTATTCTTCTTACATCTCTCTCGTTTACATTGAAATTTGTTGAACATATACTCCGTACTGCACTTTGTCATTTCTTTCAGGTCATTGTATGATGCTGTGGTTTTCTTTTTCCAAAATTTTCACCAACTTTACAATAATTATATTTGCTATTCTGTACAACCCATTATGTCACAGGAGTCAAGCAAGAGCATCCAGATTGAAGCATTTCATGTATTTAAGGTATGCTATGTTTATACTTTGTACTCTTCGATAACATGTTTCAGTGTGGTACTTGCATGCATTCCTGTAAAAAGCCTTATTGAGACAATTTGAGCCTTTTGCAGTTATTTGCTGCCAATCAGAACAAGCCTCCAGATATTGTAGGCATCCTTGTTGCAAACAGAAGCAAGCTTCTGCGCCTCTTTTCTGATTTTAAGACTGACAAAGGTGGGACTGCCAAAATCGATAGACCCTCATGTGCTAATATTACACACACACACACACTCCTATCCCATGAAAGTGTGTCATGTTTCAAAAGCTGTTTATATCTCCCCCAAAATGTCTTGTTTGATGAACTAAATCTATTTTTTCAAGTAATTTTACCAAAACAGAGTACCAAGAAGTTTAATACTCCCTCCATCCCAAAAAGGTATTCATGTTTCAAAAGATAGCTTTATCCCAAAAAAAGAGTTCCATTTGAACAAAAGAAGCAATTTTTAGTGAATTTAATGTAGATTTTTAAAAATATAATTATACCAAACAAGTTATGCTTATTTTTGTTTCAACGAACAAATACAAATTATAAATACTAAAATTGTCATTTTCCAGATTTGTGCCTTTCCAAAATTAAGAATGTGTTCTTTGATTTACGAGTGTGACCGTTTACTTATATTATAGAAAATGTTTTTTAAAATGTATACATTTTGTATCTTGCCAAAAAGCAAAAAGTTATACACTTATACTTTGACCAAACATAATTTGGGCCGAGGGGAGCATATATATACATATATAGTTATATACTCAGCTCAGGCTCATTTTCTATAATTCTTTTGTTATTGTTATGGAATTTGCAGAGGATGAGCAGTTTGAAGCAGACAAAGCTCAAGTAGTAAAAGAAATTGCGGCCCTTGAACCGAAGGAGCGTTCACAGTGTGCTGCTGCTTTAGCTATTACATCAACATAAGCTTTTCCTTATATTAATATTCATATTATTCATAATCCCCATCCTTTTGCTCTTTCCCATCGATTTTCTTCTGGTTTCCCGACATCATATTTTAGATTCATTGAAATGCTTCTCATTTGTTTACACATTAGTCTGCCAACTTGCCAAGCGACTAATGTGTTCTGTCTTATGGGGATCAAACCGTCCAACCCTAAATGACATGGATTCTGATTTTTTCCATTGATATACTTACCTGTCCTGCCACTTTGATGGATTAGTTGTAAACTGTTGTTAGTTGTGGTATTGTGGGCTAGCAACTATACTTATGCTCGTCCTAGGAATATTTATTGTCATAGTAAAATGTCACAAACTTGGTATCCGTATGATATGTTTTGATGCATTCGATTTTTTAACCAATCAGAATATAACCTAAAATAAGCAATTTAAATGAGAACGAGGAAAACTGTAAATGAGAACCTCGTGGCCGCACACAAAGAAAAAACTAGAATTAATGACACAAATATAACTTAGAAGGTTTTAGTAGACAAAAATATGACCAATTTCAACTTTTACAAAAATGTGACCTAACTCCTCTGCAGGCCTCATTCAAGTTGCGCTGATTCTTTATCAAGCTTTTCTCACGAAGCTGTGCTGATTCTCTCCCCATCGCCCAAGCATTTTCCTCTACCAAGTTGCGCTGATTCTCTCCCCACCTTCATTCAAGCCTCTAACAGATCCCTCACGATCTCATCTATCAGGTGTATTCTCTCCGCCCTCCGCTGGTGCCGGATCTTCCATCTGTGAATCTGTGATGGATGGCGGCTGTGATATGGGGTCGTCGCCTCGTCGGTGTCATATCTACCATCTAGGTGAACGGCGACTCCGATTTGGGGCTGCACATTGCTGGTGGGGTTGTGATGAAGATTCCATGGCGGTGGGATATTGGTAGCAGGGTTGTTGAGGTTAGGGGAGGTCTGTGCGAGTGGTGTAAGGGGTTGGTCGAGGTTGGAGACTGTTGTGACTTGTGAGGGTATAGGGCTACTGTGGGGCTGGGATGACATATGGGAGGGGCTGGGATTTGGTGGTCGGAGGTGGTGGTCGGAGAGGGGGTTGGGGAGGTGGTGCTTTGGTATAGGGGGTCAAGGAGAGGTTGGGGACGGTGTTGCTGAATCTGTGGGGTGGTGATGGGGCAGGGAGCGGTGGTAGACGACGTTATGGCGGCTAGTCTGTGGTGTAGTGAGACGACGGAGAAAAGGTGTTGGAAAATTTTCCGGGTGTCACTTTGGCTGCGTCACTGCGGCGGCGTCACTATGACGATGTCACTGTGGCGATGGTGGTGACGGTGTAATTGGCGTGAAAATTTTGACTTTGACAACTCTCGGTGACAAGAAAAACGAATACAGTGACATAAATTTTTTGGTGTGACATCATATTTTCTAATCCCAAATATGTAACCTTGTTAATCACTTTTTTGTCAATTTTTAAAAGTACTCACATTTTTTAAAATTCAATCCAATTTAGTAATATTAAGGGAATAACCCCAAAAAACTACCCTTATTGCTTGCCAAGAAATCTCAATTACCGTGAAAAGATGTTAAGCACAGTGCAAACCAGAAGAACCTTGTTCTCAACTTCTCATCATATTTCTTTAATTTTCCGTATTCCTCGATTTTTTGTTACTGAAGTTTTCAATTTTATCGCTCGATTATGGCGTTGTCGGGTGTTGGCTCCTAGTGAAATAGTGGCAAATGTCAAACATAAACAATTGAAACTATTTTACTCTCTCCGTACCAAATGCACATTTTTCTCTCCTCTGCACAAATCTCAATCACATAGTTTTTGTTATTCTTATTTCTCAAGATATTAACTTTTTATAATTTTTATGTGAATTTCCAAGATATTAACTTTTTATAATTTTTACTAATACGTAACTAAATATAGTTACAATCAAAGTTGTGCTTTGAAAAACATGAAAGTCAAATTGTTGCAACCATTAAAGAACGAAGGATAATATATGTTAAGCTAAACAAAGTTAACATTATATGCACGATTTTCACCAACTTCGTCCATTTGAAAAGTAGGTGATATTAAGAATAGTGAAAAGAGATACTACATCCGTGCCGCTATGATATGATTGTCTCATTTTACCTTATCGATCCGTCTCACTAAGATTGTCTCATACCAAATTTGGTAAAGTTTGTATGACTCTAAATCATTCTTACTTTATTCTTACTTTATCAATTCAATATCAACCACATGAACCATTTTTTATTAATTTGTGTGTCACTCCCTCTTGTCTCATTGTTAGCGGGATGGAGGGAGTATAAATTATTGAGGGTATGATGGGAAGATAATGAAATAGTGTGTTGGAATGAAAGATAAATTCAAAAAAGTAGTTATAATAGTGTATTACGTAGTATTTTTAAAATTATTGAGGGTATGATAAAGTTTTAGAAATTGGAAGATATGAATGTTACTGCTAAAATGGAAAATGAGAAGATATGAGTGTTACGGGGGGACTATTATTTTATACTCCTTATTACCCGACTTAGAACACCATCTTAAAGAAGTTGAAAACAATGTTGTCTAGTACTCTAGTTAGGAAGCCCAAGGGGAATTTTTGCTTCACCAACTTCAATTTTAGCCTTCGATCTTAGACATGGTTCTTTTGAGATCCTATGCTACTTTCATTTATAGCAGTTTCTGCTGTTTTGTATTTTCTCACAATTTTCACACAGTTATGGTACGTAGGTGAAAAATTAGCGTATATAATGCCCGCCCTTTTTAAACATAACTGATATCGTTGAAGTTTCTTACAAACTTATCAAAAGTCTTATTTGTAATTAATTCTGCTTATGCTTATTTTTTTAAAATAAAAATAGAATCATAATAAGTTTTTCATAAGTTATTAGTAGAAGCAATTTAGAAGCAATTTGTAACACTAAGAAGTGTTTCTATACTTTCACCCAAATACTCAAATATCTACTTCCGCTCTCCGAATGAGCATAAACAGTTTTAAAAAGTAGATATATTCGAACACCCCCATAATATAACAAAATGATGGAAGACACTTTAATTTTTTAAAGGGTAAATATTAATTACTCTCTTTGTCACATTTTATCTTTTTTATCTTTCCGCTAAATTCATCATATATCATATTACTCGAGTGATTATGTTTCATTTTTGTCATAAGAAAAAGATCTGTCAATTTTTTAATACTCTGTATTACTTTATTTACAATTTATCAATTCAATGTCAATCGCACAATTCCACTTTTTTTAATAATTATATCAATATTGAAATATAGATAAATTGCTCTAAATAAGACTAAAAGATGCTCTTACTCCCCCGTCATAACTAGGGCAGTCCAGAGGCGGCACTTCAGCGAAGTCCATTGATGACAAAAGGCGGCAAATTTCTATGACCAATGGTGACAATACACCAATTCATATAAGAGTATTTTTGTCCAATGATAAATAATGAATCTTTTTTTTTGAAAGAATAATAAATCTGATTTAGAAAATCGTAAACATCCATTCTTATTTTTAGAATTTGATCATGTTTTACTCATAATTGTGGAATTCTACAAAAAAAATATTCCCTCTGTCTCGGAATTATCTTCATACTTTCCTTTTTCGTCCGTCTCAAATTTATCTCACCTTTACCTTTTTGGCAAAGAATTTGTGATTCACAACCATTCTTACACATTTCTCTCTTCTCTGTACAACTCTCCACCACATAATTCTCACTATCTTAATATGTGTGCCCCGCATTTTATATCCTGGGATCGGCACACCATGAGGATGGTGTGCCCGATCCCAAAACGGTGTAGTTTTATACGGAGTATTAAAAAATTGATGAGCTCGATCGAAGGTCCATCTCTGTCCGAATATGGCACACTTGCTCCTGAACTGAAATTCTACTCATAGAACTCCCGTCTCCATTAATGGAGAAAGAACCTCTGAATTTCTGAAGCTGTTGGAAATAACTGAATGGTAAGTTTTCTTCTTATTTCTTCTCCTCCTCCTCCATGTCCTCCAGGAAGATTTATGCATAATCATTTTAAAATTGAAAGCAAATTCTTTTGATTTGATTTAGTATTATTCCAATTCACATTAATTTGAATTTTTCCATTCTCCTGGATGTTGATTTTGTTGGTCCCGGTTATACTGGATACAGTCTAGAGGGGGGGGGGGGGGGGTGAATAGACTGTATTGGTTTTTAGCTTTTTAAAACTAAGTACCAGTTTTTCAGAATAGCCTGTTCTGTTGAGAGAACAGACTGGCAGCGGATGGGGTTCTGGCAGGGAGTTCTGTTAGCCTCAGAGAAGCAAAGGCAGAAGGCCTTCTGTTAACTCGTAGAACGAGTTTTGCTGAACACAGATACCAAGTTCAGGGAGTTAAACGGTTCTAACTAAATGCAAGTATTAAAAGCAGTAAGTAAACGACACCAGGGATTTTTATAGTGGTTCAAGGAACAACTCGTTCCTCTAATCCACTGTTCCACTAAGCTGTAAAAACTGCCGTTTACAAAGCCTTAGTCCTAGCACTTAAGAAGCACTCCACGTCTTCTTCAAGCCTAGATGTGTCCTGGGATGCACTGCCTGGCTTCCTTTAACACTGGTCCTTTCACTGAGTCTCCTTGAAGTGTCACCACTTCACTACTCCAGTTATTCGGACGTCCTTCTTGTAGCAAGAAGAGTTTCTGTTGAAACAGAGGTTCCTCCAACTAGCTTCGTTACAAAATGTATGTATGTGAAGAGCTTGAAGAGTTGAAGAACACTTGGAACTTTGTTTGAGTAGGAAAGAGTATTTTTCCGACTTCTGCCTTCTCTTGTAGAGGATAGTAAGTTTGAATCTCAAGGAGGCTTTTGCTTTTCAGAGTTTGAATATCTTGCTTGGTTAGCAATGTGATAGCAAAGTTATGGCAAAGTTATCCGGTTGTTCTTCGTAGTGTATCTTTTATACTGAGGTTGTCTTCCCGTTGGAGGAGTAGGAGGACAACTGCATTTAATGCGCGAGCAGTTGACTTGACCAGTAGGACCCGGTAAAGTTGGCGGGTTACTATTTTGGGATAAAGTAATCCTGACATTGCGGCCAATTATCTGCAATTACTCCACGGAACATGGGGAGCATTAAATGAGCATTTAATGCGAGCACTGTAGCTTTTCCGTTTCATACTCCTAGCCGTTTGAAGGAATCTTTATGTTGACTTCCCGGCTTTGTGGATTTCTTCCAAGTGTCAGACCTTCTGGTGTTACTAACAGAGAACTGAATCAGAGAAGATCATGAGCACTTCTGTTGTTGGTAGCTTACAGAGAACCAGGAGGGTTTCTGTCACGCTAAAGGGTAACAGAGACCCTGACGTTTTCTGTTCCTAGACAGAGAACCAAGATCTTCTGTCTGGAGGACTTCTGGTAGAGAGGCCTTCTGGTAGTCGAATATGCTAAGAATTTTACAAGGGAAAATTCTAATACATAATTTCTAAAAGGGTACTCTACAGTCCTAATTAATATAGCATCATCAAAATCTAAATACAATTATTCCTTACAGATTTCACAAGTTACATCTCCTTATTCCCAAGTTACATTTGAATAGGCTAAAGTTACATTCACAAATTACATCTGACTTGTTCTCAAGTTACATTTCAATCAAAACAATTTACATTTCAATAGGTTACATTTGAATGAGTGTAATTTACATCTCGATAAACTTGAAGTTACATGTGAATTAACATGATTTACATTACATATAATCTTGAGAGCGGGATGCTCATCCTGCACCGCTCCCACGGTCAGGGACGGATCTAGCATTTACGTTCAGGTGGGACCAAAATTTAATCAAATAACGTATATTATAAAAAAATATCAAAATGTAATACAGTATAATAATATCTTAGAAGTCAAAATGTAAATTATAGAAATGTCAAAGAATAAATTGAATATTACAGAACCGACAATACAATTATCTTAAAAGTCATAAATATCGAACCGAAGTTTTATCGGTTACCCAAATGTTTAGTGCCAATTTTAGGTTAGTTTCTCGGAATCAAGATAAACCGATTTTTTAAATCTAAAATCTATACTCTATGTAAAGAAAACTTATTTTCACCTACGAAATCCAATGTATTCAACTAATTAATTTTTTGGTCAATATTCAAAAGTCCAATGAATAAAACTAATTTTTAGGACAATATTCAAAAAGCTCAATCAATTGAACTAATTGATTTTTCAGACTAATAAAGCCCAATTAGTTGGACTACTTGATTTTTGCATCCTAGTATTCAAAAGTTAAAATTCAGACTTGATTTGTGTAAGATAGCTTGTTCCTGAACTTGGATGGAAAATAAAAATAATATGCTACAGCTAGGAATCGAACACATAACTTCTAGACTGCACAATCACGCCTCTACCATCACACCAACATAGCTTTTGTTTACAATAGGACGTTTGTTCTAATTATACCATTGCTTCACAGTACATATATAATATATATATATATATACTAGTAATTTTTTTTTTGTTGAGGTGGGGCCTAGACCCTCCCTGACCCTATGCTAGATCCGCCCCTGCCCACGGTATAGCAACTGTGTGTGTCCGGTCAAAACCGAAGTTTTTATTGGAAGGGAGGGAGTATACTAGTACTACGTAAAGAACAATCTCTTGTCCTCTAAGTCTTAAAAGTCCTTTTTATCCCCGGCTTTCACGTCTTGAATCAATTACGCCTTTATGCCTCTGTTACTTTAACCAGAAAGACCATTAGACCAAGACGCGAAGTGAATCAGCATATTCCATGGAATGTCCTCCATTCCTACTATTACCAGATTGCCCTTTTCACCTTCGTGAAATTGCCATTCGTTATTCGTTAACATAGAGATATATACGTAAGATGTAAGACATGATACAGAGAGTCCAGTCGGAATAAACTGTTAAAAAGTTCTAACCATTTCTCACTGTCATCTTCTCCACGCCAGATTTTGCATCTAAAAAATGGCTGACATTGCAGGTGGGTAACTCTCCTCCCTTAATTATCTGATCCCATCTTTATACATAAAAAAAAACGTGTGCGCTTTTTGTTGATATGGATGCCTATTAATTAAATTAAATTAAATTTATATACATTTATATGGTATTGATTGATTCGCCAGTGGAGGAGTTCTTGGCTGTGGCAGTTGATGCAGCTAAGCAAGCCGGCGAGGTAATCCCATTGTCTATTCAATTTCATTTGTTTGTTTGTTTGTTTGTTTGTTTTTTATAGCTACTGATAAATTCTTGGTGAATCTTTGCTCATTTTCAAAAGATTTGTTTTTAGCATCACTTCTTGAATGTTCTTGATTTGTTACAATATATATAAGTTCTCTGTCCAATTTTCTTCTCCTGAGGGTTTGTTTGGTCAGATGAATTGTGAAGGAGGGCAGGGGATGGGTGATGTTTTTTAGAAATTATTTACACTTTTCTACATTTACAAAATAAAGTGCAGATAAAACTGCTCCCTGTATAAAACTACATGATCTAACTAATGTAGTTACTTTTAGTCTAAAACCAGAAGATAGGGATGAATTAGTAAAATAAAAATCAATACTAGCCTTCCCTCCGAAATTCCTAAACCAAAGAAGCCCCAGGTTTGGTTTTCACTTTCTTGATCAACCTTGGTTTACATTTTTGACTGGTTTATAGCTCTGCTTCTTGACTGTGTTCGTTTACTGGATTTACAGATTATACGAAATGGTTTCCACCAGAAAAAGCATATCGAACACAAAGGCTCGGTAATTACTTTTAGTTCTATTCATATACTTCATATTATACTACGTATATTTTAGTTTATGGTCTTTGTTTTAAACATTTAATAATGATTTGCTAATTGAAAATTGAAATAAGCTGTGTAATAATACTTCTATCAGATTCTACGTATATGATGTTATGATTTGGTCATATATACGGAGTACTAATTTGTGCAGAAAATTCTTGCGTGATTTTTTTTTCCGTTTGAAATTTTAGATGTTCATTCTGTAGATAATGACGTTTAAGCCTCAAATGTTACTCCCTCTTCTCCCAACGAGTCATATTTCTTATATGGTTTTCAATTTTTAGAGTCTTTTGAGTCTAAATACTGTTATTTAGTTCGTCATTTGCTATATGCTTTAATTGTTTATAGGTGGATTTGGTCACGGAGACCGACAAGGCATGTGAAACCCTCATATTCAATCATCTTAAGCAACACTTCCCAACTCATAAGGTTCTTTTTCTTTTTTCTTAATATTCCCTTTACATTATCATTAGAGTTACATAATAGTTCATTCTTAGGTAGTAATTAATATGCTATTTTGAAAAGTTCCCCTCTAGTTATTGGTTTTATGTATTTAATCTCCTCCCTTTAGTTCATTGGAGAAGAAACAACGGCAGCTTATGGAGCTTCTGAGCTGACAGATGAACCTACATGGATAGTTGATCCTGTTGATGGAACCACCAACTTCGTCCATGGGTAATTTAGCCCCATTAATATTCTCCAAGTAAATATTGTAACAAGTGCTCGTTGGAGAACTTAAATACTTACCTTGTAATTTGATATATAACAAGCTGTGGTTTAACTTGCAGGTTTCCTTTTGTGTGTGTCTCCATTGGCCTCACAATTGGGAAAAAACCAACTGTTGGCGTTGTCTACAATCCAATCATGAACGAGGTGAGAATTCTGACATTCCACACAGCCTAGTTCTCTCTTAGGGTCTGTTTGGATGTAAGGGTTTGTAGTGAAGACTTTGGTGGGCTTAGTGTATTTATTGCATCTTGGTAAACATAATGCTTCTAAAAATGAAGAACACGTGATTGGAATGCCATGTGATTATATATTATACGGAGTATATAATATGCTACTCTTTAACTTTTTATTATTTCCCAAATACATATCATACCCTTAGGCTTAAAGCTACGCTTGACCGCCAAATCCTACCTAAGTTCTATAATAGGCCCATCCTCCACTCTCTAAACTTAATTTATTTCAAATTTACACTCAAGAGTTTAATCATGTACTAGTAATAGTTTGGATTTGTGTGGTACCCTATGCTTTTAGTGAATTAATCTAAAAAGTTCTATTTTCTTTGAACATTGTTTGCAGCTTTTCACTGGCATCCGTGGGAAAGGTGCTTTTCTTAACGGTAGTCCAATCAAAGGTGAATTTACATCTCCTTAATTATATTGTTCTTTTAATGCCTATAATAAACACTAATATGGGCTAACTGACTAAGTACCATTCTAGAAGACCAAAATGGGATGAATGTGTTGAAATCTATGTCGCACAGAAACGTGGGGAAAGGTGAAACGAGAAACGCCATCTTGTAATAGATAAATTATTGTTTGGAGAGTTTCTATAAAGTTTCTGTAGAGTTTTCGAAACAGAAACATACTCTTTCCTCAGAGTTTGCTTGCTTCATAGGTTGAAATTTCTAAAGTTAATCTGAATTGGATGAATGTCTTGAATTATGAAACTGTATATTTCATAGATTTCGTTACTATTTTATGAAAAATAACTAAATCTGTCCAGTTCAGCAAAAAAAAATAAACTCCTGTTGTAGTCTTTTTCTTGATTAACCAATTTAGCGCGGGAATTAAACAAGCTAGTGCCTAGTGTTAGGTAACAACAACAACATCCAAGACTTAGTCCCAAAAGATTTTGGGGTCGGCAGGTTAGTGTTAGGTAAATGGTAAAAAAATGGTGACAAGTCAAAGAAACATGCTTAAACTGGCATTTGTTAACAAGATTCTTTGGCTTTTAATTTAAATATGTACATGCAGTATCTTCTCAGGATGAACTTGTGAAGGCGCTCCTTGTGACAGAGGCCGGAACAAAGCGTGATAAGTTAAATGTGGATGCTTGTACTAGCAGAATCAACAACTTGCTTTTCCAGGTATTAATTAATTAAAGTCTGCATTAGTGCATACTTTTGGCGTACTTCATGCTAGTCGACCCCAAACTCTTTTGGGATTAAGCCTCAGACGTTTTTGCTCTGTCAGTGCATAGAGACGGTTGGTTATTGATGGTTTAGTCTCCCTGGCTCTTGTGATCAGGTGAGGTCCCTGCGAATGACAGGTTCTCTTGCACTGAATCTATGCGGCATTGCCTGTGGGAGGATTGACCTTTGCTATGAGGCTGGGTTCGGAGGTCCATGGGATGTGGCTGGTGGTGCTGTTATCGTTGAAGAAGCCGGTGGCGTTCTGTTTGATCCGTAAGTATACCAAATACTTCATTCCTTCATCTCAACCCTTTTGAGTAACCACATATCAGCTTATATTTGCTACTTTAGGACCCAAACTGAAATTATTGGTTTGATCTTGTATTCTCGTCTGTTTAGTTTTTGTCTGTTCTGTTCTTGTTTCTACTTAGGATATGTATATTTTGACTGGAATATTCTACCCTGGACTTGTTTAATTTAGTCTGGTCAGGTCTAGTTTGATATTATGCGTATTTATTATTGTTTAGTGTTAGTTTGTTTTGACCGGTTTGATTCTGGCCTTAAGTCCAAGTGAACACGCGCGATTTTGTTCTGGTCTGTTTAAGAATGAGACTGAAATTTGTCAAAGGGAACCGGTCCTTGGAGTTTAAAAAAAGAAGACAAACTTAATAACTTAAGTCAGCTTCAATTTTCTCAGGTTTTGATTAGTTTAGTTTGGTCACTTTTTGAAACTTAAACACTTGAACAAAAAATCAAATTGCATATGGTGAGATTGGCTTTTGGCGGTTCGGTTTCGGGCAATTTTGACTGGTTTTTGTCAAATTTGTCTGGTTTTCAAAGCCTATTATAACCTTGAGAGAAAACTGAAACTGCATAGGATTTAATAAACTTTGGTCAGTTTGGTTTAGGTGGGTTTCTGTTCGCTGTTTCTAAATCTGCATTTAAATACTCTGTATATGCTTAGAACAAGCTGAATGATGTGAAAATGTAATCAATCTGTCCTAACTGAATTTAGTCTACAGATGATAATTGGACTAAACCGTTTCTTATTTCTTTTCGTATATTAGATCGGGAAAAGATTTTGATATCACGTCTCAACGAGTAGCTGCGTCAAACCCTTTACTAAAGGATGCTTTTATTGAAGCCTTAAAGCAGTCTGAATGAGATTATTCTCAACTCGAAAAGGTGATCGCCCACTCCAGGTTTCCCTACGCCCAACCCGCCAAAGTGAATGAGATTGAGATTATTCTCTATATTTCAAATGCACAAACTCAAATGTGACCAATAATTGTTGTATTATCATTCCTTGTTGGGTATATATGACTTGATGCTTTAATGTAATAACGTTAGTGGAGAAGAAAGGCTTGATTCGGATAATAGATGCAAATTTTATTAAGTATCTCATTAAAAATATGCTGAAAGTGTGTAGTTAACTTGTTGCCCCTAAAACATGATTATATAAAATAAACCAACAAGAAATTCCACATGACATATTTGTCATCAATTAGGAAGAAATCAGATGATAATTAAAACAAATACCGATTTAACTAATTAATAAAATCTAAACTCTAATAGTAGTGCCAACATATGGTTGTCTCGGAGATCCAAACCACATTCTTCCATTGTGTTCTTCAACGTGGCTGACAAACTCTAGAGTATTTCCAATATCACCGTTCACGATTTGAATCACTCTACCACTTTCATCAAACTTCAAATCCACCGGTTCAGTGTATCCTTCTCTTGCTGTGTTTAGTGCAACCCAATAATCTCCTTCACCATTCCTTCTGATGTTATCAGCAAACCTGTCGACCCTTGCAAAGACACTTGGAGTTCTTGTTCTGTTATTAGAGAGCGGAAATTTTAAGATTTGATTTTTTTGTGATTCAACTACAAGAAGATACGAATTGTCCCTAGACAAAACGACCCCGTTTGGAAATGCCAAGCCATCGTGTAACACACTCACTTGTTTGGTATTGGGGTCAAATTTTAACAGTCTTCCTGTACTATCTCCACTAGAAATTATCGCCGAGTAATCCCTACAAATGTATGATGTTTTCTTAGGAATGTTGTAATTAATTGTTAAACATAATCAATTGTGTATTGAACAATATTTTACCTTCGTTGATAGCGAATGCTACTATCGGTAAAATAGACAACTCCATTAATAGGATTGATGTCTAGATCATTAAGAAACATGAAGTGATGTCCTTGAGCTGAATTTGCAAGTTGGGTAGCAGTCCCGCCATTGGGTCCCACTTTCATCAATCCGAAATAAGCATCTGTTATATATAACTCACAAGTCTTTGGATGAAACTTTAATCCAAGTGGTCGACCACAAAACGGCTCCCTTCTAGCGTCGCTTATTCCATCACACAATTGTCTATTCCTAATAACCAAATTGCACACAAATTCTTTTAATAACAAATATAATACACCGTCAAGGTAAATATAATTATGCATCATACGGTAAGATTGTGTTCATATAATGTACGTAATCAGAACGGTTCAAACTAGAGATTAGAATTCAGAGAGAAACATATGAAAGACGAATGATTCTATATATCTCTCTATTAATCGATTGCTTATGTATATAAATTAGCGAATCCAAATTATATATCGTCATTATTTTCTAAGCTGATGTACGTTTTTGAAGAAGATACGGAGCTAGAATATTATTAACCAATCCAAATTATGTTCTTTCCCCTAATTTTACTACTCCGTATTTAATAGTTAAAATCATTCTTGAAAAACTGTTCAATTACAAATTATATATATAGAAATACACTTCTTATAGATAGACTTTGTAGCCTTTTCTCAATAATAATATTATTACTACGACCACATATTTTAATGTAAGAATGAAAACAAAAAATCCCAAACCATATATACGATCGTACAATGGATTGGAAACATAAATAAATAAATAAATAAATAAATAAATATTAGAATATGCGTACCTATTATGTGTCATGATTGCAAATTTAGCCCAGTCTCCGGCAGATTCTTCCCATCTCAAGATTCTCCCATCGGAAACACCGACGTACGGTCCTTTTTCGGTACAATCAAAAGCAATACTCTCTGGGCCAACGATTCCGTTCGGTAAATTTATTTGATGATAATGATTCGCCGGAATCGGGAAAGACAGCGCGTTGGTCATGAATAGGATAAATATAACGAAAAAGAATGATGAAGAAAAGAAAATGTTTACAGCCATGGATAAGGCTAATTAAAGAAAGATTGGGATATATATATAATATCAGTTGTGCTTAAGCTGAAGATACGATTATGCATGCGACGTACAGCATCGTGTTATATTTATAGAGAGAAAACTAGCTAATTTCATTAATCAAGTATCCTAGTCCTAATTAATGAGTTAATGATTGTGGCCGGGTAGGATTGGGACTTTGTATGTGCACGTACGTAACCGTCCTTATAATCCTTCTAGAATAATAATCTATTAATTAATAGATAGACGTAGTAGTATTTTAATTCCTTCTCGGATTAATCTAATATATATTCTGATTATTGTCAATTTTGTACCCCGTAATTAATTAAAGAGTGCTCCGTATTCCGTAGTCCGGAATTACAAATCGCCAAGTAGTGGGTAATTAGTTAAATGTAAAGATGTTTTTACTTGGACGGTAATTTGCTGGTGTGGTTTGGTCTGGTCTGGTCTTGTCTGGTCTAGTCTGGTCTGGTCTGGTTTCTTTGTATTTTTATAACTATCCAAGTCTGGTCTGATCTGGTCTGGTCTGTCTGAATTGGTCTGGTCTGGTTTGAACTGGGTATAAAAATTGAATATAAATTAGGATGTTTTTACTTAGACCGTAATTTGGTGGTCTGGTCTGATCTGGTCTGGTCTGGTCTGGTCTGAATTGGTCTGGTGTGGTCTGGTCTGGTTTCTTTGTATTTTTATAACTATCCAAGTCTGGTCTGGTTTGGTCTGGTCTAAACTGGTCTGGTCTGGTCTGAACTGATCTGGTCTGGTCTGGTCTAATCTGGTCTGGTCTGGTCTGGGACGAATTACAGTCCAAGTAAAATCATCCTTACTATATCTAAAGTTACTACTACGTACAATATATAGAGCCCGTTTGATATCACTAAAATCGTCTCGTGTGGCTTATTCTGCTGAAATTTATGAAGTTATGGCTGAAATGGTTGCATTGGCTGATTCTGCTGATTTAAGAAACATTTATTTTTAAAATACATTTTATTAATTAATAAAATAAAGAAAAAATTATATGTAAAGTAGCTAAAATGGTCATCTACAGTAACCTCAACCAATACAGCCTGAAAAGTAACTTCAACCTTACTTTTTCTTATTATTACACAATTCAGCGTGCGAAAACAAAAATAGTGTGTTTGAAAAAAAAAGGTTGACTGATAAGCCTGATAAGCCAAAAACAAGTGTTACCGAACGGCCTCATAGTCACTACTCACTACATCACTACTCACAACATTTAATAATTAAGTCACATTTTTGTAAATAAACTTTATTTAATCATTTTACGCCAACATCTTCATGCCATCTTCGAACTCTAGATGTGCTACAAGCACATTCTCTATGCACCTAGTGACGCCAGATTTATTTTATTCATAAATTTATCATTTTTTCTATAAGAAGTTGTTCAAAATGGTAGTAAAAACAATATTAAAACCCAAAAAGGAGTACTACGTACTATGTTTTTATTCATTAAACATGAGTAACTATTCTCGATCATACTTGAAAAATACGGCCAATTATGACATTAATATTGTCGTATTAAAGTCTGTACTGCTAAAAAGTGATCATAATACAGTTCAATATGAGTGGCACCAAGTTACCCCTATTTTAAAAAATACAAAAAATGTAACATCCCTATTTTACAATTATTTTTTGCTAAAGTATTAAAAAACTAAAACAGATCTATTTTAAAAGTTTACATTATTTTTACCCTTATTTTAGTGTTAGTTTGCGTTGGTCTGTTTGATTCTTGGCTCAAGTCCAAGTGAATATGCTCAATTTTGTTCTAATGTGTTTAACGGTTCAAGCATGAGGTTGAAATGTGTCTCAGGGAAGCAGTCCTTGGAGCTTTAAAATGTCAAACTTAATTAACTTAAATCAGCTACAATTTCTCAGGTTTAATTTGATTAGTTTAGGTAGGTCACTTTTTGAAACTTAAAGACTTGAACAAAAAATCAAAATGCATATGGTGAGATTGGATTTGGGCCGTTCGGGCAATTTTGTCTGGTTTTCAAAACCTATTAGTCTATTACAACCTTGAGAAAAACTCAAACTCCATAGGATTTAATTAACTTTGGTCAGTTTAGTTTTGGTCGGTCTCTATTTTATGTTTCTAAATATGCATTTGAATATATGTTAAGATTACTAATTAACCACAAGCTAAACGATGTGAATATGTAATCGGTCTGTCCTAGCTGAAAATTGGACAAAAGCATTCCTTTTCTCTTTTCTTAAATCAAATAAGAAAATGATTTTGATATTACATCTCAACGACTTCCACAACACATATTTGTCATCAATTAGGAAGAAATCAGATGATAATATTAATTAAAACAAATACATATTTAATTAATTAATAAAATCTAAACTCTAATAATAGTGCCAACATATGGTTATCTTGGAGATCCAAACCACATTCTTTAGAGTATTTCCAAACATGACTGACAAACTTCTCATTGTTCTTCTTTTTTTATTCTTGCGCCAGCACAAAGGCTCGGCCGTTTCACCAACGCCAACGCCAACGGTGTGGTTGCAGCTAGAATCAATGTGACGGTGAAGATGAGACGACCGATTCACCGCTCCAACAAGAAGATCCAATACCAGCCCTTAATATTGAGGTGGTAATCTATTTCGATTTTTCTACTTGTAGTTTAGGGTTTTATTTACTTAAAATTTCTGATTTTTGTATATTATGTATGGTATAACACTTAATTGTTGAGTACTTTGTATTATTGTAAGAAAAGGTAGTGTTAGTTATTGAAATTTTAGTTCATCCTTTTCTATTTCACATTTATGCTCATAACATGTTTGTTGAAATGACTCAATGATGTTTTTTTGTTTAAATCCAAAACTTTTACACTCTTTTTTTGTTAATTAGTTCAAGATTCTGATTTTCTTGTTTCCCAATTTAAATAATTATATAATCATTTTTATAGATTCTAAGGATATGTTTGATGCAAAGACTATTCAGAAAATGCAACTTCTGGTGCTCTCTACTCTTAATTGGAGATTTGGATTTAAAGATAACCAGCATTGTGAGTTTCTGAGGTGCTGTGAAGGCATCATTCTCCCATGTAGACACTAGTTAAGGAAAGAATAAAATATTCTCCACTAAAATCATGGAAGGGAAAATCACATATATTAAGGGTAGCCTCCTGGACCTGGAGAATGGTAATGTAACTTAAAGCTTTGGTGAGTTTGGCCAACCTTGGTAGTGCTGCTGGTGCAGGTGGTCCTAAGAATGTGAAAGCTGATTTACTTTCATGTGAAATTTTGCTTGAAAATGTGATGTACCTTAGCTTGTGAAGGTGTAATCTTCTTCGCTTTTTGTATTGTTTTGTTGGTAATTTTCTTGCCTTTTTGCAAGTCTATATAATCATAACAAGTTGTGTAATGCTTTTTTTTTGTGTTGTCTGTGTGGCATAACATCACATTCTCAATAACGTCAAAGTTATACTCATTTTTATTACGTGTAAGATACTGTTGGGATATTGACCTAGAGGCCCAATACCCAGATCGGGAAGGCCCAAGATATCCGGCCCAAGTAACAGGCCCATCACTCTATGATTAAAATATCCAGTAAGGAGACATACCGAACGGGGTTCGGCCCAAATAAAGGTTGGCCCAATAAGAAGACATACCGAACGAGGTTCGGACTATATATGACAGCATCTTCAGTACGGACCAACATCCCGTTCGAGCAACGGCCAACCAACAAGTGGCCAGGTGCAGTTAATGCCAGACTATGACATCAGCAAGTGGAAGCATGGATGATCAAGTCGGTGGAACAACGGCCAATCAGCAAGAGACAGCCCATGCTCTCCATTAGTATAAATAGAAGGTTTCAAGTCATTGTAAGGGTTAGCATTTCAATACTCAAGCTCTAGAATAGCATCATTTGCTCTTATTTCTTGTATTAAAGCATAGTTTCCGACTTACCGATCGGGAAATCCCTTGTAATCAGATTGGTTAATTAATACAAGTGAGCTTTCGAGTTTTAGTTAGTTCAGATCTTATATTTTCTTTTATGCTTTGATTCTGGGCCATTCCTGATATATCCAAAGTTCGTGTTGGGCTTTCGGATCTACGGGACTTGCAAAAAGTTCCACTTTCTAATCATCCAAAAAAACCTCTATTTTTTAAAAATGGTCAGAATCAGTTCCTATCATACAAGCGACGGTTCACGCCGTCACGGGAGGAGTCACACCCCGGGGAGTCAAAACCCCCAGGGACAATCCAGTCTAGGATCATATCCTCGTGTTAATGGGGATTTTGTGATTCCCGAATCTCTGAGGAGAAATCCCCAGGCCATGCGTGACATGGCCCAATTCATGCAGCACATGGCGAACGAAGAAGAAGGAGGTTCCAGCTTTACAGGAGAAACTCCACGCGTGGAAACGACCACAGCGTCATCCCGCTCACATACCCATCGGGATAACCGACGTAGCGCCCCACCAGCAGCGCATCCCAGTCCCAGTGACCGAACCCCGGTCGGGTCGCAAGCTAGAGGACTAACTCCCGTCGGTCATCATTTCCAGTATGCCGAGCGGGAAAATGCGAGGGCCCCTCAGTGGCATTGGGACCGGGACTGTACGGATATGAGGGTTCCACCACCGCCCCCTTTGACGGCCCAGGAGGAAGAGATGGCCAAGATGAGGAGGCAAATGAATGAAATGCGGGACCAGATGAACAGGGTACCTGTACAACCTGCGCCAGTTCAGCTGGGAATTACTTCCCCGTTTACTAGGGAGCTCATGTACGCGGATATCCAAGGGGGTGCCAAGCCCCCGACCGGCCAAATTTACGATGGGGTGGGAGATCCCCACGTACATCTGAGGAGTTACCAAGGGGGACTTATGCTGCTAGGAGCACCCGAGGCCGCCATTTGCCGTTTGTTTTTCAGCACGCTCAGGGGGCCTGCCCAGGAATGGTTCGGGACACTACCGCCCGGGTCAATCAATAGCTTTGCCGAGTTATCAGCGTTATTCTTGGCTCAATTTGCTTCCAGTGCCAATCCCAAACGGCACTTCAGCTATTTGACCAGCGTAAAGCAAAACGCCAAGGAGACCCTCAACCAATTCCTGAAAAGGTGGAGGGATGAAATTTTAATAGTGGGAAGCATGACGGATGATACCGCCATTACCCTGTTCACGAATGCTCTCCGAACGGGGGAGTTGTACAAAGAATTGAAGAAAAATCTGGGTACGGCGTACGCCGAGGTGTTAGATAGGGCTCGCAAGCACGCCGCCCTAGAAGAAGAGATAATGATCAGGGATAAGGTCATTACGCCTGCTGCCCCGATCAGACTGGCCGATCGGCTGGGTCCTAGCCCAGCGGCCACTTTACCTCCCAAACAAGGGAGATTTACACCCCTGGTCCTATCAATAGCGACCATCTATCAGAACGAGAGGGACAATATTCCCATCCCGACTGATTCAGGACAGTTCATGGGAACGGATGACAATGCTTTTTGTAAATATCACAACAGAAAGGGTCATGCCACCAATGTCTGCAGGGCCCTACAAACAGCAATTGAGGATCTGATCCGAAGGGGCCATCTGGGCAAATATGTGAACAAAGATCCGAATGCAATGGGCACGTTAAAACCGGCCAGGAAACCTAATAGCTGGCGCCGGGATGCTCAGCGTGACGCCCAGCCTCAAAATGATGTGTATGTTCCTCCCAGGGATGAGCCAGAGGGCTCGGGAGGCCCCGGAAAGAAGCCTCGAATGGAGGTCAAGGTCATATTTGGGGGCGGGGAGACCGGAGATTCGAACGCCGAACGGAAAAGGTTCGAGCGAAGTCTTTATGTGGGATCCGTCTCCACTCCCCCCCCCCCAGAAGAAAGGAAGGACAGACCCGATCACGTTCGGGCCAGCTGATCTACCCAACTCTCCAAGCCCCCACAGGGATGAACTGGTGGTAAGCATGTGTATTGACAATGCTTTAATCCGCCGAGTGTTGGTCGATACTGGGAGCAGTGTGAATGTATTGTACCTACAATCATTCGAGAAAATGGGTCTACAAAGGAGCCAACTGACCCACCTGCGGACTCCACTGGCGAGTTTTACCAGGTAACTGCATCGAGGCGGAAGGGACCATCCAATTAATGGTTGAAATTGGGGATGAAACCCACAGAGCGTCACTCCGAATGACGTTCGTGGTGGTAGATATAAAGTGCACCCACAATGCCATATTGGGCCGACCGGGATTGGAAGATCTGGAGGCAATAGCCTCTGTCCGCCACTCATGCATCAAATTCCCTACAGACACTGGGGCAGGGGTGGCCAGAACTGACCCAACAACAGCCCGAACATGTTATCGGGAGGCCCTAAAACAGATGAACACTCGTGGGATGCGGGTGAATACAATTGAGGTGGAAACCCACCGAACGGAGTTCGAGGCACACCCAGAGCCCGCCACCCTTCTTGAACAAATCGACCTCGACTTCCCCCCGAACCGTAAGGTTGCTATCGGGGTAGATCTGGAGGCTGATATCCGGGATGGCGTGATTGCCGTCCTAAAAAAGTTTCAGGTGCTGTTTGCTCGGGGGCCAGAAGATATGCCCGGCATTGATCCAGAAATAATATGTCACAAACTTGCCGTTCGGTCTGATGCGAAACCGGTCCAACAGAAGAAACGGTATCAAGCAACCGAACGGCGGGAATTCACAAAGAAGGAAGTGGCCACTTTGCTAAGGATAAAGCACATCCGTCCGGTAATCCACGTAGAATGGCTATCCAATGTGGTTCTAGCCCCAAAACAATCTACCTGGAGAATGTGCGTGGATTACTCTGATCTGAATAAAGCATGCCCCATGGATCCCTACCCAGTGCCGAGGATCGATCTGCTAGTGGATGAGACTGCCGGGTGTGAGTTACTAAGCTTCATGGATGCTTTCCGGGGTTATCATCAGATATTCATGCACCCGGCCGATGCAGAGAAAACGGCGTTCGTTACTTTGGATGGCGTGTTTTGCTACATCGTCATGCCATTTGGATTAAAGAACGCGATGGCAACCTTTCAGAGGATGATCGGGATGCTGTTCAAAGATGTTCTGGGTGTCACAATGGAAGCCTACGTTGATGACATTCTGATCAAGAGCAAAAAGAAGGAAAACCATGTCATGGACATAGAAAAGGTGTTCGGGATAATGCAAAGGGCGAATATGAGGCTGAATCCCAAGAAATGTGTGTTTGCTGTAAGAGGAGGCAAATTTTTGGGGTACATGATGAGCGAGAAGGGGATTGAGCCCAATCCAGAAAAAGTAAAGGCAATTGTGGACATGGAGGCTCCGAGAAATCTCAAGGAAGTGCAGAGGTTGACCGGTCGGCTAGCAGCCCTGAGCAGATTCCTATCCAAACTGGCCGATCGAGCTATCCCGTTCTTCCAAATCATGAAGAAAGCCAACCCTTTCGAGTGGACGGCCGAATGCCAAACGGCCTTTGAGGATTTCAAGACACATCTGTCTTCCCCCCTGGTCTTGACAAAACCCGAACCAGGGGAACATCTGTATATGTACCTTGCTGTGGCTGACTTGGCCGTAAGCACAGTACTATTGAAAGAAGAAGATGGCGTTCAACGGCCAATCTATTTTGTGAGCAAGGCGTTGAACGGCCCGGAAACCAGGTACACCTTGCTAGAGAAGAATGTACTGGCCCTGATAGCTGCCATTAAACGTCTGGCCCCGTATTTCCAGACCCACCCAGTAACTGTGTACACTACCCAGCCATTAGCCACCATCTTGAGAAATCCAATGTCAAGTGGGCGCATTACGAAGTGGAGCCTCCTGATCGGGCAATACGGGGTAGATTTCAAACCCCGGCCTACTATCAAAGGGCAGGCCCTGGCAGATTTCATTGCAGAATGTACCGCCCGGCCCTCAGAAAAAGATTCAGGGAACAACGGGCTGGATAACTGGTGGGAAATGTATGTGGATGGAGCATCTAGTGCCAAAGGTTGTGGAGCTGAAGCTGTGATCACATCGCCCGAAGGGTTCAAAGCGTATTATTCCATTCATTTTGATTTCAAGGTGACCAACAATGAGGCTGAATATGAGGCTCTCATTGCTGGTTTAAAGTATGCAAGGGCCCTGGGCGCCGATCGGTTAAAAGTCCGATCGGACAGTCAATTGGTGGTACATCAAGTGAACGGCACTGCTGAGGCCAAAGAAGAAAGGATGAAGGCCTACAAGGAAATGGTCGAGGAGCAGATACGTAAATTTGAACAGGTGGTGCTCGACCAGATATCCAGAATCGAAAATACTGAAGCAGATATCCTGTCCAAATTAGAAAATGCAGCGTTCGACGATCGGGCACAGGAGATCCCGGCTCATATCCAACGTTTTGCCCATCGGGAAACATTGGCAACCCCAACAATCATGGTGCTCCAGATCGAGGCCATATCTTATGCCATCCCGAGCTGGGTCGTAGATATGACCAACTACCTGAAAGACGGAACCCTCCCACAAGATAAGAATCCTGCCTATCAAATAAAATGCATCCAGAGGAGGGCTTCCATGTTCGAATTAGTGGACGGGCAGCTGTACAAAAAGACATTTGGTGGGCCGTATCTGAAATGTCTCCCACCCGATCTAGCAGCAGCTGTAATGGAAGAAATCCATGAAGGTATCTGTTCCAGCCACCAAGGGCCCAAGACACTGGCCAGAAAAATTATCCTGCAATGGTATTATTGGCCAACTATCCAACAGGACTGCTTCGCGCATACTAGGAAATGTAAGGTATGCCAATTATACGCACCGGTTCCCGGACGGCCTGCCACTTTCTATACTCCAATGACGGTGGCCCTTCCATTCGCAAGATGGGGAATAGACCTGTTAGGTCCTCTACCTACTGCACCTGGAAACAACAAGTACATCATTGTGGGGATAGATTACTTCACCAAATGGGTAGAGGCCGAGCCACTGGCCAGCATCACAGATGTTAAATGCCAGAAGTTTGTCTGGAAAAATATCATTTGCCGGTTCGGAATCCCTGAACAGATTATAACTGACAATGGAAGGCAGTTCGTGAGCCGGAATTTTGAGAACTACCTGGTCAAATGGGGGATCAAGCATTCCAGAGCGTCCGTCGCATACCCTCAGGCAAATGGCCAGGTGGAAAATATGAACCGAACTATCATGGATGGCATGAAGAAGAAGCTGGAAGAATACTCCTCATCGTGGCCTGATCAGTTGAATTACATTCTGTGGACTTACAGGACCACACCCCGAACGGCCACGGGAGAGACTCCATTTGCCCTTGCCTATGGTTTTCAAGCCAAAGTACCAACGGAGATCCTAGTTCCCACACACCGAACGGTGCATTACAGCCCAGAACAGAATGAAGATAACTTACGGACTGAATTGCATTTCATAGAAGAAAGAAGGGATCTGGCAGCGGCACGAATGGAAGAGTATCACAGGGCCACAAGAAGATACTTTGATAAACAGGTTAAAGTTCGTTCAATCGAGGTAGGGGACCTGGTGCTAAGAAAGAGAGAGAAAAGCAAACCGCTCGAAGGGGGTAAAATGGCACAAAATTGGGAAGGCCCCTACCAAGTATGTAAGAAGTATGCTTCAGGAACGTTTGGCCTACAAAATACCGAAGGCCGACCGGCAGGAACTTGGAATGTGGAGCATTTGAGGAGATTTTATCAGTAAAAACGGCTGTTGCCACCTCTAAAAAAAATAGAGAGGGAGACATAACTTCCACAAACTCAGCCCATGGTTAACCCGATCATTCCGGATAACCGAATGACGAACGGGTTAACAACATGGAAGGAAAATCAATTCTCAGTTTAGAGAGTTTTTGACCCTAGAATTATGAAAGAATAAAGGGATCAAAAACGGCTTGAAGAATTGAGGCTCAGAAAATCGGTGCCCGTGGTTAACTCAATCATTCCGGATGACCGAATGACGAACGGGTTAGCAGCATGGAAGGAAAATCAATTCTCAGTTTAGAGAGTTTTTGACCCTAGATTTATGTAAGAATAAAGGGATCAAAAACGGATTGAAGAATTGAGGCTCAGAAAATCGGTGCCCGTGGTTAACTCAATCATTCCGGATGACCGAATGGCGAACGAGTTAACAACATGGAAGGAAAGTCATTCTCAGCCAATGGATGGGAGTTTGACGCTCAGATAGTCTCACCTCAGCGGTTAATATGAGAATCGATTCTGGAAAACCGAATGACGAACATATTAGCAGTTTGGAGGGAGCCATTATTTCAGCAAGAGTTTTGACCCTGTAATTACGCATTGATGAAGGGATCAAAATGGCCTGGAGTTCGAAGGACAGTGCTTCTCACCTCAGCTTGTTAACACGTAGAATCATTCTGGATGACCGAATGACGAACGGGTTAACAGCTTGGAGGGAGCTGAGTCGTCAACTTAGCCAAAGTCGACCCTGTAATTACGTACGGGCAAAGGGATCAAAACGGCTTGGAGATGGTGTCAAGACTGTAAGATATGGATTAACCGAGCGACGTTCGGATAAGGTACGGATTGTCGCCCGGGGAATCGGAACTATGGTTTTGAAAAATCTCGCCTCAGTCATAAAACTTGACTTGGAAGCTAGTCGCCCTTTTAGCTATAAGTAAGGAATGACCCAAATTCGGTGATCTTGCTTACAGTTCAAAAAGGGTTACCTCAGACCCCTAATATGGATGATACGAGCCAGAGAGAACGGTTCGGAATGCATCGGAATTATGGGTTTGGAAGGGAGAGAGCCTCACCTCAGCTTGTTAACGCATGAAATCATTCTGGGTGACCGAATGACGAACGGGTTAACAGTTTGGAGGGAGCCCCTATCCCAGCCGAGAGTTTGACCCTGTGGTCACGATCAAAACGGCTTGGAGGAATTCACCTCAGCTAAGAGTTTTGAACCCGTGCGTCACGAACAGGAAAAGGGATCAAAACGGGTTCGGGAAAGGTGTCAGAACAATTGTGAAGAGAGTCTCACCTCAGCTTGTTAACACGTGAAATCATTCCGGATGACCGAATGTCGAACGTGTTAACAGTTTGGAGGGAGCCCCTATCCCAGCTGAGAGTTTGACCCTGTGGTCACGATCAAAACGGCTTGGAGGAATTCACCTCAGCTAAGAGTTTTGAACCCGTGCGTCACGAACAGGAAAAGGGATCAAAACGGGTTCGGAAAAGGTGTCAGATATAAAGATACATGAGCCGAGTAAGGTTCGGCCACGTAGAGAAGATTGTGAACAAAAAATCTAAGGAAGAATAACAAATACGACAGACAAAGGAAAAAAGTCCAGTTTATTCTTCGGCATTACTAGCCGGAATGTACAAGAAGAACGAATATACAAGAAAAGAGACAACAGATAAGGAAAGAAGGCTACACTACTAGAGGATCGCCGTTCGGGGAGGATGTAGGCTGAGAGCTCCCTGCCTGCACTGCATCGTCAGACGCTGCTTTGGATCTTTTCTCCATGACGCGATCATACGTATTCCCGAACAGATCATCGAAGCCTAATTCATCAGGATCGAACGGCTTGGGGAAACGCTCTAAGATCAGTTCAAGATTCCTGTCCAGAAGCAGGTCCTGACTTTGCTTTACGGTTTTCTCGGTCAGGACATCCAAGAAAGATTTCCCTTCCGGCGTGCTGTCCAGGAGGTCGATCCCTGCCTTGATAGGATCTGAGCTCTCACGCAGAAATTGGCCAAGGTGAGGACCTAGGAATTGCCGGACCGTGTTCTCCAGAGCGACGTTCAGCGCCTTGCCCCGTTGAAAATCCACTACCGATTGCTGAGCAATCTGAGAAGTATTAACCGTGTAGGGTTCGGGCAGATGATCTCCAACAGCCTTATCAAATTTAATGCCAGCAGATTCAGCAGCCCGCACCTTGGCCCGGAGTTCTTTAAGTTCCCGGTCGCGACGACGGGACATCTCCTGCATCTCGGCCAGAGCAGCTTTTGCCTTCTCACCCTCTTTGGCCTTCTCTTGGAGGTCAGTCGCTAACTTCCGAGCGGCGGAAAGGAGGACCTGACTGTCATCCCGATCGCTGGCCAGGGCTTTCATCTCCTTCTCAGCAGCAAGAAAGGCCTTGTGATAATACACGCCAGCCTGAAAACAAGGTTACAATGAAAGTCAGATAAGGTAAAACATGAATAGTAGAAAGGTATGGGTCAGAATGAAATGTACCTTGAGTGCTTCCTGGTGACCTGCTTCGAAAAGGTCCGACCAGTGAGTCAAGTTGGTGAAGCTCGGGGGAACTTTGATCGCAGTATGACACCACATAGAAGATGGCATCAACCCGAATAGATACCTCCCTTATGATCTGGGCCCCATATTTGAGAACTCAACAAACATCCGATCATCGATCGGTGTGGCAGTAAGAACCGAAGTTGGTTTGTTGGCAGGCACCGATCTTTTGGGCTCGACCTCCGGCCCGGTCAAGTCAACCACATGGTCGATCGGGATCAGGTGATCGCCATCATTTCCTTTGCGCTTTTTGCGGGTTTGCTCCACCGAATCACGATCGGCTATCATCTTCTCCTTCCCTTTAGCAGAAGAGATAGAACGCCGGACGGGTATGGGAGATATCACACCTACAAGAAAGAGAAATAAAAAATAAGAAAGTTGAATTGTGAGAGCGAAGGATGATCGGGTTAAAACCCTACTATGCTTACCAATTCCAGCAAATAACATGCTCGAGGCAGTGACAAAGCTGCGAAGACTTCTGGTCCCTCCCATTCGCAAAGACTCAGCCTGGGAGCGTAGAACGGCATCCACCCTGGGCAGGGAATCCCGAACGGGGTATGCGTTCCACCTGTCCGGGAATGGCAAAGAATCACCTATCCGAACGAACAAAAACCGCTCTTCCCAGTCAGCCTGCGGGGTAACGTTCTCTGTGAACAGCTGACGGTCAGAACGAGCTACCAGTTTCAGGTACCCGGTCGTCCAGTAGGGCTGATAGCAGTAATGATAAAGGAACAGATCGACGCTGGGGGTGATCCTCAACTCGTGGCACCGGATAATGAAGCCTGTCAGAATACGGTAGGTGTTGGGCACGAACTGAGCGGGCAGTACAGCAACCCGGCGTAAGAACTCCACTATGAATGAATGGAGAGGGAACCGAAGTCCAGCAGTCAGAGCATCAAGGTGCACTAGCACGTGCCCCGGTCTGTGCCTCATAGGGTGCCGAATGAATCCGGCATAGTATTCTCTTGGTGGGGGCAACAACTGGCTAAGTTGTCGTTCAACATCTTCTGGGAGACGTTGTTTGTGTTTGTGTATGCGATTGAAGTGTAGGGCAATGCGGGGTGGCCGCTCGGGCATCCCCTAGTTGTAAACATGGAGGTCATCTCCAGACAGACATCCATCCTCCTGTGGCGGTTCGATATGTTTGCTGGCCTGAGGATTGGCGGGTTTGGGTGTTTGGGATGAAGAGCCTTCGGCCTGGTTACCAGCGGATGTTTTGCTTTTGCGGATCAAAGGCATCTCTTCAGATTCTAAGCTAGAGGAGTAGTACATAAAAACGCTGGAGGAAATTTGGGAATTCTAGAGAAAGAAGGCTTGAGAGTATGAAAGGGAATTCTAGAGAGAGAAAGCTCGAAAGAAAAATGAGAAAACAGCAGGAGAAATTAGGGGAACCACCTCTCTATAAATAGGTAAAGTGCCGCACAAATCCCTAATCCATGAACAACACGTGGCATTGGGTGGTTACGATTAATTTGGGGCATTTATGATTCATTTTTTGTGCACGTACCCCGGACGGGCTTACAGAGGATTAGCAAAGATCACTGGGGCTTGCTGTTTAGAAAAATGCTAAGTCCTAAATGTCAACCTGAAGCCCGACCGGCCAACAATATTGTAAAAGGTTATCTGGAAGAAAAATGCTAAGTCCTAAATGTCAACCTGAAGCCCGACCGGCCAACAGTATTGTAAAAGGTTATCTGGAAGAAAACGGCTAAGTCCTAAAAATTGGTTTGAAGCCCGACCGGCTATCAATGTTATGAAGGAGCCCAGGTGCAAAGAAAACCGAGAAAAATGCTAAGTCCTAAAAGTTGACCTGAAGCCCGACCGGCTATCAACGTCATAAAAAGATAGCCTAAGGATTGAACCAAAGCCCGACCGGCTATCAAGTTGTAAGAGATTATCTGAAGCAAGAATGTGCCAAGTCCTAAAATTTGGTATGAAGCCCGAACGGCTGAGTACCAGGGGGAAGGGGTTTTTTCCTTAAATAAATTATCAGAACTTTCTAATGCCCGAACGACGATCAACGGCGTTAAGATTATTTGAGCAAGAAATAAGTTAGGAAATTGGTAGTCCTACGAAACAGGCCGAATCCCGAATGGCGAGTAAATCATGCATTAAAGACAGAAAAGACAGTACGCCAAGTTTCAGGCAAAAAAGGGATATATATTCATCGGTGCTACTGACCGGGAAATACAGGCTACTTGGAAAAAAGAAAATTACAACAAGAATTACAATACATATGAATTATTGATCGGGGGCCATTTCATCTCCCTCTTCATCCTCATCCTCATCATCATCAGACAGGGGTTCAGGCTCTTTCCCCGCAGCCCGATCGGCTTCCCTCTGCTGAGCTCGCAGGAATTTCTCAAACTGAGTCTGGATAATGTCATCTGCGGGGAGATCAGAAGCCTGAACCGGCCTCCCCAGATAATTTTGAAGCTGATTGACGAAGGGACGCAGCAAGACCTAGCCAATTTTGCCATAAAGGTCTGAGACAATGGAGTCGTTCCATTTTTTGGCCTCGGGGTCCTTATCTAAGAGGGCCACCCCTGCCGATAGCCGACCAGCGCCTTTGGGGAAACCCTTCAAATACGCCCCAAAGGCGAACAGGAATTGGGCCCTTGCATGATCATCCTTGATGGCGGAGAATTCATCAGAGGATTTAAACGTATCTCGGACGGCGGACAGATCCACATTCACTTCATACGGACCGTCCGGGATGCTGGATGGCATTTCCTCAAATCTAATCTGTGCGGCCTCAGCGGCAAGGACCTTCGCCTGTGAAGCTGCGAGTTGGACCCGAAGGGTACCGAGTTCAGCATCCAGCCTCTGCTTTTCCTCCGCAAAGGCTTTCCGTTCGGCCTCCAGAGAGGCGATGGCAGCAGCAGCATGTTGCTCAGCAGAAGACTGGGCAACAATCAGTTCCCGCTCCTTGGCCAGGCGGGCCTCCCGCATCTGAAGGGTGTACAAGCCCATCTACAGAATACCGTTCGAAAATTAGTACTGGTTACAGAGAATAAAATAAAGACAAAGCGCAAAAGACAATGTACCTTCAGAGCAGTCAGAGCCAGACATTCTTCAGATTGCTCGACCGGCAACTGAGGAAGGGAAAAGTTGTTGAACCAAGAGGAGGTTGACCAGATCTGGCTCGCAGTAGAGCCGGCCCTCTCTAATACCTCATGGACAGGGTCGGATAGGGAGATCCGTTCGACCTGACCCGTAATATGGTCGGTGTGAGTCTCGCCAGCATTCGAGGGTTCTCCCCGAACGGAGTCAAAATGCTGGGAAAATTGGTGCAGTTGATCAGAGCCGAACCGCTCGTCGATCAGCATGGCCTCTAATTGGTCCTGGTGGACCTGCTGTATTGGCTGAGGCTCTGGAAGCGGTTCAGAAGGGGCAGCCTCCTGAGCGGGAATAATGGAGGGAGTAGGTTGTGGGTTCTTCCTGGATTTCTTCCGTTTTCCGGCCCCACCGGCTGCGATGACTCTGCTATCATCCATAGGAAGATCTGGGTTGGGTGCTGAAAAAAGACAAAGAACAATGTTAGTATCGAGCGGCCCTAGCGTGTGAGAAACTAGAAAAAAGAATAAAAGAACGTTTCTCGCACGGGAAGGACCGCCCGGACCAAGGCACTTGGTTTATCAAAACAAGTAAACCCAAGAGAACGGGCAGTACCTATCCCGGCTGTTATAAGTCGTTCGGGGGTCAGATAATTCATGATGTCCATGCATTTATCCTTCTCCACAGCAAGCACGTCCTTGTAGATTTCTTCAGTGAGGACAGGATCAGGGGTTTTGCGGGGAAAGGCATTCCATTTGCGGGGAATCAGACCGTCCGGGATGGACACGAAGAAAAACCGATCTTTCCACCCTTTGATCGAAGTTGGGTTTCCTTTGAACAGGATGTGTCCCGTTCGAGCACTAATGGCCAGATAGCCATGGGTTAGTTGGGAGGCTACTTTGAAAAATTGATGGAAGAGTTCTAGGGTTGGTCGGGCGCCGGCATCTTTGCAATGACAAATGAAACCTGCCATTGCTCGATAAGAGTTCGGCATAATCTGGGCCGGTACAACTTCGTAGAAATTGAAGAAAGAAATGAAAAAGTTGTGTAGCGGAAATTTAAGGCCGGCCCTAATCGAGTCAAAGTGGACTATGGTCATTCCGGGCCTATGACGCATTGGGTGAAGCCCGGCTTGCAAACGGAAACCCACCGGGTCAGGGATAAGGGCCGGAATTTCGACCCTATTGTGAGAGGTCAATTTTTGCCTCCTCTCCCTAATCAATTTTAGGTCAAGAGTATGGCGAGGAACATCGTTGGGACGTCCGGCCGCCATGGAGGCTATTTCGTCCTCGGATTTGGTGTCATCAGAATCCTCACTGGAGGAAGAAGAAGTGCTAGGGAGGTCCTCCGCCTCAGCCCTGGTATTCGTCGCCGTCTCAGTAGAAACACCGGCAAACGGAACTGGGATGGCATCTACAATGGCGGTGTCACGGTCATCTCCATGAGAGGCCATCTCCGAATCAGAGGAATGCTCTTTGGGGCTCATCTCGATCGAAGCCAGAAATGAAGATGGGGAATCCAAAGTTGGGAAATTACCTGAGCAAGGGAAGCAGGGGGAAATTTGCAGAGGAAACAACGAAGGCCAAGGAATTGCAGAGTCGAAACCCGGAATTCAGGAGTTAAGGGCTAATTTATAGCCTTGAAACCGCCGTGTCGAGAACCAATCAGAGAGCGACACATCACTAGGAGCATTTAAGCTAAACACGCATCTAATGAAAAGACTAAACGACGGTTATCATGATGAATATGGGGAAATGAAGCGGCAGCCGTCAAATCGCAGCATGGGGAACTGATTACTTCTGTACCCCGATCGCCATTCGGGGTATTATGACATTGGTATACTTCCTGATGCACTCACTTCGTTCGAGACATCGGAAGTGGGGGACTTGTGTTGGGATATTGACCTAGAGGCCCAATACCCAGATCGGGAAGGCCCAAGATATCCGGCCCAAGTAACAGGCCCATCACTCTATGATTAAAATATCCAGTAAGGAGACATACCGAACGGGGTTCAGCCCAAATAAAGGTTGGCCCAATAAGAAGACATACCGAACGAGGTTCGGACTATATATGACAGCATCTTCAGTACGGACCAACATCCCGTTCGAGCAACGGCCAACCAGCAAGTGGCCAGGTGCAGTTAATGCCAGACTATGACATCAGCAAGTGGAAGCATGGATGACCAAGTCGGTGGAACAACGGCCAATCAGCAAGAGGCAGCCCATGCTCTCCATTAGTATAAATAGAAGGTTTCAAGTCATTGTAAGGGTTAGCATTTCAATACTCAAGCTCTAGAATAGCATCATTTGCTCTTATTTCTTGTATTAAAGCATAGTTTCCGACTTACCGATCGGGAAATCCCTTGTAATCAGATTGGTTAATTAATACAAGTGAGCTTTCGAGTTTTATTTAGTTCAGATCTTATATTTTCTTTTATGCTTTGATTCTGGGCCATTCCTGATATATCCAAAGTTCGTGTTGGGCTTTCGGATCTACGAGACTTACCCTCAACAGATACATATTTGAAAATATAAGATAATATAAATACATTCTCAATACAAAAATATTAACTTTGCAAAGTA
Source organism: Cuscuta europaea (assembly GCA_945859875.1). Taxonomy (NCBI): domain Eukaryota; kingdom Viridiplantae; phylum Streptophyta; class Magnoliopsida; order Solanales; family Convolvulaceae; genus Cuscuta; species Cuscuta europaea. Next base: position 7,413,644 of record CAMAPE010000015.1, on the reverse strand, counting down.
ATTAGTTACAAGAATTAAATATTTAGTTATCATGTGCTTTGAACTAAATCTTTTGTGACTAAAGCTTGGATGTTGTTGTTGTGCTTTGAACCTTCCATTCCTGCATGACAGAAGTTCACACATTCATAAACAATGCCATAAAATGCTAAAGCTCGTCCACTAAAAACCACACTTTGTCCGTGAACCGCTTTTGTCCCAATATGAATTCAAAGCCCCTTAGCTTTATGGGAAATGTGCACATTGGAAATAATAAAACTGTAGATGCTATTCAGAATTGCCTTCAACAATTGAGTATGATGAAAAACATGCCTACATACCATTTTATGCAAGTCCTTAATCAACTTGTGGTAGTGATACTCTTGTCATAGCTTTTATCCCCCCACATTTCCTTGCCCATGTTCTTCTATGTTTCTCGTATTTATGAATTCTATTATGAACTTTCTTCTAATCCCGATTCCTGATGTTTCCAATCCTAATTAAGAAATATTCTATTCCAGTAAACAAATTTGATTTTTCACGGGATTGTCAAGCTTAATGGGAGATGGGTAGGGAAGGATTGACCATTTTTGAACTCCAGAAAGACCATATATGAAGGATTTTGAATTGTCTTCCCAATCATAGCTAAGTGCAGTCACATATAAGAATGAAATTTTAAAAACCAACTCTAAACCTCACAGAACAATGGCAAAAAAAAGAGAATGAACACACAAAATCGTGTATAGGAATCAATAAAATCATTGAAACATTTCAACAAACACCTTTTGAGCATAAAAGTGAAACAAAATAGTTGAACAAAAATTTAAATATTAACATCATGAATCTATAAGGATATAGCAATGTAAATAAGGATTTAACATTACAACATATATTATATATTATCTACATAAAACCGAAAAAACAGAAATAATTGTGACCTTAAATGCACAAAAAGTGGAATAAATACCTCATATGTAGTGATAAGAGCTGCTGAAGAGACTACCATATTTTTCGTGAGTTGATAATTGATGGTAAATCGAAAAAGATTTTGAAATTGAAGAGAAAACAAAATAGAGGAAGAAATGGTGTAGAAGAAGGGAGGGGGGAGAGGGGAGAAAGAAGAGGAAGTGTGCGCAAAAGAAGAGAGGGGGGGGGGGAGAGAGGAGAGAGAAGTGGGGGAAGAGGTAAAAGAGGTGGAAGAGAGTAGTTTTTTGGGAGTAATTTTTTGGGAGTCTATTTTTTGGGAGCCTTTTTATAGTCTGTCCTAACCGAAAATTGGACAAAAGCATTCCTTTTCTCTTTTCTTAAATCAAATAAGAAAATAATTTTGATATTAAGTCTCAACGACTTCCACAACACATATTTGTCATCAATTAGGAAAAAATCAGATGATGATATTAATTAAAACAAATACATATTTAATTAATTAATAAAATCTAAACTCTAATAATAGTGCCAACATATGGTTGTCTTGGAGATCCAAACCACATTCTTCCGTTGTGTTCTTCAACATGACTGACAAACTCTAGAGTATTTCCAATATTACCATTCACTGCTTGAATCAATCTACCATTTTTATCAAACTTCAAACCCACCGGTTCAGTGTATCCTTCTCTTGTTGTGTTTAGTGCAACCCAATAATCTCCTTGATCATTCCGTATGATGTTATCGGCAAACCTGTCAACCCTTGCAAAGACACTTGGAGTTCTTGTTCTGTTATTAGAGATCAGAAATTTTAAGATTTGATTTTTTTGTGATTCAACTACAAGAAGATACGAATTATCCCTGGACAAAACGACCCCGTTCGGAAATGCCAAGCCGTTGTGTAACACGCTCACTTGTTTGGTATTTGGGTCAAATCTTAACAGCCTTCCGGTACTATCTCCACTTGAAATTATCGTTGAGTAGTCCCTACATATATATGATGTTTTCTTAGAAAATGATGCATGCGATTAATTCCTAAACATAGTCAATTGTAAACATGCATAATCAGTTGTGTATTGAACAATATTTTACCTTCGTTGATAGTGAATGCTACTATCGGTAATATAGACAACTCCATTCATAGGATTGATGCCTAGATCATTAAGGTACATGAAGGGATGTCCCTGAGCTGAATTTGCAAGTTGGGTAGCAATCCTGCCATTCGGTCTCACTTTCATCAACCCGAAATAAGCATTTGTGATATATAGTTCACAAGTCTTTGGATGAAACTTTAATCCGAGCGGTCTACCACAAAGCGGCTCCCTTCGAGCATTGGTTACTCCATCGCACAATTGTCTATTCCTAATAACCAAATTGCATACTCATTTTTTAATAACAAATATAATACACCGTTAGAGTAAATATAATTATGCATCATATATACTGTAAGATTGTATTCCTAATAACAAAACTGCATACTCATTGTAGATTTTTAGTCTACAAATTTAATATCGATCCACTACCTAGCTAATTCTTTATGGTTATTTATCCACCGAGTTGTTTTTTGTACAATATATTTCTATGAGTCGAGATCAGACGTTTTTCCCTAAGCTACAGATGAACCTTTTTGAATAAAGATAAATTATTCGTCCTTTCCCTTGATTTTACTAGCCAATCCAATATAAATTAAACTGCTCAATACAAATTAGATGAAAATATATACGTAGTATACTCCATATTTCCATATAAGGCAGAGATGACTTTAACTTGTAGCCTTTTCTCACTTATAATTCCGGATAGAGACTTTGTAGCCTTTTCTCAAGTATGAAATATACTTGTAATTACTTTAGTCATGTTATTTAATTATCACATATTTTATTTTAATACGGAGTACGAAATAATTTTAAGAAAAACCTCTGGCCATGCATATTTTTTAAATGTAAGATGTGAAAACAAAAATCCCAAAACCATATACACGAACGTATAATGGATTGGAAACATATTTGTGCATGTTGGAAATAAATAAATAAATATTTGATTTTGTGTACCTATTAGATGTCATGACTAGGGGTGGGCACAAAATACCGTAACCGACTAACCAAACCAAAAAACCGAAAAAACGATGTATTTTCCGGTTAACCGTACCGGATTGTTTAAAAACTTACGGTACGGTTAACCAACCGCAAAGAAAAAACGGTAATGGTACGATTATGGTTAAGATTATGTTAATACCGGTTAACCAACATGTACATGTTTTGTAACATTTGCGCCGAGCTGCGACGTGCTTCCCATGAAAATTGTGCTCATGCTTCCAGTTCCCTCCCAAACAATCATGTGGAATATATTATAATACGTACATATAGTGTTGCTCTGTATAGTTACTCCGTATTATTATTACTACGTATTATTATTATTATGCCTAGCTGGGAAGCTCTACTTTAAAAAAAGCAATATGTCAAAAAAAACTATGTATTACTGTATTATTATATAGCTATCTGTCAAAAAAAAACTAGTTGCCTAGCTGGCTAGCTCTACGTTTACAAATTTGTGCTCCGTATGTACAAAGTTTAAAACAACAAGAATATTGGTAATTTTATCTTTCTCTTTCGGTTTATTGGTTAACCGTTATTGGTTAACCAAAATATTGGTTAACCGGTATCCGGTTAACCAATGTTATGGTACGGGTAACGATATATAAAATTGCGTAACCAATATCACGGTTAACCGAAAATTGGTTAAGCAAAATGCGGTTAACCAACCGTGCCCACTCCTAGTCATGACAGCAAATTCAGTCCAGTGGGGCAGATTCTTTCCATCTCAAGATTCTTCCATCCGAAACACCGACATACGGTCCTCTTCCAGTACAATCAAAAGCAATACTCTCCAGGCCAATGATCCCATTTGGTAAATTTATTTGATAGTAATGATCGACTGGAACCGGGAAAGACAACTCGTTGGTCATGAATATGATAAACATAACGAAAAAGAATGATGAAGAAAAGAAAGTGTTTAATGCCATGGATAAGCTAGACTAATTAAAGATCGAACAAAGAAATATTGGGATATGATATCATTTTTGCTTAAGGTGAAGATACGATTATGCCTCCAATGCCTCCAACGTTGAGCATCTAATTGTATTTATAGAGAGAAAACTACTAAACTAGCTAATTTAATTAAACAAGTATCCTAGTCCTAATGAGTTAGTGGTTATGGGTAGTCATAATAAAGTAGGATTATGAGTTAAAGTATCCTAATCCTAAATCCTAATCAAGTATCCTATGTGCACGCACATAACCATCCTTAACCTTCTAGAATTTATTAAACTATCGGATTAATAGTTTAATATTCTGATTATAGTCAATTTTGTAATTAATTTAAGAGTGCTCCGTAGTCCGAAATTACATATCGCCAAGTACCACGTAACTAGTTACCCTACCCGTGCGTTGCACGAGACTAAAGCAGTTACATACGACTTTAGATAGATTATGTAAGAAGTAAGGAAAAAGTTGATAGTGAATCAATTAGTTGTAAACATAAGTTAAAATAAGAAGTCATGTTTAATCTAAAATTAAAAATCAATGCCCAAAATTAAATTTTAATCACGATATCGTAAATAGTTGTGCATGCATGTCCAAGGAATTGTCAAAAAAATTATAAATTATTATAAACTTATTTGTAAACAACGTTCAATACACAATTTGTTGCTTGTCCGTCTTCGTCACATATGACAAACTTCAACCCAGATGGACTTGTTACTCTCGAGACTCTCGAGACCGCCAAATACAACTGTCCATGCTTAAAAACAGGCCACCGGAGGAAGATGTCTACTTTTTCTAATAATTGTCCCTGACTCTTATTAATGGTCATTGCATAGCTAACCATTAACGGAAACTGTCTGCGCTGAAAAGTGAAAGATACTCTAACGTCTAATGGTGTTAAAGTAAGTCGTGCATGATTGCTCCTTGTAATAATTAGCTAAATTCGTGCATGATTGCTCCTTGTAATAATTAGCTAAATTCGTGCATGATTGCTCCTTGTAATAATTAGCTAAATTCATTGCTTCTTCGGTCATATAAAAGTCGGGTAAAAAACTCACCTTCACAAAAGAGTGTATAAAGTTTATTTGGACCGTAATTCCTCCCAGACCAGATCAGATCAGACCAAATCAGATCAGACCAGATAGTTCAGACCAGATCAGACTTGGATAGTTATAAAAATACAAAGAAACCAGACAAGACCAGATCAGTCTAGAGCAAACCATACTAGCAAATTACTTCATCCAAAACATCCTAAAATAGGCGTACAAAGAATCCATCTACCGCAATTGGGTACGAGGGTTTCTTGTTTTCTTCTTATCACGCATTCATTCTTAAGCAACGAGTACTCCTTTATACCCTAATCTTTGTGAAATTTGAAGCAAATTGCGGGGAGAAATAAAGTATATTAAAGATGCAAAGTTTAGGCGAAGAGGTTAGCATTGAAGAATTGACTTCGAATTTGTCTGCTTACAGAGAACAGCTTCAACAGGTGTAAATTTTTCCCTTAACCGCTCCAAAAATTAGCTATTATTTGTAGCTCAAGTCTGTAGATTTATCATCTCGAAGGGTCATGTCATTTATTTGTTTAATTGGTTTGAATCAGTAGGATTCCGTCCGTGTGAATTCATCTTTAGATGCCGGCCTGTGCGATTAACTTAAGTTTATCTAGTGTACAAAGTTGAATTTTATGGTTTCAATCTCTTTTTACTGGATTTCCATTGAGGTGCTGGAAAAAGCTTTTGGGGGTTTGGTTTATATTGGTTTACACCAGGGAAAATTAAGATACTGCCAGTTTGTATTTCATCGGTTTAAATTGGGGAAGAATATCAAAGACTTGCTTCCAAGTTCCAATGTGTCGGGGAACTCACTCTTGGAGAATCTATCTGTGGTGGAAGATGGCTCAAGTATATTAATTCACTATGATATAGGATTCCCTTACTCTTTGTCCCTCTCTCTTAACCCGCCCAGTAAGCATTGTATGTTACTAGGAGTCTATGATGTTCTCATATTCATGGATGTTCTCATATAGTGCTAGTCTAGTTTCTATGGATGTTACTCAGACTAGTTTCCTTAAAAATGACATTTTTTGTTGAGTTATATTTTTAGTGCTGTCTCCAGTCTTCCACAAAAAATCTTTTCTATCATTTTCCAGTGTGTGGTTGAGTTAGAATGAGGCGGGTTAAATGGTAAAACTTATAAAAGAGTCATGCATGATGCATCAGACCTTCACTAATAGATGCCGTGATTTTTTACCTACAAAATTATTTTAGGTACGAATTTTTAAATACCTTTCTGTGCTTTGTCTGTACTGTGTTCTTTTTAAATGTTTACTTAGCAATTTATACGCATTTATCATATAACTTTGTCGTCTTCTACTTTTCACCAGGTTCGTACACTGCTGAAGGATGACCGTAGCAACTCTGAATACTTGGACATGGAAAAGGAACTTGTTGAGGTGATTTTTTCAGTTAGTATTACTCTAGTGTATCCTCTTGGGGAACAATGAGTACTTTTGTCTTGTATATTACTCCATATGAATTTCTTATTTATCAAGTCCTTGAGTTCATCTCAGTTTTACAGTCATTTATACCATACTTTGTTTTTTGGGACAGAATTGGTACTTCTAGCATGTACTACAGTTCTCTATGTCTAGATATATATATCAACATACCCATGTACTTGAATTAACAAAACCTTAGATAGGTAATCCTCAAAATATTATCTGATTTTTGATATCATATATATCTTTCATTCTCTCTCTCACACAAAAATTATATTGCCACGAAACTAGCAGTGTGAAGGAATTAAGGAATGCCAATGACTGAAGAAACATAGTTTTACTCTTGGGTTTGAAAAGGTGAGGGTTTATTTAGTTAGAGTGAATTCACCAACATGGTAATGAAAAGTGGTGATTTTGTAAGATTTTGGACCACGAGAACCATAAGGTGTCCATCACTTGTCTCTTCATTCCATTGCAGGTCTGCAATGTCATGATGGCCAGCCTGCATCTGTCCCGTGATTTCAAACGTCCTCTGAGAATCTAAGTCTAGCTTTCATAAAGATTTTACTGATTTACTTTTATGTGATGCTGATACTTTCTTGCTTAAATTGGACCATGCTAATTATCTGCGAATCCAGGTTATTGCCTTGACAGAAGAGCTTCTTGCAACTGCAAAACAAAATGACAATATTGAAATAGGTATTGGGAACAGTGCTGATGCATCTTATGATTTTGGCCATCTAGAGAGCACTTTGGTAGGTTCCAAACGGGAAATATGATATTTTAGTTGTGTTTTCTAGGTATTCATTCGGAAGTTGTCACATTTTGGATTGGAAAGGAACATGCATACTTTTTCCTGATTTATTTTACTCTATTTCCTCTGTCAATGGTCAATTTTACTTATCCACCTATTCTGAAACTCAGTTTTTATTACTTAAAAAAAGACATAAAAGAACCATACACGTTTTCTTATAATAAATTTAGTTAACCAACAAAAAATTATAAATATATGCATATGATTCATGATTATGGTAGTTCTACTTTACAAGCTATATAAGTTGTCGTTCTCTGCTTTTTTTAAGATATAAATATAATATATAATACTACGTATATAATATATGTAAGACCAATGTTTTTGAGAGATCCATGTCTTCATGTTGTCAGAGTAACCACATTCCTGTTGGCACTAAAGTACAAGCTGTTTGGAGTGAAGATGGAGAATGGTATGTAGAATCTCTTTGATTTGTTCGCATGTCCTTAATATCTGATTATTTTCATTTTGCTTCACCATTTTTTTTGTGTGTGGTTAATTTAGTTGAATCTTCAGGTATGACGGAACCGTTGAAGCACATACTCCAAATGGCTATCTTATTGCCTATGATGGGTGGGGAAATAAGGAAGAGGTATGCGTAATTGCCTTTATGCTTTAGCAAAATGGTTTTCTACAGGCTAAGTTTGCATGGGTCTTGCAATTAATAGAAAAATGCAATTGGAAATAAATAAGGGAAGATCGACTTTTTGCTTAAGGCTACATGTTCCACTCACAAACTATGCAACAGTTTCCTTGAAGCTTGTGACTGACCCCATCTGTCCCAAAAAACGTCTTGTTTTTCAAAGCATGACTCGTCAGTTCTGGCAAAGTACATCTCTTAAAAGTCATGAAATCCTATGTTGATTTTAAAATTATTTTTTGGCTTAACTTAACAAAATTTTCATATGTATTCTATTTGTAACTTTTTGGCAAAACACATGAAAAATTAGCCTCGCCTGATCTTAATGATTGGGGAGTATCATTTTTCTTTAATGAGTATGATCGTATTTATTTTATCAAACTAAACATTGGAAATACAGGTAGATCCCGCTAATATTAGGCTAATCCAAGGTGAAGTCAATCCTTTGGATGAAGCTGAAAAGATTGCAGAGGCCACTAAACAGGCCCTGAAGCGAAAGATTGCACAGGCTTCCATTATTGATTACCAGTCTAAGAGTCTTCCAGCAAAGCTCCATATTGATCCTAATGACCCGGAAGATGTGGTACGTTGTATTTTAGGTCCCCATTTACAGTTTCATAATTAGAATTGTCATTTTTGCATTTAAAAAACAACTATTCAGAGCTGTTAACTTTCAATTCTATTGATCAGCAACATCAAGAGCTAGGGCTCGTTAAATACTTATGTGAATATTAACTACTTCTTTCATCCCTCCACATAGATAGTCCAGTGTTCTATTTTGGTCCATGCCACAAAGATTATCCACTTTTTTCTTGGTTAGGTCCACAAAGATTATCCAGTTTTTCCTTACCCAGTCATACTCCTCTACAAATTCCCAACATCAAATTCAAACACTACCACACAAAAAATTGTTAACTTCGCCAAGTATAAAAATGGAAATTGCCTCAAGAAACTCTTCAAAATAAGGTTTACATGGTTCCCAAGAGATAAAATTAATTTGTCCCAGAAAAGAATTAAATTAGCGTTAATATTTATAGTTTACATATTTAGGAACTCCAGTAAAAGTTGTATGAATGAGAAGAAACTGAATTTGAATATAGTAAAACAATTGATACTCAAATTCACACAACTAAAAGGAACTGTGTCGACCAATGAATTGTGAAACAGACAAAGTTCATTGGGGAGTAATGGTAAATGTGTTGTTGCTTGCAGAAGGCATCCAAGAGAAAGAAGATCCATGCTTTTAAGTCAAAAATGCGGATAGAGAAACTTGAGGTGGCCCAAAACAAGAGGCAAAATGCTTGGCAGCAATTCCAATCAGCTAAAGGCTCTACAAAGAAGGTATATATGCATGCATGCAAGCTAATGATCTGTTTTAAGATTTCACTCATGTTTTTTGTACAACACTTTCAGGTTGGGTTCTTCTCGGGTCGAAAGCGGGAAAGCATATTCAAATCTCCTGCGGACCCTACTGGGAAGGTGGGTGTAACCGGAAGCGGGAAAGGTTTGACTGATTTTCAGAAGAGAGAGAAGCATTTGCACCTTAAAGGTGCCGGTGTTGAGGGATCTGATGACTACTAGGGTTTTAAAAATATCAATTTCTCCCTTTATATTTTTGTTTTTAACTAAAACAAGCTTCAGAAGTGGAATTCAGATCCTTGTTCCTTCTGTGTCTGATCATGTATCTGTTATGTGTGTTACCAAGAACAAAAAAATGATAGTGCAATTTGCGTTAAATTTGAAACTAATGGCAGAGGCCTGGTGGCATTTCTGGCTTCCCGGACATAAAAAAATAAGATTTAATTAACAAATCGCCTGATGCATGAAAAGTTATACAGTAGTTTGTTTCAGCCCAAAGACTAGTTTGTTTCTGGCTTCCTCGGCTTTTGCCAAAAATCGCCTAATGCATGAAAATAGACTCATTACTCCATAATCAGTCTATTTTTCTGTCAAGCATCAGTTTAATAAATTTACATATTTTATCATGTGTACTTGATAGATTACCTGTTTTTTTTTGCCTTCCACAGTTGCACTCCAAAAACTAGGCATACATAACTTACTGTTTTTTTTTCCTTCCACAGTTGCACTACAAAAATTAGGCATACATAACTTACTAAATGAGCTCAAAATTTCAAAAAATGTTTACTATGCTCAAATAGTAAATAGTAAATATGTCGGTGCTCGTATTCGTTTGACCTTTTTCTTGGTTTGAAATTCCACACCATTATGAGCTCGTATTCGTTTGACCTTTTTCTTAAATTGAGTATGCACCATGTTGCAAAATTGGATTAAAAATTGGGAAACTTCAGATTTATTTTTCATTAAATAAACTCACACATCTCTTGTAAAATCATCAACAATAGATAAAAAATGTCGTGCACCGGAGATGGAATCACATTTATAGTCTTCCCAAATGTCACCGTGTATCAATTCAAAACAATAAGTTGTTTTAATGCACTTGTATGAAAGGGTAGTCTAGTATGTTTAGCTCTAGTGAAGGGATCACAAAAATCATTGCTACTGATGGATTATAGGGATCCAAACTATATAATAAATGGAGAGATTGAGCTAGATAATTGGAGAAGAAGATGAATAGTGGAAATGATATTGTGTATGAATTATGAGTTAGGGTTTACAAGCTCCAAAAGGAGTATATATAGAAGAAATCCGGGTCTGGGCCTCTCATATGGGCCTGACAGACCCTGTTACACAAATGGACTGATAATATGAAAGGCTAATCTAGAACACCTGAATAATAATAATGTACAATAATGAAAATGCTATCAGTTGAGTGTACGTGGGCCGCTGTCCGGGCCCAATAGTCGTGAGACCCGGAGGACCGAGTCTATATACTCGAGGCGAAAGGGAGTAGAACTGTGTGCTAATTTGTCGTCTTCTGGTGAGTAGACTTCGTGAAAAAATTTGAATTTCTTGCTTTTTGGCTAACGGAGGCGCTAAGTCCCCCGCTCTTCCAGTCCCCCACTCCTTGAGGTGAAGAGGAGTAGAGTAATGCACGTCTTGAATAGGGGGGCGAGGGTCGACACCTTTTGATCCACAATAGGGAGATGCCTCGTTAAAAACCTCATTAGGAAAAAACCCTGTGGGAAAAAATCCTAATGAGGGAAAAAGAGTACGCCGGATGCCCCCAATATGAAGCAAAAGGGGTGAGCCTTCGGCCTAGGTGTGGAGCTGCAACGCTGTCCGTCTGCTACAGGGGTGGCCGATACCATTCTCTAGATGTGAGCAGCTCGGCATGATAACTAGTCCCAGTCATCAAATAAAGATGACTAAGAGATAGGTCGAGTGACCGTCCATAATGTGATGTCCGGGTCATCAAATAAAGTGACCAAGACATGTGGCCGAGAGGCCTATAAGAAGTCCAAGCCATCAAATAAAGATGACCAGGAGAGACGGCCAAGTGGCCGGTATGATGAGCTCCACGTCATCAAATAAAGATGACGAGGCGATGCATGGGCGAGGTGCCCGGATGAGAGCTCCATGTCATCAAATAAAGATTATGGGGTGATGTATGGCCGAGAGAGGCCTATATGAGAGCTCCACGTCATCAAATAAAGATGACGGGGTGATGTATGGCCGAGAGAGGCCTATATGAGAGCTCTACATCATCAAATAATAAAGATGACGGGGCGACGTATGGCCGAGAGGCCAACATGAGAGCCCCACGTCATCAAATAAAGATGACGGGGTGATGTATGGCTGAGAGGCCTGCATAAGAGCTCCACGTCGTCAAATAAAGGCGACGGGGCGATGCATGCCCGGTGGGCCTGCAACTGAGCTTCGTGTCATCAAATAAAGATGACGGAGCAAGATATGGCTTAGAGGCCTACAAATGAGTTCCTCGTCATCAAATACAGATGACTAAACGATATGTGGCCGATGGGTCTGTAGATGAACTCTTCGTCATCAAATAAAGATGACAGAGCGATATATGGCCGATGGGCCTGTAGATGCGCTCTTCGTCATCAAATAAAGATGACAGAGCGATATATGGCCGATGGGCCTGTAGATGAGCTCTTCGTCATCAAATAAAGATGATAGAGTGGTATATGACCGATGTGCCTATACATGAGCTCTTCGTCATCAAATAAAGATGACAGAGTGATATATGGCCGATGGGCCTGTAGATGATCTCTTCGTCATCAAATTAAGATGACGGAGCGATATATGGCCGATGGGCCTGTAGATGAGCCCTTCGTCATCAAATAAAGATGATAGAGCGATGTATGGCCGATGGCCTATGGCTGAACTCTGGGCTCCTTTAGCTTTTTAGTCGGAGACCGCAAGACGTTCGCTATATCTGAATAGGGGGACGAGGCGGTGGACGCCTGTCTGAATATGAGGACGACGACGTTGATGAGTCGGTCCGAATATGAGGGCGACAGCGCTGACGAGCCTGTCCGAATATGAGGACGAGGCGATGATAAGTCGTGCATCATATGAAGGCGATGGTCACCATCCAGAAAGGGAATGGCGAGCCTGGTCGCTAGATAAGGACTTCGGCGCTGAAGCCGGTCTAAATGTGAGGACGAGGCGATGATAAGTCGTGCGTCGTATAGGAGCGACGGTCGCCATCCGGGAAGGGATGGCGAGCCCAATCACTATAACAAGACTTTGGCGCTGGGAGTCGGTCTTGATATAAATAATCACGTCGAGGCCGAGAGGCTGATCGCGATGTGCGGACGGCAATGATGAGGAGCCAGACCGAAATAATGATGACGAGGCGATGATGAACCCGATCGTCATATAGAGGCGATAGTCACCATCCAGGAGGGGATGGCGAGCCTGATCGCTAGCCCAACACACTCGGCGCTGATGAAGCCGGTGTTGGGATAGGGTGTCACGTCGTGGACGAGGGGCCGGTCGTGATGTGAGGTCGTCAGCACTATGAGGCTGATCCAAAAGTCCAAGCAACAGTCGCCATCCGATGAAGGAATGACTGAGACCGGTCTTGGGGATAGATAATCACGTCGAGGCCGAGGGGCCGGTCGTGATGTGCGGACGACGATGATGAGCTGATCCGATAATATGATGACGAGGCAAGAATGAAGCCAATCGTCATATAAGGGCGATGGTCACCATCCAGGAAGGGATGGTGAGCCCGATCGCTAGCTCAAGACTCTTGGCGCTGAGGAAGCCGGTCTTGAGATAGATAGTCATGCCGAGGTCGAGGGGCCGGTCGTGATGCGCGGATGGCGATGAAAGGATCCAATCCGAAATATGATGACAGGGCAATGATGAGCCAACCGTCATATAGAGGCGATGGTCACCATCCAGGAAGGGATGGCAAGCCCAATCGCTAGCTCAAGATCGCGTTGAGACCGAGGGGTCTGCCGCGATGTGAGGATGACGGCGATGATGAGTCGTTCCAATAATTGATGACGAGGCCATGATGGGCCAATCGTCATATAAAGGCGACGGTCACCATCCAGGAAGGGATGGTGAGCCCGATCGCTAGCTCAAGACTCTCGACGCTGAGGAAGCCGGTCTTGAGATAGATAATCACGCTGAGGCCGATGGGCCGGTCATGATGTGCGGATGGCGATGAGAAGGAGCCAATCCGAAATATGATGACAGGGCGATGATGAGTCGGCCGTCATATAGAGGCGATGGTCACCATCCAGGAAGGGATGGCGAGCCCGATCGCTAGCTCAAGACTCTCGGCGCTGAGGAAGCCGGTCTTGATATAGATAATCACGCCGAGGCCGAGGGGCCGGGCGTGATGCGAGGACGAGGGCGATGAGGAGCCGGTCCTATACTATGATGACGGGGCGATGGTCACCATCCAGGAAGGGGTGGCGAGCCCGATCGCTAGCTCAAGACTCGACGCTGAGGAAGCCGCTCTTGAGATAGATAATCACGCTGAGGCCGAGGGGCCGGGCGTGATGTGAGGACGACGGCGATGAGGGGCCGGTCCAAAAATCCATGCAACGGTCATCAATCGTTAAAGGAATGACTAAGACCGGTCTCGAGATAAATAATCACGTCGAGGCCGAGGGGACCGGTCCGAAGATCCATGCAACGGTTGCCATCCGATAAAGGAATGACTAAGACCGGTCTTGAGATAAATAATCACATCAAGGCTGATAGGCCAGTCGTGATAAGAGGACGAAGGCACCGAGGGGCCGGTCCGAAGATCCATGCAACGGTCGCCCTCCGGTAAAGGAATGACTAAGACCGGTCTCGAGATAAATAATCACGTCGAGGCCGAGAGGCCGATCGTGATATGAGGACGCCAGCGATGAGGAGCCAGTCCTATAATGTGATGACGGGGCGATGATGAGTTGGCCGTCATATAGAGGCGATGGTCACCATCCAGGAAGGGATGGTGAGCCCGATCGCTAGCTCAAGACTCTCGGTGCTGAAGAGGCCGGTCTTGAGATAAATAATCATGTCGAGGCCGAGGGGTCGGTCATGATGTGTGGACGGCGATGAGGAGGAGCCAGTACAAAATATGATGACGAGGCGATGATGAGCCGATCGTCATATAAAGGCGACGGTCACCATCCAGGAGGGGATGGTGAGCCCAGTCGCTGGCTCAAGACTCTCGGCGCTGAGGAAGCCGGTCTTGAGATAGATCATCATGCCGAGGCCGAGGGGCCGGTCATGATGTACGGACGTCAGCACTGGGAGGCCGATCCAAAAGTCCATGCAGCGGTCCTTATCCATAAAGTGAGAGGATGAGGCCCGTCTTCAGAGTATGATGATCACGCTCAGACCAAGGGGTCTGCCGTGTCGATATAAAAGATCGCGTTGAGATCGAGGGGTCTGCCGCGATGTGAGGATGACGGTGGTGATGAGCCATTCCAATAAATGATGACGAGGCGATGATGGAAGCCGATCGTCATATAAAGGCGATGGTCGTTTATCCGAGAGGGGAATAGCGAGCCCAATCGCTAGCTCAAGACTCTCGACGCTGAGGAAGCCGGTCTTGAGATAGATAATCACATCGAGGCCGAGGGGCCGGTCGTGATGTCCGGATGGCGATGCTGAGAAGCTGATCCGATAATATGATGACGGGGCAATGATGAGCCAATCGTCATATAGAGGCGATGGTCACCATCCAGGAAGGGATGGCGAGCCCAATCGCTAGCTCAAGACTCTCGGTGCTGAGGAAGCCGGTCTTGAGACAGATAATCACGCCGAGGCCGAGGGGCCGGTCGTGATATGAGGAAGGGCAAGGCGTTGACGCCGGACTGAACATGAAGGACGGTGGAGCCGGTCCGAAGATGAGGGACGGCGTTGGGCGCTCGTCTGAGATGAGGGACGGTGCTGGGCGCTCGTCTGAGATAAGGGACGGCGCCGGGCGCTCGTCTGAAGATGAGGGACGGCGTTGGGCGCTCGTCTGAGATGAGGGACGGCGTTGGGCGCTCGTCTGAGATGATGGATGGCGCTAGGCGCTCGTCTGAGATCATGGACGACGTTGGGTGCTCATCTGAGATGATGGACGGCACCGGGCGCTCATCTGAACATGAGGGACGGCGCTGGGCGCTCGTCTGAAGATGAGGGACGGCGCTGGGCGCTCGTCTGAGATGTACTTAGCAGAATACGTGGCTTGATTTGTGGGGATTTTATTTTTTATCGCTCGAGGCCGGCGAGTGTGCGGTCCTCGGCTTCCCTCTTTTGATTTGTGAGGATATCGCTTTAGGCCGGCAAATGCGCGGTCCCTCGGTTGTCCCTCTTTTATATTCTTCCTCTTTACTCTTTTGAGCGAGGAGTGGGTATCCTTCTTTCAGGCTTCGGCCAAGGGGGTCGATAGTCCCTCGGCCGGTAAGGAGTCATACTGGATCGTCATGTGATCTCAGGGAGGTCCTGTCGCCTATTTATGACGCGGGCTAAAGCTTTTGGTCGGTTACCGACGGCTGCCGTTTCTCATCCCTGAGTTTGGGGATTTTTGTCACCTCGTCCATGATTTCAGACCTGTCGTCCTGCTGATTTCGCGGATAGACGATGCGGTGAGCTTCCCATTTCAAGATGTGGCCTCTTTGCGGGCCCTTCGTCCTGGGGACACCGTCAGCCTTTCCTGAGCATTTTCGCTCTGAGGGGCCGAAACGGTGTGCTCTGTCGACCTTTCCTGAGCATTTTCGCTCTGAGTGGTCGATGTATTATGCGGTATCTTAGACTGAGGTGTACCGTTTACCGCTTTTAAGCATAATTATGTCGTGTGCGACCGATAGCGGCTCTCAATTTTAGATGCCCGAGTCACCATATAAAAGTGACTAGGGTAGGTCGATGGACCTAAATATAATCCGTATCATCAAATAAAGATGTTCGGTGGACTAGAGCTCGGGTCTACCATTTTGGGGTTTTCTGACCTGGTTTAATGGCGGTGATAAAAATAATAACGCCAATAATAATGCATCATTAGCGACCTCGGGAAATTTTAATCCGTCATAATGGTCTTCACCACCTCGGGGGTTTTTAACCCGCCATAATGGTGGTGGAAATAATATAATTAATAATAGTAATAATTACACTACTATCACTTAATAAATATTTTAAGTGTATAAATAGGAGTATTGGGCACTTGGCTTTTTTATTTGGACTGAAAATGAGCGTCCTGAATTGTAGCCAGCTGAGGAACCATTCTGGACCCAAAATGTGAACCCCTCTCGCATGGGGGGCTGGGCCGTATTTCCTTGTCTGCCAAATTTGGGAGTTTGCTGTGAAGACATCCATGAGCTTCCAGCATAACAGCATCTGGTGGAGCCACACCGGCAGATACCAGATACCAGTCACCGACGAGGGAAGAAGGACCCTGGTCGCTAGTTCCATTGGACAATCCCTTGGCAAGCAATAATGGAGGAGGAGCAATAATTTGGGAGTTGCTGGACGAGAAAGAACAACCCCGCCTGGCCGCTACTTTCCGGCGAGTGTGGTAACAACGTCGGAGATCCCACGCACAAGTCCTGAAGCCAAAAGCGGCGGAGCTCATGCTCCTATCCCAATGGCGCTGCTGGTCACCGGAAAAGGGATGGGCGCCATTAACGGCAGAAAAGGCTTCTTATATCGAGTGCTGGGGACAGGTTTAAGCTCGATTTTCCTTCTTCAGGCCATTAATCGCGGAGGTCCAAAGCTCTAGTTCTAGCGACGAGCATGAAACCAATGAAATTCTCGGAGATCTCTGCTGCCTGCGACGAAATAGGACCCCGGCATTGACAGTGAGGTTCTGAAAATCCCTTTCACTGGGGTAGATACGGGATTAACAACATCGAAATCGAAATCCAGAATCGCAGATGAAGTTTGTTGCCAAATCACATATCGAGATCTGGAAATTTCACACGAACACCTCCACAATTCTTCATCGATCTCCTCAAATTCTAAAAAACTCTTGTGATATTTCAATGGATTTGGGGAGGATCTAACTTGATTTGTGTTCAATCTCTCAATGAGATAGGGATCCCTGTCATTAAAACGTTCTTACACGGTTTACGACGTTTGACTGACCATAAAGTTAACTGATCCCTGTCATTAGTAGAATTATTTTTAGTAAATAAAATTTACATATTTAGAAATTACATTAAAACCGCTACAAAGCTTATTCAAGAAAATTTGAATTTGATAAATATTGGATATATAAAGTAAAAAATTAAGAACAATGCACGTTGATCGGAGAATAGTGAACGATAACCTTTAAATGGGATAGAGATAGTAGTTTGTTTCAGCCCAAAGACTAGAATTTCAGTTTGAACTCAAGTCCTCGGCTTTTGCCACAAATCGCCTAATGCATGAAAAATAGAACGGGTTGCTCCATATTCACTCTATTTTTCTGTCAAGCATCAGTTTAATGAGGATTACTTATTTTTCAATGTTACTTATTAGATTACTTACTTTTTTGCCTTCCACAGTTGCACTCTAAACATATAGAGTAAAATTTCATAAGAATAAAAAATACTACCTTCGTCCCACTAAGATCGGGACAAGAGAAGGTGACACGATTATTAAGAAAAGTGGATTTGTGTGGTTGATATTAAATTGATAAAGTAAGAATAAAGTAAAAATGATTTAGAGCCACACAAACTTTACCAAATTTGGTATGAAATAATCTTAGTGGAATTTCCCGAAAAGGTAAAATGAGACAATCTTAGCTAGACGGAAGGAGTATTGAACAAAACTTGTTCAATTTAAACACAGGTTAACTTTACCCAAAAGGTCAGAATGAAGACAGGAAGTTGTAATTTAAGACAAAGGCTCGACCATACAGGTTTGGGGAGAAAACAGGCACCGAGTTCACCTTACGAACAATTATTTCAACCTCCAAAATAGACTTGAAAATTTCAACGAACTAGTAATCAAATAAGGCACGAAAAGTATAAGTTTATGTTTATTTCTTGCTAATTGAGCTTCTTTGCACATTTTAATACGGAGTATGTTGCAAATTGGCAATGCAAAAAAGACTAGCTTATTCTACTTAAGTAGTGGAGAAAGCAAGTAATATCCACTGCAGGAAAAGTAGAAGATCAAGAGGTCTAAGGCTGCCCACAACCCACCAAGTGAATAGCTAAATATGAGGTTTTCAACCCCAACTTTGCTTCAAACCAAGTATTCAGAGGTGTTATTGTGGCTAGATGGCACCCACAATGGGGGTTGATCCAATGGTTTTTTTTATCAGATTTAGGGGGATAAGCAATGCATTTTTTATTTTTCCACTCTGATTAATGGCAGATTTGACCTCCCCTATTTTGACAATATGATTGAATTCTTATGACAAATAAGACAATGCTATTTTAGGCTAAGAAATTGGGTATATTATGGCTATGATTTTGGAATAAGATATCAATCATATCAAGAGTTCGTTTGCCTTAGATCTTCTATCCTTCGGAAAAGACTTCAAATCATAATTGTAGCACTATAGCTGCAAAGTGATGTAGTAGTTTATGACTGCAATTGATAATGTGATGTTACTATAATGTCTATATCTCGTCATATAAATTCACTTCATCAAAAATATTTTTTGCAACTCCGGTGATTATTGATGAGATAGTTTATTAATGGTTTAGGAAATGTTTTTCGTTCTTCAATACAAAATGATAAGAATAAGAAAAAAGAAAAACCTTTAAATCTGAAGCAGAAGTGCACATTAAGAACAGAAATCTTTAAACCCATCATGAAAGCAATCCTCAAACCTATGAGTAATAGCATTGGTCCGAAGTGGATATCTTTTGATAGCATTTATAGTTTCGTCAATTACTCTATCAAATGCTATTGTTGGGACTGAAACATATACATGAATATGCTACGAGTAATTTAGTCCTTTAAATACTCCCTCCGGTTCTTATTAAAGTTCTCACTTTCCTTTTTGGGATGTCTCTTATTTAAGTTCACACTTCCATTTTAGGAAACAAAACAGTGCAAAACAGTGCCAAACAGTGTCCAAACAGTGCCAAACAGTGCACTCCACAGTAAAGTCAAATTCATTTTCTTAATATGTGTGAAGTCAAACTGGGAACTTGAATAAGAACCGGAAGGAGTAGAAGACTACAAGTCAAATTGGTTTAAGTTTTAATCGACCGCCTATTCACGGGAGAAGGTAGGCCTCACCTCTCATTCATTGCTTGAGCATTTGCTATCTCAAGAGACAATTTCAAAATGAAGGTGTATATGTGGACTTCTACCACTTTGGATGTGTATGTTGAGCATGCTGAGATGTTAAAATTATTGATGTGTGCTCAAGCTCAAGAATGTCATTTTGAAATAATTTGTTATAGTATAAACATGGTACGAAGTATTTATAAAAAACCGGCTCCATAGTCATATTTTGCGTACCAAGAAGCAAATCATAGTTATATTCTGCCACACTATGCCAGAGTAGTAGAACACTGCATTCATAGTTGTTGCAACAAAAGCTAGAGAATGGGCATATCCAAATTTAATGCCATATGAATAATAAGGGAGATTTCCCAAAATAAGAGTAAATGAAGTTTGAAATTCCAAAATATGATTACTTTGTTTTTATTCTCGAAATGGGACTAACATGACAGTATTTACTGTCATCTTGTAGCTGTGACTGCCAAATAGTTGCAGTACAGTGCATTTAACATGACAGTATTTATTATAATTAATGACAGTATTTTTTAATCATGGCAGTATTTTTCATACATGACGGTAATAACTCCTATTTCCAAGTGTCACATACGGAGTACAACAAAAGCTAGAGAATGGGCATTATCCAAATTTAATGCCATATGGATAAATAACACACTTGAGTATTCTATAAAACACTGTATAATCACATTAAATAATTGTATCGGTTTTTTACAAGAATATTACTAAAATAAGTCATATTTACATAAATATGACTATTCATTACTACAATGTGGTGTTGTGGTAACTTAAGCTCAAAACTTGAACATAAATTACTATGATTTCATTATTACTCTAGCCATTAGTCATATTTTTGTAAATCATCTTTATTTCTAATTGTATACGGAGTATAAAATTGTTGTTAGTACCTACAATAATAAATACTACTCCCTCCGTCCCATATTTAACTCCGGTTTTGACCGGGCACGGGTTTTAAGATAGTGGGATTTGTGTGGTGGAGAGTTATGCAGAGGAGAGAGAAATGTGTAAGAATGGTTGTGAACCACATATTCTTTACCAAAAAGGGAAAAAGGAGATAAATTTGGGACGGATCGAAAAGGAAAGAATGAAGATAATTTCGGGATGGAGGGAGTATGTACTATGTATATACTATGCTCTTATACGTCGTTTTGTACTCTAAAAGTTATTCTTAAACAGTTAAGTTCACCAAATAGTAACTTCACATAAACGGTCAATCAAAACTGCTAATTGCAATCAGCTATTGTCAAATCATTGTTACAATCGCCAAATAGGTAACCAGCCTAACCGCAAACAGCATAATGTCAAATAGGGTTGGACTCGGGCCCGGTCGGGCCGGCGGTTCTATATAGCTGGACCCGGGACCGGACCGGGTAGCCACCGGGTCCGGTCCGGGTCCGGGCCGGGCCGGCCCTCGGGTTTGGTTTTTTTTTTTTTTTTGCTTAGCTACCCATCCCTGACCCCCCCCCCCCCCCTCACCCCCTCATCCCCCCACCCCCCAAACCCCTCCTCAACATCAAGCCCAACCCGGTGGAGCCCAAACAAATGAAAAAAACCAAAAAAAAAAATAAATTTGGCCCGAACCGGGCCCGGGCCCGGGCGGGCCTTGTTATGGGTGACCCGAGCCCGGACCGGAAACCCACCGGGTCGGACCTACCCGGACCGGTAACTGACCGGGCCACCGGTTCGGGCCGGGCCGGAACAGTACCAGTCCCGAGCCAATTCTGGGTCGGGCCACCCGGCCCGAGTCCAACCCTAATGTCAAACAAGTTATGTCTTCCTCAATTTCTATTACAAAAATAGAAATTGATAAAGAATAACTTTCAAAAAGTGAAAATAAAAACTCGTAGTTAAAAACAGGAAAAATCAAATAAAATAAAAATGTTGAAGTCAAAACAATAAACAATTCGAAAATTTACTAAACATTAAAGAATAAAATGAAATAATAAAATTTAAAAAATAAGGAAAATAATAAATATGCCTAAGAAATGAAATATGCATACTTAGAAGTAGAAAAATTAAACAGGAAAATTAAAAACTAAAAGGTAGTTAAGAATATATTTTTTGAAAGAAATGTAGTTCAGAATTAAAAAATGAAAATATACAAAATTGAAAATAAAAATATTACAAAATAAAAAAATCAAAGTAAAAATAAAATATAAAATGTTTAAAATGAAATAAAAAAAAAAGGTTAGATTGAAAACAATAGCAAAAATAAAATTTCAAAAAAGAAAAAATAAAAACCCAAAGGCCTTGTTTGGTAAATGGTTATTAGCTGTTGCTGGTAGCTGGTTGTGTCAGCTGTTGCGAAACAGCTGGTTGTGTCAGCTGTTGCGAAACAGCTGGTTGTGTTGGCTGTTTTGACCGACTGGTTATGTTGGCTGATTATAAATAACTGTTTGGTAAAATTGACTCTTTCAAAATGGCTGATAGAGTGTAAATTGAACCAGCCAAATGAAGAAGTTGCTCCCCTTAGCTTCTTCCACAATCCATTTTTTCAGCTTTTCAAACTCAGCAAGCTAATTTTAAAAGCCATTTACCAAACATTATTATTAGCTTCTTTGACTAATCAAACAGTTGAAATGGGTCAAACAAGCTAAAAGCTGGCTGATAAGCCATTTGCCAAACATACCCAAAATAAAATTCCATAAAATTATACAAAAGGGATGAAGCTTGCATTCCAATTCCACATAATGATTAGATGGAGAAATTGTAATTTATATGTAAACCATCCATCCAATGCTTTCCTCTGAATTTGTTAGACTTAGATACAAACAAGATCTGACCCCCCTCTGTCCATTCCCCTTCGAAGTGTTCCCATCCACTCTCCTCAACTCCCAAACAAAGCCTAAATGTTTTTAACACTTCCTTTTTCCTTGGCCCAAAAAGTTATCATTTCTTTATGGAAATATGTGTGGTTGATACGATTCTTTTTTTTTAGAATAAGTCTCGACCTGACAACTTCACATGGTTAAAAGTTAAAAGTTAAAACGGAGATGGGAAGAACAAAAGGTGACGGGGTAATGAAGCATTTATGAAGTCCAGCAGTCCAGCTTACTGAGAGCAAGTTCTGTCACTGGAATTCCATCTGCACACTGCTGATCATCATCACAAGCTGAAGTAACAAACATTGATTGTCAACGTGATTTAAAAAGGATTAACTAATTTGTGACATTACAATTGTATAAAATTATGTGAAATTGTTGATTTTTTGAATGAAATCAACACAACAGCTTGAACTCTTCAACAGCCTGTAACTTCTCCTTGGTCTTCTGTAGCTCGTTCTGCAGAACCTCTATAGCTTCTTTGTGTCATTATCTGCCCCAACAGTGTTAACCATTCGCAGAACCTTTGTATTTGATGATGAATAATCGACATGTCCTAGCTAAAATATATGTATATATATAAACAGAATCATAGGTAAGCTAAATACTCCATGGTTTGGCTTTCAGTAGTAAAATGCATGTAGTTTTGAAATTTTCTGCACCGCAAATTATAAACATCCAACTTTGAAAATTGCCATATATTTGAAAAGAGTCCTTAGTATGTCATAACAGCATTTTGAGATTGTAATTTGAATGAAGTTCAGATTTTATTTAATTACTTATTACTCCATGCATTCTTAAATTATTGCCTTTGACTTGGTAGAGAGTTTAAGGAAGTGAAATTGTATGGTTGATATTTACTAAGAGAGGCGGAAACTGTGAACCTCATATTCTTTTCCGAGAAAAGGGGCAAATAAGCCCATGTACTAACAAAAAAAGGTCAAATAAGCCCTTATATAGGAGGCTATGTCCGGTCGTCATCATTTGGGGCGGTTCCCGGTGGAAATTTTTGATGCAATTTTTTGAGCATATTATTCATTAAGTCTAGTTTACTCATACCAAATTTAAGCTAAAACTTCAATCAGGAAGGCATTCAAATGAATTCTTGAAGATAACGGCGCAGTTAAAAGCGCAGTTAAAAAATGTCAAACTTAATTAACTTAAATTAGCTGAAATTTGATATGAGTAAACTAGACTTAACGATTAAGATTCTCAAAAAAATCATCAAAAATTCCACCGAGAACTGCCCCAAATGGCGACGGCCGAACATAGCTTCCTATATAAGGGCTTATTTGACCTTTTTTGGTTAGTACGTGGGCTTATTTGCCCCTTTTCCCTTCTTTTCATGAAGGAAATAGAAAATAACTTTGCGACAGTCAAAAAAGGAATGCATGTAGATAGAGAGGATTATTATTTTGGAAATGCAGACATGGTATTTCACTAAAAACAAACCTTGGATTCCAATAGAGCAATCTCAGATCGTAACCGGTCACCTTCTCTCTCTAATGATTTTATTCTCCTTGCTTCATTGCCCAGTCTGTCATTCATCAACTTTAGTTCATTAAGCTGACGACTATTAACCCCCCTTTGTTCGGATAAACTGCTCTCAAGTTCCATTATACAACTGTCCTTCTTAGCCAGAGCTGCTTCCAGCTCCTGTATTTTAAAACGACAGCAACTTCACTCGAGGGAAAACTAGATGGGGAATATGTCAGAAGAAAAAGATTCCAGTTATTTAGACCTGAACAAGAGTTCCAGTGGAGCTCTCAATGCCAGCACCCATGCTACTTTGTGTCCTCAGCTCATCAACCATACGCTTTAACCGATCTCTTTCATCTAAAGCGGAAGCAAGCTGGAGACAAATCATAGAGTAAACAAACAAAAAATTGATCAACCACATTTTCCAAGAAATTGAATAATCTATTACCCACTTGATCATCAGACTGACATGAAAAGGTGTGCAGTAACTCAAGTGGTTGAAGAGATCAATTACTTAAAATTCAACAGATACTTTTGAAAAGCAAGGTCTTAACACCTTAAGTTACAGTCAATGCTGTGGAATTACATAAAAAGACATTAACACTGAACTTAGCAAGACCCAAGAAAACACTTCTAATGGAGCACTTGACATCCACATATCTTACAGATGATTGAGTTTAATTTGATCCTTACTTTGTCTGATCACAAAATCAGCTTTAAAGAGTATTTGAAATGTTCAAAACCTTAATTACAAGTTTCTAAATTAGTTTTGACATTGAGGACTAGACAATCCATGGGTCATCCGGAAACAATCTCTCTGTGCTTTAGTCCAGGGGTAAGAATGCGTACATCCAACCCTCCCCCTTACTCCACCGTAGGTGGAGCCTTTACGGAACTGGATTTATGTTGCTGTTGTTGTATTAGGGACACTTGGACATCCACATATTTTACAGATGATTAAGTTTAATTTGACCCTTAGTTCTGTTTGATCACAAAATCAGCTTTAAAGAGTATTTGACATGTTGAATCCTTTATTACACTGTTTTCAAAAAGTAATGCAATGAAATTCCACATTAGAGACTAGACACATATAAAAGCAGCAATGTAGCAGACATAAAGGACAAGAATAATGAAATGTGCAAGTTTGTCAATTAAATGTAATGCAAACCATCAATTCAGTCCTCTTCAACTCTGACTTTAATAATTCAGATGTTTCCTTTGCCAGGTTGTACTCAGTTTGAAACATGCTTTTATCAAGCTTTGCAGTGTCCAAAGCCACCTCCATTTCTTTCAAACTTGCCTGAGCCTCACCCATTTTTTCCATGCTATCAAGAACCTCTCTGCATACCACACAGAAAATATGTAGGATGAAAGGAATTGGATATGAATCATAAGTCATAACAGAAGTGTACTGAAACTTTGCTCAAAATGTTACCATTCAGCGAAGCTGGTTAATATTAATAAACCATCTTCTAGAGATTTCAAGAGCATTTACACCCCTATTCTAGTATTAGGAATCAAACAATCAAACAAGTTGTGGACTGACACGGACAGGGATTTTTCCACATGAATTTTTCCACGTTTCAACAATCATAAATAAAAACTGAAAATAAGACAAGAAAAGAGCATGGAGTTAGATGCATACTTTTGTAGAGAGGCAAACTTATGAGGTATATCATCAGCACATGAGACACCAGGTAAATCTAGCAATGTTGACTTCCAAGTAGACAGTTCATCCTCCAGCTTTTTAACAGTCACCTCTAGATCTGCTAGTTTAACTAACTCTGACTCCGCCCTATCCCTTCTACCTTTTTCTTCAAGTAATTTTTCCTTCAATATCGCAATGTTCTCATGAGATGATTTTAGCTTTCTAGCTTCACGCACTTCAGCTTCCTGGGGATGGGATGAAAACCAAAGACGCAAAGCATAAGTGTGCTTGCCTGCTAGGAAATTCTCTAGATTAATAGTATAAGCAGCAGCACAATAAGTAGTTGGAGAGGTCATTGTTGCATTGTACCAAGATTTTTTTTTAGCAGGTCGTACAAAAATTCTATAAACCTGGTTCAAAACTTACATAGTTCCTTAGTTCATCTTGCAGATGCTTGACCAAAATATCATTACCATTGGAAGAACTTTCTTGAATGGTGAAACCAGACAGCTTCTTCTCCAGTTCCCCTTTTTGCTCCATGCACTGGTAAAGCAACAAAATCAGTCACCTGAATAGAAGATTCTAAAAAATACAGTGTAATTGATACCAAAAAGAACAGATAATGGAACAATTGCAAAAGAACAGCACCAAAGATAAGAACATATGCAGCTTTGGAGGATAAATTTGATATAATAAAAAAAT
This sequence comes from Cuscuta europaea, assembly GCA_945859875.1. Lineage (NCBI taxonomy): Eukaryota > Viridiplantae > Streptophyta > Magnoliopsida > Solanales > Convolvulaceae > Cuscuta > Cuscuta europaea. Next base: position 7,387,521 of record CAMAPE010000015.1, on the reverse strand, counting down.
AATAAATAGATACATACTAAATGCATGGAAAAAGTCAAAAAACTCATAAATCATACATAGAGAGTGGATGATATAAAAGACCCTAAAGAAAAAAGAATTGCAACAATTGAAGTGGTAACCCTAAAGAGAAGAGGATTGCTACAATTACTTCAAGTGGTAACCTCATTCAGTCGCACTCTAAGATCTTGCAGCTGTCCCTTTAGTATGAGTGATTCTTGCTCGGCATTCACAGCTCTGCACTCCATTCTTTCAAGCTGAACAAAAATGAGGTCAGCAATTAGATAATAGCACCCATATAAGTACTTCAATTTATTTTTCTACAAATGGAAGTGTACTGACATTTTTACTTAAGCTGGAGATTGAAAACGTGGATTCTGTTTTTAGCAATTCAAGTTCATTACGCAGGCGCTTCCTCTCTCTTTCTACGTTTTCGGAAAGATTAATGAATTTTCTCTCATTGAGGCTTGCTTTTTCTTCAGCAGCAGCAGCTGCAGACTCTGCCTTTGCACGAAGATTCTTTTCATGTTGAAACTTCAGCTATCCATCAAACAAGATTATCGAAATGTTATGCCTAGAAATATATATGAATAAATAATAAATTAGCAAAGTCGATCTTAATATGAATTTATCACCATATAATTGAAATGTAGTATAAAAGGGCAACACTGGGTTTTGCACCATCAAGGCAGTATGGCACCATACTGGCTTTCTTTATAGTTTTAACAGAATTTAGAAATTTTGAGAAAAACATTTCTCCTTTCATTTATTGCAAATGAATTAATAGCAGTACATTCTAAAATCTAAACAATTAAGAGAACTCAAAGGTGTTCTACCTCAAGTTCACTGTATAGCTGAAGTTGCTTTGTAAGCCTTTCCTGAGAAGAATCAATCTCCTTCAAGAGCTGCTCTTTAAGAGATTCTTCGCGTCCTTTAGCAGCAGCGAGCTCTTGTTCAGTATAAAGGAATTGATCACGGAAGGTCTTCCTTTCAGCAGCTATGTTTGAGTTCATGTCAACTCAGTGCTCAATATTATAATTCCGATGTGAAATTTGATATACTACGTACGAAATAAACTTTATTCTTGATTATACTATGCAAACAGTATGCTATATAGAAACAAATTAGCAGTAGTAGAAATGAGTGATTCTACAACCGGCTCTATATCACTCAAGAAGCTCTGTGATCTCCCTGTGCATTTCATGTATGAGAGCACATTGCCACATCGGAGCAAAATGTTTTCTGGTCTAGTACACAAAAGTGGGGATTTAAATATATGAGTTCCATTGCTCTAATTCAGTGTCAATGTCAAGTTTTTTAACTACATAAACACAACTAAATCTGCATTTAGTCACTGCAGTAGATTTGATTACTGTGTATAGGAAATTGGAAATCGAGGCTTAATGATTGGCAATTTAACCTTTACAAGATTATAACTATCAATGTATCATCATCATGGCATCATCAGAACCACCATAATGCACAATGATGTTCGGTTCAATGGCATGAAACTGAAAGAAAGCTCGAAAGAAAAGAAGCACATTCTTTTACGGAAACTCCAATATTTCATATCTAAGCATATAGATAAGACAGGTTTGAGTAGATGACTATTAGCCAGGCTAAGAACAGACTGGGAGCAGGGTTAACCTCTAAGTTGAGTTCAGTTCAACATTGTGGAATCGCTAAAAAGATTGTTCTGAAAAGTATATTTCTTGTAGCAACAGATGCCTCAATCACTGTAACCTACGATCAAATTAACCCGTGCAGTTCGCTATGCCTTTGACAACTCAATATTATCTCTTGACAATAAGCTACCAAAACAATGTAAGGTTTTTAAAAATGCATGGCATGTTTACTTAGCAATTTAGCACTTGTGCTACAGTATTGAAACTATTGATCTTCTGTTCTTGACCCACCAGCTTTGCGCAATTCATCATTTAAAGCTTCAAACTGAGAACGATAATCTTGTGCTTGCTTCTCTGCACTGCTCAAGGCATCCAAAAACTCTGACTTCACCTAATGCATGAGAAGTAAGTTGGCACATATCAAAATCAGTTCATTTGTGTTTTAATAATGTATGTATGTGTATTGGCCGTGGGGGTCTCACTTCACATGCTTAAGATAAGGAAAGTGGACCACAGAAATGTGATTTTCAATATCAAATTAATTCAATCCCCTATAAAAATAAACTAGTATCAAATTAATAGACCGCAGTATACCTTAAACAGTTTTTCAAAGCATATGCAGAAAAAAAGTATCATTCACAATTGCAACAGAGCCGCTTGCTTGCGGTGATTTTGCCCTATTCGATTAATTAAACCCCCAAGTACGCTGAAAATGGAAATTATGGTTGCTTTGAGCACAAACACTTTTGCGAAACACAAATAGTATGAAGAAACACAGAAGTTTCGCATGAAAACGTTGAAAATTATTGAATATACACTGGGAAAAGAAATGGTAAGGCGCTGGCGAAAAGTGGAAAACCTGAATAAGGTGAATACGCAAAAAAAAAAAAACAAATCTGAGTAACAAATGGAAAAAGTACCATTTGACGGCATTGGTAAGTGCAAAGCATCTGTTCGGAGGTGAAATGATGGTCCTGAGATGATTCCAGTGCCGAAGGTTCATCCTCAAAGGTTACCAGCTGCTGAGTAATTGAAACGGGGATATTGTCCTCGACGGACTTCACCTCCGACTCCACCCTACGCTTCCGTGACGGTGGGGTCCTGATAATCATTTTCCTCCTCTTCCTTTTTACAATGCGCAGAAACCCTAGAACTCAACAACCCATTAACAGGTTGATCTAACCTGTACAAAGTACAAACATACAGTTAGGAGTACCTCTTCTAGTAGAAGCAGGAAACCAGAAGATAGACAATCCCCTTTGAACACCAAGGGCAAGGGCATGTTATGGATGAGGTGGTGTTAAGGTTGTTTGTATTCACACTTTTAAGGAAGGCAAGTTCTAAAAAAAATTGAAGTGTTTTTTTGAGTTAATTTTTAGGTAGATTCTATGGTACGTACCATACATTTATCTACATGTACCAATAAAAATGTTGTAGTTGAATTATTTAAATTTAAATTAAAATGATGTAATGATTTGAACCAATCAAGTGAGTGATAGGTACGGTACCTCATTTTTTAAATGGATACCGGATTTGTCACCTAATTTTTAATATAATACTAAAAGCTTTGCCATCTGTAGGACTCAAAAGAAGGTAAGATTACGGCATTTATTATACAATCTATTTTTCGGCGCATATCGAGCGAATCCAAAACAAATCTTCCTAAACTACTCCCGCCTGGAAGTGTTCGGAGTGTTTCGACTTTCCATTTTTCTGACGCAAAAACGAAGAAGAACGAAGGGGGAGTGAAGTTAAGATGAAAGAAGATGATTTTCAAAAAAAGAGCACGAGAAGATCAAGTAGTCGGCTGAATCGAAACCTGGTAAGTTTTTTTGGACATGCATGTTACTGAATGTAATCGAATATCAAATTGGAAGTAAAATCAATAATGTGAGTATTTTACATAAAACAATGGCATTATGTTAAGTTGTTTGATTTGTGGCAATATTCATAGTTGTTGTTTGATTTATGGCATAAACAAGTAAAAGTTGTATTACATTTGGAAGAAAGAGTAATCGTTTGTAATCACATAAATAGCAATTGCGAGAATGGCAAAATAGTGGATGAATTGGTAAAAACGTAGAACATGGAGGATTTGTTGATGTGACTATTTATCAGAAGAGTACGGAAGTAGTTTGAAATAAATGTGGTTAAGTTGGCAGTTTCTATGTGATTTATGTCATAAAAAAGTGAAAGTGTAGTTATATTTTCAAATACATTTAACTCTAAATTTAACTCTGTATGTTGGGGTAAAGTAAATAAGGAAATGTCAAAACAATGGCATAATTCGCAGTTGTTATTGTTTGAATGTAGTTGTTGTTTGATTTGTGGCATTATTCGCAGTTGTTGTTTGATTTATGGCATAAACAAGTAAAAGTTGTATTACATTTTGGAAGAAATTGTAATTGTTTATGATGATGTAAATAGTAATTGCGAAAATGCCAAAACAGTATGTAGTAATTGTTTAGTAGATGAATTAAGAAACACGTAGAACAGGGAGGATTTGTTGGTGCGAGTATTAATGACAATACAATGGATGTATTTTGAATGAAAACGCTAAAATGGAGTGAATGTATTTAAGTTGGCAGTTTCTATGTGATTTATGTCATAAATAAATTTAACTCTAAATGTAATTGTGTATGTTGGAGTAAATACTAATTAAGGAAATGTCAAAGTAATGGACTGATTGGGAAAATGTAGAACATGGAGGATTTGTTGGTGTGACTATTGCAGAGAAAACAATGTCATTATTTAGAATGGAAAAAGATCTAAAATAGTGGACAAATTTGGGAAAATGAAGAACATGAAGTAATACTAATATTGTGAAACAAAAGTTATGTAAATGAAAAATTAAATGGTCATAGTTTTCGAAACAAATATATGTGCTTACTACCATGGAATGTGAATATATTGTGAATGTAATGACACTTTATTTGAATTGTTGATATTATGCCATAAAGATGTCATGTTTTTTCAGATTCTTTGTTAAATAGTTGGAGATAGATGCATTTAAAGAATACATAATGAAAAAACGTTGGAAGAAATCCTAATATACTATATTGTGTAAATCACAAATAGAATAGTCATAGTTTTGGAAAAAATATACTCTATTGTGAATATGATGACATTTTATTTGATTTCTTGGTGTTATGGAATAATGATGTCATGTTTTTCCAGATTGTTTGTTTCGTAGCAGTTGACACTTTATTTGAATTGTTTTTATTTTTGCTAAATTAGGTGATTCAAAGATCTTTCAACGAAAATGAATTGGACAATGTTGAAAGCATGCGAATTAACTGTTACTCTAGTCTGAGTGAAGTCGTGAAGAGAATATTGAAGCAACTGAAACCAAATGAGATAGAGGAGTTCAGAAAGACAGTGTTCGGATGGGTGTTGGATGTGGAAGAAATGCGAACTGTGAGTGGTCAACTTCAGCTTGGTTTTCTATGCAACTATGTCAAAAAGGTTAACCACATAAAAGAGACAGAAGTCATTTGCTTCCACATCCAAAACAGTGTAATTAGTTTTACAAAAATAGATTCATGCATAGCATTGGGATTGAAAATGGGAGGTGTGAAACCAACTTTAGAAGAGGAGATGAAAGGACCTTTTTGCAGAAAATATTTTGGAAAAGCAGGTGTGAAAAGAAGCGAGGTACAAAATGCATTGATGATCCATGTGCTATCACATGGATTATTTGGAAACCAAGTGGCTAGGGATTTATCAAGCTGTTATGTGAATTTGGTCGAAGATTTAGAGGCATTCAACACATATCCATGGATTGATGATGTCTGGGCAGATTTGGTGACCAACATGAGAACAAATGCCAAGAGTCTTAAGAAGTGCAAGAGGGAACGTGTGACTCTACCAGGTTGTCTAATAGCATTACAAGTATGAGCTTTTGAAACGTTTACAGGGTTGGCAAAGGCAAATATATGCAAGGTCATTGAAGGAAGAGAAACAGGATTTCCAAGAGCAGTGAAGTGGGAGTTCAAAAAAAGCCGCATATGGAAGTTTTCTGCAATATAATCTTCAAGAACAAACATGTAAATTCGCTTAGTTACTTATTATTTAAATAACATGTGAAGTGACAAGTATTACATTTAAATTGTATTTTTGGGTCTTTTACATGCAGTTTGAATGGGAAAGGATGCAGGCTACAAGATTGGAAATTGAAAATTTTCCAATTTTAAGGGCCAATAGTGGTCTTATAGTTGGAAAAAGAATTGAAGGTGTGGAGGTATTTCAAAAAAAGGAAGGATAAGAAAGCAAGGATTTCAAAGAGAACTGGGAAAAAAGGAAAAAACGCAGATGATGTCGAGGTAGAGGATGATGATCAGGGGGCAGTGGGTTTTGGATATGAGAGAAAAGTGATTGTTGTTTTTAGACAAGTCGGGAAGCTAAGCAAAGAAACTGCCAAATTAATGGGAGAAATGAAACTAATAAAGAAAGCACATAAGAGGAATGAGAGATATCTTAAGCAAATATTGGACAAGTTAGACAACCAAGAGAAGGCGAAGGAGACAGTAAGTGAGGAGAGTGTAGATGAAAGCAGCGATGGTGCAAATGAAAAATCAGAGAGAGGAGATGAGACATAAGATAATACTGAAGACAATAGTGCAACTACAGAAGATAATACTAAAGATGATGATGCATTTGAAGAAGATAATGCTGAAGATGATGGTACAGCTCCAGAAGATAATCATAAAGATTTTGCTGCAACTCTAGAAGAAAATGTCGAAGATAATGCTAAAGATACTTGTGGAGCTCCAGAAGATAATGATCAGGTGGATTGCAGTTTTCCAAACTTTAATATTTTTGGGTAGAAACACAGGAAAAATTTAAGGAAGCAGATGACGGTGGAACAATGGAAGAAGAAAATGTAAGTGAGGAAGGAAGAAGTCATGACAAGAATGTTAAAGATGCAGTAGACAAAGATGGAAGAGTGGATGAAGAAGGTGAGGGTGCAAGACTAGAAGAAGCAAGTGGGAAAGGCAAAAATAATGAGAAGATTGATAATGATGCTTGGGGAGATGTGAACACCCAATTTGTGAATGAAATGATCACAAGTGTGGATGAAATAGAAAAACAAATGCTAGCTAAAGCGAGCACAACTGCTGACATCAATGCGAAAGCGGTAAGATTTTTGTTTTACAAACCTTAAACAAAAAGAAAATTAAATAAATGAATAACTTTATGTTATATGAGTAGTTGTGTTGATTTTTTATTTTTTTGTGTGTTGGTTTTACTAACAGGATATGCAAAAAGGAGTTGAAGGGAGTGAGATGAGGGAAAGCAGAACAAAGCGTAAAGAAGTTGAAAAGAATGCAAGTATATTTTGGAAAAAGTTTCAAATATTTGAAAAAAAAGTTCCAAATATTTGGAAAAAGTAAACTATAAAATATTACTAAATTACAGGTGAAGACCATATGTGCACAAATGCAAAGACCAAAGCGCAATGCAAGGACCCCATACCGATATACACCTGCAGAAACTAAAGTTCAGGCTAAGAGTAGAAGGAAGCAAATAGCTAAGAGAGAGGTAGAGGGAACTTATTTTCCTCCAAGAGAGTATGGACCTTTTGCGGAAGACCCGACTGAGAGACCACCAGAAGAAGAAATATAAAAGATGGAAGAATATCTAAAAGTTGGTCTCTTGAAGAAATTGAAGAAAAAGGGATGTGATAGAAAATACAGGGTTGAAGAGGAAAACATGCACAATGTCCCGTTTCTTCTGGATATGCACAAAATAGAGTCCAAAACGTGGTTGTATAAGTTGTTTGTGAATCCATAATGGCTAGATGATACGGTAATGATTTACTTTTACTACTAAAACAGTAGGTTGTAGATCTCAATGTAAAATATGATATTAAAATAGGTACTGTATTAGATTTATAACATTTGATTTTGGTTTTAAATTTGTTTGCAGCATATTGATGTGGCAATGTTTTACTTGAATATGAAACAAGTGCACTACAGCATCAAGGACCCCAAATACACCACATGTGGCTCATTTTTTATGCAAGTGCTGAGGCGTGAAAATGAAGAAATTAAGAAGGGTGAGTCTTCAATCCAAAGTGCAGCAGACAATCCGGTAATTGCAGACGATATCTTAGGGATTACATATCCTTTTGATCGAAGTTGGGCTCAGTCAGATTTCGTTTACATACCTCTGAATACCGGAAACCACTGGGTACTGCTAGTTCTGGAAGTAAAAGAAAGAAAAATAAGGATTTACAACTCCAACAGCAGAAAGGCAAATTCTTTAAGGGAAATCAGACCTTATGTGTCGAGCATTGAGTGCTTTCTTCCAAAAATAATGGACATCCATGGAGTGTATGAAGAAATTGGGTTGGAACCAATGAATGACAAAAAGATTGAGTTGGAAACTGTGGAGGACTGCCCACAACAAGATGATGGGTAAAATATGAGTTGTAGAGCTGAAGTATATCATAATTTATAATATTTCATTCAAAACTTATTTTAGTTTTTTTTAACGGTGTGTCATCATCACAGGGGGAACTGTGGCATGTACGTTTTGAAGTTCGCTGAGTTTCTTATGATGGTTGTGGACATAAAGGAGGTAAGCTCAATGGACATGCGCATGTATCGGGAGAAAATGGCAACAGAGTTGGTTTTGTATAACACAAAGAGAACAAAGGAATGTAAAATGAAGGAGGCAGCTTAGAGAAACATGGCAGAAAAAGGATGAAAAATTACAAGTCTAGTCTGATGATGCTTTACGGATGTTATATTTTTAGTATTTGAATTTTATGTAATGGTGTTGAATGTTTTTGCAAACTGTTGAAGTAAACTTACTATTGTGAAGCACAATATGCTAACATATATGTGGCAGAATGTAGTATACTATGTTTTTAAATGCCTAAATATTGGCATGGTTGGGAAAACATTATATTTGACATTATATTTGGTTCATTATGTAGTCACATGGATATAGATTGGTTTTTTTAGTAATCAGACAAATATTAAAATAACATCTGAAAAGGGTAACACGTACACGACTAGATAATAACCATGTCCATAGTGGCAAAATGTTCTATAATTTGGTTGAAAATGCCAAAATGTTGGCCATTTTGTAAGACAAATGTTTCATATTGTGAGTTGGATATACATTGGGTGTGTTATTAATGACACAAGTATTACATTAAAATCTGAAAAAGGTTAACAGGTAGAACACTCGATTATAATCATAAGTCAATAGTGGCAAAAGGTCGCATATTTTGTTTGAGAATAACTAAATATTGGCAGTTTTGTGAGATAAATGTATTAGATTTATTATATAGTCATTTGCATATACATTTTGGCTTTTCTATTAATGAGAAAAGTATTACACTCAGAATGAAAAAGGTTAACAGCTAGACAACTGAATTACAATCACAAGTCAACACATCCATTTACTTTGAAATGAATGCATGGACTGCAAATATATGTGGCCGAATACATTGTACAACGTTCAAAAATTCAGAAATATTGGCAGTTTAGAGGAAAAATGAATAGAGCCAAAGAAGTACATAGCAATTGTAAACATTGTGCCACAAAAACAACATATTACCTAAAAATTAAAATCAACGAAAACATTTGACATTAAAAAAACAAAAAGTAACACAAATGTTAAGTAGTTTACATGTATTAAAATAAAGGCACTGTAGTATAATATGCCCTAAGAAAATGGTCCAATACAAAAATAACAAGTATTGAATTCAATGGAATCATAGTGAAGTAGGTAGTGGTATCACATTGCGACAAGTCTTCTTATTGTGTCCAACAACGTGGCACCAAGAACATTTTTTCCGTTTTGTCCTACGATGCTCACCAATAGATGGTATCCTTGTCTTTCTCAGACGACCAGGTGGCCTTTTCTCACAAAGGGGGCTTGCAGCGAATACTCAAAACATTGGAAGGAACCACCCAAGATGATGGGTCTATAATTGGATACATAACAACACTCCAAGTAGAATACCAATAGTGGCGTGTGTAATATGGAGAAATGAAATCATAGCACGACAGGTGAGGTTGAACACCAATAACAGCAACAACGTGAATGCAAACATAATGAGACAGTTGAAAGTCCCCACATGTACATGCCTTGGCATTGAGATCAACAACAAAAGAACAGGAATGTCTATCAACCACTTCAAATTCCAAATATGAGCACAGCTTTACCTAGAATAAGGGAAAGGTGAACAATAATATGTAATTTGACAATGGAAAAGGACGATGCAGAGACGTATAAGAAACTGTATGAAAAATCTGAAGATGGCAGAATGTACCATACGTTGTAGGAAACTACCGAATATTAGGCATTAATATAAATAGACAGAAATATTGCAGAAGAAAAAACAACTAACCCTGAATTTCCTAGCTTGATTTTGAAGTGAAACCAGTAGCTTTTCACGTTTTTTGTCAAAAAGAGGTTGTCTTCTCAGCCTTTTTCTTTCTCTCAGTGAACCATTGTTGCATTCTTACTCTAAAAAAGTCAATGAGTTTAACGACAGAATACTCCCTTGCTGAAACATCTACATTGTTCATTGACTCTGCATGTATGTGACGATGTAAATATGCAGAAAACAAAGTACAAAAAATGTGAATATGAAAAATATGCCAACATAATAATGGAATAAAAGACAAAGACAAAATGGTTCACTAAATATACAGTAATGGAGAAATACCTTTGTATCTGAAACATTTGGATACCATGTAGTCTTACCGCCCCCACAGCCCATTTACATTTTTTTATCCAAGCAGATAACGTGTAAACATTTATTCTTTGATGTAAGTGTCCTGAATTGGAACACATTACCTATTGCGTACAGCTTCAAATGGTGAAGAAGATCTGCTTTAGAATTGTAAATAGCATGCAATACAATCTGAGCGGGGTGATAGTGAGTGATGACATCGAGATTATGATGAACAGGAAAAATGTCATTACACATTGAAGAAGGTGATGGAGTAGAGCTAACTTCTGCGGTAGGACTACAAGAGAGCACATCTGTATTGGTCATATGAGTTTGGGAAGTGTGTGTAACATTGACCTCATTATTAACTTGGATGTAATGTTCTTCAATACTGTTGAAAGAAGAATGAATATGACCAGAAGATATATTTAAGAAACATGGAATTTCTGCTAGAACAGTTTGTGCAACAGAAGTTGTGGGACAAGATATAACCGGTGTGCAACAGGTTGATCAACCAAGAATTCCACACACAATAAAGATTTTTGAAAATCAGTTTGAAGAGACTTAAGATAAAGGTAAAAACGAAATGTTTCCTCATCATGGATAAAAACAGGGGGAGGACAACCATCAACAATGTAAGAAAGTTTAAAGTGTTTACTTGATTTGTAAGGAGAACATATGGAAGATAATTGTTCCATGAAAGCTATGTAGTTAGCAGAGAAAAGAACTTGCATAGCAAAGGTGGATCTGCAATTGAAGTTGTAGTCATTGTCTCAAGTACCATCAACTTTCACCATAAGCAGAAGAACAGAATGCATATTGACAACTAAGGAGAAAAAGAATAAGAAACAGAATTAAAAAATGTCATATAACCTATAGCAAAATGCCAAGTTTATGACAATAACAAAGAAACAGAATTAAATAGCAAACCATTCAAACAAAAGTGAAAGCTGAAATACAGTATAATCGCCAAAGTAAAGGCAATGATTTTGATTGTGAACTTGGTAAAAAAAACAGTATAACAAAAAAGTCATATAACCTTATGAAAAACGCCAAGTTTTTAGCAATAACAGAAAAGCTGGAAGCCAAAAGTTTAAAAACATCCCTGGCAGTGATAAAGCGATGAATGTCACATGAAACAAGACATTAGAATTTGATTAAGAGTAGAAAGGATGATAATGTTAATAAAATGAATTAAATAGCAAACGATTCAAACAAAAGTGAAATCTCAAATAATAGTATAATCACCAAATTAAACACAATGATTGTGATCGCGAACCTGGTCATAAAACATTACAAACGACAAATTGAATTTCACATACCGGCCAATATAATCAAAAGTTGAGTTGAAGAGATGATCGAACGGATTGGCGCTGAATTTGTTGAGTTGCAGAACTGATCGCACGGAAGAATAACCAGTATAATCGCCAAGTTGAGTTGAAGAGCTGATAGGAGGATTTAGCGTTGAGTTTATTCAGTTACGGAGCGCCGATCGCAATAAGGTATGATGGAGTATATGGGTCTGGGCCCCAGGACCCACATACTCGGAAGAACGGAGCACAAGACAACAGAGTGGCGCCCTCGTCGGCCAAGACGCCCCCGTCGGCCGAAAAGGTGCCAACTCGGATTACGGTCCTTAGTCCAAGGGACTCGGGTGCCCTCGTCGGCCGCGCCCTCGTCGGCCGTGCCCTCGTCGGCCACGCCCTCGTCGGCCTCGAAGACCTCCCAGAATCAAGTCCTATACTTACTCATTTGAACGGCCCATTAGAGGCTTTGTATTCGGCCCAGTAGCGGTCCAGTTGTAAATGGGCCTCCCAAGCCCAAGGCTTGGGAGCCCAACCCTAATTTTCTCTATAAATACTCCCCTTGGGAGTAGTTATAGGGGTTACAAATCCATTCTATTGAAGCATATTATTGCACTTCTCTCTCTAGCTCTCACTTCTCTCTAGAATCTAGGAGTTAATACTCTATCATTTGGTGCTCTCGTTGAGAGCTAGAACGATCAAGTTAGCACCCTTCGTCGCTACCAAGCACAGCTAACCACTGACCATGGGAAGAACTAAGTCAAACCGCAACCTCGTCAGCAAAGTCATCCCTGAGGACCAAGAGCCCAGGGAGCACGATGAGGACGCCACGGCCGACCAGGTCGGCGGAGGGGACCTCTTCCAGGAGGCCTTCAACCTCACGACGGACCTCCGCAACCAACTCAACAGCGGAGTCCCCGACGCCCGCCTCGGCCTGGAAAAGAGACGGGCTGAGAAGACGGACCACGCCCCGGCCCAGCCTATGGCCGCGGCCTCTCCGTCCGTGGATCCACAGGTCCAGGCCGCGCTGTCGGTCATCATCGCCAGCCTGGCTCAGAACCCCACCGTCCTCAGCGCGCTCTTGCCAAGGACCGGGGGAAACGTCACTCCACCTCCTCATCCCCAACCACTGGCCGACCAGATAGGCAACAATGAGGGGGTTGTGGCCCAGGACACGACGTCGTCCCACTCCCACCCTGCTTCCCCTCTTCGGCCCAGGCAGACCCCAGCGCGTGGAAAAGCCTCTGCCTTTAATAGGCTAGGTGACACGCGCCGTCGTCCGGTTTCGGAGAGGATGGCGGGACGGATTGGTGATCTTCGTCCTGGCTCGCCAAGGGAAAGTTTGGGGTCTGTGTCCCGGACAGCGGACCAGCCCCGCCCGGACAAGGGCAAGGGGAAGTTACACGAGGATGACGCGCGTCACCAGATCAACGCGGCTCACAACGAGCGCCTGAGGAACCAGCCGGGCGCCGCTGCGGCCGATAGGGACCCCCGGGACGAGGTCATCACCCAACTGGAAAGGAGGTTGGCTCAGATGGAGGCCAAGCAGTCGGCCAACATCCCTGCGGCCGGCGCCTCCAACGACCCCGGCCTCAACGCGCTCATGAACAAAGTCAGCGCCCTGGAGAGGGAGCTGGCCAAAGGGCGGGGTGACCCCATCATCCAGGTCAGGACTAGGACCCCTTTCACCAACAGGGTCCTCTCGGCCCCCATCCCTGAGAAGTACAGGGGGAACGCCATCAAGTCCTACGATGGCCGATCAGACCCCCAGGAGCACTTCAGCCGCTATCAAAACAACATGCTGATGGTGAATGCGTCAGACGAATACCTCTGCCGCTGGTTCCTCTCTACTCTCGAGGGGCCAGCGTACGAGTGGTTCAACGGACTGCCAGAGGGAAGCATTGACTCATGGCAAGATCTCGCCCAGCGCTTCCTCACTCACTTTGCCGGAAGGAAGCGCGCCAAGAAGTATTTCACCCACCTCCTCTCCGTCAAACAGCAGCACGAGGAGTCCCTCCGGTCATTCATTGACCGGTGGACGAGGGAGACCGAGGAGGTCGAGGGGGCCGATGAGCGCACCCTCCTCGCCTTGTACCAGGGAGCCCTCCGCAGCTCCCCGTACGCCAGGAGCCTCATCACTGACCCCCCGAGGTCGTACGCCAAGGCGCTCCAACGCGGAGGCTTGTATGCCGACGCCGACGAGCTCCACAATCACAAGAGAGAGGGGGGCCATCCCCCCAAGAAGACAAATCCTTCGCCGGCCTCGGGTCCGTCCCCGGCCGGCCAGGGTGCCCAGGGCCGCCACGGCTCTGGTGGACAAAGTAAGAAAGACCGCCACTGGCGGCCGAGGCTGGAACGGCCGGGGGTAGCCCTCACCCACCCGGTTGGCACCATCCTTGATTATGCCGAGAAGCACGGCCTCATCGAGCAGGCTCCTCGGCCGGCCGAGGAGATCCTGGCCATCCAGCAGGGCGGCACGTACTGCTGGTTCCACAAGAACTCGTCGCACAACACCGACGATTGCATCACATTGAAGAAGGCCATCGAGCGTCTTATTCGCCAGGGGGAACTCTCCCAGTTTGTCAAAGGTGGCCCACGAAAAAACACTTGGGTAAACACCGGCAAACGTGGGGGCGAACCCTCTGCGAAGAAGCGCGAGATTGGTAGGCTCAGCGACGACGAGGACTTCGAGGAGCCTCCGCCGTTGAAGACTCACGTCCACCTCATCGTAGGCGGAAACACTGGGGGGGACTCCGCCACTCAGAGAAAGAAATGGGCCCAATCCCTTTACATTGGAGAGGTGTCCCACGTTCCCCCCCCCCAGCCGAAGAAGCAGCGAACGGAGGCGATCACCTTCACCGACAAGGATCTGCCTCCGGGTACGGAATCACACAGGGACGCCCTCGTCATCCGATGTGAGATCGGGGACTCCATCATCCACCGAACTTACATCGATACGGGGAGCTCCGTCAACGTGATGTACCTAGACACCTTCAAGCAGCTGAAGCTGGACAGAGCTCTGCTAAAGCCGATCAAGACCCCGTTATCCGGCTTCACCGGGGACTCCATCGACGCCGAGGGCACGATAGTCCTCCCCGTGGAAGTCGGTGACGGCCCCCACCATGCCAAAATTGACATGGAGTTCATGGTGGTCAACCTCCAGTGCGCCCACAACTTGATCTTGGGCAGGCCAGCGCTGGAGGACTTGGAGGCCATCATCTCCATGAAGCACCTATGCTTGAAGTTCCCCACCAATGACGGCATCGGCTACGCCAGAGGAAATCAGAGGATAGCCAGAGCTTGCTACCTCAAGCTGACGAGGCCGGCCGAAAGGGAAGGACAGCGGATAGACACCATCACGGCCGCCGTCGCCATGGACGAGGAGAGGCCACATGCGGAGCCGGCCGAGGAGGTCGAGGAAATCCCTCTGGATACCTCCCGGCCGGAGCGGGTTCTCAGGGTCGGAAAGCAACTCCCCCAGGACCAGCGAGACGCCATCCTCCTCGTCCTACGGTCATACGCCGTTGTCTTCGCGTGGGGCCCGGATGATATGCCCGGCATCAGCCGCCAGGTGATCACTCACCGGCTGACCGTCGATCCGGCCTCCGCGCCCATCAAACAGAAGCGGCGCTACTTGTCCGCTGACAAGCGGGACTTCGTCAAAGGGGAGGTCGCCATGCTCCTATCGATCAAACATATCAAAGAGGTGAAGTACCCAACATGGTTGGCCAACGTCGTCCTCGCACAGAAACCGCCGACGTTCAGAATGTGTGTTGACTACACTGACCTGAACAAGGCGTGCCCCATGGACCCGTTCCCTCTCCCCAACATTGATCAGTTGGTGGACGAGACGGCAGGGTGCGAGTTGATGTCGTTCCTCGACGCTTTCAGAGGGTACCACCAGATCTCCATGCACGAAGATGACGCCGAGAAGACGGCATTCATGACCCTAGAGGGAATATTTTGCTACCTCGTCATGGCCTTCGGACTCAAAAACTCCGGCGCCACCTATACTAGGATGGTGGCCAAAATCTTCAGAGCGGTCCTTGGCCGGACGATGGAGGCGTACGTCGACGACATGATCGTCAAGAGCAGGCAGGCCACCTCCCACGCCGACGACCTCCGAGAAATCTTTGAAATCATGAAGGAATTCAGGCTCCGCCTTAACCCCAAGAAGTGCGCCTTCGGCGTCCAAGGCGGCAAGTTCCTTGGCTACATGGTCAGCCGGAGAGGCATCGAGATAAACCCGGAGAAGACGCAGGCCATCATCAACATGGAGCCGCCCCGCAACGTCAAGGAGGTACAGCGACTGACGGGGCGCCTGGCGGCCTTAAACCGGTTCCTCTCCAGGTCAGCTGAGAGGGCACTCCCATTCTTCCAGATCATGCGCAAGGCAACCAGGTTCAGGTGGACGACGGAGTGCCAGGAAGCATTCGACGAATTGAAAAGGTACCTGTCGTCCCCACCCATACTCTCCAAGCCCAAAGCCGGCGAAACCCTCTTCCTGTACTTGGGGGTGAGCACGTCGGCCATCAGCTCCGTGCTCATCCGTGAGGACGAAGGGGTGCAGAAGGCCATCTTCTACATCAGCAAGACACTTAGGGAGGCCGAGCTCAGGTACTCCCCCATTGAGAAGACGGTGCTGGCCATCGTCCACACCGTGAAGAAGCTGGGGCACTATTTCCAAGCCCACACCGTCCATGTGCTGACCCAGCAGCCTCTCGGCGCGCTCATGAGGAGCCCCACTAGCTCCTCGAGGATGGTGAAATGGGCGATCTTCCTCAGCCAGTTTCAAATTGAGATCAAGCCAAGGCCATCTATCAAAGGGCAAGCCTTGGCCGACTTCGTCATCGAATGCACAGCAAGGGAGACGGCCGTCGCCAACCCCGGGCCGGAGCCGGACGACACGTGGACCCTGTTCACTGACGGCTCGTCGGCCGCGAAATCATGCGGCGGCGGCGTCGTCCTCATATCCCCTGAAGGATTCAGAGCCTACTATGCCATCCGCTTCAACTTCAGGGTATCCAACAACGAAGCCGAGTATGAGGCCCTCCTCAGCGGTCTCAGACTCGCCGCCGGCCTCAAGGCCAAGCACCTCAGAATCAAGTGCGATTCCAAACTGGTAGTGGGCCAGGTGGAGGGATCGTACGAAGCAAAGGAAGGCCGGATGAAGCAGTACAAACAAGCGACGGAGGAATTGCTGAAAGCGTTTGAAACCCATGAGATCACTCAGATCCCAAGGGCCGAGAACGCCGAAGCCGACATCCTCTCCAAGCTCAGCTCGGACACCCCGGAGCACATCTCCCAGTTGGCCAAGATCGAGGAGTTGAGCATGTCCAGTATCCATGCCAGCCCCGTCTTGTGCGTCCACCAGCGACCAGAGGACTGGATCTCCGACATCGCCACCTTCATCACAACGGGGGAGTTGCCCCCGGACGAGGAGAGGGCCAAACTCGCCAAACTCAGGGCCCCAAGTTACACCATAGAAGATGGCAAACTCTACAAACGGTCCTACAATGGCACTCTCCTCCGATGCCTGCACCAGGACGAGGCCGACACCGCCATGGAAGAAGTTCACTGTGACGTCTGCTCCTCGCACCAGGGTCCTTTCAGCATGTCCCGGCGTCTCGTCGTCCAGGGCTTCTTCTAGCCGACGATGGCACGGGACTGCGCTGACCTGGCCAGGAAGTGCACCACATGCCAGGTGCTCCAGAAGGCCCCTGGTCGGCCAGCTGTCAACTATGCCCCTGTCAGCACCGCAATTCCATTCTCCAGGTGGGGAATTGACCTGGTCGGCCCAGCTACCCAGAGCCGCCGGGAATAACCGCTACATCATCGTCGCCGTCGACTACTTCACCAAGTGGGTCGAGGCGGAACCCTTGGCCAGCATCACGGGAGCCAGGTGCCAAAAATTCGTTTACAAGAACATCATCACACGCTTTGGCGTCCCACAGGAGATTATATCAGACAACGGCACCCAATTCGAGGCAGCCCCTTTCCAGGAGCTCCTCAGGGAGTTTGGGGTGAGGCACTGTTTCTCCTCCGTTGCCTATCCTCAGGGCAACGGGCAGGTCGAGAACGCCAACAGAACAATCATGGAGGGGCTGAAGAAGAACCTCCAGGCCGCAGGAGGTAGTTGGGTCGACGAGCTCCCCAACATCCTGTGGTGCTACAGAACCACGCCGAGGAGGGCGACGGGTGAAACGCCTTTCGCCCTATGCTACGACTTTGAAGCAAAGGCGCCCACGGAAGTTGCCATCCCCAGCCGGCGGGTGGAACAATATGAGCCTGACACCAACGAAGAGAACATGAAGATTGACCTACACCTGGTTGACGAGAGGCGTGAGCAAGCTTACGTCCGAGCAGAGAACTACCGGCGTCAAGTAAAATCATACTATGACGCCAAGGTACATTCCCGGGAATTTCAGGTGGGGGACTACGTCCTCCGCCGAAGGGAAGCAAGCCAGCCGACAGAGGGCGGCAAGCTAGCATTGAAGTACGACGGGCCCTACATCGTCAGTGCCGTGGTCAAACCCGGCACCTACAAGCTTAAACGCCCGAATGGGTCCAATGTACCACGAACATGGAATGTACACCATCTGGTGAAGTTTTATCAGTAATCCGAAGGAGGTGCAGACGGCGAAGCCCTCACCCCTTAACGGGTTACTGATTGAACGCCACCCTCGGCCTCGAGCCACTTATGAATAAAATCACGGTCTGATTTTCTCTGGAATTCAAAGTAAAACATTAGCAGGTGCCCTCGTCGGCCACCTTAGAGCGAAAGGCTCAGGTCTGGCCGACATGGCCCCTCGCATTTTCAGCCTACGAGCGACAAGCTCAGGCACTCCATTGTATTTTGTATCAGCGAAGGGCTCAGGCCTAGCTGAGAGAGCACATCGTCCTGGCCCCGTAAGCCTAGAAGTGAAACGCTCAGGTATGGCCGACGATGTCCCCAGGACGAGGGGCCCGCAAACGGCCCACGTCTTGAAACGGGAAGCTCACCGCGTCGTCCACGCGCCAGATCGCAGGACGACAGGCCTGAAATCATGGCCGAGGTGACAAAATCCCAAAACTCAGGGATGGGCAACGGCAGCCGTTGGAAACCGACCAAAAGTCTAGCCCGCGTCATAAATAGGCGACGGGACCCGCCCTGAGACCACGGACGTTATAAACGAAGTCCGAACCGGCCGAAGGACGAGCACACCCTTCGGCCGAAGCCTGAAAGAAGGATACCCCCGAAACGAGAAAAAAAAAATACATATGAGGGAAAAGAGGGAAGCCGACGGTCGCGCACACTTGCCGGCCTCGAGCAAGAAAAAAAATCCCCACAACTCAGGCCCAACTAGGACAAGTACATATCAGTTGAACACAAGTTTAGTACCACTGACAGGCAGCATGGACGACACGTCCGCACACCACGAGGGAACAATCAAGGCCGATACACACGCCTATGAAACCCTAACCACATCGGTTGGGTGACACGCGAGAGGTGACCTTCATCGGCCATAGTCCTTTGAGGCACCAACGCTTGGTATGAAACAAAGCATCGCAAACCGGAGGATGACCGGGACGAAGCGGGCACTTATCACACCCGCGAAAGGATCAAATAATCAAGATGAAACCTCTACTTGCCACCGCACCTCGGATAGCCGACGCAGGCACTGGAACCATGACTAGCCGACGAAGGCAGGACCATCTCCTTGGACAAGCTACTCCTTATCCAGCACCCTCATCGGCCACAAGCCAGACCTTGGCCGACGAGGGCACCGCAAAGACGCCTGACATTTATACTCAAGAAATTATCTAAGTACTCAAATGAAGGAATTTTAGCCGAAGCGGGTACCAGTATACTACAAAGCCGTTAACCACCTACACCTCTACATATGTACTTGTAAAAAATTCAGTCCACAAGACTATGGTGAAGGTGCCCTTATCGGCCAGAACACAGCGTTACAAGCCGACAACGGCCCTGGCTAAAACACCTGGGATGAATCCAAGGCCAGGACGATAAGGACGCCAACGCCTGGACAGAACGGACACTGCGGTCAGGGCTAAAAAGGGAAGCACCTAAAAGGAATAAAAAACACTTAGGAAATTTTGTGGAAAAATCCTAAGTGTTATGATAGCGAAGGAACACCGGCCAAGCCGACCAGGCCACCAGGCCGAAAGGAAAGCACCTAAGTGGATCCCAAAACACTTAGAAAAATTTTGAAAAATTCCTAAGTGTTATGAAACTACGTCCAAGCCGATCAAGCCACTAGGCCGTAAAGACAGGAGCTACATGGACCCAAAAACACTTGGGAAATTTTTTGAAACAAAATCCTAAGAGTTATGACAGTAAAGCAGAGGCATAGGCCGACCAGACTACTGGACGGGAAGGCCAACCTCACGGACGTAGCGGACACTCGCGGGTGACCCAAGTTATGACTCGATACTTTGACAATTTATAGAATTGAAATGACAGCAAACAAGTATACAAAGGATTCAAGGCCGAAAAGGACAGCAAAAATTTCTTCAATTGATAAATTTCATTACAATTGGGGGGCACTACGGCCGTTACATCACTTGGCAAAAATTTGAAAAGATAATTACAAAAAATGGCCACTCAAGCTTCGGGGGCACCTCCATCTGCGGCCGCCTTATCGGCCTCATCAGCTCCCTCTTCGTCCTCAGCTTCTTGGCCGGCATGAGGTGCAGCACTGGTAGCATCATCAAGGAAGTCGAACTCAGTGTAGTCCGGCTCGCCGAGGCCGGAGCTTTCTATGGGGGACTCCCGCTCCGACAGCGGAAGCTTGGCCTGCTCTTCGGGATCCTTCATCAGCTTTGGCAGCTTCAGGTTCCGTCTAGCCCATCCAGACGTGTAATTCATGGCTTTCAACGCCCGGGATAGCCGCCGACACAGGAGCCTTTGCATCCGCTCCTGGCCCAGGTTGTAGTAAACGGACATCTCCCGGCTGAAATACTCTCGGCCGGCAGGGGAGTTCATCCCCCAACTCTCCAGCCTGGCGGCCACCACTTCGTAGCACCAGGGGAGCCTCTCGTCGCCCTTCCACCCCTCGGCCAAGAACTTCTCGACGGCCTCATCGGCTGCCTTCACGACGGCGGCCTCGGCCTCAGCCTTCGCCTTGGCAGCCTCCTCGCTCCTGCGCTTCTCGGCCTCAAGTGCCCTATGGGACTCCGCGAGCTCCCTTTTGCTCTCTTCGAGCTTGACCAGGGCAACGTCCCTGGCCGCGACGGCCTCATCAGCTTTGGCCTGCAGCGCCTTGGCATCCTCCCGGAGCCGGTCAAGGCAAGCTACCGCCTCGTCGGCCGAGGCAGCCTTCTGCTCCAGCGCTTGCAGGCGGACTATCTCCCAGTACTGCCTCTTATGGCTTTCCACAAGCATGAAGGCACTCTGCATAAGAAAAACAAAGGTCAGGCAAAAACTCTACATAGACGAAGAGAGACAAGAATATAAGGACAATCACTTACTTGGACGAGGAGATCCATGCCGCCCTCATAAATCTTCGGGTCCTCGAACTTCTTCAAATGAGCCCGATCTTTGGCCGGCATGGCCTTGGCCAGGACGACGTGGCCGGGGACGAGCTCATTAAACACGCCCCCGCCGACGGGGTACTCTATCACTTTCTGATAGGTGGCACCGGCAATCTCCTTGCCGGCCCTCTGCGTCCGTGGTTCCTGGACGAGAGGAAGCGCTGGGGCGGCATCATCAGCAACAGTAAGGTCCACGACGGGACCACCATCGCCCACGCTGGGGACAGTAAGCGTACCGGCCTCACTGGCCGGAGAAGGGGAAGGAGCCCTCTTCGTCTTCTTAGAGACGCTCACGCCGGCCTCGGTCAACTTTTTCTGGCCGTCAGTGGCCGGTCTCTTTTTCTTGGATGGGGCAGGCTTTGGGGCCGCATCAGCAGTAGCCCCGCTCCCACCAGCAGCGGCACGTCTGGCCGCCTCGGCCGCCTTAGCAGCAATCTCCTCGGCCGCTTTGGCCTTGGCAATAGCCATCATGGATCGACGGTCCATGACAAAATCTACAAAGGGAAAACACAAATGGATTAGTAAGGCAAAGGACAAAACATAAAGACAGAAAGCCGAAGAAAGAATTACCATCAGCCTCAGCAGGAATGCCCAAGTCCGGGCCGTCGGCCTCCTCAAAGGTGGTGGTCATCCTCGGCCAGAGTTGGAGGTCATCCTCCTTGTCACCATAGACATAGTACCTCACGAAGCCGAGGGCGGCCATTTTGTACTCAGTGATGTAATCTTTCATGCTCCTCGGCCCCCCCTCAAGGAAAGCCTCCACCTGAGCGTCCAAAATAGAGCTCTTCGGCGGGTCATGCAGATTAAATCTCCCGGTGTGGCCGAGGGAGGGAAACTCGGTGCCACTCTCACCAATGGACACAAACACGAACTTGCTCTTCCACCCATGAATGGACGTAGGCAAATACGTGAAGCTCCTCTTCTTCGGCAGCTGCTGAAGAGTAGCGTAGGCCGCACAGTTCTTGTGGCTTCCTCGGCCTATCTGGTACAGATTCATAAATAATGCCGTCGTCGGCTTGTAGCCCAACTCCTCACACCGGAGCAAGAACCCCACCATCAAGGAGTAGCTGTTCGGCGTCAGCAAGGCCGGAGGAAGCCCTACCATGTCCAGGTACTCAGTAATGAAAGGGTGAAGAGGAAACCTCAACCCCTTAGCAAAGCTCATCGGGTATACTCCAAAGTATCCCGGTGGTGGAAGAAGAACATGGTCTGTCGGCTTGGGGAGCTCATTTAACAGACCCTTATATTGTTTTAAATGAATATCTGTTACAGAGCAGGAGAAGGACAGTTAGCTGGAAGAGTTTGGAAGATTGAAAACTTTGTTAAACTTCAGTGCTATGAGATGGACCAATCACCAATGTCACAGCAAGCATTAAGGGCCCACAAGGTTCAGACTGGGCTAAGCTTAATCAGAGACTAATTGCGGTTGGGGTGGAACCAAGCAGAACTAGCCGAGGAGGGGCTGGTTAAATAATTGATTTATTTAAATATGTTAAAATACTCCAGATCGGGAATTCATCCATCGTATAAAGAGATGATTTTTCTCTCTAACCTAATTGCATAAGTTTTAAGGTTGAGACTTGCATATCACCCATATTGAGAGACTTGCATTTTGAAAAACATTCAAATTGTGCATTGGAGTGTCCATATGCATCTTCCACTCCATTAATGTGTTTTATTCTATTAAATACATTTTGCATTGATTGTTATTTACAGCTATGTTGGCTTACAAGACAATATCAGGGACGAAGAACTTCAAGAAATCAGTACACCTTGTTGTGCAATCCTTTGCTTTATTTTTAGGCGTAATTGGTGTTTGGGCTGCTTTAAAGTTTCACAACGACAAGGGCATTGACAATTTTTACAGTCTTCATTCTTGGTTGGGGCTAGTCTGCCTCTTTCTATTTGGTTTCCAGGTCCACTTCTTAAATTTCTTACTCTTCTTGGGTTTTGCCTGTTTGTTGATTTTTTTGTACATGAGTTAAAACAATATAAGGGTCTTTTTCTAAAAAAACAATATAAGGGTCTGTTTAAACGAAGCCGAACAGCTAAAAAGACAAAGTTAAACGAAGAAGGAAGGCGGTGGCGCGAGTAACAGATAACTGTCCTTCTCCTGCTCTGTAACACTTGAGATTTAATTTAAATGGATTAATAGTACTACTCATACCAACAAGGTGCATCTCCTTTTAGGGGAGCTCATCAGCCAAGAACTCCAAAGTTAAGCGTGCTTGCATGGGAGTATTCTTGGGATGGGTGACCCCCTGGGAAGTTTCTGAGGGCGCGCACGAGTGAGGACAAAATGCGCGGAAAAGGCTAGTGGTGGTTTGTGAGGACAGTACTAGAGGTCAGAAGTAATTATCTCGGGGCCTACGAGGTCGGGGTTTTATTTGAGATGTTAATTGTTTGGAGCTTATAAGGGATATTTTTAACTATACGGGTATTTGAGATTATAAAGTTGAGAAGTGATGTTTTTGATTTGAAAAAGAATTTCGGTGGTGTGAGTATTTTTATATAGTATTATGTGAAAAAACTATTTTTGCCAAACTTGATTATTTTACGGGGTTGGGTAGTACTTACTTAGCTCTAAAGCTAATATTTGTTATTTTTCTTGTCCCTCTCTTCTCCCTTAATTTTTAGCAGGAGATGAGTTGGAAGCTTATGTTGATTGATTGATTGCTCGAGTCTGAGAGCGACTTAGAAGATGTCTTAGTCGAATCTAGTCATGAAATAAACATTTACTTATTAGTTTTTATTGTTTTGTTTTGGTTGCCTGTGCATTCGGTTGAGAGATGACCTAATGTGGTGGTAACACCCATTTCCCTTTTAAACTTCCGCTGTAATTCTTCAACTCTTTGATGAATGAATAAAGTATTTCTTTTAAATATCTCATTGTTTTGGGCGGGAAATTATGGGGTGTTACATGCTCCGCCTGTTGTCTGTCAGCAGTTTTTCTCTCCAGGTCATCCCGCCATTACCCGCTCCCGCTTCACTGCTCAAAATACTCATGCTCTTGCGGCTCTTCCCGCTGGTGAGACGCATGATTTGGCCCGGTATCCTGATTCTAGGGCTTCCGCGCACATGACTCCTCATGAAGGTATTTCATCTTCTAAATTTCCTTATACTGACCCGAATCAAGTATGTGTTGCTAATGGTACCAAATTACCTATCTCTCATATTGGTCACGTTAAATTAATCACATCTGGCCTCCCGCTACATCTTAAATCCGTTTATCATGTCCCACACATTAAATACAATTTACTTTCCATACAAAAATTGTGTGCGGATAATGCATGTCAAGTGATTTTTTATAAAAACTCTTTTTCTGTTAAGGACAATCAAACGGGGGAGCTTCTTCTTCAGGCCACTAATAAAGATCATGTCTACCCTTTTACCGCTTTCCAAGCCCAAGTAATACCTGGTCCCGTCTGGCACAAGCGTCTAGGACATTGTGGTGATAGAACTCTTTGTACTCTTAGGCAGAATAAATTAATTACTAGTTCATCAGTTTTTACTCATGATTGTGTTTCGTGTAAGTTGGGTAAATCCCACGGACTTCCTTTTAGTGATGTGATGGATAGTCTACCCGGGGGGTATATATCCGAGGGGTTATTGCAGAGAATAATTTAGAGAGAAGTCAGAGCACAAGTAAATAAGAGAGATAGTGTATTCAGTATGAATGTCGTGGTTACAAATGGGAAAATGGGGTGCTATTTATAGTAGCAATAAATGCCGGACAGGGACACGCGTCAAGCATCCATCAGCCGAGAGGTCACCTCATCCGGTTGGCACTGGCAACCGCATGTGGCCGCATTTAATGCGGCTGTTGGATGGGACGTTGTACAGGGTACGGTGATCTGAACGCGCGTGAAGAGGAGATCTTGTCGAGTGAGGTGCCTTCGGCTATAGAGCAGCAGCCGAGGGCTCCTCAAACCGATGGCACCCTGGTGCCGAGGGCTCCTGGTGCCGAGGGCTCCTGGTGCCGAGGGCTCCTGGTGCCGAGGGCTACTGTTTTCGCCGTTTTCTCCCAGTTTCTTAGTTTGCTTGAGAAACCCGTTCTGTGAGAGTCTAGAGCCTTCGGCCAGGGGGTCGAAGGCACCCCTGGTGCGCTGTGGGCTGCTCGGCACTCCGGGCGCCATCTTTTGGGCCTGTTGGGCCTTCTGGGCCTGTTGGGCCTTTACTGGAGTAGTAGGAGTCTGTGGGCTGGGGGTTCCCGGGCCATATACTCCATCAGGAGTCCCTCACTCCTTTTGCCGAAAGGTATTTGAGGGAAAAGGAGTAACCTGTGCTTGCCCTTCGATGTTGTCCTGTCGTAATCTCTGAAGTTGGTGAGGAGTTGTTGCTTTTATGTCCCTGCCGAAGGCAGTCCCTCAGTTACCCACATGTCGGGACTTGAGGGCTTGCTTTGTCGTTTGTTGGAATTTCACTAATTTTGTAATTTAATGATTTTCCCGAGGGGGTCCTCCAGTCCTCCACTCCTTGAGGCACTTGTAAAGTGGTGAAAAGGAGTAGAGTAGTTGCGTTGCTGTTGTGGGCCGAAGGCTGACGTTTTTCGTTTCATTTTGGGGGGATGCCTCGTTAAAAACCTCATTAGGAAAAACCCTGGGGGAAAAAATCCTAATGAGGGAAAAAGAGTGCACCGAATTCCCCCAACGATGAATCGAAAATGTGAAACCTTGGTCAAAAATGGAGAATAGCGGTAATGCCGAAGGTTCTCCTTTTTCTGAGGGCTCATGTGTTGATTAGTGGGAGGCTTTGTTGTTGATGTCCTGGGGGCGCCGAAGGGGAGTCCCTCAATCTGGGAATCGAGGGCGTAATGAATGTGGGTAGCAGTGGAGTTGTTACCGGGGGGTCCACTGTTTGTTGATTAGTTGGTGATGAAGATACCTGAGGGCTCCCTTTACCCGTGTGCTGTAGACTATCCGTCAATGAGGTATACTCCCCGGGGGCTAACCGGCCCTTACAGTGCTGAGGGGGAATCCCCGAGGGGTGGCCTGATGTGAAGCCTTGGGCTTCTTAAAGGAGTGATCCCGAGGGCGACTGTTATGTTCCGTGTGGGGCATAAACCGGGGGCGTCTCTGGGTAAGTGTACCCGGAGGCTCTCATTGGTGAAGCAGGGTGAAGTAAAAAAATCCAGGGGCTCCCAGAATATAGCCATTGGAAATATAGCCGTTGGAATACGTACCGTCAGGATATAGCCGTTGGGGGGTACACGTGGCGAATAGCCGTTGGCTGGCGCGGGCGGGCGTCACCGGTTGGGCGAAGAGACGGCGTGTAATGATCACTCTTGGCCAGAGGCCCAGTTTTTGGGCCCAAGCCCGGATTCTGGAGTCTATAAATACCCCATGGCCAGACCATTCTCCTTGCGCGTCCGATATCGTTAGTGAAGCTCTGCAAAATTCTCTAGAGAGAGAAAACTCAAGCCCCCGGTCAAAACTCAGCTTTCAAGGTCAGTGTCCTGCTTTCCTCTCAAAACTCTTAGTAAGTCCCGCCCTCTGGCCTTAGATTAGGGTTAGAGTCCTGTAGAAAGCCTTCGAAACCTCAGGTGCGCACTTTGTCAAAAATGTCGTCCGCGAGCGATTCCCAGGACATCTCGAGGGAGCCCTCGGTTCAGGACGAGGTTGCTTCTGATGTTGAGTCAACCAGCAGTGCCCCCTCGGTTGCTGATGACGAGGCCGTAGCCTTGGAGTTGCAGAAGGCCCTAGCTGCTGAAGTGGAAGCCGAGAGCTTCGAACAGGAGTGCGAAGATGAAGAATTAGCCTTCGCGTACCAGGTGGCGGAGGACGAAGCTCAAAAGGAGGCGATGACGGTCACTGTTGATGTGCCACCCCCTCGGAATGACTGTGGTGAGCCTAGTACCTCCAGACCGTTGGACCCTACGCCTCTGAGCATAGCCCCCGGCAATAAAAGGAAGATGAAGTCGAAGAGGGCTGCCCCCAAGAAGAAGGGCGTTGCCGCTGGTGCTGGGGGGGCTGTTGAAATGCCAGAGGGGTATACCTGGCTAAATACCGAGGCCCTCGATATCAAGTCGAAGGCGGACAGGGCTGATTTGTACGTCACGCAGCTGCACGTTGGGCCCTCGGCCGAAGTGGTGGAGCCAGGCGTCGATGATTTGCTGTCCCGGCCACCCGAGGGATGTATTGCTGTCCACATCCTGTCGGTGTCAATGGGCCTCCGGTTCCCCCTGCACCCATTTCTCCGGGAGTACCTCAGGTTCGTTGGACTCATCCCTTGCCAACTTACCCCCAACAGCCATTCATATATTGCTGGCTTCCTGCACCTGTGCCGGACGAGGGATGTTACCCCAAGCTTGGACCTCTTCTTCCAAAGCTTCAACTTGTGCCGAGGGGGGCACGCGAATGCCGAGGGCTTCGCCAATTTGCAGCAGGTAGCGAAGTTCAAGTTGTTCACCGAGGCGCCCTCGTCCAACAAGGGCTGGAAAGACAGATGGTGCTATGTCCGGTTGGCCGAGAACCCCTTCCCGAGGGGGCTAAGGGACCGCTTTCGGCGCCACGAGAAGGTGGGGAGTATTGCCCTAGAGAAGGATGGCCTGAAACTCGCCAAGATCCCGGAGGATCGGAAAAAGAACATAACCATCAAGGAGTGCACCCTCGAGGAAGACCTATATGCCCTCGGATTCCTGAGGTATCGGTTCATTGGGGAGACCGATGAGAAGTATCCCCTCTATGATAAAGCCTTCGGGGGAGCAGCAGGTAGTGGCCGAGGGCTACGACTTTTATACTTAGAATTTTTTTTTTTGTCATGTTTATCGTTGTGTCTCTGACCCCTCGGTTCTAATCTTTTAACTTGTTGTTGTCGTTCTTTGCAGGTAGCAAGATGAATGCCAATGCGCTGTTCGCAAAGAGGAAGGGCAAAACCCAGGCAAAGAAGAAGGGGCCCTCGGGCCAGAAGCCAGCCGATGCGTTTTTCCCGAAGGACGTAGAGCCTTCTGCTGAGGATGTCAATGCTGCTGAGGGGACCGGGGGATCGAAGGCCGAGGCGGCCGTGAAGAAGAGGAGTGGTGAGGGGGTGGAGCCCCCTACCAAGAAGCAGAAAGCCGCCGGGGGCGCTGTTGAGGGGGCGGCCCCCTCATAATTGTTGATGACATGCCCTCCACTGATGGGCCTCTGGCCTCGGCCACCCCGAAGGCTCCGGTGAATCTCCCCCCGGAGGAATTACCCCGGGAGATCCTTCAACTCTCCCTCGTCCCCGGTGCTTCACTGATGCACGGTACTGCCGAGCCGAGGGCCTTTCTGCGGGGCATCACCTCGAAGATAGATAGAGAAGTCTTCGAGACATACGACGATGATGCCCTCGAGAACAGGATCCTCCGGTCCTCTCTCACTGTAAGTATCTGCTTCCTGTTTCCTTCTCTTATCAATTTAATATTTTTTTCTGGGGAATAATCTAACTCCTTTGATCATTGTTTGCAGGCCTGCATAGCCCTCGGGGAACAGGGCCGGAGGCGTGAGGAACGGCGCCTTCACGAGGCCGAGCAAGATAAGAAGATGGAGGGGCTGATTCGCAAGAACTCTGAAGCGATGAAGCATGCTGCACAGCTGGAGGAGGCCCTCCGGGAGGCGAAGGCGGCGGCGGAGAAGGCCAAGGCCGATGGCATAGCCGAGGGCAAGACTGAGGCCGAGAGGGTTGCTGCCGAGGCGGCGAAGAAGGCTGCCGATGAGGCTAAAACGGCCAAGGAGGGAGCTGCGGCCAAGGCCCGAGAGGAGGCAGTTGCTGAGTTCCTTGCCGAGGGCTGGAGGGCCGAGGACCATAAGGAGTGGGTGGCCTCCGTGGTGGCGGCCTCAGTGGATGCTTGGGTAGAAGGCCCGGGGTTGACTGGCTGACAGATAGGGGCGACGCCTACTACTAGGGGGGTGAATTCTTTACCCAACATCTGATTTACCAGAGGCTCGCCAGGCACTTTGGCGTATCCCTCGACCAATTTGACCCCTCAGCATACGGCCTCCCTCCATTGCAACCAGATGTGAGAGTCCCCCTCCCCCCGGGCGAAGAACGGCCGACGATCTACGACTCTGTGATGATGGGGGGTGATGGGGGCGGAGCCGTCGGAGGTGATGCTGCTGGGGAAGAAGTCTCTTCCAAAGCCGCCGTAGAAGATGCCCTCGGAGATAATGATGTTGAAGTCACAGAGAAGATTTGTACTTAGTCAATTTTTGAAAAATCTTTGTAATGAACTTTTGTCACCCCTCGGCTTTGGCCGGTATGTAATAGCTACATTTACCCCTTTTTGTGATGATTAATGGATAAGTGTTAGCCTTCGGGCCTTGTATATATATATATATATATATATATATGTGACTTGTTTGATTTAATTCATTCCTTCTTGAATGTATGCCGTCGTTTTCTCTTGAGTGTATGCCTTCGCCCTTTTTGAATGTATGTCTAGGACTTAGAATATTTTCCAAGTGTTTGAACAC
Organism: Cuscuta europaea; assembly: GCA_945859875.1. Classification (NCBI taxonomy): domain Eukaryota; kingdom Viridiplantae; phylum Streptophyta; class Magnoliopsida; order Solanales; family Convolvulaceae; genus Cuscuta; species Cuscuta europaea. The sequence goes on along the minus strand of CAMAPE010000015.1, from coordinate 7,357,931 downwards.
GGTTGTAGCCTTCGGTAGTTGGGCACCCGAGGGCTCAGCGATAATTAGGACTTAGAATTTTTTCCAAGTGCTGCTTCCTTGTGTCGCCTTCGGGTGATAGGTACCCTCTGACTCTGCGTCACTTTTGCGAGATGCTCGAGGGCTACTCATTTAGGACTTAGAATATTTTCCAAGCGTAAATTGATGTTGAGCTTCCGAATGTAGATCCCTCCGGGTATGTGAATAGGACCCTTCGGGTGATCGTGAGGCCCTTGTGTTGTATGAGTATTTGACTGAGGGCCAAATATGTGGGACTTAGAAAAATCTCAAAGTGTTGTATGAGTATTTGACCGAGGAGTCTGACCGAGGGGCAAATATTTTTGAATAAGCCCCCTCGGCTGGCCTTTGAGGATTAGTAATAGATGCCTTCGGTTGTTGGGTGATATATTAGCCTTCGGTTGTTGTCATTTTCCAAAAGTGTGGACTTAGGAAAAGTGTGGAATCCTGTTCTTGTAAAGAAAGCCGATGAGGAGTATGTGCCCTCGGCATTCACTTGAAAAGTTGTTGAGTTTGACTTAGCCAGTTGTGTCCCTTGTCATGGGGTAAGGGCCCTCGGTATTAGTGTACAACAGATGCCCTCGGAATTTGTTTGAAGTACCGTTTAGTGGACTTTGGATAATCCAGTCCCTTTGTATTGTTGAAGCCTTCGGCGCTTGTGTGACCGGAGGTGACCAAGCAGTGGACTTGGCCGTTTCTTGATGATATTTGTTTGAGTAGTATCCTTCGGGAGATAGGAGCCTTCAATTACCGGACGTGTTCCCGTGGGGAGCCCTCGGCATGTTGTGATCTGTTGGAGTGTACCCTTTGATTTCTCGCTGAGTCTACTCCCCTTCCCCCCCCCCCCCCTTTTTTTTGGTTGGTGGTGAAGGGAAGGCATCAAGAAACTTGGTTTCTTGGTAAGGCTGGGCCTATCAGGAGACCATCAGAATACACCAATGACTTTCCTCCCTCGGGTTAACCTTCCGAGTTCCGAGAGGATCGAGGGTCGTTTCCTGGGCACAAGATATGGTGGTCTGTAACCTGCCTCCCCTTGGGGGATGGCGCGGAAAGCGCCTCATTTTTGAAAGTCGTCCTCTCGGCGCTAGACATAGTCCGTGGCCTGCCACACCCTTGGGGTGGTGGCGCGGGGAGCGTTTCGGTTTGGAAGTCGAATCCTGGGCATTTCTCGTGCCTGTCATACCCTTGGGGTGATGACGCGGAAAGCGTTCCGTTTTTGAAAGTCGAATCCTGGGCATTTCTCATGCCTGTCACACCCTGGGGGTAGTGACGCGGAAAGCGTTTCAAGGAAGGGTTTTCATTTGCACACTAGTTGCAAATGGCCGGGGGCACTACGTGCCGCCGGCACCGATGGTGGCGCCTTCGGTATATGCGTCCTCGTGGGGTACGGCTTTAGAAACAACACTTGGTGTTAGTTTCGATATGTAGCCCCCGGTACTTGGTACCGAGGGGTCTTCTGTAGGAACACTTGGTGTTCTTTTCTTTATGTTGAAGGTGGAGATGTGTACCCCCGGTACTTGGTACCGAGGGGTCTTCTGTAGGAACGCTTGGTGTTCTTTTTTCTCTTTTTTGATGTTGAAGGTGGAGATGTACCCTCGGCACTGGGTGCCGAAGGGAAATGAAACACATGGCGTTCCTTGTCGTCGGTGATAGGAGTTCCCTCCCTCGGTACTTGGTACCGAGGGGTCTTGACTGAAAACACATGGTGTTTTCACTGTTGTCGTAGGTGTTGATGGTGTCCGCCCTCGGCACTTGACGCCGGAGGGGGTTCTTCTCGAGGTGAGGCCTGGGGCCTGTAGTTGGTATGAGGGCTTTGGCCGCTCATAAGTGTTTTGTTCTTGGTGTCTTGAATGTATCTTCATTCTTCGAAATTGGAGGCCTTGGGCCATAGGATAGTACATTCACTAGTTATGAGGGCTTGGCCGCTCTTACATTATTGATAAAATTTAACTAAGTGGTGTACATTCCAGTGTCTAGGGACTTCTTTCCCGTTGGGACGTTTGAGCTTGTAAGTCCCAGGTTTGATGATGGCTGCTATGATGTAGGGGGCTTCGAATTTTGGTGCCATTTTTCCTCCCTCGGTTGGTTGGCTGGCTTCCCTCCTCCGGAGGACATAGTCCCCCACTTGAAATTCTCGGGTGCGAACTTTGGCGTCGATGTAGCCTTTGACTTGCCTTCGGTAGTTTTCTGCCCGGATTAAGGCTTGCTCCCGGCGTTCTGAAAGGAGGTGGAGGTCGAGGGCCATGTTGCTGTCGTTGACCTCGGGGTCATATTGGATCACCCTCCGGGTGGGAAGGGTGACTTCCGTAGGAGCTTTGGCTTCAAAACCGTAGCAGAAAGAGAAGGGTGGTTCACCTGTTGCTCGCCGAGGGGTGGTGCGGTAGGCCCAAAGGATGTTGTGGAGTTCTTCCACCCAGCCACCGCCCTCGGCCTCCAGCTTCTTTTTGAGGCCCTCGAGCAAGGTCCGGTTGGCATTCTCCACTTGCCCGTTGCCTTGAGGGTAGGCAACGGAGGAGAAGGTGTGTTTTATGCCCCATGCCTCCAGAAGGGCACAGAAGGGGGCTGCCTCAAATTGTGTTCCGTTGTCGGAGATGATCTGCTAGGGGACGCGAAACCTTGTGAGGATGTTCTTGAGGACGAAGTGACGGCACTTCGCCTCTGTGATACTGACGAGGGGCTCAGCCTCCACCCACTTGGTAAAGTAGTCGATGGCCACAATGATGTATCTGTTGTTGGAGGTACCCCTCGGCAGAGGGCCCACAAGGTCTACCCCCCATCGAGAAAAGGGGACGGATGTGCTGATGGGGGCATAATTGACCGCTGGCCTGTCGGGGGCTTTCTGGAAATGTTGACATGCGGTGCACCTTCGGGCAAGGTCAGCACAATCTCTGGCCATGGTTGGCCAAAAATAGCCCTGGAGAATGAGCCTTCGGGACATGGAGAAGGGTCCCTGGTGAGCTGAGCAAGTGCCACTGTGCACCTCCTCCATTGCGACCTCGGCTTCATCCTGATGAAGGCACCGAAGTAGCGTGCCGTTGTAAGAACGTTTGTAGAGCCTTCCGTCTTCGATGGTATAGCTAGGAGCCCTCAGTCTTGCTAGTTTAGTGCGGGTCTCGTTCTCGGGTAGCTGCCCTGTGGAGATGAAGGTGATGATATCCGAGATCCAGTCCTCTTGGCGTTGTTGGATGTTCATAATGGGGCTTGCATGGATACTTGAGAGACTGAGTTCCTCAATTTTGGCAATCTTGGAGATGTGCTTGGGGGAGTCGGCCGATAGCTTGGATAGTATGTCGGCCTCGGAGTTCTGAGCCCTCGGTATCTGAGTGAGAGAGTGTGCCTCAAATACCTTAAGCAACTCCTTGGCCGCCTCTTTGTACTGTTTCATTCTTCCCTCCTTGGCCTCATATTCCTCGGAGATTTGGCCAACGACCAACTTAGAGTCGCATTTGATGTGGATCTGCCGAGCCCTCATGTTGGCAGCCAGCCGAAGGCCACATATGAGGGCCTCATACTCGGCCTCGTTGTTGGAGACTTTGAAGGAGAAACGGATTGCATAGTAGGCTCTGAAGCCCTCGGGAGTAATGAGGACTACCCCTCCCCTGCATGCTTTGGTCGCGGAGGAGCCGTCGGTGTAGAGGGTCCACCAGCCGTCCGAGGCAGCCGAGGGCTCCCCGTCCGTGGCTGCCCTTGCAGTACACTCCGTCACAAAGTCTGGCAGGGCTTGGCCCTTGATGGCAGGCCTTGGACGGATGTCAATGTTGTACTGACTCAAGAAGATAGCCCATTTCACCATGCGGGAGGAGCTGGTGGGGCTCCTCATGAGGGCGCCGAGGGGTTGATGAGTGAGGACCTGAACCGGGTGAGCCTGAAAGTAGTGGCCCAACTTCTTGACGATCCAAACGATGGCTAACACCGTTTTTTCCACAGGAGAGTACCTGAGCTCGGCCTCCCTTAGGGTCTTGCTAACGTAGAAGATGGCATGTTGGATGCCGTCTTCCTCCCGGATGAGCACAGAGCTGATGGCTGCCGGGCTGACCCCAAGGTAGAGGTAGAGGGTCTCCCCTACCTTGGGTTTGGAGAGCACAGGAGGTGAAGATAGATATCGTTTGAGCTCGTCGAAAGCCTCCTGGCATTCTGAAGTCCATTGAAAACCAGCCGTCTTCCTCATGATTTGGAAGAAGGGTAAAGACTTCTCCGCCGATTTAGATAGAAAGCGGTTGAGGGCTGCCAGACGGCCCGTCAACCGTTGAACTTCCTTCACATTGCGTGGGGGTTCCTTGTTGATGATGGCCTGGATCTTCTCGGGATTGGCCTCAATATCCCTTCGGCTCACCATGTAGCCCAAGAATTTGCCCCCTTGGACACCGAAGGTGCACTTCTTCGGGTTTAGCCGAAGGTTGAATTTTTGCATGATGGCGAAGATTTCCCGGAGGTCGTCGGCATGGCTGGAAGATTGTTTGCTCTTGACGATCATGTCGTCAACATAGGCCTCCATGGTGCGCCCTAGGACGGCTTGAAAGACCCGGGCCACCATCCGGGTGTAGGTGGCCCCCGAGTTCTTTAGGCCGAAGGCCATTACTAGGTAGCAGAAGATGCCCTCGAGAGTCATGAAGGCAGTTTTTTCGGCGTCTTCCTCGTGCATGAAAATTTGGTGATACCTTCGGAAGGCATCGAGGAAGGACATGATCTCACACCCTGCGGTCTCATCCACCAGTTGATCAACATTTGGTAGAGGGAATGGATCCATAGGGCACGCCTTGTTGAGATCGGTGTAGTCCACGCACATGCGGAAGGTAGGGGGCTTCTAGGCGAGGACTACATTCGCTAGCCATGAGGGATATTTCACCTCCTTGATGTGCTTAATGGAGAGGAGCATGGTGACCTCCTTCTTTACAAATTCCCTCCTTTCAGCGGAGAGGGGTCTTCTTCGTTGTTGTACTGCTTTTGCCGAGGGGTCCACCGAGAGGCGGTGGGTGATGACCCTTCGGCTGATTCCCGGCATGTCCTCCGACCCCCATGCAAAGACAGTGGAGTAGGCGCGGAGGGCGTCGGTGATACCGGTCTTCAGATCTTCAGGGAGCTGGGCTCCAATCTTCACGACTCTCTCCGGCTGGGCCGGATCGAGCGCAAAGTCATCTACGTCCTCGGCTGGTTCAGCCCTCGGCCTTTTTTCTTCTTGGTCGATGGTTCCGGTGATGGTGTCAACACGGAATTCCGTCTTACTTACCTTCTTAGTGACTTGAAGATAGCAGGCGCGGGCGATTTTCTGATTCCCCCGGGAGTAGCCAATGCCCCTCTCGGCGGGGAACTTGAGGCAGAGGTGCCTCATGGAGATGATGGCCTCGAGGTCCTCGAGGGCTGGCCGGCCGAGGATAATGTTGTGGGCGCAGTCGATGTTGACAACGACGAACTCCACTTCGAGCTGGGCTCTATGGAGCCCGTCGCCGAAGATCACCGGGAGGGTTATTACCCCCTCGGAATCAATAGTATCGCCGGTGAAGCCGGCAAGAGGGGTCTTAATGGGCCGAAGGGACCCCCTCTCCAGATGCAGCTCTCTGAAGGTGCTGAGGTACATTACATTGACGGAGCTTCCCGTGTCAATGTAAGTTCGGTGAATGATGGTGTCGTTTATTTCAGTCCGAATCACCAAGGCATCCCTGTGAGGAGAAGAAGTGGGAGGGAGATCTGCGTTGGTGAAGGTGATGGGTTCCTCCCTCAGCCGCTTTACCGGGGGCATATGGGTGACTTCCCCTACGTAAAGCGATTGAGCCCACTTTTTCCGTTGGCTGGTGGAGTCGCCCCCTGTATTGCCACCGGTGATCATGAGGATGTGGCATTTTTTCTCCTGGTAGTGGGGGTACTCCTCCTCTTCCTCCTCCAAGTTTCCGATCTCCCTCTTCTTGCTGAGGGGGATGGTGTTCGGGTTCACCCAAGCGTTTACCTTCGTGTGGTGCCCTCGGGGAGGTCCCTGATGAGAAGGCCCCTCCTGCCGAGGGCTCTGGATAAATTGGGACAGGTGCCCCGCCTGTATCAATCTCTCGATGGCCGTCTTTAGCTGATGGCAGTCATCGGTTCTGTGCCCCTTGTGCCGATGGAAACGACAGTAGGGGAACTGAGGGTTGATAGCATGTACCTCCGGGCGCGCGCGAGAATCGCGCTCAACGAGGCCCCTCTCCTCGGTAAAATCAAGGATGATGCCGACGGGGTGCGTCAATGGTGTCTGAGGGCGGTCCAGGAGAATGGGCTGTGCCCAAGTCTTAGGGCTGATCTTATAGCCTCCCCCGGGCTTGGCTTGGCCTTGCCGAGGGCGGTCATTAGAGGGTCTTGAAGCCTTGGGATGATTTGGAGGAGCCCCCGGCCCTCGGTTATTCTTGTTGTCAGCCCTCGGGGGATGCTGATCCGGATGCTGGTGGTATTTCTCCACCTCCTCGGTCTCAGCATATCGATCCCCCCGCTGCAAAGCCCTTATGTAGTCGCGGGGGGTTCAATGATGATGCTCCTTGAAAAGTTGCCGGTGCGGAGGACGGTTTGTAGGAGGGCCAGGAGGGTCCCGTCATCAGCACCGTCGACTTTGTCGGCTTCCGTCCTCCAGCGCTCCAGGAAGTCCCGAGGGTCTCATCCCTCTTCTGGCGTATGGTTAGGAGGTGGGAGAAGTGCTTCCTCGTGCGACGCCTCCCGGCAAATTGTGTCAAGAATCGCTGGACGAGTTCTTGCCACGAATCAATGCAGCCCTCGGGCAACCGGTTGAACCATTCGTATGCCGACCCCTCTAAGGTGGAGAGGAACCAACGACACAAATATTCGTCCGACGCCCCTACCATCATCATGCTGTTCTGATATTTGCTGTAGTGTTCCTGGGGGTCCGTCTTCCCGTTGTAGGGCTGTATGTGTTGCCCTCGGTATTTTTCCGGGATCTGGGCCGCCAGTACCCTTGGGGTAAATGGCGTCCGGGTCCGGAGCTGGATGACGGGTTCCCCGGAGCCCTCGGCCACCTTCTTCTGTAATTCCTCCATTTTGGCCATCATGGCCTCGTATTTGAGATCTGAATGAGGGGTGGAGGTGGTGGCGTGAGCTTTGTTGGCCTCCATTTCATCAAGCCGGCGTTGGAGGGCCGCAATAATTTCGTCCCGGGGATCCTTCGGGAGGGTCTCCGCCCCCTGCGAACGAACCCGGGCCGAGTGGGCCTGATTGATTTGGTGGCGAGCATCATCGGCATGAAGGGGTGCCTTGCCTTTGTCCCGAGGGGGACGCTCCTCGTCTGCCCTCGAGACAGACCCTCCGCTTTTCTGGGGCCTTTGGAGTGCTTTCCCTCCGAGGCGGTCTTGGACCCCTCAGCGGTCTGGCCCTCCTCCGAGCCGGTTGAGGGCGGAAGTGCGGGGCCTTTCTCTGTTGTCATTATGGCGGTCCCAGGACTGAACTTCATGGGAGGACGTATCTTGGGCCACTACCCCTTCGTCGTTCCTAACCCGAGGGGTGGGGTTTCCGAAGGGGTGTGGCAGAGGGGGAAGTACGATGTCCTCCCCAACCTGGGGTTGAGCCGGAGCCAGGGTGCCGAAGGCACCTGGGTTCTGAGTGAGTGTCTGGATGAAGGCGGAGAGCGCCGAATGAACGTTCTGTGAGAGTCTAGAGCCTTCGGCCAGGGGGTCGAAGGCACCCCTGGTGCGCTGTGGGCTGCTCGGCACTCCGGGCGCCATCTTTTGGGCCTGTTGGGCCTTCTGGGCCTGTTGGGCCTTTACTGGAGTAGTAGGAGTCTGTGGGGCGGGGGTTCCCGGGCCATATACTCCATCATGATGTTATTCATGATACTTCTGCTCCTTTGGAAATTTTTCATTCGGATGTTTGGCGATCATCAGTTATTTCTAATCTTGGTTTTAAACATTATGTGTCATTTATTGATGATTTCTCTAGATATACCTGGTTTATCCCATGCGTAGGAAATCTGAAGTCTTTACACATTTTACACTTTCAAAAACTGTTTGAAAATCTTTTGAATGCCAAAATTAAAATTTTTCAAAGTGACGGAGGGGGTGAATTTGATAATTCTTTTTTTAACACACACTTTCTTAATTCAGGCATTTTATTTAGAAAATATTGTCCCAATACTCCGGCTCAAAATGGAGTAGCTGAACGCAAACACAAACATTAACTCGAGTTGACTAGGACTTTATTAATTGATTCTTCTATTCCTAGTCACTTATGGGTAGATGCTCTCTACACCGCCACATTCATTATAAATCGTTTACCTACCCCCGTTTTGCATGGTGTCTCTCCATATCAAAAACTTTTTAATAAATTGCCTGATTATAATTTTTTTGCGTGTATTTGGGTGTTCCTGTTTTCCTAATTCTATTGCTGCCTCCAACAATAAGCTCTCACCGCGTTCTACGCACTGTGTCTTTCTTGGGTATGCTCCGGATTATAAAGGGTATCGATGTCTCTCTCCTTCCACGGGCCGGGTTTATGTTAGTCGGGATGTTCTCTTCCATGAAAATATCTTTCCTCATCCTTCCTTGGTGACTACATCTTCTTCCCCCACATCTACCTTGCCCTCATCTTGGCTTTCTTCGTCGGTCTCCGATCACTATCCGGCGACCACTATCAAACCAGCCCTACCACTCCCCTCCACACCGCACTACAACACACTACACCAGCCCTCCCCGCATCATACACCGTCTGCCACCACACCTACTTCCCCGGTGCCCACTGCCCGACCCTCCCAGATTACCCCATCTCTTACCGATCAACTCAACAGCCCCACTACACCACTCACGGTTTCTCCTTCTCCCTCCCCAACCAGTGACCACATCTCCCATTCTCCACCATCATCCACAGCAGCTCTCTCCCTTCCACCACCACCCATCAATATTCATCCAATGCGTACACGCGCCAAGGATGGTATTTTTAAACCCAGAAACATTTTTACTTTAAGTGTTTTATCTCCCCCGGATGATCATACATGTTTTACACAGACAAATAAAAGTTTTATTTGGTGGGCTGCCATGGCAGATGAATTTAATGCTTTGATTAATAATAAGACTTGGGATTTGGTACCTTGGGACCCTACTAAAAATGTGGTTGGCTATAAGTGGATTTATAAGACAAAATATCTTTCTGATGGGTCTGTTGAGCGGCATAAAGCTCGTTTAGTTGCTCAAGGTTTTAATCAACAGGCTGATATTGACTTTATTGAAACCTTTAGTCCTGTTGTCAAAGCGACTACTGTTCGTCTTGTTTTATCCGTAGCCACTTCTTTGGGCTGGTCTGTTCGTCAGTTAGATGTGAAAAATGCATTTTTGCATGGTGTTCTGACTGAGGAGGTTTATATGTGCCAACCTCAGGGCTTTGTTCATCTGTCCTATCCTAATAATGTGTGTCGCCTCCGTAAGGCTCTTTATGGTTTGAAACAAGCTCCCTGAGCTTGGTTTCATCGCTTCGATGGTTTTTTGTTGACTCATCCATGTTCACTTATCGTACTGCGTCTCAGGTGATGTATATTCTTTTGTATGTGGATGATATTCTTATTACCGGCTCTTCTGCTTCATTTTTTTCTCCGTTATAACCACACTATCTCATCAATTTGCGATGAAGGATTTGGGGGAGGTTCATTATTTTTTGGGTATTCAGGCTAAACGCACACCTACGAGGTTGTTCTTATCTCAAGCTAGGTATATATATAATCTCTTACGTCGTTTTCACCTTCATACGGTGAAGCCTGTTCGTACCCCTACCTTCACGCACTACATTGTCTCTCACAGATGGGGAACTTTTATCTGACATTACCGAGTATCGTAGTATGGTAGGTGCTCTTCGGTATCTTACCATTACTAGACCTGATATTACTTATGTTGTACACCTTGACCCTTGTGTCCCAGTTTATGCATGCTCCACGTACTACTCACCTTTTGGCTGTTAAGAGGATTTACAAGTATTTGCAGGGCACAAGCACTCATGGCCTTTGATTACGAGCTGATAAAAATATTTCCGTGGTTACGGCAGGATGGGGTAGGATGTCCAGATAGCTCGTGGTCTACTATGGGCTATGCGGTGTTTCTGGGATCCAATTTGATTTCATGGCGCTCCAAGAAACAACCGACGGTGTCCAAATCCTCTACTGAGGCCGAATACAAGGCCATTTCTTATACTATCCAGGAAACGCTCTTAATCAGATCACTTCTGGCAGATATGGGTATTTTTATTTCGGCCCCAGTGCAGCTCCTTTGTGATAATGTCTCAGCCTCTTACTTGGCGGTTAATCCCATTCAACATGATCGGAATAAGCACATTAAAATTGACTACCATTTTGTTCGTGAATGAGTAGCACATGGAGATCTTGTGGTGAAGCATATTCCTACTCAGTTACAATTGGCGGATATCTTCACCAAGAACTTGTCTAGTCAGCGATTTGAGTTTTTACGTTCCAATTTGCACGTGATTTCCCCTGCACAAATTGAGGGGGGTGTAATAATGTACTCCCTCCGGTCCTTGATGAAGTTACACTTTGACTTCCCACATATTAAAGAAATAAATTTGACTTTACTCTAGAGTACACTGTTTGACACTGTTTGACACTGTTTGGCACTGTTTAACACTGTTTGGTGTAGATTTGTTTGCCAAATAAGGCAAATAAGGAAGTGTAAAGTTTAATATGGGACGGTCCAAAAAGGGAAGTGTGAAGTTTAATAGGGATTACTTTGTAGTATTTCATAACTTTGTTTTATTATAAATACAAGACTAAGGCACCCAATAGTGTAAGCCATTATTCTCCCAATTATACTCTTCTATAGAAGTGTCAGAACTGTAATACGTATGACCATAATACAAGAACATGTAAGTAGTCAAGAGAAATTAACATTGCTACCACTACCAAGGTATTGAGTAATTAACATGTTCTTGTAAAATTTGTAATGTATTTAACTGTTCTCATTTTGTGTAGTGTTGTTATGCTACTTTGTGCAGTTTTCTACATTTTGTTTGCAGTTTTTCTGGACCATTAGACATACACAAAGTCCTAAATAACAAATGTATGAAGCTGAATAATTGAACTCTTATAGATAAACCAACTTGCACACCATCGCCCAACACACAATTAGAAAATGAATCAAAATACTAAACTTTCATAACAGCCAAACCTCCATCCAATCATTACATCCAAATCATTATCCAATGTCACTTCTTTTCCACTCACTGATAATAATAATACATGTACATAAGCTTTGAAGTCCTAGTCATTAAAGGAGGAACAAAGGGACACATAAGTTTTTTAAGTTTTAACGTTAATAGCCACCTCAACTATTAATTATCCAATCCTTTGTTTATGTGATTATGTCTACAATAATAATCATTAAAGCCCTGACCAATTTTCAATTTTATCCGGGTATTTATTTGAAGTCTCGCACCGGTAAAATATAAATTAATAAAATGCTATATTAAGATCCTAAATTACACGTTCTACCTCTTGGATGGAATCTCAAATATATCAAAACAATTTATATCCATAGTGTGAGTTACTTATGAAATATGTTGGAAGATGTGTTAATAAATTGTATTAAATGGTCATTTTGGGGCAATTTTTTGAATGGGGTCCACTTCCGATTTGGATCGGGTCAAAGCGGTTTCGGATTGTCTCTGCTAAGGGCTACAATTCAATATGTGGTACACTCAAAACGGATAATGGGTGAATGGGAAATTGATTCTCGAAACCCAGACTAGATCAGTTCAGACCAGACCAGCAAATTACAGTCCAAGTAAAAACATCCTAAGTCTCTAATAAAACTGGGAGGAGATCTTACGGCAACAAGGATGGCTTAACGTTGGTTTACATTTCCGTTAAAACATAAGCTACAATTGAGGTCAGATGTACAAGAAAGTAAACATGAGGTACACTCACTTTATGCATCAAGAGACACCAACGTTTTTTTTATGACCGTTAAACCCATAACAAAATTCTCTCTTATAATATGTTAGAGATTTTAAACATCTACTCCGTATAAGAGAGTTGGGGTCTGTTTACTAACAAAGATATTTTCCAGTTTTTCAGAAAACTGGAAAATTGAAAAACAAAAAACAGAAAACGTGTTTACCAAAAAAAATTCTGGAAAACTGGAGAAAGGAAAACAGAAAACGTGTTTACCAAATCTTTTTCCAAAACCAAAAAAACGAGACATGTCTCTATTTTCCTCAATGAATTGGAGAAGTGACTTTTACTAGTTTTCCAAATTTGGAAAACGCGGATGCTGCAGTGCCGCTGCAATGAGCTTGCATACTTACGCCTAGTGTTGGATTCGGTCTCGCTCGGTTCCAGTTGCAGTCTGATTCAGTCAAACACCCGACAATCCCTATTTTGTCCGGTCAACAACACGGTGGTCTGGTCCGATCATTGACCCGATGGTTCATGTCCGATCCGGTCGACGATCCGATGGTCTCGGTCCGATCGACAAACCGGCGGTCCCTATCTGGCCCGGTCCACGACTCGATGGTCCTTGTCCGGTCCGGTCCATGATCCGGCGGTCCCTGTCCGTTTTGGCCCATGACTCAGCAGTGCATGTCCGGCCCGGCCCATGACCTAGCGGTCCCTGTCCGGTCTGGTCGATGACCCGACGGCCCATGTCATATCCGATCCACGATCAGACGGTACTTGTTCGGTTTGATCGATTGTCGGGCCGACAAGGTCGGATCCGGTCTAGTCAACGACTCGGCGATCCCCGTTTGGTCTGGTCAATGACCCGACGGTCACCGTCCTGTCCGGTCAATCACCCAATGGTCCCCGTCCTGTCTGATCAATAACCCGACAATCTCCATCCTATATGTCAAATAACCCAACGATCTTCGTTTGGTCCGGTCAACAACCGGGCAGTCCTGAGCCAGTTCCGTAAACGACCTGGCGGTCCCTGTCAAGGTCGGTCAATGACCAGACAGTTCAGTCTCAATTTTTTGAAATCATTCTTTTAAGTGAATAGTTTTAAAAGAACCATTGAGTTGTCAACCAATAGGGAAATGAGAAAAGAATTGAGAAAACAAAAAATTGTATGAACATGTTTTCGTATTTGAAATTGGAAAACTAAAAAATGAAAAAAAAAATTGGAGATAGAAAAACTGGAAAATGAAAACAGAAAATTGGAAAACGAAAAACAGAAACACAAAAGTGGAAATTTGGGTTTTGTTACTCGGAGATGATTATGGAGCTTAACATCGCCTAAAGACAGCTTAATTGTCATAAAATGAACATTGCAACATTACCTGTCGATTTTAATAAAGTGTACTAAATTTATTGACCAAACAATATCAAAAGGGAAAGCAGAAAAATACGAGTGATTGGGAAAAAGCGAAACAAGGTACTGTAGCTTTGCAGCTGTATTTATTAGTTAAATTAAGTAAAATACTGAATGGGTATATAACACACAACTTTAGAGTGAGAACCTTTGTAACGACTGTCGGCTTCCACCAGGCAAAAACCATTATCTTTCTCTCTGACACCGTTTCTCTCTCTAAAGTTTGCAGCTTTACTCTTCCTCATCAAAACCCTAATTATTGGTAACTACTGAACACTGATCGATCAATTGGAGCTGGATCCTCGAGCGTGATAGCACATCTAGCCAGCTGTTGAAATGAAGGGGGTTTCCAGCGTTTCGGCGGGGAGCATTGGCATTTTCGTGGATACCTGAGGTAAAGATTTGTTCTTTTTTTTCATTTAATTTTGGGATTCGATTTATTATTTTCGGGTTCTCCGAGTTTCCTGACAGAAGCACATGCCTTTTATAAGTCTAAAGACATTAAAGTCTCTTATACGCGTGTGTATATATGGGTTGGACTCATAGTGATCTGGAGTTGGTGGATCCTGTTTACTTCTTATTCTATCTGCTTTGATCTTCAGATTTGGTGATGGTTTTACTTGTACTTACACTCTTCTGCCTCCCATCGCTTGTGTTTGAATCGTATTTGGTGTTAGTGATTTCTGTAATTGTCATGGCGTTTTAATTGGGAATCTGATAATTTTTTTCCATATCTAGTTCTGGTTTCATATGAGTTTTAATAGAATTTCCCGATATATGTATATTTTCATAATTCGCGTGGCAATTTGAGGTTTAATTATGAAGGACCGGTCTATTTTCCAAACCTTTGTTTCACTTATGATTGCAAATTCGAAGTAGGTTTGGGCATTAATATTAGCTAATTAGGCGGGGTTTTATGGTGCTTTGTAGCTTATTTAGAAGTTTCTTTATTTAAGTATACTGATTATCTTATTTTTTGATTTTTATCAAGCAGATCTATTTCTTCCTGGTACAGGCGAAGATTTGGTATTTGGTTGATATATTATCATAGGAACTAGGAATACTTCAGGTTTTCAACGTAATGGCACATATTATGGCAAGTCAGTTTAATGGTGGGGCTTATCCAGGTTTGAGTTGCTTCATTCTTTGAATTCTCACATACACTTTGTATTATAAGTATCAGTTTGATCTTAAAAGATGTTTCTTGGGCTACACCTGATCATATACTTCAATTTTTTTGTCAACATTAATACAAACATGACGTAGTTTTTCTTTAAATTGTATTTTAGACTTCTTTTCTTGCCTGTTCTTATCTAATGATAATAATTGATTGTGAAATCACAATCATTATCTACACTGTCTTTTAATGCAATTTTCCATGACATGCTTATTTGACATGTAATTACTTCAAGCATGTAAATACGGTGTATATAATAACCAATATGCATGTCATTCACGATTCTTGAGATAATCTCATTCCTCATATGATCATATCAAAACACAGTTACTTATTTTAAAATTGCAGTGAGGAGAATAGCGGATTTAACTTTTCTGCCATCATATAATTTTTATTCTCCCTGCCGTTTTAATTTTCTTTATCCAATTGACCCCCTCCCCTGCCCTTGCAATTTCCCTCCTTTTCTTTTACAGGGTCATCACATGATTCTTTGTACAAAGAACTCTGGCATGCCTGTGCTGGACCACTTGTGACACTTCCGCGAGAAGGGGAAAGGGTTTATTATTTTCCACAAGGTCATATGGAACAGGTATCCTTTTCATTGTTTTGTTTTCCAGTTTACAAGTTCAGGTTTCATGTCTGGTGTTCTAAACTCTCGTGCTAGTATGGAATCAACGGGTTTTCCTCACTGCACCTTTTGTTACCTTATATCACTCACAACAGTAGAATCTACAACTCATTACTTCTTTCTTTTTTCACTTTGTTATAGCTTGAAGCATCAACCCATCAGGGGCTGGATCAGCAGCTTCCTTCATTTAACTTGCCGGATAAAATTCTGTGCAAAGTAATGAATGTTTTTCTTCGGGTAAGTTTATTGACACTTCCTATTGAGTGCTTTCTCCTACAACTCAATTAACTTTGTGTGCATGCCTTTGGTGTAGGCTGAACCTGAGACAGATGAGGTGTATGCTCAAATAACTCTGCTTCCTGAAACAGATGTGAGTTTTACTCCCTTATTGCTAAAAGGACCTGCTTGGAACCTGGGAAATACCAGTTAAATAGAATTCAGAGGAAAATGAAATTTTGGTTCACATTCAAGTTTTCAACAAATATTTTAGATACCATCCACACCACATTTTCTTATACATATTCCTATCATATTCAAGTTTGAATTTCCTTCACATTTTTCAAGGTAGCTTAACATAACAAAGCTAATTTCCTCGGCAATTTACCCACTTTCTGTACTAATTCTTCGCTTTAAATATACCCTTACAGTGCTCATGCAGTTTCTTTCTGTGAGAAATTAAAATGTCTGTTCTCTCCATTCTATTCTCTGATAACAGCAAAGTGAAATTACAAGCCCCGATCCTCCGCTGCCTGAACCAGAGCAATGTAACGCCCACTCGTTTTGCAAGACGCTCACTGCATCTGATACAAGCACCCATGGTGGATTCTCTGTTCTTCGGAGGCATGCTGATGAATGTTTACCCCCTTTGGTATCCTGACTCGTGCTTGAAAGTTGCTATGTGCTTATCCTTTTAATGTTCTCAAGAAGCTCCTACATGAAGTATTTTTCTTGCAGTGGTTTTTGCTTTTTAATTTTTTTGTTTGATGTCCAGGATATGTCTCAACAGCCACCATGGCAGGAGTTAGTCGCTACAGATCTTCATGGCAGTGAATGGCACTTCCGTCATATTTTTCGAGGTCAGGGGTTGTGATCAACTCAGGAATAAATGAATAGTAATGATCACAAAATTTTTAAACGAGATGATAATTATTACATATGTTTCAAATGAAGGCTAAATTCTAATACTTTAGCCGACCCACTAAATGTTAATTTATCACCAATTAACAGCCACAGTAAAAGTCACCATTATATGTTAACAATCTAACGGTTATAATAATAATATAAGGGAGAATTCCCGAAATAGGAGTAAAAATGTTTTGGAATTCCAAAATAGGAGTGCTATGTTTTTATTCGCTAAATAGAAGTAATTATTGTCAAGCTTGGAAAATAATGTGATGTTTAAATCCTGGTAATGCCAAAACATGGCAGTAATTACTATTATTTAGGGAACTAAAACATAGTAGTCCTATTTTTTGGAATTCGTAAAAGTTTTAGTCCTGTTTAGGATAATTTCTTATAATATAATAGTAGTAGTAATAATAATAATTAATAATAACAACAGCTGTACGTAGAGTTGTAACCATGCCAACAAGAAAGTATAGTTGTTTGTAGAATTTAGAAGAAAATATTTAAAGTTCATCAAAAGAAATGCATCTAGCAAGTATCTTTTCTCTTCTCATTCAGTTTTAATCATTTGCACAAATTATGAAACAAGTACCTAACTATCTACTTGTTTAAACTGTTGTGCAATGTCCCTCTCATTTCAGGCCAACCTAGGCGTCACTTGCTCACAACAGGGTGGAGTGTTTTTGTTAGTGCCAAGAAATTAGTTGCTGGAGATGCTTTCATCTTCCTCAGGCAAGTAACATTGCTACACATTATTTTCTCCTCCTGGCAAACCATTACCTTGCCTTAACCATATCATAACCAATGGTCACATCTTCTAATCTGCTGTTTTTTGCAGGGGAGAAAATGGGGAGCTCCGGGTTGGAGTAAGAAGGCTAATGAGACAGCTGAACAATATGCCATCTTCTGTTATATCAAGTCACAGTATGCATCTGGGAGTTCTAGCTACTGCATCACATGCCATCTCAACTGGTACCCTTTTCTCCGTTTTTTACAGGCCAAGGTTTGTAGTTTTTTCTGCAGCGTTCCATCGATTGTAGTAATTTCTTTTTTGGGTACTTTTAGTATTATAATGAACAACAAAATGAATTGTTGTACTTAAAGCTTTTGTAACTTGTCTGCCATCAAAGTTATTTGATTTAATGTGATTGGCATATACATTAGGGTGGGTTCCTTGTGATTTAGGACACTTTTATTCTCTAATAGAGAATCAATTAGGTAGATATGGATCACAGAAAATGCTAGGATAAGGTAAAAATGCCAAGTTTTTTTTTATGTTTGGTAGTTTAGTTTAACATGGGAAAGTGAAGATGAAAATGAAGTTTTTTGTTGTTGCAAATTTAGGTTTATTTATATATGTTACTCTTTTTATCCTTTTTATCTTATGTACTCTTTATCTTTATCTTATCATTAGTTATCTTTTTTTATCTTTTTTATCTTATCTTTTCATTTTTTATCTTATCTTTTTTTATTTATCTTTTCTACTTCCTCCGTCCCTTATAACTTTGCCAACTTTCCTTTTTTGGATGTCCCACTAACTTTGCCACTTTCCCTTTTAAGTAAAGAATTTGTGGTTCCAGTTCATTCTCTCTCTTCTGCACAAACTTCAACCACACAGTTTTTACTTTATTATTTCCCGTGCCGGTCAAACTTGGCAAAGTTATTAGGGACGGAGGGAGTATCTTTTTTGCTCCGATTTCATGTTAGCCGACCCCAAACTCTTTTGGAACTAAGGCTTGGATGTTGTTGTATATATGTTTTTCTTTATGCTCCGAATTCATATGTTGATACATGTTTGCCAACCCCAAACTATTTCGGGACTAAGGGTTGGATGTTGTTGTTTGATGCTATTTTTTATATGATGGACATAGAAAACTAAAAGTTTTATCAACAAATATAAAAAATAATTATACTGCATTTTAGCCTGACTTTTATCCCCCACCTTAGAGTGTATTATTACTTCATCAGTCCCAAAATCAAGTTCCTATGTCTATTAACTATTTTTGACTGATGATAAGTCATCTATCCCCTAGTAGTATTGAAGTTAAAATTGATATTTTAAAATACATATTTAGAAAGTACACTAATATTCTATTGAACTGCAAAAGACAAATTCAAATATGATAAAAAATTGATATATAAATATAATAAGGGCAAAAGTGAAAAAGTAATTCTTTCTTGGACAGAAATAGTAAATTTCTCAGGCTTAGACCAACTATATTGCCTCCCTGTTTTTAGACTTGATGTTATTCTAACATGTTTTTTAGGACAAGTCGGTCTGAGTTTATTGTGAGCGTAAACAAATATATTGAAGCACAAAATCACAAGCTCTCTGTTGGGATGAGGTTTAAGATGAGGTTTGAGGGTGAGGAAGTCCCAGAAAGAAGGTATATCAGTCATTATTGACTACAACTCTACAGCTATGTTGATATTATGCATCTGAAATTTGCTTTTGAGCATGAGGGTCTCAAACGCACACCCTACTTTTTTACCCTTTAATTTCACAGATTTAGTGGGACCATCATTGGCCTTGAGGATGACATGCCATCTAGATGGCCTGATTCTAAATGGAGATCGCTGAAGGTTAGTACACTTGATCTTGAATATGATACACTATCTATTTTGGAGTTCCACTGATTACTTATGTGACGTTTTCCAACTGGTATCTACATTAATTTTATACCATTTGATAGCCACATTGTTATTATAAATTTTCAGGTTCAATGGGATGAACCATCTTCAACCACGCGCCCTGATAGGGTTTCACCTTGGGAGATTGAACCACTTGTCACTTTATCACCTCAAATGCCCCAGCTTCCCCAAAGGAACAAACGCTCACGCCCACCAGCTCTACCTCCGCCTGTACCTGAGTTTTCTTCAATAGGTATGTAGAAGACTTTTCTTTTAGGGCGCGTTTGGATACCATAAAATGACAAGGAAAGGAAAATAAATGCCACACATTATTTTCTTATGTTTGTTTATACCTCAGAAAATGCAAAGGAAATATGAAGGAAAATACCCAAGATAATTTTTGTGTGCTTGAGTATACCTTCTTTTTCCTCATGCTGTAGGCCTTTTGAAATCCACAATAGGTTAGGGGAAGAAAATAAGAAGGGAAATAGAGAGGATGTGATGGGGAAAATAAGAAGGGATATATTTTTTGGGGAAAATAAAGATTTGTTTGAACTCTCAATAGATTGATCATTGGGATTTCTTCAAACTCAATTAATCTTAATATTTGTATCATATAAAGACTGAGAAATCTAAATAAATGTAAAATCTTAAAAATTTTGATTTTCCCGTGTATTTTCCCATGTAAAGGTGAAATTAAAAAAATCATTTTCCTTGGCATTTCTCTCCCTTTTACCTACCTTTTTCCGGGTTCTACACTGTTCTTTATATTTTTACATCTTCTCATGGCAATTATATTATAGGTACGTGGAAACCGCCTTCTGATTCTCCCTCATCATTCTCATACTGTGAGACATCCCGTGGGACAGACCACTTCCCACCTTCCGCTAAACTCACATGCGGTTCACGGGCAGGCGAGACTGGTTCCAGTAAACCAATGCAATGTTCTAGTCATCTTGAAAAAGACTATATTGCCCCTGTCAGTGAAAAGAAGCAATCCAATGGCTATAGACTGTTTGGGATTGAGTTGATGGACCATACAACCATTGGAGAAACTTTTGTTTCTGCCCCTCGGACCATGACAGAAGATTGTCCGACTCTATGTTTAGATGCTGAATCTGACCAGCATTCTGAACGGTCGAACCCCAGTCGATCTGAAGCTCCTGAAATCAGCTTTGTCCATGAAAAATCACCTATGAGGTCTCCCCATGAGTCACAGAGCAAGCAAACTAGAAGCTGTACCAAGGTATTCTATAGTCAATAGAGTCTGCTCAACTGTACTTGGAATAATGTGGTATTTTATAACCCCAAGTCAAATTTTGTAGGCAAGTCATACCCCCCCCAAAAAAAATCACGTTAACAAGTCATATTTGATCAATAGAATCTAATTTTCATTAAATCTAATGTATTTTTCATTAATATCTACTGTTATTTTTCTCAAAATGATGTGTTCCGAACAAGTTAAGCATATTGAATTTAGTATGGAAAAAAACAAATTTATACTCCCTCCAAAACAGTCATGTTGCAGAACTTATTTCTCCTACAAAAGAGTTGTATGAAAAAAGCTTTTAATTTAAATTTTACATAAATTTTCCCAAAAGAAATGTTCCAAACAAGTCCAATAAGTTTAGTACAAAAGTGAATAGATTTTAACATTACAAGTTTTTGTAATGTACAAGACTGTACCTTACAAGTTGTACCTTACAAGTTTGATGAAGCTGACACTTTTTGAGACTTCAGAAGTGGCTCAATAGCGTGTCAGTGTAGGGGTTGTTAATCATGCAGTTTCTTCCCATTGGTGTTTCAAAGTATGCTGATCAGCTGACCTTTTGACCAAAGTTTTTGGTGAATGATTTATTTATAGGTTCACATGCAAGGGAAGGCAGTTGGGAGAGCTGTAGATCTTACACGGTTTGATGGGTATGATGATCTGCTCAAGAAATTTGAAGAAATGTTTGAGATTGAAGGTGAACTGTGTGGATCCTCAATCAATAAATGGCAGGTTGTCTACACCGATGATGAGGATGATGTTATGATGGTTGGAGATGATCCATGGCAGTTGAGACATTTCCTTCTTTTCATTACTTTATTACGTATGTGTGTTTGCATTAATTTAATCCCAATTGGTATTCTTGTGCAGTGAATTCTGCAACATGGTCAGGAAAATAAATATCTTCACCATTGAAGAAGCAAAAATGCTCTCACCTAAAATTAAGCTTCCCCTCTGTGAAGCTAAGTCACGCAAACCAGTTTCTGACTCGTCCGTTGGCACCGAGGAACTTATGTAGGGAGGTGAGGCTAGTCACCATGCGGTAATGCTGTTATGTGAAAATTACAAGATTAGTGGTTCTTTTTGGGGGTGGGGGTGGGGTGGGATCGGGGTAGACAGGCCTTGAATTTTACAATCTTTGGTGATTTTTCGTTTTTGGCTACAAGTCATGGCACGGCAAGGACATGGCTGGGATAAAATGGCAACTCATCGATGTAGGATGGGTCCCATATCGATTTGGATAACGATTAAGATCCTAGAATCGCATATTATTTTATATTATTATTATTATTAGGTATGATTTTTGTGTGATGGGATGTCTGGTTTGAACCTTAGATTAGATTGATGAAGTTAGGCTGTAGCCTCTAATGGAGGGAAGGGAGGAAGATGGACAGAAACTTGTTCTGTTTTTTTTTGCTATTTCTTCGTTGTATCATTGAGCTAATTTTGTATAAATCCCTCGTGGTGATACTTGTGCCTTTTTTGGTTGTATATATAATGTTAAAGAAAAAAAATGAACTTTTAGTCGCTCAATTATACTCCATATTGAATGTAGACCTGTATCTCAATTTTTGTAAATGTCGCTCCTTAATAGTGAAGTGGATTACAAATTTGTCCTTCACATTTGTTTGGTTGGTTATATTGCAAACATGTTAAGAATTTGTCCTTTTATTGTGCAATTATATGTGTCTTCAATTTTATAACATGTAAATATATAACAATGTCTTCAATTTTGTTAATTTGTTATTTGGGTCGTTGAGTGTAGACGAATCAATTTGTGGAAGTTTGTCACTTGTGAAACGGACTGAAACCAATAGTGAATGGTCAGTTATTGTTGATCGAGGATGTTTAGTTGAATTAAAATTTTCTGATCTCGTAGACATTGTTTTATACCAAGTACTCCGTATGTATTTTAAAACCATGAAATGTGATTCAAAAAAATGTCTTATTTGAATTCTTCAAGTCTGGTTAGAATTTGAAACCAGTCAAATAAAAAATGAGCCATTTCATATACGGACTATTATTTATAATAATAACAACACCACCAATAATAATAATAAGTCGTTAAAGAATATTGTTCCATTGCTATTTGAGATTGGTTTGACTTCTGGATGGACTCGGGTCCGGGTCGGGCCTAGGCCCGGGCGGGCTGGTGGTTCAGAAATGGTGGACCCGGGACCGGCCCGGGTAACCACCGGGTCCGGTTCGGGTCTGGGCCGGGCCGGGCCAGGCTCATTATCATTTTTTTTTGACTGAGATTGTTCCTCCTCAAAGATGGAGACTGTGGTTCGTTGACTTCGGTCAAAGATGGGGTGGCGGCAGTCACTGGCGTGTGGAGTCACCGTGGCGGCGCAGTCACTGACGGGCAGAGTCACTGAGACGTCGCAGTCACCGGCGGACGAAGTGACTGTTGCGGTGGTGACGACGACGGCCAATGGACGAGCAGTCACTGAGGTAGGGTGGCCGGAGTCACTGTGGACGGAGTCACTGTGACCGGAGTCATTGTGCTCGGAGCAACGGCGGTGGTGTCAGTGACAAGTGCGGTGGCAGTAGTGACATGAGCGGCGGCACAGTGACATAGGCGGTGGTCAGAGTGACATTTGAATAGTGACATAATAATCTTGCAGTGACATAAAAATACAGTGATATAATACTTTTCCAAATATCTGACCTTCTTAGTCACATTTTTGTCCTTTTAAAAAAATGGTCACATTTTTGGAAATCAACTTTAAATTGATAATATTGAGGGAAAAAACTCATTTTTTTACTACGTTTGTTTGTACTCCCTCCATCTCATATTTAACTCCGGTTTTGACCGGGCACGTGTTTTAAAATGGTGAGATTTGTGTAGTAGAGAGTTATGCAGAGGAAAGAGGAAAGAGAAATGCGTAAGAATGGTTGTGAATCACATATTTTTTACCAAAAAGGGAAAAAGGAGATAAATTTGGGATGAGCCGAAAAGGAAAGTATGAACATAATTCCGGGACGGAGGGAGTAACTCGGATGGAATTTTTTTAAAAAGGGAAAATGGAAACTAATAATCCAACTTTTTAGCGATTTTCTTACAATAGTCTCACATTTTCATTATTCATTAATAATACAACCTTTGCGGCTTTGCACCCAATCTTCATTCACTGGTCCCTAACCGATTTATGACCTGTTATTCCACGTTATTTTCTTATCTTTGCAAAACATTATGTGATCATAAGGTGTGAATTATGATATAATGTTTTACAAAGATCAGAAAATAACTTGGAATAACAGGTCATAAATCGGTCAGGGACCAGTGAATGAAGATGAGGTGCAAAAGTTGGATTATTAATGAGTAATGAAAAGATGAGACTATTGTAAGAAGACCGCTAAAAGGTTGGATTATTAGTTTCCATTTTCCCTTTTAAAAATACTCCATCCTAGACTCCCACCCAAAATAAAAGTTCTATTTTTTAGTTTAGGTTTGGGGTGTACCAAAATAAAAGTCTCATTTTTCTTTTCACAAAAGCTCTCATGTTGAATTTTAATTTTAGAGTTCGTTTGGTAACATTGAAATCGGTTGAATCGGTTGATTCTGTTGAAATTTATGAAGTTGTGGCTGAAGTGACTGTATTGGCTGATTCTGCTAATTTATGAATAAATTATATTTAAAATATATTCTATAAATAAAATAAAGAAAAAATTGTATGAAAAATAGCTAAAGTGGTTATTTACAGTAACTTCAGTCAATACAGTCAGAAAAGTAACTTTAACCTTACTTTTTATTATTATTACACAATTCAGGGCACGAATTCAAAAGTTACGTGTTTGAAAGTTGGCTAATAAGTCTCATATGCTGAAAAACAGTGTCACCAAACGAACTCTTAGTATTATTTCTTACAAATTTGCGCACTTCACTATTCTAGAGAAAGTAAAAAGGAAGTAGAGTGTGAACATTAACACACTATTAGTTTTTGCATGGTTGTGCCTATAAAATTTGTGACTTAACATTTAGT
The DNA here is from genome assembly GCA_945859875.1 of Cuscuta europaea. Lineage (NCBI taxonomy): Eukaryota > Viridiplantae > Streptophyta > Magnoliopsida > Solanales > Convolvulaceae > Cuscuta > Cuscuta europaea. The sequence continues at coordinate 7,333,810 of CAMAPE010000015.1, read as the reverse complement.
AGGGATAGAGAATCTTTTTCATGAATTGCAACTACAAAGAATTGTGCACATTAGCTTAACATTTTTTTTGAAAGAAAGTGGTTTATATTAAATAATCAGAACTTGTGCAAGTAACAAAACAACAAAAAGTCCTCTCCCAATCGCCATCGCTCGAATCAGACTCAGAGAATCATTTTATAAAAGACAATATGACTCTTTGATCCTATAATGGGCATAACTGAGTCAAAGGTGGTCAAAATAGATTTTCCATAATCCGATACAAATTCTAGAGTCTGACAGAAGTAAAATAAAAACACAACCAACATAACATTTTGATCGACACAAAAAACTAAAAGAAAGCACTTTGTGCAATGCAATGCAATTTGGTCCGAACATTCCATTTCAGCATTATGTTTTTTTATGTCCAGTTTGTGGTCAGAGATATGAAGTTTCAATCCAATTTGATATTTTTGAAATAGCAATAACATTGGGATTTAAAAGTGTCTGCGTGTATGAGAATACTTGTGTTGAAACTAATAAACCTAACTTCATACATTCTAATTCTAAATAGGGGTCAAATTATGCGACATTGAATTGTAAGGAATTAAATGCAACTCTCTTACAATGTGTGATGGCATAGTCTTCACATCTTATTTTGATAGTTATTAGTGACAATCATCACCTTTTTTCAAATGTGACTGCAAATATAAATGGTGTATGAGGTTTTCTCAACAAGCACATAGTACACTCAAGACAAGGACTCAGAGTAAAGTTTTCCATCAGCTAATTTTGTTTTCTTATACACATATTTCTAACCAAAATACCATATGTAGTTCAGGGTAATGTGTATATCCCTATCACCCCATACACAAAGCTGTATGTGTCCACTAGAAAGTGACAGCAAAGTGTAGCATTTCAAACCTATGTTTCTACTCACATTCCTCTGTCTTTGTTTCAAAACAACTAACCAACACAATGTAATCTAAGATCTTTTTATTAGTTTTGTCCACTCACAACTCCTCATCTCACTGTGATCCATTCTTCACTTTGTTCCTCTTCTTCAAACTTAATCTTCTCACACAGAATTGAGAATGGAATTTTAACATGAGGAGAGGGCTCATCTTCATCTTCTGGGAAGACACTTTTGTCCAGAACACTTGCTGGTGATGAAGAAGAATAAGGAGAAGAAGTACATTCAACATTGACCTTTGATTTCGGGGAAACAAACGGATGGTGAAGCAATTCTTCGGCCTTCCATCTCCTTCTTGGATCCCTATCCAAACACTTCTCCAAAAAGTCCAAACCTTCTTTTGAGAAATGTGTTGGGAAATTAGGCTTATCTTCACTGCAAGCAATTCTGAGAAGTGCTGCGGTTGGATTGTTTGAGATTTTCCCTGCCCAAGGGAGCTGCCCGGTCGCCATTTCTATGACCGTGCATCCTAATGACCAAATATCAGAAGCACAACAAATTCCTTCATTCCTCAGCGCCTCTGGTGCCATCCATAGAGGACTCCCGCCAAAAAATGGCAGGAAACGAATAGATTCCCTCCCGCCTAAAAAAGGCGGGAAACGAAGGGAATCCCTTGTTGTTCTCTGGGATAGACCGAAATCGGCCAGCTTGAGTTCCCCAGATGATCCTAAGAGGACGTTCTTACACTTGAGATCACAATGCACAATCCCATTCCCATGGAGATATTTGAGCCCCAATAGGATCTCTCTTGTGTACAAACGGATGACAGTTTCGTCCAATTTGCCCCCGAATTGATCCATTACGTCTGCTAAACTCCCACCCGCCATGTACTCCATGAAGAGGTTCAGTTCATGTGTTCCATTAGAGACTTCCTTTCCCAAACACTTCACAATGTGAGGGGAATCCAGGGACTCTAGAATCTGTGCTTCGTTCTCTAGGCATTGGATTCCCGACTTTGACTCTGCGGATTTTATGACGAAAAGGCTCCCGGTGGACTTGTTCAATGCCAGATGAATGTTGCCGTGGGACCCACACCCAACCGCCTTCCCTTTCACCCATTCGACAGGCCCTTGATATAAACACGGCCTAGAGGAGCAATTTCCTGATGACATGTCTTATTGTTTCTTGTCTGGTAACCTAAATTCTTCATGTAACGCGGGTTGATTATTCTTGATTCGAGGTTAAACGCTGATTCAGTAGGAAAAGTTCCCAAGTTTTTTCTTTCCTGTGTCTTTAAACCTGCAAAAAACAGTAACAAAATGTCATGAAACATGCACAAGTAATTCAATTGTTTTTTTTGGAAGTGTATAAAAGCAAATCACAAAACTGTAGATCTTTCTTGCATTTCTCACCATAAAAATGCAGGCAGAAATGCTTGGTGGGAAATGAATATTTCTTAACTACACTGAACTACAAACAGATCAAATGGAAAGACAATCAAAAGAGCGGTTCCCCCCGAAAGGAAAACCGCCCCTATTAATCGAACCCTTGATGAAGAATGGGCAGTAGACAAATGGTGTGTCTCCCTCCTCTCTTCTTCTTTTCAGGGAAAATATGGAAATGAAAAAAAAACAGAAGTGATGAATTTATATTTTATTTATATATATGAAAAGTTGGTTGGTTCTCCAAGACTTGAGGGAGGCGTAAGGTTCTGGTTTCTGTTAAATTCAAAACCTACGAATTGAATGAAATTAACTGCCATCATAAAAGGAAGTTACCTTTATAGACTGCACTCGCTGCAGGGTCAATTTATTATTTATGTATTATAATTATTATTTTTATTTTAAAATAGGTTCAGTTTAGAAAAAACCCTTTGGTCTGTTAGGGAAAGGGTGTTACGGTGATTACTACCTTTCATTTTCATGGAACTTAAATTGAAGATCCCTTTCAAAACAATGTTTTCTGCAATCTGTCTTTTTGCAAACAGAAAAGAAAGGATAGGAACGCAAGAAGGTGATATCGAATGAAAAAACAAAATTGTATTATCAAGAAAAGTATTACTCGATTGGTCACATGTAAAGATTCTTGCTTTTTTGAATGTCTAAAGATTCACATTCCTATTTTAGAAAATATTTAGCACGCTTAAATAACAAATTAATCAGTAAGTATTAAAAATAATATACTTATTACATCACAATTATCAAAATACATTAAAATTGTCTTATTTAAGTATTATCTAAATAATCATGGACCCACCAAAATCACTTCTCAAAATACATTAAAATTGTCTTATTTAAGTATTATCTAAACAATCGTGTCATTTTGTCATTTTCAATGAGAACCTTAAGCCGGGACGAAAGTATTAATCAATGTTGGGATATTGGGTCGAAGGCCCAATACCTGGATCAAGGGCCCCAGAATATCCAGTCCAAACAGTTAGCCCGGAATCCAGACGAAGAGCGGGTCCAACGAGAAATATGTACCGAACGGAGATCGGGTCAACCAGGGTACTTGGGAAATCAGCAATGTTTTCAGCATGAACCATCGCTCTGATCGGAAAACGGACAACTGGCAAGTGGCCAGACGCATTAAATGCTAGAGTGGGACATCAACAAGTGGAGAATATGGGCATTCCAAGGGCGGAATTAGCAACCAATCAGCATAGAGCACCACATACCCTCCATTAGTATAAATAGAAAGGTTAATCTCATTGTAAAGAGTTAGCATTTTGATACTCAAGGTCTAGAATAGCTTTATTACTCTTGTTCTTGTATTAATCACTATTCTGACGTACCGACATACCGTTCGGAAAGTTTCCTGTGTAATGAGCGAATTGTCTAATACAAGTGACTTCTTGAGCATATCATTATCCAACTTTTATATTTTCTTATACACTTATTTATTACTCATTTCCTGAAATATCCAAAGTTTGTGTTGAGCTTTCGGATCTACGTGATTTAACCTCAACGATCAACATTTGAAACTTTAAAGAACCAAAAAGGGAAAAAGACACTACCATAATTGCATAGCATAGTAAGGTTAGTAACAAACACCAATACGTTCTATGCTTCCAGAGTTCCAGACCAATAAAGGCATTCAGTACGATCCAGTTCAAATTTCAAAAAAGGAAATAATAAAATCACCAAAAACAAACATTTTGGAGACGAAGAAGTTTAATGAAGCTACGGTATATATTATACTCCGCGCTTGGATAAAAGAGGAAGTCAATTTTCTCAAATTTTGAGGTTCCCTGTGAAGTCAAGAGTCTGCTCACATAGCATAAATTCAATAGAAAAAAGAATAATAAGTTAATAACATCCAATAATGCCAAGATGAAAATCGCCACTTCGAGAATAACTTAATTACTAAAGGTGGAAAATAAATGATACAATAAATTGGAGTACAAAAGGGAAATGAAAAATTATATTACCCAGCAAAGTATTACATGGTTATCTGTTATACACAAACAAAAAGAAAAAAAGAATATTTAACAGCTCTGTTGTTTTAATGGCAAAAAAATGGCCATATGCACAGCAATAATTAAAAATAATTGTTCAACATGTCCTTATTGTTTTCAAGTCACCATTCTTTTACAAGTGTAATCGAAAAGGACCTGAAACACACTTCTAGTATCTCTCTCATCGGGCAGCTTGAGAAGACGAGCGACTCTCTGAAAACCAGTGTGTTGCCTATGTACCGAAACTGCTGTGATTTCGGGCATCACTTCTTGCTTGGAAGGCTTTGGCTGTGTTAATGCCCATTGCATTGCCCAGATTGACAAGGGTCGCATGTAGGCTAGAGACCTATACCGCCCCTCTATGGTCCAAGCTTCTGGTGTTTGAAAAGCATAACTACAAATGGCAGAAAAGAAACACCTCTAATATCAGCATCATTTCAGTGCAAAGCACCAGCATTGCAATAAGTGCAAGGGTGCCATGTATCTTTTTATCTATTTTAATAAAACCCAACAAATGTTCCCCAACATTTGCCCCACCGATGATGGTTTACCTTCCGGGTTTAAAAAAAAAGTGCAAGGCTGCCACAATTCTTCTTAAAAACCACAACAGAAGTATTGAATGTACAAATGACAAATTGAAAACATTGTCTAGTGTTTAAAATTTTGCAACGCGCAAATCTTTTATTTATGTTAAACACTTCTTTTATATTATTTCTATATATAAATTATTTGTTTAATATGAAAGATTACAAACACATGGTCAATTTGATATCGCACGTGTAGAAATCCAATGATGCTGAAAAAAGTATCACTCTAAATATTTGTAGAAACAATGTAAGGTTGACACTAAGTGATAATTTAAATTAATTAATTTTATTTTTACAAATTTTCAGCATGCAAGGCCAGTCTGAAGTTGGAGGAAAACATCAAGGTCAACCTCTATCTAGATGGATATGTTAAGGAGTATATTTGCACCTAAGCAAACATGAATGGTCAATATGCACTGGAGGTACAAGTAAGCTTTTGTAACTTAGGGAAGAAATAGAGAACTGAGTATGGTTTAAGAAAGAGAGGGAGAAGATAAAAATTGTAGAAAAACAGAGTTAATTTTGATGTTCATATGTAAGAGAGAAATGGGAAAGAAATAAGTAAAAGTTGAAAAGAAATGTATTTCTCCCCTGTTTCTCTCAAAGAGGGAGAAGAAATAAAATTGGTGACGACCATTTCCCTCCTAACCACACGAGAGAAACCCCACATGTATCTCTTGATTATCTCTCCCTTCCTATCCTCCCTATTACCTCAAACCAAAAAGACCTGAGGCACCTTCTCCCACATATATTTGCACCTTCTCCCATATATTAACATACTCATGACTTTTGTGTGTGTGCAACATTGTAGTGATGACTAGTGTTATTTATTTACTTACCCAAAACCTTTTTCAGACCAAACGGTTTCATAGACACCAGCAGCAGTTCTGAATGCTAAATCAAACATGTTTTCATGAATCATGCCTGCAGCAACAGCATAAGTAACTCCAGGCCAGATTTCTCTTGCCTGCATGCATGACAAGTCAACTTCACCATTGGGTTGCATACCATTCACCGCCCCTCTGCTTCCCTCCTTCACCTTTGAAACATTAAATTTAAATACAGTCTCAAGGGAAGTTCTTGCTTGTTCTTCATATACAATCGGTGCAAGTCCACATGCCCTAGCATACCTACAAAAATAAAGAACATTGTATCAAACAATCAATTGCAATATTGCTGTGATGCAAAAACTATTAACTGCAACAAGAGACAATTTAAGGCATTTATAGTTTACTTATCACTTATCCTCTTTCACTAACATTGCGTTGGTTCAATGGGGGTGATGGGAATCTAATGCAAAACTTGTTGGATACAAGATGGTAAATTAAAGAGAAAATGATAGATAGACTAACTGCCTTTATTTTATTTAACAGTAAATTAACTATTTTACCATTAAAAATGATAGATAGACCAATTACCTTTTTAACTATAAGAGTAGATTAACTATTTTAGTCAATCAACAACTTAAAATAATACAACGCGTTTAAACAAACACATCTGGTAAGTATTTAAACATATCACTTGTTTTTATAAATACTTACTATACATTTTACTATCAATAATCTTTTTGAAACATTTAATTAAAATAAACATGTATACAAGTTTCTAAAATAATAATAAGATAATCAACAGATAAGAGATGTCATGAGAGAGATGTGTGATACAACACAACAGAAAATGAACTATATGATTGCAACCAAGAGGGCAGTAGTCCACAAGAAAAAAGTTATGCATTTCGTTCCAAATTCCCCCAATTCTGGAGAGGAGTGGTAGGATGACTGGGGAAGGGAAAATATTAAAACTTCCTTATCCTCATTATTTGTTCGTTCTAACCCAAACAAGGGGAACTCACCAATATCCTTCCCGACACTATGTAAAAACTTTTCGCTCAAACCAACACTATGTAAATGCATTAACATAAAAGAATATGTAAATGCAATCAGTTTCCAGTAAAGTACCACTGTCCAGCCAACTGATCAGCTTGAATGGATGAGCTGACCCGACCACCACAGTCATCATAGTCAAAGTAAGAACCATTCCACAGCTTCTGATATACTTTCTGTGCCTTCTGGAACTTAAACAAAAAATACTGTTCAGAACCCTTATCTCCCACTTCCCCTGCCAATGCAGATGCAGCCTGCAATGCTGCAACCCATAGCCCACCACAGTATGCACTCACACCAGAGACAGACCACACATCATATGTCTGATCAGGAAACCCTTCGTTTTCAATCATCCCATCCCCATCTTTGTCAAACTGATCCATGTAAGCAATCGCCATATACACAGCGGGCCAAACCGCTTCTGCAAACTTTTTATCACCCGAGGCAATAAAATCCCTGTAGACTTGAAGAACGAACTTTGGATTCAAATCTTTCCACCTATTCGTGTTATGGAGATTGTAAAAGTTTACTTCAAACCACGGATCATTCATTCCAATGTCATGAGGAACAGCACCTAGTGATTTTCTAGTTCCTAATTTGCCATCATGAAGAAGTGCCATATTGGCAGGGTCATGCATCATGACTGCGGCTGCATAGTCTCTTTGTATGCTAAGTTCAATTTTCGGGAATAGCATGGCCAGTGCAAACGAGGCGTAGAAATGAACATCATATGTGTTACACATGTGATACTCGCTTCCTTCAAGATACAAGAACTGACCAATATTTTCCTCTCCCTTCTGAAGAAGGTTTGTCCCTAGAGCAGCCTTAACTGTTGTGGGAGTTTGAATTTGTTGGAATACAGAGGTCATCCTTTCAAGAATAAGAATGGCAGTGTCGGTTGTTGGTTGGGATTGATCACCAGTATACTTAGGATCTGATGAATTAGATCTATCAATGGAGAACTTTCTATCACCAATAGTTGACACACCACGCACAGGTGGCGAACCATCTACATATGGGATAAGTTAAGCCATTTTAGTATATTACTTTTACTTTTTAATTTATTACTCCTCCCCCCCAAAAAAGAGAGAGACTCGTGTTTCATCAAGGTACAACTTTAAACTTTTGCAAGGTACAACTCTTTTAGATGATCAATTCCTTCATATATTTATTACTCCCTATATCCCAATATTATCTCCTGTTTTGACTTTGCACACGGATTAAGAAAGTGGGAAATATGTGGCCTAAAGTTGTGCAGAGGAGAGAGAAAGTGGGGACAAATGCTGTGAACCACAAATTATTTGTCATAAAGGGAAAGAGGAGTATATGTCTGTTTTCAAAAGAGTGAAGAAAATATTGGGACGGGGGGGAGTATTTGTCTGTTTTCAAAACTAAACTTTACTTGTTTGGAAAACTTTTTGAAAAAATTACATTAAGTTCAATGAAAATTAGCTGTGTTTGATGAATACGGGACTATCTTTTGGGAAATGATAAGATTTGAAACATGAACCTTTTTGGGATGAATGTAGTATAAATGATCAGTGTAAACATAGTGATTTGTTCTCCAGCAAGTACCTGTCCACATTGTTCCTCCTGAGTTAAGGTAATAGAGTTCATTGAACAGAGTAGCTGGGTACCTGCAATAAACCAGTCAAACTTAATACTAAGTTTGGAACCTGGAAAATGGTAGTAAAAGGAAAATATGCCCAACATATTGGTTTGTTTATGTTTAATATTGCCTTGAAAAATCCCAAGGAAAATAAAAATTTGATTAGACCTTTTTAAGATTATATATATACTTCTATATTTTAGACATTTTATAATAGTAATTATATAAACAAAATGAGTTTGAACAAATATCTAAAATTGATTTATTGAATCTGATTTTTATTTCCTGACCCCCCTTATATTGCCCCTCCATTATCTTCCGTAGCATTTTAAAGATTCCAAACTAGCTCCAAATATTTATTTTACATGCAATCTAAGTGAAAACAGAGCCTCACCATTCAGGAAACCTCTTGTCCTCAAGAATTGGTTTCTGCCATGCTTCTATGTGTGATTCCCAGTGAGTATGCTCTGTGCGTTATCAACCAAAATGCAAAGAATCAGTGGTAAACCTAGTCTTTTGACAAAGCAAAGTATGACTTTTGGTAATAATTGTCTAATAAGGGGTAAAGGTAAAATATTGCAGGTGTTATGGGTTAACAGTTAAACACAAGTTGGATTAAAATAATAAAAATATGTAACAAGTACACAGAGTATTGAATACTGTTATGCGGGTACCAGGCTATAGTACATTACCTTGAAGAGCATCACGGGTAATATCGGCAGCTGCACGGCCAAGAGTTCCATAGAATTTAGTATAGCGCCTGTTTAGCCAATTATTATCAGAAAATCGAAAAGATTACTTATCATTGATGTATTTGACTACCAACCTGTGGTATGTTCTACCACTCTGAAAATTTATTTCTGGACAAGCCCATGCCAATGCAAACGTGACAGTATGCTCCTTCTCAGCTGGAATAGTCAAAGAAGCAGCAATGGCAGCTCCAATAACTGATCCCGGTTCAGAAGGCGCTGACACTTCTTCAGACTTGAGGTGGACAAAGGATCCATACTACCAATACGCAATAAGTAGCATGATTGTCAATAAAAATGATGATAACCAATAAGTGTATTTAAAAATATGAAGTAAAATGATATCCTTACAAAGTTACAGTTGAATAAAATTTTATCTTAACTAAATTTTATAACAGTTGAATAGAGAATTTTACAGTTTTCTCAATTTTCAAGTCTGCTGGAATAAAGCACAAGTGTTAAGGTTCATGTGGCATTAGTATAATAAATTAATAATATCTATTATTAAGTCATTTGGATCTGATAATTCTCTGAAATCACCCTCTGTATAGAAATTCCATATATGACATGGTAGATTGTAATGAAGCTAAGATTAAAAATATATGCAAAATACCATTTTTAGTCTTCCAGTTATAAGAATATAGCAGAATTAGTCATTTGATGATTGGAGGTTTTTAGTATGTGAATTATCACTGAGGTAGTGATTCTAGTCCCTCGTCTGATACAGATGTTAACGGGTAATGGAAATTGGTTAAATACTGTCTGATACACATTTCTAAAGCAACAGCATGTTTGCAGAGACATGCTATGCCGAGTTATCTGAAGACTCAAGTGTTGGCAAAAACGCCTATTTTTCCCCATAGTAACCGCTATGACAAAGACTAATCCACAGACCAAAATTGGAAAGATAAATCTCCAAAAAACTTTGCAGAGACAAATGAGTAGATCATTAAATTAGTCACTTTCTAATGAGAAAATATTATTCAATTTCAATTGCTACGGTATTTCAATAAACCATTTCCTTTGCAAATTCTATGTTCATGAAGTTGTGTTATGGATTGCATATGAAAAAGGGGAAGTTGATAATGTGTAGTTCACAAGTGAGCTAAGAAGACGGTCATAACATATACTAGAAGAGAAAATAAAATGGGGCATGCAGTAACCCGATCAGTTAAAATAATCATTTCAAGGACAACCAAAGGACTAAAAGTGAACACATCCAATATTTAAGAACTAAATGTGATATATCCTTATAATTGAAGGACCGAATATGCTATATTTCCAAAATAATATGAAACAAATCATATCATAGAGACAAAGTCACCCAAAAAGTAAACAAAAAACTCAGCCAAATTACATAACAATACGACCAGACCTCTTTTATCTCGTTCCACATATCTTTTGCTGTAATGCCGTGTGACTCCCCAGATATCACAAAGGAAGGGCACTCGGAGACATGAACCACATCAGTTTCTTCTGCCGCAATTGAGAAAGTTACTGAGGGTTGTCCACTTGCAGTCCTGTATTTCAGTAGTAGCCATTGAGATAGAGACATTGCAATATGGACCCCCCCCCCCCCCTGATGGCAAGGCTTCCATTCAATAACCTTAACAAGAAAATAACTTACAAATGGTGCAAGAGGATACCCCGAGTACCATCTTCCATTCTGTCAGGAAATGACATTTGAGGTCACAATGCATAAATGGGTTGGTCTTGGAAAAAAGAGAAATCCTATAGAATCTGATTAAAGGATGGAAGTGAACTCTAAGATACACTAAAGACTTTGTTCACCTAAACTTTGAGTTGAAATGTTGACCAGAATATCCAGAACCTCCACCAACTGAGTTCTGGAAACATGTAAATATTAAATGTATAGTCATCCAAAACATAACTGAATGTACTGTACAAATATTTTTGGATTAATTTTGAGGTGAGAAACAAATCAGTTAATAGACGCTTATTCTGAAGCCAAGAGATAAATGCATACTGCCCAAGTGAAAAGCAAGGTAACATCAGCAGGTGTCTGCCCCAAATTAGAAACCTGAAGATATTATATTCCAGCCTTTTGGTGTAAGTGAAACATAAAGAAATATACACAACAGTAAATTTCACTGTAGTTGAATTTATAAGAAGCAAGTTTCTAACCGTGAATGTAAAGACTGCTGTAGGCAGGCTGCTGTCCTTGTAGTTATGAGGAATAAAGGGAGAAATCTGACGGCAAACTATCTTAAGTAATGGGTCAGGTTCACCTTGAAATGTGTTGATAACATGAGAACACTATCTAATTATGATACAATGTACATTAGCTCAACATGGGATTTACCATCATATATTGTCCAAGCCCTTGGAAACAAGGCATGGTATGTACAGTTTTGTCCTCCAAGGCCCCAGTCCCAAGATCCTATTCCAGAAGCCGAATTATCACTGTATATCGATATGTCAGCAGTCGTATATTGTTTTTAAAGTTTATATAGGCATTTTACCACTCAAATATACTGCTCTAATGTTGGTGTTTTTATGTGTACTTCATGCATCCATTAATTTTTTTAAGTAAACTGATGGCAACATGTACATTTTGGTTGCTTACTCTAGCGCTTCTGGGCTTCTTGGAGATAATACTGTAGAATATTTTTCATCGTTTGGACGTGAAACAAATACCTGCACAAGGAAGATCAAAGCCAGGCTGAGCCACTTCTTTCTGCAACACTCTTTAACACCAACAGTTAGCCAGCACTCTCTCTAGTACTCTGAATTAATTGGTATGTATATTAGTTCCTATATGAAATAAAGTGATGGATATCAGTCGATTCTTTATTCTAATTTATGTAGTAATTGAGTCCTCGATATTATAGTTCCCTAAAGTAGAGATGTATTCAAAAGTAGGAACAAGTAATGTAACTCAAGAAAACTGCAATGTATACATCAATAAATCACATATGTCATAAAACATTAAACTTACAGAAAACTGGTTTGCAAGAACTGGTTTGTCTTCGCATTTTCTTGGAAATAATTGCCAGCGTAGAAACTCACCTTTGTAGCTTCTTCCGATGCTTCCTGCACTGAAAGTTTTCTACTTTTGTAGTAAATCTAACACAGTTTTATACTATTAGAAATAGAGCAAGGTAGAAGAAAGAAGTGAAATCATCTTATTGAAAAATAGAAAGTGTACAGAGTATTTATAGAAGCTATGGTTGTAACTAACTGCAGCTAATATAACAGAAGCCCAACTAATATTAATTACAAAGCAATGTACGTGTAGCTTCTATATACTATTCCTAACATTCCCCCCTCAAATTGAGGGTGATTGAACTGGAAAATCAATCACACTCAGTTTGTCTTTGAACTCAAGAAAGGTGGAAGCAGATAGAGGCTTAGTCAACACATCTGCAATTTGTTGGGAGGCTGGAATGTGAAAAACTTCAAGCTGTTTGAGATGAACTTTCTCTCTGACAAAGAAAAGATCAATTTCCATATGTTTTATGCGAGAATGTAGGACAGGATTGTGAGCTAGCTGTACAGTGCTGAGATTGTCACAGTAAATTCTTGGAATTTTAAAAGGGGCTTGAAGTTCTTTGAGTAAAAATTGAACCCATAAAAGTTCTGATGTAGTGTCTGCTAGGCTTCTGTATTCAGCTTCAGCTGAAGATCTTGCTACCCTCAGTTGTTTCCTAGACCACCAGGAGATAATATTAGAGCCTAGGAAAATGCATGACCCAGATGTAGATTTTCTGTCTGTAGGATCTGATGCCCAGTCAGCATCACAGAAAGCTGAGATTGGTAGAGGTATTTTTGTCAAGGGAAGAGGTTTGATAATCAGTCCATGAGTAATAGTGCCAGATAGATATCTCAGTATATGTTTCACAGCTTTCCAGTGGTCTTGTAGAGGATTACTCATGAACTGACACACCTTATTTACAGCATAGCTAAGTTCAGGTCTGGTTAGAGTAGCATACTGCAGAATTCCAACAACAGATCTGTAATGAGAGGGATCAGGAAGAGGGTCACTTCCTTCATTGGTGAGCTTACAGGTACTCACCATAGGTGTTTTCACACCCTTAGAATCTGTCATTCCAACTTTGTGAAGAAGATCTCTGATGTATTTGGCTTGTGAGAGGTGCAGACAACCATTAGGGAGCTTTTTAACTTGGATTCCTAAAAAGAAATCAATATCTCCCAGATGTTTTAGAGAAAAGGAACAGTGAAGGGTTTGAATGATTTGTTGGATAACTGTGGAATTGTTGCCAATGACAAGAATGTCATCAACATAGATGAGAATGTAAATTTGGATCCCAGGTTTGAGGTATATAAGAAGAGAAGGATCACTCTTGCTCTGTTTGAAACCAGCATTGTATAAGACTGAAGTGAGCTTGTGAAACCAAGCCCTTGGAGCTTGTTTGAGGCCATATAAAGATTTATGTAGTCTACAGACAAGGGAGGTATCTTTGGCCTGAAAACCAGGAGGTTGTGACATGTACACCTCTTCCTCAAGATCCCCATTGAGAAAGGCATTATTTATATCAAGTTGCTGTATAGACCATTGGTGAGAGACAGCAAGTGTAAGCAATATTCTGATTGTGACAGGTTTGACTACTGGAGAAAATGTTTCTCCAAAGTCAAATCCAAACCTCTGATGAAACCCTTTTGCCACCAGCCTGGCTTTGAACTTATTCACAGAACCATCAGGATTTTCCTTTACTCTGAATACCCACTTGCAGCCAATGACCTGTTTGCCTGGAGGAAGAGTGACTAGAGACCAAGTTTTGTTAGATATCAAGGCATTGTATTCAGATTGCATGGCTGCAAGCCAAGGTGGAGAAGAAAGAGCTTGCTTAACTGATTTGGGCTCTATATGGGCCAACAGTAAAGTTGGATTAAGTCTAGGCTTGACAATCCCAGATTTTGACCTGGTTTGCATGGGATGAGAGTTATGGGGAGGACTTGGGGATGTGGAAGAGGAGGAATCAGAGGATGATGGAGAGTGAGAATTGTCAGATGTGTTATTTTGGTGGTTAGAAGAAGTTGAGTTATTGGAAGATTGATGATGATTATGTGAGGCAGTATTATCCTGAGGTGTAGGGGATGAAGAAGTGTGTAAAGAAGAGGAACTGGAAGAAGTATTGACATCATTGTCAGATTGAGGCTGTGATGATAAGGAAGTAGGAAGAATTTTTATTGGAGCTGAGAGGGAAACTGGAACACTAGTGGATGAAGTGGATGTTGAGGGAAAAAGATTGGGATATGGAAATCTAGTTTCATTAAAGATGACATCCCTGGAAATGTAAATTCTGCCACAGGGAGAAAGACATTTGTAGCCTTTATGATGAGATGAGTATCCCAGAAAAACACATTCCTTAGAGTGATAATCCATTTTATGTTTGTTGTAAGGTCTAATGAATGGATAGCAAGAGCAACCAAAGACTTTGAGGAAATTGTAATCAGGAAGGGTGCCATAAAGTTTGAAGTGAGGGCTGAGATTGGCAATAGATTTAGATGGAAGTTTGTTGATAAGATGTACTGCAGTGGCAAATGCAGTGTCCCAGAATTTGAATGGTAGAGGGGAATGAGCTAAAAGACATAGACCTTTTTCAACAATGGTGCGATGTTTCCTCTCTACTACACCATTTTGATGATGTGTATGAGGACATATAACTCTATGATTGATACCCTTATCAGTCAGAAACTTACTGAATGACCTGAATTCTCCTCCCCAATCAGATTGTAAAGATTTGATAGAAATGTGAAATTGATTGAAGATATATTGATAAAAGTTTTGAAAAGCTAAGAAGGCATCAGATTTCTTTTTGAGAAAATATATCGAAGTATACTTAGTGAAGGCATCGATAAATGATATATAGTAACAAATAACAATAACCATCAAGGGATTGAATAGGAGCTGGTCCCCACAAGTCAGTGTAAATCAATTCAAAAGGAGAATGAAATACAGTTGTAGAAGGATGGGATGGTAATCTGTGAGCTTTACCAAGGCAACAAGCAGAACAAAAGTCCATAGCATTTTTATTTAAATGAGACAGATTACAAAGATTGAGTACAGACTTAAGAGCCTCAAAATGAGGATGGTCTAGTCTTAAATGCCAAATATTACAATTGATGTTTGACTGAGAGTTATTACAAGTAGACATAAGAGAGCTAGGACACACAGAAATAGGTGAATAAGACTTGGACACTTTTGCAGGTGACTGGTGAGACCCAAGAGCTGGAAATGACTGGAACTTGTAAAGACCATCTTCACCAAGGATTCCATATAGCAGAATTTGTTTAGAAACCTGGGATTTGACAAAGCACTCATGAGGATGAAATTCAAAAAATGCATGGTTATCCTTGGCAAATTGGTTGACACTTAACAGATTTTTAGTGATGGCAGGAACATGTAAGATGTTATTTAGAGATAAAGAAAGAGATGAATGATAAGGAGAGGGAAAGGATGAAAAGCCAATAGACTTAATTTCCAAATCTTGACCATTGCCCATAAAAAGCTTATCAGTGGTACCAATAGGCTCACTGTGTTGAAAGTTTAGGGGATCAGCTGTGACATGATGTGTTGCTCCAGAGTCTGGGAACCAGTTTTGTGTATTGGGAGCTGGTCCAAGTATAGATGAATTTGCAGAAGCCCAGGCTGCAGTTGGCACAGTTGATGATGAACTGAATTGTGAAGGATGATTAGGTGATGGAGTATAAGGTTGTGTTTGATGCATAAACTGTGATTGATGGGTTGGATTGGGTGAATATCTTGTTGTGTTTGAAGGAGATGATTGATATTGGTATTGATTTGGATATGAATGTGGTGTAGGAAAAGGAGGCTGTTGAGGTTGGTAAGGCTGGTTTGAGTATTGAAAAGGAGACTGTTGAGGTTGGTAAGGCTGATTTGAGTAAGGAAAAGGAGATTGATGCATAGTAGAAGGATTAGAACTGGAAATTGTATAGGCTGGATTGTATCTGTGATAGCACACAATGGCACTGTGACCATTTTTACCACAGACTTGACAAGTTGTAGAGCTTCTACCACCTGAACGACCACCTCTGCCTCTATTAAAACCTCCACGACCTCTTCCTCTATAGGATGAATTGTCTGCAGAAGTGTCAAACTGAGCAATTTGAGCTGAGGCATTCTCTGAAGTATTCTGAGTTTCAGTTTCAGTAGTAGGAGAGGTAGTTTCAACTCGCGCAACATTAGCAGAAAATATTGTTTGCTGTGAGGAGTCACGTAGTTTTCTCAGTCGTAATTCTTTAGCCAACAGAAGGCCTTCAAGTTCAGACAAAGTAACTGGATCTAAAATACTTCGCGAGGTGACAGAAGATATTAATGATTCATAATCCTCAGGAAGACCTTCAAGGATCACATTGATGTGATCCTTGGTGGATATAGGCTCTCCGACAGATGTTAGGTTATCCACAACGGTCTGAATACGAAGCAAATATTCGGAAATAGAGCGATCACCTTTTCCGGTGTTATACAGTTCCGATTTCAGCTGACGAGCTCGCGCGATGATGCTGGAGCGGAAGAATTGCTGAATTTCACTCCATAACTCATGCGAGTGCTTGCAGCAGATGACGCGAGCATGAAGTGACTGAGAAAGCGAAGCTAAGAGCCAGGAAAACAACATCTGGTCTTGTTGCTCCCGTGTGTTGTACGCTTCGTTAACTGTTTTTGTTCCATTTTCATCAACAGCAAAACGATCTGGTATTTGAGGATTTTCTATGAATCTGAGAAGCTTATGAGCTCGAATTACTGATTCGACATGGTGTCGCCAGAACAGGAAATTGTTTGAATCGAGTTTAACAGGTAGAGGATGATGAAAGATGATAGGCGAGGTTTGATTGGCAATCTGAGAAGCTGATTGCGACGAAGAAGAAGAAGAATTTGACTCGGAGTTCGCCATGGTAGATCGAGCAGAGCTCTGATACCATATTAGAAATAGAGCAAGGTAGAAGAAAGAAGTGAAATCATCTTATTGAAAAATAGAAAGTGTACAGAGTATTTATAGAAGCTATGGTTGTAACTAACTGCAGCTAATATAACAGAAGCCCAACTAATATTAATTACAAAGCAATGTACGTGTAGCTTCTATATACTATTCCTAACATATACCAACCTAGTTGCAGCCAGCAACTTGAATCCCATGTCTACATGTACATAAGCATTTGGATGCCAAGACCAAAGTGGGGATAACAATTCTCATTTCAAGTCAAGTGCAACTTCCATTGACATAAGAAACTGTCAGACATGGGGATCAAACTAACAACATCAAAGTAGGTGATGGGGGTTTAGTGGTTGTGTAGGAGGGATGGCTCGTATGAGCATTCTCTATAACTTCATATGGAAATTGGTCAGGTCCTAAGACAGAACTAAACAATAGATTGTTTAATCAAGAATTTTTTCTTTCATAAGAAGTTATCATTTGGCATAACAGATTTAATTTTCAAATAGAGATCTCAGTCACGTACCCCATACCACCTAGAGGAACACCTTGGCATGAAGAGTAAGGACGTCTTGTAAAAGGATCAACAAACAATCCTTCCTGCAATATTAATAAATATGGAGTTCATATGATTCTTTGTAGCAATAACAAAAGAAAATAGACTGTTGAATTTCATAAAAGTAAACAACTTACTTTTCCTTTTCTGTCTTGTAGGCGTCTCCACAATCGATAGCCCAATGGAGCCTACCCAAAAGAAATAATAAACACCAAAACACAAAAGAGAGAAATGGCAAAATGGTAGAACAAAACTCCAAGGCATACCAGCAAATACCAGAGCTCCAAGTTATGATTATATTACATTTTATTCCAAATTTAGGTCTCTTTCTCACCCATTTGTTATGCATTAGGGAACAAGAGGTATTCTGTAATTCTTTTTAATACTTGTAGTTTATCAAATTGTATAGTCGAGATAGCAAAATGAAGATTGTATCCAACCCTTAATCAGATTCAACATAAACCTGGACCATAAGGGTAAATTCATATATCTGAATGACAAACAAAAGTATAATGTCCACATAAATTTAATGCATACCATAGCAACCATCTCTTTCACACTTAGGTTGAATTCTGACAGGACAGTGTCTGCTGTGTCAAGTTTGCGCTGCCAGGTCAAAGATGGAGGTTCCCTAGGCCCGGTCTTAACCTTGAGATGTAACGTGAGTTGAACAAGAAGTAATCAAACAATAGAAATGGATACACCTTTAATTAATAACAATAGGTTAACTAATAAATGGTGTAAGCCTCTTATCCGATCAACATTTTCTTTGTGACTTGATAAGGTTCCAGGCAGGATAAGTAATTTATAGTCATCATGACAGTCCCTTGGCTCATAGGTCAAAGTAAACATGTGATTCCATAAGTGAAGTATTGAAGCTCAACATTTCTCAAAATCCATAGCAGTACATCAGAAACTAGAAAGAAGTCGCACATATAGAACATATTATAATCAGCATCGCTTATCCAAACGGTCTGTGTGGCCTTTAATATCTAAATGAGCTCTCCCTAACGGTATCTTCAACGCAACAATGTGCATGGTGCATATGTGGCATGAAAGAGATAAACATATAAAAATAAACCAATAACACTTCTCTTTCTTTCCAAAGCCTCATATGTTTTTGGTAACTTTTCTTCTCGACATTCTGGACATTCTGGACAGAAACTTATCAAAAACATAAAAGATTGTTCAAATAATGAGAGGGATATTCTACTTATTAATTTGTATGTTTCTATCTCTATCATGCCAGGTATATATCATATACATTTTTTTTGCATTGGAGATGCTCTAAAACATAACTTGTTACCTTGTTGGTGACTATTGTTGTTTATGGTAAGTTCTAATACAGTAAGCAATGTATTTATACGGTTGTTTAACACTTGTAGATTTAATTATTGGCAATCATAAAGTTTACCTTGTTATGCTCAGGGAATTCTTCTTCTCCGCCATGAAAACCATTAGTCAACATAGTTGGTAAACAGCAATGGGATCAAAGATTCAAGCTTTCCTTCCAATTCAAGCACAGAAATGAGGCAGGTAATACCAAACGCGGCAAAGATATTCCCTTTTTTAAAGAACAACGAAGAGGAGGAAACTTTGATCAGTCAATGAAGATCATTAGATCAATCAGCTGTTATCCAGTTATTCTTTAACTGACACAGGCAAGAAAGTAAAAAATCATAAGCGGAAGCTTTGGATCAATTAGGGTCGGGTCAAACAAAATGCAGGTTTAACCATGAACATAATAAAGTAAATAACTGACCTGTCTGAATGGAGGAACAAAGTGGCAGATCGCTGACAGAGAAGTTGAAGCGGAGTGATGAAAAAGAAACTGCTCATGGATATCTTTTTTTTTCATGGCGTCAGTTTCCGTCCAATTATTATTATATTGAATTGAATGACAACAAATTACACTATTATAGTTTTTGAATTTAATTTATAGAAATTGCCCTAAATAGGAGTAAAAACGTTTTGAAATTGCAAAATAGGAGTATCATGTTTTTTATTCCTTGAATAGGAGTAATCTAATAGAATTATTACAGGCTTAGAATTGTACTCTACATTAAAATCTTCCTTATTATAAATATATCTGTCAGGACTCCTAGAGAGGATCCTGTTTCATTATTTCACATGGTATCAAGAGCACAGAATAAACCCTAATTTTTTTTCTTCTCTCTCCTTCTCTCGGCAGACCCTACTCTCCCACCGCTGCCGCCATGAGTTCGTCCGCACCCACGAACGCCGCATCTCCTTCTTCGGCGGCGGCGTCCACCATGGCTACAGTCCACTGCTCGTCTTCTACTGCTGCCATACCGCCGGCAACTACTCCACCTAATTCCGGCGTAACCTTTCCCTCCCACTACATCTCCCCAAGTCGCAGCATCCCATACTCACTGTTTCAACACATGCCTCCAGCTTTCCCGTGGCAGCCTCCTTCAACCGTGCAGTCAGTCCCCTTGGAACCGCCTCCCTTCTCAACAAGCTCCTTCTCCGGCCCTACGCTTGTTGGTTCGCCAGGAGTCTCTACCACAGTTCAACCTCTTCGGTCCGCAGCACCACCTACGGGTGGCTCTCTATTATTTGATCTTGCTCACACTATTTCTCATGTGGCTACTAATATCACAAATATTGTTACTACAAAACTCCTGGCTGTCGAAGACTATACCACGTGGCGGACTCAATTTGAATCTTTTATTGTCTCTCAAGGACTTCTGGGCATGGTTGATGGCACTCTTCAGGTACCTTCCGCTTATTCCATTGATATTCTAAATCGTCAGTCTCCCAATCCCGAATATTCTGTCTGGTTGCGAATTGATCAAACCATCCGGTCTTGGTTATTTGCAACCCTCTCTCGGGATATTCTTATTGATGTTCGTGACCTAAAACATTCTTTTGAAATCTGGGAGCGTTTAGAATCTCGATTCATGTCTGCCAGTTTGGCTCGGTCAATGGAATTACAGCGTTTATTTTCCCAAATTAAAAAGAAACCTGAACAATCTATGGATGCGTATCTACGCGAAATTAAGATTTTGGCTGATGATCTAGCCACTATTAATTGCCTTGTTTCTCCACGTGACCTGCTCAAAACCACCATTATGGGACTTGGCCGTGAGTATGAGTCCTTGGTCACAACAGTCTCTCTTTTTCCTCACAATTTTCCGTTTGAGGCACTCCGGAATGGTTTCATAGATTTAGTAGCTTTCTTCTTTAGCAAGGTTTTTGCTGTAGTAAGTCTAATAATTCCTTATTTATTTATCGCCATAATAATTATATCATTTATTTATTATTATATGTAGATGATATTATTATTACTGGTAATTCTCCATCCGCCATTACCAAGTTTATCTCTATTATTTCTAATCATTTTGCCATGAAGGATCTTGGTGATTTACATTATTTCTTGGGAATTGAGTCCCATCGATCTGGTAATGGTCTTTTTCTCTCTCAATCTAAATATGTGTCTGATCTTCTCGCTCGCTTTCATCTCCATACCGTTAAACCCGTTCGCACACCTTTAGCGTCTCGCACCACTTTATCCCTGTCTGATGGTGAGTTGCTCTCAGACTCCACTGAATACCGCAGCATGGTAGGTGCGCTACAGTATTTAACTTTGACACGGCCGGATATTACTTATGCAGTCCACTTGGTGTCTCAGTTTATGCATGCTCCCCGTACTACTCACCTTTTTGCAGTCAAAAGGATTTTCAGGTATTTGCAGGGTACTAGAGAGCATGGTCTTTGGCTTCAGCATTCGGCCAAACCCACGTGTATTCTTGCCTATTCAGATGCAGATTGGGTAGGGTGTCCAGACTCTTCTCGGTCAACCACAGGTTTTGCAGTATTTATGGGTCCTAATCTGATATCCTGGAAATCGAAGAAGCAACCAACTGTGTCCAAGTCTTCTACAGAGGCCGAGTATCGAGCAATTGCCTATACTGTTCAGGATACGTTACACATGCGTTCGGTTCTATTTGAGCTCGGTTTTCCCATAACCGAACCAGTTCATTTATTATGTGATAACGTATCAGCTTCTTATTTGACTGCTAATCCTATTCAGCATGCCCGCAGTAAGCACATTCAGATTGACTACCATTTCGTTCGCGAACGTGTTGCTCATGGAGATTTGATTGTCAAACATGTTCCTACGCATTTGCAGTTGGCAGATATTTTTACCAAGAGTCTTTCTAGTCAGCGTTTTCATTTTTTAAAAGACAACCTGCGCGTTGTATCTCCCACACAGTTTGAGGGGGTGTAATAGAATTATTACAGGCTTAGAATTGTACTCTACATTAAACTCTTCCTTATTATAAATATATCTGCCAGGACTCCTAGAGAGGATCCTGTTTCATTATTTCACATAATCTGCTAAGTTTGGAAAAAAATGTCATGTTTAAAAGCCTAATAATGTCAAACTTGGCAGAAATTTAGTCATATTTAGGGAATAAAAAACATGATAGTCCTATTTTGGAAATTCAAAACTGTTTTACTCCTATTTAGGGAATTTACTTTTTAATTTATTTTTCGCTCCTTTCATAAAAGAGTGGCAGAATATTCTATGAGTTTTTTTTACAAAAATATTACATAGTACTAAATTAAACTTTTTTACACAAATGTGACTAATAATTACAATAATGTAGTTTTATGGTAATCTAAGTTTAAATATTGAATATAAGTTACTATGATTTCATATTTTCATTACTACTTTAGTCACTATTCAAATTTTTGTAAATAACTTTATTTTAGTCATATTTTTATATCAATTCATTTATATTAAATATTTTTGTAATTATTTCATATTTAGTCACTAGGTATGAAATATTTCTTCACATTCATCTATATTATGATGTCAAAAAAATTCATTTCTGGTAAAAAAAATACTCATCTATAATATTTATATATTTTTGTAAAGAGATCTGAGGCAGGTCAAAAGACTTTCTTGAGGCAATTCTTAAATTTGGAATCAAAATCTGAATGAATCTCTATTATGTAATAATACGGAGTATGAACCTCTATTATACATGTTTATAAAAATAATCTTGAAAATATTTTCTTCTGGATAGAGAAAAAATGAGTGGTAACTAAATACGGAGTAATTGTTATAAGTTTCCCAAATAGGATTAAAACAGTTTAAAAATTCTAAAATAGGATTGTCATGTTTTTATTCCCAAAATAGGACTAATTACTGTCATGTTTTGACAGTACCAGACTTCAAACATGACAGTATTTTCTAAACATGGCAGTACCAAACTTCAAACATGACAATATTTTCTAAACATGGCTATGTGAAATATTATTTGGAAATTGTTTCTCAAAGAAGTATTATGGGTTAATTATCAAAATAGGACTAAAAGTCACTCACTTTGCACAAATAGGACCAAAAAATAAACTATGATTTCATAGGACTAATTATGTGTGTCTTGGACAAATATACCCTTATAGCTATTGAAATGTTTTAATTCATAATAAAATAATAAAAAATAATAAAACAATTCAAAAAAATACTAAAAAATAAAAAAATATTTCGATAATAATAATTTATTTATATATTTTTTTTCAAAAAATAAAAAAAAAAAATAAAAAAAAAAATAAAAAACTCAAAAAAAGAAAATATAATTCACCGCCGCCTCTGCACCACCACCTCCAGTCACTAGGGGAAAAAAATGTCAAGTTCATTACAAATGCCATATTTATGGCAGAAAACAATGAAAATGTTGGCATTCTCAAAGAGAAATATGCCATGTTTTTTGCATTTTCAGGAAAAAAATGGAAGTTTTTAGGGAAAATGGCATTTTTTTCACCGCTCGGAGATGGTGGTTCAGGGAGGTAGTACAGGCAGTGGGAAAGGAATCCATATATTTTTTTAATTTTTTATGGAGTTTTACTATTTTTTATTAATTTTTTAAAAAAATAAAAAAATTAAAAAAAAAAATTTTAATTTTTTATTTTATAAATATTTTATAAAATTTTTAATTATTTTTCTACGAATTTTTGATTTTTTTCGAATTTATTATGAATTAAACATTTAATTAACTCATATTTAAAGGAAGGGTAAGAATGGAAAGAAAAAATAGGTATGTTTTCAATAGGACTAATTTGGTCTTATTTTGAAAAGAAAAACATAGTAAGTCCTATTTTGAATTTTTGTCATAGTTTTAGTCCTATTTTAAGTAATTTCTAAAGTATTATTCCAAAGGCTTTTGTTGCCCGATCAAGAATATTTTATCATTAAATGATTATGTTATATAAATGATTTGCCTAAAAATCATAGAGGTTGACCACTAATATATACAGTAGTCATGAAGTTTTGACTTTACACCAATGGCCAATAGCACAAAGTCAGAGTACTTCACTTGATTTTCATGATCTATATTTGAAAAGGTTTTGTTGCTAACAAAAATTGAAATTAATTATCGTACAAACTTGCGATACAAAATACTATACTATCGTACTCCATAAAATAATGGAATAAAAATAGTTTGACAAAAAAGTGACATGTAATCATGATTATTTGGACCTAATATCATTTTTAAGTGTTGCATAACTAAGGATATGTATATATAGTATCTGCATTACATTTGGAAAATATAACGTCGTCATATTTATTTCATAGAACATAATATGTTTGTTAAATGAATTCATAATGTACATTTTACAGTTTATGTAATTTTTTAATGTTACATGTACTATTATGTGCTTTTATTTTCTAATAAAACCACTTAAGTTAGTTATACCTATTTAGCTTTAAAATATGACATAGAACACAATATAATAACATGAGGTTGATTGAATGTTTTAATAGCATAAATATGAGTTTTGCACTTTTGATATTAAGTATTCATTGTCATTTTAAACTTAAAACTTAACACGAACTATAAAATAATTGTTGGTGTGAACTCGGAAAAAAGCAAAGAAATTAATTAATTAAATTAATTAAAATGATCAAAGAAAACAGAAATAAAATGGAACGAAAAGTCAAAGCTTGTGCAACGCACAATGTATTTAAAACGTATTTGTTGCCTCTCACGATGGTAGGAGCGTTGCGACGATAGTTTCTCAGGATACGGTGGCTAACGAATGATCGTTTGAGCACACAAATGACTGTTCCGACAAATGGAGACAAGGACTGAACACTCATGAATTTTCAGAGAGAACTATAGGTGTTTTTAGCTCGAAAACTACGTGAGGAATGTGTATGAACGTGTGTTGTTGCAAATCACCTGCCAGCTATATATAAGAATGAATTTGTGTTATGTTAACAAAGCTTTAATGAACCTGAAAGTTGGACATAAATGACAAGAACGTTGGACATTAATATGTTTGAAAACTGTCAAACTGTCCATTTAAAGACGCACTAAAAAGATAAGAATGTTGGCCATTAACTGTTGTAATGTTTCGGAAGACTTATGGTCCCAGCAGTTCTGATGCGGAGCACAATACTTCTGGTCCGAGTAGTTCTGATGCGGAGCAGAAGCGGTTCTGTCCGAGCAGTTCTGGCGGGGAGCAGAAGCGGTTCTATCCGAGCAGTTCTGATTCTGGAAAAATAAAACGTTACGGGAAGAAACAAAAGTTAAATCGTATCTTTAAAAGATAGATTTTTAGATGACATTCGTGTCCGCAATTCACCCATCCACGCAAATCACAGGTTTTCTTCTTCGTTTTCGATATATGATCAGCACGCCCCCCTCTGCTCGCAAAGAGAGCCTTTCCATCTAGAAATCTTAACTCCTTCAAAGAGGGCTCCCTTTATAAGGGGGTGAAAATCCCTTGGGGTTTCCTGTGTGGGAAAAACCACAATAGAAATCCGTCATTTTCTAAGTTTTTCCATTTTAACGAGTAAATTCGTGAATCAATTTCTCATTCACCCGTTATCCATTTTGAGTGTACTACATATCTAATTGTAGCTCTTAACAAGGGGAATACAAAACCACTTTGACCTTGCTCAAATCGGAAGTGGACTCCGCTCAAAATATTGCCCTAAATTGACCATTTAATGCATTTTTTAACACATTTTTCCAACAATAATATTGTAAAGGTTGCGTAATACTAAAGACTTATAATGTTTACAAGACACATAAAATAGCATTAGATTTAAGTTATGACCTCTATGTCTGATTTAATGTCAAAAGACGACTTAATGTTATTAACTTGTAGGTTCGTTTTATGATTGAGATAAACTATAGCAAATATTCTTAAAATTATATCTTAGAAATTATAAAGTTCATACTTAATATAAGAGCATCTTTAATGGTAACATGTATTGATTATAAATGCATTGCCACGCCATATTATGGTAAAATTGCCTTCTCCAATGGAAATATGTATCCCGGTTGTGGTGCTGAGCTGGAGCGGAAAAACCAACACACCTTCTACCTCCCCTTCTAGTTCTAGCAAGGCTGTCTCACAGCCAACTCAGCATAATATTTATTTTACAATAACATTGAAATACATGTATATAACATATGAAATAAGAAACATTTATAGTTCATACCAAAAAAACTAATAACATTAAAAATATTAAAAGAACATGTTTTGAAAAAAATATTGATGTACGCCATTTATTGTGGAACTACTCAGTATTTAATATTTTTTATCATTCACGCTTTGACTTATCAATATGTTCTTTACTTTCAATTTTCTACATTGAAATGTGTAATAACCAAAAAAATGTAAAGTTGAAGTTAATTTTTTGCTAAATTGGCCGAAATACATGAAAAAGATAATTTTAATTGTTTTCATATTTTTCTTCTTCAAATTATTAATAAAATATATTTTAGATATAACTTTTTACGATATTTAGCTAATTCAGTTGCTTGAGCTAGAATTTTACTGATATAAACAAATAGAACCAATTTCAGAGTTACAAAACGAACTCAATTATTTGATAATATATACTACCTCTGTCGACTTTCAAAATCAACAATTTTTTGTCAACCAATATTAAAGTCAAATCATTCCTATTGAAAATTGATTCAATAATTTTTAATAATTAAAATTTACATATTAATAAACTACATTTATATTTCTACAAAGTTGCAAAATCTAAATTAAAATATAATTAAAAATTAATATCCCAATTAATTGAACAAAATGAAACTGTGTAATCAAAAAGTGTTAACTTTGCAAATCAATTTGGGACGAATGTAGTATTTTTTATTTTCTTAACATAATACGGACAACCCGATTATTAGACAGTCCAATTGATTTCGATCGATATAAGATTCAGTCCATAACTACATCCGCCCAGCTCGGTTATTAACAAACTTCTAGCCGGTAGTGTTGAGCCAATTAGAATTAGGAACCTGTAAAAGGGATTGTAAACTGTCAGCCGGTAGTCTTCTTATCTGAATACTGTCAGTCGATTGTAAACTCCCTACCAAATTGCCTATAACAGGGATTTTAAGTGTTAAATCAGACCTGCTAACTAAACAAAGTACTTACACACGGTGAGTTGATAAATAAAAATAGTAAGAGTAACATGCACATGACTATATTTGGAAGTGCGATTAAACTGATAGCTGTAGAAGAGTATTTATAATGGCATGAGCCTCTGTATGTGCATATGATGTTCGTGGAAACCGTCCAAAGAAATTTGTGATACGTGCAAGATGTTGCTCTAGAAAGTGTTGAGGACTTCTAGGATTGCCATAATGCCGAGTATACTTCTAGGATTGCCATAATGCCATGTGCACAGATCTGAGGACTTCTAGGATGTTGTTTAGAGAGTGGCACACATTTTGTACTATTATTATGCCACGTGTGTCACACGTTTTTAATTGCAGTTCTTAATTATTATTTTTATTACGATTCTTACTTTCGTAAGCAGCAGATGGTCATGCGTAAACTGTTTTTCTTAGGCGGGAACAGTTAATTGACAGACGATTCCATTGTTAAATATATAAAGATTTTCAAAGTTTCTCCAAGTTTTCTAGAATGAGATCATGTACAACAATTCAAACATATCTAGGAGAAGAACATAGTGTGCTACTATCAAAAGACCCAATAAAATACGCAGTATCTATTAATGTAGATTCTCAAATGCCATATTGCGAGGTAGCTTCTTGCTAGATTGGGAGGTGGTGTCCAATCAGTGCGACTTTTTGGGAAGCTATGGCAGGAATCCGTAAATAATCAATCGAGGGAAACTTCTTGTGCATGAAGGGCTACATATGACGTGAGCAACCTTAAGGGTTGCTTGAGAAACTTACGACAATGGTCACTACATACCTTCTTGTGTGACACACATCTATATATAGTAAAAAAGAAAAGTCTCAAGGATGGTCAAGCGGGATTTGAGCGGGAAAAAATGTAGCATAAAATAAAAGTAGGGGTGGGAAACGAAGTAGTAGTAAAAGAGGAGTAATAATTATGTTTAATTACCGCCCTTAATAATTAAATCCAATTATTTCACTTTTCAAAAAAGGTATATATGAAAAAACGTGCATCACATTGCTCAACACCTGGACATTTAATGCTTGCAACATAAATTGTGCATTAATAAACGTGAAAATAAAATGTTGCAACTAAAAATAGAATGGATGAAATATAAAACAATACTAATACATAGTTGATGCAAAATATTTTCAATTCAAACATATATATATTGTCATCAATATTTACATCAACTCATCAAGTAGTTTTATTTAAAAAAATGACGGCAAAATATTTTCAAACATTGAGAACTCAATTATGTGATAGATATTTTATCATATCTGAATGATTCCCTTAGGTCGTCTTTGGTGGCATAGCTGTTTTAAATGGCCGCCGCAAGTTCAAAAGAACATACTTCATTCATCCCTTAAAACTTTACCAAGTTTGGCCGACATGGAGATTAACAAAGTAAAATCTATGTAGGTGATGTTTGTGTAGAGGAGAAAAAATTAATTGCAATAAAAAATTCTTTACTTAAAAAGGAAAGTGACAAAGATAGTGATATATCCAAAAAAGAAAATTGGCAAAATTTTAAGGGACAGAGGAGTACTTGGTACGTTATATACTTATATGTATGTTATCTTGTCAAACGTAGATTTATTTCCAATAACAACTTTTACGTATAAATCGGTCTATAGAAATTGATCTAAATAGAAGCAAAAACGTTTTGAAATTCCAAAATAGGAGTATCATATTTTTTATTTCCTAAATAGAAGTAATCTGCCAAGTTTGGAAAAAATGCCATGTTTTAAAGCCTAGTAATGTCAGACTTGGCAAAAATTTGTTGGAAAAAGTGTGTTAAAAGTGTATTAAATGGTCATTTTGGGGCAATTATTTGAGTGTGGTCCACTTCCGATTTGGGTCGGGTCAAAGTGGTTTCGGATTGTCCTTGCTAAGGGCTACAATTCGATATATGGTACACTCAAAACGGATAACGGGTGAATGAGAAATTGTTTTTCGAAGTTTACCCGTTGGAATGGAGAAAACTAGGAAAATGTGGGTTTTAGTGTGGGTTCTTTCCCACACCGAAAATCACAAGGGAATTTGAACCCTTTATAAAGGGAAACCCCCCCTAAGCAGTTAAGATTCCTAAAGGGAAAGGCTCTCTCACGCGCGCAGGGGGAGCGGGGTGCGAATCAAATCCCGAAACCGAAGAACAAAAACCGCGACTTACGTGTGCGGGCGACCTGCACACACGAATGTCGTCCGAAAATCTATCTTCTAAAGACACTAATGCAAAATATGTATTCCATAACTAGGTTTTAATATGGGTTCAATTAGAACCGTTATAATATGTAGGCACGGGGTCATATTTATAAATAATGAAAGTTTGAGTAAGTTGAGCGGGTATCTTTCATAAATAAAAAAACATTATTCATATGGGGCATTAAAGAACCGACATGAAAGTACTATAACGGGGCCGTTTTTCTAATTTCCGAAAACTTTAATTTCGTAATGGGGTATATTTTATAATTTTAAAAAGTTCTTTTCAATGTCAGTTGTGGTGTAACCCTTATCAAAAGTACTAAAATTAACTCTCCCAGCAAACAAAAGGCCCAGCCAAAAAAACCCTCCCATCGAACTAACGAGAAGACTACCTACGCAAGACGTAAGAGGCTGGCGACGCGGCTGAAGGCGACGAAGGAGACGAAGCCGCTGAAGACGATGTGGCGGCGACGCGGCTGAAGGAGACGCGACTGAAGACGACACTGCTGCTGACGTGCTTTCTTCACTGCGATTTTGGACTGCAGCGTGAAGCGAAGGGGAGGGGGCGAGGGGCGAACGGGACAACTGCGATTTTGGACTGCGGTTCTCCCCATCAGCAAATCGACGCCTCCACTACTCCACTCCAGGTAAGTCCTCCACTCCAGGTTAGCCTTAGAAATGTATGTGCCGAGTTTTCTGAAAATATGTGTTGAGAATCTGAGATAGTTTGTATGTAATTCATTTTTGTCCATATGAGCACTGAGATTGACTTATGAATTGATAAATGTATAACCTAAATGCGTTATATTGATAGGAACTTGGATTGGAGGTATGGTGTTTGATAAAAATCCTCAAAGAAAAATGCAAACATGAACTAGTCTTCCCAATGTCTTTTTTAATAGAGCAGGCAGTAGGCCAAGCTTTTACAAGCAAAAAGAGGGCTCTTGACTTGGCTCCAAAGAACATACATGCAGGGGCAGATGTATAGCTTGAGTAGGGGGACAGTTGCCCCCAATAAACTCCCCATAATCCCCTATATTATATTAGGAAAAACTTTAGTACATATAATTGCCCCCAATAAAAAATGTAAATGCCCCCATATGCCTATCCCACCCAACTCTAGTCAGCCAAAAGTTAATATAACAATATGCTCCGTATACTTCAGCTTTGGTAAACAGGGAAGTGTGAAGTGTATTATTGAGTATTAACTACTCCAGATTTGAGTAATTTGACTAAAAAGTATTGAGTATTGAGTATTGATTATTGTATTATTTAAAGTGAAAATGTATAGTTGTATTTGAGTAAGGAAAAACTAAAAAAGTAAATGAATGTTAGCCAAACAATTTTTTCACTTTTTAGGGTATTTTTTATATTGTACTTCATCCGTCCCATTAAGATTGTCCTATCTCTTTTTTTGGTCCGTCTCACTAAGATTGTCTTATACCAATTTTAATAAAATTTGTGTAATACTAAATCATTTTTACTTTATTCTTACTTTTTCAATTCAATATCAAATACATAAACTTAGTTTCTCAGTAACCACACCATCCATTCATGCCCCAATATTAGTGGGATGGAGGAGTAATAGACTTTATTTTGTTATGAAATTCGGGTGTACTTTACAAGAATTTTTTACTATTCAGGTATTTTAGTTGTGTTTTTTCATTCGCGCCATTTTTTTCCACCAGTGCTGATTTTAAGATTTTTCTTGAAACAAACCATGCAGTTGCTTATTAAATTGGCTTGACATAATTTTAGGAATTTTATGTATCTTTTACTCTCTCCAGCATCAAAGATTCTAAATAACTGGTTTGAGGTAGCTATACTTGGCTCTATATTTCACCTGTTTATGTTAAAACTTACAAGCTGCATTATATTATTACTGCAGACTTTTCCAAGGCCCAGGTTGAATGCTTTTTGTAATTAGATTATTCACACGACATATATTTTTCCCAGTGAAATTGTTTGTTTTGACATCATCATCACCTTAACCATAACTAGTCGGGCACTTGGGCCTGTGCATGGCATGTATAGTGTCAGTTAATTGTCCTAAATTAGTTAACGCTATATATCAATGCAAAAAAAAGGAATGCTCTTTTTGTAGCTAGCTTCTTTTAGATATTTCAGTTGTGCTCATCCTCGGAATTTTGGTAGAAGCAGAAAACGCTCGCTCTCTAACAAATTTTCACAGGTTTTTTAACTCAGTGTCACTTCATACTTGCAGAGTGATATTCTGAAAGCAACTCTAGGAACTGATGCAGTTATAGGGACCACAGTAAGTTATTTCATGATCCTTTTTTGAACAATGTGCACCAAGTCTGACGGTTTGTAGTGCTAGCTAATTCAATTTCATGAATAGTTGTATCCTCTTGGGGCTATTTGGTTTAGGTATATGAACAACATATAATGATTTTACTGAAAATATATTCTGTCATGGAATAGTTCCAGTTATGTTCCTACGTCGTTGTTTGTACTTGGATTAGGATATGCACCAATTCTTTAGATCTGGAACGTAAATATGATATAGGAGATAATTTGATTTCAGTCTTATTACCGCCATTAATTTATCGAAATATGTACTTGTTTTAGATGTCAGGTCACATGTTTCATTCTAAAGTAGTCACTTGTGCATAATCCTTGGATGCAGTTATGTAAAAAAAATCAACATGAAAGTTTTAATTTGTTCAATCACAGGCAAGTGTGCATACACTTGGAAGTGGATATGTCTTGCTACATCATGTGATGGGGGAAACCGATGGTCACCGTGGTATTTGGTCGTACTTATTTTTGGAGACAAGACAACATATAACTGCACAAGAAGATTATGTCAAACATGTATCTTGCTTGGGGTTTAAGATTTTTCTTTGATCTTATGTATTCAACACACCACGAGCATAGACATTTATTTATTAAATTTCATATATCTGCTAAAAACATTGAAACCTATTTGAATCTTTTGGCATTTCACTACCATTTCTTGGTCTTAATTTTGGACAGACTCTAAGTATAAGCAAAAGTATGGTTCATGTTTTCTGCTATTACTCAGTTAAATAAATGGTATCCGCTATTTTACTTTTAGGACTTTAGGTATGTTGAAGGAGGAATGGGCTCAGTGTCATTGGCCATGGCTGATGCTGCTAGAGAAGCTGGTGCAACTATACTGACTAGTGCAGAGGTATTTGCAGAATATTGCTTCAGCTAGATACATCTTCTTTTGATATTACAATAGTGAAGTTTTACTTGTTTGTTGAGTCATGAGTGCTTAATTGCTTGGTTGAACAGACATATTTTAGAAAGATGATACTAAAATTTGAATACCTTCTTATAGAAAAGATGAAATCATTAAATGCATGTTAGGGTGTTATACCTTAGGACCTTAGGTGAGTTACTCAAGTGTACTAGTGGAAATTTAGAGTGTTCACATGCCTATGTGAATTGTGAACCAATTATAACACTTCAGGTTCATCTAATTTTTGAGTTTTTCTTTTGTTTTATCATGCAGGTCTCAAAGTTGATAGTTGACAATACTGGTAGAGTAACTGGGGTTAGACCATCTCCATCAATGCTCCCTTTTTTTCTCCAACTCATTTGATATCCATTTTAACTAACAATTTTGTCAAACACAACTCCAGTCAATACTATCTATTTTTTATCCGTGAATAAATATTTCAGTAGTTTCTCTTTCCTACTTTACATAATTAAATTTTATTCAACTTCAAATTCACTCCGGGTTATCCTTAGTTTAACTTAAAAATTCACTCTTTTCATTTCAGTAATCATTGGGAGCTGTTCGTGTTGTACCCGAAGCAGAACACAATTGTCTTTTTATGCTCCTTGGGGAATAAGCCAAAGAAGAATATAAGAAGTCTTTTGGAGTTGTGAGATAGAACTTTAGAAAATTGATTATTTTCATTGAAACTCGGAATTCTATAATTTGACTAACTTTTACTTTATACTTATACTTTACTAGGGTGATGCAAGCACATCAGATGACAAAAATAAAAGGAATTCTAAAGCGAAATGGATTCAACCAATGGTAATAATAACCATTTATATTTATTTGCAAATATTGTGATGTAATGTGTTATAAAATTGTATGTGTTATAAAAATTTATATCCTATTTGTTTATTGTGATGTGAAATATTATAATTACTGAATTTGCTAGTATTGACTTTCTGGAAAGGTGAGTTTTGGTTGTAAGGGAATGATCTGATTTGGTATTGCACTTGTAATTGACTTGTGTGTAATACATTTTTACCCTTGTTTATTTGTAGTCCCGAATGCAAAAAGGTGGTTATGAGTGTGGCTATTATGTTATGAGGCATATGACTACTGTTGTTTCTGCTGGTATTGTTGATTCTTCGATGAAGGTGAAGTTTTAGCTTATTTGTTCTCATATACTTGTGATTTTATTGTTACTCTACATGTTATTTCTTTTACTTCATGATTTTAGTATTTATTCATTTAGTTTCATTATTTAATTTGTAGGCATTCAACGTTCAAGAGTCATTCACTGATCAAGAAATCAACGAGACACGAGAGCGTTGGGCAATATTTTTCTGCGAAGCTACGGATATTTGATATAATTTTTAGACTCTTAGCTATTTTTTTGACGAGTCTTGTGAACTCAAAGTTAGTTTTTGATGAATGTTGTGAACTCATACCTAGTTTTTGTTGAATATTTTTGGATCAAAACAATGTGAATGTGGAATGCTATTAGTTATGAGCAATAATATGTGTTTACTTTGTTGCGATAAATATTCCTATGATGATATGTGTAAATTTCTGATATTTAGAAATAGTTGGGTATGAATTAAATGTTAGGAAGACATTTCATATGGGTTGATTAATTCTATATTGAAAATCTTTAATAACGGTTAATGTATAACCGCTATTGAATGTTTCAATAACAGTTCGGTAATAACCCTTATTAAATGTCCCGGACTTTTAACATATTTGCCTATACCCGTTATTAAAAGCCCAATTGAACCGTTATTAAAGAACTTTCCATAACGGTTCCCGAACCCATATTAAAAGTATCGGACTTTTAATAGGTGCTAGAACAATAACGGTTCCGAACCGTTATTAAAAGTCCATTATAACCGTTATTAAATCCATATTTTCCACTAGTGAGATAACGTTAATTTTTGTTCTTCCGGTACGTTCCTACTTTAATTTTTGCTCCATGCACATAAATGCCCAACGTCTATATGCTGCCATTGATGTCCCAACGTTCATATGAACGTTTTGGGTTGTTTAAGGACTGGAATCAATGCCCAACGTTTAGGAAAAACACACCTATAAAAGGCTAGTAGGTGCTTTGCAAAAACACAACCTTTCATACACTTCGTTCACGTATTTTCATAGCTAAAACAGCACCTCTAGCACTCCATACAAACTCCTTCGATGTTCTGCTTTTGTTCACGTTCGTTGGAACTTTAGTTTGAGTGCTAAACTATTGTTCGAAGTCATCGTATCCTGGGAAACGATCGTTGCAACGCTCCTAGCACCCTAGGAGGCAACGAATACGTTTTAAGAAAATCGTGCGTAGCACGAGCTTTGGCTTATTCTGCTTCATTTCATTTCTTGCTTTTTTTTAAGTCATTTTATTTAATTAATCTTTATTAATTAATTTTCTTTGTTTTTCGAAACACACCCAACAATCTTAAAACGTATTCGTTGCTTGTTCTACTACGGTAAACAATCTTAAAACTTGTACTTTGTCACCTTGGTGAACGAACTTGTTTTTTGTGCTTTCGAATAACGTAACAAACGAAAAATGACTTCTCAAGAAAATGAAAATGTTGTTGGGCAGAATGCTTTGAACGGTTTGAACGATAATCACTCTGAAAGCGGAGCTCCGGTGAACAATAGTTCACAACGCGGTGCATCTGCTTTGGTTAACCAAAGGGCTATCCCTATGGTGACCGTGCCGAGCAACTCTGTGGAGAAACCCGAAAAATTTAATGGGTTAAACTTCAAGAGGTGGCAGCAAAAAATGCTCTTCTATCTCACTACTCTCGGTCTTGCACGTTTCTTGACCGAGGATGCGCCGGTAGTAACCAGGGGTGAGGTGGATGCGCAATCTTTCAACGCGGTTGAGGCTTGGAAGCATTCTGACTTCCTTTGCTGAAACTACGTGTTGAACGGATTGCATGATGCTCTGTACGACGTGTATAGTAAATTAGCTACGGCTAAGGAGCTATGGAATGCTTTGGACCACAAATATAAGAGCGAGGATGCCGGTGCAAAGAAATTTGTTGTCGGTCGATTCCTTGATTTTAAAATGGTGGATTCGAAGACGGTCTTGAGTCAAGTTGAAGAAATGCAAATGATCTTCAACGAAATTCGAGATGAAGGAATGACGGTTAGCGAGTCTTTCCAAGTGGCGTCAATTATCCATTTATTGCCGCCGGCTTGGAAGGATTTCAAGAACTACCTTAAGCATAAGCGAAAGGAAATGAACTTGGAACAGTTGATCCTCCGTCTGCGGATTGAAGAGGATAATCGGAAGAACGATGGGAGACTCCCAATCATTAGCGGCGCCAAGGCCAATGTGGTGGAGCATGCAAAAGGCTCCAAAAATAAAAATAATGGGAAGAGCAAGCTCGGTCCCAAGGGAGGCGTTTCCAAACCCAAATTAATGGAAAATGCTTCAATTGCAACAAGAATGGACACAAGTCCTCGGATTGCAAGGCACCACGGAAGAAGAAAGACTCCCAAGTCAACTTGGTGCAAGGTGGGCAAAAGGATGAAGACATCATCCTAGCGGCTGTGGTTACCGAAGTCAACCTCGTTGGATCCAATTCCAAGGAGTGGTTCGTGGACACCGGTGCAACCCGGCATATTTGCTCTAACCAGGAGCTATTCACAACCTTTGAGCCATCAAACGGTGAGAAGGTGTGGATGGGGAATTCTGCTCATTCCGAGGTTGAAGGCATGAGCAAGGTGGTCCTGAAGATGACTTCGGGCAAGGAGCTGACTCTCAACAATGTGTTGTACGTCCCGGAGATACACAAAAACTTGATCTCGGGCTCTTTGTTGAACAAGCATGGGTTCCGCATGGTCTTTGAGTCGGACAAACTAGCTTTGTCCAAATCGGGAATGTATGTGGGGAAGGGGTATGCAGTTGATGGGTTGTTTAAGCTCAATGTAATGACTATTATTAATAATAATAATAAAATATCTTCTGCTTACTTGCTTGAGTCTTCCAATGTGTGGCATGGTAGACTATGACATGTTAATTTTAATTCTATACGTAGATTAATTAACATGGAACACATTCCTAAATTCACAATTGATGTGAATCACAAATGTGGTGATTGTGTAGAGGCAAAACTAGCGAAAACGTCTTTCAAATCGGTTGAAAGAAAAACGGAGCCACTTGAATTAATTCATAGTGACGTTTGTGATTTTAAATCAATACAAGCACGTGGCCTTGAACTATACTGCCGTCGTGTAAACATTGACTTATCTTTACACAAGAACCTTCCAACTTTGTTCCGTTCTCATGGGTGTGCCCGTTTTGGCCATGGGTCATTGTCCTGGTTCTGCAAGAGTTTCTAAAGAACTGAGCCATTACAGTTCTCCTTTGAAGCGGCCCTCTTCTCTCTCACATAGGTGATTCTTTCATGAGTATCACGCATACTCTTCCAATGTTATCGAGTAGATCAACATTTTAGAATCATTAAAGCAAACGTTTTTGCTAACCTCGTGCGGGAGTCACTGTTTCAACGAGGAGTGGGTAGGAGTCCGGGACTCCCACAGTGACCATCCTTCGCTCTATAATTTAGTTGTCCCTTTTGAACCTAGGACCAACTAGGTTGGGTATCCACTATAGAACTTTTCAATTTACGGGCTTTAGTCCCATTCCTCGTGATAACTTCTCCAACAATTCTCTATCCAATGCCTTGGTTAGCGGATCCGCTACGTTATCTTTTGACTTCACGTAGTCAACAGTGATAACACCTGTTGTGAGGAGTTGTTTAATGGTGTTATGTCTACGACGAACGTGTCTAGACTTACCATTGTAGAGATTGCTCTGTGCCCTTCTAATTGCCGCTTGACAATCACAATGTATGCATATTGGAGGGACAAGCTTCTCGCAACTTGGAATATCCTCGAGAAAATGGCGTAGCCATTCAGCCTCTTCAGTGCACTTATCCAACGCTATGAACTCAGATTCCATCGTGGATCTAGCTATTAACGTTTGTTTCGAGGATTTCCACGACACGGCTGCACCTCCCAAAGTGAAAACATATCCACTCTTGGATTTTGAGTCCTTAATGTCAGATATCCAACTAGCATCGCTATACCCTTCAAGTGCAGCTCGATATCTTCCATAGTGCAGTCCAAGGTTTTGGTTTTCCGTAAATACCTCAAAACCCTTACTATTGCCTTCCAGTGTTCATCATCGGGGTTGCTAGTATATCTACTAAGCTTACTAACCACAAAGGCAATATCAGGCCTGGTACAACTCATTAGATACATTAAACTGCCAATAATCCTAGCGTATTCTACTTGAGAAATACACTCTCCACGATTTTTGGTCAGATGTACATTTTTATGTAATGGTGTCCTTGCCTCTTGATAATCATCCTTATTAAATTTAGTAAGGATTTTATCAACGTAATGGGATTGACTTAGCGTTAGACCGTCAGGTCCTCTAATTATTTTAATCCCAAGGATTAAATCGGCCAGCCCCATATCCTTCATGTCAAACTTAGAATTTAACATGCTTTTGGTAGAATTAATCATTAGATTATTGCTACCCACGATGAGTATATCATCCACGTATAAACACAAAATGACATAGCCGTCTACCGTGCTTTTCACATAGACGCA
Organism: Cuscuta europaea; assembly: GCA_945859875.1. Classification (NCBI taxonomy): domain Eukaryota; kingdom Viridiplantae; phylum Streptophyta; class Magnoliopsida; order Solanales; family Convolvulaceae; genus Cuscuta; species Cuscuta europaea. Next base: position 7,295,664 of record CAMAPE010000015.1, on the reverse strand, counting down.
TTTGTCACTTTCGTTTATTTTAAACCCATTAAATAACATTACATGGTCGAACTTCTCGTGCCACTGTTTAGGGGCTTGTTTCAATCCATACAATGATTTAATTAATTTACACACTTTCCTTTCTTGGCCAGGAACACGAAAGCTCTCGGGCTGTTCCATATAGATTTCTTCTTCTATATCGCCATTTAGAAAAGCGGTTTTTACGTCCATTTGATGAACTTCCCATTTCCGCAATGCGGCAATTGCTAGTATCATCCTAATGGAATTTATTCTCGTCACAAGAGAATATGTGTCAAAGTAATCATGGCCCTCACGTTGCTTGTATCCTTTGATTACAAGTCTGGCCTTGTACTTATCAATGGAACCATCATGTTTCATTTTCCGTTTAAAAATCCACTTGGATCCCAAAGGTTTATTTCCCGGAGGAAGATCAACCAATTCCCATGTGTGATTTTGTAGGATAGAATCCACCTTGCTTTTGATGGCTTCTTTCCACATCTGTCCTTCGGTAGACGTTACGGCTTCCGTATAAGTCTGTGGCTCATTTTCTACCAAACATGTTAGAAAATCTGGTTCATTTTCTACCATACAAGTTAGAATATTCGAATCGAATTCTACTAGGTATGTGAGAAAATCCGGTCCGAAGGATTTTTCAACTCTAGCACGTTTGCTACGCCGGGGTTCGGGTTCTTCACCAGATCCTTCGCTAGTATTTTCCATAGCTACGTCAAATATTCGTTTTGACGTGCTAGGTCCTTCGTTGGACTTGCATGGAAATACATCTTCAAAAAATGAAGCATTCCTTGATTCAATTATTGTGTTTTTATGTACATCCGAATTATTCGAATGGTACACTAAAAATCGATAAGCACTACTATTTTGTGCATATCCAATAAAAATACAATCCACCGTTTTTGGAACTATTTTTAATTTCTTAGGTGTTGGTACAAGCACCTTAGCAAGACACCCCCACACTTTTAAATATTGATAGGAAGGCCGTCTGCCTTTCCACAACTCGTACGGAGTTTTATCATATTTTTTCCGGGGAACCTTATTTAAAAGGTAATTGCTTGTTAAGATTGCTTCACCCCACATATTTTGTGGCAGGCCCGAACTTACTAGCATCGCATTCATCATATCTTTCAATGTGCGATTCTTTCGTTCGGCAACACCGTTTGATTGAGGTGAATAGGGTGCGGTACGTTCGTGTACTATACCCACATTTGCGCAAAAGTCACCAATTGGTGCTTCATGTTGGGTGTGTTTCGGAAAATAAAGAAAATTAATTAAAATAAATTAATTAAATAAAATGACTAAAGAAAAACAGGAAAGGAGATGAAGCAGAATTAGTCAAAGCTCGTGCTGCGCACGATTTCCTTAAAACGTATTTGTTGCCTCCCACGGTGCTAGAAGCGTTGCAACAATCGTTTCCCAGGATACGATGACTACGAACTAATGTTTGAGCACACAAACAAGAGTTCCAGCGAACGAGAACCAAGTATGAACACAGAAGGAAGTTTTCTGAGTAGCTTTAGGTGTTTTTAGCTCAAGAAATTCGTGAGGAATGTATTGTGCGTTGTTCTTGTTGCAAACCACCTGCCAGCTATTTATAGGAGGATTTGTTGTGTGTTAAATGGGGTGTTAATGGACCTGAACGTTGGACTTCAATGACCAGTCCGTTTGGCATTGAATCATCCATAAACTGTCCATTTAACGTTGCATTAAAAGACAAGAACGTTGGGCATTTAATGGTTGTAACGGCTTGGAGCAGTTCTGGTGCGTGATCAGAATACCCCCACCAGAGTTGGAGCAGTTCTGATGCTACCAGAAGACCTCCACCAGAGTTGGAGCAACTCTGATGCGAAGCCACCAGAGTTCGAGCTTCTGGTCCGAAGCCACCAGGTTTTCGGACGACATTCGTGTCCGCAGGTCGCCCGCGCACACGAGTCGCGGTTTTTCTTCTGCGTTTCGGGATTTGATCGGCACCCCCCCCCCCCTGCGCGTAAGAGAGAGCCTTTCCCTTTAGGAATCTTAACTCCTTAAAAGAGGCTTCCCTTTATAAGGGGGTGAAAATCCCTTGAGTTTTTCGGTGTGGGATAAAACACACTAGAAACTCACCATTTTCCCAGTTTTTCCATTTCAACGAGTGAACTTCGAGAATCAATTTCTCATTCACCCGTTATCCGTTTTGAGTGTACCATATATCGAATTGTAGCCCTTAACAAGGACAATCCGAAACCACTTTGACCCGACCCAAATCGGAAGTGGACCCCACTCAAATAATTGCCCCAAAAAGACCATTTAATGCAATTTTAACACATTTTTCCAACAATCCCCCACATGAATGAAAATTGATTTTCGAGACTTAAAAAGACACGAAGATAGGAGGACACATTGTGTTCACCGGATGATCCTTGCATACGGAGAGGTAGGTTTTATCCTTTGAACCTTCCGTTGTAAAGACACGTTTATTTACTGGCTGTCTAGTAGACTCGATGTCCTTGAACTATACTGCCGTCGTGTAAACATTGACTTATCTTTACACAAGAACCTTCCAACTTTGTTCCGTTCTCATGGGTGTGCCCGTTTTGGCCATGGGTCACCGTCCTGTTTCTGCAAGAGTTTCTAAAGAACTGAGCCTTTACAGTTCTCCTTTGAAGCGGCCCTCTTCTCTCTCACACAGGTGATTCTTTCACGAGTATCCCGCATACTCTTCCAATGTTATCGAGTAGATCAACATTATAGAATCATTAAAGCAAACGTTTTTGCTAACCTCGTGCGGGAGTCACTGTTTTAACGAGGAGTGGGTAGGAGTCCGGGACCCCCACAGTGACCATCCTTCGCTCTATAATTTAGTTGTCCCTTTTGAACCTAGGACCAACTAGGTTGGGTATCCACTATAGAACTTTTCAATTCACGGGCTTTAGTCCCATTCCTCGTGACAACTTCTCCAACAATTCTCTATCCAATGCCTTGGTTAGCGGATCCGCTATGTTATCCTTTGACTTCACGTAGTCAACAGTGATAACACCCGTTGTGAGGAGTTGTTTAATGGTGTTATGTCTACGACGAACGTGTCTAGACTTACCATTGTAGAGATTGCTCTGTGCCCTTCCAATTGCCGCTTGACAATCGCAATGAATGCATATTGGAGGGACAGGCTTCTCCCAACTTGGAATATCCTCGAGAAAATGGCGTAGCCATTCAGCCTCTTCAGTGCACTTATCCAAGGCTATTAGCTCAGATTCCATCGTGGATCTAGCTATTAACGTTTGTTTCGAGGATTTCCACGACACGGCTGCACCTCCCAAAGTGAAAACATATCCACTTGTGGATCTAGAGTCCTTTATGTCGGATATCCAACTAGCGTCGTTATACCCTTCAAGTACAGCTGGATATCTTCCATAGTGCAGTCCAAGATTTTGGGTTTTACGTAAATACCTCAAAACCCTTATTATTGCCTTCCAGTGTTCATCACCGGGGTTGCTAGTATATCTACTTAGCTTACTAACCACAAAGGCAATATCAGGCCTGATACAACTCATTAGATACATCAAACTTCCAATAATCCTAGCGTATTCAACTTGAGAAATACACTCTCCATGATTTTTGGTAAGATGAGTGTTTTTATCTAATGGCGTCCTTTCCTCTTGATAATCATCCTTATTAAATTTAGTAAGGATTTTATCAACGTAATGGGATTGGCTTAGCGTTAGATCGTCAGGTCCTCTAATTATTTTAATCCCAAGGATTAAATCGGCCAGCCCCATATCCTTCATGTCAAATTTAGAATTTAACATGTTTTTGGTAGAATTAATCATTAGATTATTGCTACCTACGATGAGTATATCATCCACGTATAAACATAAAATGACATAGCCGTCTACTGTGCTTTTCACATAGACGCATTTGTCACTTTCGTTTATCTTAAACTCATTAATTAACATTGCATGATCGAACTTTTCGTGCCACTGTTTAGGGGCTTGTTTCAATCCATACAATGATTTAATTAATTTACAAACCTTCTTTTCTTGGCTTGGAACATGAAAACCCTCGGGTTGTTCCATATAGATTTCTTCGTCTATATCGCCATTTAGAAAAGCGGTTTTTACGTCCATTTGATGAACTTCCAAATTCCGCAAAGCGGCAATCGCTAGTATCATCCTAATGGAATTTATTCTCGTCACGGGAGAATACGTGTCAAAGTAATCATGGCCCTCGCGTTGCTTGTATCCCTTGATTACAAGTCTGGCCTTATACTTATCAATGGAACCGTCTGGTTTCATTTTACGTTTAAAAATCCACTTGGATCCCAAAGGTTTACATCCCGGAGGGAGATCAACCAATTCCCACGTGTGATTTTTTAGGATAGAGTCCACCTCACTTTTGATGGCTTCTTTCCACATAGGACCTTCAGTAGACGTCACGGCTTCCGTATAAGTTCGTGGCTCATTTTCTACCAAACATGTTAGAAAATCCGGTTCATTTTCTACCATACATGTTAGAATATCCGATTCAAATTCTACCAGGTAGGTGAGAAAATCCGGTCCGAAGGATTTTTCGACTCTAGCACGTTTGCTATGTCTGGGTTCGGGTTCTTCTCCGGATCCCTCGCTAGTATTTTCCATAGCTACGTCAAATGTTCGTTTTGACGTGTTAGGCCCTTCGTTGGACTTGCATGGAAATACATCTTCAAAGAATGAAGCATTCCTTGATTCAATTATTGTGTTTTTATGTACATCCGGATTATTCGAATCGTACACTAAAAACCGATAAGCACTACTATTTTGTGCATATCCAATAAAAATACAATCCACCATTTTTGGACCTATTTTTGTTTTCTTAGGTGTTGGTACAAGCACCTTAGCAAGACACCCCCACACTTTTAAATATTGATAGGAAGGCCGTCTGTCTTTCCACAACTCGTACGGAGTTTTATCATATTTTTTTTCCGGGGAACCTTATTTAAAAGGTAATTGCTTGTCAAGATTGCTTCGCCCCACATATTTTGTGGCAAGCCCGAACTTACTAGCATCGCATTCATCATATCTTTCAATGTGCGATTCTTTCGTTCGGCAACACCGTTTGATTGAGGTGAATAGGGTGTGGTACGTTCGTGTACTATACCCACACTAGCGCAAAAGTCACCAATTGGTGCTTCATACTCACCACCTCGATCACTCCTAACCGTCTTAATCCGTCGATTAAGTTGGTTTTCCACTTCATTCTTATAAAGAATGAATTTATCGATTGCTTCGTGTTTATTTTTTAATAAATAAACGTAGCAATAGCGAGTGCTATCATCGATAAAGGTAATAAAATATTTATTACCGCCGCGTGTTTGTATTGATTTAAAATCACAAACGTCACTATGAATTAATTCAAGTGGTTCCGTTTTTCTTTCAACCGATTTGAAAGACGTTTTCGTTAGTTTTGCCTCTACACAAACTTCACATTTGTGCTTCACATCAATTGTGAATTTAGGAATGTGCTTCATGTTAATTAATCTACGTATAGAATTAAAATTAACATGTCCTAGTCTACCATGCCACACATTGGAAGACTCAAGCAAGTAAGCAGAAGGGATTTTATTATTATTAATAATAATAGTCATTACATTGAGCTTAAACAGCCCATCACATGTATACCCCTTTCCCACATACATTCCCGATTTAGACAAAACTAATTTGTCCGACTCAAAAACCATGCGGAAGCCATGCTTGTTCAACAACGAACCGGAAATCAGGTTTTTGCGTATCTCCGGAACGAACAGCACTTGGTTTAGAGTCAGCTTCTTGCCCGAAGTCATCTTCAGGACCACTTTGCCCACGCCTTCCACCGCGGAATGAGCAGAATTTCCTATCCACACCTTTTCACCATTTGATGGCTCAAAGGTCGTGAATAGCTCCCGGTTTGAGCAAATATGTCGGGTAGCACCGGTGTCCACGAACCACTCCTTGGAATTGGATCCAACGAGGTTAACCTCGGTCACCACAGCCGCAAGGATGATGTCTTCATCCTTTTGCCCACCTTGCACCAAGTTCACGTGAGAATCTTTCTTCTTCCTTGGTGCCTTGCAATCCGAGGACTTGTGTCCATTCTTGTTGCAATTGAAGCATTTTCCGTTGAACTTTGTCTTGGAAACGCCTCCCTTGGGACCGAGCTTGCTCTTCCCATTATTTTTATTTTTGGAGCCTTTAGCATGCTCCACCACGTTGGCCTTGGCGCCATGAACAATTGGGAGTTTCCCATCGTTCTTCCGGTTATCCTCTTCAATCCGCAGACGGAGGATCAATTGCTCCAAGTTCATTTCCTTTCGCTTATGCTTAAGGTAGTTCTTGAAATCCTTCCAAGCCGGCGGCAATAAGTGAATAATTGACGCCACTTGGAATGACTCACTAACCGTCATTCCTTCATCTCGAATTTCGTTGAAGATCATTTGCATCTCCTCAACTTGACTCAAGACCGTCTTCGAATCCACCATTTTAAAATCAAGGAATCGACCAACAACAAATTTCTTTGCGCCGGCATCCTCGCTTTTATATTTGTGGTCCAAAGCATTCCATAGCTCCTTAGCCGTAGCTAATTTGCTATACACGTCGTACAAAGCATCATGCAGCCCGTTCAACACATAGTTTCGGCAAAGGAAGTCAGAATGCTTCCAAGCTTCAACCGCGTTGAAAGATTGCGCATCCACCTCACCCCCGGTTGCTACCGGCGCATCTTCGGTCAAGAATCTAGCAAGACCAAGAGTAGTGAGGTAAAATAGCATCTTTTGCTGCCACCTCTTGAAGTTTAACCCGTTGAATTTCTCGGGTTTCTCCACAGAGTTGCTTGGCACGATCACCATAGGGATAGCCCTTTGGTTGGCCAAAGTAGATGCACCGCGTTGTGAACCATTGTTCACCGGTGCTCCACTTTCAGAGTGATTGTCGTTCAGAACATTCTGCCCAACACCAATCTCGTTTTCTTGAGAAGTCATTTTCGTTCTTTAACGTTTTTCCGAAAACACAAATAAAATAAGTTCGTTCACCAAAGTGACAAACTACGTTTAAGATTGTTTACCGGAGTAGAACAATCAACAAAATACGTTTTAAGATTGTATCCGTATGATACAAGCTCAACAAGTACGTTTTAAGATTGTTGGGTGTGTTTCGGAAAATAAAGAAAATTAATTAAAATAAATTAATTAAATAAAATGACTAAAGAAAAACAGGAAAGGAGATGAAGCAGAATTAGTCAAAGCTCGTGCTGCGCACGATTTCCTTAAAACGTATTTGTTGCCTCCCACGGTGCTAGGAGCGTTGCAACAATCGTTTCCCAGGATACGATGACTACAAACTAATGTTTGAGCACACAAACAAGAGTTCCAGCGAACGAGAACCAAGTATGAACACAGAAGGAAGTTTTCTGAGTAGCTTTAGGTGTTTTTAGCTCAAGAAATTCGTGAGGAATGTATTGTGCGTTGTTCTTGTTGCAAACCACCTGCCAGCTATTTATAGGAGGATTTGTTGTGTGTTAAATGGGGTGTTAATGGACCTGAACGTTGGACTTCAATGACCAGTACGTTGGGCATTGAATCATCCATAAACTGTCCATTTAACGTTGCATTAAAAGACAAGAACGTTGGGCATTTAATGGTTGTAACGGCTTGGAGCAGTTCTGGTGCGTGATCAGAATACCCCCACCAGAGTTGGAGCAGTTCTGATGCTACCAGAAGACCTCCACCAGAGTTGGAGCAACTCTGATGCGAAGCCACCAGAGTTCGAGCTTATGGTCCGAAGCCACCAGAGTTCGAGCAACTCTGATCCGAAGCCACCAGAGTTCGAGCAACTCTGATCCCGGGAAAAAAAATAAAACGTTACGGGGGAAAATCCTTTAGGAATCTTAACTCCTTAAAAGAGGCCTACCTTTATAAGGGGGTGAAAATCCCTTGAGTTTTTCGGTGTGGGATAAAACACACTAGAAACTCACCATTTTCCCAGTTTTTCCATTTCAACGAGTGAACTTCGAGAATCAATTTGTCATTCACCCGTTATCCGTTTTGAGTGTACCATATATCGAACTGTAGCCCTTAACAAGGACAATCCGAAACCACTTTGACCCGACCCAAATCGGAAGTGGACCCCACTCAAATAATTGCCCCAAAAAGACCATTCAATGCAATTTTAACACACTTTTCCAACACTTCATACTCACCACCTCGATCACTCCTAACCGTTTTAATCCGTCGATTAAGTTGGGTTTCCACTTCATTCTTATAAAGAATAAATTTATCGATTGCTTTGTGTTTATTTTTTAATAAATAAACATAGCTATAGCGAGTGCTATCATCAATAAAAGTAATAAAATATTTATTACCGCCACGTGTTTGTATTGATTTAAAATCACAAACGTCACTATGAATTAATTCTAGTGGTTCCGTTTTTCTTTCAACCGATTTGAAAGACGTTTTCGCTAGTTTTGCCTCTACACAAACTCCACATTTGTGATTCACATCAATTATGAATTTAGGAATGTGTTCCATGTTAATTAATCTACGTATAGAATTAAAATTAACATGTCCTAGTCTACCATGCCACACATTGGAAGACTCAAGCAAGTAAGCAGAAGAGATTTTATTATTATTAATAATAATAGTCATTATATTGAGCTTAAACAACCCATCAACTGCATACCCCTTCCCCACATACATTCCCGATTTGGACAAAGCTAGTTTGTCCGACTCAAAGACCATGCGGAACCCATGCTTGTTCAACAAAGAGCCCGAGATCAAGTTTTTGCGTATCTCCGGGACGTACAACACATTGTTGAGAGTCAGCTCCTTGCCCGAAGTCATCTTCAGGACCACCTTGCCCATGCCTTCAACCTCGGAATGAGCAGAATTCCCCATCCACACCTTCTCACCGTTTGATGGCTCAAAGGTTGTGAATAGCTCCCGGTTAGAGCAAATGTGCCGGGTTGCACCGGTGTCCACGAACCACTCCTTGGAATTGGATCCAACGAGGTTGACTTCGGTAACCACAGCCGCTAGGATGATGTCTTCATCCTTTTGCCCACCTTGCACCAAGTTGACTTGGGAGTCTTTCTTCTTCCGTGGTGCTCTTATATTTGTGGTCCAAAGCATTCCATAGCTCCTTAGCCGTAGCTAATTTACTATACACGTCGTACAGAGCATCGTGCAGCCCGTTCAACACGTAGTTTCGGCAAAGGAAGTCAGAATGCTTCCAAGCCTCAACCGCGTTGAAAGATTGCGCATCCACCTCACCCCCGGTTACTACCGGCGCATCCTCGGTCAAGAAACGTGCAAGACCGAGAGTAGTGAGATAGAAAAGCATCTTTTGCTGCCACCTCTTGAAGTTTAACCCATTAAATTTTTCGGGTTTCTCCACAGAGTTGCTCGGCACGATCACCATAGGAATAGCCCTTTGGTTAACCAAAGCAGATGCACCGCGTTGTGAACTATTGTTCACCGGAGCTCCGCTTTCAGAGTGATTATCGTTCAAACCGTTCAAAGCATTCTGCCCAACAACATTTTCATTTTCTTGAGAAGTCATTTTTCGTTTGTTACGTTATTCGAAAGCACAAAAAAACAAGTTCTAAGATTGTTTACCGTAGTAGAACAATCACCGAGTACGTTTTAAGATTGTTGGGTGTGTTTCGAAAAACAAAGAAAATTAATTAATAAAGATTAATTAAATAAAATGACTTAAAGAAAAACAAGAAATGAGATGAAGCAGAATAAGCCAAAGCTCGTGCTACGCACGATTTCCTTAAAACGTATTCGTTGCCTCCCGGGGTGCTAGGAGCGTTGCAACGATCGTTTCCCAGGATACGATGACTTTGAACAATAGTTTAGCACTCAAACTAAAGTTCCAACGAACGTGAACAAAAGCAGAACACCGAAGGAGTTTGTATGGAGTGCTAGAGGTGCAGTTTTAGCTATGAAAATACGTGAACGAAGTGTATGAAAGGTTGTGTTTTTGCTAAGCACCTACTAGCCTTTTATAGGGGTGGATTAAGGTTTGTTAATGGCTGTTTAAGGGTTATGATCGTCGGACATCAATGTCCTAAACGTTGGGCATTGATTCCAGTCCTTAAACAACCCAAAACGTTCATATGAACGTTGGGACATCAATGTCAGCATATAGACGTTGGGCATTTATGTGTATGGAGCAAAACTTAAAGTAGGAACATACCGGAAGAACAAAAATTAACGTTATCTTTAGAAGATAGATTTTCGGACGACATTGGTGTGTGCAGGTCGCCCGCACACGCAAGTCGCGGTTTTTGTTCTTCGGTTTCGGGATTTGATTCGCACCTCCCCTCCCCTGCGCGTGTGAGAGATCCTTTCCCTTTAGGAATCTTAACTTCTTAGGGAGGGTTTCCCTTTATAAAGGGTTCAGATTCCCTTGTGATTTTCGGTGTGGGAAATAACCCACACTAAAACCCACATTTTCCTAGTTTTCTCCATTCCAACGGGTAAACATCGAAAAACAATTTCTCATTCACCCGTTATCCGTTTTGAGTGTACCATATATCGAATTGTAGCCCTTAGCAAGGACAATCCGAAACCACTTTGACCCGACCCAAATCGGAAGTGGACCTCACTCAAATAATTGCCCCAAAATGACCATTTAATACACTTTTAATACACTTTTTCCAACAGTAATAGCCTGCTCATAATAGAAATTGAGTTAAGCTAGAAGTAAACTAAAATGGTTTATAATATCCTATAGTGTACATGTTAAGTCAAGATGTTTAGTCCTAAAAGTGAAAATGCTTGTTTCCAGAATCTAGAAATAATGTATACATATTACATATAACAGTGATAGTTCTTTTATAATGATGGTTTGAAGGTGAAGTGATCTACCAGTTTCGATCTGATTCAGATACAATATAGATATTACATATTGCAGTGGTCTAGGAACATATTTTGGTATGAATTCCAGGTGGAGGATTCGAGATGACTTTAATTTGCTTAAGTGAGGAAGAAGCAAAATTGTTGGAGGTTGGATTAGATGAAAATGAAAACAGCAATGCAGCGATGGTTGTGGCACAAAAGGATCGAAATTTCAATGAAATGATAATTAAAGATTAAAGAAGATTGAGCTTTTGAAAGAAGGTTAAGTGACACAAATATCTTATACTGTTATCTGGTTTGTTTTGGTTCTATGAATAAGAATTGATCAGTTAGTATTAAAGCTATCAAGAAATCTAATTCAATACTTATTTTGTAAAACAATTGAGCAGATACTCCATCCTGTGAAAAACACTGTTCATGCTTTGAATATACTATAGATACTACTTAATACTCTGAAGTTTATTTTTCTGCACAATTCTTGTAAAAACACCATCCTTGGATCTAAAGACAAAACCTTATAAGAAGCTAGAGAAGACAAAAAACTACCTGACTTTCCTTGATATTATTGCACTGCATTTATGAAGCCAGAAGTACTAATGTGTTGTCATGTGTGTAGACTGTAGACATACCAGCGAAAAATCCACATAATATCCCTTGGAATTATTTTAGTACATTTCTGAAGGCTAAGTAATGAAGCAACCTATACTTTTCAAGTAGCAAGGATATTTCAATGATGCTTTAAATAGCAAAAATATTTGAAAAAAAAACTTTCAGAAATCTTCTGTAAAATATTGCAAAAGTTCCTAAATGAAACTATATACTAAGTGCAACCAGTGATCTATATATAAACTGAAACATTGGCAAAAGCTTAGGAATGATGTAATCTTAGATAAAGTTAAATGATACCTGAGATGGTTTAGAGATATTTTTAAAGGAGACACACTTATGTGTTTCTTAGTTGGAACTTTAGTTTGAGTGCTAAACTGTTGTTTGAAGTCATCGTATCCTGCGAAACAATCGTTGCAACGGTCCTAGCACCCCGGGAGGAAATAAATACATTTTAAGGAAATCGTGCGTAGCACAAGCTTTGGCTTATTCTGCTTCATCTCATTTTATTAATTAATTTTATTAATTAATTTTCTTTGTTTTTTGAAACACACCCAACAAACTTAAAACGTATTCGGTGATTGTTCTACTACGGTAAACAATCTTAAACTTGTAATTTGTCACCTTGGTGAACGAACTTGTTTTTGTGTTTTCGAATAACGTAAGAAAAGGAAAATGACTTCTCAAGAAAATGAAAATGTTGTTGGGCAGAATGCTTTGAATGGTTTGAACGATAATCACTCTGAAAGTGGAGCTCCGGTGACCAATAGTTCACAACGCGGTGCATCTGCTTTGGTTAACCAAAGGGCTATCCCTATGGTGACTGTGCCGAGCAACTCTATGGAGAGACCCGAAAAATTTAATGGGTTAAACTTCAAGAGGTGGTAGCAAACGATGCTCTTCTATCTCACTACTCTCGGTCTTGTACGTTTCTTGACCAAGAACGCACCGGTTGTAACCGGGGGTGAGGTGGATGCGCAATCTTTCAATGCGGTTGAAGCATGGAAGGATTCTGACTTCCTTTGCCGAAACTACGTGTTGAACGGGCTGCATGATGCTTTGTACGACGTGTATAGCAAATTAGCTACGACTAAGGAGCTATGGAATGCTTTGGACTACAAATATAAGAGCGAGGATGCCGGTGCAAAGAAATTTGTTGTCAGTCGATTCCTTGATTTAAAAATGGTGGATTCGAAGACGGTATTGAGTCAAGTTGAAGAAATGCAAATGATATTCAACGAAATTCGAGATGAAGAAATGACAGTTAGTGAGTCTTTCCAAGTGGCGTCAATTATACATTCGTTGCCACCGGCTTGGAAGGATTTCAAGAACTACCTTAAGCATAAGCGAAAGGGAATGAACTTAGAGCAGTTGATCCTCCGTCTGCGGATTGAAGAGGATAATCGGAAGAACGATGGCAAACTCCCAATCGTTAACGGCACCAAGGCCAACGTGGTAGAGCATGCAAAAGGCTCCAAAAATAAAAATAATGGGAAGAGCAAGCGTGGTCCCAAAGGATGCATTTCTAAACCCAAATTTAATGGAAAATGCTTCAACTGCAACAAAAATGGACACAAATCCTCGGATTGCAAGGCACCAAGGAACAATAAAGACTCTCAAGTCAACATGGTGCAAGGCACCAAGGAACAACCTCGTTGGATCCAATTCCAAGGAGTGGTTTGTGGACACCGGTGCAACCCGACATATTTGCTCTAACCAGGAGCTATTCACAACCTTTGAGCCATAAAATGGTGAGAAGGTGTGGATGGGGAATTCTGCTCATTCCGAGGTTGAAGGAGTGGGCAAGGTGGTCCTGGAGATGACTTCGGGCAAGGAGCTGACTCTCAACAATGTGTTGTACATCCCGGAGATACGCAAAAACCTGATCTCGGGCTCCTTGTTGAACAAGAATGGCTTCCGCATGGTCTTTGAGTCGGACAAACTAGTTTTTTCTAAATCGGGAATGTATGTGGGGAAGGCGTATGCAGTTGATGGGCTGTTTAAGCTCAATGTAATGACTATTATTATTAATAATAATAATAAAATCTCTTCTGCTTACTTGCTCGAGTCTTCCAATGTGTGGCATGGTAGACTAGGACATGTTAATTTTAATTCTATACGTAGATTAGTTAACATGGAACACATTCCTAAATTCACAATTGATGTGAATCGCAAATGTGAAGTTTGTGTAGAGGCAAACTAACGAAAATGTCTTTCAAATCGGTGGAAAGAAAAATGGAACCACTTGAATTAATTCATAGTGACGTTTGTGATTTTAAATCAATACAAACACGTGGTGGTAATAAATATTTTATTACTTTTATCAATGATAGCACTCGCTATAGCTATGTTTATTTATTAAAAAATAAATACGAAGCAATCGATAAATTCATTCTTTATAAGAATGAAGTGGAAAACCAACTTAATCGACGGATTAAAACGGTTAGAAGTGATCGATGTGGTGAGTATGAAACACCAATTGGTGACTTTTGCGCGAGCGTGAGTATAGTACATGAACGTACCTCACCCTATTCACCTCAATCAAATGGTGTTGCCGAACGAAAGAATCACACATTGAAAGATATGATGAATGCGATGCTAGTAAGTTCGGACCTGCCACAAAATATGTGGGGCGAAGCAGTCTTGTCAAGAAATTACCTTTTAAATAAGGCTCCCCGAAAAAAGTATGACAAAACTCCATACGAGTTGTGGAAAGGTAGAAGGCATTCCTATCAATATTTAAAAGTGTGGGGGTGTCTTGCAAAAGTGCTTGTACCAACACCTAAGAAAATAAAAATAGGTCCAAAAACGGTGGATTGTATTTTTATTGGATATGCACAAAATAGTAGTGCTTATCAGTTTTTAGTGTACGATTCGAGTAATCCGGATGTACATAAAAACAAAATAATTGAATCAAGGAATGCATCATTCTTTGAAGACGTATTTCCATGCAAGTTCAACGAAGGACCAAGCACGTCAAAACGAACATTTGACGTAGCTATGGAAAATAGTAGCGAGGGGTCCGGAGGAGAAGCCGAACCCAGACGTAGCAAACGTGCTAGAGTTGAAAAATCCTTCGGACCGGATTTTCTCACCGACTTGGTAGAAATTGACTCGGATATTCTATCATGTATGGTAGAAAATGAACCGGATTTTCTAACATGTTTGGTAGAAAATGAGCCACGGACTTATACGGAAGCCGTGACATCTACTGAAGGTCCTATGTGGAAAGAAGCCATCAAAAGCGAGGTGGATTCTATCCTACAAAATCACACATGAGAATTGGTTGATCTTCCTCCGGGAAATAAACCTTTGGGATCTAAGTAGATTTTTAAACGGAAAATGAAACCTGACGGCTCCATCGATAAGTACAAGGCCAGACTTGTGATCAAGGGATACAAACAACGTGAGGGCCATGATTACTTTGACACGTATTCTCCTGTGACGAGAATAAATTTCATTAGGATGATACTAGCAATTGCCGCATTGCGAAAATCGGAAGTTCATCAAATGGATGTAAAAACCGCTTTTCTAAATGGCGATATAGACGAAGAAATCTATATGGAATGGCTCGAGGGCTTTCGTGTTCCTGGCCAAGAAAGGAAAGTGTGTAAATTAATTAAATCATTGTATGGATTGAAACAAGTCCCTAAACAGTGGCACGAAAAGTTCGACCATGCAATGTTAATTAATGGATTTAAAATAAATGAAAGTGACAAGTGCGTCTATATGAAAAGCACGGTAGACGACTATGTCATTTTGTGTTTATAAGTGGATGATACACTCATCGTGGGTAGCAATAATCTAATGATTAATTCTACCAAAAGCATGTTAAATTCTAAATTTGACATGAAGGATATGGGGCTGGCCGATTTAATCATTGAGATTAAAATAATTAGAGGACCTGACGGTCTTACGCTAAGCCAATCCTACTACGTTGATAAAATCCTTACGAATGATGGGGTTATGGGACCAGGCCCAGAGCCTAATCGGCCCAGGCCCCGAACTCGGACGAGCGAGCCCAAGCCCAGCAACCTAGAGCTCGAGTCGGCTCAACCAATCAGGGCAATCAAGGAGCGGAAGCCCAAGAGAGCCTGTCGACCAGCCCAGCGGGGAGCCTAACTTCCAGCCCAGTGGGGAGCCTGCCTTCCAGCCTAGCCAGGAGCCTGCCTAGCCAGGAGCCTGCCGACCACCAGCCCAGCTGGGAGCCTGCGGTCCAGCCCAACTGGGAGCCTGCGGTCCAGCCCATGTGGGAGCCTGCCTCCAGCTCAACGGGGAGCCTGCCTTCTAGCCTACCCGGGAGCCTGCCTCCAGCCCGGTCAGAAGCCTTCCTCCAGCCTAGCGGGAAGCCCACCGTCCAGTCCAGCAGGAGGGAGCTCAAGCGTCCAGCCTGCCAGCCAGGCTGACCTGCCAGCCACGAAGAGTAACGGCCAACAATCAATGCGCGACTTAATTATGTGTTTGATTTCGTATTTATGTTGTAATTAATTTAGTCATTATTATGTTCGGCAGTTACCATTTGCAATCGTCTGTAAAAGGCAATTCGAATTTCAAATACAGATATGCTATTTCTGGCTAACTTTCAATATTCGTACTTTCCTAATTCCTGCTTGAGTGTTCTTACGTAACTTTCCTAAAAGCCTACGAGCGTCCTATTTTGGACCAACAACGAAATTTAATAAGGATGATTATCAAGTGATGGAGTATATGGCCCGGGAACACCCGCCCCACAGACTCCTACTACTCCAGTAAAGGCCCAACAGGCCCAGAAGGCCCAACATGCCCAAATCACAGCGCCCAGAGTACCAAGCAGCCCGCAAGGCGCACCAGGGGTGCCTTCGGCCCCCTGGCCGAAGGCTCTAAACTCTCACAGAACGGGTTTTTCAAGCAAACTAAGAAACTGGCAGGAAAACGGCAGAAAACAGTAGCCCTCGGCACCTGGAGCCCTCGACACTCAGGGGTCCTCGGCACTAAGAGCCCTCGGCTAGTCCTCTGCAGCCGAGGGCACCTCCCCGACATAATATCCGCGCCACATGCGTACAGATCACCGTACCCTGTACAACGTCCCATCCAACAGCCGCATTAAATGCGGCCACATGCGGCTGCCAGCGCCAACCAATTGATGTGACCTCTCTGCCAATGGGCGCTTGACGCGTGTCCCTGTCCGGCATTTATTGCTACTATAAATAGCACCCCTTTTCCCCATTTGTAAGGACGCTGAAAACGCTCCACACTTATAACATACTTTCTCTCTCTACATTTACTTGCTCTGACTTCTCTTATGTTACTCCCCGTAATAACCCCTCGGATAAGCTACCCCCCGGGTACACTATCCATCATTTGGTGCTCTCGTTGAGAGGTCGAACAATCGAGTAAGAAACCCTCCCCCTTCGCCAAACACTAGCCCTCTACCAAAATGGTGAGAACAACACGTGCCAACTCCAAAAACGTGGAAGACAAGAACCTGGCCCTCGGCGACGTCAACGCCCCCGAAGCCTCTCACAGGGCTCCCGAGGGCGGTGTCATCGCTGGGCTGGAACAGGCGGCTGTCGACCTACGCCTTCAGATCCAACAGAATGCCCCCGATGCCCGCCTCGGCATCGAGGCCAAGAAGAAAACCGGAGCGATGACCAAGTCAGCCCTTCGGTTCTCACCATCGACGTTCATTCAGCGCTCTCCGCCTTCATCCAGACGCTCACTCAGAACCCAGGTGCCTTCGGCACCCTGGCTCCGGCACCCTGGCTCCGGCTCAACCCCAGGTTGGGGAGAACATCATACTTCCCTCTCTGCCACACCCCTTCGGAAACCCCATCCCTCGGGTTAGGAACAACGAAGGGGTAGTGGCCCAAGATACGGCCTCCCAGGAAGTTCAGTCCCGGGACCGCCACAATGACAACAGAGAAAGGCCCCGCACTTCCGCCCTCAACCGGCTCGGAGGAGGGCAAGACCGCCGAGGGGTCCAAGACCGCCTCGGAGGGAAAGCACTCCAAAGGCCCCGGGAAAGCGGAGGGTCTGTCTCGAGGGCAGACGAGGAGCGTCCCCCTCGGGACAAAGGCAAGGCACCCCTTCATGCCGATGATGCTCGCCACCAAATCAACCAGGCCCACTCGGCCCGGGTTCGTTCGCAGGGGGCGGAGACCCTCCCGAAAGATCCCCGGGACGAAATTATTGCGGCCCTCCAACGTCGGCTTGACGGAATGGAGGCCAACAAAGCTCACGCCACCACCTCCACCCCTCATTCAGACCTCAAATACGAGGCCATGATGGCCAAAATGGAGGAATTACGGAAGAAGGTAGCTGAGGGCTCCGGGGAACCCGTCATCCAGCTCCGGACCCGGACGCCATTTACCCCAAGGGTACTGGCGGCCCGGATCCCGGAAAAATACCGAGGGCAACACATACAGCCCTACAACGGGAAGACGGACCCCCAGGAACACTACAGCAAATACCAGAATAGCATGATAATGGTAGGGGCGTCAGACGAATATTTGTGTCGTTGGTTCCTCTCCACCTTAGAGGGGCCGGCATACGAATGGTTCAACCGGTTGCTCGAGGGCTGCATTGATTCGTGGTAAGAACTCGCCCAACGATTCTTGACACAATTTGCCGGGAGGCGTCGCACGAGGAAGCACTTCTCCCACCTCCTAACCATACGCCAGAAGAGGGATGAGACCCTTCGGGACTTCCTGGAGCGCTGGAGGACGGAAGCCGACAAAGTCGACGGTGCTGATGACGGGACCCTCCTGGCCCTCCTACAAACCGTCCTCCGCACCGGCAACTTTTCAAGGAGCCTGATCATTGAACCCTCCCGCGACTACATAAGGGCCCTGCAGCGGGGGGACCGATACGCTGAGGCCGAGGAGGTGGAGAAGTACCACCAGCATCCAGATCAGCAACCTCCGAGGGCTGACAACAAGAGTAACCGGGGGCCGGGGGCTCCTCCAAATCACCCCAAGGCTTCAGGACCCTCTGATGACCGCCCTCGGCAAGGCCAAGCCAAGCCCGGGGGAGGTTATAAGAGCAGCCCCAAGACTTGGGCACAGCCCATTCTCCTGGACCGCCCCCGGACACCATTGACGCACCCCGTCAGCATCATCCTTGATTTTGCTGAGGAAAGGGGCCTCGTTGAGCGCGATTCTCGCGCACCCCCGGAGGTACATGCTATCAACCCTCAGTTTCCCTACTGTCGTTTCCATCGGCATCAGGGGCACATGACCGATGACTGCCACCAGCTAAAAACGGCCATCGAGAGATTGATACAAGCGGGGCACCTGTCCCAATTTGTTCAGAGCCCTCGGCAGGAGGGACCTTCTCATCAGGGACCTCCCCGAGGGCAACACACGAAGGTGAACGCTTGGGTGAACCCGAACACCATCCCCCTCGGCAAGAAGAGGGAGATCGGAAACTTGGAGGAGGAAGAGGAGGAGTACCCCCACTACCAGGAGAAAAAACGCTACATCCTCATGATCACCGGCGGCAATACAGGGGGCGATTCCACCAGCCAGCGGAAGAAGTGGGCTCAATCGCTTTACGTGGGGGAAGTCACTCATATGCCCCCAGTAAAGCGACTGAGGGAGGAACCCATCACCTTCACCAACGCAGATCTCCCTCCTACTTCTTCTCCTCACAGGGATGCCTTGGTGATTCGGACTGAAATAAACGACACCATCATTCACCGAACTTACATTGACACGGGCAGCTCCGTCAATGTAATGTACCTCAGCACCTTCAGAGAGCTGCATCTGGAGAGGGGGTCCCTTCGGCCCATTAAGACCCCTCTTGCCGGCTTCACCGGCGATACTATTGATTCCGAGGGGGTAATAACCCTCCCGGTGATCTTCGGCGACGAGCTCCATAGAGCCCAGCTCGAAGTGGAGTTCGTCGTCGTCAACATCGACTGCGCCCACAACATCATCCTCGGCCGGCCAGCCCTCGAGGACCTCGAGGCCATCATCTCCATGAGGCACCTCTGCCTCAAGTTCCCCGCCGAGGGGGGCATTGGCTACTCCCGGGGGAATCAGAAAATCGCCCGCGCCTGCTATCTTCAAGTCACTAAGAAAGTAAGTAAGACGGAATTCCGTGTTGACACCATCACCGGAACCATCGACCAAGAAGAAAAAAGGCCGAGGGCTGAACCAGCCGAGGACGTAGAAGACTTTACACTCGATCCGGCCAAGCCGGAGAGAGTCGTGAAGATTGGAGCCCAGCTCCCTGAAGATCTGAAGACCGGTATCACCGACGCCCTCCGCGCCTACTCCACTGTCTTTGCATGGGGGCCGGAGGACATGCCGGGAATCAGCCGAAGGGTCATCACCCACCGCCTCTCGGTGGACCCCTCGGCAAAAGCAGTACAATAACGAAGAAGACCCCTCTCCGCTGAAAGGAGGGAATTTGTGAAGAAGGAGGTCGCCATGCTCCTCTCTATTAAGCACATCAAGGAGGTGAAATATCCCTCATGGCTGGCAAACGTAGTCCTCGCACAGAAGCCTCCTACCTTCCGCATGTGCGTGGACTACACAGACCTCAACAAGGCGTGCCCAATGGACCCTTTTCCTTTACCCAATATCGATCAACTTGTAGATGAAACCGCGGGGTGTGAAATTATGTCATTCCTCGACGCATTCCGCGGGTATCATCAGATCTTCATGCATGAGGAAGACGCCGAAAAGACAGCCTTCATGACTCCCGAGGGCATCTTCTGCTACCTAGTAATGGCCTTCGGCCTAAAGAACTCAGGGGCCACTTACACCCGGATGGTGGCCCGAGTCTTTCAAGCCGTCCTAGGGCGCACCATGGAGGCCTATGTTGACGACATGATCGTCAAGAGCAAACAATCTTCCAGCCATGCCGACGACCTCCGGGAAATCTTCGCCATCATGCAAAAATTCAACCTTCGGCTAAACCCGAAGAAGTGCACCTTCGGCGTCCAAGGGGGCAAATTCTTAGGCTACATGGTGAGCCGAAGGGGTATTGAGGCCAATCCCGAGAAGATCCAGGCCATCATCAACATGGAGCCCCCACGCAACGTGAAGGAAGTTCAACGGTTGACGGGCCGCCTGGCAGCCCTCAACCGCTTTCTATCTAAATCAGCGGAGAAGTCACTACCCTTCTTCCAGACCATGAGGAAGACGGCTGGCTTTCAATGGACTCCAGAATGCCAGGGGGCTTTCGACGAGCTCAAACGATATCTATCTTCACCCCCTGTGCTATCCAAACCAAAGGTAGGGGAGACCCTCTATCTCTACCTTGGGGTCAGCCCGGCAGCCATCAGCTCCGTGCTCATCCGGGAGGAAGACGGCATCCAACATACCATCTTCTATGTAAGCAAGACCCTAAGGGAGGCCGAGCTCAGGTACTCTCCTGTGGAGAAAACGGTGTTAGCCATCGTTTGGACCGTCAAGAAGTTGGGCCACTACTTTCAGGCTCACCCGGTTCAGGTCCTCACTCATCAACCCCTCGGCGCCCTCATGAGGAGCCCCACCAGCTCCTCCCACATGGTGAAATGGGCTATCTTCTTGAGCCAGTACAACATTGACATCCGCCCGAGGCCTGCCATCAAGGGCCAAGCCCTGGCGGACTTTGTGACGGAGTGTACCGCAAGGGCAGCCACGGACGGGGAGCCCTCGGCTACCTCGGACGACTGGTGGACCCTCTACACCGACGGCTCCTCCGCGACCAAAGCATGCGGGGGAGGGGTGGTCCTCATTACTCCCGAGGGCTTCAGAGCCTACTATGCAATCCGCTTCTCTTTCAAAGTCTCCAACAACGAGGCCGAGAATGAGGCCCTCCTATGTGGCCTTCGGCTGGCTGCCAACATGAAGGCTCGACAGATCCACATCAAATGCGACTCCAAGTTGGTCGTTGGCCAAATCTCCGAGGAATATGAGGCCAAGGAGGGAAGAATGAAACAGTACAAAGAGGCGGCCAATGAGTTGCTTAAGGTATTTGAGGCACACTCTCTCACTCAAATACCGAGGGCTCAGAACTCCGAGGCCGACATACTATCTAAGCTCTCGGCCGACTCCCCCGAGCACATCTCCAAGATTGCCAAAATTGAGGAACTCAGTCTCTCAAGTATCCATGCAAGCCCCGTTATGAACATACAACAACGCCAAGAGGACTGGATCTCGGATATCATCACCTTCATCTCCACAGGGCAGCTACCAGAGAACGAGACCCACGCTAAACTAGCAAAACTGAGGGCTCCTAGCTATACCATCGAAGACGGAAGGCTCTACAAACGGTCCTACAATGGCACGCTACTTCGGTGCCTTCATCAAGATGAAGCCGAGGTCGCAATGGAGGAAGTGCACAGTGGCACTTGCTCAGCTCACCAGGGACCCTTCTCCATGTCCCGAAGGCTCATTCTCCAGGGCTACTTCTGGCCAACCATGGCCAGAGATTGTGCTGACCTTGCCCGAAGGTGCACCGCATGCCAACATTTCCAGAAAGCCCCTGGCAGGCCAGCGGTCAACTATGCCCCCATCAGCACATCCATCCCCTTTTCTCGGTGGGGGGTAGACCTTGTGGGCCCTCTGCCGAGGGGTACCTCCAACAACAGGTACATCATTGTGGCCATAGACTACTTTACCAAGTGGGTGGAGGCTGAGCCCCTCGCCAGCATCACAGAGGCGAAGTGCCGTCACTTCGTCCTCAAGAACATCCTCACAAGGTTTGGCGTCCCCCAGCAGATCATCTCCGACAATGGAACACAATTTGAGGCAGCCCCCTTCTGTGCCCTTCAGGAGGCATGGGGCATCAAACACACCTTCTCCTCCGTTGCCTACCCTCAAGGCAACGGGCAAGTAGAGAACGCCAACCGGACCTTGCTTGAGGGCCTCAAAAAGAAGCTGGAGGCCGAGGGCGGTGGCTGGGTGGAAGAACTCCACAACATCCTTTGGGCCTACCGCACCACCCCTCGACGAGCAACAGGTGAAACACCCTTCTCCCTCTGCTACGGTTTTGAAGCCAAAGCTCCTACGAAAGTCACCCTTCCCACCCGGAGGGTGATCCAATGTGACCCCGAGGTCAACGACAGCAACATGGCCCTCGACCTTCACCTCCTTTCAGAACGCCGGGAGCAAGCCTTCATCCGGGCAGAAAACTACCGAAGGCAAGTCAAAGGCTACATCGACGCCAAGGTTCGCACCCGAGAATTCCAAGTGGGGGACTATGTCCTCCGGAGGAGGGAAGCCAGCCAACCGACCGAGGGAGGCAAAATGGCACCAAAGTTCGAAGGTCCCTATATCATAGCAGCCATCATCAAACTTGGGACTTACAAGCTCAAACGCCCCAACGGAAAAGAGGTCCCTAGGCACTGGAATGTACACCACTTAGTTAAATTTTATCAATAATGTAAGAGCAGCCAAGCCCTCACAACCAGTGAATGTACTATCCTATGGCCCAAGGCCCCCAATTTTGAGGAATGAAGACACATTCAAGACACCAAAAACAAACCGCAAAACACTTATGAGCGGGCAAGCCCTCATACCAACAACAGGCCCCAGGCCTCACCCCGAGAAGAACCCCCTCCGGCACCAAGTGCCGAGGGCGGACACCATCAACACCTTCAACAACAGTGAAAACACCAAGTGTTTCAAACAAGACCCCTCGGCACCCAGTACCGAAGGTGGGAACTCCCATCACCGGTAACAGGAAACACCAAATGTCCTACAGAAGACCCCTCGGTACCAAGTACCGGGGGTACACATCTCCACCGACAACATCACAAAGGAGAACACCAAATGTTCCTACAGAAGACCCCTCGGTACCAAGTACCGGGGGTACACATCTCACCCATCAACGTCAAATAGAGGAAGAACACTAAATGTTCCTACAGAAGACCCCTCGGTACCAAGTACCGGGGGCTACATATCGAAACTAACACCAAGTGTTGTTTCTAAAAGCCGTACCCCACGAGGACGCATATACCGAAGGCGCCACCATCGGTGCCGGCGGTACGTAGTGCCCCCGGCCATTTGCAACTAATGTGCAAATGAAAACCCTTCCTTGAAACGCTTTCCGCGTCATTACCCCCAGGGTATGACAGACATGAGAAATGCCCAGGATTCGACTTTCAAAAACGGAACGCTTTCCGCGTCATCACCCCAAGGGTATGACAGGCACGAGAAATGCCCAGGATTCGACTTCCAAACCGAAACGCTCCCCGCGCCACCATCCCAAGGGTGTGGCAGGCCACGGACTATGTCTAGCGCCGAGGGGACGACTTTCAAAAATGAGGCGCTTTCCGCGCCATCCCCCAAGGGGAGGCAGGTTACAGACCATCATATCTTGTACCCAGGAAACGACCCTCGATCCCCTCTGAACTCGGAAGGTTAACCCGAGGGAGGAGAGCCATTGGTGTATTCTGATGGTCTCCTAATAGGCCCAGCCTTACCAAGAACCCAAGTTTCTTGATGCCTTCCCTTCACCACCAACCAAAAAAAAAGAGGGGGTGAAGGGGAGTAGACTCAGCGAGAAATCAAAGAGTACACTCCAACAGATCACAACATGCCGAGGGCTCCCCACGGGAACACCTCCGGTAATTGAAGGCTCCTATTTCCCGAAGGATACTACTCAAACAAATATCGTCAAGAAATGACTAAGTCCACTGCTTGGTCACCTCCGGTCACACAAACACCGAAGGCTTCAACAATACGAAGGGACTGGACTATCCAAAGTCCACTAAACGGTACCTCAAACAAATACCGAGGGCATCTGTTATGCACTAATACCGAGGGCCCTTACCCCATGACAAGGGACACAACTGGCTAAGTCAAACTCTACAACTTTTCAAGTAAATGTCGAGGGCACATACTCCTCATCGGCTTTCTTTACAACAACAGGATTCCACACTTTTCCTAAGTCCACGCTTTTGGAAAATGACAACAACCGAAGGCATCTATTACAAATCATCAAAGGCCAACCGAGGGGGCTTATTCCAAAATATTTGCCCCTCGGACAGACTCCTCACTGACCGAAGGTTCAACATCTACAGCACACTTTGAGATTTTTCTAAGTCCCACATATTTGGCCCTCGGTCAAATACTCATACAACACAAGGGCCTCACGATCACCCGAAGGGTCCTATTCATATACCCGGAGGGATCTACATCCGGAAGCTCAACATCAATTTACGCTCAGAAAATATTCTAAGTCCTAAATGAGTAGCCCCCGGGCATCTCGCAAAAGTGACGCAGAGTCAAAGGGCGCCCAACTACCGAAGGCTATGGCTGTATTCAAACCCTTAGAAATATTTCTAAGTCCTGAACATTGAGACCCCGGTGAAACGTTAAAGCGACTAAAGATTACTAGTAGCCGAGGGCCACAAGAAGCACCGCACTTGGAAGAAAATATTCTAAGTCCTAAAACATACATTCAAAGGAGCAAGGGCATACATCCAAAACAAGACGAGGGCATATATTCGACAATGAACAAATCAAAAGAAAGCATGTTATATATCAAAGGCCCGAGGGCATATGTACTCATTCATTCAAAAGAAGGAAGTTTAAATGTACTTTACAAAAGGGGCCGAGGCCAACAATTACAACACAATATGGTTACGATACAGGGGGAATACATTTCAAGAAGGGGGGACTGTGGATATTGCCTCGCTCTCGGTTTCATCCTCTTCACCCCCGAGGCCGCACTCCCGGAGGGTCTCCGAATCTTCAAGAACTGGCCTCTCTTCCCCCTCGGGGAGCGGGATCCTGATGTCTGGCTGGCGAGGGGGGAGGCCATAAGCCTCTGGATGGAACTCCTCCGGTGCCACCTGAAAGTGCTTCGCAAGCTTCCGGTAGATAAGGCGTTGGGTGAAGAACTCCCCGCCTTGGTAGTACGAGTCGCCCCTCTCAGCAAGCCACATCTTTCCGGGGCCTCCGACCCATTCGTCCACCGAAGCCCCCACCACCGAAGCAAGCCACTCCTTCCGGTCTTCAGCCTTCCATCCCTCGGCTGTGAAGCTGGCCACCGCATCCTCTCGGGCCTTGGAGACGGCCTCTTCTCGAGCCGCGCGGGCTTCATCAGCAGCAATGCGGGCGGCCTCGGCAGCGGCCTCCCCGGCCCTGGCCAGTCCCTCGTTAACCCCTTCAGCCCTTGCAGCCTGCACCCTCTGCTCCAAGCCGTCGGTGGCCAGGCGGAGAGAGTCCTCAGCTTCGGCAAGCTTCTTCCTGAGGAGGGCGGCCTCCCCCTCGGCTGCACCCTTGGCCTCCCTCATCTGCTCCACCCTCCGGAGGTGCTCGCAGAGGCCCATAAAGCTCTGCAATTCACGAAGGCGAAGAATAAGGCACGACGAACATGTTACAAAAGGAAAACACAACAACAAACAAAGAAGGGGGGTGACTTACGGAGGCAGCATTCAGGAGGACCTTCGCCTCGAGGGATCCCTCGTCCAACCGGGCAAGGGCTAGTCGGTCAGCCGACGGCAGCATCTGGCTCATCAGTGCCGAAGGGTTCAGGCTGCCCTCCAACACGGAGGCTCCCTTCGGTACTAATGCCTCCAACTTCTCCCGCCCGAAGAACTCCTGGTTGATTTGTTCCTGGGGGGTGGAGGCAGAGGCGTGCCCTTCATCAACGATCACCACCACATCGGTGATCGGCTGTTTGGCAGGGGCGTTAGTCTTCGGCTTCTTGGCCGGGGGCTCGGTCCCTTTGCCGGCATTCTTCTTTTTCACGGGCCCGGCACCCTTGGACCCTCCGGCGCCAGCAGCGGCGACAGCAGGTTGAGAGGGCCCCTCCCTGGCAGAAGTGCCCGCCGGGGCCTTCTTCTTCCCTTTCGCGTTCTTCAGAGCGAAGAGAGAACCGACGTCCATATTATTACCTGCAAGCAACAAAAAAAAACACAAGAGGGTTAGACCGAAGGTTACCAATTACTACGTCATAAAAGATAGGAAATAAGGAAGAACTATCAACACATCAGTGAACCATTCGGTGATCACCTCCAGCTCCTTCGAAGACTCGATCGAGGGGAGGATATCTTTCATCCGAAGAGCCCCTCGGCCTGAACTGCCGGAAGCCCAGGCTAAGCAATTCCTCGGGGAGGGTGACGTCTCTAATCTTGACGTGCTTGTCAGACCCCTCCGGCTTTTTGGCAAGCACTTTGCCATTCTTCTGCAGAGCTGCGCTCCCCACCTTCGGATGGCGCCGGAAGCTATTGCGGAGCTGGGCCGGGAAGGGGTTCTCCTCGAGACGAATGTAGCAGAACCTATCCTTCCACCCCTTGTGGGACGAGGGCACGTCATCGAAAAGCCTGAACTCCGGTACCTGCTGAAGGTTGGCAAAGCCCTCAGCATTTGAATGCCCCCCGGCAGAGGTTGAAGGACATGAAGAATTGGTCAAGTGTGGGCTCAACCCCCCGGCTCTGGCACAAGGAGAGGAAGCCGGCCACATAAGAGTGGCTGTTGGGCGTTAGCTGGCAGGGGGCCAACCCCACAAACCTCAGATACTCCAACAGAAAAGGATGAAGCGGAAACCGAAGCCCCATCTCCACCGAGAGAGTGTGAACAGCGAAACACCCTTCGGGCGCATACCGCAACAAATCATCTGCCCTGGGCTCCACCACGCGCGCCGAAGGACCAACCAGCATCTGAGTGGCCTGGTATTCTGCTGGGGACGCCCTCGTCTTCAGCTCTAGAGCGGCAGTGTTCAGAAATGAATGGCCCTCGGGTATGCCCACCGGTCGCCCGGCGTCAACGGCCGCTTGCTTCTTCCTCGGGGCCGCCTTCATCTTCTTTTTCTTCCCGGGAGCCACACTAATGGGCGTCGGGTCCAATGGCCGGGAGGAGCTGGCTTCCCCGGCACCACGGGGGAGAGGAATGGCGATCGTTACCTTCATCCTCTCCCTCTCCTCTTCTTGCTCGGCAGTTTGCATGGCGAGGGCGAGCTCTTCATCCTCGTTTTCTTGCTCGAAGCCCTCGGCTTCGACTTCGGCCTGGAGGTCCTTCTCCACTTCCATGGCCACTGCGGCATCACCACCCGCCGAGGACTCCACGCTCGAGGACTCCACATCTGAGCATGTCTCCATCTCGACCGAAGGCTCCCCCGAGATATCCTGGGAGTCGCTCTGTGATGACATCTACTCACTAGTTCGAAGGCTCGGGAGAACTAAGGTTTCCTAGAAAATTCTATCTCCTAGCCTAAGGGCACAAGGCACAGCTAACTAGAAGGAGAAGAGCAGGGGGGAACTGACCTTGAGAACTGAGGATTCAACCGAGGGCAAGTTTCTCTCTCTAGAAAAATTTTGCCAGAGCTTCGCTACACTGAGATCGCACAACGGAGAGTGGCCTGGCCTTGGGGTATTTATAGGCGCTGGGATCCGGGCTTGGGCCTGGAAACCGGGCCTCCGGTTGGATCGCCATCATTACAGACCGCGGTATCGCCCAATTGGTGACGCCGCCCACGGACAGCCAACCATCACGCGCCACGTGTACCCCCCAACGGCTATATCCTGACGTTACGTATTCCAACGGCTATATTTCCAACGGCTATATTCTGGGAGCCCCCGAATTTTCTTACTTCACTCCACTTCATCAAGGAGAGCCTCTGGGTACACTTACCCAGAGACGCCCCCGGGTTGTGCCCCACACAATACATAACAGTCGCCTTCGGGATCACTCCTTTAGAAGCCCAAGGCTTCACATCAGGCCACCCCTCGGGGATTCCCCCTCAGCACTGTAAGGGCCGGTTAGCCCCCGGGGAGTATACCTCATTGACGGATAGCCTACAGCACACAGGTAATGGGAGCCCTCGGGTATCTTCATCACCAACTAATCAACAAACAGGGGACCCCCCGGTAACAACTTGACTGCTACCCACATTCATTACGCCCCCGATCCCCAGATTGAGGGACTCCCCTTCGGCGCTCCCAGGACATCAACAACAAAGCCTCCGGCTAATCAACACATGAGCCCTCAGAACAAGGGGAGCCTTCGGCATTACCATTTCTCTCCATTTTTAAACCAAGGTTTCACATTTTCGATTCATCGTTGGGGGAATTCGGTGCACTCTTTTTCCCTCATTAGGATTTTTTCCCACAGGGTTTTTCCTAATGAGGTTTTTAACGAGGCATCCCCCCAAAATGAAACGAAAAGCGTCAGCCTTCGGCCCATAACAGCAACGCAACTACTTTACTCCTTTTCACCACTTTACAAGTGCCTCAAGGAGTGGGGGACTGGAGGACCCCCTCGGGAAAATCATTAAATTACAAAATTGGTGAAAAATTCCAACAAACGGCAAAGCAAGCCCTCAAGTCCTGACATGTGGGTAACTGAGGGACTGCCTTCGGCAGGGACATGCAAGCAACAGACCAACCTCAGAAATTACAACGGAACAACGGCAGGGGACAAACACAAATTACTCCTTTTCCCTCAAGTACCTTTCGGCAAAAGGAGTGAGGGACTCCTGATGGAGTATATGGCCCGGGAACACCCGACCCACAGACTCCTACTACTCCAGTAAAGGCCCAACAGGCCCAGAAGGCCCAACAGGCCCAAATCACAGCGCCCAGAGTACCAAGCAGCCCGCAAAGCGCACCAGGGGTGCCTTCGCCCCCCTGGCCGAAGGCTCTAAACTCTCACAGAACGGGTTTTTCAAGCAAACTAAGAAACTGGGAGGAAAACGGCAGAAAATAGTAGCCCTCGGCACCTGGAGCCCTCGGCACTCAGGGGTCCTCGGCACTAAGAGCCCTCGGCTAGTCCTCTGCAGCCGAGGGCACCTCCCCGACATAATATCTGCGCCACATGCGTACAGATCACCGTACCCTGTACAACGTCCCATCCAACAACCGCATTAAATGCGGCCACATGCGGCTGCCAGCGCCAACCAATTGATGTGACCTCTCTGCCAATGGGCGCTTGACGCGTGTCCCTGTCCGGCATTTATTGCTACTATAAATATCACCCCTTTTCCCCATTTGTAAGGACGCTGAAAACGCTCCACACTTATAACATACTTTCTCTCTCTACATTTACTTGCTCTGACTTCTCTTTTGTTACTCCCCGTAATAACCCCTCAGATAAGCTACCCCCCCGGGTACACTATCCATCATCAAGAGGCAAGGACTCCATTAGATAAAAACGTAAAACTTACCAAAAATCGTGGAGAGTGAATTTCTCAAGTAGAATACGATAGGATTATTGGAAGCTTGATGTATCTAATGACTTGTACCAAGGCTGATATTGCCTTTGTGGTTAGCAAGCTGAGTAGATATACTAGTAACCCCGATGATGAACACTGTAAGGCAATAGTAAAGGTTTTGAGGTATTTACGTAAAACCCAAAACCTTGGACTGCACTATGGAATATATCCAACTGTATTTGAAGGGTATAGCGACACTAGTTGGATATCCGACATAAAGGACTCTAAGTCCACAAGTTGATATGTTTTCACTTTGGGAGGTGCAGCCGTGTCATGGAAATCTTCAAAACAAACGTTAATAGCTAGAACCACGATGGAGTCTGAGCTAATAGCCTTGGATAAGTGCACTGAAGAGGCTGAATGGCTACGCCATTTTCTCGAGGATATTCCAAGTTGGGAAAAGCATGTCCCTCCATTATGCATACATTGCGATTGTCAAGCGGCAATTGGAAGGGTACATAGTAATATGTACACTGGTAAGTCTAGACACGTTCATCGTAGACATAACACCATTAAACAACTTCTCACAATGGGTGTTATCACTATTGACTACGTGAAGTCAAAGGATAACATAGCGGATCCGCTGATCAAGGCATTGGATAGAGAATTTTTGGAGAAGTTGTCACGGGGAATGGGGCTAAAGCCCGTAAATTGAAAAGTTCTATTATGGATACCCAACCTAGTTAGTCCTAGGTTCAAAAGGGACAACTAAATTATAG
Organism: Cuscuta europaea; assembly: GCA_945859875.1. Lineage (NCBI taxonomy): Eukaryota > Viridiplantae > Streptophyta > Magnoliopsida > Solanales > Convolvulaceae > Cuscuta > Cuscuta europaea. The sequence continues at coordinate 7,265,343 of CAMAPE010000015.1, read as the reverse complement.
AGCGAAGGATGGTCACTGTGGGGGTCCCGGACTCCTACCCACTCCTCGTTGAAACAATGACTCCCGCACGAGGTTAGCAAAAACGTTTGCTTTAATGATTCTAAAATGTTGATCTACCCGATAACATTGGAAGAGTATGCGGGATACTCGTGAAAGAATCACTTATGTGAGAGAGAAGAAGGTCGCTTCAAAGGAGAACTGTAGAACCAGGACGGTGACCCATGGCCAAAACGGACACACCCATGAGAATGGAACAAAGTTGGAAGGTTCATGTGTAAAGACCAGTCAATGTTTACACGACGGAAGTATAGTTCAAGGACATCAAGTCTACTAGACAGCCAGTAAATAAACGTGTCTTTAGAGCGGAAGGTTCAAAGGATTAAACCTATCTCTCCGTGTGAAGGGATCATCCGGTGAACACAACGTGTCCTCCTATCTTCGTGTCTTTTTTTAAAGTCGAAAATCAATTTTTATTCATGTTGGGGATTGTTGGAAAAAGTGTGTTAAAATTGCATTAAATGATTCATTTTAGGTGCGAATCAAATCCCGAAACCGAAGAACAAAAAGCGCGACTTGCGCGTGCAGGCGACCTGCACACACGAATGCCATCTGAAAATCTATCTTCTTAAAGGTAACGTTAATTTTTGTTCTTCCGGTGCGTTCCTATTTTATTTTTGTTGTCACTGGGAATGGGACCCGTACACATATTTTCAGAGCTAAAATCACCTCTACCATTCCATACAAACTCTTCCGTGTTCTGACATTTGTTCACGTTCGTTGGAACTTTAGTTTGTGTGTTAAACTGTTGTTCGAAGTCATCGTATCCTGGGAAACGATCATTGCAACGCTCCTAGCACCCCGAGAGGCAACAAATACGTTTTAAGGAAATTGTGCGTAGCACGAGCTTTGGCTTATTCTGCTTCATCTCATTTCTTGTTTTTCTTTTTCCTTCAAGTCATTTTATTAATTAGTTTTATTAATTAATTTTCTTTATTTTTCGAAACACACCCAACACTTAGTCCCTGTATTTTTTTTTCATTCCCGTAGTCTGCACTATTTTTTTTAGTCCATCTATAATTCCAAAACTACTCTACTTACAAAAAAATTACTTTCAGTTGCATAAATCTACTGGAAATATTTAAATTTGTCCTTTTATAAATATTTTGAGGCTAATATGAGAGTTAAAACAATGTAAAACTACATATTCACATTTTTAAAATATATGTTAAAAACCTTCTAACGATTAAAATTTAATACTTTCCGAATGACATGACAAAGAATTAGAGGACATGTATTATTCAGGGATATTTGGAAGTAAATCAGAGGTTATTATCATCGGTGATGGAATAAAAAAATCAACCTAAATTGCCGGGACGAAAAGCAAAAAAATAATTTTAGTATGGTGATTAATTCGTATAATACACATTATTATGCTGAGGCTAACCGCATTGCATGGAGTCAAAAAGCTAATTGGAAGCTATTGACTCCCATGAGTTCTGCGAGTTTTTTTCGAATTAATGCTAATTAATTAATTAATTACGAAAATAATGTTGGGTTAAAAGTATTTACGGATCTACTGCTGGGTTTAACCGTGGTAGGGGTAAGTCGCCCAACCGTTGGGCGACTTACCTCTTAAACATAAGTCGGGTTCGGGCAGAATGCAACATTTCCCCCAAATCCCCCAAACTCCCAAACCCTCTGCAGCTCCCCCGACTCCGGCGAAGTGCGGTGACCCACCTCCCCCTGACTCCGGCGAAGGTTAATCTCCGGCGAGCGACAACAAGACCTCCATATCTTGTCAATACTACTTTCCTTTCATCTTCTTCAACACTCTAGGTAAACAAATATCTCCAATTTATTTCATTTTTCATTTTAGGGTTTAGAATATAGAAAATTGGAATTTGTGAATTAGGAATTCATTTGTGAATTGATTTGTTGTGTAATGTGAATATGTATGAAGTGTTGTATGGTGATGTTGAATTCATTGTTATATATATTTTTTTTGAACTTTGTTATGTAATGTAGATTTGGAAGTATGAATTGAAGTTTGTTAAATATTTGAACTTTATTAATGCTAAAAAATTGAAGGTGAGATAACAAAGAAATCTTCATTTAAATCCACGCGTATAAACGAATTAAGAGTGGAAATGATAATTTGAACTTTATTAATGCTAAAAAAATTAAGGTGCGATGAATTCTTTGAGTGCTGAGTCCTGGTCGATGGATGCAACAAGGCGAATTAAGAGGTGTGACTGTGGACTCCAAGCACCAGTGTGGACTGCTACAACAGACAAAAATAGGGGGAAAAGATTTTATGGGTGTGGTCATTTCTTGAGTGGTCAAAAGTGAAATTTCTTTGAATGGGTTGAGGATGAACAATGTGGCACTTGCCTGAGACGAATAGAGACCTTGCTTCAGAAGATTACCAGTGTTGAAGAGAATTTCCGAATGAAAGAATTAGAGATGCAAGCTGAAATCAGGTGTTGTGTTCGTGGAATTGGTCTTTTGAAACTCCAAAATATGGAAGAGGAACTCAAGATGTCAAAGAACGGCAATGGGACTTTCTCCTGGAATGTAGTGTGGTTCGGGTTGTTTGTTATCGTCTTGCTGGGAAGTAGGATATATTAGCAGATGTTGTAATGTTGTAATGAAGTGTTTGTTCGGGTTGGCTTTGCATCTTACGATGAGTATATTACTAATTAGTAAAGTAAGTCATTTTATTTATTGAATACTTGTATGTATTTCAATGTAATTGTAATTGTGTTTCATATTTTAGACACGAGCTTTGCAGCGTATACATCAGCGGGCTACTGCCACAATGAGTGATACTCATGATGTGGACATGTATGCACAGACTCTGACATGCATTGCCTCCTTGTGTTCAGATGTGTTGGGGCGAGTCGATTACGGCCATCTTATATACATGCCCCCATCTCAGGAGATGGCATCGACGTCTAATGCAGCGGCGGCTTCATCATTCCAGACGCAGCATGAGAGAGTGGTTCTTCGACCACGGTGCAGGCGTAGACATCAGCAGCAACATCTCCATGACCAAGATGATCAAGATGACCATGAGAACTTGTAGTTTGCCTTTTGTATTGCAGTTTTTATTGTACAGTAGATGTTGTAGGAACAATTTACAACATTTTACGTATGTTCTCTTCTAAACTCTTGTGTGTTGTCTTGATGTGTTCGAGTATGAATATTAGATGGCAGTAGTTGTTGGTCACAATTATTGTTCTCACGAGCTTAAATAAGACGGAATTTCCAAAATAAAAGCAAAAACCTCAACTAAATGGTTACAATAGATTATTTAAATATTATTATTAGATTATTATATTATTTAAGTCGGAAAAACTCCTATTATTTAAATAACTCCTATTATTTAAATATTCAAAAACCAATTTGAAAAAACTCCTATTATTTAAATATTCTTATTAGATTATTATATTATTATATTATAAAAATCTAAAGGGAAAGTCGCCCAACCGTTAGGCGACTTTCCCTGACCATGGTTAAAAGCAGCAGTAGATTGGTAAATATTTCTTTCCCAGCATTATTTACATAATTAATTAATTAATTAACATTAATTAGAAAAATTACTCGAGTTCTGCAACCCAAGAACAAATCCGTATATGAAGGTCTCGTAATGAGATAGATAAGACCTTGGGTGCTAGTATTCACTCTTTGTTCACTCAAAAAGTAAATGAAAAAAATGGGCTATATGTGACGCACGCAGGATAAATGACCAACATGGGACCCATGTGAGATTAATATACATAATATATTTTTCTTTAAAGTGTTACCGGAGTATATTTTTTTTTATTTATACTCTAATTTGTATAAAAAATATATCAAAGTTTATATTTTTTTATAATCTTTCATATGACACCAATATTGAATATGTAAAATTAAAAAAAAATAAAAGTTTCATATGCTGGAGATTTATAGATCTAACATTTTTCTCAATTCAATTCAAATGTTAAAATTAAGACTTCATTGTTCAAATATGTTTTTATCTCTCAATTATAATTTTTCAAAAATAAATCTCATTGTTAATTAATTCGTATAATACGTATTATTATGCTGAGAAACACCTCCATACTCCTCTTCATTTACTGTCTCCGTTTCTTTTTCACTCTATCTCTCTTCTTAAAAATAATAATTAAACGTAATATTTTCTTTTTCTCTACCTCATTATTTCCCCACTTCTCTCTTATCTCTTGGGAGGAGCAAAATCCCCTTAGTCCTTACTTACTCCCCAGACTTCACCACGTAATCCGTATTTCTCCATTTTATAATCTGCCATTTATTGAAAACAGAAGAACGCGCGAAAGGCCAATCGCGTTTGTAGGGTTCTTCAAATGGGAATCCACAATATCTGGACTCTTGTTGTCCCTCCAAGGTTTCAATTTTTTGTTTTTTGGAATTACCAAAAATACAGGAGAAGATACGGATTCCTCCTGCCCCCAATTCGAATTCTTTCCCACTCCCACATTTCCGAAACAATCTGATTATATTTTCCCGGATTTTTTTTGATTTTTTTCTTGCAATGTGACTTGTGCTTAAGGGGATTCGATCCCAGATTTCTGCATTTGAGGATCTGGGTTATGCTCTTCTTCGTGGTCGGGATCGTGGTATTGAGGTATGCATGCACATTACAATTCCAAATCTTATTTACCTGTTTTTTTCCCTTCAAAATTAAGGATTTTTACATATTGTAACTTGACATCCTTTTTGGGTTGAAGGTTTTTGATGGAAAGAAATTCCAATGAATGAGGGACACATGCCGAAGGCAATCGGGTTGGGGAAGATTAGGTTAGGTCTCAGGACGGGGATTATGGGCTGCATTTGCTCTAAGGGAGCTTTAATTAAGAAACTAACGAAGAAGCACACTAAAGGGAAGGATAAAGAAGCAAAGAAAAGGTCACCATTTCGGGATACTTATAAACATAATGATGTATCAGTGGAGCTTGAGAACGGTACTCATGAGGCAACTCTACTACTTATTTCTGCCGAAACTGCTGCGGGGTCCACACCATCAGACAAGGGAGACAAGAAGCGTGTGGTGCAGAAGATTAAAAAGCTTCACACAATGGATGGGGTTGGGGGTGGGGTGCAACCTCAGATAAGCAGAGTGTTCAGTGTGAGGGATGGAATTGACGGAGCACAAATTGTTGCGGGGTGGCCATCTTGGCTTACTGCAGTGGCTGGGGAAGCTATCAAAGGATGGGTTCCTCGAAAGGCAGATTCATTTGAGAAGTTAGATAAGGTCTGCTCGAGTTCGAAACATCACTTTTCTATCAATTGTGTAATTTTTTAGGCTCTGTTTGCTAGCTAGTGGCTTATTCTGCTTTTCGTGCTGATAAATAGTTATTCACGTCCTGAAATGGATGTTACACAAAGCTTTTCCTTTCAGGAAAGATCTGCTATTTCAGCCAAACAAGTTTTACCAAATATTTTATTATCACTTTCCTATCAAACTTGTGCTCTTAGGCTCTGTTTGGTAGCCATTTTTCGGTGAAGAATAAGCTGGATTATGAGCATAAGTAATTATTGACTTGTTTACTTAGCTAAAATGGATGTTGCCAAACACTTTTCCTTCCAGACAGTTCAGCAGATTCCATCTCAACCAAATAATCCTTGAACATTTTTCTTTTCATAACATTTTCGGAATATTAGGTAAGGATTATTCAGCTGAACTGCCTTAATCTGCTGAATTTTCTGAAAAGAAAAATGTCTGGTAAAATTGATTTTGGCCTAATTAGTATGTTATGAAGTATCCGTTCTTGCTTTCCGTGCTTATACTGCAATAACCATGAAAATATAAAGTAGTCAATTAAATTATAATGCTTCCAAACAAAACTTTTTTTGCTTTTGATAATTTTCTTGGTCTTTTTTCCATGAAATGATGCAGATCGGTGAAGGGACATATAGTAGTGTGTACAGAGCTCTTGACCTTGAAACCGGACATATAGTTGCCTTAAAGAAAGTGCGGTTTGTAAACATGGATCCAGAGAGTGTGCGGTTTATGGCAAGGGAAATTCTCATTCTCCGTAGGCTTGATCACCCAAATGTTATGAAGCTGGAAGGTCTTGTGACGTCTAGGGTTTCATGCCAGATATATCTTGTGTTTGAATATATGGAGCATGACCTTGGTGGTCTTAGAGCATCACCCGATATAAAATTTGATGAATCACAGGTGCATACTGTTATATAATCTCGAGTTACCCCAAAACCCTAAGGGCTTGTATGATTGGGGGATTTCTGAAGGGATGGTATATCTTTGTTTACTAATTTATCTTGACTTGTTACTTGTTAGATTGAAAAATTCTCTTTAACTCCATTTTTAGTTAAACCATGCATTTTTTATATAATAGTTTATCCTGACTCTCATTCTAACTATCTAATCTAATGCAAGAATAAATTAATGTACATCACTCCTCTATACTTCCAATCCCCCAACAAAATAAGGACCAAGGGTCTATTTGGAACCAGAAAGATACAAGGGAAAGAAGGTTGTAGGAAAACAGAGAAGCAAATTGCTAGGAGGCCAAATGTGGCAGTGTGAAAGATAGACTAACAATTTTTTCTTCAAAATATTATTTATATCTTTGTTTGTTTCTACTCCCTCCGTCCCTTAAAACTTTGACATCTTTCCTTTTTGGGACGTCTCAAAAAACTTTGTCACTTTCCCTTTAATCAATTATTTTGTGGTTTCTGTTATTTCTCTCTCCTCTGCACAAATCTAAACCACACAATTTTTACTTTATTATTCGCCGTGCCGGTCAACTTTGGCAAAGTTTTAAGGGACGGAGGTAGTATTATTTAACGACCCCAAAACATTTTTTATTTACTTTAGAAGTAATCACACTTCATATTCCTTAACGGCAAAATCAAACATAACGAAATAACTTTCTTTGGCATTTTTCTACATTCCCTAGCATCTTATGCAATCTTTTTCTGTTTAGAAATTGCCCTAAATAGGAGTAAAAACGTTCTGAAATTCCAAAACAGGAGTATCATGATTTTTATTCTTTAAATAGGAGTAATCTGCCAAGTTTAGAAAAAAATGTCATGTTTAATAGCCTAGTAATGCCAAACTTGGCAGAAATTTACTCCTATTTAGGCAATAAAAAACATGATACTCCTATTTTGGAATTTCAACTTTTTTACTCCTATATAGAGAATATACTCTTTTCTGTTTTAATAAAAATAGTCCGTAAATTAGTGCTACACCTCTATTCAGTCTTTATGTTGCACCTTCTAACGTTTGATTTTGAATGATAGCAGATTAAATGCTACATGAAACAGCTCCTTTGTGGACTTGAACACTGCCATGGTCGTGGAGTTTTGCACCGTGACATCAAGGGCTCTAATCTTTTGGTTGACAATAATGGGAATCTCAAGATTGGTGACTTTGGACTTGCAACATTTTTCCGTACCAACCAAACACAGCCATTAACAAGCCGTGTAGTCACGTTGTGGTATCGGCCTCCGGAGCTTTTGCTTGGTGCTACTGATTATGGAGTAGCTGTGGATTTGTGGAGCACTGGTTGCATCCTTGCTGAACTGTACACCGGAAAACCGATCATGCCTGGAAGGACCGAGGTACTTTCCGATATTGTTTGTTCTTTTGTTATGTTGGACCTAACTCGACCCAAATGGATACTCGAGAGGTAGGGTTTACATTTACGTTACTACAGCTATGTACCAGACTCAAACGTTGTAGACAACCAACCAATATGAAATATTCAAAATAACCCTCAGCCCAAGAACCAAAGGGGTGGAGGCTTAAACCATCAAGTGAGCTGGCACCTCAAGACCATCTTCAGATCATATTCAAATACCATATTCAATTGAATCTAATTTACCCTAAAAGGATCCTCAAGAGGTGATATTAGCTCACACTTGTATACCAGACTCGTACCCAGTAGACAATAGTTTTGGTGAGATGCTCACCAGTTTTGGTCAATGGCATACTCAAATGAAACACTATTCCAACTCCCCATGCAGGTTGAGCAGCTTCACAAAATCTTTAAGCTTTGTGGCTCACCATCTGATCAATACTGGAAGAATTCAAAATTGCAAAATGCAACAATTTTTAAACCTCAACAGCCATATGAACGCCGTATTGCTGAGACCTTTAAGGAGCTGTCTCCTTCAGCTTTATCAATTCTGGATTCTCTTCTAGCTTTAGAACCTGAGCGCCGTGGAACTGCAAAATCTGCGCTTCAAAGTGAGGTAATTAAGCAATATAGTCTATACTATAAGTGTGTGTTCATGTGTTTAAAGTATGATGATTTCCATGTTTCTTCATTGGTTTGTTTTATGTAATTAGTTCTTCACAACGATGCCTCTTCCATGTGATCCATCATCGTTGCCCAAGTACCCACCATGTAAGGAGTTTGATGCCAAGGTGCGGGAACAGACACTTAGAAGGTATGCTTGTCCGGTTTTTATATGTAATCGATTCTTTTTTTATCATACTAATATTAAACTCTAAATAGAGATAATATCCATATTTATGACGATGAGGATCATTATTCAGTTTGAAATAGTATGCCATGTGTATTACTCCATCCGTCTCAAAAAGACTTCTATGAGCAAAACTGATGTCAGCATACAAATCTGATTATTTATATGGGAAGGAGGCAGTATGTTAACATATTTTAGTATTTTATGCATATGGTTTATTGTAATACCTCATGACCTGAGCAGATTTGCAGTTGAATTAGACACTTCATTATATTCCGTTTGTATTTTATAAATCATTTCTAAAATGAGACACATTTTATAATGATGTCAGGCAAACCGGTGGTGGGAGTAAAGATCCTGAAGCTGTTCCGGCACCTAGTGATCTCACCAAGTTGCAAACAGCTTTAAAGGTATATTTCTGGTTTATAGTAGTACTAATTGAAATTGCATATTCTCATATTAGGGAATTACTCAAATTTCATCCACCATCCTTATTGTGTAGTTTTTAAGGTCAAGACTCCTACTACAATTCTCACACAGTGTTCAGTTTATGTAAAACGTAAATTTAAAATGATAGCAAAGCCTTGTTATTGTCCACTCTATGTCGATGTCCAGCCCGACTAGTGTGAAGTATCTCATATCAGAAATCCTAGTTGGTTAAATACGGTGTGGGAATTAAACAAGTGTTTAATACGTACGCATTTTATTAGGTAACATTAATTAAGAAAACGGTCAAAAATTCGTTGAAAAAAATGTTGACTTTTAAAAAGCGTGTAAATGTGTATACATGTATAATACAGTATCTGTTACAAAAATTCAGACAAAAATACAGGATATTATTTTGAAAATTTATATTATATACTTCACAAAATAACATACTCCCTCTGTTCTCTAATACTTGACCCTCTTTCCATTTTGGGATGTTCTCTATTAGTTGTCTCCCTTTCTACTTTTGGTAAGTTTTTTCAATAAATATACTCATTTACCCTCATTCTCTTTCCTACTTTTCATTCACTTTCCTACTTTTACCTTTACACACAACCCACTACACCTTTTATCCTACCCCTATTAATTCCTTCTCAAATCTTGTGCCAAAGGCTATACTCCCATTTATTAGAGAACGGAGGGAGTATATAGTAAAAAGAAATAAAATTACACATATCCAAGTAGAAACCTCATTACTACATAAAAGAATAATTCTTAATTTGCATAAGGCGATACAAAAATAAAAATAGTAATCAAGTCCAAGACATAATTTTGCAAACTAATGTCAACAAATAAGATATAATAACAATAGAATGAGACTAAATTAAAATCATTATCTTTATATGATCTTCAAATATGACGAATGACATTTGAGAAAAGTTGTGCGACTCATACGCACGCTTGTTATTATTTATGTGTAAAAGTTTATACCAAAAACAATTTCAGGTTTAGAAAAACTTTAATTGTGATATGCTTGTTTGGAAAAACTACTAAATCTAGTAGTACTTTAAGTTTTGGTCTTAGTATTTAACAATTGTATTCTAACAATACAAAAACATGGGGTGACAGGCAGGAGTTTTCTTTTTTGCTTTTAAACCATTGTTGATCTCCTATGCATTTAATGCGTTCATTCAATTGATCAATTCATGTTTTATTTTTTTGTAAAATATGGGATGCTAGCTTTAGCCGCTATGCAATTAATTTTAGTATTTAATAATTGTACTGTAACAATACAAAAACACGGGGTCACGTGGAGGAGCTTTTTTGCTTTTAAACTATTGTTGATCTCTTATGCATTTAATGCGTTCATTCAATTGATCAATTCATGTTTCTATTTTTTGTAAAATTCGGGGAATATACGTTTTATACGGGAAGTAAGAGATTTTTTCATTTTTAAAAGGATCGACATGATTTTTCATTTTCAATGTGTTTTTTGTTCAAAAAAACAGTGCATGTTTAAAATGCATTTAAAACACAAAAAAACTAACTAGGTCAGAAATTACCACATTTCACTCACCATATAGAGTTGGACACACTTTATGCTGTTGGGCCTATGTAATATTCAAATTCCTGAAAATTTGCACTTTATTCAAGTTATGAGTGTGAAGTGTTGTTTATTTGCTTTGAATGGGATAGAAATGGCAAGGGCAGTTAAACTTCAAGAAACGTGGAGGTGGGATGACTGAGGTTGATTCATCAAGACGTGGTGGAGGTTCGGAGCTAAGAAGGTCTGCATCCTTCAGAGCCCGGGGAACAAAAGCCCAGATATCAATGTTCTGTAATTCTGCAGCTCCCAATGGCAGCACGAGTTTGGATTTCAATAGGGACTCAAGTGTCCATTCAAACTGGCACAGGCTTGCTTCAAAATATAATCGAATAACAGACGCCATGTCTGTTCATCTGGGAAGATCAAATCACTCTCAGAAGGAGGAGCAATCGACTAGGAAGGATTCTATGATGGTAAATCATCTAATTTCACTCGTCAAAATCTGGCTGTTAGATATTACTCAAAGCACAAATCTGGCTGTTTCTTAAATACACACTTGTAAGAATAGATTTTTTTGTATGATTTGAATAGACAGAAATGTAGAAGTAATGGATAGAAAAGGAGGAGATTAATATCTCTCCAATTTCCTTTCATAAGGTAAAACATAAAGGGAGGTGGGACCCACTATTTCATTTCTCTACTCAGCATTTCTCCCCTATTTCATTCCCCTCTATTTTGGGAGAGAACAAAAGGACATATGAATTAGTAGAGGTATATGAGTTTATCATTTGTGATAGATTTTGTGTATTACGTAGTATTTGATAGGAGAGAAATGTAGAAGAAATGGGTAGAGAGGGAGGAGATTCATTTATCTCATATTTCTTTCCATATGACAAAGCAAATAAAAAGGAGTTGGGACCCACTATTTTATTTCCCTACTCTCCATTTCGCCCTATTTCTTTCCACTCTATTTCTTCAGAGGACAGAAATGCGTGAGAAAGTGAGGGATAAGTAAGAATTAGTACAAGAATAGGGTAGCTTTTGTGTATTTGTAGAGGAAGAGGGTAGGAGAAAAATATCAAGAAATTAATAGAGAGGGAGGAGTATCAGTTCTGTCTTATTTCTATTTCCATGAGATAGAAGAAGAAATAAAGAGGAGGCGGTACCCACTATTTCATTCTCTCCTATTTCATAACCAAACAAAGGTGAGAAGTGTTACTTTAACTATTGAAAGCACCTTTTTCATTTTCTTGCCAAACACTATTTTTTGAAGTAAATCCTTTTCTTCCTCTAAAAAGTACATATTCGTTGTAGATAAGTCATCCCAGGTGCACTATGTCCCCCCCCCCCCCCCCCCCCTTTTCCCGCCTAGATCTATCCCGTCCCACCTGACCCTGATTAAAACCAATGCCTCTCACTTTTTAGTTTTACACCATTGGTGTTGCTCATCATTTTTTGGGTTTAAAATACATTCTCTGCAGGGTTATGTACCAGAGAATGGAAACATACACTACTCTGGGCCTTTGATCCCAGCAGGGGGGAACATAGATGAAATGCTGAAGGAGCACGAGAAGCAGATCCAAAATGCTGTACGTAAAGCCCGTCTCGACAAAACCAGCAAGGGCCAAAAAGTTTACAGTGACTATGGACACTCAGAATCTCTCTTGCAGTATGTGGGGAATGGACGGTAACTATCGCTGTAACTTTCAGAAAGAGAACAAAGTGCAGCAATGTACAAAAAGGATGAATAAAGATGACACATTTTATTATCAGCTTGTACAAAAGTAATTTCCTTTGATCATATTTTTGTTGCACAAAATATTCTTGTTCAATTTTTACATGATCAATCCTTCTCTGTATGTAAAAAGCTACTCCTTATTAAAAAGGGGGTTATCATTCTTGCAATCGTGTAGAAAGTTTGTACTGTTTGATGTATTCATAGAGCCAGCCAGATTCAGATAGTATTTTTATATTTCAGGGTAAATGGTTCTTGGACAATTTCCTCATTCAAATCTGGTATATATGAAAATTTTGTACATTCTTGAATGTATACATTTGCAATACTATGTTTTAAGGTCTCGTGGGAATCTAGGGTATATGTAGTAGCTAAACAGATTTTCCTGCTTTGAGGTATATGAATTGATGATGTTTCATTGTTTGATGCATAATAATTACATTACTTAATTAGTTTTTTGGGTGAAATTATCATTCCTATAATCCTATATTTCTGTGGTTGTTTGAACTTTGAAGCATGCGACAAAGCGAAGCAATGTACTTTGATTCTTTGAAAAGTTGCAGATGAGTCAAATGTAGTATCAATTATGATGTCGATATGTATTTGAGATAACTTTGAAATCAAGACTCGAATTGAAGATAAGAGTGAAGTTGTTTTTGTAATTTGTATCATATCAACATGGGCCCGGCCTAAAAAATGATTGGGGGGGGGGGGGGGGGGGGGGGTGAGAAGAATTAATAAAATATAAAAAGCACATTTGGTAAGAGTTACTTTCTCGGTTTCTCCCTCCCACATTTCTAGTCTAAAATAAAATGGTTTACTATATTTGACTCAACATAATCTTGATTATTTCATTTCAACACTAAAAAAAATTTAATTTGAATATGATGCAAATTTGGCATATACGACTAGATGTAAAACTGAATCGGGAAGGCTGGAATGATTGAATTTGCTTAGTTTTTGAAAACAAATCCTTTGGTGAAGTCCATCTAGAGATGGATTGGGACGGGTCGGCCTGACCCGAGACCCGGCCCGGTCAGCCAATACCGGGGGCCCGAACCGGGATTACTTGGGGCGGGCTAAGGGTTGAGGAAAATGTGGACCGGACTGGTCGGGTCCAATTTTTCTTTTTTAAGTTTTTCATGTTGATTGGCTGCTAGGTGAATGGGGATGGGTGGTTTGGGGTGGGTGGGGGTAGGAATAAATTCAAAAAGACAGATTTTAAAAACAAAAAATTGTGCTCGACCCGACCCGACCTGACCCAACCCGATCCTGGTACAAACTCGGGCCGATACTGGGCCTGCAACCCAAAATTTTAGTCCATCCCTAAGCCCATCACAGTTCAATATGTAAACCAAAAACAACTTTTTTTGCATTTATGTTCGCAAGCTGGTAAGCGCAACATAGCAACTTGTGAGAAATTTCATAATTATTGTTTGTTGACAATTGACATCATTTTCTAACTTTCAACATAATCAATTAGGTATCCAACATAAGACCTTCTAACTACTTTTTATAGTTTAAAGTTGATGGAAGCATACTCGTATATGGTTAAGAAAAAACTGAAAAAACTACAAATACTCAAATAGCTCATAAAAATTGTTTACCAAACACGTAAATTTTGATTTCGTGCACTGAGTTATGTAATCAAAATAAGTAACGTTGGAGTTACTTTTCTGGTTGAATTAACTGAAGTTACTGTAAATGATTATTTAGTTATATTCGTATAGTTTTTTCTTTATTTTATTAATAAAATACTACTAGTACTATATTTTAAATATAATTTTTTCAAAATTGAATAGAATCCGTCCATCCAACCATTTTAATCAAAATTTCATAAATTTCAGTAGAATCAGCGGATTCAGCATGGGCTCTTCATGTTCCAGTTCTCCAAAATCCGCCAAAGACTGTACGTATTCTAGCTGTATCATGAAAATGTATATTACCATTAGTTCATCTCCAATTCTCAGCCACAGTCCAGGCTCCACCATTCACAACCCACAATTCATATTTTTTTTTTCTTTTTTAAGCAAAAGACACCAAAGCTCAAAATAATCAAGATTAGTTAGCACATGGTCCACCTTCCATATGAAAATCTCTTTTACCAACTTCACATCTTTTCCAACAAGCAAGCATACAATAGTGGTAATGCTCTTGCTTCATACAAGTATACTTCATCATAAGTCATAACACCTCAAAATCTATATATCCTTAACTCCAACTCTTCTCATGCACAACCCATATTTTGCTTTTAAATAAATTTATTCATCATAATTCTTGAAAATAGTATACTAGAGAGCAATGAGACACAGAACACAGTTCTCACCCAATTGGAGAGTCATCCTCATTTGCATTTTTGTATCTTTCTTCATTCTTTTTGTAACAAAATCATTCATTGCATCATCTCCATCATCATCTTCTTCATTCCACCAAGGACTCTCACCTTCAAAGGTGAGAGATAAATGCTCCCTACAAAGCTGCAACAAACTCCCAACATCAGTGGCTAAATCTCTCATCCATTACTCCACCTCAAGCATCATACCCCAACAAACCATCAGAGAAATATCAGTCACGTCGAAAATCTTAGACAAGAAGTCCCCTAGCAACTTCTTAGTTTTCGGCCTCGGACATGATAGCCTAATGTGGCACACACTAAACTATGGGGGCAAAACCGTCTTTCTTGAAGAGGATGAAGATTGGATACAACAAATCAAGAGGAGGTTTCCAATGTTGGAATCTTTTCATGTTAGTTATGATAGTAAGGTCAACCAGGCAAGTCAATTAATGGAAGTTGGCAAAGGACCAGAGTGTACATCAATCTCAGATCCTAGGTATAAGAGCATAGTATATATTACTCTATACTCAATCGGTGTGTGACAAATAATTTAACATGTCACTCGACCCAAACCGGACTGGACAATTAAATTAGATAAATGCCCCAATCATTCAACCAGGCCCCTAAATAGGTTACCATAATTCATGGGTACGAAGCATATAATTAGAACGAATTATTACTAATATTAGTTTATTAATTAATACCAACCTGATATAGGATAAAAATACTAACACTTTTACTATTAAGACTTGAGATTTCAACACGAGAAGAATATCTCAATGTGTACTTATTCAAGGTAGGATAATTTATCTTTTAACATATAAACAGGTATTCAATGTGTCAACTGGCATTAAAAGGACTGCCCAGTGTGGTGTATGAGGTTCAATGGGATTTGATCATGGTGGACGCGCCAACCGGGTACCACGAGGAGGCACCCGGGAGGATGGCAGCGATTTACACGGCAGGAATGATGGCCCGAAACCGAGAAGATGGAGGTGAGACAGAGGTTTTTGTCCATGATGTGAATAGGGTGGTGGAAGACCAGTTCTCTAAGGCATTCCTGTGTGAAGGTTATATGAAGAAACAAGAAGGGCGTCTCAGACATTTCACCATTCCAAGCTATAGGACTAATTTGGAAATGCCATTTTGTCCCTAGTCAATATTTCATCATTATTCTCATTAAGGCATACTTACTCTTAAGTCTTAACCGATCATACTAGTTTTTTATTCATCTATTTTCTTTAGCATTCTTTAAAACTATTGAATTTGGCATTTTCTTTAACATTCTTTAAAACTATTGAATTTGGCATTTTGTGTTTAATATTTATTATTTTTTATGTAGCTTACACACACACACTTCTCTATTTTCATTTTTTTTTTCAGACCTTAGCTTGTACAGGCTTAGGGGGCCACGCTCCAAAATATTTCTGACTTCTCCAAAATATAAGTAAATGTAATATTGGTTTTACCAAATTTAATTGAATATTTACTAATAGTGAAAACTCAAAGAAATCGAAAAATAAAAAACAAGGAGTTAAAAAGTGACATCTACTCTATATTTGAATCTATTTACTACGAATTATTGTGTATTCTATTAAACAAAAATCTAAAAAATTGAGGGTAAGCCCGATTTCTAAAAGTGGAGAGTCAAAGTGACATATATGTACTCTAATAATTTATACTCCGTATGTAAATAAAATGAGGGATTTTTCAAAAGCTTTTGACTCAAAAACTGTAATTGAGGAATTTATTTCCTTGAAGGAACGTCGCACACAATTTTATGGTATAAACTTCACTCTTTTGTAATTATATGTTTCTCTCTTCTTCTAGATTTTTTTTACCAATTGTGCACTATTTTAATGCTTCATTTTATATACTACTACTTCCATGTTGGATAAGGTTCTCATTGCAAAATGACACTTATTTTGATAAATAATTAAAAAGGTAATTTTAATTGATTTTGATGAATAATTTGATGAGTATATAATATAATGATGTCATTAATTATAAATGTGATGTTAAAAATTAATTATTTTTAATATTTGATGATTAAATTATAATTTTAGAGTGCTAATTGTTTTCTAAAATAAAAATGAGAATCTTTTGCTAGAATGTCTAAAAGTAAAGTTCGTTAAAAAAAAACTCCGAAGTAAAGTTAATAATAAATAAGTGCCACTTAATAGTTCAAAAATTAATAATAAAAAGTGTTCATTCAAGTACATATCTAGCATTAGAGTACATCTTCCTTTCTAGCTCGGGCAAGCAAATTTGCCAAAACAAGCTAGTTGCTAGAAAGGAGAGAAATTTGAACTAAAATAGTTATACCAAATATTTTTTAATTTATTGTTAATTGATTTACTAAATTAAATAAAAATGCAACTGTAAAGTAATGCAATAAACGGTAAAGTTCTAACTTCTAAACCCCTGGAAAGTGCAACGGTAAAGTAGTGCACTACAACGATAAGCATTAAATATATTTATTTTATTTAATGTTTTTGCTTTGTTAATTTTAGGAATTGTTTAATATTCTCATGAAATATTTAAAGTTGATATTTCTCAATATGTATGTGTTGTTAAAATTTCATATTTCTTTTTTTACTTAACAAAATACATATTTTTGTACTATTTTTAAAAACATATCTTTTCATATTATTGTCGTTATAATAATAATAACACTAATAATTTATGGGTATAAAAATATCATATACATTCTCCCATTTTAAAAATATTTCAATATAAGTATTATTTTTATTGTATTAATAAATCAATTCATTGACAATGTATATTTTCAAAATTGATTGATTTGTGGGGTCTATTCAATAGACAAGCATCGTAGCTAACCTTGGGACAATTACATTGGTGTAAAATGAATTAACTAGAAAAAAAATGATGTGACAAGCAAAGCTACAATGTGTTTAGCTAGCCTGCTCTAATTCATGCTATAATTCATTTGGTGACCCTTATTTTTGGTTTATTAGGTTTATTAATCATTTATTTTTTATTGTGTAATAATAAGAAAAAGTAAGTTTGAAACTCTTTTTCTCACTGTATTGACTGAAATTACTATAGAGTATCATTTTAGTTGCTTTTCAAATAATTTTTCTTTATTTATTAATAAAATATATTTTTTTTTTATAAATCAATAGAATCAACCAATCCATCCACTTCAATCAGAATTTCATAAATTTCTGCATAATCAACCAATATAGCCAATTTGGATATTACCAAACGGGCTCTATACTTTTCCTAGATCAATATTTTACTTAGTTTCGCCTTGACTCATAATTTCACCAAATTTCCTTTTTTATTTTTCTCAAAAGTTTTGTCAATTTCTTTTTAAATTAATGAATTTGTGGCTCTATTTATTTCTTCCTCCTCTACATAAATCTCAACCACACAACTTTTATTATTCTAATTTCATACCCAACATCAACTTTACAAAATTGAGTTAAACCAAGTTAGTATGTACTAATATTATTGACATTATTATTGTGTTCATTTCAAAATTATTATTTTTTACTTCTCATTATTTTTAGGGAGAACTATCAAATAAGCCCTCGAACTTACATAAAAAGTGCAAATAAGCCCTTTTATAGGAGGACCTGTCTGGCCATCGCCATTTGGGGCGGTTCCTGGTGGAATTTTTTGATTAAATTTTATGAGCATCTTATTCACTAAGTCTAGTTTACTCATACCAAATTTCAACTGAATATTCAATCGGGAAGGCACCCAAATGAATTTTTGAAGATAACCGTGCAGTTAAACATCACAATATATTTCAGAAAATCATTTGACTGCCGTCTCGGTTGAAGTTTTAGCTGAAATTTCGTATGGGTAAACTAAACTTAATGAAGAAGATGCTCAAAACATTTCATCAAAAAATTCCACTAAAAACCACCCCAAATGGCGATGGCCGGACATAGCCTCATATAAAAGGGCTTATTTGAACTTTTTATGTAAGTTCGAGGGCTTATTTGATAGTTTTCCCTTATTTTTATCCCAACTTTCTCTTTTTATTTATCAATTTCTTTTATCATTCTTTTTATTTATCGATTAAAAATGTCTTATATTATACATGTTACTCAATAATAATATTTTTATGGTTTAATTCTTTTCTATTTTGTTTTTACATTCCATTTTTTAATCTTATACGAGTGTATATCTTTTATTCTAAAATACTAGCAATATCTTTTCTGTCAGATTGGTTAATCATCGTACGATATTTCATTTAAAAAATATTCATATCTGGATATCTATTTCAGTAGTCAGTAGATATTATTTTCGATTGATTATTTTGAGCTCCCTAAAAAACAAGGTTTCATTCTCTTCAGCTTCAAAGGATACGAAGGGTTGAAGACAAACCAGCTCCTAAGAAAAAGAGCAGAGCAGATCGAAAATCCATCCCAGAAAGGAAGACATGAGTAACGAATAGTGAGATATTCAGTATCTTTCTCTTACTAGATGTGTCAAGCTTATTCGCATTTGGAATTTTTTGGTTGATTTCTGATTTTTGGGTATTTTGTAGCGATTATCTGTTCAAACTGTTGCTGATAGGAGACTCTTCCGTCGGCAAGTCTTGTCTTCTTCTCAGATTCGCTGTATGTTTATCTCCTTGCCCCGCTCTCTATATGTATCGTTGTAAACAAACACACCTCCATGCCTGAGCTACTTGCTGGTTTTCTGTGTGCTTATCGATGAGAACTTGCAGTAGTAGAGCCTGGAATAGTTGATTGTTTGTGTTCTTTTTCCCTCTAGGGGTCAAATGCTTACCTTAGGATCATGCTTTGCTCATGAAAACCGAAGTTGTGATCTTGGTCTGAAGTTTGTGCCTTTGATGAATATACTTATGTATTCTGGGATGATATCTAATTAATTATTTCCCAAAGCTAGTGGCATTGATGAAGATAATTTTGGTCTTGATGATATTTCATTTGATCATGTCAGGATGATTCATATGTTGACAGTTACATTAGCACGATTGGAGTTGATTTTGTAAGACAATATCTTTAACTAATTAAATTTCATTTTACTATTGTTCGGATTATTTTTGAAGAAATTTCCTCATTTTCCTCAATTTGCAGAAAATTAGGACAGCAGAGCTTGATGAGAAGACAATCAAGCTTCAAATTGTGAGTATTTTATATTTCGTGTTCTGATATATATACGTCATTTGATGATTTAGAACATCTTCTGAATTGGCAAAATAAACAGCTTTCATCGTTTTAAAGCATTTCATTTTTGTTTTGCTAGTGGGATACTGCTGGCCAGGAGCGTTTCCGAACTATAACAAGCAGTTACTATCGCGGAGCACACGGGATTATCGTAAGATGAAATCACATCATATTGTACATTTGTAAACTCACGCAGTCGGCAGTCCCATGAATTATCTTATTATATGAAAAACTAATGTGGCCCCAGACTATTTTGGGACTAAGGCTTGGATGTTGTTGATGTATGAAAACCTAATGTGGGTAGCGACATTTAAGTTACATGAAATGTCTCAATTAAAGCTTCATGTGTTAGTATCTCTGGTGCATGAATCTAGTCTTTCCTTGCTGTTCGCATAAGGGGTGGATTTGTGTATGGGTCCCTCGGGCCCTCCTTGATGCTTTTTGTTTGATTACTAGTGTTTTAATAATGAAAGGATTCTTTCTTCCATCCAAATTGTTCTTACACTTTTGAATGATAGATTGTCTATGACGTAACTGAAAGGGAAAGCTACGAGAATGTCAAGCAATGGCTAAATGAAATTGACAGATACGCAAGTGAAAGTGTATGCAAGCTCTTAGTCGGGAATAAGTGTGATATGGTGGACAACAAGGCTGTGACAACAGAAGAAGCAAAGGTATTGATACTTGATAATACATTTGATACTTTTCTAATAAAAAAGTGCATTCTTCTTATATCAATAATTGGAGAAAAGAACATTTTTGTTGATTGTTTCTGATTATATGATGTTGATGATGTTCAATCAAAATGAAGGCATTTGCGAATGAGCTCGGGATTCCTTTCCTTGAGACCAGTGCAAAAGATTCCATCAATGTGGAGGAGGCTTTCTTAACCATGGCTGGCGAGATTAAGAAAAAGTAATTACATATTACCTCTTGCCGTGCTTATTGTTCCCATGATCTCTTCCTTTGTACCGATTGTTGCCCAAAATATCTTTTTATGGTTCTTTAATAGTATATGAAGTACTGGGCAATAACGTTGATACTGCATTTCCTGATTTCCCTAACAAAATGTTTTAACTTTTGATCCCCACAACTATTAGGTCATTCGCACCTTTAATCTTTGACTTTTTCATTATTTCCACATTTGGTGTATGCATATGGAATATTTCTCCCTTTTGGTCCTTATGACCACTTAACCGGTCGATGTCAGTACACTTACTGGCTGATTTTGATTTGATAAGTGATTGGGAAGGACCAAAGGGGTGCGGAATGTGTAATTGTGCACCACAATTATATATAGTGAACGTTAGGGACTAAATGTGGGAATGACCCTATAGTCTTGGGACCCAAAGTGGAATGTTTTCTCTTCATAATCACAGAATTGCAAAAGATTTGAATGCGGTCTAGTATCCTACTAGTATTAAAATTGCGACTACAATGGTCGCCTGTTAGGACATTAATACATGCTTTCAGAAACAACAATTCAGTCCTTATGTATTGAAACTGATTATGCTGTTTCAAGCAGAAGAAAATATAAGAATCAGATTTAAGGTGTCTAGTATAATTTCTTGAAATAATCGGTTTCAAAATCAACTCATCACATGATTTTAAACACTGATTATGATTGTATCATTTTTTCCAGCTATTTTGTTTCAAAGACGCATCACAATTCACAACAGCAGCTCTGCCAAACATTCATTTTGGTGTCACGTACATACAATATATTTAGATTTTGATTTGGCAGAAACTTCATTTTTTCTAATACCCTCTTATGTAGAATGACAGAATCATACTCCGTATTTAATAACAAGTATTCATAATTTGCTGGTAACTTCTTCTATGAATTCAATTCTACTGCAGAATGGGTAACCAGCCTGTTGGAAGCAAGAAGACAGCTACTGTTCCCATCAGGGGACAGCCAATTGAGCAGAAAAGCAACTGCTGTAGTTAATGCCCCCCTCCCCAAGAAGTCAGCTACTGTTCAAAACCTCTTCTTCACTCCTGTAACTATGTGATAGACAATTAACGTTGCTCCCTAATGTATTTGCCAAGTTACGTTACATTTGTTTTCTTTTATGTGCTTTTAGTGAATATCAGTTACCCTCAATGCTTTATAGCTCGGACCCAATACTTGGCTAATTGGGGGATGTAACAGTTAAAATTATGTGGGCTAATTGATTAGCCTGGCAGTGGGGCAAAATCAGTTCTCAGTTTAAACAAGGGGTGGTCACGATGATGTATATTCTACAGTTGGATGTAGCTGGTGGATGGCATCTAATTATCTAAATGAGCTCTCTTCAGATGAAAATAGGCTTGGACTCGGGCCGGGTCAGGCCCGGCTGGGCCGCCAGTTCCGTATCCATAGGCCCGAGACTGGCCCGGGTCTTGACCGGTTCCGGGCCGGGCTGGTTCCGGTTATTTTTTTTTTATTCTTATTTATTTCACCCCCATCCCCCCAACCCCCCAAACCCCTCGGAAATACCCAGCCCAACTAACCCCAGCCCAAACCAAAAAAATCAAAAAATAAAAATAAAAAAAGGCCTGAACCGGGCCCGGTCCGGCCGGACCGGTTCCCCTTTTCCCTTACCTGTGCCCGGAACCGGTAGACCCCCCGGGCCTAGGCCCGAACCGGAACTGGACCCGGTTTCCCGGGCCGGACCGGTCCTGCACAGTAGCGGGCCGGGCCGGTTCCCGGGCCGGGTGGCCTGCACCGAGTCCAAGCCTAGATGAAAAATGAGCATTTTCTTGCATTCAAATGACATTTTATGGAATGAGAATGAGCAGAAGTGAAACGAACATTATTCTGTTGCAAAATGGATCACCAATATGTACTTATGGTGTCACTGGATTCATATGTTTTTTTGAACTATTTTACTCGGAAATAGTTTGAGATGATATACGATAGTACGTAATATTCAACAACTCTATTGGGTCGGAGTGTGGGGTTGCTTGGGGTGAGTGATTCCATCTTTTAAGTTGAATTCACGTCTTTCTCAATAGTTACAAATTGATTTTACATTCTGATTGAATTTTAGGTAAAGACCGCATACATCTGACCTCCGCTTACCCCATCGTAGGTGGGAGCCTTTGCGACACTGGGGTAATGATGATTGAATTTTAGGTTAAATTTGGATGGTATTTGTGCTGTTTTCTTCCAATACCATGATTCTTGCCACCCTAGTTTAACAAAGGTTTTAATCAATTGTTAGTTTAGTCCAAAACCGCGTAAAGGAAGAGGATATCTACAAAGTGAGATCGTCTAAATAGCTAATGTTGTTCAATTTTGGCAGATCTCTTTAAATTAATCCATTTTTAGAAGATAGTCAAATGGAGCGCCATGGCACGTTGACTTGGTAGACAAATTAGATTAAAAAATGATTTGATAATTTGAGTCAAACTGTTACCACTTCATCCCCACAAAGAAATTAAAGTTCAATTATCACTCCTATACTTAAAACTTACTTCTAAAACTACTACATATGCTCATGAAGAAAATGGACATGAAAAACATGTAATATCTTCGCATTCAAAAATTAATATTTGTGAACTATGTTACACAGATGTTGATTTGTGTAATAGACATTCTCATATGAAATATTTGATTTGCTTCACACAAACTTATTATGTGTGTGAACTATCTTGAATGAGCATGGACTAGTGCGCGAAGTATTGTGAAGTGCACATATATAACTAACATGGTTGAATTACTTAAACATATAAAGACATTCATACAAAACAAATAGTTTAGACCCAAACTAATACATACAAAGTGCTCTCAGTTAAGCTGTGGAACAGCAAGTTCTCTTGGTCACTGTCTCCTGTGCATCAACAACAAGACTCCTTCCTTTCTTTACACTACCACTAACGCCATTTGACTCGGCTAGAATCGACTTCTTACTGACGACCCTAGCCAACATTTCAGAAAGAGCGGTCTGGAACGCTTGCTCCACATTGGTTGCCTCCAAAGCAGAGGTTTCAATAAATGAGAGACCTTCCCTTTGCGCATAACTCTCACCATCCTCCGTCCCGACTGCCCGGAGATGGTTAAGATCGGTCTTATTCCCTATGAGCAGAATGACGGTGTTTGAATCCGCGTGCTCTCTCAGTTCCTTCAACCAACGGTCGATGTTGTCAAAGGTGACGGGCTTTGTCACGTCGTAGACTAACAATGCTCCGACTGCGCCTCTGTAATAGGCACTGGTTATGGCGCGATACCTCTCCTGCCCTGCTGTGTCCCATATTTGAGCCTTCACCGTTCTTCCCTCCACCTGCATTTAACACCCTAAGCTGTGATTTATGAAAACTCAGAACAATGCACACCAAACTTAGGAATGTTGCTGACAATAGTAATGTCATAATTGACGTTACTATCCCTCCGTCATAATTCATAAAATACAATGACCAATCTGGAAAATCGCATAAAGTAAAAACCAAACATTCATGTTTTATAACAATTATGTTATAAATCTATCAACCATGAAATTCACACGGATTTTTGTATAGCATAATGACCCTCTCTAAAATGTTCAAATCTAGAAGTGTCTCATCTCGAAACACTAGTGTCATGATAGTAAGAGCATGACATAATAACAGGGGCACATGAAACTTTTATACGAGTAATAAATTAACTTTGTCATTTTATCTACAATGGTGGTTATTTTTCCCCATTTTGACTTAATTTAGGGAACATCGAAAAGGAAAGTGATAATTTAATCGTGCGAAGGTGCGATAAAGTATTGGACTATTCAACTAGAAAAATGGTTGGTGTACAATGCTTGTACACAAGTTGTACACACTATAAAAGCAAAAAAACTTATTTTCCCCCTCTCCCTTCTCTCTTCCCTCTCCCCTTCCTCTCTTCCCTCTCTCCCTCCTCCATTTCCTCTTCACCCATTCCCTTCGAAAATCCCCCAAAAAATGGATGAACTTCTTCATCATCCTCTTCCCTTCTTCATCCTCTTTTTCTCTACTTTTTTATATCATTTTTTTCCATTACTTGCACAAAATCAGTTTATTCATCTTGTTTCATCTATTTTTATTATTTTTTTAATTTTTTTTAATTGCATGTAAATTGATCACACTTACAACTACATCATTCATTTGGATGTATATAGACAATTAAATTTTTTGTTCACCTGACAATTAAAATTGATCACACAGACAATTAAAGTAGATCACACTAACAACTATTGTCTGTGAGTTGCACAACTATTGTTTGTGTGGTAAATATTGTCTGTGCACACAAGTAAATAATTCTCTGTGCACACAGACACTGCACACATACAGATTGATTTGCACGCTGGTGTCAGTGTCAGACGGATGTCAGTGTACATTTTTACATGAAAATTAATATCTGTGGACACATACAAGAGTTGCCTTTGATCGACACTTTGTGTACAAGTTGTGTGCAACTTGTGTACACGTACCATTTGTGATTCAAATAGGTAGTATAATCAAAAGGAGAAATGTGAACTTAATGAGGGCCATCTCAACAAAAGTGAGAACATTAAAAGTATGAACTAAGAAACATGTTTGGAACAAATGATTTTAGATCAAATTTAAAATAAAAAAGATAAAAAGCAACATGTCCACTAATTAATACCTCCGTCTCAATAAGAATACATGTCTTACTAACTCCTCCCTTCGTCTCAAAAAATACTTTCCGGTTTGACTTGACACGTTTATTAAGAAAGTGAGAATAAAGTGAAAATGTATGGTTGTGATTGAGCAAGAAAAAAGTAAATAAATGTAAGTCACACGACATTTTCAAGAAGGGGAAATTTTTGGGAAGAGCCAAAAGAAAGAAAGTGGGGTCTATTTTTTGGACCTACCGAGTACAATTTTAGCATGAGGGAGGTAATAGTAACTACAAGCAGCAAGTGGGTAGAAAGTTCGTAGTTACCACAATGGTAGCAGCGGACTTAGCAGCATTGGGCTGGAAATGCTAAACAAAATTGACTATCAATCTAGCAATTAAGCAATGAATGAAACGGACGAGTACCTGAAGAGTACGGGTTGCAAATTCAACGCCGATAGTGGACTTGGATTCAAAGCAGAACTCATTTCTGGTGAATCTGGAGAGCAAGTTCGATTTCCCGACCCCCGAATCGCCGACCACCACCACTTTGAACAGGTAATCGTATTCCTCGTCCGCCCTCATCGCCCTTCCTCCTCCTTTGTCTCTCTCTATATGTATAAACACACACACATAAGTGATTGGTGAAGAAGACGTAGGAAATCGCCTTAAATGACGGGAAGGACCCCGGAGCGACAAGCTCACGTGAACGTGGTCGGATCCTGCTGGTTAGACTTTGGTTGGACTGGAATTGCATAGATATTTAAGGCGATTTAAAGTATAAATCGTATGGGCCCTGTCGCTGTAATTTTTAATGCAGCGGGACTGCTTTGTAATTTTGAGTTTCATCTGCATTTACTTAATGCGGTAGTTATTTTCAGGGACAAAAATAGGGAAAAAAAATTAAGGGAGAAGGAGAATAGAGAAATGAGAGAGATCTCTATTGAGGAGAGATCGTTGCGATTTCTTCTATTGCTCTGTTCGTTTTCGTCGCAATTCATTCCAGGTTCGTTTCTCGGATCTCTGTATATTCTGAATCCTGAATATATTTGGTTTTTAGTTAGATGGTGCTTTGAATAAATGAAAATTTTGTAACTTCTATTCATCGTCTGCTTTGGGAATCTCCTGTGATTATAGATTTGTAATTTGGTTTGAATTAGTTTGAAATTTCTACTGCCTATATCCAATTGATGATCTCATAATCATGATCGCTTCTTCTAGTTTAAGTTGGGGAGTATTGAAATAAATGGAAAAGGTTACTCATAGCTGCTGGATCAAAATGGCACTTTGATCTTATTTTTGGGAAGTTTTCTTGGATTACCACCCTTTTCTAGAAATATGATTGCAAAACAGCCCTTTCTGTAGAATGGGAATCATCTGTCCCAGTGTCCCACTTTTCCTGTCTCACTCATTTGCATTCTGTTTGGTTGATGTCACACCGACTCACACGAAGTCAATTACTTTTAACTACTTAATACGGAGTAATAAAAACTACTTTGGAGTTAATGTTTGCATCGGCCAATGAGATTGACCGACATGAAAAATGCGATTAAAGATTTGAGCTCTTTTTCTGTATATTTAGTTAAATGAGCTAAAGTGGATTGGGGATTCAGGATTCTAGTTAAAGATGCAGTGTACACACATTTGATGCTCTAACTCGTTGTATTATTGTGTGTTCATTCCATGCTCTATTTCAATCTTGATTTTTTATGAAACAGAAGATCATTTTAGGCTCTTTTTGGTAGTTGGCATATTCTACTTGTTATTCGATTTATCAGCAAAATAAGGAGCCTTTGACATAGTTATTATACTGACTTGGAAGTTATCAAATGCTTTGCCTGTTTCAGAAAATTCAGTTATATTCGTTCATATAAACCAAATAAGGGCTACAAATGGGGCCTTAGTTTCTTCTTTCTTGATAAAGTTCATAATGATTTGATATTGATCTACTTCGTATAATCTTGGTACCTTCTCTATCATACTGACGATTAGCCAAACTGCAGTGTTTCATATGTTCTTCTTTTACTGGTCTCACACTTTCAGGCTCCTCAGACGATCCATCACGTCCAAGAAATGAGAAAAAGGCTGATGGTCACACCTCTTCAAACAAGAGTGCAGGTTATAGAGCACTCATGATATGCGCTGGACTTGTAGCGGTTGCTGGGTTATCTTTTTTCCTTTTCAAGTTTTGGCAAAAGAAAAGGCGTGAAGAGCAATATGCTCGTCTGCTAAAGTTGTTTGAAGAGGACGACGAACTTGAAATGGAGCTTGGCCTTCGGGATTGAATCCATATCCACACATTTTTTTGTTTCAATGAATCAAGGTGAGAGCCTCGTAGTATTTTCGTACTTTTGTAGTTCTGAACACTATATTAATGGTTAAGATGATAAGCTATGTGTCGCACATGTAATTAAAGATTTAAAGCCTTACAGCTTAGGCGCATTGTTAGCATTATAGGCTTATTCACTTGATTAATAATTGCCGACTAGGTGAATCCCTACCATCTACTGGAGACCTAATTAGTCATCCTCATCATCTTCGCCACCATAATCCCACCTCGCTGTGAGTGATGACTTGGCTAAAATCAGTTGTATGGAATTTATGATGTTATATGGTTACAATTAGTTGCACGGAATTTGTTACTGCATTCATCTCTAAACAATTCAGAGACTTTCCTTTCCGGTTTATCTAAATAATTACCCCTATTTCCTTTTATGAAAAGCATCATGTGGTTCATATTATTTCTCTTTTTCTAGATATATTTTAATCACACAGTTTTCTTTTTCTTAATTAATCTCCATGTGATGTCATTTCATTTTCATTTCATTTTCATTTACCCCAGTGCCGCAAAGGCTCCCACCTACGGTGGGGTAGGGGGGGTCGGATGTACGCAGTCTTACCCCTGTACTAAAGCATAGAGAGACTGTTTCCGGATGACCCATAGTGAAAATCGCATCCAAGATTGCATGGACTGACTGCTGCTCCATAACAAAGAAGCGCAGACAGTTTAGTG
Source organism: Cuscuta europaea (assembly GCA_945859875.1). NCBI lineage: Eukaryota > Viridiplantae > Streptophyta > Magnoliopsida > Solanales > Convolvulaceae > Cuscuta > Cuscuta europaea. Next base: position 7,237,064 of record CAMAPE010000015.1, on the reverse strand, counting down.
AGCCATTTTGCTTTATTCCATCATAATCTCAAGCCAAAAAATAATGAATCTTTGGCTCCATTGCAAATGATGGAAAACTCCATGTGATGTGTATCAGAAAAATAAAATCAACGGGGTGAACCGTTGCCCAGATAATCAACGATAAATAAATACCGTTGCCCAGAGCCAAAAGGCTAAACCAACTTTTATTCCCAGATAATCAGAATGAACCCTGGCGAGGGGTATAAATAGCCTTCTACAAGAAACCCTAATCAAGCCCAAATTACTTAAACCCTAATTAAGCCCAATTTAACTTAACTAACCACTCTACTAATAATAGGCCCAACTAAAACATAACGATAAATTTTATAAATAAATAAAACTATAATCCCTAGCCCAGAACCGGCCTACGGAAGTGAGCCCACTCCCGTTCCCGCCCCAGGTTCTTCTTGCTCTCTATCAATCCACCCCCTTCAAATAACCTTGTCCTCAAGGTTGTAATCTCGCAGATCGAGGACTGAAATTTCCAACCATGGAATAGAATGGAAAATATCCTTCATCACCTTCCGGAACCTTTTCCCGGCCAGTTATTTCACAGTACTCATGTTGTTGGAGGTCCAACTCCTCATCCTCCTCAACTATCATTACCCGCAACTGCTTAAAGGGGCAGTAATGCCCTGGTGTAAATGGTTTCTTACACCTAAAGCATAATCCTTTAGCCCTCAATTCCGCGAACTCCTTTGGCGGAAGTCGAGTGAACTGAGAACGTGTCGTAGGCTGCCCGGACAGTCCTGACTTTGTCCTCGGGGGTTGTCCACTATCCTTCGGGAAGCTGCCACTTGATTCCTGTAGGCTGTCACCACTTCACCACTGGCAGTCAACGGAGGGCTCGTGTTTGGCCTTAAAAAAGCTACTGGAACGTACACCTGAAGGATTATAATTCTGGCTGTCACTTCCTCCACGCTGGACGGACAGATTGCACTCCACATCACGAGCTAATTCCATGGCTGTCTCCAAGCTATTCGGGCGCAGCAACCGCAAAGAACCCCGAACCGGTCCCTTTAGTCCATTCATAAAATACCCGAGGTAATGATGGTCAGACAACCCAGGAACCTATCTAGCCAACTGGACAAAGATCGAGGTATACTCCTCCACCGTCCCTGTCTGCTTGACCCCGGACAATCGCTCAAAACGACTGCCCGTAAATCGTGTGTCAAACCTCGCCACCAGTGCCTGCGTAAACTCTTCCCACGTCATGCTAGGTTTCCGCTTCCTTAACCACGTTACCCAGTACAAGGCTGCTCCTTCCATGGCAACTACAGCCGTTGGTACCTTCCTCTCTGGCGGCGTAAAACTCAATTCAAATTGCTGCTCTGCCCTAGCAAGCCAACCAATGGGATCCGCCCCGCCAAACGAAGGAAGCAGCGCCTCCTGCGTGCCTCGCGAACGTCGCCTAGAAGCGGCGAAGCCGCCCTGGTCTTCGAAGTCGCCGCCGCTGCTGAAGGTGGCCACCGTTCGATCTGCGACGTCATCGCCGCCGCCGAATCCCCAGACGCAGCTGTCGCCTTCCCTCCAGTTTCGCCTGCCGTCGTGAGCGCAGCCAGGGCGGCTGCGATCTCACCCAATTGCGCACTTAGCGCATCTAGTTTCTAGTTCATCGAGGCCTATTCGGCCTCCACCTCCGTCAAACGCTCGGTGTTAGATCTAGTCATTCCGGCGGAAACGGGATCCGGCAGGTCGGACCAATTGATGTGTATCAGAAAAATAAAATCAATGGGGTGAATCGTTGCCCAGATAATCAACGATAAATAAATACCGTTGCCCAGAGCCAAAAGGCTAAACCAACTTTTATTCCCAGATAATCAGAATGAACCCTGGCGAGGGGTATAAATAGCCTTCTACAAGAAACCCTAATCAAGCCCAAATTACTTAAACCCTAATTAAGCCCAATTTAACTTAACTAACCACTCTACTAATAATAGGCCCAATTAAAACATAACGATAAATTTTATAAATAAATAAAATTATAATCTCTAGCCCAGAACCGGCCCACGGAAGTGAGCCCAATCCCGTTCCTGCCCCAGGTTCTTCTTGCTCTCTATCACCATGCCTGGTCAAATTTCATACTCTGTATTTATTAAGGGACATGCGGGAGGGATTATGTCATTTTAGCTATGTTGCACGGAAACGCGAAAATCATGAGGAAACGGGAAATGTCAACTTTTGCTCTAAAAACGCTTGTTTGAAGAGTTTGCAAAGAGTTTTCGAAATGGAAACGTATTCTTTCCCGAGAGTTTCCGTGCCACAGAGCATTTTAGAGAGCATTGGGTGCAACCTTTCCATCGGATTAAAATATAAGATGGAATTCCTAGACTATCATCGCACTACTTTATTTCTTGCATGAAATTACTACACGTAAGATGAAAAAATGTTGAGTAGCATTAGCTCTTAGAAAACAATTTTGTGTTTTTTGTTTGTAAAATGTAAAAAAGTGTCGTTTTCTTTATCTTTAAGCAATTTAAAGTTAAAATTGTAAGCAAGGTGAAAGGGGAATATTGCTTAAAGTTGCTTTTAACTTTTTCTAATACTTTACTTGAATAGATACTTGTTTTACCAAATACTTCAACTTCAACTTTTTAAAATCATTTTCAACAAGGGAAACACATTTATAGTATTTACAACTTACAAGGAGTGTGTCCATTTGCTAATAAAGCGTTTTTTTGCTTTATATTTAAAAAACTAACTGTCGTGCTTGAACTTTACATTCAAGTACTCAAAGCTAAAAGCTGATTTTCACTTGGTACAATTTTTGGTTAACCAGTTCACCAAAAAGTAACTTATAGCTTTTACAAGCACAAGCAAATCAAACACTAGTGTGTCATGTTCCCATACAAGATTGATATTGTAAAGTCAATGTCGAACATGACCAAGATCTCACAGAATTACTGTTTTTTTTTTTACTTTTTATGTTCAATCCTCCTTTGCTTCAAAATTCAAAACTTGAGGACTCATACTGGATGCAGGCTGCAGCTTGCTTCTTTTGATCAAATTGATCTTTTCTTATCAAATTGGCTTGTCATACTTTTTCAAATTCTATCTGCACAAAAGGGATGAGAATATTTCCCTACTACTTATGCACTCTCACACTCATTCTTACCTCGTGCTGCATTCATTTTTTTGCAGGTGAAAGTTGCACGACATCTCAGGAAATGCGCGCTTGGCTGACCACGTGCAGTTTAGGAACATTTCCAGAGGCTTGAGGCCTTGAAAGACACTTTTAGAATCCCAGGTATTAGATTTGCAATGGAAGGGTTGGTCTGTAAAAGCTGTTTACTAGTGGTAGAAAGTGTTCATTTATATCAAAGTTTTTACCATTTTATGCGGTTCTTCACTTGTGAAGCTAACTGCTTATATTGGGAAATGTCAGGAATAACTCTGGTGCAAAGCTGTTTCCCTACTTTCTAGTTTGAAGTGCATATTTATACTTATCTGATACATAGTGTAGCGCTCATGCATTGGATGATCATAAGATTTACTACTCGTAATTAATAGTGTGTTGCGTGGTTATACCCAGTAATTTTTATTTGATTAGATTATGTTTGGCACAACATAATCTAAAGTTAGTTAAAATGTGTATTATCTGTTATTGTTTGCATTCGATCTACTATTTGGAACTAAATTTAGATAATGGGTTGTAACGTGAAACACTAGTTAAATGAAGTAGAGAAGTGGTCAGTGGTGTGCTAAATATCGCTTAATCCTTCCAAACTCTATATGAACAAACACAAAAATAAACAATGAAGAGGTGGATTGTACATTTGTACGGAGTATTAGATACATTAGATACTCCGTATTCGGGCGGGCCATTTTGTATTGTGAGAAGACTGTTTTTTATCTGTAAATTCAGTTCGCAACCAAATCTGTCTTGTTTTGTACAAGTAGCAAAACTGTTTTGTACTACTCCCTCCCTCCTCACATAAAATTTCTCATTTACCTTTTGTGACGTCATATCTAATAGTTCTCATTTCTATTTTAGAGATAACTAGAACATTTAAAACAGTTTAATTATAAAAAATGAGAACATTTATAACAATTTAATCATCAAAATTACTTCTCAAAATATACTTGTACTACATTTTAGTGGAATTCATCATCCATTCAGCTAGGGGTGGACACACTCATTGCTGGGGATGCTGGTTGGTTTCTGGAAAGACTGGTTGCAGCAATATCAAAGCAGTTAACTGTAGGAGTGGACTTGGGTCGGTCCAACCGGCCCGGAACCGGACCGGTCCGCTACTGTGCGGGCCCGGACTAGCCCAGTGAACCGGTTGGTGCCCGGTTCGGGCCACCCGGTCCGGTGAGGTAGGCGTTTGTTACAACATCATCTGGATCGGAGAAGAGTGAAGAAAGAAGATTGAGCAACGAATTGTAGGAAGAGGAGTGAAGGTTGCTGCCGGCGAACTTAGGCGGCGGCCGTGTGACCTGCTACTCCCCACTTTGTATCCTGGTTACGTTTTCTTATTTTAATATAAGTCACTTTCGTTCAAAAAAATCTCTATTAATTCAAAATGTATAAACCTGTATTATAGGTATATTAACGATCACATACTTCATCAATGACACTGTAGATTACGCTTACGAAAAATGGTCCTACGTGTTAGCTTTACAACAATCATTTGCTTGATAAAATTACCCAATTAAAGTCTAAAACATGCAATCTTCTTTCATTTAAATATTTAATAATAACACTTATTTTATCTAATAAGATCATAATACCTCAATAACTCTATAAAATGTATAAACTAGCCGCCATTGTCGTTGCTTAGAGACCCACCAATTGTTGTTATGCATGCAACCTACTGCTGTCATCGTCACCGTCATCACTATTAGAATCTAAAGTTCATATTGTTTTTAATGCAAAAGGTAAACCAAAAAAAATAAATGGGGTAAGTCTCAGACTCTCGGTTGTCATTTACTAGGTATTATCAATAGCGAACAAAAAATTACATGAGGACATTAAATACATATGTACAGAATACCCTCATTGATTCTATTTTACAATAATATAAAGTTCACTTTGAGAATTGAAAAGATGGTGTTAGTGTTCAATCCTTCTTGATCAAGATGGAGAGTTACCAAATTGAGTCCTCAGTAACATTGAATCAATTTTAGATCGAGTTGCAATGTCAACATCTTAAATTTATTCCGTCACCATCCATTCTTTTTAGGTACCATATATGGAGTAGCACTTGCTAATATTTTTCTCTATATTCTAGAATAAAACTTAAAATATATTGTGCTAATATTTTTCTCTATATTCTATAATAAAACTTAAAACTAAGATTGACACATAACAAATTTGATAAAATTTGTATGACTTTAAGTCATTCTTACTTTATATTCTTACTTTATTGATTTAATATTAATTACATAAATCACTTTTTATTAGTTTGCATGTCACTCTCATGTCTCATTGTTAGTGGGTTAGAGAGTATAGTTTTTAAAAATTAAAATTTATTTACGTAATACTACATCCGTATCAAAAATTTTTGTCATTTTTAAAACTTTGACCAATTATATCTTTTTATTGGAAATTATTTAAAATGTAAAAATTATACCCCCCCATACCGAAAAGGTACGCCAAATTGATTTTTCTAGGTCAATGACAATCAACTTTGACTAATGATATTTCTTAATACGAAATTATTTAGAATATGAAAATTATATAAAAATGTTCATGATTCAAAATACTTTCATAAAAGTATAGAATTTATAAATTATATACAAATATAATAATTAAAGTCATCGTCCAAAGTTTGACATCATTGACCAAGAAAAGTCAATATGGCAAACCTTTTCGGGACGGAGGTAGTATAAAAATGTTCTTTGTTAAAAGTACTTTCATAAAAATATAAAATTATACTCCCTCCGTCCCGTTGGAATGATCCCGCTTTCCCTTTTTGGATGTCCCGTTGGAAAGTTCCCATTTTCCTAAATGGAAAGTTATCCTACATCAAAACAGGGTCAAACAGTGCAAAACAGTGTCGAAACAGTGACAAACAGTGTCAAAACAGTGTCAAAACAGTGTCAAAACAGTAAAATTTACCCTCGGTAAGTTTATTTCCTTAATATGTGTGTAGGTCAAACCGGGAACATTCCAACGGGACGGAGGGAGTAACTTTCATGACACTATATTGATGGAGTATAAACCAGTCTTTTGAAATGACAGAGATACCAAATATTAGCCCAAAAGGGCATTTAGAAGAGCCCTATACTGACACTTCTTTTTAAGACGAGTGTCCATCTTCCCTTCTGCTGAATTCCTCCCCGACTCGCTTGGTGCAGCCTGACGCCACAAACACGGCAATTCACCGGCTTCCAGACGCCCATGCTCAGCCTCTTCCGACAACTAACACAACCCAAAAAAGCCATACTTATATTGGCGGTGTTCGAGATCTTTGACCGTGTATCCGGTCAACGATACGCCACTCGATCAATCCTTCCCTTTCGGTAAGAATTTGATTTTTTTAAATGCTTGTGTTTAACAAAATGGGAAGGCCGATCCCCCCTCATTGCGGATTTATGAAATTGAGCACTCTTTTTATACTCATATGGAGTTCATGTCTCTACTCTCGTCTCTCGCTACCTCGTTTTGTGAGCAGTATATGTGTAGTGTGGTGGATTCGTGTATATTGGTGATTGTTTCTTCCATTTTCATATAGTGCAGTTTGATTTTTATAACCAATTGATTATTGATTAATGAAGGCATTTTTTGTATTGCCGAGAGCGTTTTTGCTGAAATGGGCCAAATCATCTGATTTTTTTTGAAAGGAAAGACATACTCCCTTGGGTAACATCCATTGCAACCTAAATAAACAAGTAAAAAGCTACTTGTTTTGCTTAGTCAGCCACTCTTTTGCTACCAAGTGCAACTCAAAGTAAAATCTCTAGTTCCATTAAGTGAAATCTTGACTTTGAATTTCCTTAGATTCGTGGAAATATTATAGTGTACTTGTTCAGACGTTCAGTTTGCAGATATTGCTAATGGAATATACTCTGTAACATTTTGTTTGCAGTTGGTTCTAGAGTTGTTACTTCCTGGTATAGCCAGGGCCGGCCCTGGGCCTGTCTGCCCAGCCCAATCGCACAGGGCCCGGTATTTTGGAGGGCCCAAAAAAAATTAGTATTACCCCAGCCCAAAACTTTTGTTTTTAGCCCAAATCATTTCCCCAGCCTCAAAATCGGCCCTGATCCCGTCTTCCCCTGCTCTCTTCCGACTCTTCCCGACTTCCCGTCTTCCTGTCTTCGCGTCTTCACGACAAAGGCCAAAGAGACACCGCCGGTCCGCCACGGCGCCGCGCCACTCGGCCCACTCCGCCAGACCGCCGTCCACAACCGCACGCCTCTGCCAAAGGGACACCGCTCGGCTGCTCTCCAGTCTCCACGAGGACCACGACTCGACTTCAACAGTTCAACCGACGACTCCGAGTCTCCCACGACACTCTGACTTCAGCCGACCGCCTCCGCCGCCCTCCGGACTCCCTCAGACGCCGTCCTTCCGGTCAGTTACTAATTTGCTAATTCTTTTATTCATTTAGTTGCTAATTTGCTAATTCTTGTGAACTTTCAATTTATTGAATATTTGAATTGATGATTTGTTTGTTGAAATCTTGTAATTTGTTTATTTTCAGATTTAATGTTTGTTGAATTGTTGTGTTGTTGTTATTTGTTGATTTTTGTAGGAGAATTTCAATAATTGTTGATTTTTATAGGAGAATTTCAATAATTGGTAACAATTTGCTTGCGTTTAAACTTGAAAAAAGCCCCAAATTTTATTGTTGCACAAGTACTCCCTAGAAGTTTTATACTTTAGTTAGTCATTGATCTTTATTAAGCAAATATCGTGAGAAGGAATGGATTGAAAGACAATTTTTCTGTCTTAGGAAGGGTTAGACAATATTCAGTACATGAAACACATTAACAATTACAAACATAAGGAAAATTAATAGGTAAAATAAATTCTGTTAAGTTTGAAACGTTACTTAAAATTGCCAGATGATATTTTAAGTTTGAAACGTTAGAGCAGATGCAACATCCTTAAAGTCAATCATATATTTTCCATGACACTAAACTGAGTTTACATTTTCTAGATTTGTATGGTTGTTTCCATTTTCTAGATCTCAATAGCGATCAAACTATACTATAAATAGTTATAACTACCGGTCTAAAGATCGTTCATGAAATTGGTTTTGAATAATGAATAAGGGTTCCATAGTACTCGTCTGAAGTGTAAATTTTGAAGTTATTGAAAGTAATGTGATGTAAATATTTATCCTTTTCGCTGCCAACAATTGGTGTGGTGAACCTAAATTTAATAAAATTACAGTTAGGTGGTGTGTATGAGAAGTACATAGCCAGAAGTTACGTAATAGGCATTTTAGCGAACACTATGTAGGCATTACTTGAGGACATTGATTGTGGGCATGTTTGAAATGATTTGAACCTATCGTAATATGTATATATGTGATCAAACATTGAAATTCCAGATTGGACTGCTATGGTCGTGCACTCTGTATAAAAAAACAACCAATTTCTATGCAATTGATCACATATTCGTACATGCACCCAGTAAGTTGGTTTTTTTGTAGTTAGTTGGGATTGGTGATTCTGAAATTCAAAACAAGCGCATTTCTTTTCTTAAACCGCACATCAATTGTCTTTTTACAAGTTGCCAGTGTTTTTGAATAATAAATCTAAGCATATAATTAAATGTGGTGATGGTTGAGAATATAAAGCCACGATTTGAAAAAATTAACATTTATAAGACAAAATAAAGTTGTTTAAATGTAGTAAATGCAGACCATGAGCAGATGAGTTTTAAAGTGGAAGTTATTGGAAATACCTTGTCCGACTTGCTTGTCGATCGTAGAGACAAGGATTAAATGAGTAGGAATAGACAGGACTCTGCGTATGGATGGATATATTGTCACCATGCATGGCGGATGTTGGAGGACCTGGAACATTGTGGTCTGTGGCTGTTAGAAACCGTAGGAGTAGAGAGTATGAGCCGGCATTTGGGATTACGAGGCTTGTAAACAGATGAAACGGATGCGTGAAATTGAAATCTTTCCGTTTGAAAAAACGACACAAATGGATGGAAAAAGGACCAAGCTAAAGTTGGTTGGCTTTTATTATATAAGCCGAGATATTTTTGCATTTTCACATAAATTGATGAAGGATTTCAAGTCCGGGTTTATGTTGATCCGTTTCTATATATATATATATATATATATATATATATATATATATATATATATATATATATATATATATTGTCAGAGTTTTTCTAAAGGTTGTGTCTTCACACAGTCGAGATCATAAAGTGCAATCTGTAATTGATTCATATGAGTATTTTTCTGGTTTGGTATTTTTTGAATTTATTGATCATATATTCATATAGTGTATTCTTGGAGATAACAGAAACTGGAATGGCCCTTTCAGGGGTTATAGGCTTATAGCAGAGGTGTTTCTGTGTGTGCGCTCTGCAGAATCATATACTACATGCAAACTAACCATTTAAAGGATTTATAGTTTTAAATATTTAAAAGTTTAGGCTTTATGAACATTGTGTTCTGCACAATAATTAACATAACGTGTAAAAGAATTTACAAATTCTTGTGGTTCTATGCTCATTCCAATTTACAGTATTAAAAAATAACAATTCACATCTAACCACAATAATAAAATTGTAGTTGGTTCTTTAAGGCTTCAACATACCATGCAGAGAGATTCTACGCAATAGGTTTAACGTTAATGTTTCCACATTCCATTGCAGGCTGCATGGTTTTCATTTCAACTTCTTCTTGACATTCTTCCTTGACAAAAAAAAATGGTGTTGCATAAGGTATTAGATAACAACAATGGATTTATTGGTTATGAAGCTCCCCCAATACCGTGATCCACCAAATCAACCAGGGTTAGTATATAATTTCCTTTTATGAGCTAGAATTTACCAACTCAAATATAATTAAATTATTTTGTTTCAGACTTGCCGGCCGCCTCCCTCATTACGTTTATTACTAACTTGTATGTTAAGACAATTTGCTTGTGTTGCAACTTGAAAAAAGGCCCAAATTTTTTTGTTGCATAGGGTCTCCGTTTTCTCAGGACCGGCCCTGGGTATAGCAAAGCTACTTAAGCTGTAAAATTATGGATAATATGCAAAAAGGAAAAGATGATGAGCAATCGAGAACAGGGGAGATGCAAGGGACAGGATTGTCCAATGGTAGTTTGGTGGGAAAGATTCAAGAACAGTATAACAAGATAAAAGAGAATGCAGAAACATACCCTTATGTATGGGGTTCATATATAGCTGTATATGGGGGCTTTGGGCTTTGGCTTGTATATAGAGGTATGAAACTCCGCAGAAAAGAAGACAGGGTTCGTGCTCTTCAAGAGCAGCTCCGCAAGCTTGTTGAATCTCAAGAGAGTGAAAGCTCATCAGTTTCTGGATCTAGCACGATTCACCCCCCAAAGGATAAAAACACTGACTATTAGCTGGTTTGTTATGTCCTCTTGAAGCTCATCATTGTTACGGAGAAGTATTATTTTTGAAAATAGTCCAGTCATATCCCACTGCCACTATGACAATCTCGTTAGTGGTGACTGTTTTGCTTTCATCTCACTTCTGGTGTGTGATTATGTATTTCTTGCCATTTATGGTCCTCCCGATCAGTTATCCTGTCAATTGTAACATTTCTTATTGATTTTTCACTGGAGAAGGGCCTTGAGTGTTTGAAATTCACAGTCATGCATCAAAATATAGAAAACCTAAATACCTGGACTGAAAGTGACCCAATAGACATGAGATAGAAATTCAGAAAGTAGATGTTTTTTTGTAAGTTTTCATTTCTGTCTTGTTGGACCCTACTACGTCAAGTTGGGCTAGGTTGGATGACTCAGATTTTCTCACCTTAATTCATTGGACACACCCACACGATCAATAGTCCTTGACAGTTGACACCCTTTGTTTTGTAAGCCTCATTTCAGTAAATACTGGGTTGGCACTTGGCAAGAGGAACATTATATCGCTGAATGGAATTGTTTGGGGTGGATGCGGTGCCTTTGTCTTTTACTCGGTATTAATCTATTCTTCGGTTATAGTTTGGTTATTCATTGTTTGGTTTTCAAGTCAGCCGCTTTGTATTTTGTACTCGCAATCATTTTGAATAGGCTAAAAGGTCAAATAGGTACATGAACTAACTTAAAGTGTTCAATTAGTCCTTTGTATAGGAGGTTCTGCTCGGCCGTCGCCCATTGGGAAAGTTCCCGGTGGAATTTTTTGATGAAATTTTTTGAACGTCTTCTTAATTAAGTCTAGTTTACTCATATCAAATTTCAGTTAAAAATTCAACAGGGAAGGCAGTCAAATGATTTTTTGAAGATAACTGTGCAGTTAAACATCGTAGTACATTTTGGAAAATCATTTGACTGCCTTCCCGATTTAATTTTTAGCTGAAATTTGATATGGTTAAACTAGACTCAATGAAGAAGATGCTAAAAAAAATCATCAATTTTTTTTACCGGGAACCGCCCCAATTGGCGACGGTCGGGCAGAACCTCCTATATAAGGGGCTAATTGAACACTTTAAGTTAGTTCATGTACCTATTTGACCCTTTAGCCTTTTGAATAAACTAATGAACTTGCTTTTTAGCTATTCTGAGATTTTGTTGAAGAAAGCTATTCTGAGTTTGATGAAATGGTCATAGTTTTGCATTTTTGGATGACACAACATGGCGCCTGTCACATGTCACATGCGCCTGGATGATGTGAAGGTAGGGGTGGACCAATTCCGGTTCGGGCTCGTTTCGGGCCTGGGTCCGGCCGGGCCTCGGTTCATGAAGGGGAGACCCGGAACCGGCCCGGGTAACCCCCGGGTCCGGGCCGGGCCGAGCTGGGCCTCAGTTCTATTATTTTTTTAATTTTTTTTGGCTTTTCCTAGTTAACCCCCAACCCTCCCCGCTCACCCCCAAACCAACCCTAACCACCTCAAATGGCCTAAAATACCCACCCGAACCCAAATCTTAAAAAAAATCAAAAAATAAATAAATAAATTGGTCCGGCTCGGGCCCGAACCGGCCGGGCCGGTTCACCTTTTGAAGGGCCCGAGCCTGAACCGCCATCCCACCGGGACGGGTGGCCCGAACCGGTCAACCAACCGGTTCACCGGTCCGGTCCGGGCTTGCATAGGAGCGGGCCGGTTTCGGTTCCGGGCCGGTTGGCCCGACCCGAGTCCACTCCTATGTGAAGGCCATTTGCCACAAAAAACGTTCATGGCGATGACTAAACATGTGGGGGCGCTTATTGGACCCAACGTGGCGGCGCTATATTGGACCCATTGCCTTGCCTTGTCATGCTACGTGCATGGTCTTTTAAATACAAGTGGATTTTAAGATTTTTAGTTACTTTTGGGCTTTGTACCTGATCAACAATTAACCAATTAGCCTGTTAACATGGCTTTGATTACTAAGTAATTAGTCATGCTAATAACACTCCCAATAACAAGTATTTCCCGCAAATTATAACGTGTGATCGGCCCACCATGCGCATGGTGTGTCGATTCCAAAACTACATTGTTTTGTTAATTAAAAAGGAGAGCAAGTCGGCTGAGAAGGAAGCTAAGGAGTTCCCGTCGTTTGGAGTTGTATGGTCGCTGTCGTTGGTGACGGGCGCACCCCATATTGAGATCCACTCTGTGTTGATGCACCGTTGCAAATCCACTCCGAATTGAGATCCATCCAGTCGCATGCCCTTCTGTTTCACCGACATAGATGATGACGAGCTCCTTTGTGTCAGCTAGAGCTCTGCGGCTGTCTGTTTACTCATCCAACGAAAGTAAAAAGCATCCCACTAATTAAATTGATACATATACGGAGTATTTGAAGAGAAGGAAAGATGCAAATTATATATATATATATATATATATATATATATATATAGTATAGAGTATATATATACATATATATATATATATAGATATAAATATTATATAACTTACATTTTGATTTGGTTCAACTTACATAATTTACATTTCTATGTATCTTAAGTTACATATTTATTAGCGTGAGTTACATGTTAACTTTTCTCAGCAAGTTACATCTAACTTACGCGTGAATTACATTTTCCATCATGCGAGTTACACCGCAATATAATGAGAGTTATACAACATAATAAACCCCTATTATTCAAAGAAAAATCATTTTCATAAAAAAAAACATTTTTATAGCCCTGATATTAAAAACAGAACATATACATTATTTATGTAAAATAGGTGGGTAATTAGACTCCTTTTTTCATTGAAATCAATATTTTATTTCTTATATTATATATTGGACAAGTTACACTTCGACTAGACTTGAGTTATAGATGGACTCGGGTCCGGGCCGGGTCCGGGTCGGGCCTAGGCCCGGGCGGGCCGGCGGGTCAGAAATGGTGGACCCGGGCCGGCCCGGGCCCATTATTTTTTTTTTGTTTTCCTCTTCCTAATTAACCCCCCTCCCACCCCCAACCCCCCAAACCACCCCAAATGGCCCAAAATAGCTAGCCCAACCCGAAAAGTTAAAAAAATTGAAAAAAAATAGTTTTTGGCCCAAACCGGGCCCGGGCCCGGCCCCGGCCGGATCGGGCCTTGTTTTGGGTGACCCGAGCCCGGACCGGAAAAGCCACGGGCCGGGCCTACCCGGACCGGTCACTGACCGAGCCACCGGGTCGGGCCGGAACAGTACCGGTCCCGGGCCGGTTCCGGGTCGGGCCACCCGGCCCGAGTCCATCCATACTTGAGTTACATTCATCAATAACGTGAGTTACATTTCTTTACATGTAAGTTACATCATTCTGTTACTGGAATAAGAGAAAAATAGAAAATAAGTACTGTTCACGCGTGTACTGTTCACAAATCTTCTGTTCACGAGTTTTTTTTTAAAAAAGATTAAAACTACGTCGTTTTGGATGTGAAGCATGGTGCTCACTAGTCACTATGGGAGCATCCCACGGTATACGAACTGAGTATTCCCCCTGTCCTAGTTTAAGATTCTAACTTTCATTGTTTTGATATTTGTTCTCATTTTTATTTTATCAAATAATTAACACTTTTAAATGACAATTTAACTATCAAATATTAAAAATAATACATTTAGAACATCACAGTTATGATTAATGATCTCATCATGTTATATATTCATAAGAACTTTTTCTCAAAATATATTTGTATTATCTTATTTAATTATTTTCTAATAATCTTACCTTTTTGCAATTGGAACTTTAAGTTAGGATAAAGGTAGTATATATAATTAAAGATGCCAACTAAGTTAAAGTCATAGAAAGTTATGCAACTGGTGTAAAATCGTAATATCATAAAGTGTTTTTACTTGTACTTATTTTAGTCTCAGATCAAGTTAGTTCAGACCTTAATAGTTGCAAATAATATAAAGATCAGATATCTAATAGATTAGAGCCGACCAAATTAGAAAATTTCAGACCAAATAAAATATTATGTCAAAGCTCCCTAAACGAGGAATGACTAAAGCCGAAATATGCGGCTATTCAACATTTCAACTACTCCGTATTTAAACTTCAAATGTTTTTATTAAAGTATGAATATTAAACTTTTTTGCTCATTCTTTCAAAAAAGAATTTTTATGCTCGTCCTTTTGATTTGGTCATAGATTTATAGTGTCTAAACTTCATCTATTTAGTATTTATTTTTTTAATTTCATGTGCCTTATGAATGTGTCTTCATCATGGCGATGGGGAAATGCCTCAAAAGTCCGAGCTATGATTGTTATCATAGGCTGATGACAACTGCCAGGGGCGGAGTTAGAGAATCGGACCACTTTGGACCGGTACAAAGAACATTTTTAAGTGAAAATACACATACTTTTTACCTTAAAAATCAAAGCATTTTTTGAATTCGGGGGTGGGTCAAGGCCTAGGTTTTCCCTTTCTAGCTCCGCCACTGACAACTATGCATAGTTTATAATTCGTTAAGATTGGATTGTTTTGGAAGAAGGTGACTTACAATCTTATATTGAATAATCAGAACTTAAGCAAGTTACAAAAAGACAAAAAGCCCTCCCTTTTCGACCGCCTGCCCTTGAATCAGACTCAGAGCCTCTCACCTTCGCAAATAATATATAAGCTCTTGTCACTTAACTAATAATTGAGACTAGAAAATGTATTAAAACTATTCTGAGATATTTTTTTGGAAATAAAAGAGACTTTTTATATTAATATCAAAAACATCATACAAGACAACCTCTAGACAATTCGTACTAAAGATCCAATTGTAAACCCTAAGAATATACTTAGAGTCAATCTACTCATACAAAATAACTTGACTCGCTAGACACAAAGCGAGCAATTCTAAGTCTAAAACGATCGGAATCAAAACACTTCCTAACATAAGTATTCCAAATATTTAAATTATGAAACTAAAACTAGTATTCCAAATATTTAAACTATGAAACTAAAACTACTCGAACTAAAATAAATACAAGTACTATCAAAGCAAATAAAGATACTAATGGAATAAAACCTTTTCATAAAACTGTTCTTGACACGGAAGTGGTTCCGGAGGAGGAGGGCAGAAACTCCTGACCAGTCGAAACCGACAGTGACACCAGTGGAGGAGCTAGGGGGGGGGGGGGGGGGGCAAGGGGGGGCAAGCGCCCCCGCTCCGACTAATTTTTTTTTTTACTAGTATTACTTATAATATGTTTCTTGCCCCGGCTTCTTTTTTAATTTTAAAAACAATAAGTACAACTTAAGGTTATTTTAAGATGAAGTGTTAAAATAAATAAAAAA
Organism: Cuscuta europaea; assembly: GCA_945859875.1. Taxonomy (NCBI): domain Eukaryota; kingdom Viridiplantae; phylum Streptophyta; class Magnoliopsida; order Solanales; family Convolvulaceae; genus Cuscuta; species Cuscuta europaea. Next base: position 7,221,223 of record CAMAPE010000015.1, on the reverse strand, counting down.
GTATTTTCAGAAAAAGTAAAAAAAATGAAATATAGAATAAAAGGGGATTAATGTATGTAATACATTTGGCATCCCAATATGCCAATAATCCGGAGTAGCTCAGTGGAGACAGGTAACATGCTCCCTTCGTATCACTCGTGTTCGAATCCCCCCTAGGACGGATTAAGTTAAACTTGTTTTGCTTTTCTTCCGCCCCAATTCTTCCAATTTTTTTTCTTCAGCCTACAACTCGTCCCACACCGGATGAAATAGAGGATTCACTCCTCATTTGAGCCTATATAATCGCTCCTTCATAGTTGATAAAGATTAAGTTGCTAGTAAAGCTTGAGTGCAAGTATTAGCTACAATATAAACAAATATTGAATACCCATTCAGTTTTTGTGAAAAAACCGAATAACCGGACCGAAAATTCGGTGTCCGAAAAATTGGGTCCCAACTTAGATCGGTTCGGTTTCGGGTTATAGAATATATGAAACCGAAAGATCGGTTCGGTTCGGATATTTCCTATTTCGGTTCGGTTCCCGAACCGAATCCAGTCCTAGTTCTCACTTCTCCCCATTTGTTCTCAGATTCTGCAATTTTCAAGTAAGTTTCTCATCTGCCAATTTATGCCCATATTAATTATTTGCTCTCATCCCTAACGAAAAGTCAGAAATTATTTGTGTGAATCCTCAAATCTCAGTTCTAGATGCAATTTAATGCTATTTGTATAAGGAACATTTTTAATTCATACTTATTTTTGTTATATTTAGGAGTATAAGTTTGGATAAATTTGTAATTAAGACTAAGAGGTCTTTGATTGGAGGTGTTAGTTCTTCAATTGTTCCTAATCAGTCTATCTCTAGTGTTGAAAATGACATGCGTCAAATGAAAATATTGCTAGAGATGAGAGGAATGAGAGGGACAAGAGAGCCCGAACAGAAAGTACACATGAATGAGATATTATTAGTGATCCATTTTTACGAAAACCAATTAATGAATATGCGCCGGGGATTAGGGATGATGTGATGAGAGCATATGTTGTAAAAGGTGCTTGTCAACCAGCATCTCATAAGTTTCCACGAACTGAATTTGGTAAGACATTAAGGAGCTTTCGAGGAGAGTGGTTTAAAACTTGGGAATGGTTGGAATATAGTATTTCTAAAGATGCCGCTTTCTGTTTTTGGTGTTACCTTTTTCATGGTTCGAGTCAAATACAGATTTACTCGCTTGTTTAGCTTGCCTTGATCCTAAAGATAATTTTTCCAATTTCTGTGATAAAAAGCTACTCAGTCTTGCGGAGTTATATTCATCTGATTTTTCAGCTGTTGAGCAAATGGAGCTTAAAGAACAACTCCAAGTTTGGATATATGAGATGAGAGGAAATGAAGCATTTTCCACTTTACAAAGTATTGGTGAAGTGTCTAAGAAGATGGTTGAGCTTACAATTCACAAATCTTTTCATTTGGTCTATCGTCTTATTGAGTTGGCTCTAGTGTTACCAGTTGCAACAGCCACAGTTGAAAGAGCTTTCTCATCGATGAATATTATCAAGACAGATCTTCGCAATAAGATGGGAGATGACTATCTTACGGATTGCTTAGTATGCTACATCGAAAGAGACATTTTTCAAGCAATTGATAATGAAGCTATTATGCAGCATTTTCAAAATATGAAAACTCGTAGGATTGATTTGCCTAGGTTGCAAAAGTAAATCAAGTAGTATGTAATGAACTATAATTTTTTGTTAAATTATTACGCTATTGTTGTTCTTATTATATTTTGGACACGAACTTTAAAATTTTTAGTCTTTGGTTTGCCCCTCCTTGGACAAACCTCTGGCTCCGCCACTGAGTGACACCAAAACAACTCCCCACACCGAGGAAGACAAAACACCACGAATCACCAATGCTCGAGAAAGAACCGTCATAGAAGATAACAAACACAACAACAAAAGAAGAACAATTAATCATAGCACTACCAAAAATCACCAAGAGCAGATGTCACCATTCTCATACAAAAGAGTACTTGGATGGAAACAATCTTCCTCAGAATCCTTGGGAGAATCCTTGGGCGATCCACTAGTTAGGAGGCAGCCTTCAGAGATGGAGAGACCCTGGAGAGAGCAGTTGGTATACCGTGGGAGCAGCCCACGGTGAGCATGCTGCTCCCACAGAAAAAAACGTGTTACTGTTCACGCACGTGAACAGTAATTTCTTTTTTTTGTTTTTTCATTGTCCCAGTAGCGGAATAGGTGTAACTCGCGTGTAACAAAATGTAACTCACGTTAATAAGAAATGTAACAACAAGCAAGTCAAAATGTAACTTGTCTAATACGAATTATAAGAAATAAAAACATTGATTTTTAATGAAAATAAGGAGTCTAATTGCTCAATTACTTGACTTAAATAGCTTATATGTTTTGTTTTTAATATTAAAGACATAATTTTTTAATCTTTTTTTGCCAAAAAATCATTTTTTTGGACAAAAAACACATTTTGTTTTTGCAAAAAAAAAATGATTATTTTATTCAATAGCAGGGGTCGGTGAATATTTGTTTTTAATATTAAGTCTATAAAAATATTTTAAATTTTTTTTTTTGCCAAAACACATACTACCTCCGTTCCTATTATAACTTCCAAATAGGTTTGGCACACAATTTAAGATAGTGGGTATTGTGTGGTGGAGAATTGTGCAGAGGAGAGAGAAATGTGTAAGAAATGTTGTGAACCACAAATTCTTTACCAAAAAGGGAAAGTGGAAGTTTTAATTGGAACGGACGAAAAAGGAAAATTGGAAGTTATAATAGGAACGGAGGGAGTATTTGTTTTGGAAAACAATATTTTTTTGCATAACAATGATTCTTTTGTTTCAATAGTAGGCTTTATGCTGTGATGTAATTCGTATCACAGAAAATGTAACTTGCGTTGATTGAAAATCTAACTTTAGTGTATGCAAAATGTAACTTGTTGAGACAAATTCAAATGTAACTCGCGTATAGAAAGATGTAACTCACGCACAAGAAGATGTAAATCGTGCATAAGAATATGTAACTCCATATAATATCAAATGTAATTATAGAAATTGTCTATAAACATAACTCACACATACAAAAAATGTATTATTCTCATGTTTTTTTTTCAAATTTAAATCGAAATAGACAACCTTAATTAATGGCTATAAAACACAAAACACAAAACACATATAAAAGAGATAAGAAATATATTATAGAAAAAAGTATATGAATATAAAAAATATTTTACAAAAAAAGTGTATAATAAATATATAAAAAGTATACAAAGTAAGAAATAGTGTGAATATGAAATACAATATACTTATTTTATGTGGATTAATAAAATTTTATATTAAATTTGTATAGGAAAAAATTAATTCACTTATAATTTAATTAGTTCAAGATAAAGATAAGTAAAAAATCACAAATAATTAGATATAACCCACACATAATTACATGTAACTCGCGCATAAAAGTATGTAACTCGCGTATAAGAAGATGTAACTCACGCATAACAAGATGTAACTCACGCGTAATAACTTGTAACTCGAGTATAAGATGATGTAACTTCGTATATTATCAAATGTAACTCCAAACTAAAATCAAAATAAACAAACTCAATATCTTAAAAACCTTTAAAAACATATAAAAGTGATAAAAAATATATTATAGAAAAAGTGTACGCATATAAAAATATATTACAAAAAAATGTATGAATGTAAAAAAGATATTACAAAAAATAGTGTATGAATATGAAATATAATGTACTTATTTTATTTAGATTATTAAACTTTTTGTTATGTATTGATAAAGGATTAAAAAACAGATTCAATTATAATTTAAATTGAAGATAAGGAAAAGTAAAACTACAATTAAATTTTTAGTATTTTAATTGGATGGAAATGGAGAAGAATTAAGGAAAAGAAAAATAAGGAAAGTATAACAAAAGAAAAAGGAAGGAAGAAGCTCCAGAGAAGAAAAGAAAGGAGCGTAACTTTGTAAAAGTGAGATCGACATACCATGCGAAAGGTGGGCCGATCCCACGGTATAATTTGCGGGGTTTATCCCAACGTGTCTTACACTTTGAAAAGTATATTGTTGGCTAGTGAGTAGTAAAAAACCACTCAAATGATTGTAATAATCTTGCAGTTTGGTAGATTAGGAACGAAAAATGTATTGAAACGTTACTTTTTAAATCCAAGTCAATAATGGGGTGTTTAGTTAGGAGTCTATCAGCCTTTTTTGGCTGATTTGACTAATATTTGGTATTTTGACCAAATTAATTAGCTAATTAGGTGTTTGATTAATTGACATTTTCATTTGGCTTTTTACCTCAAAAAGCCAAAATATCAAAAGCTATAATACTAGCGTTTCACAAATGGCCTTTTCATATCCTTTAAAGCATCTCCAATGCTACAATGTGCATGGTGCACATGTGGCATGAGAAATATAGATACAAAAAATTAAATTTATGACATTTCTCTATCCTTCTTTCCACGGTTTTGTGTGTTTTTGGTAAGTTTTTCTCAACAATGTCAATCACAATGTCTACATCTACACATTGTGTTTGACATTGTAGAGAAAAATTTACCAAAAACATATAAGACCGTTCAAATAAGGAGAGAGATATTCTATTCGTTATTTTTTAATTGGCTATCACTCGTGTCACGTATGCATCATTCACGTTTTTGCATTGGAGATGCTCTTAATATATCCCTTAAATACCCACGTGACACATCCCTGTTTTCTGTATCTGCCTCCGTAAAACACCATTTAATTTGCAAAATCATCTCCAGCCTAATTAACTTGCTGCAGAACATAAACTCAGCAATGAAGAGAGGAAGCCCGTATGTAATAAAATAGTCTTGGGGGGGCAGGAAAAGTCCGAGGTTCAGGAAGTTTTGTTAATTGTTACCCGAGTATAAAATATTTACATACTTTTTATGTTATAATAATAATATTAGTAATAATACAAATGAAGAAAGATCAAGGAGGATTGTTGTTGATGTAAAGTAAATTTTACATTTTTGAATCATACGAACGGTTTAGCTTAGAATGTTATGTTAATTACATTAACTAAAAATTTATTAAAGCCTTAATAGTCATTTTACAAGTTATCAGCTAATTATAAACAATCATTTAACCAAACATCATTTTACAAACTGCTAATACTACCAATTAGTCAAAACAGCCAACAGAATCCGCTATTACCAATCGGCCAACACAATCAGCTAACAGCTAACAGCCAACCGCCAAATGGCAAACACCCCCAATGCTAACTTCCCGTCTAAGTGACACAATCGATGTCATTTGGAGTCAAATTAGAGCATATTTCAATTTAGAATGTCAAAATACAAATTAATACAGTCCGAAATGAGATTAAAATGAGATTAAACATCTAAAGTATCATTTGTCTCTACTGTAGCGATAAAGAGTAAATAAAATGTAATGTTAAAGTTGTAGATTTAACTAAAAATGATGGGTAAAATATGAATGGCAGGTGAGATAGTTTGTCAATAAAGTAAACCCAACTTTTATTAGATTTAAAAAAGTTACTACTACTCCGCATTAAACAACTCAAACAGGAAGTAATTATAAAAAGTAACTTCTCCGTATTACTTTGGAGAAGGGATTGATTATTTCATAGTACTCCGTATTTGGAATAGATTTCAGGGATCCCTAGATTTTACATACTTCATCCGTTTCATAAAAATTGTAACATTGGAATTTCTGAACTATTCACACACCTTACTTTGACTACGATTTTCTAATAATATATATAATAAAAATATTATGTATAAAATATTAATAAATTTGTATTAGTGTAAATTTCCAAATATTAACTTTTTTTAATGTTTACTAATACGTAAATAAATATAATTACAATCAAAGTTGCGCGTTGGCAAACGTGAAAGTCAAATTGTTGCAACTTTTATGGAACGAAAGAGAGTACTTTGTTATTTGGAATATTGGAGTATTTTACTAACTCTGCACAATAAGACTTATTTGTTTTATCAACAAAACTTTGTGGAACATATTCCTCTCCATTTACTCTCTTCATTTCTTTTTCACTCTATCTCTATCCTTAAAAACAATAATTGAACATAATTTTTTTCTTTTCCCCTACCCCACCATTTCCCCACCTCCGTCCCGAAATTATCTTCATTCTTTCCTTTTCGGTCCGTCCCAAATTTATCTCCTCTTTCCTTTTTTGATAAAGAATATGCGGTTCACAATCATTCTTACACATTTCTCTCTCCTCTGCACAACTCTCCACCACACAAATCTCACTATCTTAATCTCTGTGCCCAGTCAAAACCGAAGTTAATTATGGGACGGAGGGAGTACATAATTTTAACTCCGTCCATGCTCGCCTGTGCTAAATCAGTCCAACATAAAATAATCTAATACTCATTAGTAAAAATTGCTTTTTAAAATGGAAAAATAAATTCAGATAATATCAATTATCACTAAAAAATCAATAATGTGTAGTTTGAAATTAATTTTTAATAATACCAACTATTGAATGCATCACACAAATGATACATTCACACAAATTTCTTATTATAAATTTAGTCATTTACTCACCACAAATTTATATCTAAATATCAAATTAACGACCTGGTCTTGAATAAACATGATTTGATTGTTTAATATCAGTTTTTAGTGTCTTAAATAAATGAACTTTATCCAATAGTGAGCCAATATTATTTTTATTACATATTAAAATAATTAGTATTATTATAAAATGTTAGTACAAATGTTGCTTCATCTTTCCTTTTTGTTTCGTCCTACTAAAATTATCTCATACTAAATTTTGTAAAGTTGTGTGGTTCTATATTATCCCCTATTTATTTCGTGCAAGATTTAGGATTATTTAACTTGGATTTTGATAAACCCAAAACTCGACAATCAAATAATCATAGCAGATAAAGAAGAAGCAGATAGAAAGATAAGATATTCAACAACAAATCTGGTAAACCGTATGAATGGCCGTTGCTCTCCCTCAGAGAAGGAGAGCAGCGACAACCCTAATCTATCTATCTCTGCGCGTCTATTCTTTCTAAAGCCTCGAACGTTAGTTAGGGTTCCCGTAAGTTAGCCTCCTTTTATAGGAGAAGTTAGCTAACTTACGGGTTACAAGAAGCCCTCGGGCTAATACACATCTGTGGCCCGTATTACACGTTTAATTAATAACTACACAAATACAAAGATATTTAATTAGATTAGACACCATAAAATATTCCTAACAGATTTATTATAAAAAAATAGATCAAATAAAATAGACTAACTCAAATAAAAAATAGATAATAATAATAATAAAAAATAGACTAATTAGCTTATCGGTTTTATCAATTAATTTTTTCATTAAACACTTAAATAGCTTTTGTTTTGTACGTTGAGTTGTGTTATATTCCGTATTGAAAATAAATATGATTCGAATTTCTTTTCTAGCTGGAACGACTAATGTTGTGTTAAACGATCAGTTTAACTATTCTTCATTTTTTTCTTTGTATACCTATCAAAATTAATTTTTAAATTATACTCAGATTTAGAATATTTAATTATTTTTTAAATAATCGTATCATTTTACAATAGGAACGAGACATGTAGTAATATAAGATTTTATCATATTTATTTAGACTACATCAGATCTGAATATATCAAACTTAAATATATAAAATTAGATCAGACTCAGAAAATTTTAATACCCTTGAGCTATTATGTAGGGTTGGATTCGCTTCGGGCCACCCGGCCCGTGACCCGACCCGGTACTGTGCGGGCCCGGGACCGACCCGGTCGGGCGGTCCGGGACCGGGTATGGACCCGAACCGGTGGGAATGGGTGGGGCGGGCTCGGTGCTGGATTAATGTGACCCGGCCCGACCGGGTCGGGCCCAGGCCTGGGTCCGGTCTTAATTTAAAAAAAAAAATTGGGTCTTGGGCTCTTGGCTAGTGGGCTACTAGCCGTTGGGGTGGGGGTGGGGACAACCCAAACGGCTATATAGCCATTGGGTGGGGTAAAGGGGGGGTCCGGGGGGTTGGGTGGTGGGGGAGGGGGTAAAAAAACCTATAAATACTCCTAATCTTAAACATTTTTTCATATCTCTTCTCCAATTCTTCCTAAATCCTATTCTTAACTATCTACTCTCTAATTCTCTTATTCTCCATTCTCCAATATATTATATTTATTATTTATAGTTTATATTAATTATCTACTTATATAAACTATAAATAGATATAAATAGTATTATATTACTTATATTTGTTATCTAATTATATATTACTTATATATTTATTATATCTATTAATATAGTTGAAATTATATCTAATTAGTTTGAAGTCATTCTATTACTCCCATCCGAAAGACCGAAAGTCCGAAAGAGGTACGAAATTATTCTATTATTTACACTTGTTTAATTACTAGTTAATTTGCTACATTTGACTCTTGTTTAATAGTTAGATAAATAGATAATTAGTTTTTTACAATTTTTTATTAATTGCTACATTTGACTCTAGTTTAAAAAATATGTTGTACACAAAACTAGTTAATTCACTACTTAATTTGCTATAACTCGAATTAATAGTTAGATAAATAGTTAATTAGTTTTTTACAATTTTTTATTAATTGCTACATTTGACTCTAGTTTAAAAAATATGTTGTACACAAAACTAGTTAATTCACTACTTAATTTGCTATAACTCGAATTAATAGTTAGATAAATAGTTAATTAGTTTTTTACAATTTTTTATTAATTGCTACATTTGACTCTAGTTTAAAAAATATGTTGTACACAAAACTAGTTAATTCACTACTTAATTTGCTATAACTCGAATTAATAGTTAGATAAATAGTTAATTAGTTTTTTACAATTTTTTATTAATTGCTATATCAATGCCGGTTTCAACGGTTGCCGTGGAACAAGAATTTAGTTCGGCCGACAATGTTCTAACACAAACCTGAACGAGGTTGAGCGCTGAATCTCTTGAGATGCTTATATGCTACCACGATTGGTTGAAAGCAGCACGTAGAGCTCAAGATATTGACATCACTCCATCCCAACACTTTATGGATGAATCTACAACAGAGGGTGGCTCTACCTATGCCGGAGATTCCGATTAAAAACAATTATAGTTCCTATTTAATTTTCAAATGTAGTTCCTATTTCATTTCAAATAAATGCACTTGAAGTTTGTTTTTTAATACTTGTATAAAACTATAAAGTATAAAATATAAATTAAAAAAAATATATTTAACCGGCCCGGCCCGGCCCGGCCCGGCCCGGCCCGGCGGGTGGCCCGACCCGTGACCCGGCCCGAACCGGACCCGTCCAACTCTCGGGCCGGTCCCGGGCCCATGTGATACGAACCGGCGGCCCGACCGGGCTTAGGCCCGGCCCGGGCCCGACCCGGCCCGAATCCATCCCTACTATTACGAGCTTAAGTTGGTGAAACTTGTACCATTCAAATCTATAAAATTACTCCAATCTTATGACTTCAAAACTATTACGACTTACGAGCTTAAGTTGGTTAAAAAGCTTAAATACTGTTATAGTGTTTTGCCTGAGCCCTTAAACTATTTTTGTTCTTTTGGTCATTTCACTACTCACATGGTCAACTTAAATCATTTTTTATTTTTTACTTTATAAATCGATTTTTTATCAAATTTACATTTTTTTTATCAGGCTTTGTAGCGATTTTAACATAGTTTCTGAATATATTAATTTTATTTACTAAAAATAATCAGAGTGTGAACATGGATTAAGTTGTTTTATCGTCAGTCAATCATCGTAAACCGTCAACGGAAACCTTTTAGCGGGACGGAGGGAGTAGTATTTTTGATATTTTTTCTTTTAATTTCAACTTGTGCTCTATTAAAGAAGCAAATCTAAAATATTTTGGTCCTAATATCAGGACACGTTTCCCCTCTTTTAAATAAGTGTAACATGTTTAATTATACAATATTCACATTCTCTATTTTAACTACGTTTTATTTATTAATGTATTGATAGATTCTTATTTTTAAAAATATTTTTAAATTTGTCTTATTGTAAATTTTTCATTTTTATTTATAGAGAATTGTACTTCCTCCGTCCCTGAATTAATTTTCAAATTTCCTTTTTTGCCAATCTTAAAATAAGATTTTTTGCAAAGAATGTGTGGTTCATAACATGTTTTACACATTGTTACGTGTTTCTCTCTTTTCAGTACAAAACTCCACTACACAATTTTTCCTTCATTCCCGTGTGAAACCAACTTTGAAAGATAATTCAGGGACGGATGGAGTATATATTAATGGTCAAAGTTATGCATTGACAAATATGAAATGTGATCAACTTTGCCGTGAATTTAAGAACGAGAGAAGTATTACGCAATTCTTAATTTATGATGAATAACAAATACACTATTCATTAAAGAAATATACACTACAAATAAAGTGGTTTAAAGATAAATCAGGGGACCCAATAAACACTCAATAATCTTAATCACACCGATATTGGTTGTGGTCTGATGCGGCGTCGTTACTTTCATCACATTTTTCCTCCGTGATTCAAAAAAATTACACTATACTTCAGTTTGATTTGGTTTTAGTTCGTTACATTTTAAAAATACAATAATTTTTTGTTTAGTTTGTTCGATTCGATTTGAAATATTAAGAATTTAGTGAAATTTTCGTATCACATCACTAGTGCTACCACGTTTATTGGGCTCGATCACCGGATTATCTTTGTAATACTCCCTCCGTCCTGAAATAATTGTCCTGATTTCCTTTTCGGTCCGTCCCGAAATAATTCTCATTTCCTTATTTGGTAAACAAATCTATACAAAACAGTGTCAAACAATGCAAAACAGTGTCGCTACAGTGTCAAACAGTGTCGCTACAGTGCCAAACAGTGCCGCTACAGTGTGAAGTCAACTTTGTTTTCTTAATCTGTGTGAAGGTCAAAACAGGACGATTATTTCGGGACGGAAGGAGTAGATATGTTGTACAATTGTACATAATACTCCCTCCGTCCTAATTTAATTTGCAAAAGTTCCTATTTTGGTTATCCCAAAATTGTTTTCCACTTTCTGTTTTAGGTATGTAAATAAGAATAAATTGACAAATTTACCCTTACTTTTACTTTTTTCATTAACTTAAAGTCATCTACTTTTAACAAGATGAGCACAAGTGTAAAAAACAAACATCATTTATTATCATTCTTTAATCTTTTTGTCAATCAAAGTTTGCAATTCAATTCGGGACGGAGGGAGTATATGTTATTCATGAAAAATTGACAACTCCATAATACTTCTTACATTCTTAAATAAGTGCCAAAGTTCACTTTTCATATTTGTTCATAACTTTGACTATTAATATATACTCCATCTGTCCCTAAATTATCTTCCAAAGTTGATTTTGCACGGGATTGAAGAAATAGAAAATTGTGTGATAGAGCGTTGTACTGAAGAGAGACAAACACGTAAGAATATTAAAACATGTTGTGAACTACACATTCTTCGCAAAAAAGATTATTTTGAGACAGACAAAAAAGGAAATTTGAAAATTAATTAGGGAAAAGGCGAGTATAATTCTCTATTAATAAAAACATACAAAATTAAAAAATTACAATGAGACAATTTAAAATAATTTTTAAAAATAATAATTTATTAATACATTAATAAATAAAACGTAATTAAAATAGAGCATGTGAATATTGTAAAATTCAACATGTAGCATTTATTTAAAAAGAGAGGAAATATATCCTAATTTTAGGACCAAAATATTATAGATTTACTTCTTTAATAGAGCACAATCTGAAATAAAAAAAAATCAAAAATGTTATCAGATTAAAATTGTGCTACATACGGTGAGAATAACCAAAGGAACCAGTTCCACTGCTTCACATTAATAAGTGTGTGATTGCCCTCCTTTCACTGATTTTGATGCTTTTAACACAAAAAATAGTTTAAGGGCTTACATGCCTTTGATGATATCTTGAAGGGGTTTTTGCCCCTCTTCCCAAAAAAAGGGATGACACCCTATTTCTGAGGGTTCCCCAACACCGACTGGACGGTACGTTAAGACTTGAGAGGATGTATATTGGATTATAATCACAATCTGATCGCAAATTATACCGTGGGATTGGCCCACTATGCGCATGGTGTGCTGATCCCAAAACAATGTCGTTTTCCATTAAAAAATTAGGTTCGTATTTCTGTTTTCTGTTGCAGCCGACTTCTTTCTTCCGCTTCTTTCTTCCGTTTTTGTTTCTATTCACTGCGCTTACGATTCTGATTTGCCTTCAATGGATTTCTCTCTAGATGATTCAGCTGTTGTGAATTTATCGATTGAATTTGGAGATTCTATTCCTGTTACTATACATGATAACGTCATTCATTCATCCGTTGACAATAATTTTGAATGTGATCAGCCGGTTCATATCGAACTCATTGGTAAACATTACCGTTTTTGAGTTTTGTGAATTTAATTTATCTTATTTATGCTTGCAGTATGCTGTAATATGTTTTGTTCTCTGTTTTATCTTTTTGCTTGAGAATTTGGAGTGTAGTATTCATATTGGTTGAATTTTGTTGTTTTCCTATCAGGAAAAGACGAAACTGGTTCAATGGCTTCTAAATTGTTACATCTTCTTAGTAGAGGTACTTTTCCTGTCATGTGATTAAATTTTTGTTTTGTTTATTTTTAGTTCGATGTTATGACATTTTATTTCATTTGTATGTAACTTTTGTTTACTTTTATGTAATTTGGTTCTTAGTTTTATGTTTGCAGTATGCTCTAATATCTTGTTTAATAATATGTAAATTACATTCAAATCTATGCGACTTCTTTTCTAATGTATGTAACTTGCGCTAAAGCTTATGTAACTTTCTTTTTGTTGTATGTAACATTTGTTCTGCTGTATGTAATTGAACTGTAACTTTTTATTTATGCAACTATTGTATGTGCCTTGAGTTAAGTTTTATGTAACTTTATGTTTATTAAAATGTAACTTTAGTTTAAGTGTATGTGACTTATGCTCAAGACTATGTAACTTGCATTCAATTGTATGTACCTTCTTTACAGTGGTTTGTTTTTCATATATCACCTTTATGAATTGTCAGATACATTTGCAACTGTTGACAAGGCAACTGAGAATAAATCACTTGTTGGATTGTGTGTTAAATCTGAAAAGGATGTTTATAATCTTTACAACAGTCATGTTTTTGAAAATGGATTTGGTATTCAAAGATGCAAACAGAGGTTTAGGAGTGGCAATCTAAGTTTGATTATGAAGTCTTACTGTTGTTGGAAAGAAGGGAAGAAACTACAAAAGGGCACTGAAAACAAAATGTATACGAAATTAGATTATCGTTCAGGTTGTAAAGCAAAACTGCAATTTTCTAATTAGTGTTGATGGTGAATGGACTGTTTCAAAGCATATTACTGATCACAACCATTCTTTTTGTCCAATTGGTCAAAGACACCTTCTGAAATCACATCGAGGTGTGGATCATGAGTATCTTGAATTTATTATGTTGATGAAGGAGAGCGGCACAAAGGTTTCTGATATTCACTGTATGCTTCAAAAACAGGCGGGTGGGGTTAGTGCTCTTGGATTCACCAAACGTGATGCTTATAACGTTCAAGAATCCGAAAAGAGTAAAATGTTTGATGGTAGTGATTCTAACACTTTGATTTCTATATTGAAGAAAAGGGCTGAAGTGGAATCTGATTTTTACTTTGATTTCGAGGTAGATGAAGGTGTACTAAGGTTTTTTTTCTGGAGAGATGGCCAAATGAGATCAGGTTATGAGAGGTTTGGTGATTTAGTCGTGCATGATACAACTTACAGGACTAACAAATATGACATGATTTGTGGTCCGTTTGTTGGTATGAATCATCACTATAAAAACATTATGTTTGGTTGTGGCTTTATGTTGAATGAAAAGGTGGAGTCCTTTGTTTGGTTATTCCAGAATTTTTTGAAATCTATGGGCAGTAAACACCCTATCACGTTTATGACATACCAATCATTTTTAATGGCAGCAGCTATAAAATCAGTTTTCCCTGAGTCTAGACATCGACTATGCACTTGGCATATAGATGAGAATTCGAAAAAACACATCATGTTTCTATTGAAGAAGATAAATTTTGTTCCTCTATTTGATTATGTTGTCAAACAATGTGACACAGTTGCAGAGTTTGATTTCTACTGGTCTGAGTAAGTTATTTGTATTTTGATGTAACCTCTTACTTATTCCGTGTAACTTGTTCATTGCGTTTGTGTAACCTGTGTTGCTTTAGTATGTAACTTTGTGTTAGTTTTTTACTTGGTTTCATGTTGAACAAAGTGTATGAATGCAGTGACAATAAATGGTTAAAAAGGCTCTATAGTCATAAAGAAAAGTGGTGTTCTGCATTTTCAAAAGATTATTTCTCTGGTGGTGTTCTATCCTCCCAAAGAAATGAATCTACAAATAGATCCATATCCAGAAGACTCTCAAAAACTGCAACATTGTGTGACTCTTACAAAATGTTTGGTGATGTTGTTGATGAGTGGAGGTCAGAGGAAAATTGTCAAGTATTCAGATGTTCAGAAGGCACCGTTGAGATGGTACTGCTGCAAGATAGTATTTTGTCACATGCTAGAGATGTGTACACCCTTGAGATATTCAAACTGTTCCAGGAACAATATTTGAAGGGTATGTCACATTTTTTTAAATTAATGACACAGAATTGTCATGATTATGAGTATCATGTTTGGTTGAACGGTGTAGATTTGATTAGGCACAATGTTACTTTTAATGGAAATAACAACACAGTGACATGCACTTGAAAGATGTTTTCAGAAGTGGGCATTTTGTGTAGACACATATTCGTATATATAACATCCATTGTGTGAAATGTATTCCCCAAGTTTATATACTCCCCAGATGGACAAAGGCTGCTATTTTGCAAAAGGTTAGTCCACCTTTTACTCAAGGAAGAGATGTTATGTGTGGGAAAATAGTTGAAAATTTTGTTTGGAGAGTGCAAGTGACTAGGAAATTCAATACCATATTGGGTGCAAGTGCTGGTCTACCTGAAGCTAGGAAAGTATGTGAGGAAGGGTATAAATCTATCAGACAGTTTTTAGATATTCAAAAGATGTTTCTGGTGTTGATGAATTGGGTTCTGATCCAAGGACAATACTTGATCCTCCACGTTCTCATCCTAAAGGTCAGCAAAATACACGGAAGAGAAGCATCGTTGAAAAACAATGCAAAATAGTCAAAGGTCGACGTTCTAAATCTCAAAATGTTGCAAGAAATTCAAAAGCAGTTGCACAATCTGTTGTTCAGGTATTTTCTTATTTTTATATTTTTTTCTTCTTTAATTCACCTTTACTGAAGCAATTATTTTTCTTCTTGAATTCTAGGGCACTGTCAGTTCTATGGTTCCACAAGGTTATCTTTTTCATCCAGTTGGAGGAATGACTACTTTGATGAGTGTGTTTGGATCTCCACAACTTTTAGATCCATACTTCATGCAATGTAATGCAGTGAACCAAATGCAGAATTAGTTTTAGTGAAATAAATGTTTCTTTATAGTAGATA
The DNA here is from genome assembly GCA_945859875.1 of Cuscuta europaea. Classification (NCBI taxonomy): domain Eukaryota; kingdom Viridiplantae; phylum Streptophyta; class Magnoliopsida; order Solanales; family Convolvulaceae; genus Cuscuta; species Cuscuta europaea. Next base: position 7,205,650 of record CAMAPE010000015.1, on the reverse strand, counting down.
CTTTTTCAGAGACATGTTATACCTTTGTTTTTGTTTTACTGTAAAAGTTGGAGACATTAAATATTTAATTGTTGCTGGTTACATTTCTGGTTAAGTGAGTTACATTTGTTTTAATGGCATATCCATTACCTTTACTATTTGTTAACATTTTGTTATCCTTTGTATACATTTCTGATTATGTGACTTACATTTGTTTTTATGGCATTTACATTACCTTTACTATTTGTTAACATTGTGTTATCCTTTGTTTACTATTATGCTTACACTCAAATTTATTAACACATTAAGGACATGTTTACTTCATGGGTTAGTAAACGGTGCTTATTAAGACTCGCATTAATAAGCGGCGTATAAAATAAGCATTGTTGTAAGCTCGTGTTTACTTCAAACGTTTTAAACCACCGTTTAACATTAAAATGTCCAAAATAACCCTATAGATATATACACACAAACATTCATGAACACAAGTATATAATATAATATGTGGGGTCACCTCGTACGCTTAGTCGCTTACCCACACCCCTAACTCCTACCTTGCCCTGTACCCTCACCCCTCACCCCTCACCCTACCCCCAATTCCACACCCCTTCCCTACCCCTACCCTTACCACGACCTTACCCTCCACCCGTACTCCCACCCATACCAACCCCCCAACTCGTAGGGTAGGGGTAAGGTGGGGGTGGGGTATGGTCGGGTCAAGGGTGGGGTGGGGGTAGAGGTGGGTCGAGGTAGGAGTAGGGGGTAAGGGGTAAATGGGTAGGGGCAGGGGTTGGGGTCGAGTCAAGGTATGGGAAGGTGTTAGGGGGTACAGGGATAGGGTAAGGGGTGAGGGGGGTGGGCTAGGGCAAGTGGTCGAGGGGTCGGGGTAGGTGGGGGTGGGTATGGTCGGGTCAAGGGGTGGGTTTGGGGTGGGGTTGGGGTAAGGGCAAGGGGTAAAGGTAAGGGTAAATTCGGAAATTGAAAAAGCTTAAAGTGCCGCTTAATTAATACATGGGGGGTGGTATGCTTAGTAAGCGGCACTTTAAGCACCTCTTTCGGTTAGTAAGCAGCGTTTTAAGCAACTTGCGTGTTTACTTCACCTATCTTACTAACCTAACTGTGACTTTAGCAGCGAAGTAAACGCCTCCTAAGAGATTAAAAGAATTCAAATTTGAAATTAACAGCAGGTTCTTTTCAAATTACATCTGAATTCAACAACAATTACATCTCAAATAAACCGCAGTTACATATCAAATTAACAGCATTTACATCTCAATAAACAAAATTTACATATCAGGTTAACATCAATTACATATCAAAAAACAGAAGTTACATCTCACTTTAATAACAATTACATCTTTCATTAACAGGAATCACATGATTTTTTTTAATTTAAAAACACAATGAACATTATTTTGTAAATGATTTGTATGATTAAATAAAAAAGTTAAATTTTATAAATACACTTCAACAATTCCTAAAACTTGTTCTCTGTGATTGAGTTCTATCTTTGAAAATAATTTACATAAGTCATCACGCGAGTTACATAATTGTTATACACTTTTTGCATAAGGTATAACCGAAGTCACATCTTGCATAATCACTTGAATAAAGCACTCTGGAGTCTTTATATTAGTTTTGAGTAACATAATAAGACACATAATTCACATACTACATAACATACGTAACATACACAATTTTAACAAGCCAAAGTGAGATAGATCATACATGAAAGTTGCATAATGTATTACACTAATAACAGATCAGAAATCATGAAATGTTTTGAGAGAACTTCATAACCTCTCAGAAATTAATATTTTGCCACCTTCGACCAATAATATCGAATAATGTTTTGAGATACCCATAATATTCTGCCACCTTCCACCCGCCACCTTAAAAATGAATGTACTTTTAAAAACACAGATCACTTTACATATTTACGAAGTCTTTTGCTCTTTTATAAACATTTTCCCTTTCCAAGTTGAATTTTGAGCTTATGATTTCTGCTGCATAGACAAGTTTTAGCTTCTTCAATGTTTGTTTCTGAGCTTTTATTCCAACAGCTTTAGATGCATTTGGTAATCCTGAATCCCACTTATCTCCCTGTCCACGATAGGTTTCCAGGTGACACATTACAAAAACACCACAGTCAACATGATTCCCATTGTACCTCCATGGCATATTCAAGATTCTAGGGTTCCATATCGCCATTCTTCCAGCTGGATGTTTAACCTTGTTGCAGTACTTTTTAAATCATTCCACCTATTTTCAGGATATACATTAGCACACTAATACATTTACAAAATAGTAAATTTGACAATGCTTGATATTTCTGGAATACATGAACATAAGTTTACTAATTGGTTAAAGCTCTCCTCATACTTGTCTTTAAACCCACCCCGTCTTCAAGAATCCTATTGTCTATGACATCAACTATATTCTTGTTTGTATAGAAGCAATAGATATAGTAGTGCTGACTTCTGTGTACAGGAAACAAGACCTGCAAGTCATAAAAAGCATTCATTAGTTAATTATTTCATAGTGAATCGTTTCATTTATCTTTTTCAGTAATAATAACATTTTACCATTTCATAATCTTTGAGATTTCCTTTTTGAGCAACTTCAAATTCCATCCTCTCTAACATCATATCTTCTTTGTTTGCGTATAACACTCCAAACTGTGCATGTTTATTATCAACCATGGAAATGAATCAGAATAATGAATATTTTTCTATTTATTCAATGAATAAGAAAAATAATGATACATACATAGACCAATGTAGAAAGTATCAGGGCTCGATTGGGATGGTTGTTTTTGTGTTCTCTGTCATTCAGTAATTTTACCCATGCATCTATTACTGAATTGTCAACTTCTGTGTCATCTTCAACTGTTTGGAACTCCTCATGGTTCAAAAACAGGCCTGAGTCGTCATTATACAGCAATTCACTAAGACAATAACATAGGTTAGTAAACAATTGATTGATAACTCATTGTTTTACATTTGACTATACATGAAGTTATATTTTGCTTAATGCGGGTTACATTTTACATTTTACACTCTGGAGTTACATATCAAATTACCAGCATTTACATCTCAATAAACAAAAGTTACATATCAGGTTAACATCAATTACATCTCAAAAAATAGAACTTACATCTCAGATTGACATCAATTACATCTTTCATTAACACTGTTGAGGGTAAATCTCGTAGATCCGAAAGCCCAACATGAACTTTGGATATATCAGGAATGACACAGAATCAAAGCGTGTAAAAAATATAAGATCTCAACTAACTAACACTCGAAGGCTCACTTGTATTAATTAACCAGTCTGATTACAAGGAATTTCCCGATCGGTAGGTCGGAAACTATGCTTTAATACAAGAAATAAGAGCAATGATGCTATTCTAGAGCCTGAGTATTGAAATGCTAACCCTTACAATGACTTGAAACCTTCTATTTATACTAATGGAGAGCATGGGCTGCCCTATGCTGATTGGCCGTTGTTCCACCGACTTGGTCATCCATGCTCCCACTTGCTGATGTCACAGTCTGGCATTAATTGCACCTGGCCACTTGCGGTTTGGCCGTTGCCCGAACGGGATGTTGGGCTATGCTGAAGATGCTGTTAATTTGGCCCAAGTATTATATATAGTCCGAACTCCGTTCGGTATGTCTCCTTACTGGGCCAACCCTTACTTGGGCCGATTCTCGTTCGGCATTAATTCTATCATGATTATCCTATCATCATGTGATGGGCCCGTTGCTTGGGCCGGGTATCTTGGGCCTTCCTGATCCGGGTATTGGGCCTCTGGATCAATATCCCAACACAAGTCCCCCACTTCCGATGTCTCAAACGATAGTGAGTGCATTAGGAAGTATGAATATCAATGTTGTAATACTCCGAATGGCGATCGGGGTACAGAAGTAATCAGTTCCCCATGCTGTGATTTGACGGCTGCCGCTTCATTTCCCCATATTCATCATGGTAACCATCGTTTAGTCTTTTCATTAGACACGTGTTTTTAGCTTAATGCTCCTAGTGACGTGTCGCTCCCTGATTGGTTCTTGACACGGCGGTTTCAAGGCTATAAATTAGCCTTTAACTTCTCAATTCCGGGTTTCGATTCTGCAATTCTCTGCGCCTTGTTGATTCCCCTGCAATCTTCTCCCAGCTTCCATCGCTCAGGTAACTTCTCAAATCCGGATTCCTTATCTTCATTTCTGGCTCGACCGAGATGAGCCCCAAACAGCATTCCTCTGATTCGGAGGTGGCCTCCCATGGAGATGACCGTGACGCCGCTATTGTGGACGTCATCACAGTCCCGTTTGCCGGTGGTTCTACTGAAACGGAGACGAATACCAGGGCTGAGGCGGAGGACCTTCCTAGCACTTCTTCTTCCTCCAGTGAAGATTCCGATGACACCAAATCCGAGGACGAAATAGCCTCTATGGCGGCCGGACGCCCCAACGATTTTCCTCGCCATACCCTTGACCTAAAATTGATTAGGGAGAGGCGGCAAAAACTGACCTCCCATAATAGGGCCGAAATTCCGGCCCTTATCCCTGACCCGGTGGATTTCCGTTTGCAAGCTGGGCTTCACCCAATGCGCCATAGGCCCGGAATGACCATAGTTCATTTTGACTCAATTAGGGCCGGCCTTAGGTTTCCGCTACACCCCTTTTACATTTCATTCTTCAATTTCTACGAAGTTGTACCGGCCCAAATTATGCCGAACTCCTATCGGGCAATGGCGGGTTTTATTTGCCGTTGTAAAGATGCCGGCGCCCGACCAACCCTAGAACTCTTCCACCAATTTTTCAAAGTAGCCCCCCCAACAAACCCACGGCTATCTGGCCACTAGTGCCCGAACGGGACACATCCTGTTCAAGGGAAACCCAACTTCAATCAAAGGGTGGAAAGACCAGTTTTTCTTCGTGTCTGTCCCGGACGGCCTAATTCCCCGCAAGTGGAATGCCTTCCCCCGCAAGACTCCTGATCCTGTCCTTACTGAAGAAATTTACAAGGACGTGCTTGCCGTGGAGAAGGATAAATGCATGGACATCATGAGTTATCTGACTCCCGAACGACTTGTTACAGCCGGGATAGGTACTGCCCGTTCTCTTGGGTTTACTTGTTTTGAGAAACCAAGTGCCATGGTCCGGGCGGTCCTTCCCGTGCGAGAAATGTTCTTTTGTTCTTTTTTCTAGTTTCTCACACGCTAAAGCCGCTCGATACTAACATTGTCCTTTGTCTTTTTTCAGCACCAAACCCAGATCTTCCTATGGATGATAGCAGAGTTATTGCAGCCGGTGGGGCCGGTAAACGGAAAAAATCCAGGAAGAACCCCCAACCTACTCCCTCCATTATTCCTGCTCAGGATGCTGCCTCTTTTCAACCGCTTCCAGAACCACACCCAATACAGCAGGTCCATCAGGACCAATTCGATGCTATGCTGGTCGACGATCGGTTCGGCTCTGACCAACTGCATCAGTTCTCCCAGCACTTTGACTCCGTTCAGGGGGAACCCTCGAATGCAGGTGAGACCCATACCGACCATATTACTGGTCAGGTCGAGCGGATCTCCTTATCTGATCCTGTCCATGAGGTATTAGAAAGGGTTGGTTCTACCGTGAGCCAGATCTGGTCGACCTCTTCTTAGTTCAACAATTTTTCCCTTCCTCAGTTGCCGGTCGAGCAATCTGAAGAATGCCTGACTTGACCGCCCTGAAGGTACATTATTATTATTATTATTATTTTGCGCTCTGTTTTTATTTTATTCTCTGTAATCTGTACTAACTCTCGAACGGTGCTCTGTAGATGGGTTTGTACACCCTTCAAATGCGGGAAGCCCATCTGGCCAAGGAACGGGAACTGATTGTTGCTCAATCTTCTGCTGAGCAAAATGCTGCCGCCGCCATCACCTCTCTGGAGGCCGAACGGAAGGCCTTTGCGGAGGAGAAGCAGAGGCTGGATGCTGAGCTCGGTACCCTTCGGGTCCAACTTGCAGCTTCCCAGGCAAAGGTCCTTGCCGCTGAGGCCGCACAGGTCAAGTTTGAGGAAATGCCCTCCAGCATCCCGGACGGTCCCTATGAAGTGAATGTGGATCTGTCCGCCGTCCGGGAAACATTTAAATCCTCTGATGAATTCTCCATCATCAAGGATGATCACGCAAGGACCCAAATCACGTTCGCCGTTGGGGCGTACTTGAAGGGTTTCCCCAAAGGTGCTGGTCGGCTATCGGCAGGGGTGGCCCTCTTGGACAAGGATCCCGAGGCCAAAAAATGGAACGACTCCATTGTTACAGATCTTTATGGCAAAATCGGCCAGGTCCTGCTGCGTCCCTTCGTTGCTCAGCTTCAAAATAATCTGGGGAGGCCGGTTCAGGCTTCTGATCTTCCCAAGGATGACATTATACAGGCCCAATTCTAGAAATTTCTGCGGGCTCAGCAACGGGAAGCTGATCGGGCTGCTGGGAGAGAGCCTGAACCCCCGTCTGATGACGATGAGGATAAGGACGAAGAGGGAGAGGAAATGGCCCCTGGCCAATAATTTATATGTACTTTTTAATTATTCGTTGTAATTTTCTTTTCCTCAAGTAGCCTGTACTTCCCCGATCAGTAGAACCGATGAATACATATCCTTTTTTGCATGAAGCTTTGTGTACTGTCTTTTCCGCCTTTTTTGCATGATTTACTCGCCATTCGGGGTTCGGCACGTTTTGTAGGACTTAACCAATTTTCTGACTTTATTTCTTGCTTAAATATTCCTAATGCCGTTGATCGCCGTTCGGGCATTGGAAAGTTCTGATAATTTGTTAAGGAAAAAACCCCCTCTGGAACTCAGCCGTTCGGGCTTCAGACAACTTTTTAGGACTTAGCACATTCTGGCTTCAGATAATCTTTTACAACGTTGATAGCCGGTCGAGCTTCAGATCAATTCTTAGGACTTAGTTGTTTTCTTGGTTTTCTTCGCACTTGGGCTTCTTCGTGTTGGTAGTCGTTCGGGCTTCAGATCAATTTTTGGGACTTATCCGTTTGACTTCAGATAACCTTTTACGACGTTGATAGCCGGTCGGGCTTCAGGTTAATTTTTAGGACTTAGCCGTTTTCTTGGTTATTCTAAACAGCAAGTCCCTGTGATCTTTGCTAATCCTCTGCAAGCCCGTTCGTCATTCGGTAATCGATGATCTAAATAGATTTTAGCCATTTCCCCGTTATCTTTATTGTTCCCCTGTAAGCCCGTTCGGGGTACGTGCACAAAAATGAATCATAAATGCCCCAGATTAATCGTAACCACCCAATGCCACGTGTTGCTCATGGATTAGGGATTTGTGCGGCACTTTCCCTATTTATAGAGAGGTGCTTCCCCTAATTTTTCCTGCTGTTTCCTCACTTTTCTTTCGAGCTTTCTCTCTCTAGAATTCCCAGAATTCTCTTGCGTACTTTCAAGCCTTCTCTCTCTAGAATTCCCAGAGTTTTCTCCAGTGTTTTTATGTACTACCCCTCTAGCTCAGAATCTGAAGAGATGCCTTTGATTCGCACAAGCAAGACATCCGATGGTAACAAGGCCGAAGGCTCTTCGTCCCAAACACCTAAACCCGCCAATCCTCAGGCCAGCAAACATACCGAACAGCCACAAGATGACGGATGTCTATCAGGAGATGACGTCCAGGTCTATAACAAGGGGATGCCCGAGCGGCCACCCCGCATTCCCCTACACTTCACTCGCATACGCAAACAAAAACAACGTCTTCCAGAAGATGTCGAACGACAACTTAGCCAGTTGTTGCCCCCACCAAGGGAATACTACGCCGGATTCATTCGGCACCCGATGAGGCACCGACCGGGGCACGTGCTAGTGCATCTCGATGTTCTGATTGCTGGGCTTCGGTTCCCTCTCCATTCATTCATTGTGGAGTTCTTACGCCGGGTTGCTGTACTGCCCGCTCAGTTCGTGCCCAGCACTTACCGCATTCTGACAGGCTTCATCATTCGATGCCATGAGTTGAGGATCACTCCAAGCGTCGATCTGTTCCTTCACCATTACTGCTATCAACCTTACCGGACGACCGGGTACGTGAAACTGGTCGCTCGTTCTGATCGTCAGCTGTTCACAGAGAATCTTACCCCGCCGGCTGACTGGGAGGAACGTTTCTTGTTCGTTCGGGTAGGTGATTCTCTGCCATTCCCGGATAGGTGGAACGCATACCCCGTTCGGGATTCTCAGCCCAGGGTGGATGCCGTTCTACGCTCCCAAGCTGAGTCTTTGCGGATGGGAAGGACCCGAAGTCTTCGGAGTTTTGTCACTACTTCAAGCATGTTATCTGCTGGAATCGGTAAGCGTAGTAAGATTTTAACCCGATCATCCTTCATTCTCACAAATCAGCTTCTTATTTTTTATTCCTCTTTCTTGCAGGTGTGATATCTCCCATACCCGTCCGGCGCTCTATCTCTTCTGCTACCTTGACGGCTTCTTCCGGTAAAGGAAAGGAGAAAATGATAGCCGATCGTGATTCGGCAGAGCAAAACCGGAAGAAGCGCAAAGGGAATGATGGTGATCAATTGATCCCGATCGACCATGTGGTTGATTTGACCGGGCCGGAGGTTGAGCCCAAAAGATCGGTGCCTGCCAACAAATCAACTTCGGCTCCTACTGACGCACCGATCGATGATCGGATGTTTGTCGAATTTTCAAACATGGGGCCCAGATTAGAAGGGAGGTATCTGTTCGGGTTGATGCTATCTTCTATGTGGTGTCATACTGCAATCAAGGTTCCCCCAAGCTTCACGAACCTGACCCACTGGTCGGATCTTTTCGAAGCAGGTCACCAGGAAGCACTCAAGGTAACCCTTTTCGAACTGTAAGCAAAATCACCGAATTTGGGTCATTCCTTACTTATAGCTAAAAGGGCGACTCGCTTCCGAATCAAGTTCATGACTGAGGCGAGCTTTTTCAAAACCATAGTTCCGATTCCCCGGGCGACAATCCGTACCTTATCCGAACGTCGCTCGGTTAATCCATATCTTACAGTCTTGACACCATCTCCAAGCCGTTTTGATCCTTTTTCCCGTACGTAATTACAGGGTCGACTTTGGCTAAGTTGGCGACTCAGCTCCCTCCAAACTGTTAACCCGTTCGTCATTCGGTCATCCAGAATGATTCCACGTGTTAACAAGCTGAGGTGAGAATCACTGTCCTCGAACTCCAGGCCATTTTGATCCCTTCATCAATGCGTAATTACAGGGTCAAAACTCTTGCTGAAATAATGGCTCCCTCCAAACTGCTAATATGTTCGTAATTCGGTTTTCCAGAATCGATTCTCATATTAACCGCTGAGGTGAGACTATCTGAGCGTCAAACTCCAAGCCATTGGCTGAGAATGACTTTCCTTCCATGCTGTTAACTTGTTCGTCATTCGGTCATCCGGAATGATTGAGTTAACCACGGGCACCGATTTTCTGAGCCTCAATTCTTCAAGCCGTTTTTGATCCCTTTATTCTTTCATAAATCTAGGGTCAAAAACTCCCTTAGCTGAGAATTGATTTTCCTTCCATGTAATTAACTCGTTCCTCATTCGGTCATCTTGAATGATCGTGTTAATCATGGGCTGAGTTTATGTGGAAGTTATGTCTCCCTCTCTATACATTTTTTTTAGAGGTGGCAACAGCCGTTTTTACTGATAAAATTTCCTTAGATGTTCCACATTCCAAGTTCCTGCCGGTCGGCCTTCGGTATTTTGTAGGCCAAACGTTCCTGAAGCATACTTCTTACATATTTGGTAGGGGCCTTCCCAATTTTGTGCCATTTTTCCACCTTCGAGCGGTTTGCTTTTTTCTCGCTTTCTTAGCACCAGGTCCCCTACCTCGATTGAACGAACTTTAACTTGCTTATCAAAATATCTTCTTATGGCTCTGTGATACCCTTCCATTCGTGCAGCTGCCAGATCCCTTCTTTCTTCTATGAAATGCAATTCGGCCCGTAAGTTGTCTTCATTCTGTTCTGGGCTGTAATGCACCGTTCGGTGTGTGGGAACTAGGATCTCCGTTGGTACTTTGGCCTGGAAACCATAGGTGAGGGCAAATGGAGTTTCTCCCGTGGCCGTTCGGGGTGTGGTCCTGTAAGTCCATAGGATATAATTTAACTGATCAGGTCACGATGAGGAGTATTCTTCTAGTTTCTTCTTCATACCATCCATGATAGTACGGTTCATATTTTCTACTTGGCCATTCGCCTGAGGGTACGCCACGGACGCTCTGGAATGCTTGATTCCCCATTTGACCAGGTAGTTCTCAAAATTCCGGCTCACGAACTGCCTTCCATTGTCAGTTACAATCTGTTCAGGGATTCCGAAACGGCAAATGATATTTTTCCAGACAAACTTCTGACATTTAACATCTGTGATGCTGGCCAGTGGCTCGGCCTCTACTCATTTGGTAAAGTAATCTATCCCCACGATTATATACTTGTTGTTTCCAGGGGCCGTAGGTAGAGGACCTAACATGTCTATCCCCCATCTTGCGAACGGAAGGGCCACCGTCATTGGGGTGTAGAAAGTGGCAGGCCGTCCGGGAACCGGTGCGTACAGTTGGCATACCCTACATTTCTTAGTATGTGCAAAGCAGTCCTGCTGGATAGTCGGCCAATAATACCCTTGTAGGATGATTTTTCTGGCCAGTGTCTTTGGCCCTTGGTGGCTGGAACAGATACCTTCATGAATTTCTTCCATTACAGCCGCCGCTAGATCGGGTGGGAGGCATTTCAGATAAGGCCCGCCAAATGTCTTTTTGTACAGCTGTCCATCTACTAATTCGAACATGGAAGCCCTCCTCTGGATGCATTTTATTTGATAAGCAGGATTCTTATCTTGTGGGAGGGTTCCGTCCTTCAGGTAGTTGGTCATATCCGTGACCCAGCTCGGGACGGCATACGATATGGCCTCGACCTGGAGCACCATGATTGCTGGGGTCGCCAATGTTTCCCGATGGGCAAAACGTTGGATGTGAGCCGGGATTTCCTGTGCCCGATCGTCGAACGCTGCATTTTCTAACTTGGATAGGATATCTGCTTCAGTATTTTCAATCCTGGATATTTGGGCGAGCACTACCTGTTCAAATTTACGTATCTGCTCCTCAACTATCTCCTTGTAGGCCTTCATCCTCTCTTCTTTGGCCTAAGCAGTGCCGTTTACTTGATGTACTACCAATTGACTATCCGATCGGACTTTTAACCGATCGGCACCCAGGGCCCTTGCATATTTTAAACCAGCAATGAGAGCCTCATATTCAGCCTCGTTGTTGGTTACCTTGAAGTCAAAATGGATTGAATAATATGCTTTGAACCCCTCGGGCGATGTGATCACAGCTCCAGCTCCACAACCCTTGGCACTAGCTGCACCATCCACATACATTTCCCACCAGTTATCCAGCCCATTGTTCTCTGAATCTGTTTCTGAGGGCCGGGCGGTACATTCTGCAATGAAATCTGCCAGGGCCTGCCCTTTGATAGTAGGCCGGGGTTTGAAATCCACCTCGTATTGCCCGATCAGGAGGCTCCACTTGGTAATGCGTCCACTTGCCATAGGATTTCTCAAGATGGTGGCTAATGGCTGGGTAGTATACACAGTTACCGGGTGGGTCTGGAAATACGGTGCCAGACGTTTAATGGCAGCTATCAGGGCCAGTACATTTTTCTCTAGCAAGGTGTACCTGGTTTCCGGGCCGTTCAACGCCTTGCTTACAAAATAGATTGGCCGTTGAACGCCATCTTCTTCTTTCAACAGTACTGTGCTCACGGCCAGGTCAGCTACAGCTAGGTACATATACATGTGCTCCCCTGGTTCGGGTTTTGTCAAGACCAGAGGGGAAGACAGATACGTTTTGAAATCTTCAAAGGCCGTTTGGCATTCGGCTGTCCATTCAAAAGGGTTGGCTTTCTTCATGATTTGAAAGAATGGAATAGCTCGATCGGTCAGTTTGGATAGGAATCTGCTCAGGGCTGCTAACCGACCGGTCAATCTCTGCACTTCTTTGAGATTTCTTGGAGCCTCCATATCCACAATTGCCTTTACTTTTTCTGGGTTGGGCTCAATCCCCTTCTCGCTCATCATGTATCCCAAAAATTTGCCCCCTCTTACAGCAAAAGCACATTTCTTGGGATTCAGCCTCATATTTGCCTTTTGCATTATCCCGAATACTTTTTGTATATCCAGGACATGGTTTTCCTTCTTTTTGCTTTTGATCAGAATGTCATCAACATAGGCTTCCATTGTGACACCCAGCACTTCTTTGAACAGCATCCCGATTATTCTCTGAAAAGTTGCCATTGCGTTCTTTAATCCGAATGGCATGACGATATAGCAAAACACACCATCCGAAGTAACGAACGCCGTTTTCTCTGCATCAGTCGGGTGCATGAATATCTGATGATAACCCCGGAAAGCGTCCATGAAGCTCAGTAATTCACATCTGGCAGTTTCATCCACTAGCAGATCGATCCTCGGCAGTGGATAGGGATCTATGGGGCACGCTTTATTCAGGTCAGAGTAATCCACGCACATTCTCCAAGTAGATTGTTTTGGGGCTAGAACCACATTGGATAGCCATTCTACGTGGATTACCGGACGGATGTGCTTTATCCTCAGCAAGGTGGCCACCTCCTTCTTTGTGAATTCCCGCTGTTCGGTTGCTTGATACCGTTTCTTCTGCTGGACTGGTTTTGCATCAGGCCGTACGGCAAGTTTGTGACATATTATCTCCGGATCAATACCGGGCATATCTTCTGGCCCCCGGGCAAACAGTATCTGAAACTTTTTGAGGACGGCAATCACGCCATCCCGGATATCAGCCTCCAGATCTACCCCGATAGCCACCTTACGGTTCGGGGGGAAATCGAGGTCGATTTGTTCAAGAAGGGTGGCGGGCTCTGGGTGCGCCTCGAACTCCGTTCGGTGGGTTTCCACCTCAATTGTATTCACCCGCATCCCACGAGTGTTCATCTATTTCAGGGCCTCTCGATAACATGTTCGGGCTGTTGTCGGATCCGTTCTGGCCACCTCAACCCCAGTGTCTGTAGGGAATTTGATGCATGAGTGGCGGACAGAGGCTATTGCCTCCAGATCTTCCAGTCCCGGTCGGCCCAAAATGGCATTGTGGGCACACTTTATATCCACCACCACGAACGTCATTCGGAGTGACGCTTTGTGTGTTTCATCCCCAATTTCAACCATCAATTGGATGGTACCCTCAGCTTCAATGCAATTACCGGTGAAACTTGCCAGTGGGGTCCGTAGGTGGGTCAGCTGGCTTCTTTTTAGACCCATTTTCTCGAATGATTGTAGATACAATACATTCACACTGCTCCCGGTATCGACCAGTACTCGGCGGATCAAAGCATTGTCAATACACATGCTTACCACCAGTTCATCCCTGTGTGGGCTTGGAGAGTTGGGTAAATCAGCTGGCCCGAACGTGATCGGGTCTGTCCTTCCTTTCTTCTGGGGGGGAGCGGAGACGGATCCCACATAAAGACTCCGCTCGAACCTTTTCCGTTCGGCGTTCGAATCCCCTATCTCCCCGCCCCCGAATATTACCTTGACCTCCATTCGAGGTTTCTTTCCAGGGCCTCCCGACCCCTCTGGTTCATCCCTGGGAGGAACATACACATCATTTTGAGGCTGGGCGTCACGTTGGGCATCCCGGCGCCAGCTATTAGGTTTCCTGGCCGGTTTCAACGTGCCTACAGCATTTGGATCTTTATTTACATATTTGCCCAGATGACCCCTTCAGATCAAATCCTCAATGGCTGTTTGTAGGGCCCTACAGGCATTTGTGGCATGACCCTTCCTGTTGTGATATTTACAGAAAGCATTGTCATCCGCTCCCATGAACTGTCCAGAATCAGTCGGGAGGGGAATATTGTCCCTCTCGTGCTGATAAATGGTCGCTACTGATAGGACCAGGGGTGTAAATCTCCCTTGCTTGGGAGATAAAGCGGTCGCTGGGCTAGGACCCAGCCGATCGGCCACTCTGATCGGGGCAGCAGGCGTAATGACCTTATCCCTGATCATTATCTCTTCTTCTAGGGCGGCATGCTTGCGAGCCCTATCTAATACCTCGGCGTACACCGTACCCGGATTTTTCTTCAACTCTTTGTACAACTCCCCCGTTCGGAGAGCATTCGTGAATAGGGTAATGGCGGTATCGTCCGTCATGTTTCCCACCGTTGAAGTTTCATCCCTCCATCTTTTCAGAAATTGATTGAGGGTCTCTTTGGCGTTTTGCTTCACGCTGGTCAAATAGCTGAAGTGCCGTTTGGGATTGGCACTAGAAGCAAACTGGGCCAAGAATAACGCCGATAACTCGGCAAAGCTGTTGATTGACCCGGGCTGCAGGGTCCCGAACCACTCCTGGGCAGGCCCCCTGAGCGTACTAAAAAACAACCGGCAAATAGCGGCCTCGGGTGCTCCTAGCAGCATGAGTCCCCCTTGGTAACTCCTCAAATGCACGTGGGGATCTCCCACCCCGTCATAGATTTGGCCGGTCGGGGGCTTGGCACCCCCTTGGATATCTGCGTACATGAGTTCCCTAGTAAACGGGGAAGTAATTCCCAGCTAAACCGGGGCAGGTTGTACAGGTACCCTGTTCATCTGGTCTCGCATTTCATTCATCTGCCTCCTCATCTCGGCCATTTCTTCCTCCTGGGCCGTCAAAGGGGGCGGTGGTGGAGCCCTCATATCCGTACAGTCCCGGTCCCATTGCCGTTGAGGGGCCCTAGTATTTTCCCGCTCGGCATACTGGAAATGATGACCAACGGGAGTTGGTCCTCTGGCTTGTGACCCGATCGGGGTTCGGTCACTGGGACTGTGGTGCGCTGTTGGTGGGGCGCTACGTCGATTATCCCGATGGGCATGCGAACGGGATGACGCTGTGGTTGTTTCCGTGCGTGGAGTCTCCCCTGTAAAGCTGGAACCTCCTTCCTCTTCGTTCGCCATATGCTGCATGACCTGGGCCATGTCACGCATGGCCTGAGGATTTCTTCTCAGAGATTCGGGAATCACAAAATCCCCATCAAAATGAGGATATGATCCCCGGCTGGATTGTCCCTGAGGGTTTTGACTCCCCGGGGTGTGACTCCTCCCGTGACGGCGTGAACCGTCGTTTGTATGATAGGAGCTGATTCTGACCATTTTTTGAAAATAGAGGTTTTTGGATGATTTGAATGTGAAACTTTTTGCAAGTTTCCCACAGACGGCGCCAATGTTGAGGGTAAATCCCGTAGATCCGAAAGCCCAACACGAACTTTGGATATATCAGGAATGACACAGAATCAAAGCGTGTAAAAAATATAAGATCTCAACTAACTAACACTCGAAGGCTCACTTGTATTAATTAACCAGTCTGATTACAAGGAATTTCCCGATCGGTAGGTCGGAAACTATGCTTTAATACAAGAAATAAGAGCAATGATGCTATTCTAGAGCCTGAGTATTGAAATGCTAACCCTTACAATGACTTGAAACCTTCTATTTATACTAATGGAGAGCATGGGCTGCCCTATGCTGATTGGCCGTTGTTCCACCGACTTGGTCATCCATGCTCCCACTTGCTGATGTCACAGTCTGGCATTAATTGCACCTGGCCACTTGCGGTTTGGCCGTTGCTCGAACGGGATGTTGGGCTATGCTGAAGATGCTGTCAATTTGGCCCAAGTATTATATATAGTCCGAACTTCGTTCGGTATGTCTCCTTACTGGGCCAACCCTTACTTGGGTCGATTCTCGTTCGGCATTAATTCTATCATGATTATCCTATCATCTCGTGATGGGCCCGTTGCTTGGGCCGGGTATCTTGGGCCTTCCTGATCCGGGTATTGGGCCTCTGGATCAATATCCCAACAAACACCATTTGCATGTTTTTTTTTTAAAAACACAGTGAACATTATTTCGTAAATGATTTGTATTATTAAATAAAAAAGTTAAATTTTATAAATACACTTCAACAATTCCTAAATCATGTTCTTTGTGATTCAGTTCTATCTTTGAAAATAATTTACATAAGTCATCACGCGAGTTACATAGTTGTTATACACTTCTTGCATAAGGTATAACCGAAGTTACATCATGCATAATCACTTGAATAATGATATATATAATAAAGAATAACTTACTCTCCAACTTCCTTTGAAAATGCATAGTCAATCACCATTTTTTCTTCCTTCCTCATCTCCTTGCACAGCCTGTGGTTATGTTTGAGATATGGTGACCTGAATTTCCATTCTGTATCAGCTTCATTTTTCACCTTCTTTCTTTTGGCCACAGGTGTCATCTTCACTTCTTCTTCTTCATTTTGATGCTCTTCAGTCACAACATGCTCTTGATTTCCATATTCTTCTTCCCTCACTCCTCCTTCAGCTATCTCAACCATTTCTTCTTTGTTGTTTTCTTCTTCTATGTTTCTTGCAATCTCCATTACTTGGTCTTCAGTCATTTCAGCAACTAGATTCTCATTTGTTGTATTTTTTCATTTTGATCGAGAAGGTTGTGTCATGTTGAACTCAATGCCCAGATCAAATGAAGGCATTGAGAACTTCAGATAAGCAGCTTTTTCCAGTTTATCTAGGGCTTCCATTACCCCTGGTATATTGAAAAAATCATCGTCCTCATCAAGAGTGCACTTTTCTTCCAACCTCTCTTTTTCTGATTCTTGTGCACTGCCATTAGATTGTCTGAAGAAGTAATCCGTTGTTGTCAAGTATATTTTTTTCAAGATATCAGAATTGGGAAATATTTTAGAAATTGTTGCTGGAAGTTTTGAGAATTCCACAAAAGCATCGTTGAACTTTTGTGCAACAACAATTATTTCTTTGACACAGTCCTACAAAAATTGAATTTCATTTGTAAGTGTCATATACCATTAGATATGAAATATAAGCAATGTAACTTTATCTATGCAACTTCTTTGATATTGTGTGTAACTTGCGCGTAAGCTTATGTAACTTTCTGTTTTGTTGTATGTAACTTTAGTTATACTGTATGTAATTTGTTGTATATCGTGTGTAACTACATTTTATTATTATGTAACTTTGTGTGTGGTTGTATGTGTCTTTAGTTTAGATCTATGTAACTTAAGTTCAATATACTTATGTTTCATTCAAAACTGTATGTAAGTTATGATCAATTGTATGTAACTTTAGTTCAAGTATATGTAAGTAATGATCAACAGTATGTAACTTCCATTCATACTGTGTAACTCCAGTGACATCAGTGAAGCAACTAACCTAGATATAGTATTTATTTAAAATTTACCTCTTTAAAAATCATCTCTTCATCTTCATTTTGTTCTGTATTGGCTTCTTCATTTTATTCTCTTTCTTCTTTCTCTTCATCAGCTATCATAATTCGTGGGATGCCCTTCCTGAGCCTGAATCCCAGCTTCCTCTCATCTTTTATTCTCCTTTCAATTCTTTCTTTGCTCCAGATTCTGATTGTTGGATAAAGAGTATCCAAAACCTGACCTTTAAATTGCACTCTATCGAAGTAACAAATCATCAGAAACAGCAACGGTCCAGTGAACATCCTTGTTGGCTGAGCTTGCCATTCTTCTCCAGCATCCATTAATGATCGTCTTGTATACTTGCAACAGTTCAAGTTCTTGATTTCATTAACTTTTATCAGAGAGAGCAAGATCTTGAAGTTGCTCTTTATACTCTGATTGCCTCTGATGAGGCATGAAAATGTGAACACCACAAAATTTCTCTTAAAAACATCTCCACAATCATCATCATCAATGATTTTTTGGATCATTCTTGTTGTCTCTAGGCTGCCCTTTTCAATTCCTCGGTACTCTCTCCACTGCTTCAACAATTCAATGTACTCTTCACTTTCATTTTTGACATTTGCTTCCTCGACATCAATCTTTCCCATCGGCAAACCAAAAACAGCTCTAACATCCTGTTCTTCAATATCCAACAACTCACCATTTGTGAGTTGTAGCTGAGCTGATATTGGTCGCAAGCTTTGCAATAGAAATTGTACACAGTCTCCATAAAATCTGTCAAAGCTGAGGTTGAGCAAGCCTCCAAACCCAATCTCTTCAACTGATGTTCTCTTATTTTCATCAAGGAGTTTAATCAACTTAATAAATGGTGCTGGTCCTACTCTGGTTCTTAAGTTGACAGTAGTGTTTCAATCTACTTCTTCAACATTCTCTTCTGATTCTTCATATCTTACTGCAACTGTTTTTCTTTTTCTGGAAGTTGTTGGCTTGTCGTAAGTCAACATTTGCAATAGTTGTTGACTCTGTATTGATTCATAATCTTCCAGATTAAGATTCTCATTCTATGCCGTTGCATTGCTTATTGTATTCCTAATATTATACAGAATAACATTCATAGGGCATTATTAATTTAAGCTAACATTATGAATTTATATAACTCATAGGAGCATTTACATAATATTATACATTTGTTACATAATTTATAACTCAAAGTTACATGTTATGCCTTTGGATGTGATTCAGTTCTATATTTCAAAAGTTACACAAGTCCTCACAACAGTTGCATATTAATATACGTATGTTACATCTATTTTATCTGTAGTTACATGTTACACGTGAGCTATTAAATAATTATTTTTGGGCTGTATAGTTGCAATCATTGGATAAATACAATCCTAAAATTCAATTTTATAATGACCAATTTTGATAAGTTACATAATATTATACACTTGTTTCATAAGTTATATCCCAAAGTTACATGTAACTAAGAATTGACATAAGTTACATATTAATATACTTATGTTACATAAATTCTATCTGTACTTACATAAGTTGCACAAGTTGTTCAATAATCAAATATGGCTCCAATACTTGCAGATAAATAGCAAGTGACAGAGTGTAGATAATGCTTACAGAACTGAACATGTATTTTGTCCTCTACCAATGTTATAGATTGTATATACTTGTTAACTTAAGTAAACATCAGGGATTTTAACGTTTTAAATACAGTTAGATGCAGATGATGAACCAAAAATTACTTTGCTTGTATTTACATGTAAACAACACATTTCATGGCATAATACACATGTTTTCATAACAAAAAAACAATCGCATTGAGTAATATTTGATTCTATGTTATAGTTTATACCTGACAACCGTTTTTTCCTTAACCCTAACCATTTTTGTTGTACTTTCTGGTGAACTTGATCCGCAAGTTTCTCCGGTGAAATCCCTTACTTAATCTCTTGTCTTCTTTGCAGAGATTTGTTTCAAAAAAAAAAAACTTCGTCGAACTTTCTTGATTCAGAAGAAATGTAGAGCGATAGATTTTTCAGAAAGTAAACTTTTGGATTTCGAATAGGCGTAAATGTAAAACATCGGGAGTTGAGAGCATAACCGCTGCGGGAAAAGGTGGGAGATAGGATTTGTTGGTTTGTGTGCGCGTTTTTTAATTAAATGCTGTAATGCTACGTCGTTTTTGCCGCGGGAGTAGGATGCTCAATATGGGCCGCTCCCACGATGTACGAACTGCAATTTGATAGATAGAAAGTGAGATTCTGTCCCTGATACTTGCAGAGGTCCTATGCATTTTTAGCTTAGTAATCTCTCATCGCAGTTGTCGGGATTTGAGCCCGGGATCTAACCCTTGTGGCACTCTCTCGATAACGATTGAGCTAAGGCCACGGGTGAAACCCAACAATGCTTACCCAACAATGCTTATAAGACTGATTGCAATGGAGGGGGTGAAAACCCCAAATGTGAGGTTTTCACCCCAAAAGTGCTGCAATCCTGAGCAAATTTCGTATAATGAGAGGCTACAGGGAATCTGGGAGACCTTGGGGGCCGACCTATGGTCGGGCAATCGCCTCTTGCCCTGGAGGAGTTGAGTGGACAACTCCTGACAAATGCAGAGGAAAGATGAGGAAATATGAAGTACCGTGTTCAATTTGCCAGCTTTAAGTTTGCTTTTATTTGGTGGGTGGTTTGTGGGGGATGAAAAGGGCTAGTGGGTTGGGGTGGGATTTAATTTAAAAAAATTGAAGGAAGTAAAATCGGATGGACACAATTCTTTGATACACACACAAATAAAATTAGGTACATCCAACGGTTAAAAATAGATCTAACAGGTAAAATAATTTATTTTATTTTTTGATTATTTTTTATAAAAAATTGGATTGAGATTTCTATATAAACACTACTCATATTTTCATTTCAATACACCTCAATCATCATTCTTCCTCTACTTTATATTTGATTTTTTAGCAATTTGTAATACTACTTAATAAATGTCTTCACAAAAGAGGGGTTCTAATTGGAGTTACAATGAAGATGTATTCTTGTGTAAGTCTTCGGTGTCTATTTCTGAAGATGGTGCAGTCGGAATCAATCAAGCGGGCGATTCATTCTGGTCCCGAGTTCACATGTTGTTCTGTCAACAAGCAAATACGACAGTCCGAACTAGGGAGGCTGTTGAATCACGGTTCAAAGTTATCAATCATCAGTGTTCGTTATGGAAGGGGAGTTTGCGAAAGGCAAATGCAACCCAAAGCAGTGGATCGAATCTAATCGATGTGGTATTTTAAATTATTTCCTCCCTAATATTATTACAACATTTTATGTATTACATGAATATATTATTCATTATTTCTATTTTACATGCTATTATAATTATGTATATTACTAATATTATTTATATATTACATTAATATATCTATTAGTACGTAAATATTATAGATATATTTTTTACATTATAGATATAATAATATAAAAAATATTACATTAAGTAATATAATTTTTTTTACGTAATATATAATGTATTATATAATGTAAAACATTAAGTACGTAATGTTAAGTAATACATTAAGTATTACTACGTAATATTGTTTATATAATATATTAATATATCTATGTGTATTTATTATGTATATTATTGATATATTTTTTATATTATGTATATCTATTAGTACGTAATATAAATATTACATTAAGTATTTAGTACGTATCTATTAGTAAGTAAATATTATAGATATATTTTTTTACATTATAGTATGTTATAATTTGTACATTTACATGCTACATATACATGTTGCAAAAATATCTGATAAGTGTTTTATATCAATGTCTGAAGTGGTATCTAATATATAAATGTGTGTTTGTAGACGTTTGCCGCAAAAACAATATTTGTAAATGACAATCATAACAAGGCCTTTAAGTTTGACCATGCTTGACATATACTTCAAGCATGTCCGAAGTGGTATCAACAATATGATACTACTCCCACTTTTACGCCCATACCTTCTGTCACTCCTGATACGTTTGTTGAAGGAAGTAGTGGTTCATCTCCTTCCGATGGTATAAGTGGTCCTCTATGACGTCCTGAGGGACGTGACAAACAGAAGGGAACGAAAATAGCAAAAAATAAGAATTCAAGGACAGACCCCGTGATGCTTGAGTACATGGAAAGAATGTTGAAGCAAGGGGAGCACATCTAATTTAATTCAATTGCATTTCATTGTCGTTATTTAATTTTATTGAGTGGGAGTTTTCGTTATTTTATTAATTGTTTTTATTAAAAAGTTTGAATAAACCACCACTTGCCTTATCCTATCACATCTAATAAGTACCAACTTGGTTGTTCATAGCACATGTAATTAGTAGCCACTTGCTATGTCCTTTCACATCTAATAAGTACCCACTTGTGTTTAAAATATCTTGCCACTTGCTTAATATTTTTGTATAAATCGATGCCCCACTTCACAATCTTCTCACACTCAATCCTCCTCATTTTTATATACACTGTAATATATTCCTTTATCATGGGTTCTTATCCCGATATGTTCGCAGCCTTGGATGAGTATGATGATTCTGAGGCCGACGCTCATCGTATGAGAATGGGTGTTATGGTGACACTTGTTTCTTCAAGCTGCGATGGTCATCGTGAGTACATTGACCGAGGTAGGGAAGATGGTCACCAACGTTTGATGGATGACTATTGGAGTCTAAATCCAACTTACAACGCTCGCATCTTTCAGCGTCGTTTTCGCATGCAACCGGCTTTGTTTGATCGAATAATGAATGATGTGGTGCGAACCGATCCTTTCTCCGCACCAAAAAAAGATGCATTGAATAAGGTATCACTTTCTCCTCACCAAAAAGTTACTAGTGCCATATTCATGCTAGCAAATGGTTGCTCTGCCGATTCATTAGATCAGTTGTGCCGTCTGGGGGAGAGCACAACTTTGTCGTGTTTGAAGAAATTTTGTAAGGCAATTATCGGAACATATGGTTCTTGGTACTTGCGAACACCAAACCCCAGTGACCTCCACCGTCTTTTTGAGAAGGCTACAAAAAGAGGTTTTCCCGGCATGATTGGTTCCATCGACTGTATGCACTGGGAATGGAGGAATTGTCCTACAGCATGGGCGGGACAGTTCACTGGCCACAAGCACAAACCAACTATTGTGCTTGAGGCCGTTGCTTCGTACGACACATGGATATGGCACGCATTTTTCGGCACAACGGGTTCCAACAATGACCTTAACATACTTGCATGCTCTCCTGTTTTTGATGCTGTTGTTAATGGATGTGCTCCTCAGGTAAATTACATGGTCAACAATAACATATACAATCAATGTTATTATTTAGCCGACGGAATCTACCCCACATGGGCGACTTTTGTTAAAACAATTAGTAACCCTGACACCCCCAAGAAACGCCTCTTTGCTGCTAAGCAAGAGGCGTATCGCAAAGATGTGGAAAGAGCGTTTGGCATTTTACAAACGCGATGGGCTATCGTACGAGGACCCGACCGAATGTATCAGACGCAGACATTACGTGATATAATGCTCACATGCATTATTTTACACAACATGATCGTAGAAGATGAGTATGAAGAAACTGATGATGATGCAAGTACTCAAGACTATAGTGCGCAGTATGACTATACTGTTCCGCACATTCAGTTTGATCTTAATCACGATGCCCCGACTTTGCACGACTACATGATGCGACATAACCGCATCAGGAGCACTGCGGTGCACACTACTCTTAAAAATGATCTCGTGAATCATTTGTGGGGCCATCACGGGAACGACGTGTGGTGGGCTACTTTTATGTTATTTACTGTTTTTCATTCGTTTGAGTTGAAGAATGCTACTACTGTTGCTAGCTTTTCCCATTATAGTAATGTATTAGGATTTCTTCCTCTTTTTTAATTAATTATCGTACCAAATATTATGTGTGTTTCTAGTAATTGATCGTTGGTATTTTAATTTGACAAAATGTGTTTCAATTGATTTAAATTTAATATTAAACAAGTCCACACTAGTAGTATATATAATGAGAACTTAATAATATAGAAATATAGAAAACAATTAATAGTTTTAAATTTATTTCAAATTGAACTCATGTACGCATTTTTAATACTTACAAAAAAATTATATTCACAATTTTTATTTTTTTACATCGGAATGTTTGAGTTTTTAAACAATAATTATTGGTCAAAATAAAATTAACACATAAATGATGTGTAATCATATAACCTAGGATTTATGCATTTAATTAAAAAAAATGTGCTGAGTGGATATATTGACGGTGCTGGGTTGCAGAGAAAAACTGAATTGACTGAGTGAATACGTATAAACTGGAGGGGAATTAGATTTATTGACGGACTGAGTTGCGGTTAGCCTAAACGTCTTAACCCTGGCCCACTACTTGGGGTTGAATTGGACCGTTGTAAAACCATGGCAGAGGCAACGAAGCTGTGATTTCTGTGAAGAGGAAGGGGAGGCCTCCACGCGTCCCATTCATTATTACTTCAAACTGCTCTTTGTTCTTTCTTGTTTTGGAGCTTTTCTTTGCCGCCCACTCCTCCAAAAAGCTTGGAAACTGTTTTTCTTTCTTTTCTTTATTTTTGCCCCTGAAATGAAATCTTGGGTTTGGAATGATAAAAAAAAATCCCGGGAATGCTATGCTTTCCTCCCACGAAAGCCCAAGAAACTGTCCCAACAGAAATGGTCTCGTTTTTTTAATTTTTTTTGCTGTTTTCATTTTGCAGATATGAACTGATACATGCATTGAAACAGGAGATTCAAATATGGAAACTCACTGCATTTCGTTTCTTTATTCTGCTAGTCGTTTGAAACTATGATTGAAATTTGTCATTTGGGATTGTATTTTATTTTACTTTGTTATACTCATTTTTGCTTCCTTAGGAAAGATGTGATTTTATGGGCAAAGAAAACAACTGATTCTTGAAATGGAGTGGGATTGTGAAATCCTGGTAACGCTCAGCTCTAAACACAATGGCAGCAGCATTGACAGTTCTTCCAGTGGTGTTTATGCTTTCCCGCGAGAAAGCTCAACCAAGAAGGCCGAGAAAGTGGAACGTTCTAGAAAGGGCGAGAAGGGCGAGGAGAAATACGTCAAATCATCTCATCCTGTTGGATCTGTAGAACCATTAATAGGGTTGAGGCTTGGGAGGAGAACATATTTCGAGAACAACAATGTTTCATCTTCCATCATCGTCCCTGTCTTTCCTAAGAGGGCAAAACTGTCTTCTGCTCTTTCTCCGCAAATCCTGCGCTGTCAGGTTGACGGCTGCAATCTTGATCTTTCTTCTGCTAAAAGTTATCACCAGAAGCATAGAGTTTGTGATAATCATTCCAAATGCCCCAAGGTGTTTGTAGGCGGAGCTGAGCTTCGGTTTTGCCAACAGTGTAGCAGGTATATATGGTCCTTTGATTAATTTCAGTTTAAATAGTTGAATGGATTTTGTATGATATTATAATTATTGGTGTTTAATTAAAGATTTTTTTAAATGTTCAATGAAGGTTCCATGGCTTATCTGAGTTTGACGAAATGAACCGCAGCTGCCGCCGGAGACTTTACCATCACAATGCCAGACGGCGTAATCCACGTCAGCAGTTTAATTCCACCCAGCCATCTTCTTCCTTTTATGGTCTGATGATGATACTTTATCTCTTAATCCTCTTATATGTGGGTTGAAGTTTTTTCTAAGAGTATTCATTTATAGTGTTAGTTGTTAAACTAATTAATTTTAGTCTTTCAGATAATTAATTGGGGATTGGAGTTTGCATCCCACTTTTTTATGAGAATGTATATGGAGAATCTCCATATGTTTTCTTCACTTTTTATCCAAATTGAAGTTTGCATCCCATTTTTCATTTTTCATCCCCATTTGTAATTATTAGTATTTGTGTCCCAAAAGTTATAGAGTAAAATTTAGTAATTGGGTGCAAACTCCAATTCCCTCTAAATAAAGTTGACCCCATAAGTTTCATGCCAATGACCCCAACATACTTGTATACTTGTTTAGTTCACAAGTCAAAACTGAAATGTGAAGAGCAAAGTTATTTATCCAAATGCATTTAAATTAGTTAAGAGCTACTAGTATTTAGTATAAAAGGTGCTCTGAATTATTTCCCATTTTTATCCTTGATGGTATTTTTGAATTTACAGATGAGAGGCAACAAATGAATACTGTGGTCAACAAAGGTCAACTTGTCCTCTCAAAAACTGCTGTGAACTCAAACTGGGATAGTTATAGCTCTAAGTATACCGTCAGTGATGAATCAACTTTGGAGCCTGAAAAAAGTAACAGCATTGTCTCATATGTGCCAAGTGCAACTGGCGGCCATGCATGGAGTTGGCCATTCTCATCTGATGGAACCAAAGCTGAGTTCTTCAATCAAGGTTTGTTGTCGCTGTTCTTCGGAGTTAAGACAGCATTTCTGACTTATAATGATACATCCCTATTTATCTGTAAATATATTATTGATGTATTAAAAGCTTATTGCTTTACTTTTGAATCAGTCTTGGATTATTTTTCGAGTTAATTGAAGTATAAAATCCTTTTTCCATCAAGATATGCAATGACTATTGTCATTTTTTGGTTTATGGCGATGGTAGTGTTTGTATCGAAAGTGCCTAATTGTATTTAGAGTTTTTTAGTAGAGATTATAGAAAAAGCTTATGTAAAAAGGTACTTTTTGGTGTATTATTTTAGGTAACGTATTATAGAAAAAGTGAGAAGTAATGGTAATCACCTGTGTCTTGTTTTACTGCTTTTAGCATTAAATTCAGAAAAATGCCAATTGGAAATACTACTCCCTTTAGATTTATCATTTTAAGCAATAAACACAAAAATGTTTTTTCGTACACTACCTAACACTCCTTGCAAGTCTTGTCTGCAAGATGAATGCATTTAATAGCACTTGCTTGTATCCCTAGTCTTGGGTTGCAAAAGTTCTGTTTTTTCTTTGTTCACTGTGTGAGATTAATTTTACAGTAATATATAACCTTAACACAGTGTGATTGTTGTTGACCAAATAAGGAACATTCTGCATATTGGAACTAGAAAGGTTTTAGTTGCCCAACTACTTCAGTTGTCAGTTTGTTCTTACTGACCAAGCTGTAGTTAATTCTGCCAAAAAGAAGACTAAAAAGTCAAGTCTTGCTAAAACAATATTACAAACATGACTCTTTATTTTCAATAACAGATAGGCATTTATTATAATATATATTACAAGATCTTAACCTATGATGTTTTTATTTATTGAACAGGAAGCAAGGGATACTCTATCTTCTCTTCAAACGACGGCACAATACCTGAGCTTTTGTGCTCTCTCTCTCTCTTCTGTCAGCTCCTAAATTCATTTGAAGTGGTAGCAATGTGAATTCAGACCAGAGCAGGTATCCTGAGGCAATGCTGCAGGAGATCATCCCTCATCAGCTCATAATGCCTCTTGCCTCATCAGAGTACTATTGGCAGTGGCAGCAGCAGCCTTCAAACAATCTCCATGCCCAGCATATCCTTGCTCCCAACTCTACCATCAACACTGGTCTCTTTTCAGAAACTCAGCTCTTCAAAGCTCCTTGTGACACAGACTTTTACTTCACTGCTTTCAAATGAGATCATAAAATCATCTCCCCCCCCCTTTTAATTTTACTCTTCCCATCTTTTCAGTATTATGAAGTGACTGTAGTTACCGTAGTACTAAGAGGTGGCTGAGCATTTTGAAATTTGGGTTTTTAGTGTTTCGAAAACTGGCGATCTCTAGGAGGTTACGAGTACATATAAAAATCCTTAGATATTGAACTTCCAAATTCAGAAGTTGTAGCTTGAAGTTTATGAATGCTTGGTTTTTACACATCTTTTAGGGAAGCTAGCTCGCAATTGTCATCTCATAAATTGTACTCCCTCCGTCCCAATTTGATGGTCTTATTTCTTTTGGGCACAAGTTTTAATAAAGTAGTTGAAAAGGTAAAAGTTGTGGTTGAGATTTGAGTATAATAAAGTGAAATGATATGGACCACATCTTTCTTTCCAAAAAGAGAAACAAGACCATCATTTTGGGACATCCAAAAAAGGAAATACAGGATCTTCATTTTGGGAGGATGTAGTAATAGATTTGTCAAAGTTGCTTGGCAGATTTGATTTCCTTCATTGCAGAAAAAGCACCAGTACTGTGATCTTTACTTCACTGGTTACTAGTAGTGTTTATTAAGGTCAATGTTATTGTGCTCTTGCTTAAAGTGTAGTGTATCAATATACGTAGTATGATAGGTTCCTCGATAATCATAATACCTAACTAATACTACACATATAATGGCATCAATATGAATTGGTCGCCAATATGTAGTTGTTAACATTGTTTTTTGGATGACCATCATTGGCTAAGTTTCAGAGGTGGTTACAATGGTGGCGAGGCGGATAGTGGAACAATGTGTGATGGTTGGCGACTAAGAAGGCGTGGCTGTGGAGAAGGTTTGGCTCATTGACTTATACAGCAAGCTAGATGCAAGTAACCTCATCAGTTGTTGCTACCACCATAAGCTTCTGCCATTTCCTATCGTCACCGCCATCACGGAAACTCAGACAACCAATGACCTCATTTGCTTTGACTAGCAACAAATATAATGGAAAGTACATTGCTTTCATTCCAAACCACCAACGCACTTCAAGGGAAAATATGTCATTGACTAAGAATATCATTTAATCCATTCTGCGGTTTCTGCCCGATACACATTGGTATTCCTACCTTTTCAGGGGAAGAGTCCCACCACAAGAGTGTACACTGGAAAGCTCTCCCTAGTCATTTTGATAAAGGCCGCTCCCAAGACTTGCGATCTCTCTCGGTCTTACGGATTTAAATGTGATTTAATTTGTATGAAGTAATACATTGTTGGTTCATACAACCTGCCAATTTTTTGGTATCAATGTAATGTACGGAATAATTCATAGTTGAAAGTTGAAACAAACCATAATTGGGATTATTTTCCCCACTTCTTTAAATCATTTTAAGATATTTACTCAAACTCAGTTTCAAATAATTATTTCTATCGTTATAGACTAATAAATCTAATTGATCTAACTTTTATAAAGTTGTAATCAAGTTCTTTTTTCTTCTGTATCTTCAAATGAAACATCAAACATGGCTTATTAAATTGGCTAAAAATGACATGCATAACTGTATTCATAAGCTATCATCCCCTTTCCTTTCAAACCTTTCACCATACAAAATAAAGAGGCTACAAAAATCTTCCAAAGTTTATGTATGCTCCCAGTGAAAAAAATAAGGAGGTGCAAGTAAAGCATTAAAATGCTAGAAGATGAAGCCATGATTGCTCGTAGACATGAATTGAGATAGCGTTGAGCAGAATGAACACCAAAGGTTTCGATGTTTCAATTGCAGGGTATCAAATAAAACACATGATGGTTCCAAATGCAGCATCAAAATGAGTAGAATCATAAGGTGGAGTATATCTTTAATCACACACAGTATGGAACTTATTCACTTCTAATTCTAGCTCTCAAGCCGAGTGGTCACGCTTCATGCCCTGAAATGCCCTACATACATGCAAAAATAATATCACTTGCTGAACATTAAACTTTCACCTTATGAAAACATTAGCATTACTTAGCTGTAAACCTTGGGGTATTTTTGAAAAGGCAGGAAATGGTTTCCAGAAAAGTGACTTTTTCCAGAAACAATTCTAATTTTCCAGTCTTTGGCAACACATGAAAAATCTTTTTCTTGTATGGTTCATTTTCTGGGAAAAAGGAAGTAAAATGAATTGATCAACTCCAGAGTATGAATATCCAAGCTCCCGATACGTGATCCGATACGTGATGCATTCCTAATTATATACTTTAGTCGAATAATCTGTATAAGTGATTGGAAAGAGCATAGGAAGCAGAGCATATATTTCCTTGGGAAGGTTAAAAGTCTTTTAAATAGAAAATTAAAAAACAACAAGAGTAATATATTTAATGGAGATATGGAGTTTTTATTGAAAATACAAACGGTAAATTTATAACCCTAAATAAGAAAGAGAAAAACAAAGAAAAATAAAACAAGCATGAGTGAAGAGAAAAGGGTGATGTTCGGCTTTGATGGTGGAGAAAAGCACGAGCCCCAACTTGCGTTTAAGATATGATGAATAAGAGAAAAGGAGATGGACCTTTGAAGAAGAATGAATATTGATCGATCCGGAAAACGTCATCATTCCAGAAAGAATCCGAAAAATGACTTCCCATAAAAATGGTTTCCAAACAGACTCTTAGTGGAAACATCTACTTATGCACTTCCGGTTAGGCATTAGTCTATGTCCTTGAATCAAATAAAAATGGTTGAAAGCAGGTTTTCTTGAATAAATATAAATTGGATCTTGAGGCACAGAGTTGTACTAGAGGAAATAAGATAACTAGCGAGAAGGGCTATTTAACAGTTTATCCTGTATTCAATTAATTTTTGAACTAAATTAACCTCAAACTGAAATTACGGTAATGAATAACCAAACACCATTTTAGTCATTGTAAACCCAAAGCATCAAAATTAACAATATATCAAACCCTGTTGTAATTTTCACAGCAAAAGAAACGACTGTCCAGTTTCTCTAGAGACCCAGCTCTTGACTCACAAAGTTTCAGTTGGATTGGTTCATTACAATCTTCCTAATAATCAAACAACCAACCAGAACTGAGCCTCTAATGATGGTATTTAGGGACTCCTGCTTTCACACAAAAAAGACAAGGCTAATGCTATGCAAATGCTGGTTGGTAGATTTCAAGTAGTAGAAGCTAAAAAGATTATTTCTTTAACCTAGTTTAGTACGAGGGGCCAACATATTCGTTGTTTTGAATTTGTAGATTAAATTTAGGACAATCCGGTAAGGTTTATTCGACTGAAATGGCTGAATCTACTCAGTTTCTGAAAGGAAAAGTGTTTGATAGCAATCACCTATCACCTCATCCAATAGAAGTTGAAAAGCTACTAATGCTACTACTTCTGCTCATTAATAAGCTTGAGCTGGATACTGAACCGGGTGTAAGAGACCACAGCTCCCCGGAAGCAGCAGCACATTGTTTCTTGACACTGACAACAGTAACCACATCAGCTATACCCTAAGCTATTTCACATTGTGCAGAAAACCGTTCCCATGGAGAAAATAAGAAACACAAATTCATAAATATACTCACTGATTTATACCAGCGAGGCACCATAAACGAGTTCTTAAACGTTAGTAGAAATTCAAAAGCTCACATAGTCACTTGGAGGTGGATGTAGAAGAGGAATGTGAAGTGGAGGTGTTCGGGACATTCTGAAGCAGGTCGTCGTAAGGATCACGGCGACCTTGAGCTTGACTAATCTTAGAGTCCGAAAAGATCTGGGCATTGTGGCGTTCAAAGGTCCAGAAACCGTACGGGCGAAGAGGAAGGCTCCACATCTCCTTTGTCTTCTTGCACCTGTCCTTCACTGCGTAGAGACGTTCACGGAAGTGCCGATCCCTCTCCACCGGATCCTCCATCAATCTCAGAATCAAATCCTCGGCGAATTCCATAATAAACTTCATTTTCTTCTGCAAAATTTAAATCCAGATAGTAATTGAAATGCAATAAAGCCCTAAGAATTGCAATCGAAAGACTACATGTTTGATTAAAATTACCGGAAAAGGGAAGGTATTTACTGATCATTACAAAGTTCAGAAAACAGAAAATATAAGCTAAGAAGAAATATTTACCTTGCCTTCTTGGCTTCCCCGACAACGATTGCGACTGTTATAGATTCCTGCGGAGCTCAGGTCATCACAAGCTATCAGAATTCAGAAACGCCGATCGTTGAGTAGTCGGGCTGGGCATAAGTGTTACCAACAATTGGGTTTTCATGAAATGTGCTCCAGGCCCATCGACTACTAACATGTTTCTTACAATTGGATGCTTACAAGGCGGGCATGGACTCCTTATTAAAAAAAGTGAAAGAGCAAATAAGGACTCGAACTAATCGAAAAAGTGCAAATCACCCCTTTTATAGAAGCTTCTTTCCGGCCTTCGACATTTTGGGCGGTTCTCGGTGAAATTGTTTGATGATTTTTTTTAATATCTTCTTCATTAAGTCTAGTTTGAAGATAACTACACAGTTAAACAACGCAGTATATTTCAGAAAATCATTTGACTACATTCATAATAGAATTTTAGCTGACATTTGGTATGAGTAAACTATACTTAATGAAGAAGATGCTCAAAAAATCATCAAAGAATTCCACCGGAAACCGCCCCAAATTGCGACGGCCGGACATAGCCTCATATAAAAGGGGTGATTTGCACTTTTTTGATTAGTTCGAGAGCTTATTTGCATCTTTTCCCTTAAAAATGAAATGAGGAACACACAAATTTGGATGAATTGTGATAAAAGTGTATGGCACATTTGCACTAAAACAATGAAATTTCTTCCGAAGGAATACAAGTAACTATCAATAGTATCCTTTAAGAAAATTTATAAAATCATAAGGCGTGAGCGAGAAAAAAATATGTTGGGGTAAATGGTCAAGCACGGGGTAGCCCCAATAACCCAATAGGTCTACAGGCCCAATAGCCCGATAAGGGGGGTCTGGATCCGAGCAGTATAGGCCAGACGACGTCGGCTGAGCGGAACCTGTCGGGCGGCACAAGATCCTTGAAAATTCTCCAGATTGCTGCCAATAGACATTTAGTCTATCCCCCAGAAGAATTGGCGAGAAAGCAATGAAACGGCGGAAAGCGCATTTAATGCATCAGACAAGGGGATTTTATGGTTGCGGTTAGCACCCCAGGACTGACCACATCACCCCATTCCCTACCATTTTGTAGTATAAACACTACTCTGTGACATTTATTTCATTTTAAATGGTTGACAATTTGTATTTAATAGCTTAGTTTCTCTCTATTTCTTCTGTATGCTCTTAGTTTAGAATTGAGGGTCAAGGCACGAGCTCAATAAGAGTGTTCTGTGATTGTCCTAAGTCATTTATAAAACCTGACCCACTTTACCTCCTACTCTTTCTTATTGTTGTTTGTGCCTTCACACTCACCTAGATAGCTCACTAAAAGATAAACAGTCCATCATAATCCAATGAAATCCCTGTGAACATGATGGGCCCTTGGATCGTGAGGAATAAACATCAACAAAATATTGCTATATTTATATACATTCGAACATAAGTATAGCTTGTGATAAATAATACGAATATTGGGAGAAGATTGTAATGTAGACAGATACAAATGTCCATATAAAATATGAGAAGATGGTACATAAGGGGTAATAAAAAGAGAAGTTAATTCTGTTATAACTAGTAACGGAGAAGATGGTAACGAGGACAAACACAAATGTCCTTAAAAATAGGAGAAGATGGTACATAGGGATAATAGAAAGGGAAGCTAGTATTGTTATAACTAGGGATCTGAAACCCGGCTACTGAGGAGCGTCCGATCAAAACATCGATGGTTGGAGATTTCACGATACACATCTCGAGGTGTCTCGTCTTCAATCGGATGACTCTCTGCTGCAAGGTACTCTGTCGTGCTGCAAAGAATCTCAATCGTATAAGTAGTAACTAAGATAGTCTTTTGACAGATCAAAGAACCATATAAAGCATGCCTCTAAAAATAATTTTTGCATTGTTTTAAAGAACTACAACAATTTGAGAAAAAACTTCCATATATCTATAGAACAAAGTTCTCAAGTATACCAAAAGTCCAAAAGTATAACATCATATTTTTGTGTCTTCTGATAAAAGATTACTTATCATTTCAACTACGCTCCCTGTTCCTAAAAGTTCTTCTATAATACAAATGACACACAGATTAAGAAAGTGTGTATTATGTGGTGGAAAGTTGTGCAGAGAAGAGAGAAATGCGTAAGAATGTGTAAGAATGATTGTGAATCACAAATTTTTTGCTAAAAAGAAAAAGTGAAGTTCTTTTTGGACGGACGAAAAGAGAAAGTTGGAAGTATGTAAGGAAACAACTCAAATGTCCATCTCACAAGAAACGAATAAAAGATTGGAAGAAAACATTAATAGTACATTGATGATTGTTTACACATACAAGTTAGTTTAGTCTTTATGTGATAGGTTGTTAATATGTTACTATGTTCTTTTAAAGGAGAATTTGCCTTTGCACCCCACTTT
The DNA here is from genome assembly GCA_945859875.1 of Cuscuta europaea. Lineage (NCBI taxonomy): Eukaryota > Viridiplantae > Streptophyta > Magnoliopsida > Solanales > Convolvulaceae > Cuscuta > Cuscuta europaea. The sequence continues at coordinate 7,172,204 of CAMAPE010000015.1, read as the reverse complement.
TTGAGTGATATTGGACTTTGCATCACATTTTGAAAAAACTTTGATTTTGCACCACATTTCACTTAAAATTCCTTTGACTTTGCACCCCATTTAGAAATTTTTCTTCACAAAATGGTATGTGTTGGGGTGCAAAGTCAAAGTTTTTTGAGAATGGGGTGCAAAGTTCAACATTACCCAAAAAGTGAGATGCAAAGTCAAATTCCTCGGGTACATAAGATATTTTTTCTCGGATTTTGTTAATTAGAACTGATAGAGTATATAGACTCGGACCCCCGGGTCTCATGACTATTGGGCCCGGACAGCGGCCCACACACATCTTACGGATATCATTTGTATCATTGTACTGCTTATATGTCATTTGTATGTAACTATGTACTAGATTAGTCTTTTATGTAGTTGGGTTACCGGGCCCATATTAGCGGCCCGGCCCATTATTTCCCTATTTATACTCCTCTTGGAGCCATTTGTAACCCTAGAACATAAGTCTCAATACCACTATTCATCTTCTTCTCCACATTATTAAGCTCAATCTCTCCCATTTTATATATACTTGGATATCTATAATCCATCAATGGTGCTTTCATTGAGAGTTTGGGCAAAATCAAGTGAGGAATCCTCCCAAAAACATCCAAAATCCATTAGAAATTAGTCAAAATCAGTGAGAAAAATTCATAAAAAATAAGCCAAAGAAATCTGGAATAATACATCTGGATTTTTTTCAGATCTGCCGAAATCGTCTTCTCCATCCATGACTACACTTTGCTTTGGTGTTTCTGTTTGCAGCTCTCTGCTCCTCTTCCGTCGCAGTGCCACTAGGCCCGCCAATCCCTGGCTTCAGCTCATGGCCGCACCAGCCCCATGGACAAGGTACCTAGCCGCGATACTTGTTTGGATCCATGGAGCTCCTCGCCTGAGTCAGAACGGCGGTGCTGCCTTTCTTTCGAACCAGTCAGAAAAGTAGCTCGTTTGAGTTGCATCACCACCGCTCGTCGCTTGTCGGCAGCGGCTAATGAAAACTCGCTCCACTTTCACGCCATTCGCCTCCCGCCATGGTCAGGTCAAATGCAGCTCAAGCTGCAACACATGGGAGGTCCCCACCGGAGAAAACCATAAACAAGCATGAATCCGCCCCCCTAAGGGCAGAGACGACGAACTTCAGTGAGACCCTTGTCGACACAACCCAGACCCGAAACCCCCTCTCTCCGGCGGCGAGAGCTACCGAAGCTTTATGACCCCTTGAGCTGGCGATGACCATGGCAGAGGACAGGCCAATATGTGGCGCTCGAAGCCTGCGACCCTCCTCTGGCTGGCAGCAGAGACTCCGCCCTTCTTTGACCTGACGGCGACCGTAGGATGCTGGCGGCGAGTAGCTGCTATGACCATGGCAGAGGATAGGCCAAGTGATGACGATGACCGGTAGCTGCTCTCTTTATTCTCCAGACCTAGCTTAGCTACGGGAAATGACCGCAGGCCTAATGGGAAGCAATGGACCGGCCCATCAATGGTGGTGTAATCATGTTCTTCAGCAGTCCAACATTCCAGCCCACTTAAAAGCTAAGTGCCCAATACTCCTATTTGTACTCTTAAAATATTTATTAAATGATAGTAGTATAATTATTACTATTATTAATTATATTTTTTCCACCACCATTATGGCGGGTTAAAAACCCCCGAGGTGGTGAAGACCATTATGAGGGATTAAAATTTCCCGAGGTCGCTAGTGATGCATTATCATTGGCATTATTATTTTTATCATCGCCATTAGAGCGGGTCAAAAAACCCCAAAGTGGTGGACCCGAGCTCTAGTCTACCGAACATCTTTATTTGATGATTCGGATTATATTTAGGTCCCTCGACCTACCCTAGTCACTTTTATTTGGTGACTCAGACATCTAAAAATGAGAGCCGCTACCGGGCGCACATGGCATTAGGCCCGAGAGCGGTAAACGGTACACCTCATTCTCCGAGATGCTAATCGCGTCGCCCAAAAGCCGTTGCCATGAACAACGCACCTATTGTATTCCGCTTATTTTTTGGAAATGTAAATAGAAGATACCACGTGTCGTATCAGCAACCTACGAGCGACAAGCTCAGGCATACTCCATTGTATTTTGTATCAGCGAAGGGCTCAGGCCTAGCTGAGAGAGCACATCGTCCTGGCCCCGTAAGCCTAGAGTGAAACGCTCAGGTATGGCCGACGATGTCCCCAGGACGATGGGCCCGCAAACGGCCCGCGTCTTGAAATGGGAAGTTCACCGCGTCGTCCACGCGCCAGATCGTAGGACGCCAGGCCTGAAATCATGGCCGAGGTGGCAGAATCCCCCCACTCAGGGTTGGGCAACGGCAGCCGTTGGAAAACAACCAAAAGTCTAGCCCGCGTCATAAATAGGCGACGGGACCCCCCCTGAGATCACGGACGTTATAAACGAAGTCCGAACCGGCCGAAGGACGAGCACACCCTTCGGCCGAAGCTTGAAAGAAGGATACTCCCCGAAATAGGGAACGGAAACGGAAATAAAAAAAAAAGAGAAAAGGAAAAAGGAAAAATAAAAGAGGGAAGCCGAGGACCGCGCGCACTCGCTGTCCTCGAGCAACAAAAAATGAAATCCCCACAACAATACTAAGTACATATCAGACAAATACTACACATTATGGACGAAGCAAGACCATACATGCGGCTTAGACGAGCGCCCAGCGCCGTCCTCCATTTGTAGACGAGCGCCCAGCGCTGTCCCTCATTTTCAGACGAGCGCCCTGCGCCGTCCTTCATTCTTAGACGAGCGCCCAGCGCCGTCCCTCATTTTCAGACGAGCGCCCAGCGCCATCCATCATCTCAGACGAGCGCCCAGCGCCGTCCATCATCCTAGACGAGCGCCCAACGCCATCCATCATTTGTTAGACGAGCGCCCAGCGCCGTCCCTCATCTTAGACGAGCGCCCAGCGCCGTCCATCATCTTAGACGAGCGCCCAGCGCCGTCCTCCATTTGTAGATGAGCGCCCAGCGCCGTCCCTCATCTTAGACGAGTGCCCAGCGCCGTCCATCATCTTAGACGAGCGCCCAGCGCCGTCCTCCATTTATAGACGAGCGCCCAGCGCCGTCCCTCATCTTAGACGAGCGCCCAGCGCCTTCCCTCATCTTAGACGAGCGCCCTGCGCCGTCCTTCATTCTTAGACGAGCGCCCAGCACCGTCCCTCATTTTTTAGACGAGCGCCCAGCGCCGTCCCTCATTTTCAGACAAGCGCCCAGCGCCGTCCATCATCTTAGATGAGCGCCCAGCGCCGTCCCTCATCTCAGACGAGCGCCCAGCGTCGTCCCTCATCTTAAGACCGGCTTCCTCAGCGCCGCGAGTCTTGAGCTAGCGATCGGGCTCGCCATCCCTTCCCGGATGGTGACCATCGCCTTTATATGACGATCAGCTTCATCAGCGCCTCGTCATCATATTATAGGACCGGCTCCTCATCGCCGTTGTCCTCACATCACGGTCGGCCCCTCGGCCTCGGCGTGATCATCTATCTCAAGACCGGCTTCCTCAGCGTCGCGAGTCTTGAGCCATCGATCGGGCTCACCATCCCTTCCTGAATGGTGACCATCGCCTTTATATGACGATCAGCTTCATCAGTGCCTCGTCATCATATTATAGGACCGGCTCCTCATCGCCGTTGTCCTCACATCACGACCGGCCCCTCAGCCTCGGCGTGATTATCTATCTCAAGACCGGCTTCCTCAGCGCCGCGAGTCTTGAGCCAGCGATCGGGCTCGCCATCCCTTCCCGATGGTGACCATCGCCTCTATATGACGATTGGCTTCACCATCGCCTCGTCATCTTTATTTGGACCAACTCCTCATCGTCGTTGTCCTCATATCACGACCGGCCCCCTCGGCCTCGACGTGATTATTTATCTCGAGACCGATCTTAATCATTCCTTTACCGGATGGCGACCGTTGCATGGATCTTCGGACCGGCCCCTCAGTGCCTTCGTCCTCATATCACGACCGGCCCCCTCGGCCTCGACGTGATTATTTATCTCGAGACCGGTCTTAGTCATTCCTTTACCGGATGACGACCGTTGCATGGATTTTTGGACCGGCCCCTCATCACCGTCGTCCTCACATCGCGGCAGACCCCTTGGTCTCAACGCGATCTTGAGCTAGCGATTGGGCTCACCATCCCTTCCTGGATGGTGACCATCGCCTCTATATGACGGCTGGCTCATCATTGCCCTGTCATCATATTATCGGATCAGCTTCTCAGCATTGCCATCCGGACATCACGACCGGCCCCTCGACCTCGGCGTGATTATCTATCTCAAGACCGGCTTCCTCAGCGCCGAGAGTCTTGAGCCAGCGATCGGGCTCGCCATCCCTTCCTGGATGGTGACCATCGCCTCTATATGACGGCCGGCTCATCATTGCCCCGTCATCATATTTCGAATTGGCTCTTTTCATTGCCATCCGCGCATCACGACCGGCCCCTCGGCCTCAGCGTGACTATCTATCTCAAGACCGGCTTCCTCAGCGCCGAGAGTCTTGAGCTAGCGATCGGGCTCGCCATCCCTTCCTGGATGGTGACCATCGCCCTTATATGACGATCGGCTTCATTCTTGCCTCGTCATCATTATATCGGATCAGCTCATCATCTCCGTCCGCACATCACGATCGGCCCCTCGGCCTCGGCGTGATTATCTATCCCCAAGACCGGTCTCAGTCATTCCTTCATCGGATGGCGACCGCTGCTTGGACTTTTGGGTCAGCCTCATAGTGCTGACGACCTCGCATCACGATCGGCCCCTCGGCCACGACGTCACACCCTATCCCAACACCGGCTTCATCAGCGCCGAGTGTGTAGGGCTAGCGATCAGGCTCGCCATACCCCCTGGATGGTGACTATCGCCTCTATATGACGATTGGCTCCATCATCGCCTCGTCATCATATTTCGGACTGGCTCCTCATCATTCTCATCCACACATCGCGATCAGCCTCTCGGCCACGACGTGATTATTTATCTCAAGACCGGCTCCCAGCGCCGAAGTCTTGTTATAGCGATTGGGCTCGCCATCCCTTCCCGGACGGCGACCGTCGCCCCTATATGACGCACGGCTCATCATCGCCTCGTCCTCACCTTTAGACCCGCTCCCAGCGCCGAAGTCTTGTTATAGCGATTGGGCTCGCCATCCCTTCCCGGACGGCGACCGTCGCCCCTATATGACGGACGGCTCATCATCGCCTCGTCCTCACATTTAGACCGGCCCCAGCGCCGAAGTCCTTATCTAGCGACCAGGCTCGCCATTCCCTTCCTGGATGGTGACCGTCGCCTTCATATGACGCATGGCTTATCATCGCCTCGTCCCCATATTCGGACCGGCTCACCAGCGCCATCGTCCCCATATTCGGACCGGTTCGTCAACGCAGTCGTCCTCATATTCGGACCGACTCATCAGCGTCGTCGTCCTCATATTCAGACAGGCGTCCACCGCCTCGTCCCCCTATTCAGATATAGCGAACATCTTGCGGTCTCCGGCCGAAAGGCTAAAGGAGCCCAGAGTTCAGCCATATATCGCTCCGTCATCTTTATTTGATGACGCGAAGCTCATTTGCAGGCCCATCGGCCATATATCGCTCTGTCATCTTTATTTGATGATGAAGAGCTCATTTGTAGGCCCATCGGCCATATATCGCTCTGTCATCTTTATTTAGTGACGAAGAGCTCATCTACAGGACCATCGGCCATATATCGTTCTGTCATCTTTATTTGATGACGAGGAACTCATTTGTAGGCCTCTGAGCCACATCTTGCTCCGTCATCTTTATTTGATGACGCGAAGCTCAGTTGCAGGCCCCTCGGCTGCACCATCGCCCCGTCGTCTTTATTTGACGACGTGGAGCTCTTATGCAGGCCCCTCGGCTGCACCATCGCCCCGTCGTCTTTATTTGACGACGTGGAGCTCTTATGCAGGCCCCTCGGCCGCACCATCGCCCCGCCGTCTTTATTTGACGACGTGGAGCTCTCATGCAGGCCCCTCGGCCACACCATCGCCCCGTCGTCTTTATTTGACAACGTGGAGCTCTCGTACAGGCCTCTCGGCCCATCGGCCTTACGTTCTGGTCATCTTTATTTGATGAACCAGACATCATATTGTGGACGGCCGCTCGACCCATCCCTTAGTCATCTTTATTTGATGACTAGGACTACTGATCATGATGAGCTACCCACATCTAGAGATCGGCCTCGACCATCCAGCAGACGGGCACCGCTGCAGCTCCATCTCCAGGCCGAAGGGCTCGCACCTTTTGTTTCATTTTGGGGGCATCCGATGTACTCTTTTTCCCTCATTAGGATTTTTTTCCCACAGGGTTTTTCCTAATGAGGTTTTTAACGAGGCATCTTCCCATCGTGGATCAAAAGGTGTCAACCCTCGGCCCCCTGTTGAAGACATCACCCGACACGCATTACTCTACTCCTCTTCACCTCATTGCACTCGCCTCAAGGAGTGGGGGACTGGAAGAGCGGGGGACTTAGCGCCTCCGTTAACCAAAGAAGCAGAAATTCAAATTTTTGTTAATGAAGTTTACTCACCAGACGGCGACAGATCAGCACACAGTTCTACTCTCTTTCGCCTCGAATACTCTCGACTCAGAGAGTGGGGGACTCCTGATAGAGTATATAGACTCGGACCCCCGGGTCTCATGACTATTGGGCCCGGACAGCGGCCCACACACATCTTACGGATATCATTTGTATCATTGTACTGCTTATATGTCATTTGTATGTAACTATGTACTAGATTAGTCTTTTATGTAGTTGGGTTACCGGGCCCATATTAGCGGCCCGGCCCATTATTTCCCTATTTATACTCCTCTTGGAGCCATTTGTAACCCTAGAACATAAGTCTCAATACCACTATTCATCTTCTTCTCCACATTATTAAGCTCAATCTCTCCCATTTTATATATACTTGGATACCTATAATCCATCAAGAACAACTTTAACTTATTTTCATATAAATTTTTCCTTAATTTATTAATAGAGTATAGTTTTTCACAATCCAAAGATTTTATGTTTAAAAAATATTATTATATTCAACCCAGGGGCGGAGGGAGGGGTGGCCTGGCTGGGCCATGGCCCAGGGCAATTTTTTTTTAATTATAGGGAAAACGGTCAAATAATTTCTCGTATTATATTGCAAACATCAATTAAGTCCGCGTACAATTAAATCAATCAATTAAGTGCCTCAACTATAAAAAAACACCCAATTTGAATGTTTAACCGGTTGGTTTTGAATTGCACCGGTAATAGATGACTTGGGGCATTTTTTTTTCCTTTTTTGTTCCTTCTTAGTTTTTTTCTCTGCTTTCTTTCTTTCTTTTCCCTCCACCCGTACCTCTGCAAGGGTGCAATTCTTTCTCCTTTCTTTAATTCTTTCTTTCTTCTTTTCTTTCTTGATTCTCTCTCCTTGACTTCTTTCTTCTATCAAGCAACCAACAACCAAATCAAGAACTCTTTTTTCCTCCTTTCTTCTACAAACCCACCCAAGTACCCAACTCACAACACCAATCATTATGTTGGATGACGAACTCTAGCAGCGGATTAACATGGAGATAAACTTGCCGGTAAAATTGCCGGTAAACTCGCGGAAGAACTTCAACAACCTCCGGCGGACATCGCAATAGCCACCACGCCAAGTCGCCGACGCCGACCAGATTTTGTAGCAGAGGAGAGGGCAGATGGATTGAGAAGCACTGAAGCAGAAGATCCAAGAGCAGATTGCGTTGGCCGGAAAAGATGATATGCGGCAGCAGCCCAAGCTATCGCTTGAATCACTTGTCCTCTTCTGAATCGTTGAACTTGTGAAAATGAAGAATGAAAGAAGGGTCAAGATTCAAGAAAGAAAGATAGAGAAAATAAAGAAAAAGAAAAGGATATTGCAGTTAGGGGTTGACGGGAGAAGACAGTCATGCGAAAGAGAAGGGGAAAAAGACAAAGAAATATGGAAAATATGAAAATTAAAAGATTGCCACGTGTGTAAGTTAACTGGGTGACCGGTTGTTTTCCGGTTAAAAGATCCAATTGATTGTTTTTTACAAGTTGGAGGATGTGATTGGTTGTTTTTGAAGTATGAACACTCAATTGACTTTTTTGATATTATAAGGGGGTGTTTGGATTTGATTCTTAAAATTACTTCTGCTCCTTCAGGGAGCTGAAGCAGAAGTTGGAGTGTTTGGGTAAAAGTGCAGAAGTGATTCTGGTGCTCTAATTTACTCCTAAAATCAGTTTTTTTAGAAGCTGTGTGTGACCAGCTTCTGAAAACTGATTCTGATTCTGCTTCTCCTTTAAAAAAGAATCAGAATCAGAATCAGTTCCAAACACCCCCTAAGAGTTTAAATTATATATAGAGTTTAAATTTGTTTTTATAAATTGGCCCAGTCTAAGAATAAAAGTGACCCAGGGTCGATATTTATGGCCCAAACAAAGAAAACAGTCCAGCTCCAACAAAAAAAACAGTCCAGCTCCAACAGTCCAGCTGCAGCGCCTAAGCAATCCAAACTTTCAGGCAAACGGCAAACCAGGAGGCACGGGCATCAATCTTTCACGCAAACAGCAAACCAGCGCCGCAGACCACCCGTGCTCGCCTTCTGCTCGCCGGACGTCGTCGACTCGCAGACTCTCCATCTGCTCTCCTTCTGCTCGCCGGACGTCGTCTACTCCCTCCGCCCCTGCCTAAGCTGCTAGGCTGCACCGGTGAATCGCCTTCTGCTAGGCTGCACGGCAAACCAGGTGAGGTTTTTTTTTTTAATTTTTTTTACAATTTGTAGATTAATTAGGTATTTTATTTGTTAAATTAGTTTGTGTTAGTGATTAGTGTGTCACATAATTGTGTGCTTTGAATTGTGATTTGTGAAATAGAAAATTAGGAATATCAAATGTGATTTGTGAATTTTTGAAAATATTAATGTAAATTATATGAATTAAAATAAAGTATTGATTAGTATTTTATTTTTTTGTGGTAATTTTAGTAGGTATGTCTACTCAATCTATTTCCAAAAAGGCAAAAATCACATTACATTGGTTTTATAAGCCTTGTACAAGCACACAAAGTAGACAAGAGTTAAATGTCTCAATTGTAGGCCTGGGATCGGTTCGGTTGCTCTTCAAAATTGGAGGAACCTTTTAGAAAATCACAATTCATGATATCGGTTCGGTTCCAATCAAAAATATCTAGAACCGTAATGGAACCCAACCAATTGTTAACGGTTCGGTTCTTATAATTTATCGGTTCTTAAGAAAACCAAGAACCCTCGATTTCTGCACACAAAAAAATTAAAATACACCACAAACTATAATAAATCAAACTCTAATCCTATCTGAAATAACCATCAAATTTAAAATCAATAATTCAGGATTGTAAGAAGTTTGATCGACACAAAAGCTCTATTGCTCAAAAAAGTAAAAAACTAGAGCTTAAAAGTACAATTAGTCTTTCAAAAATAAAGAAAAGTATAATTAGTTCAGTCCATAATTTCTAACCAGTCGTTACCTATGCCTAATATTTTGCTATCGGTTCTTTAAGGGTTCTAACACAAATTTTTAAACCAAAAGCGGAAACCGAACCGTTATCAAACACAAGGAACCGAACTGATTAGAATTTATAACCCATTTAGAGGAATCGAACCGAAGCGGGTGTTAACGGTTCAGTTCTTAAAATTTTTATATAATGTTTTTAGTGTATAGTCGGCCCAGGTAAACATCCGTCCTAGCTATTCAACCAATTCATTTATTTTTTTGCAGTGATAACTATCATTATTCATCCCTGTGAGCTCGTGTAATGGTTAATAAGCCAAACCAGGTCGGAAGTTGTTGTTCACAGAGCGCATCGGCTTATGGCTGCAGCTCGCTGGACTATCAATTCTCTAAGAAGGTATACATTCTATATATATACATTCTACATATGCACCTGCAAATCTAATTAGCCTTGGCTGCGTGGGGTAATTGTAGTGTTTATCTTGCTCGTGTGGCCGGCTCATGGAAGAATATATCTTCAAAACCTTTACAGGCTAAGGAAATGGTGGTGTCCAGGGTGCGTCGCCGCGACACAGACCACGAGCTTAGGAGCTTGATTTTCAACAGCGCATGCCAACGGCGGAGTGCCACCGTCGTACTCCAGAAATGGATGAACGAAGGCCACCGAATTTCGGCTTCTCAGCTTCGATGTGTCTATAGGCAGCTAATCAAACGCCGTTGTTTTGGCGCAGCCCTAGAGGTTTCACGGTTTCACCCCTTTTTTCCTTTGTTTCAAACTTTAGAGTGGAAGTTTGATTTATGGCTTAGTGTTAATGTGCACATGAAAAATTATTTCTAAGGATGTTTTCTTTTGGACTGTTTTCAGTTCCAAACTTGATTAGACTAGATCAGGTCAGACATGGAGAGTTATAAAATCACGGATACCTAACATTTATCAGACAAGACCAAACCATTTCAGACCAGATCAGAACTAAATAGACCAGACCAGACCAACAAATTTCAATCCAAAAGAAAACATCCTAAATTCGGAGAAAATGCTAGTTAAAGATGTTTGGGAGGAAGAATTTGATCAAGGCTTTATCTGTTATGTACTCCCTCCGTCCATTTTATTTGTCTTTTGTTTTTGAATTGTCCCAAAATAAGTGTCACATTTTCCTTTTTGAAAAGAAATACTACCTCCGTCCCTCTTATATTGGGTCGGAAGAGAGTGGCACGATTATTAAGAAAAGAGGGGTTGTGTGGTTGATATTAATTGATAAAGTAAGAATAAAGTAAGAATGATTTAGAACCACACAAACTTTACCAATTATGGTATGGGACAATTTTAGTGGGACTTCCCGAAAAGGTAAAACGGGACAATATAAGAGGGACGTAGGGAGTATGTGGTCCACAACATTTCACTTTATTATACTCAAATCTCAACCACAACTTTTGCATTTCCAATCAGTTTATTAATAATTGTGTTAAAGTCAAATGAAACACATAAAATGGGACGGAAGTAGTACATAATAAATGAAAAAACCTTTTGTACATAGGTTGTACACACTTTTACACATGCCTGTTTCAAACTCCAAAAAAGCTTCCACAAAGTGCGTAAAAGTGTGTATACCAAGAATTGTTGCTAATAAATACTCAATATTTTTTGTTTCTGATTTGACCAGATCCTAATCTGGATGGAATCTCAAGATAGTTCTTCCATGTCTCCTTCTGATTACGCAAACAGGTCAGAATTAACCATTAAAATGTACGGTTCAAAAGCTGCGGAAGAGCATTTTGAAAACCTGCACACTTCCATTTCAAAGAAAGCTTCTTGTCTTCCTCTTCTCCATTGTTATGTTAAAGAAAGATGCACTGAAAAGGCAGAAGCACTAATGGCAAAGATGAACAACATGGGGTTTGCTGTGACTACTCAGCCCTTTAATGAGATGATGAAACTATATATGGCCACATCTCAGTACACCAAAGTCCTATCTGTCATCCTCCAAATGATGCAAAACCGTATACCCCTAAATGTTCTCTCCTATAACCTATGGATGAGTGCTTGTGGAAATATGAGTGGCATTTCATCCGCAGAGAGCGTGTACAAAGAAATGATCGATGATCCGACTGTTGACATAGGGTGGACCTCTTTGTGCACATTAGCTGAAATTTACCTAAAATTCAGACTTACTCGCAAGGCTATTTTGGTGCTCGAGCTTGCAGAAAAGAAATTATCCACCTGTAACCGCCTTGCTTATTTCTTTTTAATTACGCTTTATACTTCTTTAAACAACAAGGAAGGAGTGCTCAGGCTTTGGGAAGCTTCTAAAGGTGTGGGAGGAAGAATGACTTGTGCCAATTACATGTGCATGATTTCATCATTGGTGAAGCTTGGCGAGATCGAGGAGGCCGAGAGTGTTTTTCGAGAATGGGAGTGTCAGTGTAGGACATATGATGTCCGGGTTCCCAACATTCTTCTAGGTGCATATATGAGGAATGGATTCCCAGAAAAAGCTGAGTTACTATGTCTTCACATATTAGAGAGAGGCGGAATTCCAAATTATAAGACTTGGGAAATACTTATGGAGGGTTGGGTTAGAAGCCGGGATTTGTCAAAAGACTAGTTTTACGTTCACTTGCAATTTCCTTTCAACAAGATTGAAACTTTTGAAGATGAACCACACATGATTACCCAAAGATGTACATTAAGAGCCTAGCATAGTTAGTGTATCCATAAGACTTTTGCAAGGCTGCAAGTTAGAACATGAGTTTTTCACTTGGATTCTTTTTTATTCCTCATGACGACAACAAGAATCTCAATTCGTTGTTATCTCATGATGTTTTGTATGTTGACAAATCGTGTAATTAGAGGGAAAACATGTGTTATACTCTTCATTTTACTTATTTAAATTAACTTACGTGATACATGACTTTAGATAAGTAATGATTCTAAATTTCATGTCCACCAACTCCAGCATAATTAAGATTAATCTGATAGTGGTGATTTTTTTTTAAATGAATGGTTTATAAACGGTAGACCTATCTATGGGAGGGAAACTAGGTCAGTAAGCAGTTATTGTGTTTTTGCAATTTCATCCGTCAACCAGATTTCACAGGGTAAATATTTTTAGTGGTTTCTCCTTCCTAAATCCTAATGTTCAACATTTCATTTTAGTTATTCTTTTACGTAGTACATCTTAATGGATTAAATATACTTAATATACAAGGCCCTATGGGTCACACAACAAGTGATTATACCTTCCGATTGAATTGTTAGAAGGAATTAAATATTATTAATTGGATTAAATAATATTTAATTCGTAATACTGAAAATGGATTAAATATTAATTAGATTAGACGTATTTAATTCATAAAGGTGAAGGAGAGTTCTATTTGATAGAATTAATTAAGTAAGATAAATTAGATTTATCATACTTAAATAAGATGTATTTATTATTAAATAAAGTAGATATTTTCTTTTGTAATTTGGAATTAAAAAGAAAAGTAAATAAAATAAATAATAGTATATAATAATTAGAAAGTGGCGTGCAGCCACATCTCAATTATTATTATTATTATTATTATTATTATTATTTTGTTTTGTTTTATCTAATTATTTAATTAATTAGGAGTATTGGTCCTAGCAGGACTAGAACTCATTAATGAGAAAGACTTTCATTGTGATTGGGAAACTAGTTTAGAACTAGTATAAATACATACTCCTCCTTCATAATTCATTGTAGAATCTTAGATTAAGTATTACCAGTTTATTTCCCTGCGAAGAGATTTCCTAGCCTTTCTCTAAAGGGAGATCTAATCGTTCTTTCGGAGAGGAGAAATCACGTGGATACCTAAGGTCAAGGATTATCACCGCTAGGCTGGAAGATCTGTAAGTTCTAACTCAAATCTGTTATTATTATCATATTCGTTGTTTTGTCATAATCAGGAAAGATCTGTTTGGGAAAATTTTAAACTTCCGCTGCCGTACTTTCGAGGTACGTTACATCAATTTCCTAACAGTGGTATCAGAGCCAACCTGATTCTAATGGCATTATGCGAATTTTGATAGATATATTCGTAGATAAAAATATGTATTTTTCTGAAGTAACATTTTTACTCTCTAATCTGATCTTCGATCGAAATGAGATTGATTTTTGTTTTAGAATAAATATAATAAGATTTGATTTTAGAAATTAAAATCTTGTAACAAAATAAGATTTGATTTTAGAAATTAAAATAAGAAGTCAATTCAGATTAGAAGGAAGAAGTAGTTGCTGAATATAGAAGCCTCTGTTATCCTTTGTCGTTCTTCATCATTTTTTAAACAAGTTTAAATGATCTTGGAAGCAAAATTCTTTTCGGTCAAATTTCTCTACGATTAAATCTTGGAGTTGGACGATCTGGATCTCTCCTGAACGGAGGAGTATTGTTTTGTATTGATTCGCATGGAGACTGGAGAGAATCAATGCAGCTGCTGCCATGTTTTGGGAAATTTGATTTTGTTTTTAGGCTGACTTTAGAAATTAGACAAACCTTGAGGGCTTTGCTGCAATTTTTGAAATTCTAGATTAATGAGAAGTCTAGCACACACACAAGTTTGTCGATTCCTTCTGTTTTAAGCTAGTAGAAACCTACATGATGATGAGTTGATGATAATTACGGAGCATTACTATCCGTTTTAATTATTAATAGAGAGCCAATCTTTTACTTGGAGTAAAATACTAAGTACTTAATTACGTAACTGGTTAGTACTTGGTAGAAATCTTAGAGACTCTATCGTCCGGTTAAAACCAGATAAAGTTATTGTTTACTCCGTATTATTTTAAGCTTGCTTATTATATTAAATGTTTGAAAATATTATTTGTTTATAAATTTGATTTATAATGCATGCTTTAAATTTATATGTTTGAGTTAGAACTCATTAACATATTTTTTGATAATATGTTATTAGCATCTTGATTAAATAGTTTAATGTTCCGTTAAACGTTCCCCATAAATTAAAATTTAAGTCTTATCTGGGATAACGACATCACCCATCATAATTAAATTAGTAGAAATATTTTTTCGTTGAAGAATATTTCACCCAAGTGTTTATTCCATTCGACAAAATATAGAACTAATTTATAGATACATATGTTTGTGATCGTGTGATGGTTTTGACTTACTTAAATTAGCTCGAGTCGCCCAAGCGTCAGTGTTAATTTAAGGATGTCGATCAATTTAAAAATTGATCAACCAAAAGTTGCTTGGACGCAATTGGTCTAGGGACCTACCCATTATATTATTACAATAATCAGCCCAAGCTGGGACTGTAATAGTATGAATGAGGATTTTGGCCACTATGATTGTAAAACATTCCATGTTCTTTTTATTGGGGTCAAAGAGCATGCAAAATAGTGGGAGCTAAATAATTAAAAGTCCATATTATTAAGTTAACTAGATGTGATCATAGGAATTAATATATGATTTTAATTCCGTTCTATTTGAACTTCTTTAGGCTTTTAGGAATGTCGAATTTATCATTGAGAAGTATCTTGGATACATGCAAGCTTACTGGACCAAACTTTCTGGACTGGGAAAGAAATGTGCGTTTAGTTCTTAGACAAGAAAATATTGAGTATGTGTTAGACACGCCGGTACCCAAGATTCCTGATGCTAACTCTCCCGAGTTTGCCACGTTTGACCTGACTACTCGAGAGAAACACGTTACTGATGCTAAAACTGTGCAATGTGTTATGTTGGCTGCAATGTCTATGGAGTTGCAAAGGCAACACGATAGGATGAGCGCCTTCGAGATGCTTGAACACTTGAAAAGTCTGTTTGATTCAGAGAGTCAGACTCTAGAGTATGAACTTCTGACAGACATTTTCAAGTGTAGGCTTCAAGAGGGTGGCAACGTGTCTGAGCACGTCCTCAAAATGATTGGCATAATTGAAAGAGTTGCTACCACCGGAATTAAGTTTGAGGATCGTGTCTCAGCTGCTATCATCCTATATTCGCTTCCGAGTTCATTTACTAACTTCATTGTGAATTATAATTTGAACAAAACGAAAGCGACCATGCCTGAACTCCATAACATGCTCAAGTCTTATGAAGCCTCAACCTCTAAAGGAAAGATTGTTCTTATGGTAAGCTCTAATGCTAAGTCTCGTTCTAAGAACAAGCAAAAGAAGAAAGGTAAGGTTGGACCTACTCCTACAGCTCTTAAGCCTAAAGGTGGAGGTCATATGAAGCCAAAGGTTGCAAAGGATGTTTGCCTCTACTGCAAAGAGAAGGGGCATTGGAAGAGAGATTGTGAGTTGTATAAGGCTAATCTAGCCAAAGCACCGGGTGCTTCAAGCTCAGGTATTTTTATCATTAAATAAATATGTCTATAACTAACTCTCATTGTTAAAGTATTAGATACAACTTATGGCTTACACATTTGTAAAAATGTGCAGAAGCCTGAGAAGCAGTGTAGCAGTTGGACTGGGTAAAATTGACCTACGCGTGAAGGCTGGAGCAAAAGTTGCTGCTGAACGTGATAGGATCTTATAGTTTAGATTTGCCCAGTGGTTTTAGATTAGAATTAAATAATTGTTATTTTATTCCTTCTATTACCAAGAAGATTATTTCCATTCATATGTTAGACATTAAAAGATTTCTATTTCCATTTTGCTAATAATAATTATTATTTTCATAAAATGGTGTTGTTGTGGAAATGCTTTTCTTATGAATGGTTAATTATCAATCGACATATTAGATATTAAATGAATAAAATAAAAGGATCTCGATTAAGTAATCAGAAAATTATTACCTATTTATGACATTGCAAACTTGGTCAAATTAATGAAACAAGAATAGCAACGTTAAATGAATTAGATTATTTAACACCATTTGCTTTTGAGTCATATGGAAATCGCGAATCTTGTCTTTCAAGCAACTTGACTAATAATCATTTTCTAGGAAAAAGGATAGCAAGCCAAAGAGTACTTAAGTAAAATTTCTGATTTATTTAAAAGGTCAAAGAATTCCGTCATAATGAACTCCTCCAGAACACCTTATACGACTGGCGTTTCTGTAAGGAGAAATAGAGCTTTGTTAGACATGGCTAGATCTATGATGAATTCATTTTCTCTTCCAAACATTCTTTTGAGGGTACACGCTATAAATCTCAATATACATTCTGAATAGTTTGATTAGTGCAAAATGTACTATATAAGTTATAGCATGATAAAAGACATTTTCTTCACATATTAAATATGGGTTGCCCTGCATATGTAAAGAAATGTGCACTAATCAAATTGAAAGCTGAAGTAACATAAAGAATGAAGATTTGTTAGATGGTCTAACGAAGGATTCAGTGGGAGAATTGACTTGAAGAATGTCTCTAGGAGGATATCCTTCAGCTAGTGGGAGTAATATAGGAATCACCTCGCACCAACAAGTGATTCTTATTAAAGATAAGATGACATGGTTGTCATTCCTTCTGCACCCACTTCTCTTTCTCTGGAAACACTTAAAAGTGTAGCACCAGAAAACTCTCTAAGCATTGGATAGTCCAATAAAAGAGAACCTCTTCACGATCAGAATGAACAGCCTGAACAAAACGCAAAACATTCAACTCTGCGGGTCTACTAGGATTCATCATGAACTAACTAGGTTAGGCTTCCTCATGGAGGATCATGATGATGTTGAAATTCCTGACAAGGATGAACCTAAGACTTACACTGAAGCAATATTAGATATTAATTCAGAGAGGTGGCGAGAGGCCATGAAATCTGAAATGGACTCGATGTATATCAATCAAGTATGGAACTTGGTTGACTTGCCTGTTGGGGTTAGACCCATTGGATGCAAATGGGTTTTCAAGAAGAAAATTGATGCCGAAGGCAAGGTGCAAACATACAAAGCTAGGCTAGTGGCTAAAGGTTATAGTCAAAGAGAGGGAATTGACTATAGTGACACCTATTCGCCAGGTGCAAAACTCAAGTCCATTCGAATTTTGCTTGCGATAGCAGCATACTATGATTATGAGATTTGGCAAATGGATGTCAAAACTGCTTTCCTTAATGGAAACCTCAAGGAGGAGGTGTACGTGGTACAACCTGAAGGTTTTATATCCAAGTCAAATCCCAAATCAGTATGTAAATTGGAGAAATCCATATATGGGCTAGAACAAGCATCTAGGAGTTGAAATATTAATTTTGATGAAAAAGTCAAACCGTTTGACCTCATCAAATGAAATGAGGGTGCTTGCGTGTTTAGAGTGCGCAACAAGGAAAGCATGGTCTTTAAAATCATATATGTTGATCATAGAGAATGATATCCCCTCATTGAAGTCCGTGAAAGAATGGTCACCCAAAATCTTCATGAATATCTTTTGTCTATGGTAGACAGAAAGAACTAGTAGAATTTAACTATTCTAGCACTAGTTTCATGTATGATAACAAAGACTACGAGTCACAGTCAGTATATGTTTTTAGTCTCAATATAATAGTAATGCTAATAAATTCGACAACTAGAGCCTAGTAAATTGTTGCATTTGATGCAACATAGGTAAGCGTTTAGATATGTTAGTTCTTTACAGAAATATGGGTAGTTCCTAGCGACAGTTATCCAATAATTGTTATTGTGACTGTACCGGTGCATTTGCACAAGCTAAGGTACTAAGATGCAAAGTAAGGAACTAGAAAATACCAGTATGCTATCTTGTTTTGATAACAAATAGCAAGATGAGAAGTTATAAAAGAATGCCTTCCCGTAGAGGACAATTTGGCTGGCCCTTTCCCCAAACCTTTGAGATGTGAGAAACACACTAGACTTTTGAGAGTCTAGGTGTTAGACACATCGGTGATTGGCACTAGGCCAAGTGGGAGATTGTTAGTATATATGTCCTAGCGACAATCACTTTTTAGAGATATATGTACTTGATCACATTTAGTTTTATATATTTGATATATACGGCATTACACATTGATGATTAAGTATTTTGATTGATAATATCTTATTCATAATTGTGTTCCCTTGGACTTATGTTGTCAATAAGTAAGTGGGAACTTATATGATATCACATAAGGTCCTAAAATAGCCCCAATCAATGATCATCAAGAATGGGATATTGATGATATGCGATAAGATTGGTATGTGGACTGCATCATACTTTTAGAAAGTATAGTTGATCTCACAACTATGAGTTCCTGTAACTCATGATGGTCACATAGATATTTTAGAGAATATTGGCATACCCACCGAGAAACCATTTGATAAGTTCTATTCATGTGTCTATGGGATTATCGGCGTATAGAGTAGTGTAATAGTCCTCCGACTTGAGGTCAATACGTACTACATGTGCGGAGTGATGTACTTTGACCATGACCAACGCTTGCACTCCCATCGGGGTAGATACGGCATGTGTTGGGTGCATCACGAAGCACATGGAGTAGTAGTTGAGCCAAGAAAGGATTCATTCCTCATAATAGATTAAGAGAGAACATTCTACTTCTCATATATAGATGGATCATAAAGTCATTGGCCAATGCAAAGATATATTCGTTTTGGATATCGAATATGATCGTAATGGATCATCTAGAAAGATTGAGAGACAGAGACTGAGTTATTGGAATAGACACAATATCATGTTCTAGACTTAGTTGAATGTTCGCTGAATGAAAGGACCGTATCACTATGAACTCTATATTACAGGGAGTTTGAATAGTCCTCGCAAACGTCCTTATATGTTAAGTTTGTCTGGTAATTCGTCTAGGGATTCTACTAAGACCTTAATTTGATTAGTGCTTAATATACAAGGCCCTATGGGTCACACAACAAGTGATTATACCTTCCGATTGAATTGTTAGAAGGAATTAAATATTATTAATTGGATTAAATAATATTTAATTCGTAATACTGAAAATGGATTAAATATTAATTAGATTAGACGTATTTAATTCATAAAGGTGAAGGAGAGTTCTATTTGATAGAATTAATTAAGTAAGATAAATTAGATTTATCATACTTAAATAAGATGTATTTATTATTAAATAAAGTAGATATTTTCTTTTGTAATTTGGAATTAAAAAGAAAAGTAAATAAAATAAATAATAGTATATAATAATTAGAAAGTGGCGTGCAGCCACATCTCAATTATTATTATTATTATTATTATTATTATTATTATTTTGTTTTGTTTTATCTAATTATTTAATTAATTAGGAGTATTGGTCCTAGCAGGACTAGAACTCATTAATGAGAAAGACTTTCATTGTGATTGGGAAACTAGTTTAGAACTAGTATAAATACATACTCCTCCTTCATAATTCATTGTAGAATCTTAGATTAAGTATTACCAGTTTATTTCCCTGCGAAGAGATTTCCTAGCCTTTCTCTAAAGGGAGATCTAATCGTTCTTTCGGAGAGGAGAAATCACGTGGATACCTAAGGTCAAGGATTATCACCGCTAGGCTGGAAGATCTGTAAGTTCTAACTCAAATCTGTTATTATTATCATATTCGTTGTTTTGTCATAATCAGGAAAGATCTGTTTGGGAAAATTTTAAACTTCCGCTGCCGTACTTTCGAGGTACGTTACATCAATTTCCTAACAACTTCCACTACTACAATCAGGCCCAACAGACCCAAGCGGCCCAAGATGCAGCAAGCAAGACTCCGGACAGCGAACAAGGCCCAGGAGACGTACGTCCTTGGCCACAGGGAAGCCCCAAGGGGACGTTCGTCCTCCAACTTAACACATGATGGTCCTACCAAGGGGACATTCATACTCACGCACATGACGGTCCTACCAAGGGGACGTTCGTCCCCCAACATCAGGAGCACCCAGAGGACTTTCGTCCTCCATCACATGGAAGGCCGTGGGGACGTTCGCCTCCAGCACATGGAGCACCAAGGGGACGTTCGTCCCCCAACACTTGAAGTCCCAGGGGACGTTCGTCCCCCAACATCAGGAACACCCAGAGGACGTTCGTCCTCCATCACATGGAAGCCCTCGAGGACGTACGTCCTCCATCACATGGAAGCCTCAGGCGACGTACGTCCTCCAGTACATTGAAGTCCTCCTAGGTACGTATGGCCTTCGGCACTCTCCACGACAGGATCTCCTCTCCACATGGTCTGAATCGTCGTATTAACTGCGGCCACATGCTATCAACCACCGCATTAACTGTGGCCACATGCTATGTCAGCGCCACCCTGACCGAATTGACTCTCCACCGCTGGTTTCTTGCCCCGTGTGCCTTCACTTATTGCATCAATTATTTAGAGCTGCTATAAATAGCAAGCCTACTCTTCATTGTAAGGGATCCAATCCCATGTTATCCGATTCTCAACTTCATTTAATATACACCTACTCTCTCTTACTTGCTCTGACCTCTCTCTTGATATTTTCTATAATATCCCTCGGATAAGCTACCCCCAGGTACACCATCCATCACAATTCTTTGCACAAACTTGTAGATTATGATTAAAAATACCTTATCACTAAAACGTAGGAAAGCAACAGAGAAGCACTATCCTCATTCCCCATCCATCTCCATCTCTTTGATTTTTTATATATCTAAAAATAAGAAAAATTGAAAGTATTATCCCACAATTGTATAGAAAGCTTCTTAAATCCAAAACTCCATGTCTTTTTAAATTCAGTAAAATGAAAGAGTCATCTAGCGATTATCCAGGTCGGTTATGTATATATGAAGCGCAAATATACATAAAATAAGTACTCGGATACCAACTTGCGAAAACTACTAAAATTGAAGTAAAAATTATCCGGACCTATGGCTCTCGTGAATATAATTTTCTGCAGAGTGCATCTGGTATGAAATACAAAATCTCTTTATATTAATGAGTAATGATACCAGTTGTTAGAGTTAAGCAACGATAAATTAAAGAACTAGAACACAACAATTTACGTGGGTCACACAATCGGGGTGATTGCGCTAGTCCACGGTGAACGAGAGAGAGCAGTGTATTATTATGTCGGCGCGTCAGAGTTTACAGGTACAATCAGGTGTTTAAATAGGTTTAAGAAAACCTAAACAAGAATTAGAGCCGCATGCCCAAAATAAAAATCCGTACTTCTATTTTTCACGCATACCCGGTCGGGTAACACACCATACACGGTTGGGTATCAACTCAAAAAGCATACCCGGGTAGATACCAGGGCGGGTATCGTAACCAGAGGGCTTCAGGACTAAAATCTTCCACATTCCCGGTCGGGTAAATCACATATACCCGGCCGGATAACCATTCCAGTAAGCTACCGGACCAAAATCTGCCTCATACCCGATCGTGTAACGTACTCTACCTGGTCGGGTATCTGATGCTACTGCAAAACCAAGGCTCCATCTTCAACACCAACCGAATTAGCTTGACACTTCAACAAGGCGGCGGAGACTGTACATGCTTAAGTAGAATAGGTACTGTTTGCTTGTATTTTAAAAGGTGACGTTAAGTGATTTTAAGAAATACGGAGTAATTTAGTAAGAAAAAGTTGGAAATATTTGAGAAAAAATCCTTTTAAAACAATAAAAATCGACAGTGTTTAATACGTAGAAAGTATGTTTTATATCTTATAGCTCGAAAATGTAAAAATCGTTTTAAATATAATTCACGTAGTAGAGGATTCATTTTCTTAAAATAAATGTCTCTTGAAATAAAGTTTAAAACATTATACTTGTACAAAAATGTTTAAGGGAGTGTTATGAAGTAAATGACTTCCTTGATACGTGAATGCCAAAATTATATACTCCCAAATTACTCATATTTAACTTATGAAAATATTTTACACCTAAAGTTATTGTATATATGTGACATCAAGGTCACCATGAGGTAAAAATAAATATAATTACATGATTTAAAATAAACAAGTACAAATCATCATATATATAAGACTAAATAAGAGGTTTCATGCAGTGGCGGAGCCAGAGGTTTGTTCAAGGAGGGGCAAACCAAAGACTAAAAATTTTAAAGTTCGTGTCCAAAATATAATAAGAACAACAATAGCGTAATAATTTAACAAAAAATTATAGTTCATTACATACTACTTGATTTACTTCTGCAACCTAGGCAAATCAATCCTACGAGTTTTCATATTTTGAAAATGCTGCATAATAGCTTCATTATCAATTGCTTGAAAAATGTCTCTTTCGATGTAGCATACTAAGCAATTCGTAAGATAGTCATCTCCCATCTTATTGCGAAAATCTGTCTTGATAATATTCATCAATGAGAAAGCTCTTTCAACTGTGGTTGTTGCAACTGGTAACACTAGAGCCAACTCAATAAGACGATATACCAAGTGAAAAGATTTGTGAATTGTAAGCTCAACCATTTTCTTAGACACTTCACCAATACTTTGTAAAGTGGAAAATGCTTCATTTCCTCTCATCTCATATATCCAAACTTGGAGTTGTTCTTTAAGCTCCATTTGCTCAACAGCTGAAAAATCAGATGAATATAACTCCGCAAGACTGAGTAGCTTTGACTCACAGAAATTGGAAAAATTATCTTTAGGATCAAGGCAAGCTAAACAAGCGGGTAAATCTGTATTTGACTCACTAAAGCGATTCTCCATTTCCAGATTGACCTGGTCTATAACCTACAATAAGGTAATAATAAAAAGTAGTAGTAATAGTAATAATAATAATGATAATAATAATAATAACAACTAATAAATAATTTAAATTTTAATAAAAAATACCTGATAAAAAATATCAGCTCGAAAGTGATGATAATTTGTTACCGGATGGCGAACGCGTCTAGAACGATGAGTTGTATCTTCCATGTTTAGAATGTCAATTTTATTCTTCACACAAAATTTACTGACATCTTCTAATAGCTCTTCCCATCCACTTTCTCTCAAATCTTGGAACTTCTCTTTAGTGCTTTTAATCAAGCTCACAGCCTCAAGAATGTTCTGATCTTTTTGTTGCAAGAAATGTGACAACATATTTGTCAATCCCAAAAAAGTGATGATAATTTGTTACCGGATTATTGGCAAATTGGGATGCCAAATGTATTACATACATTAATCCCCTTTTATTCTATATTTCATTTTTTTTACTTTTTCTGAAAATACTTTTTTATTTATTTTAACACTTCATCTTAAAATAACCTTAAGTTGTACTTATTGTTTTTAAAATTAAAAAAGAAGCCGGGGCAAGAAACATATTATAAGTAATACTAGTAAAAAAATTAGTCGGAGCGGGGGCGCTTGCCCCCCCTTGCCCCCCCCCCCCCCCCCCCCCTAGCTTCCTCCACTGGTTTCATGTATGCTATCGTTTTTTATTTTAGTGATATCAATGTCATTATTATTTCATTATATTGAAAACAAGATAAAGATGAGCGGAATGAATTACCCGCCCCTTTGTTATGAGACAAAAGTAGAGTTCACTTTGGGCACAAAGGAAAGTCCCATATACACAACTAAACCATAGATCAAAGTTTTAAGATACACCCCTTCATTATTGTATAAATTATTATCAGTTTATTGTTGGAGTCATTTTATCATCTTATAAGCTTGATCAGACATTCTTATCAAAGACTATCAAAGACTTTTCAAGTTTAACTTGCGGTATAGATTACTTTTAGTCTTTTCATGTAGCTTTTCCATTACATTTCAATCATATATAAATTCAGAAATTTCAACACATTCAACTGATTTGATATTGAATAAGCTCTTAATATACTGTAGGATTTTTTTCAATAATTATTTTTTTCAATAATTATTCAATAATGAGCAGAATCAATCGATTCAGCCACTTCAGAACTTCATAAATTTCAACAGAATCAATCGATTCACTCGATTTAAGGGTTAACAAACGAGCTCATAAAATACACATAGAATAAATATCTATAATATCAAAACAAAACCATATTTAAATAGACTAAATCAGAAAATTACATTTATTTAGAATGAATATTTAAATCGAACAATATGGGGACAATTGGAAATTACATTTATTTAGGTATCACAACATTTTATGTGAGTTTAGATGCATCACGCATCTAAACGAAATACGGAAAACGCCAAAGTGAAAATTCAAACATGAAATAAGTTTGGACAAATTTTGATAGCAACTTGTACAATAGTTGATACAATTTGAGACAGGAAAAAGATGAAAAAGAATATTATTAAAGGAGTACACCATCAACTTGATAAAAATAGGGCTAAGGTTCTGTGTTAGAAATATTTTCCACGCTCATAAAATGTGAGTATAAAATAATATAGTATATGTAATACATACTATTCCTCCTATCAACTTAACATTTTAATTTGAAACCCGATTTTAGAGTGTGTTGGCCAAAACTCAAAAAGATATTTTTCATCTATTAGCTTAAAAAGTTAAATAAACACCTAGGGTCGTCAGACACTTAAAAACTTAAAAGTGACAATTTTTACTTAAAATAAACACATAAAAACTAAAAGCTAGAAGTATGTGAATGAGTGTTTCAAATTAGTTTCACTTTTTTATTACACACATACACATAGGGGACATTTCTCTTTTTTGAGATCAAAATCGGTCTATGTAATTTTTGACATGAGTTTCATTATGAATCATCCAGAAACGATGTCTCTGTACTTTAGTACATGGGTAAGGCCGTACATCTGACCCCCCTTACCCCACCGTAGGTGAGAGCCTTTGCGGCATTATGCTAATGATGAAGAAGAAGACATACACATAGCATAGCTGCACTAAACCTTATTTATTATAGGTCTATAGCTATAGCTATACCCGGCAAAAAATTACTCCCTCCATTCCATTTAAATCTTTACACTTTCCTTTTTGGGACATCTCATTTACTCCTTTACGTTTCCTTTTTAGACAGCTCATTTTACATTAAATGTCCTAATTACCCTTCACCACACACTCACTTTTTATATTTGAGTGGATAGCATTAATTTCCCCCCAAAAGTCAGAGGGCATCCAAGTCATTTGTTCTTTTATTAATTGAGCTCCTAAAACACTGTGCCAAAAATAAACGTCAAGATTCAACCGGGACGGATGGAGTATTTGTTTCCATACAAAACCACATCCAAGGCTATAGCTAAACGTAATATATATATATAAACGGAAAAGTGGGGGGGGGGGGGGGAGTTTGGGAGGGAATTTGGGCAGCATTTTGGTTTCAAAATTCAAATTGTGTGCTGCTATAATGTTTGGCCGGGATATGAGGAGTCCTTTAGAAAAATGGGCGGTATTAAATGGTGTGTCATTTGATCTTCACGAAGATGTTTCACGCATGTGGTTGTGTGAAGATTTGTCTGTTGATTTTTGTGTGATGTCTTTTGTTTTTTTTGCTGCCTTTTAAACTTGAAAAAAAGGTGAATCATGAGAGCATTAAATAGGGTTCTAATTTTTGTTATAAATAGGGACTTCAGCATCTTTGCAGCCCACCATAGCAAATAGACAACTTGGCATCACTCGACTTTAGTATTTGCAGATCAATGTCGGCTATGTTCGGCTTGATTCGGGATGTATCTCCTCAATCGAGGATTTGGAGTTTGAGACTAAGGCCGGTGCGAATGTATTACTCACGAAGTGAAGATGACGAAGTTCGGACTTTGGAATGTGTGTTTCACGACAGAGAGGTATACTTAATATGAATATTAGTCTATATACTTCGTTATTATTTACTAATATTTATGCTCTGCGGCTTTTTTTAGTTTTAAAATGTTAGGGTGATTGTATCCATGGAACGATTCGTAATTTTTGATTGCAAAGTTTAAGGATTCAATGAAAGAGGGAGAGGTTTATGCAATCAGCAATTTTTTGATCGCATCTGACCCTACTTTTTAAATATTTTAGGCATTCAGTTGAATTTTGAAGATTAGAGGGTGGAAGATGAAATGTTGTGGGAGATGGAGATTGCATGTTGATACTAATATAACACAGTTGTTATAGTGTTTGTATTGTAATAAAAAAGCGATAGCTTATGTAAATTTCTGCATGTAATATCTATTTAATAAAATTTGGTACTTTGATTGTTTATGATTATGTATTTTTTCGAATGCATGCATTTATGAAAAAACAGTTAAATGCAGAGGTTTCGTTCGTACATGGTGCTTTGAAGTAGTTGAAGCATATACCACCTGCAAATCTCATTTTAATAAATGGTGGTACATAATAAGGCAACCTCTTAAGGTCCCAAACTATTCCTAATTCATTTATTTTCAAAGTATAACTCTAATTGACAATTGATGGTAATACCTGAAACATTTTAATTTAGAATAAGTTAGGCAACTATCTTTAATAAAAATAAAAAAGGTACAGTTGGAATGACAATTTGTATAATTTGAGTTAGTAAATACGAAGTAGTAGTTTATTGACAACTACAGTATGCCTGCAGTTGTCCTTTTCTTAAAGTGTTGAATATATTATGCCTTTGAATTTCTACAAAAAAAATAAGAGAAAGTTATTGAGAGTGGACAACGCAGGAGAAAACGAGATGTACATATCATCTCCCAAGATAGAAGTAAAATGTAATACTTGGGATTGATTTAGTTCCGGTTGGCTTGGACTATGGGGACGTTCATCCTCTGTCGCCTATCGTCCTCTAAGCCTTGGGCTATGGGGACGTACGTCCTTTGTACGTCCTCTGGACCTTGGGCTATGGGGACGTACGTCCATCAATAGAGCTGTCAAACGGGCCAACCCGGCCCAACCCGACCCGTGACGAGTTATGGTATATGTGGATTGGGTCGAGCCAACCCGTTTAATGACGGGTCAGAATTTCTACAACCCTAACCCAACCCACCTAACCCGTGAGTTAAACAGGTTGGCCCGCGGGCCAATATGTAAAAAAATATATAACAAACAAAATTAAAAATAATTACCCGGAAGTATAAATTTATATTAGTAAGTAATAACAAAGGAAATATAAAAAATCAATATACTAAAAATTCAATACTTGTTAAGTTAAATTAAAAAATATTAAATACTAGTTATACGAGAATTTGAAAACTATAAGAGGATATGCGACAAAAATAATCATTGTATAAAAATAAAGATCTATATAAATCTTTTGATTAATTATTTGTAAATAATGACTACCAATTGTTAAATATTGTATCGAACTTCACATAAAATATATGTTTCAACATTTTATTTGAATATTTATTATTGAAATATATATTGTTTTGCCATGGTTGTAATTTTTTATTTGTAATTATAATAATATTGGTAGTAAAAGGATAATATTTAAGATAGTAAAATTTAAAACTATATTTTTGTATATTGGCCCGCGGGCCAACCCGCAACCCGGTGGGCCAACCCACTTAAACCCACAACCCGCGTGAGTTGACCCGCGAAACCCGTGAACTAAATGGGTCAGAAATTTTCAACCCTAACCCACCAATAAATGGGTTTAAATGGGTCAACCCGCGGGCTTCGGCCCATTTCGACGGCTCTAGATGTCATCAAAGTCCTTGTATAAATCAAAAGTACAAATCTGGAAATCAATCTTTAAAACCTCAATGGCTCAATCTGAAAAAAGTCAAAGTATACGACATACTACAAAAATTCAATCAGTAAACTAAAAAATAGAAAAGGAAAGAACATGAAAAGCAATCAAATAAGTCACTTATGCCAGAAATTGCGTACAACATATTCTCCAACTCCAGGAAGATTTGTCTTATTAGAACATTTCCTATACTTAATACGGAGTATATTACGGAGTAGATAATTTTTCTAAGGGTCTATTTCGAACTATATAAATGCTAGGAAAGAATAATGTAGGGAAAGACATGAGAAATTTGGAAGGAAAAGAAATATTGATCAAAGTTTATCATTGGTTCAGCCTTCGAAATTTAATTCTCATATTTGTTCAAACCCATTTCATTTGTTCATTTGTATTATATAAAGATTCAAAATCTGAACAAATGTAAATGAGATAGCTAATAGCATTAATCATATTTCTCTTCCCTTTTTCATTTTCCATCACAAAACCAAACACAATGAACTAACTTCCCTTAGCATTTCTTTTTGATTCCCTGTCATTTTTTCAGGATCAAATGCCCTTGAAAGATTTTACTCAAACAGAATCACAGCTTTCTGTAACAACAGAATACCACATTCAACTTACATTTGTGTTGCATGAAAACCTCATTGGTCATCTTCATCGCCTCCATCTGTTTGAATCACATTTCCATCCAATAGCAAATCTTCCGAAGCCATCTTATCATTTGCTCTAGAAGGGCGTGAATCCAATGCTAAAGCATTTCTTTTGTAGCTCCAAACAAGCATTGAAACGTAGTCCTGAGGTGAAATGAGGCCTTGCTCTTGTAAGCAGTGCCTCTGTTCCTCTAGTGCTCGCGAATCGTCAAGCATTATGTACTCCATCAATGCCTTCTCATGATCAGGCCTCCATCCAACAGGAAAAGGGGTATAATCAGTTTCCGGTACAAGGGACATGCGGGTATACAACAGCCCATCAATTGACTCCACCAAACCCATCCTAAGTAAATGGTGATATTCTGGAGATTGTCCCTTTTTCTCTTTTAGAGGTCGTCGAAGATCTCTAGAACCGATCTTGAAAACTTTAGCCCGAGATCGAAGCTTATATTTTGCAGCATAGAGCTTTGCAAGGGAACCCCTTATGATGTATGCGCAGAAATTGACAACCTTCTTTCTATTATCAGCATATCTGTACCACTCAACCATTGTAGCCAACAACTTATTCATTTGTGCATTTGTATGTGCTTGAGTAGCATGAAACATTCTAAAGCATGGTTGTGGGTCCGGGTCTCTGTCTCCTTTAAGAAAGCTTAGTTTTCTAAACTGTTTGATGCACTGCTTCAGGCTAGCCGTGACGGACAGAAGTGTCCCCACACCTTTTTCGCTTATTATTTTGCCACCAGTGGCAGTGTACCGAAGAGTGGGATAAACGACACGACGACACAAGATATGATCAAGAAACATAATACCTTTAGTTATGTGTTCGATAGGAAGGCTCTCATTATCAAGCTTGAGCATATATTTCTGATCACAGAACTCAATCAACTGTTTTCTAAGAGTTGCCGCATCTGCCCTAGGGCCCCTCACTCCGATCAGAATGTGACCACCAAAACGGATATAGTCCATTTTCCTGGTCTTATCTGGTCCACTTGTGGGAACAAATTCTGGCCAAGATGTATTACCTTGTTCAACTTCCCCTTCTGGACTGTTCCAAATGACATCATTCTTTGAAGGCCGATAGAACTCCTTTACCTTGCCTTCCATCCATCGGTCAAGTTCGTCAAGACAAATGTTAGCCAAAAGTGGACTCAGTATACCACAGTGACCCCAGGAAGGGAGTTTTTCAGCTTCTTCCGGCGCAAAACCGAAGAAAGTGTCTAACCAGTATGGATCAGGTTTTGGTTCATCCTCTGCTAGAACTCTTTTCTTTTGGTACTTCCTCTTTGTCTTTTTCTTCTTCTCGCCATCCTCAGGCCTACTGGTGATCACTGTAGTAGTTAAAGCCAACTTGATCAAATCTATGACTTTCTTGTCCCTAACATCCCTCATCATTGCACCTATCACTAGTCCGACCTTCATTCCATCTAATATTGTGCTCAAATCACCCTTCATGTACCACAGGTAGCCTGCAAAGCTCCTCCGGATCACTCTAAGAACAGTATGTGCAGTCCTTCCTGGTCTAAATGCAAACGATTTTTCAGAAAAACGGGCCTCATAAATGGGCTCCAAAATGAGAAACAGAACCTCTTGAACGATTCTATCCTGAAAAGGGGATGGCTGAGTGGTAGTTAGTATAGCCTTGACTTTTCTCTTAGATAATGATTCATAGTCTGTTTTATCTCTAGGAGATTTTATTAAAAAATCCAATCTTGCCCCCCACTTAAACCTATTATCAAGAACTGCATTTCTCAAAGCCAACAAATCCTCAAGAGTTGACCTTGTTATTGAGCTTCGGGGCATATAAGAACCAATGTCATCCGCATAAACTTTCTGGTATGCCAAAACCCACAGCTCAAATCTCCTCAAATAATCGATGAGATTGGTCACGGTTTTTTCCGGTTCACGGAAACTCTCAATCCACATTTTGGTGCAGACTGAAACCCCATCCTCCTTCATCAAGGTAGCTGGATCATTCGGGTCCCATTCCTTTCGATTAGGTGTAGAGGTGTGTACAAATTGTCTAAACAGAAGAAACCCACTCTTTTTGAAAGTGTTTAAAGGGTTTGCCACTTCAGCATATTTTCTCTGTGCTAAAAAGGAAGCATTACGAAACACCTTACGCCGTAGGAGTGTTAGCCGTTGGTGCATCATACTATGAGCAAAAGGAAAATGCAGTCCAACTTTTCCACATCTTTCTCTTTGCGGCTTAATATTTGTTACCTAAAAACAAAACACAAAAACAAATCTTTACATGAAGGAACATGTGATGCACTATGCATTGTGTGTAATGTTCCGTACCAACCTCGACCATAAAATTATGCCTAAATGAGATTCAGACTATGCATTGTGTCAACTTGTTTTGAAGCACAGATACACTTATCCTAATTTAAGAATGAAAAATAAAGCTATATAAAATGATAGAATGAAAAGACTGAAAATATTTTATTAATCTGTCAAAGAAAAAGCGATTATGTTCCCACCTAAAGAGCTCCACAGGAATAAATACACCTTACCTTGTCGTATAGAAAAAAATCCATAAAAAATACGAATAATAATGTAAAACAAAAAAAACCATACCGTGTGATATTACGCAGCTACTTCTTGAGCCATGTGGATAGTAACCTACGAAAAAAAGTGGATATTGACCTATGATGATATTACATCACTATAAATGCCAAGGCACAAACACACATAAACTTTCTTATAAATAGCAGCAAAGTTTTGGAAAATGAGCACCACTGAAAAACTCTAAGAGTTTTTAAAAACTATTTTCAAATTGTGCTGTGTAGTGTACATCCTTTGTCAAGAAGAACATACCTTTGAGTAGGAGTGAGCACGGTTGGTTAACCGCATTTTTGGTTAACCAACTTATGGTTAACCGGGATATTGGTTAGCATGTTTACAATATCAATCACCGTACCGTTATGACGGTTAACCGGGTAACTTTTACCGTAATATAGGTTAACCGTTAATTGGTTAACCAAAAAACCATAAAAAACTATTTTCAGCCATATCTTCCCTGCCCTGTTCATTCGCGAGGCATTTCTGATAGTCCTAAGGATTCCTTCATTCCTAATTTCCTTCCAGCTCTCTTCTACATCTCTACCTCCAATCTCCCCTATGATATGCCTACTGAGTGCTGATTGCAACACCCACGTATTCGAAGAAAGACTTAGGATGGACCATTGATAGACATATGTGTTCCATGGCTTGACAGATGAGTTAATTGACAATGAGTTAATTTTACTATTTTAGCATTTGGCTAAAATTGACACATGAATTAATTTGCAAAACGTAACTATAAGTTTGGGAGTAATACTTAACTTTGAATTATCGGTTAACCGGCGGTATTTAATTTCAAAACCGTAACCGTATCATAACCGTTTTTTCTATCGGTTGGTTAACCGTACCGCATGATTTTAAAAATATGGTATGGTTAACCGATAAAAATACCGTTTTTCGGTTATTTACCACGGTTAAGCGGTTACGGTTTTTCTTGCCCACCCCTACCTTTGAGTCTGTTCTTATAAGCTTACAGATTTTTTATGTAAAATTGCAAAAAAAGGTAGCAACATTGTACTACATACTCCATATTAGATTACCAACTACGTGCACAAATATATGTATGTACCTATGTATACTGTATACATGCATAGATATATTCATATACACAACTGTATACTGTTTCGTGAGTGATATATTTTAAGGAACAAATTGCCATGATAAAAAAAGTTCAACAAGGGTAGTAAGCCAGTAATAAAAATACTTTCCAAAATTATGACAACAAAGAGAAGTGGATACTCTTACAGACTTACCAAACAGAATAAAAGCATAAAACACTTTAAAATAACAAACCCCCATATGAATAATTATAAGAGTGAAATCCTTCAATAAGTCAGAAATCCACTTCGATATTCGTTATAAACCCTAAATTAGAAACAGATAAATGGGTGGGGCATAAGGCTATCAATGAAAAATAAGTAAATATAATTGCTTTTACCTTCTGTGAGTTAGACCTATACGGCGGTGGGAATAGTGAGAGGAGATTGAAACCGATGGGATATCAGGAAGCTCTTCTGTTAACCTTCTGAGAGTCCATGAGAAGGGGGAGGTAGGGCCAGTAATTTATAACGGGCTTAATCTTTAAAGAAATTATATAAAAAATTCTGTCTAAACTAACATGCATAATAATATGTTTCAAAGCCTTTAAAATAAAGAAAAGACTTCTTAATTCATTAAATCGTTAAATCAAACAAAGTAGAATCATGGATACAAAATAATACAGTAACAAAAAAGAGAATAAAAAAATACTCAAATACATTTCTTGCTGAGAATTGTGAAGCAAAATGATGAACAATAACTTCCTAACCAAGCTTTTCTATCACATTATGCTTAAATTATAACACTACTAGAAATTCTAAATTGAATTACATAACAGAAAAATCACTAATCACTTAAAATTCAACAAGTTAACAATTATTAACTGATCAACTAAATAGCTATTGAAATCAATCAACGGCAACATCAACAAGTGGAGAACAAATTAACATACAACAAACAACAACGATGCTTTATGAGTATGACTTAATCAAAACTTAGCCAACAACAACCAACTAATCATTTATCAACATTCAACACATATAAACTAATGAACTAATCAAATCAATCAAAGTATTCAAATAATAAATAAAAGACTAAAAGAGTTTAAATAGGAGATGAGGAGTGTCTAGTACGGAGCACCAGAAGGTGAGAAGCAAGGCAAGGGCCGAAGGGGCTGGACAGAATCGCAGATTCACAGGTCCACAGTCCACAGAAGGTTAGATGTTCAAGGGCAGGAGGACTGAGTTTGCGAGACTCCGAGCACTAGAAGACTGAGTAAAAGGGTGAAAAGGGTTCTCTGCTTCTCTGGCCGGCTCCAAGAGTCCTCTGCAGCAATGTCTCGAAGTGGGCAAATGGATGAAGTCTGGAAAGTTTTACTCCATCTTTCTTCTCCTGGTGGAATTTTGCGAGCGGCGTAATGGTTGACAAGCTGGGGTGAGGGGCGGGTTAGGGTGTTACCAAAGGCGTAGCCAGGACCAATGTTTACCCTAGGCCGACTATACACTAAAAACATTAAAAGCGACAATAGTGTGAACATAACGATTAAAATCCATTAAAATTCATAGTGATATTTTTAAACAATACATACAATGTTTGAAACTAAAACGTTAACTGAACTCGTTTTATTTCTGGTGAACTCGTTTCCAACTATCAAAACCAGTAGTCACTAAAGCCGAAACACAAGAGGAATGCACAACATCACTGAAGAGAAAGCATGGAAAACAACATGCCTTATGTGTTGGAGAGTATTCCAACCAATTAAATTCATTGAACCAATTGGCTTGAAAACGACACATCCTATCTTTGTAAACTCGGCCTTTATAAAAATTCAATTTCGAATGATAAGGTCAAAGCATTAAATAAGATCGTCTAATTTCATCTCTTTTCTCTAACGGCCAATCACTCATCGTTTTGCGTTTTCCCGGATTCCGCTCAATTTCAAGTGTATAAGAAATTACTTCCTCTTGAGCGAATGAGATATTAGGAGTTTCAATTGAGACATTTAGCTCTTGTCTACTTTATTTGTGTGCTTGTACTAGGCTTATAAAGCGAACACAATGTGATTTTTGCCTTTTTGGAAGTAGATTGAGTAGCCATAACTACTAAAATTATCAAAAAAATAAAATACTAATCAATACTTTATTTTAATTCATATAATTCATATTAATATTTTCAAAAATTCACAAATAACATTTGACATTCCTAATTTTCTATTTCACAATTCAAAGCACACAATTACACAAATCAATTGTGACACACTAATCACTAACACAAACTAATTTAACAAATAAAATACCTAATTACCAAATAATTAGAAATCCTTTAACAAATAAAATACTTAATTAACAAATCAATTTAACAAAAACTAAAAAAGAAATCCTAACCTCTGCTGGCTGCGGCTCTGCTTCAAGCAGCGACTTTGAAGAGAGGAAAAGCAGAACTGCAGAAGCTACCGGATTCTGGAGTCCAAGCGAGAAGAAGACAGTCCGACGAGTCACCGTGCAGTCTGCAAGCAGTGAATCAGGCTAGTCAGCGAGCAGAAGGCGAGTCCATGAGTCGACGACGTCCGGCGATTACTGATGCCCGCTGGTCTGTTTTTCCGTGAATGTTGCGGCGCTGGTTTACCGTTTGGCATTTGCGTGAAACCTGAGACCATCTCCAACAATCACCAAAACCTTCACCAAAATAGAGTAATTGCCATTTTTTAGCTCCAACAGTTACACCAAATCCTACCCTATTTCACTAAAATGGTGGAGGGGTTTATTTTTTATGCCATATTTGGCGCAGAGTAGGGATGCGCCATCTTCCCCTTCTATTATTTCTTTTTACAAAAGTGACCCAAAGTGGGATGCGCCATATTTCTGTAGAGATAGGACGCAGCATACTTTTTCTTTATTAGCATTTTATTAATGAAGTAGGAATTATTATAATATTATTGTAATATTTAATTTTACATGATTTTAGCTTGTATTTGTAAAATATTGATTATTGTATTTTAATTAGTGAAATGCGTGAAAATACATATTAAAATGGTGTATTTTAGTTTGTATGTGTGAAATAATGTGTGAAATGTCAAAATATTAAATGAGGGGTTAATGTATAAATATATGATAATTAGATACTTAAATAGAAGAATGGTAAAAAGTTAGTAAAAAGAATAAAAAGGGAATATTCCTTTTTGGTGATGAAAATGGTGTAAACCGTTGGAGATAAAATATTGTATCATGGTGTAAACAATTTGTATGATGTGATGTTTACACCATTTTAGTGTAGTAAATGGTGTAAACTGTTGGAGATGGCCTGAAGCAGTGAATCCGTGATGCCGGCGCCTCTTGGTTTGGATTGCAGCTGGACGCCTGGACTGTTGGAGACTTTGAGCTGGACTGTTTTTATTTGGGCCATCATTTTCTACCCTGGGCCAATTTTAATTTTACACTAGGCCTATTTATAAAAACAAACTAAAACAATATATATAATTTAAAAAAAACGTTGCCCTGGGCAATGGCCCAGCCAGGCCACCCCCTCCCTCCGCCCCTGGGTGTTACGATAGCTCTTGGACAGGGGAGGTGGTCGAGAGACTTGAGACAGGGTCTGAGATAGGGCAGGGGTCGTGGTTGCAGAAATGGTGTTTGGAGGCTGAGGGCCGAGATGTGGCGGCCGAGATCTAACAATTGTAGGTGTTGAGTAGGGGGTGGCGGGTGGAACAACTATTGTGAGTATGACAATACATTTTAATTAATTTTACATAATTGTTACGTATTTTTTTTTCATTTCTTGTTCAAATTTTCAAAAAATATATCAATATGTTTAACTTGTTATGATCTTTTATATGGTGACAACATTGTATGTGTAAAGATAAAAAACAAATCTGACTAAAAATAGACTTGAGAAAAAAGATTTTATATGCAACATTGATACCATTAGGAAGATCATACGTATAAAGTTATTAAATCTGATGTATTTTTTTATAGGAGGCTCGATCCGGCCGTCTCCATTTGAGGCGGTTCCCGGTAAAAATTTTTGATGAATTTTTTTTAGCATATTCTTCATTAAATCTAGTTTACTCATATCAAATTTCAGCTAAAAATTCAATCGTGAAGGCAGTCAAATAAATGTTTGATGATAACTGCGCACTTAAACAGCACAGTGTATTTCGAAAATACATTTGACTGCTTTCCCGGTTGAATTTTTACTTGAAATATAGTATGAGTAAACTAGACTTAATGAAAAAGATGCTCAAAAGAATTCATCAAAAAATTCCACCGGTAACCGCCCCAAATGGCAACGGCCAGACAGAGCCTCCTATAAAAGAGGTGATTTGCACTTTTTCGGTTAATTCGAGGGCTTATTTGCACCTTTTCCCAAAAAGTAATAATACATTAGAAAAAAATTATGCCAAATGGCATGCATGATGGGGAGGGGTGATATTCATCCTCGTGGGAGAGGTGAATAAAATGGGTCTCGAATATTTTTCATTTTTTTGGTCTACGTCCCACACCAACTGCCTCTAGGCAAGTGACGCAACGAGTAGGGCTGGCAATATCACCCGCACCCGCGGATACCCGATCAATCCGAACCAAAAATGTGGACGAAAACCCGAAAAATTATGGATGAAAAATGGATGACGGGTGGATTGAAAGACGGGTTGGATCGGGTGTGGATGAACACTCATCCAACCCATCAGCCAACGAGGAGAAGAAAACAAAAAATGGGAGTGAGCTACAGAAGCGGGCCAATTGATGGAGTAGTGGGCCTTTTTGTAATGTCTAAATTGTTTGCATATGTTGAGTGAGAAAAGGGTTTGTTGAGGGTAATTCTATATACAGCCCATGATTTACTATTCACAGCCCCCAATTAAAATCAATTAATTAAATATAAAAAGAATGTCCAATATATCCTTATATCATGCCCGGAATAACTATAAAATCCAGAATCATAGTTTTGTCATCTTTGTTGACAGCTGGATGTGATTCAAGCTAAAAGCACTCCAAATCACTGCAGGTTGTTCCTTTGCTAATTCTCCTAGGACGGCAGCGGCCAGAGCTCTGAAGAATGACCCAACCCAAAGATTCAGTGTTAACACCCGTTTGTTTACTAATGTAGATGACGCAACACTGAAGCTCTTGACGGGGTTGATCTCGATTCCGATGATGGAGATGGTGGCAAGGTGGACTATATTGTTTGGCCTGTGCAGTGATTTAATTAAAAAAGCAATTTGGGGTACTCTACCAGTAATAGCCGGTCAATGTTCTTTGCCGTCAAACTCCCATTTTCTCTTATCTTCCTTTGTTCCTCATGTTCTCTTCCAAGCAAGGTTGTTAAGATCGCGAGGTAACTCGTAAGATCGTACGAGTTTGCGATCTGAAGAGGGGGAATCGACTCAGATCGCTGCTTAGATCGGAAATTGACCTGGGATCGGCAGATTGTTGGGTAGGATCGTAAATCGTAAGCCTCGTCGATCTAAACGAGCTGCGACTACTTGGTTCAAAAACGGGAAACGAAGGGCGCCATTGAAGTCTAAAACGACGAGTTTGAAAAAAATTAAATATAGCTACTTACGATGAACGAAGGCTTAGCGACGTTAAATCACTCTGTGTTGTGTGCTTATCTTCATCTCTCTGTGTCGTTAGCCTTGATTAAAATCCTCCGCTTCTAGTCCACTTTACTAAAGCCACTTTAGTAAAGGGGTTAATAGTGATTCTGACTTCTGAGCAAACAAAAAAACTGCTGGGCTATATTATTGATTCTCATTCTGACTTCTCAAATGTTTTGCAATTTATTGAGAGTATGTTATTATTATTAATAATATCAATTAATTCAGTGTTTACATAGAATTTAATTGTATATACATGTGAATATATATATATATATATATATATATATATATATATATATTGCATGGTAGGATCTTACGATCCGAGTTACGATCTCCTAGACCCCGTCCGATCCGTGCTAGGATCTCGATTTTAACAACCTTGCTTCCAAGAAAGCCACTTCTTCCAAACTGTATTTCATCTCTTCATTCTTCTTGGTCAATTTTTTTCGTATACAGAATCTAAGGCCTTGACCTTACTTTGCGAGTTGGAACCTTTCTGTGATTGAACCGCATAATTACAGATATGAAATCCTGCTTTTTTTAGCTTAGCACTGGCTTGGGTGAAGGTTTACTCTCTTGAGAAACTTCCAATGGTCGAGGTCGTTAAGACTGCCATTGTTCCGGCCATCATAAAGGTATGCTGGTGTTTTTGGTTCAAGGATATAGTAGGAATAAAAATAATTTTATTTAATTAAAAAAATACGTGATTGTATTTAGCAAAAACGTGACTCCCTCTTTTGACGGGGCATTTCTGGTAATAGTAATGTGTATCCTTTAGGGGTGGGCAAACGGATACAGGAACCACGGGTCGGGTCGGGTAATACAGGTTCGGGGCGGGTTAGGGTCGGGTCCTAAATTTAGAAAACTCAAACGGTTTGGGGTGGGGCGGGTCCTTAAAATCTTAGGAACCGAACGGGTACTAAAATTTGAAAAAACAGGTACCCAGACCGAACCGTTTTAATATATTATTTAATTACTCCATTATATTTAATATAATATACTAATAACACTCGAAAGCTCTTCATGTTCTTATGTCTAGACAATGACACTCAATTGAAGAAACTTGTCAATCAACTAAAAAGAGTTTCCAAGTTTATATAAACTCCTAAATATTTCCCCCGATTCGTTATTCCAAATGCATCAAATTTTCTTTCTTCAATATTTTTTTTGTAAATAAAGAATGTTGCTCAATGAAGTGTGCATAGTCATTTAATAATCTTAATTTTTTCTTATGTAGAGTAACTAATATAATTTCTTATGACTTTATAGTGCTATTTTTTTAGTTTATGAATGATGATTAACATTTTTTAATTTAGGTGGTTGTGTTCTGTTTAATTTATTGATTTGTGGTTAAATATTTTATTAACTAATTGAAAATTTTGTTTTTTATATTTTTATTTTGAAGTTTTACTATATTATGGTTACATTAATACTTGATTAGTTTGGGAAAGGTCCGGTTCCTATTTTGAGATTTGGTATACCCAGACCGAACTTACCCGTTAAATGGAACCGACGGTTCTTAAAATTTTGTCAATTACCCGGACTGACCCGAACCGTGCCCACCCCTAGTATCCTTCTTATTATCTCATATCATTTGAATCTTTATTGTCTTTGATTAAAAAAAGTAGTTTGGGAGAAGATGAAAAATTGAAAACCAAAGAAGCAGATTGCAGACTCAAAAATTAAAGAAAAATTGTACCATGACACATGTTGAACCATAGTTTAGGATGCGATTTAGTAGATGAACCAACAACCAAGTAGGAGCATCTTTGACACGCTGAAGCTTTTCAAGAAGTTCCATGGTGTTATTCATCACTTCCACAGAGCTATGAAACACATTGTATTCAATATCAGCATCAAGAAGAGATGGTAAGTTGTTGAGATGCATCTTTGTTATTCAAGGATCAAGTCTTATATAGAATGTCCTAATATAGGGTGCTGGGATTTCAACCAAATGTTTACTCGTCTTATCTTCACACACTGATACACCAAGTGAATCAAGACTTTGAGAATTGACCTCCAGAGAATTGAATACCCAACATTCTGCCAGATTTAAACAATACACAACTGGACAACCAGATAATATCTTTTGGATTACATCCTCACTCCACTCTACACTTTGAATGCGCAGATGAGAGAAAGATTGTCAATGTATTGTTCTATGAGGATCCAAAGTGCATCATTGCACCGACAGCAATTCCAATGACGAATTACAAAACAACACTAGGGGAAGCCTATAGAAGTGTTTTTCGGATTGTAGCAACAAATCGATTTTTTTACCTTATTTTTTTACAGCAAAATGAACCCAAGCATTTACATCTGAAGCAAAGCAATTTGTGAACCAAAAGGAAATCATAAACCTCTGCAAACAAATTCCACTACGAAGGAGAAGAGTCTTATGAACCCAAGGCACAATATCTACTTTTCCCCTAGTTTCCCAAAAGTCTAAGCCAGGCAATTCTGTCCAAAGAAATTTCCACCTTCTCAATAACACAGAAAGAGTAGCGGCTGTACAAATACCAAGTTGGGAGAGAATATAAATAAGTAAGGAGTCTGGCAATGCACTGAGATGATCGATCAACGTCTCATTAGCCTTTTTGTTCGAGGATGATACTAGAATTGGTTCCCTAACCGTTTTCACTGCATAGCATATATCCCTCTTCTTTGCCATGTTCAATTACCAATTCTTTTCTTGCTTCTTCTCCCATGCCAAAATCACCCTCCCCAAGTTCCCCAAATTCTGGCTCTCTTTCGTTACTCATTGCAATATTTAAAAAAACTACACCGTGATGATAACCATTCAACCCTTAATCTAAGAATTCAGACAAGCTTTTGACTGCACAAAAAGCACTGCGCTGCCCACACCGAAATAATACAAAATACTCTTTGTTCAAGAAATCAAAACTGTATAGTTCAAGAAATCAAGACTGTATTAAGGGTTTTTCCGATCATATTTAACAACTTTTAATTACATAGTTTCTTTGTTCAAGAAATCAAGACTATGAGCATGTTTGACACACAAAAGTTGGTAGCTTCTATCTTTTCTATTATTTTAAAAGACCTTAAAGGATTCAAGTTGTGTGTTTAGCCCAATAGCTTTTATGAGACATCTAGGTCGTCTTTTATGAGATGCTACACAAGGTAGCGTTCAACCCAAAAGCCCTTTTCAAAAAATTTTCATTCCTCGCCAGGGCCAGTCCCGAGAAAACAGAGGCCCTGTGCAATAATAAAATTTGGGCCTTTTTTCAAGTTTCAACACAAGCACACTGATCAGGTATTTCAACATTATTTTCAGCATTCACATCTTGTTGTTCACACCCTCTTGAACATCTCTAACTTCTTTAATAATAAACTTATCAAGAGCTCCTTTTTGAGACTGGGTTAACTCGTCAAGTCTTCTTTTCCTTTGACGCTTCTCATAACCGGATTGGTATTTATATGGAAACATAATTATTACCAATTATTGAAATTCTTTTATAATCCTGTACATGTTTATAAATTTTAAATTAATATTCAGTTTAAAATTAGGGTGAAAACATGAATAACAAAGTAGTGTATAATTAAAATTTATCGACATCAAGTTACCTAATAATATATTTATACCACTTTCTTAAATTTTAATTGCTAAACACATTTATACATCTATTATTAATTCAAATAATGATTTACTTTAACTTCAAAAAATCAACAAATAACAACAATTCATCAATTCAATAATAAATCAAAAATTCAACTAACAATTCATCAATTCAATAATTCAAATATTCACAAGAATTTAACAAACAATTCATCAATTCAATAATTCAAAAATTCACAAGGATTAGCAACTAAATGAATAAAATAATTGAAAATCAGTGACTGACCGGTCAAGGAGGCGGGACTCGGGAGCGTGAGGGACTGAGGGTCGGGAGGCGGCCGGCAGGCCGCAGGTCGTGGTGGTATGGTGGATGGTGGCTGCCGGCTGGCCTGCAGAGGGGCGGAGCTGCTGGGCGCTGCAGGGCCGTGTGGCGGTGTGCGGCAGTGCGGGCGTGCGGCAGTGCGGGCGTGCGGCACAAGGTGTGCGGACTGCGGAGCCGGGATGAAGCGGACTGGGACTCTGGGCAACGGGAATGCTGTTGGGTAAAGCTGGATTGTAGGTCTAGGACTTTAGAACAGTAAAACCACGAAAACAGATTCGAACCGAACTGAAATTTCCGGTTTGGTTCGGTTCCTATAATTTTGTACTTCAGCTTTTTTCGATTTTGTTCCTATAGTATTTCATCGGTTCAATTTCGGTTCGGTTCCGATTCCTAATCGGGAACCGAATTTTTTATACATTGCATGAGTAATCTTCATTTGAGGTGTTTCTAGGTGGAATTTTTTGATGAAATTTTGTGAGCTTATTGTTCATAAAATAATGATTATGTCCACCAAATTTGAGCTTAAAATGAAACTGGTAAGTTAGTTAAATAAATCATTGAAAAGCATTACGCCAAAATATATATAAAAACATAATGTTTTTCAATATTTTATTTAACTCACTTCCCGATTGCATTTTGAGCTAAACTTTAGTATATATAATCTACATTTCATGTAGAACATGCTCACAAAATTTTATCAAAAAAATCTACACGGAAGCACATCAAATGGAGATGGCCAGACGGTGTTCCGGGAAGAAAAGTTTTGTCAAAAAAATTTGTTTTACATAATATACCTTATATATTGTGCATCAGGTCAATCCGAGTAGTTGTTATTTTAATACTTTAGTCCACTTTTATATTTATTGTTTTTTTGTAATTGTATTTGTTATTAGAGTTAACCTCAAAAAGGAATTAATATTCTATTGATTACGTTGTTTATTACTACGCACTTTTTACTTATTGTGCATTACAAGTAGAAGAATATTATTTTGGGTTTGAACTACCTGCTATTGGATGTGTACTTTGGAGCTATTGAATCTTTTTGCTTGACGGTTGATGCCTATTTTAAACAGAGATTTTTGTTAAGTTTAAATTTAATGTTGCACTTGCATTTTTTTTATATTTGAACATTGAGATATCATGCATGTATAATGTAATGGTCATAATTTCATGATTTAAAATTTGAATTTTTTTATGTAACTGAAGGTAAAATGTGTTCATTTTAGGAGGATAATAAATTTTTATAAGGAACCGAAAAAATTGTAGGAACCGAATCGAATTTAACTAGAACCGAACCGAATTTAACAACTATATTTTTAACTAGAACCGAACCGAATTTAACGTCTACGATTTTTATACGGTTCCACCGAATTTTAACAAAAACCGAACCGATCCCAAACCTAGTGGGTTGGGCTGGGGTAAAACTAATACGGAGTACTAATTATTTTTTTGCCCTTTAAAAACCGGGCCC
Organism: Cuscuta europaea; assembly: GCA_945859875.1. Taxonomy (NCBI): domain Eukaryota; kingdom Viridiplantae; phylum Streptophyta; class Magnoliopsida; order Solanales; family Convolvulaceae; genus Cuscuta; species Cuscuta europaea. The sequence continues at coordinate 7,129,032 of CAMAPE010000015.1, read as the reverse complement.
TGTGCGGTTGTACTGGGCTAACATGGCCTGGGCCGGCCCTGTAATCCTCGCAATACCCTGCACACCTCGAGCCTTTCATCCTCTTCAACATCATATTCTTTGGTTTTCACTTTATTCAAATAACAATCAATTATTCTTCTCGTATGATTTTGATATGTGCTTCACATTTATATCTGTTGGGTGGGAGGCATGTGCTCATGATACACATGATTTTCTACACTCAATTGAGACACATTCTATGAAATTTTCACATCCGCCTCAATGTATGTGATTGTTATTGTTTATAAATTTATTTTGTATAATAAACTAAACTTGTTCTTTGTAGGTCGATATTACTTGGTAGATAAAGGCTACCCTGATCGAAAAGGGTATCTCGTACCATATCCAAAGATCATAAATCATCAGTCTCAGTTTGCGAATGAGTTGCCCACTAATGCTAAGGAAGCTTTTAATCATGCACACTCATCACTCCATAGTTGTATTGAGAGATCATTTGAAGTACTTAAGAAGACATGGGGATATTAAAACAATGCCAAAACTTAGCATTAATACACACATTGATGCAGGTGATAGTGGCAGCCTTTGCATTGCATAACTATACACAAATTTATGCATGTGATAGTGGCAGCCTTTGCATTGCAGCTAGTGCATTGCATAACCCAGACTACGACCTAAATGAGGACCTAGAGGATGCACAAGAGACAAATTCGAGTGATGCTACATATACCAACACATCAAGTGAGATGAAGGAAGTCCGCAATAATATTGCCAATTTAATTTGGAATGGTAGTCACTAGTATAAGAGAAGGACACTTGTATGAGTTGCAATTTACTTTGTTATATTCAAATTGATTTTTGTTTTATTTTTATTAATGTTAAAATCATAAGCTATGAGGAATCTAAAAATCAGAATATTTTAATTAAGATAAAACAATCTTACTCTTCCGTACTAGCTATGCGTGTGTATTCTATTTTCTCATTAATTAATAATATTTGATCATGTCCTTTGATGGAGTATATGGGTCTGAGCCCCAGGACCCACATACTCGGAAGAACAGAGAGCACAAGACAACAGAGTGGCGCCCTCGTCGGCCAAGACGCCCTCGTCGGCCAAGACGCCCCCGTCGGCCGAGAAGAAGCCAACTCGGATCATGGTCCTGAGTCCAAGGAACCCGGATGCCCTCGTCGGCCGTGCCCTCGTCGGCCACGCCCTCGTCGGCCACGGGGACCTTCCAGAATCGGATCCTATACTTACTCATTTGTACAGCCCATTAGAGGCTTTGTATTCGGCCCAGTAGCGGTCCAGTTGTAAATGGGCCTCCCAAGCCCAAGGCTTGGGAGCCCAACCCTAATTTTCTCTATAAATACTCCCCTTGGAAGTAGTTGTGGGGGTTACAAATTCATTCTATTGAAGCATATTATTGCACTTCTCTCTCTAGCTCTCACTTCTCTCTAGAATCTAAGAGATATACTCTATCATTTGGTGCTCTCGTTGAGAGCTAGAACAATCAAGTTAGCACCCTTCGTCGCTACCAAGCACAGCTAACCACTGATCATGGGGAGAACTAAGTCAAACCGCAACCTCGTCAGCAAAGCCATCCCTGAGGACCAAGAGCCCAGGGAGCACGATGAGGACGCCACGGCCGACCAGGTCGGCGGAGGGGACCTCTTCCAGGAGGCCTTCAACCTCACAACGGACCTCCGCAACCAACTCAACGGCGGCGCCCCTGATGCCCGCCTCGGCTTGGACAAGAAACGAGCTGAGAAAGCGGACCGCGCCCCGGCCCAGCCTATGGCCGCGGCCTCTCCGTCCGTAGACCCTCAGGTCCAGGCCGCACTATCGGTCATCATCGCCAGCTTGGCTCAGAATCCCACCGTCCTCAGCGCACTCTTGCCAAGGACCGGGGGAAACGTCACTCCACCTCCTCATCACCAACCACTGGCCGACCAGATAGGCAACAATGAGGGGGTTGTGGCCCAGGACACGGCGTCGTCCCACTCCCACCCTGCTTCCCTTCTTCGGCCCGGGCAGACCCCAGCGCGTGGAAAAGCCTCTGCCTTCAATAGGCTAGGTGACACGCGCCGTCGTCCGGTCTCGGAGAGGATGGCGGGACGGATTGGTGATCCTCGTCCTGGCTCGCCAAGGGAGAGTTTGGGGTCTGTGTCCCGGATAGCGGACCAGCCCCGCCCGGACAAGGGCAAGGGGAAGTTGCACGAGGATGACGTGCGTCACCAGATCAACGCGGCTCACAACGAGCGCCTGAGGAACCAGCCGGGTGCCGCCGCGGCCGACAGGGACCCCCGGGATGAGGTCATCGCCCAGCTGGAAAGGAGGTTGGCTCAGATGGAGGCCAAGCAGTCGGCCAACATCCCTACGGCCGGCGCCTCCAACGACCCCGGCCTCAACGCGCTCATGAACAAAGTCAGCGCCCTGGAGAGGGAGCTGGCCGAAGGGCGGGGTGACCCCATCATCCAGGTCAGGACTAGGACCCCTTTCACCAACAGGGTCCTCTCGGCCCCCATCCCTGAGAAGTACAGGGGGAACGCCATCAAGTCCTACGATGGCCGATCCGACCCCCAGGAGCACTTCAGCCGTTACCAGAACAACATGTTGATGGTGAACGCGTCCGACGAATACCTCTGCCGTTGGTTCCTCTCTACTCTCGAGGGGCCAGCGTACGAGTGGTTCAACGGACTGCCAGAAGGAAGCATTGACTCATGGCAGGATCTCGCCCAGCGCTTCCTCACTCACTTTGCTGGGAGGAAGCGCGCCAAGAAGTATTTCACCCACCTCCTCTCCGTCAAGCAGCAGCACGAGGAGTCCCTCCGGTCATTCATCGATCGGTGGACGAGGGAGACCGAGGAGGTCGAGGGGGCCGACGAGCGCACCCTCCTCGCCTTGTACCAGGGAGCCCTCCGCAGCTCCCCGTACGCCAGGAGCCTCATCACCGACCCCCCGAGGTCGTACGCCAAGGCGCTCCAGCGCGGAGGCTTGTATGCCGACGCCGACGAGCTCCACAATCACAAGAGAGAGGGGGGCCATCCCCCCAAGAAGACAAATCCTTCACCGGCCTCGGGTCCGTCCCCGGCCGGCCAGGGTGCCCAGGGCCGCCACGGCTCTGGTGGACAAAGTAAGAAAGACCGCCACTGGCGGCCGAGGCTGGAACGGCCGGGGGTAACCCTCACCCACCCGGTCGGCACCATCCTCGATTATGCCGAGAAGCACGGCCTCATCGAGCAAGCTCCTCGGCCGGCCGAGGAGATCCTTGCCATCCAGCAGGGCGACACGTACTGCCGGTTCCACAAGAACTCGTCGCACAACACCGACGATTGCATCACATTGAAGAAGGCCATCGAGCGCCTTATTCGCCAGGGGGAACTCTCCCAGTTTGTCAAAGGTGGCCCACAAAAAAACACTTGGGTAAACACTGGCAAACATGGGGGGCGAACCCTCTGTGAAGAAGCGCGAGATTGGTAGGCTCAGCGACGACGAGGACTTCGAGGAGCCTCCGCCAAAGAAAAATCACATCCACCTCATCGTAGGTGGGAACACTGGGGGGGACTCCGCCACTCAGAGAAAGAAATGGGCCCAATCCCTTTACGTTGGGGAGGTGTCCCACGTTCCCCCCCAGCCGAAGAAGCAGCGAATGGAGGCGATCACCTTCACCGACAAGGATCTGCCTCCGGGTACGGAGTCACACAGGGACGCCCTCGTCATCCGATGTGAGATCGGTGACTCCATCATCCACCGTACTTACATCGATACGGGGAGCTCCGTCAACGTGATGTACCTGGACACCTTCAAGCAGCTGAAGCTGGACAGAGCTTTGCTAAAGCCGATCAAGACCCCGTTATCCGGCTTCACCGGGGACTCTATCGACGCCGAGGGCACGATAGTCCTCCCCGTGGAAGTCGGTGACGGCCCCCACCACGCCAAAATTGACATGGAGTTCATGGTGGTCAACCTCCAGTGCGCCCACAACCTGATCTTGGGCCGGCCAGCGCTGGAGGACTTGAAGGCCATCATCTCCATGAAGCACCTATGCTTGAAGTTCCCCACCAATGACGGCATCGGCTACGCCAGAGGAAATCAGAGGATAGCCAGAGCTTGCTACCTCAAGCTGACGAGGCCGGCCGAAAGGGAAGGACGGCGGATAGACACCATCACGGATGCCGTCGCCATGGATGAGGAGAGGCCACATGCGGAGCCGGCCGAGGAGGTCGAGGAAATCCCTCTGGATACCTCCCGGCCGGAGCGGGTTCTCAGGGTCGGAAAGCAACTCCCCCAGGACCAATGAGACGCCATCCTCCTCGTCCTACGGTCATACGCCGTTGTCTTCGCGTGGGGCCCGGACGATATGCCCGGCATCAGCCGCCAGGTGATCACTCACCGGCTGACCGTCGATCCGGCCTCCGCGCCCGTCAAACAAAAGCGGCGCTACTTGTCCGCTGACAGGCGGGACTTCGTCAAAGAGGAGGTCGCCATGCTCCTATCGATCAAACATATCAAAGAGGTGAAGTACCCAACATGGTTGGCCAACGTCGTCCTCGCACAGAAACCGCCGACGTTCAGAATGTGTGTTGACTACACTGACCTGAACAAGGCGTGCCCCATGGACCCGTTCCCTCTCCCCAACATTGATCAGTTGGTGGACGAGACGGCGGGGTGCGAGTTGATGTCGTTCCTCGACGCTTTCAGAGGGTACCACCAAATCTCCATGCACGAAGATGACGCCGAGAAGACGGCATTCATGACCCCAGAGGGAATATTTTGCTACCTCGTCATGGCTTTCGGGCTCAAAAACTCCGGCGCCACCTATACTAGGATGGTGGCCAAAATCTTCAGAGCGGTCCTTGGCCGGGCGATGGAGGCGTACGTCGACGACATGATCGTCAAGAGCAGGCAGGCCACCTCCCACGCCGACGACCTCCGGGAAATCTTTGAAATCATGAAGGAGTTCAGGCTCCGCCTTAACCCCAAGAAGTGCGCCTTCGGCATCCAGGGCGGCAAGTTCCTGGGCTACATGGTCAGCCGGAGAGGCATCGAGATAAACCCGGAGAAGACGCGGGCTATCATCAACATGGAGCCGCCCCGCAACGTCAAGGAGGTACAGCGACTAACGGGGCGCCTGGCGGCCTTAAATCGGTTCCTCTCCAGGTCAGCTGAGAGGGCACTCCCCTTCTTCCAGATCATGCGCAAGGCAAACAGCTTCAAGTGGACGACGGAGTGCCAGGAAGCATTCGACGAATTGAAAAAGTACCTGTCGTCCCCACCCGTACTCTCCAAGCCCAAAGCCGGCGAAACCCTCTTCCTGTACTTAGGGGTGAGCACGTCGGCCATCAGCTCCGTGCTCATCCGTGAGGACGAAGGGGTGCAGAAGGCCATCTTCTACATCAGCAAGACACTTAGGGAGGCCGAGCTCAGGTACTCCCCCATTGAGAAGACGGTGCTGGCCATCGTCCACACCGTGAAGAAGCTGGGGCACTATTTCCAAGCCCACACCGTCCATGTGCTGACCCAGCAGCCTCTCGGCGCACTCATGAGGAGCCCCACTAGCTCCTCGAGGATGGTGAAATGGGCGATCTTCCTCGGCCAGTTTCAAATTGAGATCAAGCCAAGGCCATCTATCAAAGGGCAAGCCTTGGCCGACTTCGTCATCGAATGCACAGCAAGGGAGACGGCCGTCGCCAACCCCGGGCCGGAGCCGGACGACACGTGGACCCTGTTCACTGACGGCTCGTCGGCCGCGAAATCATGCGGCGATGGCGGCGTCCTCATATCCCCTGAAGGATTCAGAGCCTACTATGCCATCCGCTTCAACTTCAGGGTATCCAACAACGAAGCCGAGTATGAGGCCCTCCTCAGTGGTCTCAGACTCGCCGCCGGCCTCAAGGCCAAGCACCTCAGAATCAAGTGCGATTCCAAACTGGTAGTGGGCCAGGTGGAGGGATCGTACGAAGCAAAAGAAGGCCGGATGAAGCAGTACAAACAAGCGACGGAGGAATTGCTGAAAGCGTTTGAAACTCATGAGATCACTCAGATCCCAAGGGCCGAGAACGCCGAAGCCGACGTCCTCTCCAAGCTCAGCTCGGACACCCCGGAGCACATCTCCCAGTTGGCCAAGATCGAGGAGTTGAGCATGTCCAGTATCCATGCCAGCCCCGTCTTGTGCGTCCACCAGCGACCAGAGGACTGGATCTCCGACATCGCCACCTTCATCACAACGGGTGAGTTGCCCCCGGATGAGGAGAGGGCCAAATTCGCCAAACTCAGGGCCCCAAGCTACACCATCGAAGATGGCAAACTCTACAAACGGTCTTATAATGGCACTCTCCTCCGGTGCCTGCACCAGGACGAGGCCGACACCGCCATGGAAGAAGTTCATTGTGGCGTCTGCTCCTCGCACCAGGGTCCTTTCAGCATGTCCTGGCGTCTCGTCGTCCAGGGCTTCTTCTGGCCGACGATGGCACGGGACTGCGCTGACCTGGCCAGGAAGTGCACCACATGCCAGGTACTCCAGAAGGCCCCTGGTCGGCCAGCTGTCAACTATGCCCCGGTCAGCACCGCAATTCCATTCTCCAGATGGGGGATTGACCTGGTCGGCCCCCTTCCCAGAGCCGCCGGTAATAACCGCTACATCATCGTCGCCGTCGACTACTTCACCAAGTGGGTCGAGGCGGAAGCCTTGGCCAGCATCACGGGGGCTAGATGCCAAAGATTTGTTTACAAGAACATCATTACACGCTTTGGCGTCCCCCAGGAGATTATATCAGACAACGGCACCCAATTCGAGGCAGCCCCTTTCCAGGAGCTCCTCCGGGAGTTTGGGGTGAGGCACCGTTTCTCCTCCGTTGCCTATCCTCAGGGCAACGGGCAGGTCGAGAACGCCAACAGGACAATAATGGAGGGGCTGAAGAAGAACCTCCAGGCCGCAGGAGGTAGTTGGGTCGACGAGCTCCCCAACATCCTGTGGTGCTACAGAACCACGCCGAGGAGGGCGACAGGCGAAACACCTTTCGCCCTGTGCTACGGCTTTGAGGCGAAGGCGCCCACGGAGGTAGCCATCCCCAGCCGGCGAGTGGAGCAATATGAGCCTGACACCAACGAAGAGAACATGAAGATTGACTTACACCTGGTTGATGAAAGGCGTGAGCAAGCTTACGTCCGAGCAGAGAACTACCGGCGTCAAGTGAAATCATACTATGACGCCAAGGTACGTTCCCGGGAATTTCAGGTGGGGGACTACGTCCTCCGCCGAAGGGAAGCAAGCCAGCCAACAGAGGGCGGCAAGCTAGCATTGAAGTACGAAGGGCCCTACATCGTCAGTGCCGTGGTCAAACCCGGCACCTACAAGCTTAGACGCCCGAATGGGTCCAATGTACCACGAACATGGAATTTACACCATCTGGTGAAGTTTTATCAGTAATCCGAAGGAGGTGCTGACGGCGAAGCCCTCACCCCTTAACGGGTTACTGATTGAACGCCGCCCTCGGCCTCGAGCCACTTATGAATAAAATCATGTTCTGATATTTTCTCCGGAAATTCAAAGTAAAACATTAGCAGGTGCCCTCGTCGGCCACCTTAGAGCGAAAGGCTCAGGTCTGGCCGACATGGCCCCTCGCATTTGCAGCCTACGAGCGACAAGCTCAGGCACTCCATTGTATTTTGTATCAGCGAAGGGCTCAGGCCTAGCTGAGAGAGCACATCGTCCTGGCCCCGTAAGCCTAGAAGTGAAACGCTCAGGTATGGCCGACGATGTCCCCAGGACGAGGGGCCCGTAAACGGCCCACGTCTTGAAACGGGAAGCTCACCGCGTCGTCCACGCGCCAGATCGCAGGACGACAGGCCTGAAATCATGGCCGAGGTGACAAAATCCCAAAACTCAGGGTTGGGCAACGACAGCCGTTGGAAACCGACCAAAAGTCTAGCCCGCGTCATAAATAGGCGACGGGACCCGCCCTGAGACCACGGACGTTATAAACGAAGTCCGAACCGGCCGAAGGACGAGCACACCCTTCGGCCGAAGCCTGAAAGAAGGATACCCCCCGAAACGAAAATATATTTATATATATATATATATATATATATATATATATATATATATATATATATATATATATGAGGGAAAAAGAGGGAAGCCGACGGCCGCGCACACTTGCCGGCCTCGAGCAAGGAAAAAATAAAATCCCCACAAATTCAGGCCCATTTTGGCCAAGTACATATCAGTTGAACACAAGTTTAGTACCACTGACAGGCAGCATGGACGACACGTCCACACACCACGAGGGAACAATCAAGGCCGATACACACGCCTATGAAACCCTAACCACACCGGTTGGGTGACACGCGAGAGGTGACCTTCATCGGCCATAGTCCTTTGAGGCACCAACGCTTGGTATGAAACAAAGCATCGCAAACCGGAGGATGACCGGGACGAAGCGGGCATTCATCACACCCGCGAAAGGAACAAACAATTAAGAAACAACCTCTACTTGCCACAGCACCTCGGATGGCTGACGCAGGCACTGGAACCATGGCCAGCCGACGAAGACAGGACCATCTCCTTAGACAAGCTATTCCTTATCCAGCACCCTCATCGGCCACAAGCCAGACCTTGGCCGACAAGGGCACCGCAAAGACGTAAATACCTAACACTTATACTTAGGAAATTATCTAAGTACTCAAATGAAAGAATTCTAGCCGAAGCGGGTACCAGTATACTACAAAGCCGTTAGCCACCTACACCTCTACATGTGTACTTGTGAAAAATTCGAAGTCCACAAGACTATGGTGAAGGTGCCCTTATCGGCCAGAAGACAGGGCTACAAGCCGACAACGGCCCTGGCTAAAACACCTGGGATGAATCCAAGGCCAGGACGATAAGGACGCCAACGCCTGGACGGAACGGACACTGCGGTCAGGGCTAAAAAGGGAAGCACCTAAAAGGAATCAAAAACACTTAGGAAATTTTGTGAAAAAATCCTAAGTGTTATGACAGCAAAGGAACACCGGTCAAGCCGACCAGGCCACCAGGCCGAAAGGAAAGCACCTAAGTGGATCCCATAACACTTAGAAAAATTTTGAAAAATTCCTAAGTGTTATGAAACTACGTCCAAGCCGATCGAGCCACTAGGCCGAAAAGGACAGCAAAAATTTCTTCAATTGATAAATTTCATTACAATTGGGGGGCACTACGGCCGTTACATCACTTGGCAAAAATTTGAAAAGCTAATTACAAAAAATGGCCACTCAAGCTTCGGGGGCACCTCCATCTGCGGCCGCCTCATCGGCCTCATCAGCTCCCTCTTCGTCCTCAGCTTCTTGGCCGGCATGAGGTGCAGCACTGGTAGCATCATCAAGGAAGTCGAACTCAGTGTAGTCCGGCTCGCCGAGGCCGGAGCTTTCTATGGGGGACTCCCGCTCCGACAGCGGAAGCGTGGCCTGCTCTTCGGGATCCTTCATCAGCTTTGGGAGCTTCAGGTTCCGTCTAGCCCATCCAGCCGTGTAATTCATGGCCTTCAACGCCCGGGATAGCCGCCGATACAGGAGCCTTTGCATCCGCTCCTGGCCCAGGTTGTAGTAAACGGACATCTCCTGGCTGAAATACTCCCGGCCGGCAGGGGAGTTCATCCCCCAATTCTCCAGCCTGGCGGCCACCACTTCGTAGCACCAGGGGAGCCTCTCATCGGCCTTCCACCCCTCGGCCAGGAACTTCTCGACGGCCTCATCGGCAGCCTTCACGACGGCGGCCTCGGCTTCAGCCTTCGCTTTGGCGGCCTCCTCACTCTTGCGCCTCTCGGCCTCAAGCGCCCTTCGGGACTCCTCAAGCTCCCTTTTGCTCTCTTCGAGCTTGACCAGGGCAACATCCCTGGCCGCGACGGCCTCATCAGCTTTGGCCTGCAGCGCCTTGGCATCCTCCCGGAGCCGGTCAAGGCAAGCTACCGCCTCGTCGGCCGAGGCAGCCTTCTGCTCCAGCGCTTGCAGGCGGACTATCTCCCAGTACTGCCTCTTATGGCTTTCCATGAGCATGAAGGCACTCTGTAGAAGGAAAACAAAGGTCAGGCCAAAAACTCTACATAGACGAAGAGAGACAAGAATATAAAGACAATCACTTACTTGGACGAGAAGATCCATGCCGCCCTCATAAATCTTCGGGTCCTCGAGCTTCTTCAAATGAGCCCGATCTTTGGCCGGCATGGCCTTGGCAAGGACGACGTGACCGGGGACGAGCTCATTAAACACGCCCCCGCTGACGGGGTACTCTATCACTTTCTGATAGGTGTCACCGGCGATCTCCTTGCCGGCCCTCTTCGTCCGTGGTTCCTGGACGAGAGGCAGCGCTGGGGTGGCATCACCAGCAACAGTAAGGTCCACGACGGGACCACCATCGCCCACGCTGGGGACAGTAAGCGTACCGGCCTCACTAGCCGGAGAAGGGGAAGGAGCCCTCTTCGTCTTCTTAGAGACGCTCACGCCGGCCTCGGTCAACTTTTTCTGGCCGTCAGTGGCCGGTCTCTTTTTCTTGGATGGGGCAGGCTTTGGGGCCACATCTGCAGTTGCCCCGCTCCCACCGGCCGCGGCACGCCTGGCCGCTTCGGCCGCCTTAGCAGCAATCTCCTCGGCCGCTTTGGCCTTCGCAATAGCCATCATGGAACGGCGGTCCATGACAAAATCTACAAGGGAAAAGCACAAACAGATTAGTAAAGCAAAGGACAAAACATAAAGACAGAAAGCCGAAGAAAGAATTACCATCGGCCTCAGCAGGAATGCCCAAGTCTGGGCCGTCGGCCTCCTCAAAGGTGGTGGTCATCCTCGGCCAGAGTTGGAGGTCATCCTCCTTGTCACCATAAACATAGTACCTCACGGAGCCGAGGGCGGCCATCTTGTACTCAGTGATGTAATCTTTCACGCTCCTCGGCCCCCCCTCCAGGAAAGCCTCCACCTGAGCGTCCAAAATAGAGCTCTTCGGCGGATCATGCAGATTAAATCTCCCGGTGTGGCCGAGGGAGGGAAACTCGGTGCCACTCTCACCAATGGACACAAACACGAACTTGCTCTTCCACCCATGAATGGACGTAGGCAAATCCGTGAAGCTCCTCTTCTTCGGCAGCTGCTGAAGAGTCGCGTAGGCCGCACAGTTCTTGTGGCTTCCTCGACCTATCTGGTACAGATTCATAAACAACGCCGTTGTCGGCTTGTAGCCCAACTCCTCACACCGGAGCAAGAACCCCACCATCAAGGAGTAGCTGTTCGGCGTCAGCAAGGCCGGAGGAAGCCCTACCATATCCAGGTACTCAGTAATGAAAGGGTGAAGAGGAAACCTCAACCCCTTAGCAAAACTCATCGGGTATACTCCAAAGTATCCCGGTGGTGGAAGAAGAACATGGTCCGTCGGCTTGGGCGCCCTAACCCGCCCGAACGGCCCCACGTACATCTGGGCAACCAGATAGTCGGCCGCACTGCTCTCCGGCTTTATCAGGTAGATGTTGGTGAGATCCAAGTAGGAGACGCCGGGCCCACTCTTCGGCCTCCTCACTCTTTTCGGCTTGGCGGCTCCCTTAACGGCGGACACCGGCCTCGGGCACGGAATGACAGCAGAAGTGGACGCCCCGTCCACCACTCGGGACGCATCTACGTCCTCACCCTTTGAAGAGGATGCGGACTCCTCGTCCTCGCCCTCCTCGTCCATCAGCTCCGCGGACTTGTATGGACTTAAACGCTCAATCTCCTCCTCAAACTCCTCGAGCACCTCGTAGTCAAGCGACCTCGTGGAGGGCTGGTCGTCGTATGGGTAGTAGTCGTCGTTCAAGCTCTTCATTACTACTACTACGGACTTAAGGAGAACTTACGATCTAAAGGTGTTTAAACGCCTAACACTAGATCAACTACCTACGGAGCAAAATATAAAAAGTGAGGAAGATCGTGATGAACACTAACCTCAAACGACGAAGAACAGGCTTGGGAGTTTCTCTCTAGAAAATCGGCCAGCACTTCGACAAATTCAGAATGCAAATGTGATTCTTCGTCGGAGGGGAAGGGGTATTTATAGACCCCCCACCAACGGTCACTACACGTGGCACTCCCCCAATGGCCACATCAACGGCCACCACTGGGGGGCCACCACGTCACCAACGGGCCAGGACCAACCCACATCAACGGCCCACCGGCAAACCAGACCCTACGGCCTACACACGCTCAGCGGCTTTACAACTGCCAGCAAGCGCCCACAACGTCCCATCTGCTTGCCAATATCACAAATGCCAGACAATAAGGAGACGGCAACGGCCAGGAACGTAACGGCCACAGAACAAAGGGGACAAATAGCCCATAGCCTTCGGCTCCTCGTAATAACCCTTGATGATAACTCTCTACAAGCGATCTGCGCACAAGGGTTCTCCCACAGGGTTACCTTGGCCAGAAAATCGCCATGAGAGTTGGATTCAGGGGGACTATGGCGAGACCGCTTCGGCCAGGGACTCAAGCAACTCCTTCACCCCTCACACTCTTCGGCCTGAAGCAGTGGGGGACTGGGGGACTACACCGGCCTCAATAAAACAAAAGAGTGTGAATAAGGTAACCACAAAGCATGGCCACATCATCCATACAGCACAACAGAACTTCATCGGCCAAAGGCCCATAACTTCACTAGCAACGGCCAACAAGCCACTAGAGGCAAGGACACTCATCGTCCCCCGCCAGCAATTAATCCTGACGGGCCCTTCGGCCAAGAACACGAGGGCCAACCAGCAACGGCCAAAAGGAGTGCGCGAGCACCCTCATCGGCCACCCAAAGGAAAGGACACCATCATCCTCAAAGCAAGGAACAACCTCACCGGCCCGAACATAAACTTCAACCACCAACATCCAGGAAAGGGAGAGCGCGCCTTCAATGGCCGACATCGGAACAAGACACTCACCGTCCTCAAACGAACACGTCAAGGAAACAACGGCCTCCCCGCCCACAGCGAGGAGCAGGTAACGGCCAAAGCACATAACAGGATCACCAAAACGGAAACAGCGCCAATACCGCAACGGCTAACGGCCTGGAAATACTCGCGTCGGCCAAAAGCAACAAAGCACAGAAATCTACTCTCCTTCACTTCGTCTACGTCTCAGCTTAGAGAGTGGGGGACTCCTGATGGAGTATATGGGTCTGAGCCCCAAGACCCACATACTCGGAAGAACAGAGAGCACAAGACAACAGAGTGGCGCCCTCGTCGGCCAAGACGCCCCCGTCGGCCGAGAAGAAGCCAACTCGGATCATGGTCCTGAGTCCAAGGAACCCGGATGCCCTCGTCGGCCGTGCCCTCGTCGGCCGTGCCCTCGTCGGCCACGCCCTCGTCGGCCACGGGGACCTCCCAGAATCGGATCCTATACTTACTCATTTGTACAACCCATTAGAGGCTTTGTATTCGGCCCAGTAGCGGTCCAGTTGTAAATGGGCCTCCCAAGCCCAAGGCTTGGGAGCCCAACCCTAATTTTCTCTATAAATACTCCCCTTGGGAGTAGTTGTGGGGGTTACAAATTCATTCTATTGAAGCATATTATTGCACTTCTCTCTCTAGCTCTCACTTCTCTCTAGAATCTAAGAGATATACTCTATCATCCTTAATTGTAATTTTATAATTTCAGTTACTTGCAACAATTGGTTTTGCCAAACATAACTATTTAAAACAGTCAGTCATGAACTAGCTAAAATCTTTTCCATCTACAAGCTTTTAAGCTAAAAAAACTAGCAGTTACTAAAAAGTCTAAAAAGATCTTTTCAGCTTGTGAGGTCAAACATAACATATATAGTTCAAGAAAGTTCATGAACATTTTTAAAAATACACAGCAAAAAAAAAATCCACCACAATCTAGAGGGAAATTATCACTCACCCCATTAAGGTTTGATGTATTAATGTATTATCACTACACCCCTCCATATCCTTTATTGTGTCCGCATTTAATACTGTAATTTTATTTAATTACAAATTTAATCGAATAATTAATAAATCTGTCCTAAAGACCTTCCACTAAAAATCCAAGTATCCAACCTCATAAAATAAAAAAAAAACAATCAAAACTGACCTCAGGTCATAACATGCTAAAATTAACTAAAATTGCTAAAAATGACTCTGTTGAAAAACCCGACCGCAACATGCTAAAATCGATTAAAATTGAAGCAAACCAACTGAAATCACCAGGGAACATTTTAAAACAATTGAGGGTTCATTTAAAAGCAGAAAAAGAAGTGGGGATGGAGATAGAGGATTTAGAAAATAGAAATATAAAAAAATAAATAAAAATTGAGACCTGACCTGGATCTTACGGGAGACCGGGACTGAAAATATAGGTCTCGAGCCTCCGTAATTTCTTACCACCTACTGGTTTGGGTCTTGAACCTACCCGAACTGAAATATTATTTTTGTCTAGGTCTATGTCTACTACTAGGTTACATGTAAGCTTGATCATATTTTGTCAAATATTATTTTATAAGTTATTATTATATGTATAATGAATTCATTTTCATTGTGAAGAAAGAATGACTAAAATGAAAATTAGGGGTTGTTAAATGGTTGTTTTTATTAAGGTAAATTTTAAGAATGATGAAATTGAGTACCAAAATATACCTTAGAGTTAATTTTGGTTGGTTGGTTTCAATTTTGATCAATTTTAGCATATATTGGCCAGCTATTTTCAATTTATTTTTCAAATTTAAAGGCATAATGCCAATTTCCAACAATCTAGAGTGAAACCAATTATGATCGTTTTCTTTTGTTTTATTAGATTCACTTTCTAGTGGAAGGGTCTATAATATGAACAAATTTATAATTATTCGATGGTATTGAATAAAACTACAAAATTAAAAACAGACACAATCAAAAGTTATAGAATTATATCTAATCTTCCCTAAACATAAATTAAAAATCACTTGAGCATTATTAATGGATAGAGAGGGAATAGGGTAATAATACAATTTTGGTAGTGCATGGGTGTGAGTAATAATATGTAAAATCTCAAGAGGGTCGATGATAACTTCCCCAATCTAGATACAATACACCCCTAAAGTATTACTCCATATACTATTGTATACAGTGGAGGACCTAGGGGGGCAAGTGCCCCCACTTTCGATCAGGAATTTCACTACTAGTACTTAGGGTAAAATCAAAGCCCCCGCTTGCGCTCAAGAACTTCACTACTACTAGCCGGGTAAAATTAGTGCCCCCAACCCGTACAAAAAATTATCAATATTAGATAATTAAGATACTAAAATGTTACGGTTATATAAATTAAAAGTTAATGCACAATATTTAAATTTGAGCTGAATTAAAATAAAAGATCTCAAAAAAGGTGAAGAAAATAGTTAAGGTTTTTTTCTTTTGATAGAAAATAGTTAAGGGTTGAAAACCCAAAAAGTTAAAATGTAAACGATAACCAAATTAATGTGCGGCCATCTTAAAGTAATCTAAAACAAAAGTTTAAACATGAAATCCACTAATAACTCACTATTACTCTACAAGGCAAAAGGGGGAAAACTTCCAAAATATAAACCCTCACGGACGTTTACACTCTGCCCTCTTTCTGAGGCTTGCCGCTGCCTTGCTAAACTACCTCTGCACCGCCCAATCACCCGTTCATTTGTATTTTGCAAGTTTCTTTAGATGATTATCTTACATATTGCTTGATGTGCTACATCGAGAGAGATGTTTTTAAAAGTATTGATAATGAAACTATTATGCAACATTTTCAGAATATGAAAACTCGTAGTATGTTGATTACCAAAGTTGCAGAAATGAACTATATAATATGTAATTAACTACTCCGTATAATTTATGCTATTGCCTTACTTTTTACCATCTTTATTACATTTGAAAATTTTATTATAGAAATAAAATTTTCTAGTGTGCTCCTGCTCTGACAAATCTCTGGGTCCGCCACTGATTGTATACTTTATGGAAATGTTTGATTGGCAAAGTCACAGTAAGTTTCCATATTAAAAAACTGTAAGTATATAGTACCGTTACAATATTATAATAGTACAATGTATTTTGGGAGTAAAAACACAAAAACTCATACAGCTTATCCATTTTTTAATTTAACTGCTATTTAATTATGAAGTTGTGTATTTGTTATTTTTCAAAAAAATATGATATTCCATGGAACACTATTTCTAGATGCGATTAGCAAGGAAATTAGTATTTTCTATCTCCTAAAACAAATCATACCGTAAAAACAATTCAAAAATTGAAATAGAAAGATTATAATAAATGTTAGATATACTCAAATTTACATTTCCCGAGTGAACTAGCTTCCTGAGTTAGCATCGTGATGGATCCGTCAACAAATCGTCTGATGTTTTGTTAAGTGAAACTGTTTCAAAGCTGTAAAAACGTGAAATATGTGTTAAATACATCGGGGAAATGATAACAGTTCTCTAAATTGATAAAATATTCGCAGATTTTTAATAATAAGTACTGAAAATACGAACTCGTCATTTACTCCTTACCTGAAAATTTAGGAGATGAAATATGTGTGACCATCCATACTGATCAGATGATATATCATATCAGACTACTCTTGATATCATTGTTGTACTTCGCACTTCGTGTCACCCGTTGATGGAGTATATGGCCCAGGAACCTCCGACCCACATACTTCCACTACTTCAACCAGGCTCAACAAGCTCGAGTGGCCCAAACACAGCAAACAAGGCTCCGGAGTGCCCATACTACAACAAGGCCCAGGAGACGCACGTCCTTGGCCACATGAAGCCCCCAGGGGACGTACGTCGTCAATTACACGTAGGCATTTGGGGACGAACGTCCTCAAGCACAGCAAGGAATGGCAATCAGGGCCCATGAGGACGAAGTCTGTTCCCAATTTCAACCGACGTTAGAAATAAAATGAAATTAACTAGGACGACGGTTTTCATATAAACAGACGTGGGATGTTTTTTTAATATTTAACGTCACTTTAGGAGAAACAGACCTGAGATGTGTGACGTGAAATGTTCTTTGTGTAGTAGTGTCAGGGCCCCTGACCACGAACGTCCTCTAGCACATCAAGTCCCCGGGACGAACGTCCTCTGGCACACCAAGGTATCCGGGGACGAACGTCCTCCAGCACGTCAGGGCCTCCGGTACGTACGACTTCCACTTATGAAGAACTCCAACACATGAAGCCTCAGGGCACATTCGTCCTGTAACACATGAAGCCCCAGGGGACATACGTCCCCCATCACATGAAGGCTCCAGGCGACGTTCGTCCTCTAACACAAGAAGCCCTCAAGGGACGTACGTCCTCCAGCACGTGGAAAGCCTTGGGGACGTACGTCCTCCATCACATGAAGGCTCCAGGTGACGTACGTCCCCAGTACATTAAATTCCTCCTGGGTACGTACGGCCTTCAGCACTCTCGTCGACATGATCTCCTCTCCACATGCGCTGAATCACCGCATTAAATACAACGTCATATCCAAACCACCGCATTGAATGCGGCCACATGCTATGTCGACGCCACCCTAGCTGAGTCGACCCTCCACTGCTGGTTACGTGCCACGTGTGCCTTCACTTATTGCATCAATTATTTAGGGTTGCTATAAATAGCAAGCCTACTCTTCATTGTAAGGGATGGAATCCATTACCATTGTATCCGAACTCAACATCATTTAATACATACCTACTCTCTCTCTCTCTCTCTTACTTGCTCTGACCTCTCTCTTGATATTTCCTATAATATCACTCGGATAAGCTACTTAGCTACCCCCGGGTACACTGTCCATCATTTGGTGCTCTCGTTGAGAGGTCGAACAATCAAGTAAGAAACCCTCCCATCCGGAAAACAAAAACGCTCATCAGTAAGAACCCTTCAGCCAAGTTCATGACAGTAAGCTGGTTCCCCTCGGCACAAGACGGACGTCCGCTCAACCTGAGCATGGACAAAACATGTTCCGCGTTTTCACCCTGCAGCAAGGAGAAGCCTTTGTGGATGCCCTCGACCGATGAAGCTAGTGTCCACCCCTCATCTATAATGACTCCCTCTTCGGCCAAACCCGACAGAAGGAGGTCATTTCTCTCCCCCGACAGGAGTAGCTTCACCCTCGGCCAGAGGACCCTCCTCCTCGTCCTAGGGACACCACCTCCCCGGATGAGCAAGCCTTCGTCTGAAGGTGGCACAGCCCCAGAGCAGCTCCTCGCGCAGGAAAGGACCACCCTCGTCTTTGGACCTCCTCAGCAGAAGTCAAGATCATAGGGGCCGAACGTCCCCATTACTTGGGCCAGGCGCAACGCAGAAGGCAAGCTTCGGGGGACGCTCGTCCCCACCCCTTATGCCTCTTCTTGGGACGCTCGTCCCCAGCCCCAAGGGTATTGGCAGCTCAGGTCCGATATGATTATTATTATTATTATTTAATGTTACTAATGTAACTATTATATTATCACCACCGCCACCGGCGGGTCAAAGCCCCCCGTCGTAGTGCGAGCCAAGCTCTTGGCCTCATGAGCGATCTCCGATCATTTTTATTAAATGATTCGGGCTTGCTTTGGGTCACTCGACCTAGCCCCTGGTGATCTTTATTTGAACACAAGAGCACCTCCAAAAAAAGCCATCACCCAGATGACGCAATTTCCCAGCTGAGGTTTGCCCTCGGCAAACTGACGACACGAAGTGATGGGCCGATGGTCAAGCACATCAACCAAGGGGTACCAAGTACCCCGACCTTCTTCCTTGAAGAGCGCCCTGATTCAACACGATACCAAGTACCACACTGAGGGGTACCAAGTACCCCCGACCTTCTTCTTGGAGAGCGCTCTAAATTCAAGGCAATACCAAGCATCACGACCGAGGGGTACCAAGTACCCCCGGCCTCCTTCCTTAAGAGTGCCCTAATTCATGGTGATGCCAAGTGTCACACCGAGGGGTACCAAGTACCCCCGACCATTTTTGTTCCCGGTCCGAGGGAACAGATTTCAAACCCCTCGGAATGCGGAGGGCTAATCCCGAGGGAGGAACCAACGGATTGCGCCATCGCCTCAAAAGGGACCAAGTCCCTTGAGGAACCAAGTTCGAGTCCACTTGGGCTCAGATCACGAACGACCCCTTGGGCTCGGCGTGATTCGATACAGGCCCTCGGCCTTAGCATGATGTTATACCTCAATATCGGCCCTCACCCTCAGCTTGATGATCTATCTCCAGATCAATCTCTCGGCCTCAAAATGATGCTTCATTTCAAATTGGCCCCTCAGCCTTAGCATGATGATCTATTTCAAATCAGCCCTCGGTCTGAGCATGATGATCTACTTCAAGGTCAAGCCTTGGCTTCAAAATAATGCTTTATTCCAAATTGGCCCTCGGCCTCAGCATGATGGGCTATCTAAAATTGGCCCTCGGTCTCAGAATGATGGGCTATCTCAAAATTGGCCCTCGGCCTCAGCATGATGATCTACTTCAAATTGGCCCCTTGGCCTCAGCATGATGATCTATTTCAAATCGGCCCTCGGCCTGAGCATGATGATCTACTTCAAGGTCAAGCCCTCGGCTTCAAAATAATGCTCTATTCCAAATTGGCCCCTCATCCAGAGCATGATGATCTAGCTCAAATTGGCCCCTCGACCTGAACATGATGATCTGCCTCAAATTGGCCCCTCGGCATCAGCACGACGATCTATCTCAAAATTGGCCCTCGACCTCAGCATGATATTTTATCTCAAATTGGTCCCTCGGCCTGATAATGAGGGTCTATCTCAACATTGGCCCCTTGGCCTCAGCATGATGGGCTATCTCAAAATTGGCCCTCGGCCTCAGCATGATGGGCTATCTCAAAATTACGTGTACAAAAGTACTTATGAAAAACTAATAATATGTTTCAATATGTAAACACCTACTTATGAAAAACTAATATGGAAAAACTATAACTATACCTGCGTATTGCATATATTAAGGAAAATGTTAACTATCCATATATATACTCACACATAATAAGGAAACCGATTAACACCAAGACTAAACAAACCCAGAAGCTTCAACTTGCATATAACTTGCGCATATCATACGGAATATCCCAAAATATGCATTATCAGATCGTGCAAATCATATACTCCTTCCGTCCCGAAAAGGTTTGTCAAATTGATTTTCTTGGTCAATGACAATCAACTTTGACTAATGATATATTTTAATACGAAATTATTTAGAATATGAAAATTATATCAAAATATTCCTCATTGAAATATTTTCATAAAAGTATAAAATTTATAAATTACGTACAAATATAATGACTAAAATCATTGCTCAAAGTTTGACATCGTTACTATGTGAATAAATAAAGTTCGATATAGCCAAAGAGCCTAGCAGCGTCAGGAAGTGTGGCTTTCGAAGAACATATCTTTTTCACAAACCTGCCCAAGGGCATGGGGTGCTGAAAGATTCCAGAGACAATGAGCTGAACTTGGTTTAACTGTTGAATTGTGGGTTCGATTTTGTCTAGCTTGAGCAAGATGGGATTGCTTCGCCATGACACGCACGTTCCTTTGTCTTCTGGGTTGGAAATGGGGTCATTAATTAGGCCAAAGCTTTGGAGTTGGTTTTGAAAGGTTTTTCTGAATTTAAGTTAGCTCTAGCTTGAACATTCATGATTACAGATGACCAAGTTGAGAAGAATGACCGAAGGACCATATGCACAGCATTTTGCAACTATCCATTTGTTAAAAGTTAGACATGAAAAAGCATCGGCCAGTGTGTTTGACACCATTAACCATACTACTTCCTGCACAAAAGCAAATGGGTCCTGAGATTCATCTTATCGACGAAATCCAAACTAAAGGGCAAGTATGTAAATTTATCATATTATTTTATTTAGGATTTTTTACGTGAGGCTGTTCTTAGTAAAAGTTAGGCTGCAATTAGAAATATTAGTTAAATAATATATAAAATACTTGGGTAAATAAGTAAATTGTATGGAGTAATTAAAATGAAAGCACAACTTATTTTAATCTGTAGCTAGAAGTGTTAAACGTTGTAATCTGGAATCAGTGTGGCTAGAAGCTTGCTTATGAAATGCAGTAAGAGATTATTTTTCAGATAAAAGCATATCTTAAGATCTAAAGAAGTATTTTATTGACAAGGGTGCACAATAAGGTTATTTAGAAGTCAAAAATTAAAATAGGAAATCATAATTTTCTTAACTAAATTCAGATATGCAAAAAGTTTCCACACACTAGTTACTTACTTCAGGAAAGGAAAATTTTCACCAATGTGTGTTAATATTATTTCGGAAAAAGGTTGAAAGGCACATGCAGTGGCGGAACTAGCTTCGTGATCTTGGAGGGACACATTACCTCAGAAGACTCGACTCTTTACTACCTTTAGAAATCTGTGTACAAAATCGATTCATATGAATTATTTGTCAAACTTGAGTCTGACTATCCACAACCACAAAAAACAACAAGCTCAGTACATGGCTATAGCCCAAAATACACAATAGCAAAGCCGTTACGCCAGTCACCCAAAAACAATAATGCTCTCGATCAGGGGCGGAGGCAGAGCACTAGGCTGGGCTGGTCCGGTACAAAGAATATTTTTAGAAAAAAATTTAGACAAAATTTTTTACCTTAAAAATTAAGCCATTTTTAAAATTTGAGGTGGGCCATGGCCTAGGTTGGCCCACCCCTAGCTCCGCCCATGCTCTCGATCAGTCGCTAGACCTAGTGGTCGACAGCATTATTCACTTATTCCGGCCTAATTCCGGTGAATTCCAGGCGTGCATGCTCTCGATCAGTCTCAGGCGTCACTGTGAAGGAACCCTTTACCCGTACACTTCGATGTTGCCGGCGGTCATTGTCGCCAGTGGCGGCAGACATTGTTGTTATCGCAGGTGGTCACTAGCCGATGAGGTCACTGGCCGACAGGTCACTATGGTGGGGCTGGGGTAGGGTTGGTTGGGTAGGGGGTGGGACTGGATTGGACTGCTGGGGTAGTAGCGGGGTTGGTTGGGAATTATGGGGCATTGGCGAGGCGGCCGTGGTAATTGGCGGGATGTCACTATTGGGTTGGTCCCTGGAGTCGGATTGGTCATTGAGATCGGGGCGATCTGGGGGCAGATGTCAATGTAATCGGGATGTCACTGGAGCTGGGTCATTATTTGTTGGTAATTGTGGCATTGATAACCGGGTATATAGTCATTGTGTCATCGGTCACTAGGAATATAGTCACTATGACACATGTAACTGTAATGCATTGGTTAATTAGGTCACTATAGCACATTGGTCACTGTATCTGAAGAATTGAGTAACTGTAACTAACGAATCGAGTAACTGTAATTACTCGGGTCCGATAACTGTAACTAGTCGGGTTTGGTAACTGAAGAATCAGGTAACTGTAACTGACGAATCGGATGACTGTAACTGGGACGGGTCACTAGAAGTTTTTTTTTGTAACTTTCATTTTGGTCACGGATAGATTCTTGGTCACTAATGAGTACTAGTAACTGAGACGGTAGTCACTTGAACGATAGTAACTGGGGCGATGTCACTAGCTCAATAATAATTGGGACGATTGTTACTTGAGCGGGAGTAGTAATAATCGGGTCGTTGGTCATTTGAGATAGTTGTCACACATTTTTTCATATCCTAATATTTGTCTTTAGAAACAATACTACTTATTAAAATATTATACTGAGTAATAATATTATAGTCATTGTAACGGGATATTATTAAATTAAAAAGAGGCAATAATATTATGGTCATTGTAACAGAATATTATTAAATTAAAAAGAGGCATTAGTTGTGATAGTTAGGGTGTGCATTTAGTAAGTTCCCTGCGCTGCATTGGTATGATGCTCCAGACTTCCGAAGGGCAAATTAGTAAAGAAAGTCTTTATTAGTAACATTTTTGGAAATCAAGAAAAAAAGTCTCTTTTTTGTCCACTACCTATTTTTTAGTTATATTTGTGTCAAAACCCCGCATTTATACACATAAAATTAAAGAAGGCTAAAAGGGGGGGGGGGGGGGGGGGGGGGGGGGGAATCAGATGGGTTTTCAGGATAACTCCCAAAAGAAAATAACACGAAAGGGGTTTCGGGTTTTGAGTTTCGAGTTTGGAGTTTCGGGTTTAGAGTTTCAGGTTTGGGGTTTGGGGTTTCGGGTTTAGGGTTTCGGGTTTGTCGTTTTATTTATTAATGTATTAATATATTTTGAAAAAATATATTGTTAAATTTATCTCATTGTAAATTTTCAAAATCTATTTTTTAATTTTTTTTACTAATATATATATATATATATACACATTAACGGTCAATGTTTTGCCTCGACAAATGTGAAACGTTGACTGTTGCACTTATTTAAGAACAGAGGGAGTATAATAATAAGATTTTTATATTCAACCTGACATATTAGATACAAAAAAAATCCTATTTTTTTTAGATGGGGTGGAAGACTCAGCGGACGACAGCAACCGGCTTAGACAGATGTGGCTGCCGATGACAACACGTGCATGCAGAACAACAACTTCAACCTTTCTCCATCCGAGCTTCGTCCCTCCTGTCGCAAGTCGGTCGTCGATGGTGACAAGTAACGGCGAGTCAACGACGACGACATCAAGTTGGAGGCAGCGCTGGCGTCTCCTTTAATTTAACTTGAATGGCTTCACCTCGCTGACAAGTATTACCACCTTTTAATTTATTAATTTAATTTATTTTTTTATTTGCTAGGAATAATAAGATTTTATTACATTTTTAAATATAGTTCACATCTTAACTTATTTTATCATCACCATCACCATCACCATCATTTTGTAGTGAGATGAATATTTGTGAACGTGATAAAATAAGTGTTTAAACCGTAAACTATTTTTGTGTTTTAGATATGTTTAATGTTTATCATTTGTTCAACCGTTCCATGTGCTGCATGTGCATTATAAAAATACTTTAAATTTTTTGTGTTTGATCTCATAAGTGTTGTTTTAAGTAATGAGGTGACTTAGCATTAATAACTTGTTGTTTATTTTAATATTTATTTATTATCTGATTATTAATATATGTTTTGTAAAATCTTACGATTTATGATTTGATTTAACGATTCAATTTTCAAGATCGGTGATTACGACTTTTCTATCTAACAAGCACAAGATTATCACATTTTTTTATTCACAACTATTCTGTCCCCATAATTGTATTCATTTTATTCTTGAATATTCAAACTAGATATAGGATGCATATCAGCATATTTCTCACATATGTGCATATATGCATACTGTAAATTAACAATATCATATAACATAAGTCTTGGATCAATACTCGAATTAAGATTGTTTCTGGCACATGAGAACAGATGAAGACCGATGTAAATCTAATGTGGACTTGTATTTATAGTTAGGTTAAATGACATTAGATATATAATGATGGCGTGTATATACAATCGTCTTTGAAGACGTCATTTTAAGGCACGGCAATTTTTTATTTTTTTAGCCCAAGTGGTCGAAGGAGAGCCCGAGCCCGAGCCCCGAGGTAAACAGGGATGAAACTCTCTCCATGAAGTTTGGAACCCAAGACTTCCCGTACGAGAGAATGAGTAAACGACCGACTGAGCATAGGGGTAGACCCAATCTGGCGGTCCAACCCAATCCAAAATCTGATCTGATCTGTGTGGGACAAGACCGGGTCCGAATTTCCGAAAATTTGGTACCGATTCAAGTTCGAGTACTTGACGGGTAACCAGCAGGCCCAGTCCTGGTTCACCCATTTGGGGACCAAACAAGTCGGTTTCCGAACCGAATTGGACAATTTTTTTGTTTCAGACCAGAACTAGGTCCACCCCTAACTGAGCTGGACCGCTTCCTCTTTAAAGCATGATAAATATACGTAAAAAAGCACAACTTTGATGCAATAAGTTAGCAAGAAATGGGCTAAAGCTAATTATCAAATGCATAGGTTCTGAGAACTATAGCTCAAAATCTCAAATGGGGTTAAGGTCTTACAAAGTACAAACCAAGCACTGAGTTGAAATTAAATAGGAAATCCTATTGATGCTTCCGTCTACAAAAAAATAAAATACAAAAATAAAAAAAACTGGCTGATTACAGTTGAGAAGGCTATTTTTCATTAAAATCAAGCTAACAGACGAGCACTAGGAGTAAAAGTACAAGCATTTTACAAGTTGAGGCTGTAAAATCTAAACTACAAAAAGGGGGACTTCATGAAGGAAATGCAGGGAAGTGCTTTGGGGCGTTGGGCTTCCCTGCAAACGCTTCAAGTTCCAGCAAAACCAGTAATCTGCCCACCTGCCTGCTAAGAATTCAAGTACTCTTCCCAGCCACCTTTTTCTAGCCTCTCTGCTTTAACCAAGACCTCCTCTTGTCGGTCTTTTAGATATTGAGACATTCTACAATGTGAGAGCACTCATGTCAGAAATTAAGTTACTAATGGATTTTATATTTTTGCAATATAGAGTACAAAGTAGCACTTTTTCTGGGTTACAAAAAGGGAATCTGAACACTACTTAGCCCACCAAACACATATGACATCCCCTTTCATTTTCAATAGGAGAGAAGTATTTGTATTTAAATACTCTCCAGTGAAACCTGCACACTCCTAAGGGTCAGCTAGGGAAAGAAAGTCAGGACAAATTTGGAGGGGAAGAAAATGCAAGGGAAAATAAATTAGGTTCTAATTCTTTCTTTTTTATCTTATCCTTTTTATCTTATCTTTTCAACTTTTTTATCCTTTTAACTCCGATTTCCTGTCCATTCATGTTAGCCAATCTCAAACTCTTTTGGGATTAAGGCTTGGATGTTGTTATGCCAAAACTTTAAATGTATGAAAAATCTAAGTTAGGATCAAATTTGAGTTACCTTGACATTTTCCAAGATAAAATAAAACCTTAAAAAATCATTTTCCTAGGCATTTTTATATTTCTTCCTTTTCCCTGCTATTTTATGGGTTCACAAATAGCCTAAAAGTTCATATTTTCTGGAGAAAAAGAATGGAGCAGCAGGGTTTTGGAAAGAACAGAAGAAGGCTGACCTTGCTTGCAGTTTCATGTCACTGATCCCTAATAATCTCACTGCTAGCAGACCGGCATTTGTTGCGTTGTTTATAGCAACGGTTGCAACTGGGACACCTCTGGGCATCTGCATAAACAGACAACTCATCATCATCATCATCATCATCATCATCATCATTACCTCGGTGCCGCAAACAGACAACTATGACTTGAAAATCCTCTTTTTGTTTTCAAAAGTTTCAAATCTCCCCGAAGGAGCTACATTACCTACATACAGTATAATATTAAATGAGACTATACTGGAAGTTACGCAGAAGAAAAACATTTGGTTAGATAATACCATTCTTTTAAAAATGCTTGATCCGCAAACCTGAGGCTCACACAACCCTTGACCTTGAGAATTGGTAGTTAACGTATGATGTAGATTGGGGAATTAATAGCCAGAAGCCCGGAAACATTCCTGGGGTTTTTGTGGCCTATAATCGAGACTCGAGATGTCAACACTAGGCCTTTCTTGATTATGTTTTTATTCAACGTTTGCTATTACTTAGGAGTTAGGACAAAAATGTTTGCTTTATTTTGGAAAACCATACACTTCTATTTTTGGGACAGAGGAAGTATTTTTACTTGAAGTGAGAAATATTTCGAAAATGCGAAGGATGAGAAAGAATAAATGGATAGCATGTTAGAATAATTATTTATTGTGTTCAATTTATTTGTAATTTATTTAATGAGTCTTTGTATTTAATTAGATTAGCTGAGAGAGAATTAGGCCCAATTATAAGTGCTACGACAGAGCATTCCACCAAGGCCTACGACAGAGCTGCTAGCATTCCTCAACTCATTCACTTCAAGAACTCTGAGAACACTCCTGAGATACAGCCCATGCAAATTCCTGATGCTCTACTCAACCTTGCTGCTCCAAATGATCCACACGTAGCGGAATACAAGGTTAGTATCTCTTCTTTCCCTACGACGCAGTCAAACACCACTGTGTCTACCCAAGGGACTTCAAAGCCGAGCGAAAGTAAGGGTCCAAGAGTGACTAAACCAAAGAAGAGGGCAGGTGAGACTCAATCCAAGAGAGCTGATGTCTCCTCCTCAAGCGCTTTAATTGTCTCATCATCACCAGTCACTGAAATAAACCGAACTCAACTCATAGGTACAGGTTCTGACCTTGTCAGTTCTCGAGTAGAAGTCGCTACATCGAGTTCAATAGCGCAAAATGAGCCAAGCTTAGACCACTCGACCGTCTCCCAACAGATGGTCGTTTCAACCCAAATAGGGGAACCCATCAGTGAACCGCCCCACACTGCAAGCCAATGCACGTTAGGTCTTGTGTCCACAATCCCATAATTTTTATCATTTTCTAGGGCACAACCTTCTATTTCTGCACACACTGATACAGGCTTATTATCTCCTGTCATAACAACCAGAGATACGTCAATGACGGTTGGAAGTCCTGTCACATTGATCTCCCCAGCAGGCCATGGCACCGCTATTCTTAGTGATGCTGTGAGCCTGTGACAACTTATACTTCTTTTAGGTCAGCTTTTTCTTCCTTTGCTAGTTTAACTAGGGAGGGTCTGAGGTCTGAACTTCTAGCTTTCAAACTATCGCTTTTACAAGACCTACGCCCTGTAGTCCCAACAGGCGTAGCAGACCAAAGATCACACCCAACTCCCTGCATAGGAAGTCTTCCATTAACCATTACACCCTCTACCATCATATCCACATCCGCACCATCTACCTCTCACCCTGACCCTACCCAAATGAACATTCTCGATTTATCTGAATATTTCCTTGATAAACTCCTATCCGAACCCATCCTCCCACCTCACCTCACACGAAACATTCTAGCCCTTACCCCACCGTTCATCCCTACCACCACTTGCCGTGATCAAGAATGCTTGCCTAAGCGTAAACATGATGACACCGATGATTCGGATCATCATGAGGGGGAGAAAAGGCAACGTACTTGTGAGCAAACAACTTCAAAATCAATCATCCCATCCTCCATTAGCTCTGAACCATCCACATCTTCTCAGCCTGAACCTTCATCCTCGACCGCACCCAACGACTCACTAGCCTTAACCGTTTTTCACCCTTCTGAACCCATTAACACTGAGCCAGGACTTTGTGTCCTCTCGAGAACTTCTATAGGCTCATCCTTCATGGATGTTGACCAAGGATCGGAAGGAAGTCCTGACAATGCAACATATGAATCACCATTGTTTTCAGGCTATCAGAACGAGCTCTCCTCTAATATGATGAAAACGGTAAGTCTCTGTGACTCCGGTGTTACTTTACCCACATCTGTCCCTCCAGTTTCCACTTTACAAATCCCACAGGTTGCAAAGCCTAGATCTACTCCCACTTCAGCAATCCCTCAATCTGATCAACCATCATCATCATCATCAAGAAAGAAAGCTTCAAAGTCAAAGAAAAATGAACTCAAAGAGAAAGCTGATGATTTGATATTGTTTGAATGGATAGAAGACAATGAGAAAGATGAACTTCAGAAGTTGAACAACGCAGATGCTCTCAAGAAGCTGAATTTCTTTCGAGAAGTTAAGAAGACGGTTGCTGAAAAGCTAATGGGACTTGAACCTGAAGAGTATGCTCAAGGAGAATTCTACGACGATCCACTTCCTGATTTTCAAATAGTCAAAGATCTGATCAAGAGACGCCCAAGTGATTCCAATATAGAAGAAAAATTTGAAACGCCTTGGGAGAACGTCCAGATAATCGTGCCTTAACAAGAAGATCTAAGACCACGAATTTGGAGAAGTGAGAAAGGAATCAAGAAGATAGACGAGCTTCTGCTAAGAGGACTTGAACATTTGAAAGGAACAGACGCCTCCGGTCACATTTGGATGCTGAAAAATATGTCTGCAGATCAGAATGATCCATATGGACACCGAAAGAGATTGGCTAAGCATGCTGATTCACCTATCACAGGGATTACAGTAATAGAGATCCATAACATTGGCAGAACATTCTATTCGATCTTTGTGTTTGAACGACAGAACGGGATGATCCAAAGAGCGTCTGAAGTTGATCTGTACTACGTTGTTGAAGAAGATCTTATTCAGTTATTCTACGAGTACAGATTCGTCAATTTTGCATATCTATCCCAGAAGGACAAAGACCTAGGGCTAAATGCACTCAAGAGATTCATGATGAGACAGGTCAAATATTATTCTCTTTGATCTGCAAATGGCTATTGAAAAAACCCTTAAAAAGGTGAACATGAATGCTCCAAGGAATAGAGCTAAATGGATTGAAAGTTTTGAAGAAGGCACCATCGTAACCGAACCCGAGATAGGACTCGTCAACAAAGACTACAAGGGCATCAAGCGAGGTCTACTCATGAGCGAAGTTCACAAGTACTGCGATGGTACACTTAGAATAATTGAAGACCATCTGGGAGAAGCTGCAATTGAGCTACTAAAATCCAAGAATCCAGATGACGCAATCCAAGTTGCTCTCATTACAGACTTTGTCGAAGCCATAAGATTCAGACTATAATTCAGAAGATATCTCAGACATTATGAAATCATCCTTGGCTATCGAAAGTCATTATCAAAGACTCAAATATAATTTGTGCTTCATCAAAGATTGAACACAAAGGGGGAGAATGTTAGAATAATTATTTATTGTGTTCAATTTATTTGTAATTTATTTAATGAGTCTTTGTATTTAATTAGATTAGCTGAGAGAGAATTAGTCCCAATTATAAGTGCTCTAATAAGCCCACACGCCTAAGCTATTGTTTTCTAATTGTAATAGGGCAGTTCGAATATCTCTCCTATAAATACAGGTTGAGATGGCCGAAAACTGTTAAGTCTCTACACAATCCATTCCGCATATTATTCTATTAGAACACGTTGATCAGAAATTCTCTCTCTAGCCTTTTCGAGTACTGTGTAATTGTTCTTCATGGATTCATCATTCTTAATACACGGTATACGTTATTGGTGAATTTCTCTTCTACTATTTTAATTCTTTCAATTATTATTAGATTATTCGACCGTTGAAATCTGGGCATAATTCACACATAGCATATAAGTTGAACAAACTTCCCATTCCACTTGTAAATTCTACTTCACATCTAAGAAT
This sequence comes from Cuscuta europaea, assembly GCA_945859875.1. Classification (NCBI taxonomy): domain Eukaryota; kingdom Viridiplantae; phylum Streptophyta; class Magnoliopsida; order Solanales; family Convolvulaceae; genus Cuscuta; species Cuscuta europaea. The sequence goes on along the minus strand of CAMAPE010000015.1, from coordinate 7,098,935 downwards.
CGAGAGATCAAATTTAACTTTAAAAGTTAGTACCTGAACAATGGACAATAGAGAGTCCATTCCATCCAGAGCAGAGGCTCGTACTGGAACTCCGATGACGGGCAATGGAGTCAATGCAGCAACCATGCCTGGGTTCAATCCAAAAACCAACTCAATACATGCATTATTGTTGGTGAAAAAACTTGCTTATAACCACAACGATTAGCAATGTGTTGCATTAGTGGATGAATACACTGACCAGGCAAGTGGGCCGCACCCCCAGCACCAGCAATTATTACATGAATGCCACGTCCTAATGCAGACAGAGCATAAGAATACATCATCTCAGGAGTCCTATGTGCGGACACTATTCTTACCTGCAACAACTCATGAACTTTTATTACCATATTAGGGACATTAGGACATATGATGGTTGACCAGAGAGGTGAAATTAAAATAATGCAAGGTAATGGATTGATGGAAAGATCACCTCTGTGGGCACATCAAAATCTTTAAGTATCTTTGCAGCCTCCTTCATAACAGGAAGATCTGAATCAGACCCCATTATGATTCCGACACGTGGTGCAACTGCATAATTAAGTATATTAGTAAGCTGTTATCAAATAGATAGAAATAAGAATAGGGGTGTTCATCAGTTCAGGTTGTTTTCAGTTTGACAGGTTAAACAAAACTGAATTGCTCATGTAAGTTGTGTTTGATTTCAATTTGATCATTTTTGTTCACCTTTTGTGGGGGTTTTGGCAGTCTTTTGAGTAGCCATATAAGAAAAGCCTACTAGAGAGGGTTGACTAACAAGAGAGCCAAATTCAAGGATCGGTAGAACAGAAGGTGCAAGTCAACTAGAATAACTGACCATAAGACGGGCCATCCTTGACATCTTCTCCAAGTGCAGATCTTAGTCTTGCTTCCACGATGCTCATCGAGGGCCCCACAAACGTGATGTGACCCATCTTTCTTTGTTTTCGCATTTCTACAGTCATGACAAGCATTCAGTTCAATTTCCCTTCTAAAAATGGTGAAATAATATGAATGCCGTTTAGGGAGGAAAAGTAGAAAATATCAACTCAACCAACCTGGTTTGTCATACCAATGAATAGAAGCTCCAGGAATTCCCAATGCCCTTCCAATAAGCTGATGAGCAAGAGCAAGGCCTGGTTCTCCCTAGATCGCAAATTCAAGGTTTTAGAAACACTAATTTGTTCATTCTGAACAGATAATTAAAGAAAGATAAACAAAAGCTTGCATTAGTTTTTAGTCTGTTTTCCCACAGTATATAATCCAAAAGAAGATAGCTGGACATTTTTATTAAATTGTACCACTTCTTCAATCAAAATTACTAACACTACATAGGTCATACAAGTTTAACCTTGTAAACTACCATCATGTTTTATTCGTTTACATAGTAAATACACATGATAAGCCAAAATATAGATGAAAGATTGTGATTTCATCTATCGTTTACTAAAAAACGATGTTTTTGTTCGGTCAAAGAGCTCATCGATTAGCTTTTCATTTGATCTACTGCATTCCATCTATGTCCTTTTAATGGCGTTGTTTTTACTATCATACCTTATACATTTTTATCATTTTATATTTTTAATCTGTCACTTAACACCAAACATAGGTACTCAACTCATCTTGAATTTCATCTCCATCTACCCGCACTTCATCTTCACCTTTCATCTGCTATTTAGCCTTTCAGCTGTCATAACATATTCATCTAGACTTTTACTTGGATGTGACAAGAAATACAAATACCTTTTTTGTTACAATACACTAGTTTTGTACACTCAGTGATTAGAAATCAAATTGATTTCCCATTAAGCACTAATAAAAATGCCGAAAAAGAAATTAAATGCAGCTAACCTCATCTTCACCTAGTATATTGTACATGATGGCAGCAGATGTTTTCAATGATGGATCACCTAGTGGAAGGCCAACCACAGCTCGTAAATGCTGCTCAAATTGTGAAGTAAAGCAAGCCTCAATAGTATGGTGTCCACTATTATGAGGTCTTGGAGCCACTTCATTAAGTAAAATCTGGAAGGCACAAACATATATTGAGGATTGTCATGGTTTGACATGATGAGATAGCTAATGACAAGTTACGTACAACAATTGCTTTAAAATGTTAAAAAAACGTCTGAAAGAAAGGGTCATGTTGCATCAAGTATAGTTTTTAAATTTTAGTTAGGTACAACTACAAGAAATCATCAATTCTAGCTATACTTTTAAATTTATTTGATGGTGTAGCTGAATTTAATATACTTAATTTGTTCAAAAATGACTTTTTGGGGATTACAAAAATTATTCAAATTAGGAAATGGTTTTTCAGGAGTATATACTGAAATAGCAGTAACGATAAACGCAATAGCCAATCTAGGCAACCTGATCATCATCAGTCAGAAACAGCTCAACAGCAAAAACACCGGCGCCTTCTAACGAACTAACAACTTTGCAGGCCACATCATTAGCAAGGTTCATAACTTTCCATGACACATTAGCAGGTGATTTCACGATGTGACAAATATTATCCCTGTCAGCAGAAAAATCATAAGGCACAAGGAAACATTATTTTTCAATTAATAACTCATCGCTTCTCGATGAAAAGAATGAGCATGGAATTAGCATATATTGCCTATGTTTTGTTTCGACCACAGGATAGGGAAGGATAGACTTGTCCCTTCCTCTTGCAACAATGACAGATAGCTCCTGAAATTAGACAGTATCAATCATTAAAAAGATCTCCTTTTGATGTAAAAAAACATCATAGAAGTCTTCAATAAACATTGACTTTGAATGTACTGTAAGATTTGCAAAAACAACAAGTCAATAAGCAAGAAACGTCACTTGTGTGCTATTTTATACAGCAAGAGAGGCAAAATGGCAAATGTGTGTTTGGTGGGGGGGTTGGAGGGAGAGAGTGTAGGAATTATGTGTGCTTGGTTGGATGAAAAAATGGATAAGCTACGAAGTCCTACACACTCCTCATATCTCACTCCCTCAATTTAGCAGACCGCCATATCACCTAGGCGACAATTAGGCGACTAGTCGCACATTACATAAATTTATAATATGTTATATACATTATTATAAATATAAATATATATAATTATATATAATATTCTATTTAACTATATTTAATTTGTAACTTATTTTATATAATATACATAATATTACTAACTAAATTGTATATTACCTAGAATTGGAGCCAACCATTAATAATTCAAAACAACAACAACAACATCCAAGCCTTGATCCCAAAAGAATTTGGGGTCGGCTAACATGAATCGATCTATGATATCGATGCCAAAAAGAGAAGGCGGACAAGAAAAGGAAAAAAAGTAAGATAAAATGAATAAAATAAAGATACATAAATATAAGATAACAATAACACAAGAATATAACCAAGATAAAAGAAAAATAAATAAAAGAGCATAAAAAAGCTAGAAGATAAAAATAACATAAGAATATAAAAAGATAAGGAAGATAAACGATAAAAGAAACAAGAGAGGAAAGGTAGACAAGACATCAATCGTCCACATGGATGTGCGTCCTCCACTTTGCTCTCTCCAAAGCCATACTCTCATCCAACCCAAGAAGACGCATATCAGTTCTGATTACTCTAATCCAAGTCTGTTTGGATCTTCCCCTTCCTCTCTTCTCTGACTCTTCTCCCCACCCCTCAAGTCGTCTAACAGATGCATCACTCGGTCTTCTATGCACATGCCCAAACCACCGCAAACGAGACTCCTGCATCTTATCTTCTATAGGTGCTACTCCCACCTTTTGTCTGATTACCTCATTCCTCAGGCGGTCTTTTCTGGTATGTCCACACATCCAACGCAACATACGCATCTCTGTCACACTCAACTTTTGAATTTGGCATTGCTTCACCGCCCAAGACTCTACACCATACATTAATGCCGGCCTAATTGTTGTACGATAAAATTTACCTTTCAGTTTAATCGGCATACCTCGATCGCATAGAAATCCTGAAGCACTAATTCAAAACAAGGTATATTAATGGGAATTGGGAATTAAGAGTAAAAATGTTTGCGTTTGGCCATAGTCATCTTCAGCTGTATATGCTATGTATATGCTATTATTGCTATATAATATAATATATTACTACATATTTACATATATATATATATATATATATATATATAAGATTTCCTTTTGCCCCACTCAGCCACACTCCACTCCAAAAATGCATACATTTGTCCACTTGCAGTATTAGATAAGGTAGTAAGGTACACATACTGCTAGAAGAAAAAGTACACTCAGAAATTCTAAGTTGCTCACATGGGAGTATTCTACTGTAGAAGAAACACAAAGAACAAGCAACTAAAAATAAAAAAGCACCGGATTAACCCATAAATCCTGGGAACGAGGCTAGATGTTCGAAGGGACTTAGGTTTTTTCGAAGGGACTAGAACACGAGTGATAAGCCGTAATGGGAAATTCAATCACCAATACGATAGGAGTCTAAGGTAATTGTGCATGATGTGAGACCGTTGTGACAATGTGACTCCTTCAATTACCTGGGAATTTCTCCTTGCTGAAACTCGAATGTTCAAAATCCTTGAAGAAACCTTTGTACTCTTACAGGAAAATGAGATTTTCAAAATGTTTTCACAAAACAAGGAGAATGAACATGATTGGAAAAGACCTTTTTAGGAACTGGTGAGATTGTAAGACTTTAATATTGATCAGTACAATTGAGTTGTGAAATGCATGAAAATTTGTGCCTATATGAAGTATGATAGCATCTTTGAATGCCTCTATTTATTAAATTTGAATGTGAACTTGGTAAAGGACTTGTATGTTTAAGATATCGTAGGAACCTTATGAGTGCCTTAGTACTTAAGTTATCCCTTTCATAAGAATCATGCTACCATGAAGAGACCCTCACATCACACCAACAAATGCGGAGCTGATCCAGGCTATCAAGCAGATGGTGCAGCTCATTGCTTGAGAATGCGCAACCCCATCACAATGGGGATAATGTTGCAAAACGTGTAGCTATGCAAAACTCACCCAAATACCTATGCAAAGAGGACCCCTTGATCCTCGAAAATTGGATCCGCATGGAGTGACTTGTCGACACCGCAGTGTACTGTTTGAATCAGGAGGCCGATCATTGGTGGGCCACTGTCAGGTCGGCACTTCGCGAGCAACTGAACTTTTCATGGGAGGAGTTCGAGGAGGCAATGCATGACTGAATTTACCCTGAACATGTGAAGGCGGCAAAGTCTGGGGAGTTTCTCCAGCTAAGGCAAGATGAGATGACTGTCCAGGAATACCACACCAAATTCCTAGAGTTAGCTTGTTTTGCATTTGCCTTTGTGCCCGATGAGGCTAGCAAGGCTCGTAAATTCATTAACAAGCTGAACTTTGATTGCAGAAGGCCGTGATTGTTTTAGGGTACTTAACCTTGAGTTAAGTCTACGCCAAAGTTGTTGGTCACTATCGGGTGCAACAACTTGAGTGGGAGGTTCAGAAGAGGAACCGAAAGAATGCAGAAGAAGAAAATAAATAAAATGAGAAGAAATTCAAACTTAAGGCAACAAGAATGGAAGGGGGGAGATGATGGACGTGGGAAGAATAATCAGGGGTTTCAGAAGTTTGGCCAAGCTTCTGATTACGTATTTACGTAATGAATCAAGCAAAGAAAATGCCAATGACGTAGTATCAAGTATTGTCATTGCGAAATCATAATCCATATTACGTTCTGTGGAGTTGTTTAAGTAAATTAATATTCTAGTTACAGGGGCGTAACCTTTTTTAAGGGGGTAGAATCATACTTCATAATTTATCTTATCTTCTTCGCTTATACTTTGGGACAAGGCATCTTTTAAGGAGGATAGAATGTGGTTATTGTTTCCCCCATAACCTTCATCTCCCCCTTCCATTCTTGTTGTTGCCCAGACGGGTTAGGTTTGAATTTATTCTCATTTGACTTACTCTTTTCTTGTCCATTCTTTTGGTTTCTCTTCTAAACGTCACTCTCAAGTTGTTACACCTGATAGTGACCAAAAGCTTTGGTGTAGGTTTCGTTCAAGGTTTGTACCTTGAAATAACTACAGCCTTCAGCGTACCAAAGTTCAGCATGTTAATGAATTTACAAGTGTTGCTGGTCTCATTGGGCACTAAGGCAAATGTAAAACGAGCTAGCTCCAGGAATTTGGTGTGGTATTCCTAAAAAGTCGTCTCATCTTTCATTAGCTAGAGAAACTTCTCGTACTTTTGTGCCTTCACATGTTCGGGGTAAAATGGGTCATGCATTGACTCCTTGAAGTCCTCCCACGAAAAGCTCGACTGCTCGTGAAGCGCCTATGAATAGTGACGCACCAGTGATCGGCCTTCTGATGCAGATAGTACACTGCGGTGTAGACACGTTGCTTCATATGACAGTTAATCGCTTTGAAGAGCTTATCAAACGTCGGGATCCAATCTTCGAGGATCAAGGGGGCCTCTTCGCCTAGGTATTTGGGCGGGTTTCGCCGAGCTACACGTATTGCAACGTTCCCCATTGTGATGAGGTTGCGCATTCTGAATGGCGACAATACCAATGAGTTGTGCTGTTTGATGGACAGCCTGAGTCGGCTTCGCATTTGTGGGTGTGGCATGAGGGTTTCTTTGTGGCGGCATGATTCTTAAGAAAACGAAAGCGACAACTTAAGTACTAAGGCTATTGTTGGGAGACCATTTCAGTTAATAATTGGCTGGAATACTCTAAATTCAGCTAATTACTCATTAATTAGTGTTGTTTGGATGAATGACTAGAATGAACTGGAACTGAAATAAAAGAACCGAATTGAAACGTTGATGAAGCAAGCGTCTCAATTCAGTCCGTCTTGTAATTCCTTTGTTGTCCTTTCCGTTCTTCTCTCTCCCTGCATATAGCTCGCAAAACCCGGTAATGCTAGTTGAGGAGTTGCTATATTGATATGATATGATATGATCATATATTATTGCTTATGATATGATCATATGAATTCTTCTCAACAGGGGAAGCTCTCGTACTAAATTCCTTGAAAAAAATATAAATATTAGAAATATATTACTCCGTATATACATATAAACACACACCCATATATTAAATATATATATATATATATATATATATATATATTACTCCGTACAATCTTAATTAATATGGAGTATTTTTTAAAATATAAATCATTGTCATAAATATTCTATTGTATTATTTAATTATATACCCTTTAAGGTAATTTCATATTATCCGGGCATTTTTCAGCTTTTTTTACCAAACAGACCCACTTCATTCAGCTTGCAGTTCAGATCCAGTATTTCAAAATTCAGCTCCCGATAATAGTCAATGATTCAAACAATAGCCTCTAATTCAGACATTAGCCTCCGACTACAGCTCATTGTGCCAAACATAGCCTAAGTCATTCATAAAGCTTTTACGCCATCTTAAGCATACAAGTCCTTTACTAAGTACATATTCAAATTTGGGATAAGGGTCAGATAGGGCCTCAAACTTGAAAAAAAATGTCAAATAAGGCCATATTTAGGGTGCTCTGTCTGGCCGACGCCGTTTGGGGCGGCTCCCGGTGGAATTTTTTGATGAAATTTTTTGAGAATCTTATTCATTAAGTCTAGTTTACTCATATCAAATTTGAACTAAAACTTCAATCGGGAAGGCATACAAATGAATTCTTGAAGATAACTGCGCAGTTAAAAGGGCAGTTATTTTCAAGAATTCATTTGAATGTCTTCCCGATCGAGAGGGTATTGCAGACGAGCAGCAGGCGGTGTTTCCGGTGGTAGGCACACTGCTCACAAATCGGATGATAAAAATCCATATTTTCAAAGACCTTATGACCTCGCTTTGGCGTCCCGGAAAAGGTGTGTTAATCAAGGAGATCGACAAAAAGAGGTACATGTTCACTTTTTACCATATTGTTGATATGCGACGTGTGTTAGAAAGTGGTCCGTGGTTGTTTGAACAGAATTTGTTGATCCTTAAGGAAATTAGGCCGAGGGGGCATTCCCATTAAGGTTAGTCTGAATGACGCAGAATTCTGGGTCCAGGTTCATCATGTACCTTATGGATTTACGAATCTTGGTACAGCTAGGAGGATTTATTAATTTTGATGAGAGTCAGTTTGAAGGTAACTGAGAAGCCTATGCGAATCAAGGTCTGTATAGAAGTGGGGAAGCCACTGAAGAAAGGTACAACTCTTAGGAAAAGGGATTTGGTCAGTGGGTGGATTTCAAACACGAGAACTTCCATGTTTTTGCTTTGTTTGCAGGGTTATTGGCCATGCTGACACCTTTTGCCCTTTAACATATGAGTGTGATAATAAAGTTTTGGAAAAAACTTATGGGGTGGAGCTTAGAGCAGGAGAGGGAAGCCTCGTCCTCGAGGGGAAACAAGTGGTTATTGCCAAAAGGGCCTTCATTCGCAGGTATGGGGATGAAGCAGCAGAATGTTGTGCAAAGCAGTGATGGAGGAATGGAAGCAGAGAGTCAGAGCTGGATAGTTACTATGACTGATCACGGGACCACAGCAGTGGACGGAGGTTCAACTAATGCAAAGGAGGTGCTTGGTGACCAGAAACGCAGGAGGCAATGGGAGGAGCAGGAGCAAGAAGACCCAAGTGGCGATGGCATGGCTCTGGATACACCAAAAATGGGGAGGAGGCGGTTCCTGGACAACAGACCCACCGGGAATTCTAAAGAAGACTCATGATTGGTCAGACGCTTGGAGGATCCTCGTGATTTCAAGGACGAAGCAGTAGTTTAATTATGCTATCCACTTTGATCACACTGTTTTTATTTTCGCACTTTATTTCTCATTTTGTCATTAGGATTGGGTGATGAGAGGTCTGCTTTGCTTTGACCGTCTCTGGCTCAGCTATGCCCACTACAGGATCAGCGAGTCATATTGCTTTTTCAAAGGTGATTGACTCTAAATTTGGTTCGAGGGCTGGCGGTTGGGCGTGGTCCTTTTGTTTGGTTGTTCCGTATCTGAATGTTGTGATATCGATTTAAGCCTCTTTCTTCCAAAAACGATTATATGTTATTACCTTAAAGATATAAAGTTACTACTTATGTCGGTCTGTCCTAAATCATGCCGAGTAGGGTACATAAATATTTGTTTTTATTTAACAAATATATAAGACAGTTTTTATTATTAACAATTTTTAATATAATACTACGTAGTTTGTTAATTATGTTTTGAAGTTTTAAGATTGAGTTTTGTGACTTGACTTTTGGCAATGATGTCGTAAAGAGTTGGACATATCTCAAATATATTTGTACATTTTGCTAGAGAATTCATATTTTATAATACTGCGCATACCAAACAGAGAGCTTTTTCCTATCCCACCTAAAATATTTGGTTGCACTTGTTTTGTTAGAGATGTTAATCCTCATCAAACAAAGTTAGATCTCAAATCATTAAAATGTATTCTCTTGGGTTATTCTCGAGTCCAAAAGGGGTATAGATGTTTTTGTCCGAGTACTGGTCGGTATCTTGTTTCTATTGATGCATCATTTCATGAAAATACACCTTTTTCGTCATATAAGGCACATATTCATGAGAGTAATGATGATATTCTCAGTTACACGATGACTATTCCCGAGTCCACACTTTCGACAAATATTCCACAAGTTACTGTTCCTGACCCTAGGCCTCCCGTACATTTGGTATACACCCGTCGACACAAAGCACCTGATCACCCTCCACCGGTGATACCTGTGATTACTTTTCCTGATACTAGTTCGACTCCGATCTCATGTCCTGAACCCAGTACCTGCATCTTCAGATCTTGTCTCCACATCAGATCTTGACCTCCCAATAGCACTACGTAAAGGTACACGGTCTTGTACTCATCCTATTTCTTAATTTGTGTCGTACAATCAGTTATCTCCTGCTTCATGTTCTTTTATTGCTTCCATTGATTCTATTTCTGTTCCCAAATCTGTCAAAGAAGCTTTGTCTCATCCTGAATGGCGTCAAGCCATGGTAGAGGAAATGAATGCTTTAGATCTTAATGGTACTTGGGATTTGGTTGACTTACCTACAGGGAAGAAATCTATTGGATGTAAGTGGGTCTTTGCTGTTAAGGTTAACCCAGACGGATCTGTTGCTCGGTTGAGAGCCCGATTAGTTGCGAAGGGTTATGCTCAAACCTATGGTGTTGATTATTCTGACATTTTTTCTCTTGTTGCTAAATTAACATCTGTCAGGTTACTTATTTCACTCGCTGCAACTCATGATTGGAACTTACATCAGTTGGACATTAAAAATGCATTTTTGCATGGTGACCTTAAGGAAGAAGTCTATATTGAGCAACCTCTGGGATTTGTTGCTCGGGGGAGTATGGTAAAGTTTGTCGACTTCGCAAATCTCTTTACGGTCTGAAACAGAGTCCTCGTGCATGGTTTGGGAAATTCAGTCAATCAATTGAACAATTTGGAATGATAAAAGGCAAATCAGATCACTCTGTCTTTTACAAACAAACAGAATCAGGTGTCACATTGCTTGTGGTGTATGTTGATGATATTGTGATTACAGGGAGTGATAATGCAGGTATTTTGACCCTTAAGAATTTTCTGCATAGTCAATTCCAGACGAAAGATCTTGGCTCTTTGAAATACTTTCTGGGAATTGAGGTAACACGAAGTAAGAAAGACATATTTCTATCTCAACGTAAATATGTACTTGACTTACTAGCTGAGATAGGGAAATTAGGGGCAAAACCAAGTACAACACCCATGGTTCCCAACGTGCAACTCACTCAAGAAGGCACACCATTTGAAGACCCAGAAAGATATAGAAGACTGGTTGGAAAGCTTAATTATCTCGCAGTCACCCGTCCAGATATTGCTTATTCTGTGAGTGTCGTGATACATGTCATCTCCAACAATTGATCATTGGGCTGCAGTAGAACACATATTATGTTACTTAAAGGGTGCACCAGGACGAGGTATTGTTTATCAAAACCATAATCACATGAGAATAGAATGTTTTGCAGATGCTGATTGGGCCGGTTCTAAAGATGATCGAAGATCTACATCTGGTTATTGTGTCTTTGTTGGTGGTAATCTTGTATCTTGGAAGAGTAAGAAGCAGAATGTGGTCTCTCGTTCGAGTGCCGAATCAGAATATCGAGCTATGGCACAATCTGCATGTGAGATCATATGGATAAGCCATTTATTGACCGAGCTCGGATTGAAGACATCAATGCCTGCTAAATTGTGATGTGATAACCAAACTGCTATACACATAGCAAACAATCATGTATTTCATGAGAGAACAAAGCATATTGAGGTCGATTGTCATTTTATTCGAGAGAAGATACAAAAAGGATTTATCTCTACACGATATGTGAAGACTGGGGAACAACTTGGAGATTTGTTCACTAAAGCACTAAATGGAATTCGGGTTGGTTATTTATGTAACAAGTTGGGCATGATAAATATCTATGCTCCAACTTGAGGGGGAGTGTGAAAGTATATTAGAATATACTTTAGAATATGCTTTAGAATATATTAGGAATATATCATATATAGTATTATTGTATAGCATCTTTTATAGGAATATTCTATCTTTGTAATCTATATTTATAGGGCCTTACCCTTCAATGAAACACACAGAAAATCTTTCCTCCACTCTTCAATATTATTCTAGTTTATATTTCAACACTTAATAAATATTTGGTTTCTCTTATGATGTTTATTAAGATTGTTTACTAATTTAAAGTATTTTTGTGATGTTATCACTTTTTGAGAAGAGTGCTTCATGTTGAAGTAGTATAAATATATTTTATCAAAGATGTGAGGTTAAAATCCTTGAGGCACGCGCCTCTCCGCCTCATGCCTCGGGTAAATCAATGAAAACGCATTCACGGCATTGTGCCGCCACGCTGCCTCGGGTAAATCAACGAAAACACATTGTGCCGCCTCACGCCTTTTAAAACTAATTTCCTCCATTAGCCAAACACAACATTTTTATAATTCTTCAAATTTTCTCCTATCCCTTCTTTTGAGCTAAACAAGGGATTAAGGTTTTTGTTTATGTAACTACAATTTACTACTCCGTGTAATTTTAGTCAGAGAACATAAAATCAATAATTTAAGAACTGAAGGGAATCATCAAGTCCAACAGTAAAGAGTTGTCATCCATTATGACACCAGAAATTTCCATCGAGCACAACTAATCCATAGTCTAACCAATATTGAAGTTATTGATGTTAAATATGTAGCATAATGTTTAGAAGTGTCCCACCATAGGTGGGAGCCTTTGCGGCACTGGGGTAAATGAAAATGAAATGAATGTTTAGAAGTGTATCAGTGCATGCTTAAATTTAATGGTACATAGCACATACTAACCTTCACAAATGGCACCCATTTTTCAATATATAAACCACGACCATATCCTCCTAGAGCTGCAAATTGGAATCATTTTCAATGTTATACTATATTAACAATAAATGTTGGACTATGTGCCCCACTTCCACCTCAACATTGGTTGCTGCGAGTACACATGCAAGCATATTAAAGAAACAAACAGAGACCAACAATGAGAAGATTTTAGCTTTGGAATTCTCAACTCTAATGGACAAACATCCGTCACAGTATAAAACAAGGAAGCATTATTCAGAAAATAATGCTTTCAAATTATCCTAGAGATATTGTTTTTGTATGCTACTTATTTTCCTAAATGGGAGCCTTGGCGCACCGGTTACAGTGCTGCTGTGTGACTGAGGTGTCACAAGTTCAGGTCTTGTTAGCCTCTTGTCAAAATGACAAGGGAAGGCTTGCCCCTATACACTCTTGGAGCCAATTTGCACTGGTTGCCCTTTTATACTTCTTATTTGCCTCGAACATAATTTGCTAAGCACCATCGCCACCCAATACCCCCTAAGCTTAATGTTGTTTGTCCTACTGAAGGTCTGATTTATGTCCCTTTTTTGTTCTCTCTCATTAATGGGGACGAAGTTCAAAACTTCAAATTAAGATTAAATTATTTACTAAAGGCAAATATGGAAGCAAAAAGAGAGTAGTGGATGATTAGTTATAACTGAATATATTTGTTTGAAATGTAAGTTCAAACACATTTAATTTATTTACTTATTTATTTATTTATTTATTTATTTATTTCTACTATATAAAGACCAAGAAATCTAAACATATGTAAAGTTTCTAAATCATTAACCATAGTTCACCTTCCTCTGCATTATACGAGGAAAAACCAAACACAAGAATATAAATTTCCTTAAAAGTTGTTTTCCTTTCCCTAGCATTTTCTGGAATCTGAGCATACCATGAAGGTCTGGCTTTTTACAAAGTCAGATCTTTTGTTCGGTAAGGTCTCATTCCCACTTAAAACTGAAGTATATTACCATTAACAGCAGAAGAAAGATCCTCTTCACTATTAGCTACAGCATTGCCACGCCCATCATAGGCAAGCCTCCTGCTCTTCACCATTAGTGGATACCCAAAGAGGTCACCTGCTCTTTTAGCACTTTCAAAATTATCTATCTGTCTCACCCATAAACCAAAAATGATCAAACATTAGTTTTCTTTGAATTCTTTCCATTTGAACCACTCATTATTACTAGAAATATTTGAAAACTAGGTGGAATGATCCTAATCTTCTATCAGATTAGTACTAACCTGCATAAAGTTAGAAAGCGGAATCGCATATTTTGAAAAGTGGACCTTCTGAAGATATTTATCCTGTTATGATGAAATGAAAAAATATATAAAAGTCTGAAAGGACCCACTTAATCCATGCAGGTGTGCAACCAAAAGTAATTTCTTTTTAGGAATGTAATATATATCATAGAAATACATAGATGAAAGATTATGTTTATCTAAAGCCCTCCCCAGACACAGCAGCTTCCAATTGTCTATGGTGTTGTTATGCACACCATTTTTTGCTTCTTCTAATTTTAAGCATTCCGAATTTAATCTGATCTCTGACTAGAATTGAAATGTTTAGATCACAAACCATACTCAGATCAGAAAAATTCAGACCAAATTAGACCAGAAATATTCAAAGATGAATATTAGATAAGAACATAAATAATTTGATCAGACCAGACAATAACTAGACTAGACTAGAGCTTAACAAAACAGATCACACTTTTTCAGGCGAAGAGAAGATGTCCTAGAGAACTAGAGGTGCTAGATTGTGAAAACAAATAAAATTAAGTAACAACATAAATGCAAATAAAAATAAAGTGAATCGAATTAATATTTGTGCACATCCCATATATATAGAAGATCAAACCTGATCACATTTTTTCAGGCAAAGAGAACAGGTCCTAGAGGACTAGGAAGCCAGATCGTGAAAAAAAGAATAAGTTCAAATGAAATAAATGCAATAAAAATAAAATAAGTAAAACACATTAATGTTTGTGCGCATCACATCATCATCATTCATCATCATCATTACCCCAGTGCCGCAAAGGCTCCCACCTACGGTGGGGTAAGGGGGGTCGGATGTACGCAGTCTTACCCCTGTACTAAAGCACAAAGAGACTGTTTCCGGATGACCCATAGTGAAAATCGCGTCGAAAATTGCATGGACTGGCTGTTGCTTCATAACAAAGAAGGACAGACGGTTTAGTGAGTCATTTGTGTGCATCACATATCTATAAAATATAAAACCTGAATTATTCGGATTGTAGAAGCTTTAGGTTCACATTCAACACCTTGTTGCTCCAATTTCTCAATTGTGTCAGCATCAACATGCTCAATCTCAACAGTTAGCACATCACACCTAACTTGAAATATGAATTCATCAAGTAAGAATCCAAATGAAAGCTGTTGAATACAAACAAAAACCAAACTTGTGTGGAATAAACCTTTTCCCAAATTCTTCAACAGCGGAACTATCATCATAGCTTCCCACCACATGATGATGAGCCAACGAACTTGCGGGACAGTTCTCCAATGGGTCCAAGATTATAACTTTGATAGCCATTTGTGATGCTGCTTGGCACAACATACGCCCAAGTTGTCCTCCTCCTAGAATACCAACAACCATTTCAGATGGGACCACTGAATTGTTGCTCCTGCAGTAATGATAAAACTGTTGAAAATTTTCAAACGAGAAGGCCTTTATAAAAGCAAAATCAAATTGAAATAGTGCAAGGAGTACCTGTCAGGCGTTTTTTGAGCTTTCATAGAGACTCTTCTGGGCGAAACGGGGACACAGGATTGAGTTTCATTGGAGAACATTCCAGAAGAAGATGATAACAGATGCTTGTATGGGTTTAGGTGCTTTGGGATGAAAGCACCCAAAAAGATGGGGCTTCTATAGGAAGGAGCTAAGCTGATTCTATAATAATGATGGCCATTACAATAAATTGGGATAGGATATTTGCTTAGGCTCAACATTCCCTTTTACTCCCTCCTGAAAAAATTAAATTTTGAGGGAATAATAAGATTAAACAAGGAAATGGTACAATTCCATCCCTAAAGATTGAGAAAAGGTGATATTTTGGGACCAATTTACTAGAGAAAATCATCCTATAGAGACAAAATTGCCTTTTAACTAGCAGAAGAAACTCAGACCATTAAATAATCCCCATAGATACACAAAGTCACAAACCTACATAACAGGTCATCACAGCGGCTATACGTGTTGCCAGCTGACCGCCTTATAGCCTAGGGCAACCACCTAGCCGACAAGCCGGATCATATTTAATAAAATAATATATAAAGCATTACATATTACAATTTAAATCAAAAAAGTAAAAATCTGAAACAAGATAAAAGAAAAAGTAGGCAATGAAACATATGACAATTTTATAACGGGGGATTTCACAAAATAGGAGCAAAACAGGGTGGTCTGCCAAAATACCATTACAACGTTTTTTTGTCTCTAAATAGGAGTAAAGTGACATCTTTTTAATTTACCATAATGTCTCAACTCTCAATATATGGTAGTATTGTTTCAGTATGGCATTAGTTAGTTTTTTAGGGGAACCAACTTCAGGGCAATTTCTTAAAAAATCATCATTAAATTAGTAATGCTCAGTAAAACAAGGCAAGAGTATAGCAGATATTTACGAACAAAGATCAAAAGATTTAGTAGTCTTCAATTTACATAAAACAGTGGGGAGTAAAAAACTACGTAGTACATCACTAAAAGTTAAAGATGGATTTCAGCTGTCTAGATATCATCATCATTATCATTACCTCAGTGCCGCAAAAGCTCACACTTACGGTGGGGGTAGTTAACTCGCAACTCGGTAGTAACTCTGTCAAGGGCCGAGTAGTGAGTAAGACCGATTACTCAGGATTACACGGTGATTACTCGGCCCTGTATTAATTAAATTTAATAATATAGTTGCTAGATATTATAGAAATATAAGTCTTAAAATAGCCTTAAAATTGTTTTAAAAAGCATAGAAACGAATAAAAAGATAGAAATCCTATTATCCTAATGGAGTAGCAAAAGTCATAAACATTCTAAGTTTTCAAATTTTAAATTTTATTCTGCTGGATTTAAATTTTATAAGTGATCAAAATTTAATGTCTATTGTTGAAATTGAATTTATAGGGAGTAATCCAACATAAAGCAGGATGTCTACTAGACTACTTATATTATTCAAAAGTATTTATCAGTTTAGTCCAAGAAGTCATGCATTGAATACTAAAAGCAGTCTAGTAGACTACTTATCCAAGAATGAAAGCTTACCGAATACAAGAACCAAAAGTATCCAAGAAGGCAAGAACATACACGACTAAGAGAGGGGAAGATGAAGAAGAAGAAACGAGAGGTGAAGAGGTGAAGATACGAGAGAAAGAAGAGTTACAAGCCGATGTCGCAGTTGCAGCTTGAAGGGATAGCGGATGTCGCGCAGCTCCAAGAGAGCCGATGTTGCAGTTGGAGACTTGGGAACTCCGTTAAACTTAGGTTTTAATTTAGGATTTCTAACGGTAGTGCTTCAATTTTAAAAAGACCGAGTAATACCGAGTAACTCCGATTTGAGATGTTGACCGGGTAGCAAAACTTGGCCGAGTACTCGGAGAGTAACTCGGAAAATTAACTCGGATCGAGTTAAGTTGCTAATCGGCAAGGTAAGGGCATGAGTTGCGAGTACTGATAGAATCCTCCAGGTTAGCAGTAAAGTTACAAAGAAATTAACAAGAACAATTTGAAAATTTTATTGAAGATGAACAGAATCTGTAACAACGATAGAGAGAGAGTATGGCCGAAGCCCCCAAATGAGCCAAAGCCCCCCAAAGAAAGAGATTAGCTCTCGATCTTCCCAAGTCCCAAATGACAAAGTCTAAAACAGCCTTCTAAACCCTTCCCTGCTATCTTCTATTTATACTAAACTTATACACTTTATTCTTATTAATACTCTAATAGGCCCGGTCCTTTATTCTTAGTATCTAATAGGCCCGGTCCCTAACAATACTCCCCCCTAAACATCCACCTTGCCCTCAAGGTGGGTGATAGGACACAGCCACCAACTTATTCTTTTCTTTCATCCTAGCACCCCTCCCTCTCCAATACCGATTTGTCTGTTGGACCTTTTGCTTTACTACTTCCATCTTCCGCTCTATGTATTTCATAGCATAGTTCCACAGAGGCCAGAAAATTTGATCCAAAACTTTGATTCCTGCAGATTTTGGGAAGACCAAGGTGCAGCCTCGCCATGACAAGCATGTTGAACACTTCCTCCTTCAACATCCTGTTCACTTGATGAGTCATCTCCTTGTAAAATCAACTTCTGCCCTTGTACTTCCCATTTGAAGGTCTGACTTTGGAAGTTAATCTCCGTGTCTCCCAAGCTTGTTAGCCAGTCCATTCCCAAGACTAAATCCGTGCTCCCCAGCTCCAATAAGTAATAAGTTTGATGAATACCAATTCCTTGCACATTCAGATCTACACCTGCACACCTGCCACAAATTTGAATACATTCTCCATTCCCTAACTGCACCCTATTCCCCTGAAAAGGATTATAAGGAAGCCTCCACTTTTCCACCAAGCTTAGTGACATAAAATTGTGTGTAGCACCTCCATCAATGAGTACATTTACTGTGTTTTCACCTTCATGCCATTCCAGTTTACCTTTCACCTTAAAGATTTTCACAGGGGTTATGTCTTTCTCATCACTTAAAGAAAACTGCATGGTCTTCAATTCTAGAGGTGTGGTCTTATCCCTGCCAGATTCCAGTGATTCAACTTCAGAATCAGCTTCACCCTCCAAATTCTCCACTGGGATCATTTTATAGTTCCTCATCTTGCAGACATGTCCTCTTCCCCAATTTTCACCACATTTAAAACAGAGTCCTTTCTTGCTTCTGTTTAATAGTTCTTCTTGGGATAGTCTGGGACTTGTCTCATTAGATACAAGCTTGGACCTTCCTTCCTGCTTTCATCTCCCCATTTCTGGCCTGAAGACTGGATGATAGGTTTAGTCTGCCATTTCCTCTTTCCTTCAGCCTTATTCTTCACAAACAAGGTTTCAGAACTCTTGTTTTCAATCGCGGACGCAGTATCCATAACTTCTGCCAACGTTCTAGTACGATGTAACTTCGATTCTGCTCTTATATCTCTTTTCAATCCCTTAAGAAAGACTTCTTCAGTTAAGTGGCCTTGTGAAGCGATAGCCTTTTCAAATTTATCTCGGTACTCCTGAATTGTCCCCTTCTGCTTCAGGCTAAACAGAGGCCCTAGTGGATCCTGTACCAGATCAGGTTGAAATCGCTTGGTCAAAGCTTGAGTAAAAGAGTCCCAGTTTTGATGCGTAGCCTGCCTCTCCCACCATTGAAACCAGCTGAGAGCTTGGTCCTCCATGGCCACTACAGCAACATCAAATTTCTGTTCCTCTTCAGTTTGATTCAAGCGGAAATATCGGTTCATTCTAACCAACCATCCAGAAGCATCTTCTCCATTAAAAATAGGTAAGTCGGTCTTTCTACCTGTATGATGATGATGACGTTCCCTGTGATGATGGTGGTGTTGATGTCGACGTGGTGGAGAATAGTTGGAATTGTTTTCCGATCCCTCTGAACTTGCCGATTGTCGCGAACGATGATGGTGAGGTGAACGATGATGGTGACGTGAATGGTGATGATAAGAAGTGCGAAGCGATGCAGATGATCGATGCGACCTACTTCTTGATCGATCCGTTTTTTGATTTTTCAACTCGGCAAATCAAGCTTGCATCATCGCCAGCAATTCTTCGTACTTCGTATTGATCTTCGCACCTAATTCCTGCTGACCTCGCTCGACGTTCCGTTCGATTTCTGTCATCCTCCCTTCCATTTTCTTCCTTGTGCCAACCATTCACAACTACAACCAATGATAGAATCCTCCAAGTTAGCAGTAAAGTTACAGAGAAATTAACAAGAACAATTTGAGAATTTTATTGAAGATGAACAGAATCTATTGTAACAACGATAGAGAGAGAGTATGGCCGAAGCCCCCAAATGAGCCAAAGCCCCCCAAAGAAAGAGGTTAGCTCTCGATCCTCCCAAGTCTCAAATGACAAAGTCTAAAGCAGCCTTCTAAACCCTTTCCTGCTATCTTCTATTTATACTAAACTTATACACTTTATTCTTATTAATACTCTAATAGGCCCGGTCCTTTATTCTTAGTATCTAATAGGCAAGGTAAGGGCACGAGTTGCGAGTACTCACCAAGTACTCGCCGAATACCCGTCAAGTAGATAACCCAGCAGTGGGGTAAGGGGGTCAGATGTACGCAGTCTTACCCCTATACTAAAGCACAGAGAGATTGTTTCCGCATGACCCATAACAAAGAAACGCAGACAATTTAGTGAGCCATTTTGCTTTACTCCATCGTATTCTCAAGCCAAAAAATAGTGAGTCTTTGGCTCCATTGCAAATGATATAAATGAGTTCAGCTGTCTAGATGAGCAAACAAAATCTAAGTAGAAAAAAGAGAGCAACTAGTAAGTAGCGACCTTAAAAAATAGGGGAACGAGCAAGAGTAGACGGCAGCAGAGGGAGAACCTGCGGCAGCGACCTACAACAGCAGCCAGGCCCACAATTTAAGGGCGTAGGTTTCTGAGACTCTGACAGCAGCTTAGAGCTATGCAACAATGTGCACAATGCATGTTAGCTATATATTTATATATATTTATGTTGAGTAAACTTGTTTAGTTATGTTAAGTTATTTACGTATGGTTTAGTCTAGTTAATATGTAATTTAGTTAGTAAATAGGTCAAAGAAGGTTGAAGTACGTGTGCATGTACTGGACAGTTAGTTTTTGATCATGGGAGAGGTTTTTTAGCCCACTCGGTGTAACCACCATATCCCATCTTTAAAGAGAAAGCTGTAAGGGAATGGGGCTGCAACGAGAAGGTTTTTCCTCTAAAAAATGAAAGATAGAGTTTGTGATTATCCTCATGTTCATGATCATTTTTCTCATTCATTTCATACTTAATCATTATATTATCCTTTAGACTTATCAGCTTGTGTTTGATAAGTGTAGTCTACTGCTTAAGTCCTTCATTTGGTATCAGAGCAACCAGGTTAAGGAGATCCAATTTACATGGCCTCGAGTTCATCATCCTCTGCAAGTGAAGGGGTAGGAGAAAACACCTTCACACATGAAGAAGAAACTGTGAAGTTCCAAGACAAGGAGGGAACTGTCACACTTAAATATCCTATGCTTACTAGGAGCAATTATGCAGCTTGGGCCATCAAATGGAGGTGTTCATGATGGCCCAAGGAGTGTGGGAAGCAGTGGAGTCCAATGAACCAGTAGAAAGGAGAAAGGACAAAATGGCATTGGCTGCTATCTACCAAGGCATAACTGAGGATACTCTTCTGCAGATGGGAGCAAAGAAATCGGCTAAAGAGGTATGGAACATGTTGAAAACTATGAATCAAGGAGCAGAAAAAGTAAAGGAGGTTAGAACTCAAACACTATGGAGAAAGTTTGAGGCATTAAAAATGAGTGACAAAGATAGTGTGGATGATTTCTCAGGAAAGATTCAAATTATTGTTAGCAAGTTGAGAGGGCTTGGTAACATAGTTGAAGAAGAACAAGTGGTGAAGAAACTGTAGAGAGCAACCTCACCAAAATTCCTGCAAATTGCCTCTACAATAGAGGAATTCTGTGACCTTAAGGTTAAGACAACAGAACAAGTAATTAGCTCACTCAAGGCTCATGAGGAGAGGCTGAAAGGACAAGATCCTGAAGATGAAGAAACTGTTCTCTTAACCAGGGCTGAATGGAAGGCAAGAGAGGAATCAAAATCACAACATACTGTGGCTAGAGATCAAAACAATCCTAGAGGAAGGGGTAGAGGTCGTGGCAGAGGAAGAGGTCGTGGAAGAACACAAATGCATGAGGAGGAACCACAACCAAAGAAGTTTGATAAATCAAAGATTAGGTGCTATAATTGTGGAAAAATGGGACATTTTGCATCAGAATGTCTCTTAAATGACCAAGAGGAGGAAGCAAAACTGATTGAAAAGGAAGATGATGAAGAGCAACCTGCATTAATGATGATAGAAACGTGTGAGTTGACAAAATCTCATGGGATGTGTGAGAAGGAAGAAGATCAAGTTGCAGACGGTGGAACTTGTGTTGAGTCATGGTGGTATTTGGATACTGGGGCCAGCAACCACATGACAGGTACTAAAAACCATTTCATTGAACTAGATTCAACCATACATGGTAGGGTGAGATTTGGAGACAATTCTATGGTTGATATACATGGGCTAGGATCAGTGTTACTTCAAAGTAAAAAAGGAGAGCACATGATTCTATCTAATGTATATTACATCCCAAAATTGAGAAGTAATATAATCAGTTTAGGCCAGTTAGATGAATCGGGTGATCAAGTGGTGCTGAAAAATGGAGTCCTGAGTATATTTGATAAACACAGTAGACTCATAATCCGAGTTGATAGAAAAAAGAATAAACTGTTCATGGTCAATTTGAGGATTGCCCAGAAAACCTGTTTAATGGCCAGCATTGAGACAAAGGAGTGGCTTTGGCATGCTAGATATGGTCATTTGAACTTTCAGGCTTTGAATAAACTGACAAGCAAAGGGATGGTGGAAGGAATGCCCAGGATAGATTATGTAAATCAAGTCTGTGATGGTTGCATGGTTGGAAAACAACACAGGATCCCATTTCCACAAAAGGCTTCCTATAGAGCACAAAATAAGTTAGAGTTGGTGCATGGAGACCTTTGTGGACCTATCAAACCAACTACACCCGGAGGAAAGAAGTACTTCTTACTCTTAGTAGATGATTACTCAAGGTTTATGTGGATCACACTGCTAAGAGATAAGGGTGAAGCATTTGAATCTTTTAAAAGAATCAAAGTTAAGATAGAGGCAGATGGAGGAACCAAGCTCAAGTGTTTGAGAACTGACAGAGGAGGGGAGTTCACTTCCCATGAATTCTTGACCTATTGCCAAGAGGAGGGGCTAAGAAGACAGTTAACTGCACCATATTCACCCCAGCAGAATGGTGTGGTGGAAAGGAGAAACCAAACAATTATGGAGATGACAAGAAGCATGATGAAGAGTAAACTGATGCCCTCAAAGTATTGGGGGGAAGCAGTCACCACAGCAGTCTATATTCTGAATAGAGCTCCAACCAAAAGTCTGGATGGAAAAACACCCTATCAAGCATGGTATGATAAAATACCCAATGTGCATCATTTCAGGGTGTTTGGATGCATAACACATATCAAGATAGTGAAACCACATTTACATAAACTTGAGGACAGAAGTGTAAAGGGGATCCTATTAGGATATGAAGAAGGAACTAAAGGATATAGATTGCTGGATCCAGTGAAAGACAAAATATTTGTGAGTAGAGATGTAAAGTTTGAAGAAGGAAATGGATGGGAGTGGAAGAGCAATCTTGAAAATGACAGGAAGTTGAAGAAGATGGGGACATCTTTGCAGCCTGTGTGCCCAAGGAAAGACAAGAAACAAGAAGAAGAACTCCTATACCAAACCTGACAGAAGAAGGGGGTGAGACTACTGAACATTCATCTGATATCACACCTCAGGTTAGTAACTCAAGTTCAAGTGATGCACCAAAACATTTCAGGTCACTTCAAGATATATATGATGCAACAAGGGAGATACCTGAGGAGATTAACTTATGTTTCTTATGTCAAGAAGAACCAGAGAATTACTATGAAGCTGCAGAAAAAGAAGAATGGAGACAAGCTATGACTCAAGAAGTTGAGTCTATTCAGAGAAATGAGACCTGGGAATTGGCAGAGCTACCTAGAAACCACAAAGTCATAGGACTCAAGTGGGTGTACAAGGTTAAAAAAGATCCAGAAGGAAACATTGTGAAGTACAAAGCCAGACTAGTAGCAAAAGGTTATATTCAGAGATATGGAGTAGACTATCAAGAGGTATTTGCCCCAGTTGCTAGAATGGAGACAATAAGAACTATTTTGGCTTTGTCAACACATAATGGATGGGCAGTACATCACATGGATGTAAAAACAGCTTTCCTTAATGGGGAGCTGAAGGAGGAGATGTATGTAATGCAACCAGAGGGGTACATTGACAAAACAAATCCAGACAAAGTCTTAAAATTACATAAGGCTTTGTATGGTTTAAAACAGGCTCCTAGGGCCTGGAATGAGAAGCTTGATAGCTGCCTAAAATCCATGGGGTTCAGAAGATGTGTATTTGAACATGCACTATACACAAAGTTTTCAGAAACAAAAATTGTAATTGTGGGAGTGTATGTTGATGATTTGATCCTCACAGGATCAAGTCCAGAGCTCATTCAGGATTTCAAATCAGAAATGATGAAACACTTTGAGATGAGTGATCTAGGTTTGTTATGCTACTACTTGGGAATTGAGGTCAAGCAGAGTGATGGGGAGACAAGGCTGAGTCAATCAAATTATGCAAGAAGAATTATTGACAAAGCTGGCATGAGGGATTGCAATCCTTGTTGTATACCTATGGAGCCAAGAAGTAAGTTGAGTAAATATGATGAGGGAATTCCAGTGGATCAAACAATGTATAGAAGCCTTATTGGATGCTTAAGATACCTAGTGAACACTAGGCCTGATCTTGCATACTCAGTGGGGATAGTCAGTAGATACATGGAGGCACCTACAACTACACACTTGAATGCAGTGAAGCAAATCATCAGGTACATACAAGGTACCACTGATTTGGGATGTGTGTTTAAAAAGAACCAAGGAGATAAGGCGTTGATTGGATATTGTGATAGTGACATGGCTGGAGATATAGATGATAGAAAAAGCACAACTGGAATCCTATTCTTCTTGGGAGAGAACCCAATCACCTGGGTATCTCAAAAACAATGAATTGTTGCACTCTCCTCTTGTGAGGCAGAGTACATAGCAGCCACCGGGGGAGCATGTCAGGGTACTTGGCTTATGAAACTACTTGAAAGTTTGCAGGAGAACATCAAGAAGAGGCCGGTTCTAAAAGTGGATAATAAATCAGCAATTGCATTGGCCAAAAACCCAGTGCATCATGAAAGGAGTAAACACATAGACACCCGATTTCACTTTATACGTGAATGTGTTGAAAAGGAGGTTATTGGGTTAGAGTATACAAGAACCGAGCTGCAGCTAGCTGATATCCTAACTAAGCCACTTGGAAGACAGAGATTTACCGAGTTAAGAGAAAGAATTGGGATGCTAGATGTGAAGAAAGGGAAACAGGTTTAAGGGGGTGAATGTACTGGACAGTTAGTTTTTTATCATGGGAGAGGTTTTTTAGCCCACTCGGTGTAACCACCATATCCCATCTTTAAAGAGAAAGCTGTAAGGGAATGGGGCTGCAACGAGAAGGTTTTTCCTCTAAAAAATGAAAGATAGAGTTTGTGATTATCCTCATGTTCATGATCATTCTTCTCATGCATTTCATACTTATCAGCTTGTGTTTGATAAGTGTCTACTGCTTAAGTACTTCAATGCATACGTGGCATGAGAGAGATAAACACACACACACAAAAACGTATAATATGTCTCTCCTTATTTGAATGGCCTTAACAGTTTTTGGTAACTGTTTCTCTACAAATATCAAGGGAAATGTCTCGATGTAGACATTGTGTTTGACATTTGCTAAAAATAAACTAAAATATAGAAGACCGTGCAAAGAATAAGAGAGTTTTTTCACTAATTTAATTTTCTGTGTCTATATTTCTCATGCAGCGTATGCACCGTGCACATTATTGCATTAGAGATGCTCTTAATATGTTTCACTCAACTAATTATCTTCTAAAACCTAATATTTCTGGCCGGATCTGCAAAAACTTAATCTAGGCGTTGCCACCACGAGTTGTGGATGCCCAATAGATAATAAGGGACGCCTTAGAAGATGTCGTCACGCCCACAAACAGAACATATTGAAGTCCCAGGAAGTAACTAAAAGGTTGCTATGAAAAGTTAGACTTTGAATAACTCAAACTGCCAATAGAAAAGCATAAACTTTCCTGGATGAGATTGGGAGTGATTAATACACTTGGAAATTAATTACTCTAGAACAGGACGAAGGAAGCTTTAGCATTTAGATTTCACCCAAAGTGGACAAGTACTTATGGACTTAAGTGGGTGCCAAACAGCTCTGTTCTACTCACTCCACTTAGAACCATAGACGCAAGAAAAGAATTTCAAGGCTACAAGATGTACCTTAAAATTCAAAAGGATGAACCAAGTGTGGAGAGAAGACAGACTAGTGGGTGTGCATCAATGATGCGTAGATTCGCCTCTTGGACGGACTTCTAACTCACCAGGAACCATGCAGTGCTATTTAGGAAATTTAAAACGGTAGCTTTGTTTTGTATTTGGCCCTATTTGCAGGGCCCACCAACTTTTGCATTTGGACAATTTTATCCTATTTAATTTTTCTTATCACACTACTTTTAGGCATAGACTATAGTTCAGGGATTCTGCAGCTTTTTTGGTTTGACGTTTGAGCCCTCAAATAGTTACAATCAGGGACCTGCTT
Organism: Cuscuta europaea; assembly: GCA_945859875.1. Lineage (NCBI taxonomy): Eukaryota > Viridiplantae > Streptophyta > Magnoliopsida > Solanales > Convolvulaceae > Cuscuta > Cuscuta europaea. The sequence goes on along the minus strand of CAMAPE010000015.1, from coordinate 7,072,969 downwards.
GCACTTTTTTAAAAATATTGAAACTACTGACTTATCATTAGAATGCATTTTTCCTCCTATTTTGAGGAACCAAATTAGCCAATACAAGCTACTCCCTCCGTTCTGCTAAGATTGTCCTCTCTTTCCTTTTCGGTCCGTTCGAATAAAGATTGTCCCATATCAAGTTTGGTAAAGTTTGTATGGTTCTAAATCATTCTTACTTTTTCTTACTTTATCAATTCAATATCAACCACGTAAGTTAACTTTTCTTAATAATCGCATCCAGATCCAGGATTGAGATGTGCGGTGGGCTAAAAAGTAAAAAAAAATATTATTATACATACAAGGTTTAGCTCAGGACTGTTATCGAATCAAGCTTTTTTCGAATTATACACTCGAGTTCAAGCTTGATTTCGCCTCTAATTTAATAACCTGAGCTTAACAAGCTTTGAACTCAAACACATACTAGATTTTCAGTTTGAATAATTATTCAAGCCCAATTCGAACATTGTGATGTTTGGTTCAATACGGACACGAGCCTATCATTCACCTTATAAATTATAGGAATAAATTATATACGGAGTATATCTTAAAATTTAAACGTTTTGTGCAATTTTATAAATCTATTAATGATTATTAAAGATTCGAGTATTTATTGAATAATTGGAACATGAATCTATTACGAGTGCAATCTAAACTTCTACGTTTAAGCATGTTTATCGTGTGTTAAATTTGACTTCATATTCACTTCATACTATATTCACTTCATTTTCATACTATACGAGCTCAATTTCATACTACATTCACATCATTTTCCTTTCTTGGCAATATGTTCATTATCTATTCTAAAAAACATTTTCAATAATGGTATGCGTTCAAATACTTCTATAAAATTATAAAACAAATAATAAAAAACAATCCTTGTACATAAAGCTAATAAGTATTCCCAACTTCAAAATTTGATTATTAGCTAAATGTATCCCCAACTATCATCAAATTCACAAATATATCCATACTTTCACTATTATTAAAAAAGACTCAAACTTTAACTTTTCTCACAATTACACTTTGAATGGATGAATTAGTAAAACTTAAGAAGAAAATCATATTAATATTTCATATTTTTCACTTGTTTCTAGTTTAAAGTTCACAAACTTGTATTGTTATATCTTATTGGTATTGATAAAAATGTGTAATTTTAAAGAAAAAAACATAATTGTTGAAAAAGATGAAGTTTGAGTTTTTTTATAAAAGTGAAAGCATGGGATAAATATATGAATTTGATGATCGTTTGAGATAAAATAAGCTAATAATCCTTCAAAATTCAATTGAAATTTTAAATTCTTTCTTATATGCCATACAATAAATAAATCATTCTCTAATCTTCAATTGTATGATAAATAAATCATTCTCTAATCTTTAATTCTATCTTTAATCATAATAAATATATAATGAATACACACTATTTTATTATCTACTGAAAAAAACAATTCATAATCAAATACAATTACAAAATTTTAAAAATACACAAAGTCACAACTCACAACTCACAAAATAATACATTAAAAAGGTATAGAGACTTAGAGTATACCTGGAGAGTGGAGGGCCGGAAGCTCGAGCGGTGGAACCGAAGGGACGACGTAGGGACCTGGACAGCAGGCGGCCGCAGGTCGGCTGGTGTTGACTGGACTCCCTCTGGCCTCTTCTACTCTTAGTGCTTAGCACTGCGCCTTCGCAGTTGCGTTACTTGCGTAGGGAGGCTGCAGAACGGGTCATAAGTTAAGAAACAGGTGCATCAATTTTGGGGTGGGATGGGTTTTAAGAAACAGACTAGTAATTCCACCTGTGCTAGGCACGGGAGTGAGATGTTTGGATCAACCAAATATATACTCAAAGAATTTCATAGTCAATTAACCTAACTCAAAACATAAAATAAAAAACTAATACAAACTAATCACATTAAACAATAAAATAAAATAAGTATTCATATTTAATACGACATTAAAAAATAATGCTAAAAGTTAAGTACATATCATGAAGTGATATGCTAGCAATGAGTATGGATGTATGCATGTAAAGCAAGGGAACTACAAATTAGTATAAACTTCTTTGTATACTACATTCAACGCTGACTTCTTTGGTTTCCCTTCTTCGTCACATATAACAAACTTTAACCCAGACGGACTTGTTACTCTCGAGACAGCCACGTACAACTGTCCATGCGTAAAAATAGGACGACGGAGGAAGATGCCAACCTTTTCCAATGATTGTCCCTGGCTCTTGTTGATGGTCATTGCATAGCTAACCATTAACGGAAATTGCCTACGCTGAAAAGTGAACGGGAGACTAATGTCCGATGGTGTCAAAGTAAGGCGAGGAATAAGAAATTTTTCGCCGGCATTTTCTCCGTGCATCATCTGAGCCTCAATAATATGAGTTCCAAGTTTAGTGACCAGAAGTCGTGTGCCGTTGCACAATCCAGATGAATGATCGATATTCCTCATAAGCATCACAGGAACTCCAACTTTCAGCTTGAGCTCATGACTCGGTAAGCCAGAACATTTGATGCTATTAAGAAATTCAGGAGAATGTATCTCATGCAAGAGATCATTACTATCCGAGTCAGATGAAGAAACTGAATCTGAACTTAGGTATGTCTTTAACTCTGAATCTATCTGGCTCAACATGTAATCGTTGACCTTATCAACCTCATCTATGGTTGGAGCAAGAATAGCCCTGGAATAAAGATAATTAATCGGATCACCCTGGGTTAAGAAATCTGGATAAATAGCTTGAACTATAGATTCAACAGGATCAGACGTCATTGGAGCAATCATATCGTCTGGTATTTCAATTAGTGATTCTCCGTCTTGATTTTCAGCAAAAGCTCCGTCACCAATCTTCAAAATCCACTCTGCAAAAGATTGGATAGTTGGTCCATCCGGCTGGCCGAGCATCCTTGCTAGCCTCATGTTTTTAGTAAGCCTCACTACAGTACAATTTGACCACAAGAATGAACTGTTCAGTGCGGCGTGCACAATATCTTGTCTCGTGCCTTTTGGTATCACAGGAAGAATTTGCCTAAAATCACCACCAAATACAATCGTCTTCCCACCAAAAGGCAAGGTAGTGTCACAGTGGCTGGAGTAACGAAGCACGTCTCTCATACTCCGATCAAGAGCTTCAAAACAGTGTCGGTGCGTCATAGGTGCTTCATCCCATATAATTAACTTAGATAACTCTATCAGCTTGGCCAACGGACTACCATGTTTTATGTTGCACGTGGAGTCTTCTACAACACTAAGTGGAATCGCAAACCTCGAATGTGCGGTTCTTCCTCCAGGCAAGAGAAGCGATGCTATACCACTTGAAGCCACGTTAAGAACTATATCACCGCGAGATCTCACAACCGCAAACAAAGTCCTCCATAGATATGTTTTCCCAGTTCCTCCGTGGCCATATAAAAAGTAGAATTTCCCGTTTCTACTATCTACAGATTCCATTATCCTATCATACACAACACGTTGTTCATCTGTCATCTCGGCCAACAACTTTGCATGCTCCTCAATCAGATACGATTTATTATACCGCAGCTCTTCATGAATGAGAACTTCTTCAAGCGAGGGCATTTCATCATCAGGTAGCAAGGGTATGCCAGCAAAATCACGTAATGATCTACCTCTCGACTGCAAGAGCTTCTGAATCTCCAACAAACAGTACTTTTCAATTTTCTCTTTATCCAGTTCAAAATCTGCAGTAGCGCATTTGAATATTTTAGTACCTTAGTTAAGATTAAACTAATAAATCAAATATTCCACAATATATACATTTCATCACAACCAAATTACACATGCAATACTTCTAACTTTAATTAACATGCACATAAAGAAAACATGTTTACTAATTCAGTAATTAAATGTTGTATATTTTATTAAATTCATCACTCAACATGAAAAGATGCATAGCTTTTTGTATTTTTTAAGTGAAAATGTATAGTAAAAATTAAGTAATTGTAAAAGTGCTATTATTTGTATTAATTGATAGACCTTTATTTGTTAAACCTTTTAGATTTTTTCTGTCAATTTAGTAAATTTAATAAGTTCACTCTACGTATATTTTTTATACTATTATGAAAAAGCATCCAAAAGGCATATATAACATAGTAAGAAGTACTCCCATAGTAAACTACGTTACTGTACATGGTAACATAGTAGAAGGTATCGTTCATATTACCTAAATAAATATTTTGTAATAAATAATTTTAATAAGGTAATAAACTACTAACATTTAGTATATTCAAAAAATATTTTTTATGATGATCTTTTTCATATATATAAGTAATGATTACCTCAGGTAGTTGTTACGTTAAACCCCGTTCGAACTTTCCTATCACAGGTAGTTCCCGGTGATAGTTTTTAATGAAATTTTGTGAGTATTCTCATCATCAAGTATAGTTTATTACCACCAAATTTAAAAGCAACTGCGCCAGAATGTACACGAAAAATGCAGTCATTTTCCATGATTTATTCAACTGATTTCCTGATTTAATTTCAAGGTGAAAATTTGTGGATATAATCTACACTTCATGAGGAAGGTTCTCATAAAATTTCATTAAAAATTTCCAACGGCATCACACCTGATAGTCAAGTTTGGACCGGGCTTCCTTGCAAAACTACTTGATGTGATCTTTTTCGTATATATATTAATATACTATCATGTACATTTTTTTATCTCACTTAATATGTCATTAGCTATGTATGTAAGACAATCAATTAAGTATTTCATCGAGAAGTAATTATTGTAGAACTAAAATATATAAATTTTTATAAGCGAGTAATTCACTAAAAATAAAAAAGATGGTTTAGAATATAATATACCTGGATTACCCGTATTCTTGCGAATATTGTATAGTATGTCATCAGAGAAAAACTCCCAACACTTTTGCCACACTAAGCCTGGCTTCGAAAACTCATTTGAAACCAGTAGAGTAGCAAATACAATGCGAAGTGACCGTGAAGAAGACCAGAAGCTCGCATCTGTAATGCCATCAATAAACTCCTTGTCATCTTTAAGTAAACCACGCGCGTGGCACGCGTCTCTAAATGTAGGATATACGGTCCCTTCATAAGTCCTCAACTCCTCAAAGCTGGTTGCTCCCTTCACAATATTCAACAATATTCGTAGGTAGTACTTCTCCCCTGCTCCAGGTCGTACATAATAAATGCGTCCAATAGCAAATCCTCTCTTCCTTTCTACCCATTCCATGGTATTTTTCTTCCACCTGAATTTGCTTGGAAACTCAACATACGTCAGCTCTTTGGCAGTGGGATACACTTGATTTGCTTTCATCCAAGCCGTGAATTTTGTGGAGTTGATTGTTGGTTTATTCAGTACTGAGCTTATAGATGCATTGGGATTGTAGTATACGTTCTGTGCATCAGGAAGATGAAAAGTGAGGCGCTCAACTGGTACATCTCGATAATGAATATGGAATCCGAAAATTCTCCAAGCAGCCTCACATGCGGATATATACCGACAATCATAGTACATCTTAATTTCATCTATTATTTTTGGAGTAGAGTTATCTATGGCTTCTGAGAACTCAACGGTTATCCGATCGTCACCCTTATTGATGTACTTAAATAAGTACTTAACTGCCCGTGTTTGGTTACACCACTCGACATTAATGTGAGCACTATACTTCAACAATAAGCCACGGTTGTGTGGGATGACATATCTATTATCGAGATCGTGGGTATTCTTAGTAACATACCTGCCGTTGTCTCTGCGTCTGTAAATCGGATAACCTTGCTTATCCATTGTCGTGCGAACGACAAATCTCTTTGGAAAGTGCTTTGTGCACCGGCCTTTTTCTGTGCATGGTGCAGATGCATTCATAGGGCCACATGGACCGTGGATCATCAATTCTTTAACTGCATTGTAATACACAGGGTCAGCATATTCATCTGGGATCTCTGCTGAAATAATTCTATCGATCATCACCGATGGGTTTGCATTGCGCTCTGTCATCGAAAGCCACAATACAATGTGCGCATGTGGTAATCCATGTTAGAGCTGGGGAGTTGGGAAACTGTTTTAGAAAATCTGGCGGATTTCTCAGAGTATCGTGTGATCACTTTCCGAATCTAATATTTCGACCCTATGCCTGGGTTACACGAAATTTAGATTATGGGGATAATCACTCTCAGAGACAGTCTAAAACTGAGGCACCAATATATAGACCACGAACTAGCAGTTTTAATAGAACTCGAATTCTTCTGATTACCAAATAGATAAGGCCAATCGGTTAGAGTTTTACTCTAACAGAAAGTCATTCTATTAAATAATTAATATGGACATGTTTATCCGAAAATAAATTTCCATATTTATTTCTTTAATAAATAAAATTTTGGTCCGGGGCGCTGCCCCTTGGACCCCGCCAGGGGCGCTGCCCCTTGGACCCCGCAAGGGGGCGCAGCCCCCTTGACCCCCGCCATTTAATCGAACCAAGTTTAAATTTAATTTCGTAGAAGTGTGCGCTCCGCACCTCCTAACTTGTCTAAAATTAAACTTGAACTCCATTGGTAATCTGTAAATTCCATTACACTAAAATGAACCTGGTGATACTAAAATCACCAACAATCCACGTTTCTGAAACTCCACAGTGTAAACAACTGCACAAAAAAATTAAAATAAATGTTTTTGATTAATAAGATAATTAAATTAAAATTGTCAAGTGATTGTTATATTTTTTGCATATATAAATGACACATGTTCTTTCAAAAAAAAGTGACATGTGTGCTTAAGGATATACACATATAGGTTCTCTATCGCATAACATTTTTTATGTATTTCACATCATAATTCATCTTTAAGAAAATGTTTTTTATATTTCAAAATTAAACTGAACATAATATGAATTTCATTACTTTTGTAAAACCATAGTCGTCTATATTTATATGTTTAGTGGCCAATTTCTAAATCTGTTTTAAAAAAATATACAAAAACACAAATACATAGTACTCCGTATCTAAATCGCCTAAACACATACATACATAGAGAATTCATTTCATCCGGCAGTCCGCACCAGAACCATTGTCTACATGTATGACTAATTTTCCTGTCTGTCCAGACTGACCATAACAGCCATTCGGATGACGCAATCTGAGGACCTTCCCGGTGGACGTTTTTGAAGATATTTGGTGATGAGATTATTCTTCACGAATTTTTTATTGTCTCCAAAAAGTTTAAACTTAAAATTCAATTGAGAATCTAATAAAATAAATCATTAAAACGCACTGCCCAAAAATATGCATAAAAAACACATTGTCATTCAAACAAATATTTTAACTTACTTTCAGATTGAATCTTAAGCTCAAATTTTGTGCGAACGTTCATCATGAAGTTTAGATTATCTCCAAAACATTTTAGCTTAAAATTATACTGAGAAGCCAACTAAATAAATCATTGAAACACACTGCGCAAATATATTCATAAAAAACACAGTGTTATGCAAAAATTTAGTTAACTTACTTAATGATTGAATCTAAAGCTGAAGGTTTGTGTGAATATATTGATAATGAAGTTTCAATAATTATCTCAACAAAATTTCATATCCAAATTCTATTGGAAAGTCAGTTAAAAATTTTATTATTGAAATGCAATGCACCAAAATATGCATAAAAAATGCAGTATTTTTCATAGAATTATTTAATTGACTTTCCAATTGAATTTTAAGCTGAAAGTATGTGTGAAAAATCTAAACTTCATGAAGAAAATGCTCACAAACTTTCATCAAAAAAATCGACTGCAAAGACCCTCAGACAGGCTTGACCTGATGACAGCTCTTGTCAGTCCGGACTGACCTAAGTATCCCCTTAAATATATTGCGTATTAATTAAAGATGGCATGTATCCCAAAATATATAGCTAATTTTTTTCACATTGGTCTACAATCATTAAGAAGGTTTGTCATTTTAAACATTTTTTAATTACTTTATATTTCATGAAGATACCAGAAATTGAACTAATACTTTAGCACATAGTTCTTATTTATACACAGTCATGAATTTAAATATTACCTGCTTTGACATCACCAAATAACTTATTTTCCTTCAGATCCTTGATGAGAAGTTCGAGTTTTAGCTTAAAAACCCTGGAAAGGATATCCGGTCGGTCATTTGGATCCAATCCCTTGTCATCAACATAGCGAATAATCTCCGGCCATTTCGGATTACATGTAAATGTGATGAATAGTTGTGGGTACCCCGCCCATTTACATATAGCCATTGCATCTTGGTAATTTTGCAACATATAGCGTGCACTACCTGTGCCACAAAAAAGAAGGTTTGTTACAACATGTTCTTTTTCGGATTTCAATTTGATGGATTGCACAAATTACAAAAGAAGTGAATGATAATTTTATGTTGGCTTCTGTAGGACTGTTTGTCATTATGAATTATTTCAAAAAAAAGCGTGCACTACCTGTGAAGGAATTTGGCAAAACAATTAATTGGCCGACTCTAGATGCATCCGTTTCTCCTCTTCCAGCAGCGTCTGCTAAGCCACTATATAAGTCACTTCTTAACTGTTTCTGGTGGAGACGGATGTACTGCAATCGTGATGATTCAACCATTGTATACCCATCAACAATGAATTGTTGAAACAATCTCTTTGATCTCAATAGATAAGGTGATTCATCAGTCCTCTCCTGCAATCTGTATGAAAAGAAATCTTTTATGGTGACACGCCTCCTCCCACTCTCGCTCTCGCTATTTATTGCACGCGTCAACGACACATCTTCTCTAAACCCATCTTGGCCATATGGAAATAAAAGTGGGTATTGCAAACCCAAGAAAGACGGGTTCAATTCAGAAATAATTTGTAGAGCCCCTGTCTTTGTTTGAAGAAGCACATCTCTTTCTTTTTTGTTTACATCAAAATCACCTTCAATTAGCGCTGCAACTTCATTGACACTTAGCATGTTGTAAGTGCGGCCTTCTGAGTGCCTTTTGCCGATGAGTTTCATTTTCAATGTGGTGGAATTAGACTCATTAAATCGATCTCTCGCCATTCTGAATGATTTTGCATGCACATTGTATGTGTCAAGCATTTCTTTCAAGTCTTGCACCAATGAAGATTGCAAGGAGGTATCATCCTCATTCCTGCATCATATTTATTTAATTAGTGGTACAGACGGAGTGATACTATTCAAGGGATATTTAAAATAAGAAAACATAATAATTGTATTATATTACAATTAAAGATAGATTAAAACTACTGAATTTGTTCACATAGAGTTTAGAACATTTGCTCACAAATTAACTATCATTTGAAAATAGTTGCTGAAACAATTGTACTAATGATTTTTTTTTTCATTTGTACAAAACATTATTACTCTCAACCGTATGCACTATTTTGAAGCATTAAAATTAATGTTTTTTAAATTCATTTTCCTGATCATTTAAAGTTTTTAAAAGCGAATTTAATTCTCATTGTGAAGATTTAATGTTCATTTAATAATTTTGCTTTGTAAAAATTACCTCACAGCGTTTATTCTGTGTGCAATCTCTTCAGCTGGATCAGATAAGTACATCTGTAGAAACTTAGGTCGTTGTCCATCCTTTGGCAAAAGGCTTCCAATTGTGTGATAATTCTGACCATTCAATCGGAACACGGGAGGTGAAGTGCCACTATTTATGCTTCCATCAGTTTTTCCGCACATTGAAGTAAACGAAAACATAGAATTATATGAACGTATATTTTTAAGGAAATGTCCACTACGCTCATCTGTGCCAAATATCAAAGCCCCTAACAACTGTGGGGGTGTTTGCATCTTGGGGAGTACAACATCTCCTTGATTGCAACACATTGAGAACTTTGGTTTTTGCTTTCCATGTCTTTTAACTCTTTCAGCATGCCAAAATAGAGATCCACAATGCTCACATGTGTAAGTACTGTCACCCAGATCTAAATAATCTGCATACGAAAAATAGAAATAATCTCAAACATATTCCACAAATACTTAAATTCATTTCATTAATCTATTTAATAATAATGATCATATAAAAAATCTTTAAAATGTTCTCAATAAAAAATTACTAAATACCTTCATACGAATTAAATGCATATGATGCGTCTTCCACTGCAAATAAAAGAAATAATTATGTTTATAAATTAATAAATTTCATTTCATTTTGCTGATGTAAAAGGAACGATGGTTAAAAAATACTACTCGATGAATAACTCATAACCAATTTTATTTACCATCAAATGTGATCCCATCATCATCTGAAAATGTATCAGGTATCTCTGTGCACCTATCTCCTGAAAATAAGTAGTGACATGTGCATTTTAACACTCTAGTTATGCACATAATAATATATATAAATAAAAAAATTAAATCACATGATACACGAATTATTTGAATAATATATATTTAAAAATTTATTACTTTATATTCATGGATTGAAATGTTGCATTCATTTATGAGTGTTAACATCGTTGATACCTTCAGTATTTTTATCTACTTCATAATATGTTCCATTGACATCGCCAACGTCCAATAATTCAATTTGTTCAGAAGTGAATGTAGTACGGGCCTCAGACATATCTCTTTTTCGTGATGTTTCAGCAGGATAAGGAGTGTAAGATAGAGAAGTTGTCCCTCCAAAACTTTTACCAATAGTAAGTGTTCTCGACGGGACTAAACAAAAAAATAATAAGAAATAATAAAAAACATAATAATAAATTGTTAAACTGGAAAAACCAAATTTTATAACGTTTCATAGTATTATTACCGTTCGTTATGTTTTGCAATGGTGCTCTATTCGAACACAAAGAAGAACTTTTATTCAAGTCAAGAGGGAAAATGGCATTTGGTTCATTTTCGGTTCCCACTGCTCTTGGTCTTTTAGGACCAGTGTGAATCCTGTCAGCAATGCCAAGATTAGAATCTTCATTATTGGAGTCGGCATTCCGCACAATTTCACCTAAGGGAAATGATCTTTTGCCTATTATAATGGTGGATTTTGTCAATTTCCTCATCGAATGTGTTTTCCAATTAGAACCCTACAAAAAAAATTTGTTAGCCAAAGTTAGCATTTGTTATGCACAAATATATTTTTATTTGTTACTGTGCACGATGTGGTTCACACACATACTGAAGATATATGTATCATAATTTATGGGTAATTAAAGTCCCATATTTTTTAATTCTGATTATTTGTTGGATTTGAGCTCATAGATTCCTTTATATACCACTATCCGGAAAAATTGAACTTTTTATTTTGAAGACATCGCAAGCCAAAACCCCCACTTTTTATTTTATGAAGCATAGAATTTGCCTAATTAACTTTTCACTGCCACCAAATTAAAACATAATAATTTGCGTTCTGAGTTATTAAAGATTACATAGTTTTTCATCAGTGTGCAAACCTATACTTCTATATAGCATGTTATATGAAATCATTGATTTTTATTTACGGATAGTTGTTACTATATAGCAATAATTGGTATTTTTTAATATTAAAAGAGAAACAATGATAGTTGGCCGTATTATTTTTCACTTTTTCCAAATAACATCATACAAATAATACTCCCTCCGTCCCGGTCATTTCTTCCAACTTTCCTTTTTGGACCGCCCCAAGTTAATTCTTCCAACTTCCACTTTTGGAAAAAATATGTGGTTCACATTTATTCACTTTTTTCTTACACAACTACAACCATACATTTTCACTTTATTCTCACTACCTAAATTTGCGATACCGGTCAAAACCGGAAGAAATGACCGGGCCGGAGGGAGTACATATATAAAACCTTTGTAGTATTAATTATACTTTGTATAAAACTTGGGCATTAAAATACTATCCCACGTCTTCGTTGTAAAAGAAGAGGAGTCAATGTATGGTACATTTGTAATGCTTCAAATAAAAAGTAATGATTTTAATATTTATATATATAAGGGTGCCGGTATTGATGACTATTGAAAATATTAAATTTGCTAATAACTATTCAAATGAAAAACTGAACATGCAGTAATTATCTATTAAGAAGTTTAGGTCATTAGAAGTATTATTCATATCAATATATATGAACACATTGAAAGAAACATGAGACTTATAATCAAATTTATAACAACGACGGAGCAAACTAAGGTAAAAATCATATTGAGGAAGGGTTCCAAATTTATATACGGAGTATTAAAAAGGTTAAGTTTTCTAAACCTGAAATTGAGATTTGGAAGTAATATTTGTTCTCCGGCATACTATAGAAACGTTGAGTATTTGTAGTCGGTAAGATTGCAATCATACTTATGTTTGCTGCTTTTTGATGTCTGTATTACTCATCGTGCCATACATACTGCCTGCATATATATATATATATATATATATATATATATATATATATATATATATATATATATATATATATATATATATATATATTAGAAGATTTTTATGGTTGCTGCCATCATAGAAGTGTTTAGAAATAGTTGAACTTAAGAGTCTTTCAAATAGAACATTAAAATGCTTCAAGAGTTCTTCAAAACATACAAACTATCGTATGTGATCGAGCTTTGTGGCATTCTGTTTCAACAGCTTTGCATTAGACCTGTTAACCGCTATGCTACACCTGACTGTAGCTTCTGTTTTAACATATTATATATAACAGAACACAAATGCTCTCTCAGTCCTTATTACAAAGCTTTGTAACTGGAAAATATTCATAATCAAATCGTATACCGTAATTCACCTGTGCTTGAGGAATCCGGAATGGCGGCGAGCGGTGTAGAAGAGGAATGGACGGCGAGACGGCTCTGCCAAAAAGTATATAGCCGAGATCACGGTAGAACCACCGTACCGCTATCAAGAAGGAGAGCACTTGATCGAATTGATGTAACTAACTGGAGGGAATGGACGGCGAAGCTTTTGTGTGACTGCAGGGACTTCTAATTGGAGTGAAACTGTATCTTTGTTGCTTCTGCTTTTTGTTAGTTGGTGACGGAGTTATAATTGCATCTTTGTGGCAGCTGCTCATTGTTTGTTGGTAGAGACTTCTAATTGACGTGAAACTGAAAGTACATTTGGAGGAGTATATTAAAATTTTCGATGTGAATTTTTTATAAAAGTCAAAACCTTTTTTGATGAAAGTCAAAACCTTGATAAAATTATACTACCTCCGTCGTGCTATGATTGTCCCATTTTAAATCATTCATACTTAATTCTTACTTTATCAATTCAATATCAATCACATAAACCACTTTTTATTGATTTGTGTGTCACTCCCTCTTATCCCATTGTTAGCGGAACGTGGGGAGTACTTTCTTTAATTTTAAGGGTAAAATGTATTGTTATTTTGATAAATTTAATTAATTTCAAGATGTATTAAAAATGATTAAATCTAGATAGGATAAAAAGAGAAGAAAAAATTAGATAATGTGGAGCTAAGTAAAAACGATTCAATGGAAAAGTTTGGTTATATATGTAAGGAATTAAAATTCTAAATATCCTCATGATGATAATTCAAAGAATAAGAATGATTTAGCTATGAAACAATTAAGAATTATCACATCATTGGAGGTGAGAATTTAGTAGTGAACAATAATAGACTTAATTCCTTAAATAACAGTAAAACATTAATAAGTTGCACTATAGGACTATCATGTTTTCTTCCTAAATAAAGATCATCAAGGATGTTTTTACTTGGATTATAATTTGTTGGTCTGGTCTGGTTTGGTCTGAATTGGTCTGATCTGGTCTGATTTCTTTGTATTTTTATAACTATCCAAGTCTGGTATGGTCTAGTCTGAACTGGTCTGGTCTGGTATGATCTGGTCTGGTCTGGTCTGGGACGAATTATAGTCCAAGTAAAAACATCCTATTTGTACAACACTGGTATTATTTATTTAGATAGAAGAAAGTTTAATAGTTTATTTAAATGTTTTGAGTTTTTTTTTGAACGGTTATTATTACTATACATGTTAGTTTAGACCAAAAAAGTTGTTCAATTTTTCTAAAAGCAAGCCTATTTAATTTCTCCGCTCCTAGGCCCTCAAACATAGAGGGTCGATCTTGCTAATCTTTGTCACCGGTCAAAATATTTGTAATAAATAAAATTTACAATTGTGCAAACGAAAATAAAAGATTAATATTGGGTGGTGAACTTCAAGCTATTTAGAATGACTATGAAATTTATTTTCATTTTGATCTTCAACGTAATACCTAGAATTGTTGTGTTTTGTTAATGTTATAATTCCAACCTTATATTGTTATGTAATGTTTAACTTATTCGTAGTAGATTTATATATACTAAACTAAGTACACATATATATAATTCATGATGAGCGTGTTGTCAAAATTAATCAAAAAATTCCACCAAGAAACCACTCAAATGGACTTGCCCAAACAGGACTTCTATAATTCTAGATTGATGAGATTTTTACTCTTTATATACGCAGTAGTAACTATGTAATAAGCTTGCAATAGGATGAATAAAAATGCTAACATGCATGGGGTGAATAAAAAATGCTAACAGGCATAAAATATGTCAGAATTGACGAAACAAAAATGCTAAATACACATCTATATTACAAACCATCATTACATCTCTTCTTTTTTATTCTCATCTATACTAACACGCATGGAGTGATTGGATCGAATTTGTGATCTACCAGAGCAAACCAAATTTATTTGATCATATGATATTTCATTAAAAATACTTGTAGATATCTCAGTTTTTTATACCCAGCCTATTCCCAAAACATTTTTGAGCTGCAAGTTCCTTTCCTAATACCTTATTTAAATTTCAAATTAGAAATTCTACAACCAAAATTTACAAAGTTAGCATCACACATTGCATCTTGTTACACACTTACATATGCTGTCCGTTATGCCCACCAATTAGAAAGATCAATACCAACAAACACTCAACAGAATTTTAACCACAATCCACATAAAACATATTGAGACATCGAAACGATAAAAGATGTTTCATTTGTTGATTTTTTAAGGTAAAACATCGTAGATGCAAAAAATGGAAAAAATCTCATAACTTCAGTATATATGAAATTTATAATGTAGTGATAAATTGTCTTGCTTATTCAAACCAAAGTAAAAATTAAATCACACACGTCAATTCCCAAGTAGCAAAATTCAAAATTCATTAGAAAATAAATTATTGCATGTCAAGTCAAATCTCAATCTTAACCCCCTTCAATTTCTTGGTGGCTGAGCTTTGTTCCGTTCCATCAGATGCATTTTCATCATTAACACGTCTCTTGGACAAAACCGACTCGGGGGTACAATGAGATTCAACATCTTGTGAGTGCGGTGTCTGAAAAATTGCACACCTGGATCAGTTCCTTTTCACTAATTTGCATATAATTTTCTATTTATAACAAAGTTGTAAATATTTTACCATATTTGATTCGACATTGGTGTCTTCACCACACATCAAATCAAGATCGGAATATGAGTTATATACCTAATACGCAGAGACGGATCCAGGATTTTGAGTCGAGGGGGGCGAAAATTTTCATTAGTGTAGGAGATATAAAAATTCACTAGAGTAGCGGGGCGATTTTTTTTGCTAGTGTAGCAGGGCAAATTTTTTCACTAGTGTAAGGCTCTGCGGCTATTTTAATTCAAAAAAATTCATTAATACATGCATGACGATATTTAAATCTATATATTACATTCTAATTTTAGCAAATCAATGGAAAATGATATAAAAATAAAAAAGGATATATAACATTTTATTTAAATATAAAAAGTTTATAAGGTACACATTCACCAATACTTTTAAAATAACTTCAACATTGTTTAACTACATGGGTCTTCTAGAAATAAAGAATTGATTTTTGAATTACAATTTTTGGCTACCATGGAGGGTGTATGATATTATTATTTTTAGAATAATATCATATTGCTCATTCATATATATATATTGCATATATTATATTTGTATTAATGCTAAAATAATTAAAGTTTATTATCTATGGAATAAAGCCTTTGTAGAACGTAAGAAGTAAATGAATTGTGTAATTTAATGTCAATAAACATTTATAATTTGGATTCACTTCACATGATCTAAAAACTTTGTAGCTAGAGTGTCTGGTATTTAATATCGTTTGATATATATTTTTCAAAATTGTTTACTAGTTTTCTAATAAAGATAATTAACAAAACTAATATTTTTTTATAATAAGTATCCTAAATCTAAAATAATGAGTTGTTCTATTGTTTATTTAAGTTATGTAAATGATTTTAGATGTTCCTTCTTTTAAATCTTCAATTAAGTATTACATTATGTAAGACTATATATTAATTTTAAAAACTAAAAGTTAAGGGGGACAATGTTTAAAAGAAGTTAAGGGGGGCGAATCTAATTAAAGTATCAAAATTTTACAAAAACATTACATATATAGTAGAAAATTTTGAAAGTCCAAGGGGGGCGGTCGCACCCCCCCCCCCCCCCCCCTTAAATCCATCCCTGCTAATACGAACCAAAGGATTGTAACCAAGCGTTAGAGTTTTAGTTTTTTTTATTACATAAATACCACAATACAACAAAGTTGTGAGCAGGTTTAAAAGCCAAGTTCCTCTTTTTGTGTGAGATTACTTTTTTAGTTTAACAGTTAAGCACAAAAGTAGTATAACATCATCTTAATAAAGTATTTACACAAGTGTATGTTAAAGTTCAAGTGTTTGCAAGTTTGTAGAAACTAATTTCAAATGGGCTATTTTCAAATATGGTTATTTAAAAGGGAAAAATTTACTATGCCGACAACAATCAACTTTATTCCGTTTTCATAAATTTTTAATTAATTTTGTGGAGACAATTAATACCTCAAATACTTCCTCTTGAACAGACTCCTTCAGCTCTTTAATTTTTTCTGCGTTTTCAGAAAACGCAGCTATTGTATACTCATTCTGATTTGTAAGGGTATTGAATTTCCGATTCCCAACTTTGAATATGAATTCCCGGCCAATCAAATCCAAGACATCATTATGAACATCAGAAGGCGATAAAGTCTCCTGCATAAAAGAAGAGCAGTAAATTTTATACTTAAAATACACTACTAATTCCAAATTATTAAAAATCTTAGATAAACATAACACAGAATATAAATTGAACACTTTACCAAGCTAAGGCTGTCACTTAGATCATCTGCTGGTTTGCCAATTAGCTTACTTGAAACATCATCCCACATAACTACCTCAACAAAATGCTTACTATGCTTCACCATTAGTTTTAACATGTACCGCCAAATACCTGTCTGTTTGACATCTCGACAACTGTGACAATAAAGAGATGCTCCCTCATACTTAAGCTTTTTAAAGCATGTTTTACTACTACATCCCAGGTAAGCCCAATTCTTTAATGATAGAATTGAACAAATTTGGGCGTAGAACCAGCAACCCTTAACCTGTATACCAAAGTAATAGTTAACTAAAATACTCATTATTTAATGTTAGATTAGGAAGATCTTTCTACAATACAAATTTGGGCGTAGAACCAGCAACCCTTAACCTGTATACCAATGTAATAGTTAACTAAAATACTCATTATTAAGAATTACTTCTTTAATCAAATTTATTCTCAAGTTGTTATATTTTAATGTATTTTGAATGTTTATTTGTAAGAATCCACGATAGCCAACTGAATGTGTTGAACTACATTTGTTATCAGACACATAAGATATACCAATATTTAAAAAATTGTTCACTTAAACTCATTACTAAAGTCAGTTTAATATTGTATTTTTAATATGGTTAAAATGGTTAAATAGATTAGGAATATGTATTTTTTTAATAACTTCCAAATGAACTTCTAATATTTTACTGATCAACTTAGCCAGTTTAATGAATCTTCTTTTATCGTCAAATTCATTATTTGAATATAATGAATCTTCATTATATTGACAAATGAAATGGTTAATATGGTTAATGTATTTCTTTAAATTAAACTCATCACTGAAGTCAGTTTAATATTGTTTTTTTAATATGGTTAATATGGTTAAATAGATTAGGAATATGTATTTTTTAATAACTACCAAATGAACTTCTAATATTTTTGTTTAACTTAGCACATTATTTGAATTAGTAAACATGAAAAATTCGGGATTCTATTTTGTAACTTCAAGGCATGCTTTTTACAGGTTGCATGTTTTTTTTTTATTTTGGGCTACTCTCGCTGCTTAGTTTATAGGCGAGAGATGTTTTAAAAAAAGGATGACATATGTAAGAAAAAGCAATGAAAAAACTATCTTTGGAATTTTAAGTCAGAAGGAATTTGGTATGGTATACCATTCCATAAATATTATTTAGACCTCTAAAGCACCTATATTGCAAAGTTAATAAAATGGTACGGTGAAAACAGTTTGCCATATAAGATTGAAATTCTTGAGTGATATAAGTATATGCTTTCTTCATTTTTAACAAAACCTCAACATTATTTGAATGAAGTAAAATATGCAAAATTGGCGGAAAATCAGCATAATTTTCAGATGAGTTTAGGTCATACACTTCAGTAGCTTAACGGTTTTTATTCTGATGGGTAATGTTACTTGGTTGATTCGTTAGCAAAATATTTCTATTCTGAAACAGTTTAGTTCATAGGCGAGGTATACTAAAACATAAAGAAGAAAAAGATGAAATATGTAAGAAAAAGCAATGTAAAAACTCTCATTTGATTTTTCAATTAGAAGGAATTCGGTATACAACTTTCCGTACAGATTCTTTGGTCATCTAAAGCACATAAATTGCAGAATTATTAAAATGAAGAAAGCATTGGTGAGGTTGATCCTGGAATTGTCGAGTAATGTTACTATTGGTACTGTTTTTTTAATTGACTTCCCACATTATGTGAATTAAGGTTTTTTTACTGATTGCCAATGTTACTTATTGACAGGTTGACATTTTTTATGTTCTGATTGATATTTAGGAAATCATATAAAATCATACCTCTTCGGCGGTGTCCAAATCAAAAAGAGGCATGGTAAACCCAAACTGCGTGATATCATCTCTTAAAGTCACGCAAGATGAAGTTGCATGACTTGCAATTGACTTCATTGTTTTCGTTGAATTCAAAAACCTACATTTGTTCATAATGTGAATATAAATCATAATATAAATAAATCATAATATAAATTTGACACATTTAGTTATTATAAAGAAGGAAAAGGATCATTACTGGCATCGGAAATCCTCTATCTCTGGAATATGGTCATTCAAAATTAACTTGGTAGCATCCCATGAAGAAGCCACTCCAATCTTTTCACCTATAGGTGAAAAACGTATAATTTAATGAACAAAAAAAACTATTACATCTTTACAGGTGAAAAGGTCATGGTCAGACATATTTACCATATCTTTTATTTGTGCGGCATGCTTGGATAATGAATATAACTGGACCATTAAACGAAGTAGCTAAAAACCTCTCGACTTCAAGCACCAGGTCTCCATACAAAGTACATAAAACATTTTGGCCCCTTCACAATAGTATTACGGTATAGCAAAATTGTAAAACATTATGACAAATTATTCATGCATTACGGATAAAATAGAGTTTTGAAAGGAACTCAACTCCAAGTCTGCCAAATGAAAATCGGTATACCAAGCATCCTTTTGTGTCTTTTGCTTTTTGAACTCTTGTTCAACATCATACGCACCAATCACATCTGTGTTCATTCGATTTAACATTATCATCAATAAGTGGAGTACAACTAATTTCAGGCATACAATCATCTAAAGAATACAATAAAAACTAAATTTGTAGTATATTAGCGCCATACATAAATTTAAAATATAAAACAAAAACATACCTATCAGAAAAGGAGAATCACAATTCTGCATCTTCTTAATATCCACGAAGCTTGCAAATTTAAATCTAGTTACAAAGCTAGGACAGCTTTTTTGCTCTTTATATTGCATTTTAGTGAACACTGTCAACTCAAAGCGGTATGGGTGGGCAGTGATCCTATACTTTCCATCATTCACTTTAACTTCTAGGTGATTGACCGCATAAATCAATCCTTCTTCAATAGCGTTGAATTGATGACTTAGTCGAATCGGAACAGTGGCTTGAATTGTCGTACCCTTTTAGAAGCATCAACAAAACAAAGTAATCAGAATCTTTTCATGCGTTAATTATGTATTTGTTATAATTTTTTTTTGCATTTGATTAAGATTTGAACATCACTGTCATGGCATTTTTTATAAGGTTAAAAAAACTTTCTATTCCCCACCAATGCCAAAAAAGCCTATAATATATTTATTAAACTTAGAAAGGTACGTGAGTTGAAACTGGAATGCTTGGTATCAACTTAGGGCTTACTTTTTGCAGGTTGCATGTTTTCTTAATTTCAGTTTGCTCTTGCTAATCAGTTTATAGGTTTGTAATTTTCAAAATTTCATAAAAAATAATATCAAATATAAAAAAATAAGTTTTCAAAAAAAAGCCTTTCAAGTTTGAATGAAAATATGACACAAACATATTTCAAAAAGGATGAATATTAAAAAACCTACCTTCGAAGTTTAAAATAGAAGATAATTGATAACTGTCAGAACATGAAAATGAATATGTAAGCTATATTAACATGTTCATTTGACAACACTGTCTTTAAAAATAATTATCTGAACCATGTCATTGTGAATTTAAATTCATGCTATATTAGTTATATTAACAACACTAATGTATATGATATGTTGTATACTTCATATATAAAAATTATATTGAAAATTAAATATTAATATAAGAACCGAATAATGCTCAATTCGTTTAAAGTTTAAACCTAGAGAATATATTGGTTTTAACCAATGTATTCTCGTTTGGTATATTTACCAACATAATGTCTATTATTATTATTATTATTATTTTGTATCATTAATACAAAAGTATGGATTAGGAAAAAGTGTGTAACCTTTTCATCCATGAAAATCATTTCAATGGATTTGATGGCTCGATTTTTCTCCCCAAAAAGGGCATTCCATTTCCGAGTGACTCTCACCAGGAAAGCAGAATTGTTTGGTAAGTTCTTCACAACGTCTCCCAAATACACCTTCTTAGGTGGCATTGTTCCTATAAATGAAGTACATGAGAAAGATAATTAAAAAGTAGAATTCGATCATGAAGTGGTTGAGAAACATGAATAAATTTAGAAAATATGAAAAAGTAATATATAAGATCACAAGAAAGAATAATTAATTTAACAATCAGAAACGTCATAGATAAAAGAGAATCATTGAATAATCCGATAGTCCTGCTAATGATAACTATCATAATTTAATAATCTTACTCTTACTCGATAAAAGAACATGTAGTTTATTTGCAATAAGATTTTTATAATAAATCTCGTATTAAAAAGATGTTGCTTTACCTAGATTAAGATGATCATTATCATTAATTAAATAATTTAGTCGGCCATATTTTTTCTTTTTTAATTAAGCAATTAATTAAAAATAACATAAATAATATATAAAAGATAATCATTGAATAAGTGGAATGACTCCTAATGATAAATATTAGAATTTTTTTATTAACAAATTAAAAAGTGACAATCTATCCAGCCACACTTTATCATTATTCATTAAATAATTAATAAATACTTTCATATAAAATCACAAAAAATGATTTATTAGTATAAAAATCACAACAGAATATATAAAAGAGGATGAAAAAGAAAGGCGAAACATCTCAAGTCTGTTGAATATACTGATTTTCAAATATTTCCATACAAAACCAGTTTCAAAGACACACCCACACATTAAGAACCCAAAAAAATAAGGCATGACATAGTATTCTTCAATTTTTTCTAAAGAATCCAGTATGCTAACGTTAACTATAAAAAAAAAAAAAAAAAAGATCTATCACACCTTAATCACATAAGTTGCATAAGATCTCAATCTAATAGATACTAAAGCAGATTAAAAACTTTAAAAATAAACCACCCAAGCTCCAAAGGTCTTATTCTGGGAAGTGAAATGCATAGTTAAAAATGATAAACTTCAGCTGAATCTCATAGATGCTAAAGCAGACTCAAAACATAAAAAATTAAAAACCCAAGCTCAAAACAATCTGTTTTCATTACATCACATGAGTTCCTTTAATTTGTGTATTATATTCATAATAGAAATCCAAAACAATGTCAAATACTACTCTCTAGCATGGGATGGTGAGTGAACTGCATTTTTTGAAGTAGTAGTTCTATCTCATGAGTTCCTTTAATTTGTGTATTATATTCATCATAGAAATCCAAAACAATGTCAAATACTACTCTCTAGCATGGGATGGTGAGTGAACTGCATTTTTTGAAGTAGTAGTTCTTTCTAATGAAAAGCTTAAAAGGAATTTTTCAAATGTTCTTATTCAAACTTTAAAAATAAACAACCCAAGCTCAAAAGTTCTTATTCTGGGAAGTGAAAAGCATAGTTAAAAATGATAAACTTCAGCTCAATCTAATAGATGCTAAAGAAGATTAAAAACATTAAAAATTAAAAACCCAAGTTCAAAACAATCTCTTTTCATTACATCACATGAGTTCCTTTAATTTGTGTATTATATTCATCATAGAAATTCAAAACAATGTCAAATACTACTCTCTAGCATGGGATGGTGAGTGAACTGCATTTTTTGAAGTAGTAGTTCTATCTAATGAAAAGCTTAAAAGGAATTTTTCAAATGTTATTCAAACTTTAAAAATAAACAACCCAAGCTCAAAAGTTCTTATTCTGAGAAGTGAAAAGCATAGTTAAAAATGATAAACTTCAACTCAATCTAATAGATACTAAAGCAGATTAAAAACATTAAAAATTAACAACCCAAGTTCAAAACAATCTGTTTTCATTACATCACATGAGTTCCTTTAATTTGTGTATTATATTCATCATAGAAATCCAAAACAATGTCAAATACTACTCTCTAGCATGGGATGGTGAGTGAACTGCATTTTTTGAAGTAGTAGTTCTATCTAATGAAAAGCTTAAAAGGAATTTTTCAAATGTTATTCAAACTTTAAAAATAAACAACCCAAGCTCAAAAGTTCTTATTCTGAGAAGTGAAAAGCATAGTTAAAAATGATAAACTTCAACTCAATCTAATAGATACTAAAGCAGATTAAAAACATTAAAAATTAACAACCAAAGTTCAAAACAATCTGTTTTCATTACATCACATGAGTTCCTTTAATTTGTGTATTATATTCATCATAGAAATCCAAAACAATGTCAAATACTACTCTCTAGCATGGGATGGTGAGTGAACTGCATTTTTTGAAGTAGTAGTTCTATCTAATGAAAAGCTTAAAAGGAATTTTTCAAATGTTCTTATTCAAACTTTAAAAATAAACAACCAAAGCTCAAAAGTTCTTATTCTGGGAAGTGAAATGCATATTTAAAAATGATAAACTTCAGCTGAATCTAATAGATGCTAAAGCAGACTCAAAACATTAAAAATTAAAAACCCAAGCTCAAAACAATCTGTTTTCATTACATCACATGAGTTCCTTTAATTTATCATACTAAATGATGTTTGAAAACAATCTGTTTCAAACCGAGCATTAAGGAATTTAGAATACTCAAACAGATCATAATTTTTCAAATGTTCTTATTCAAACTTTAAAACTAAACAACCCAAGCTCAAAAGTTCTTATTCTGGGAAGTGAAATGCATATTAAAAAATGATAAACTTCAGCTGAATCTAATAGATGCTAAAGCAGACTCAAAACATTAAAAATTAAAAACCCAAGCTCAAAACAATCTGTTTTCATTACATCACACGAGTTCCTTTAATTTGTGTATTATATTCATCATAGAAATCAAAAACAATGTCAAATACTACTCTCTAGCATGGGATGGTGAGTGAACTGCATTTTTTGAAGTAGTAGTTCTTTCTAATGAAAAGCTTAAAAGGAATTTTTCAAATGTTCTTATTCAAACTGTAAAAATAAACAACCCAAGCTCAAAAGTTCTTATTCTGGGAAGTGAAAAGCATAGTTAAAAATGATAAACTTCAGCTCAATCTAATAGATGCTAAAGAAGATTAAAAACATTAAAAATTAAAAACCCAAGTTCAAAACAATCTGTTTTCATTACATCACATGAGTTCCTTTAATTTGTGTATTATATTCATCATAGAAATTCAAAACAATGTCAAATACTACTCTCTAGCATGGGATGGTGAGTGAACTGCATTTTTTGAAGTAGTAGTTCTATCTAATGAAAAGCTTAAAAGGAATTTTTCAAATGTTCTTATTCAAACTTTAAAAATAAACAACCCAAGCTCAAAAGTTCTTATTCTGGGAAGTGAAAAGCATAGTTAAAAATGATAAACTTCAGCTCAATCTAATAGATGCTAAAGCAGACTCAAAACATTAAAAATTAAAAACCCAAGCTCAAAACAATCTGTTTTCATTACATCACATGAGTTCCTTTAATTTGTGTATTATATTCATCATAGAAATCCAAAACAATGTCAAATACTACTCTCGAGCATGGGATGGTGAGTGAACTGCAATTTTTGAAGTAGTAGTTCTATCTAATGAAAAGCTTAAAAGGAATTTTTCAAATGTTCTTGTTCAAAATTTAAAACTAAACAGCCCAAGCTCAAAAGTTCTTATTCTGGGAAGTGAAATGCATATTTAAAAATGATAAACTTAAGCTCAATCTAATAGATGCTAAAGCAGATTAAAAGCATTAAAAATTAACAACCCAAGTTCAAAACAATCTGTTTTCATTACATCACATGAGTTCCTTTAATTTGTGTATTATATTCATCATAGAAATCCAAAACAATGTCAAATACTACTCTCTAGCATGGGATGGTGAGTGAACTGCATTTTTTGAAGTAGTAGTTCTATCTAATGAAAAGCTTAAAAGGAATTTTTCAAATGTTCTTATTCAAACTTTAAAAATAAACAGCCCAAGCTCAAAAGTTCTTATTCTGGGAAGTGAAAAGCATAGTTAAAAATGATAAACTTCAGCTGAATCTAATAGATGCTAAAGCAGACTCAAAACATTAAAAATTAAAAAACCAAGCTCAAAACAATTTGTTTTCATTACATCACATGAGTTCCTTTAATTTATCATACTAAATGATGTTTGAAAACAATCTGTTTCAAACCGAGTATTAAGGAATTTAGAATACTCAAACAGATCATAATTTTTCAAATGTTCTTATTCAAACTTTAAAACTATACAACCCAAGCTCAAAAGTTCTTATTCTGGGAAGTGAAATGCATATTTAAAAATGATAAACTTCAGCTGAATCTAATAGATGCTAAAGCAGACTCAAAACATTAAAAATTAAAAACCCAAGCTCAAAACAATCTGTTTTCATTACATCACATGAGTTCCTTTAATTTATCATACTAAATGATGTTTGAAAACAATCTGTTTCAAACCGAGCATTAAGGAATTTAGAATACTCAAACAGATCATAATTTTTCAAATGTTCTTATTCAAACTTTCAAACTAAACAACCCAAGCTCAAAAGTTCTTATTCTGGGAAGTGAAATGCATATTAAAAAATGATAAACTTCAGCTGAATCTAATAGATGCTAAAGCAGACTCAAAACATTAAAAATTAAAAACCCAAGCTCAAAACAATCTGTTTTCATTACATCACACGAGTTCCTTTAATTTGTGTATTATATTCATCATAGAAATCAAAAACAATGTCAAATACTACTCTCTAGCATGGGATGGTGAGTGAACTGCATTTTTTGAAGTAGTAGTTCTTTCTAATGAAAAGCTTAAAAGGAATTTTTCAAATGTTCTTATTCAAACTGTAAAAATAAACAACCCAAGCTCAAAAGTTCTTATTCTGGGAAGTGAAAAGCATAGTTAAAAATGATAAACTTCAGCTCAATCTAATAGATGCTAAAGAAGATTAAAAACATTAAAAATTAAAAACCCAAGTTCAAAACAATCTGTTTTCATTACATCACATGAGTTCCTTTAATTTGTGTATTATATTCATCATAGAAATTCAAAACAATGTCGAATACTACTCTCTAGCATGGGATGGTGAGTGAACTGCATTTTTTGAAGTAGTAGTTCTATCTAATGAAAAGCTTAAAAGGAATTTTTCAAATGTTCTTATTCAAACTTTAAAAATAAACAACCCAAGCTCAAAAGTTCTTATTCTGGGAAGTGAAAAGCATAGTTAAAAATGATAAACTTCAGCTCAATCTAATAGATGCTAAAGCAGACTCAAAACATTAAAAATTAAAAACCCAAGCTCAAAACAATCTGTTTTCATTACATCACATGAGTTCCTTTAATTTGTGTATTATATTCATCATAGAAATCCAAAACAATGTCAAATACTACTCTCGAGCATGGGATGGTGAGTGAACTGCATTTTTTGAAGTAGTAGTTCTATCTAATGAAAAGCTTAAAAGGAATTTTTCAAATGTTCTTGTTCAAAATTTAAAACTAAACAGCCCAAGCTCAAAAGTTCTTATTCTGGGAAGTGAAATGCATATTTAAAAATGATAAACTTAAGCTCAATCTAATAGATGCTAAAGCAGATTAAAAGCATTAAAAATTAACAACCCAAGTTCAAAACAATCTGTTTTCATTACATCACATGAGTTCCTTTAATTTGTGTATTATATTCATCATAGAAATCCAAAACAATGTCAAATACTACTCTCTAGCATGGGATGGTGAGTGAACTGCATTTTTTGAAGTAGTAGTTCTATCTAATGAAAAGCTTAAAAGGAATTTTTCAAATGTTCTTATTCAAACTTTAAAAATAAACAGCCCAAGCTCAAAAGTTCTTATTCTGGGAAGTGAAAAGCATAGTTAAAAATGATAAACTTCAGCTGAATCTAATAGATGCTAAAGCAGACTCAAAACATTAAAAATTAAAAAACCAAGCTCAAAACAATTTGTTTTCATTACATCACATGAGTTCCTTTAATTTATCATACTAAATGATGTTTGAAAACAATCTGTTTCAAACCGAGTATTAAGGAATTTAGAATACTCAAACAGATCATAATTTTTCAAATGTTCTTATTCAAACTTTAAAACTATACAACCCAAGCTCAAAAGTTCTTATTCTGGGAAGTGAAATGCATATTGAAAAATGATAAACTTCAGCTGAATCTAATAGATGCTAAAGCAGACTCAAAACATTAAAAATTAAAAACCCAAGCTCAAAACAATCTGTTTTCATTACATCACATGAGTTCCTTAAATTTGTGTATTATATTCATCATAGAAATCCAAAACAATGTCAAATACTACTCTCGAGCATGGGATGGTGAGTGAACTGCATTTTTTGAAGTAGTAGTTCTATCTAATGAAAAGCTTAAAAGGAATTTTTCAAATGTTCTTATTCAAAATTTAAAACTAAACAGCCCAAGCTCAAAAGTTCTTATTCTGGGAAGTGAAATGCATATTTAAAAATGATAAACTTCAGCTCAATCTAATAGATGCTAAAGCAGATTAAAAGCATTAAAAATTAACAACCCAAGTTCAAAACAATCTGTTTTCATTACATCACATGAGTTCCTTTAATTTGTGTATTATATTCATCATAGAAATCCAAAACAATGTCAAATACTACTCTCTAGCATGGGATGGTGAGTGAACTGCATTTTTTGAAGTAGTAGTTCTATCTAATGAAAAGCTTAAAAGGAATTTTTCAAATGTTCTTATTCAAACTTTAAAAATAAACAACCCAAGCTCAAAAGTTCTTATTCTGAGAAGTGAAAAGCATAGTTAAAAATGATAAACTTCAACTCAATCTAATAGATACTAAAGCAGATTAAAAACATTAAAAATTAACAACCCAAGTTCAAAACAATCTGTTTTCATTACATCACATGAGTTCCTTTAATTAGTGTATTATATTCATCATAGAAATCCAAAACAATGTCAAATACTACTCTCTAGCATGGGATGGTGAGTGAACTGCATTTTTTGACGTAGTAGTTCTATCTAATGAAAAGCTTAAAAGGAATTTTTTAAATGTTCTTATTCAAACTTTAAAAATAAACAACCCAAGCTAAAAAGTTCTTATTCTGGGAAGTGAAATGCATATTTAAAAATGATAAACTTCAGCTGAATCTAATAGATGCTAAAGCAGACTCAAAACATTAAAAATTAAAAACCCAAGCTCAAAACAATCTGTTTTCATTACATCACATGAGTTCCTTTAATTTATCATACTAAATGATGTTTGAAAACAATCTGTTTCAAACCGAGTATTAAGGAATTTAGAATACTCAAACAGATCATAATTTTTCAAATGTTCTTATTCAAACTTTAAAACTAAACAACCCAAGCTCAAAAGTTCTTATTCTGGGAAGTGAAATGCATATTTAAAAATGATAAACTTCAGCTGAATCTAATAGATGCTAAAGCAGACTCAAAACATTAAAAATTAAAAACCCAAGCTCAAAACAATCTGTTTTCATTACATCACATGAGTTCCTTTAATTTGTGTATTATATTCATCATAGAAATCCAAAACAATGTCAAATACTACTCTCGAGCATGGGATGGTGAGTGAACTGCATTTTTTGAAGTAGTAGTTCTATCTAATGAAAAGCTTAAAAGGAATTTTTCAAATGTTCTTGTTCAAAATTTAAAACTAAACAGCCCAAGCTCAAAAGTTCTTATTCTGGGAAGTGAAATGCATATTTAAAAATGATAAACTTCAGCTCAATCTAATAGATGCTAAAGCAGATTAAAAGCATTAAAAATTAACAACCCAAGTTCAAAACAATCTGTTTTCATTACATCACATGAGTTCCTTTAATTTGTGTATTATATTCATCATAGAAATCCAAAACAATGTCAAATACTACTCTCTAGCATGGGATGGTGAGTGAACTGCATTTTTTGAAGTAGTAGTTCTATCTAATGAAAAGCTTAAAAGGAATTTTTCAAATGTTCTTATTCAAACTTTAAAAATAAACAGCCCAAGCTCAAAAGTTCTTATTCTGGGAAGTGAAAAGCATAGTTAAAAATGATAAACTTCAGCTGAATCTAATAGATGCTAAAGCAGACTCAAAACATTAAAAATTAAAAACCCAAGCTCAAAACAATTTGTTTTCATTACATCACATGAGTTCCTTTAATTTATCATACTAAATGATGTTTGAAAACAATCTGTTTCAAACCGAGTATTAAGGAATTTAGAATACTCAAACAGATCATAATTTTTCAAATGTTCTTATTCAAACTTTAAAACTAAACAACCCAAGCTCAAAAGTTCTTATCCTGGGAAGTGAAATGCATATTTAAAAATGATAAACTTCAGCTGAATCTAATAGATGCTAAAGCAGACTCAAAACATTAAAAATTAAAAACCCAAGCTCAAAACAATCTGTTTTCATTACATCACATGAGTTCCTTTAATTTGTGTATTATATTCATCATAGAATTCACACACGGGCAGTTGCAATAGTCAATCTAATAGATGCTAAAGCAGACTCAAAACATTAAAAATTAAAAACCCAAGCTCAAAACAATCTGTTTCATCATATATTCATCTAATGAAAAGCTTAAAAGGAATTTTTCAAATGTTCTTATTCAAACTTTAAAAATAAACAATCCAAGCTCAAAAGTCGTCAAAAAACAAAATTGGAATATATACCTTGAATTCACACACGGGCAGTTGCAATAGTCCAGTCTCCTCGCCTGTCTCCGACTATCCTTTCGTCGGTTGGATTTCTGTAAACACAGGTAGCAGGACGGCAGGCACGAGTTATCAGAAATAAGTGAACGATAAATATTGAAAAAGAAGAATTACAAAATACCTTGTGTGGAGCGAGAGTATGAACCGCATCGATCCTCATCTGTATATATAGTAGTGAAGATATTATTCTGAGTTTGAGGTATTGAAGAATTCTACTTTGTGTAAAATTCTGAGAAATGTGGAGATGAAGAATTGTAGTTTTGGTGAAATTGTAGGAACTGCGGCCTTTTGGTGCGGAGATGAAGAATCGTAGTTAGGGTGAATGTCTGAGAAGCGGAGAGCGGACGTTTGGTGCGGAGATGAAGAAGCGTAGTTAGGGTGAATGTCTGAGAAGAGTGGCGTTTGGTGCGGAGTGGCGTTTGGTGCGGAGACTTGTGCGGATAAGTCAAATTCCGAAATGGGCCAAACTAATTGCGGAGACTTTGTGCGGATAAGTGAAATTAGGCATAGGCGGGAAAATTTTTTCCTTAGCACGTAGTGCTTTTAGGTATAGGATTTGGGGTGGGAATGTGGGATAGGTTTTAATTTTCAATTTGTCTTGGGGGTACACAAGTACACATATTTCATTTTATGTCAAATTGTATTATTATATAATTCTAAACTATTCAATAGAAATTACAAATTCAATATTTATTTCTAATTTGACTAAAAGTTCACAGATGAAATTTCACCAACCTTGCATCGCACGGGTGTTTTACTAGTCGTATAAAACTCCCCAAAAATTACCGTTCCATTTACCCTTCACCTTCTCTCCTCTCTTTCTTTCCCTCCCACTCCTCCTTCCCATTATGTATTTTCGCACACAAACAAGCTCAACAAAGGTCTATTGTTCACTGAAACTTCTTCTTCCTCCTTCTACCTCCTGTCCTCTTCACATCTCAACGGAGGAAGTATAATAACACTAGAGGAATGGATTATACTCTTGAGGAGATGACCTTCATCAGTAGTTATGACATGGCCGATTTTATGGGAGCTAGAGTAGACGAAGCCAGCTCACGGTCTGAACCTCCGGCGACACAAGAGGGTGAGCCATGTACGAAAGACGCCGGCGACAGGGAGGAAAACCTGATTCTTGGATACAATAGATTATCCAAAGTATAAATGTCTGTGAGCCTGGAGGAAAATGTCTGGCCACAGACATTAAGCCACTGGATACAATAGATTACCCAAGGTATAAATGTCTGTGAGCCTGGACGAAAATGTATGGCCACAAACATTAAGCCACTGGGACCAATAGATTACCCAAGGTATAAATGTCTGTGAAGCCGGAGGGAAATGTCTGGATGCAGACATTTAGCCACTGCAACTTCAAATTTCCTATCCACTCATATTATGTACTATTGCAATGTATAACAGGGGCGGCCAAAAAAGCAAGCTGGGAAAGCATCAGTGGAAGTGGCCGGATCAAGCAACGTTGAAGAGGTAGTACCAAGAAATGTTGCACCAACCAATTTAGAATGGATGTATAATGATGACTTAAGCTTGAACATTTCTTTGTTTTAGGCAATGACAACGCATGTAATGACTCAATTTTTGTATCATGACAATCAATGACATTTTGTGACATACTTTGCCATAACTATATTCAAAATGTCGCAATTTATGACATTTTGTCACAATATATGAATCAACACAAGATCCACAAAATGGCAATGGTAGAAAGATTTAAATATTGGAATGTTCACATCCAATATACTACCATCATATACTACAAAACCAGAAGTTGAGATACATATGTTTGGTTTAGGGATTACATAAAAAACAAAATCATATATATAACTACTTCGGGGCATATGATGGACAAATTGTTACAAAAAATAAGTACTTTGGTTTAAGTATTTTTTCCATCATTCACAAGGACAAAAATATATATATGGACAGCCCTCATACATTCTTGAATCTTCTACGCTTTCTTCCTGAAACCCCATAGGCGTACTGCAAAGTTGTTTTGTATTGTGTGGCAGTTGTGGGCAGCCATGCTCGCTTACTTGATTATCTTCAATGGAATCATGGTTCACACTAGCCTCTTCAAATTGGAGTTCATCTTTTTCTTCAGTCTCTTCGATTGAATAGTGCTGCAAATTAGGCTCAAAAATAGCCAAATCACTGGCTTTGAGGAAAGCAAAACACTAAAAGTGCTAAAGCATTAATACTAGAGGATGCAAAACACAAGTTGTAGAGATCTTGAAAAAGCGTAGTGAAGTACTAGCTCACAGAATGCAGGCAGAACAATGCATTAATAATGTTGGCCGGATCAAAATTCAAGACCAAATCAAAAGTAATAAGTCTATTTTAAATATGAAAATAACATCTATTTAAATATGGATTAAATCCTCCTCCTCACCCTGTAAAGCACAAAGAGGTCTAATTGTTAATACGAAGTACTTTGACATACATTAAGAGTGAAGTACACATACATTTACATATGTGCCTATAGACATAAGGCAATCATACCATATTTTCCATGGGCACATCCGCCATGTCATGGTCAGTACAGTGATTAGCTTGAACATCATCACGCTTGTCATTATCCTTCTCAGCACTGGGCACTTCCTGTTTCGTGACCACATTAAAATAGATGTACTACACACAGACAACTACATGAATGTTCACAGACAATAACATATTACTTGACTGACAAAATGAATGGCCTGCACAGAAATTTGTAAATCACCATTAGGTTCGCAGACCACCATTACAGTGTTTCTCACTTCATCAAACTCCGATTTTCAACTTTCACCTTCGAAATCTCATAATGATTTTAAAAAAAAAAAATACAACAAACACATAGCACACAATAGGGGTTCAAATTCAACAACACTACTCGTGGTTGGCACTTGGAGACGAAGACAGTGAGGCGTATTTGATCCTAATGGCGCCCTACCCTAGACCTAATCCTAACGGCACCCTAAGCAGCGCCCTAACCTAAACCTAATCCTAACAGCACCCTAAGTAGCGCCCTAACCTGAACCTAATCCTAACGGCGCCCTAAGCAGCGCCCTAACCTGAACCTAATCCTAACGGCGCCCTAAGCAGCGCCCTAACCTGAACCTAAGCCTAACGGCGCCCTAAGCAGCGCCTAAGCCTAACGGCGACCTAAGCCTAAGCCTAACGGCGCCCTAAGCAGCGCCCTAAGCCTACCCCCTAAAACCTAACATAAGGCGCCTTAAGCGGCGGCCTAAACTAAGGGCCGGCCCCAAAGGGGTTGCCAGCCCAACCCAGCGGGACAGGACTTAGAAGCCCCGAGTCCCAATGTTTGGGTGCATTTGGGAGCAACTGTACACTTACATTTATAGATACGCCAGGCGAGACTTTAAGTGCTCCTTTTCGGTGTGGGAAAAAATAAGCTAAGGAAAGCTTCGCTTCTGTATGTGTCCAGACGGACAGTCACCGGCGACAACAATTAAGCTCATCACCGGCCGGCCCTGCACCTGTCCCTCGACCTTCGTCATTCCTTTCCCTCCAAAACACCATTTTGCTCAGCAACCATCCCGGCGGCCTCCTCCCCACTCCGTCCGAGCAGCGAGGACCTCCGCTTATTGCTTTCTGCACTCCGTCCCAGTAGCGACTCCTCCCTCCTGGCGCCACTCACTGTGAGTAATTTACCTTGTTTTGGATCAAGGGAGGGAAGAAGCGGGTTGAAAGGCCACCATTAACTAAAGAATTGGGGAGGGGGAGCTTACCAGTGAAGTGATTGGTCTGCACGATGCTTGTTGGGAGTAAGGGTCCTCGTTGATTAATTTATATGATTAGAAACAAAAACATCCCAAAAGTTGGAGTTATTTACGGAAATACCAATAAGCTTGGTGGGTTCGGTTTTTCGGTTCGGTTTTTCGGTTCAGTTTTGACCTAAAACCACATACGGAACCAAAGTAAAAGTTCGGTTCGGTTTCGGTTCGATTTTACACTCCAAAACTTCAAACCACGGTTTTGATTGGTTCGATTTGTTTCGGTTCGGTTTCGAATTTTTGGTTTTTTACTACATATTTGTCATTTAATTTAAAATTGATATAAAAGTTGGAGGGATCAAACATATTACATATAAATGCAAGCATACTTGAACAAATGAAGAAAATAATACTAAACAAATATGTCTTGAATTATACGAGTATGCGGGAGAGATAAAAGTGTGTATCTATTCTTAATTTACAATGTTTGTAACTAGAGGAACGAATATTGGAACTGAAAATGTTGTGTGTAAAGAAGTGTTCATAACATTTAGCATGGAACGTAACCATTAGTAAATCATATTGAACATGTTTCATTTTACTGCAAATTTTAATATTGTTCAGAGTATAATTTAAATGATTCAATTAAAATTACAAGTTTGTATAATTATGTACTCATTTTAAATAAAAAATTCACCGACCGTTCATCGCACGGGTGTTCTACTAGTTCATCTTTAGGGAAAGAAATGTGTGGCCTACATCATTTTACATTCCTTATACTCAAAGTACAACCCGCGCATAACTTCTACCTTTTCAAGTTATTTTTCAACCAAAAAACTTTACTCGTATCAAACTAATGTAGGACACATATAATGGAACATAGACAGTAATAGACCGGATAGTGCACGCCCCTAATTATTATTATTATTATTATTATTATTATTATTATTATTATTATTATTATTATTACTTTTATAACGAATAGACAAAATTTTAGCATGTTGGAAGAAATATTATTATTTTTAATTTTAAATGAATAAAATATAATTAGTTATGGATTAATTCTCTACCGTATTTGATGGGTTAAAATCAACTTGATTAATTTAGCTCATTAGTTGAATATATATTATTTCTTGCCCCATAGACTTGGGTTTGAATCCCACCTCCACTTGTATTATCTTTTGCTACTTTTCTCCAATTGACTCCTTATTTGCTTTGAAGGAAATTCCACTTTTGTTATCCTCCAACTTGAACTTTTATTTTCTTCATTTCTTCACACTAAATGTATCCAAATAACATCAAAAGTACCTGAAAATACCAAATACACACATAGGACCGCACTAATACAAAGTAACGATAAATAATAAAAATATGTACAAATATACAATTTAAGTGACCAATATTATCAACAAACTAAGCCTAAAAAGTGTGTAACATATAAGCACATCAATCGCCGCTACCGATCTGCTTGTCCGCCTCCGTCACATGAGCTCGCCGCCGCTGTCATCGGACTGATCTGCCACCAACAAAATGGTTTTGGTTATGCAAGAAAAATAGGTGCAATTAATTATATTAATGAATTAAATTAGGGGTCGAAAAAGTCAAGATAAAACGGGTGGAGCGGGAAGCGAAGTCCGGCTTTTATGGAATCCATGTGCACCATCATCATTCCTGGACGTCTCTTGAAGAGGTTGTCCGCACCCCGGAGGCTGTAGTAAGCAGGTGGAGGGAGAATAGTATGCAGTTCCCTCAGGGCCCTCCTAGAGAAGACATGTTCGATCACGGTGACATTGGGGATGAGCACTATGTGCCGGTACTGATCCATGGGGACGCCAAGCTCATATATTCGGAGATCGTCCCCTTCTTCGGCCTCTTCACCAGAATC
This sequence comes from Cuscuta europaea, assembly GCA_945859875.1. Lineage (NCBI taxonomy): Eukaryota > Viridiplantae > Streptophyta > Magnoliopsida > Solanales > Convolvulaceae > Cuscuta > Cuscuta europaea. The sequence goes on along the minus strand of CAMAPE010000015.1, from coordinate 7,037,723 downwards.
ACGATCGGATGAGTGCTCCACCCCCGCCGCAGGTTGCGCCACCATCGCAACGGCGTTCTCAGAAACGACGCCCACGTCGACATGCTCCTCTGCATCTGAGATCGCGGCGTCAACAGTCGCCACAAGGACCGCCACTGAAGAAGCATTGGAACGGCCAGAACCACTTGCTCCCTCCGAGGAACGGGATCTGGGGTTCGCCGCAGAAGAGGAACCAACAGAAGAGCCGGTAGGGGAACTAGAACCAGTATCCGAATCGGAGGAAATTTCCATGGAATAGGCCATGGAAGGGGTACGAGGAGAAAGGGAGAGGGGTTGGATCGAAGAATTACCTTGCAGAGCCTTGGAAAAGGGACGAACGTGGAAACAGAGACACTCGTTGAACGACACTGGGAAATTAGGAGGAAGCAAAGGATGGAAAGCCCTAACCATGCTTGTGATCCCAGTATTTATAAGGGGAGGCACCGGTTCAGTGGCCAACCCGCGGGTGACGCGTGGCAAGGAGCGTCCCTAGGGACGCGTGTCACGTAGAGACGGGCAGGTGCGAAATGATTACTTTTGCGTCGGAAGTTGAACCGGCCTGAACAGCTGGCACCTAGAGCCCCGCGAACAACGACTGGAAAGCAACCGTCGCTTCGGGGGGAGGGAAGTGATGGCTCAAGGTAGTACGGCGGAAGCTATTTACTTCTTTATGTCCCACGCACGCTCGGAACATCAGAAGTGGGGGACTTGTGTTGGGTTAATGGCCTAACAAGGGCCGGCCTATCAACCCCTAGGGGCCGCACGAGAGCATCTGGCAACGGGTCCAAAAGGAAAGCTAGGGCCAGGGGACGTACGTAGCCCAGCATGTCCAAGGGTCATGGGACGTACGTAGCCCAGCTGGACCAAGCTTCAGGGATCCAGGGACAGGGGACGTACGTAGTCTAGCATGACCAAGCTTCAGGGCCAAGGGTCTGGGGACGTACGTAGTCCAGCATCACCAAGCTTCAGGGCCAAGGACCTGGGGACGTTCGTAGTCCAGCATAACCAAGATTCAGGGCTCAAGGGCCTGAGGACGTACGTAGTCCAGCGCGACCAAGCTTCAGGGCCAAGGGCCTGAGGACGTACGTAGTCCAGCGCGACCAAGCTTCAGGGCCAAGGGCCTGGGGACGTACGTAGTCCAGCATAACCAAGCTTCAGGATCCAGGGGACGTACGTCTTATGGGTTTTCTACCCAAGGGTCCAGGATGCCACCAGGAAGTTGAGTCCAGACTGAGGGACGAACGCCCCCACATCATGGCGGGAAGCCAAGATCCTGGCGGGAAACGCATTAAATGCGAGAGATTTGGTGGTTGAGATCATGTCGCCCACAGCCAGCCACGTCAGCCCCCCAACCACCCTGGGATAATATAAATAGTCGCATTTATTTCATTGTAAGGGGTTCGCATTTTGACTCTCTAGCATTGTAATAGCAATCACAGCTCATAGCATAGCTCAGTACGTTCGGCCCTTTGGCTTGTAATCGTTGAAGTGAATAAATACAGTCATCGGCCCATTCCCCGTTGTCTAGTGATCTTATTTGTCCTTCACCCATTCGAAACCCCCAGGTTACGCATTGGGCTTGTGGGTTGAGGGAATAAACCTCAACACATATGATCATACTTTGGAAAAAATGCTACGTTTTAGTCGTATCGCGTGTAATTTCCTTTGTATAATATGATACAAAGCAAATGTAATTCATTTAGCAACACAGAGGTTTACAAAAATAAATGAAGCATAAGATTCCAAAGTTTTGAGAATGCTCATTAATCTCAATCTATTTATGATCAATTGTTATATTATACAACTTAATGAGTAAGAACATTAATCATTATACAAGCGTTACACTCATTTGTTACATGTGGTACAAGAATATGTGCAATCGAGATTATCTTCTTAATAATTGTTTTCATTTCATTTTTAGCTTGTTAAGTTTTGTATACTTATTTACGGTTATATATTTATTAATTTGAAATAATATTTGTATGTGTTAGCGTTTTACGATGAAACATAATAATAGTTAAAATATTTTTTTCTTAATGGTTAATTGACAATGTACCACAATTTCACCACTGTAATACTATCGATTCTTATATCGGTTCTTCTAAAAACTTCTAGAACCAAATCGATATGAGATTAACGCTTCTTCAAATGGTTCCTAATTTTCTTTCAAGAATTGAACTGATCTCACTCCTACACTTTTCTTCGTAAGACGACATATAAAATATCACTTTTATTTTTTTAAGTTTATCTTGTTTATCACTATTAATGTAGAATGTCTTTGTTCAACTTTATTTATCGTAACATGATAAAAAGATCAATATTTAATGTTCAAATCTTGCATATTGAGACCATTCTGGTACCCACCTCCTGACCTGGCTAGTACTAGTCCAGGACTTTGTTGGCCGGATTGTGATCTCGGGTAAATTATCATCATTATCTCAGTGCTGCAAAGGGGTAAGGAGGGTCGGATGTGCGCGAGTCCTACCTCTGTACTAAAGCACAAAGAGATTGTGATCTCGGGTATATAATTAGTCAAATTTGCAACACGATCCATGCATACTTGTGACGATTAGAAGACAACAGAAAAGTCCACGGAAATCTTTGGTGAGGTGAAGAAACAATTACAGAGAATTAATGTACTAAGAATGAGTAAAAAGTCCACGAGAATCCATGATTTTAGAAGTCAATAAGAATGAACATGAACTTGAATACGCCTAGACTTTTATAGACTTTTAAAAGTCTACATTGAATATAACTAAACTTTTATAGACTTTTAAAAGTGCACAATGAATACATCTAAACTTTTAAAATTCATTAACTTTTAAAATTTTGCCACTAATTCCTTAGGTGACATTTAAGGTGAAATTTTAAGGTTCTATTGAAATTTTTATTGAGGTTCTTTCAAGTGGAATATTTTTGTGAACTTTTGTAAGCATGTTTCTCATGAATTTTAGATAATGTCCACCAAGTTACAGCTAAAAACTTAACCGGGAAGTGGTTTAAATAAATTATTGAAAAACATTGTGCTTTTACATATAATCAAAGCGCAATATTTTTCAATAATTTATTTCATTAACTTCTCGTTTGAATTTTGTGGTGAAATTTTATGGACATAATTTAAACTGCATTATCACAAAATTCAATCAAAAGTTTCCACACCAAAGAATCTCAAATAGACTTGCCCGTACAACATTCCGGTCAAGCACGCCTAAGGTGAGCTGTCCTCGGTATATTTTCTCGATTTGTGCGTGTCATCCGATCAAATTGGAGTTGTTCTATGTGTGTGTATTAGGCCGATCTCAAAACTGAAAACATGTTACTCCGTAATATATAGAAGCATATTGTGATTTTAAAATTAACTAATTTTGATTTGTCATTTGTGAGCGTAATTTAAATTAAATTAGTATGAATTTGATTGTAATTCATTAGTATTAATCTCATTATTTAGTATTAGTTTTTCATACTTGTTAGTATTAATTTTTATTTCTATAATATTTATTTATTTTCTTTGACATTTCTGTTGCAATGGATGTTATTTTATACCTCAAAACAAATTTTGTTAAATAGACATTATTTTATCACATTTTGACTTTTTTGTTGCAATATACGTTATGCATTTAAATTTTGTCCCCTCCTCGATGCCAATGCTAGATGCCTAGATTTGCCTCTAACAACATTAACAACCCAAGGCACACACATGCAAATAAAGTCAATTCTTTTAATGACAATGAGTTTACGGGGAAATGCTACTCAAAGAATTCATTCCAGCAATCAAAGCTAAATGACCACTAGCATTATCTAGGGATATAATTGTCCAATAAGATAATGTCAGGCCAAACATTAGTTACCATGCCCCGGACGTACCCGGACACGGCAACAACCCATCGTAAAATATGAATAGTCAACCACAGTCAAACACATTCATATTATACAAGGCGTCTCGAATATCATTCACACATAAGTCATCCATAAACAAACATAATAAACAATTCAATATGCAACGGAAAACATAGTTTAAAACGAATGCCACACAGGGCAAATCATGAGCACACAGGCTCTATAGGAAAATATCCATGAACAAGTTTATTATTGTTCAAAACAGAATGGAGGAAGCACGAACCAAGTCTTCTCTTCGGAGCAATCACTCGAGCAACGAGCATAGGAAGCAAGCTCTAGCCTCAACCTGAAATTGTGGTGGGACGCCCCCGAAGGGATCAGTACTCTATAGGGCTATAAAGTACTGGCGTGGATGACATATAATAGATATACAATAAGTATTTCAAACACAAGACCCTCAAATAGGGTGATAGTACAATATGGGCTGTAACCCCAAGTTGCCCCATTTGAAAATATACTGACTTTATATAAAATCAAATAGTCGGCCTGTGGGCCCATGTTTGTTTGAAAAGACCACCCTAACCCCCGTGACTACTAGTCACGACAATCATATAGTTCAACACATCACAATTTCATAGCAAGAGCTCGGTCGTACTATATCTCTATGAAATCATTCAACTCAAATTCAACATATCCCAATTGCACAGTAAGAGCTCGACCCTACTATATCTCTATGCAATCATAGAGCTCAACTCTAATTCATATCATACGAGTCATAGGTTTCAGTTCAACACGTCACAATTGCGTGGCAAGAGCTCGACCCTACTACGCCTCCATGCAATCACTAGAGCTCGGCTCTAATTTCATCATAACCTCATTTCTAAGCAATTCCTATGCATAGGATTAACACATCATCAAAATATTTTGGGTTATCCATACTTGATCGTAGCTTATACTAAATCAATTTAGACACTTGAAATATATTCAAGTGCTTCACATACAATCTAAACCTTAGGATTATTTCTATTAAACATTTGCAAATAACCAAATCAAATACTATTAAGATTATTCTTATCAAATCAAATATTATTAATTATGAATCTCAACATATTTAGTAATATGTGGCAGAAACTTATGTATCCAATTTCAATATATGAATATTCATTTATATATCTACACAATTCATATATGAGTAAAAATGCCTATTTAATCATAATAGTCCATTAATAGCTCATTTACTCCATATTATCAATATAGCATCAAATCATTGTCAAATTCATTCGTTATCAAATATATTCATATTTTATCAATATTTAAGCATCATAATCCATGAAAACATGATTTAGACATTTAGGTAATCTTATGCTTAACCTACAAATTGTAAGCAACTAGATGTCGATCCTCACCTCAAATGAGCTTTAAACTTTTCCTTCTCAATCCAATGCTCAAAGCTCTGGACAAGGCAAGTTGAGAACTGAATCCTTGATTAGAAATGAATGTTAGGCAGTCTCCTCAAGTTACTATCTCAACCTTTAACCAATGGTACGAAAACAACCCCTAGTATGGGTGTTTTCCGGCGAATTCGTTTCCTAACCTTTCAAGGTTTGTTCTAGGTTAGTATTTAACCTTACATCAATAAACTAACCTTATAAAGAACATATTATACACTTGAAATGGTGTATAGTAGTTCCACCAATCGTTCATATCATTTAGATAATGAAAATAAAGATTTTTGGGTTCAAACTTACTTTAAAGAAGTAAATCCGTTTCTGCGAGGTAGCGTATTCTTTCGACGATTTGGAAGTCTTCCACTACTCCGTTTGCTTCAAACCTCACCTCCCAGGATTTATTATCTTGATATATTTCTGTAGACACCTCACACGCCTTATTTGAACGAGTGTAGCTTTAGATATGAATCAAACAAGCAACCCTACGCACGGGAAAATATCCCCGTGGACAGTTTCTCTTTCTTTGCTTCTCTTGAGTTGTGTGGCTCCTCTCTTCTCTATTATCTTTTGGAGTTCGTATGAGGGGTTTGTGGTAGTGTTCAAGAGCTCTCAATCATGTTAGCAAGACATGTGATTTACAAGAGAGTATGGAAGATTTGGTTTGCAATCAAATATGGGGTGTACCTTCCCTTTTTGTTTTCTTTTGAAGTTTTTGAGCAAATGAGCCAATATGTCCGCCCCATGTAGTCATCTCATCCATTTTCTTTGTCTTGCAGGTACACAAGTCATGTGGATTGGTTCCGAACTGATCCCAATCAATTTGAGGTTCAAAATATCTACTAATACTTCCAAAAATGGAAAGATGAGTCATATTGTTTTATCTTTTGTCATGAGATGTCTTTTTGTACTCATTCTAATTTATTGAGACCAAGTCAACTATCTACATCATATATATTATTGGTCTCTAATATGTGTAGGATAATCCCAATAATTTATATGATGTATAATTATAGAAGAAAATTATACTCCCATTACTTAACTCAATAATGCCTAAGATGGAAGCATAAGAGTTTGTATTCTTCTATAATCAACACATCACTTATTTTTTACCTTTGCATTTATATTCTTGGGCTACAAGCCGTGTGGGCTAGCCTCGAATGGGCCTAGAACGCCATTATTGAATACTTACTATTTTTAGCAAGTTGGGCCCAAAACAGCACTTGGGCTGCCTGACCTTCCTCATTTTGTATCGAAGAGTTATGTATCCTTATTCACATAATGTTGGGCTCTTATATCTAATAAAATAGTCCAATTAAGTATTTGAAAGTCCATCACTATTATACGAGCTCAAATGGTAGTATGATCAATCATGCATTACATAAAACATTAATCATTTTACAATTGTTCGATAATAGGGAAATCAATACATAAACTTTGAATTTTATATTGAATTTCAAGGACGTTCGGGTGCGATGTCACATTACTACAATTGATCTACAATTCTAAGTTAAAACGTGGGTGACAATCAACACATCATTTCACTTCCTATGCGTTCATAACCACATTAACATAATCAAAAAATCATTGCTAAAGTTCAAATAAGTCAATCACAAACTCACATAAGTGACCACATGTACAAAGTCACGATGAAAGAGACCCTAATTAGAACAAGGCATCATAAGTATGGACTAACATGGGTGGCAATCTACAAACAGAGACATGGAGGAGAAGTGTAGTTGAAAAAAGAAGGAGGCTACATAGTGAGAGACTGGGGCTGAAGACAAGTGAAAGACGAAGAAGATAAAGAGCTAGAATAATTAAAAGGTAATTGGGGACACTGAAAAGGCAAATCGGGAGTGCTAGGGTTTTTGTCCGAAAGGGATGTACCGTACGATATCAATTATCAAGCAGACCTGCACAAAAACGGGCTTGGGCTGAGCTCGGGTCGGACTCGGGCCGGGCTTTTTATAAATTTTCTGCTCATATTGTGTGGACGGGCCCGGCCCACAAAAACGGACCTAACCCCATGTCCATACCCGTCCGTAAGAGCGGGCCGGGTAGTCCACCGGGCCGTCCGGGTTGGGGAAACTTTAAATTTTGCAAAATTATATTTTTTTTTTAAAAGTGCTCCGTACATAATTTAAAAAATACTTATATAGAAATAATAACGAGAAAGTATATCTAAAATTTAAAATTCAAGCACAAAGTATTACTTCGTATCTTTTAGTACAAAATAGATATTATATTGGTTGTGCTAGTTGATAAGAATTAAAAGCTTAAATTTAAATAAAATAACTATAAATATCTATAAAGATAAATTAGTAAATATAAATATGCATGAGTATATGTAAATAAAAAAATAAATTAGTATATATATAAAAATATATATGTATATATACTAAATGTAGTGGGCCGGATTTATCGGCCCCAATGGGACTACACCCTAACTCAAGCCCGTCCATATGTTATTGAGGGCAGGGGCGGCCCCGACCCGGTGGGTAAATATATATACCCAAGTCCGCCCATTTGTGTGGTGGGCTGGGCGGTCCGGTCCGGTTTTGTGCATGTCTAATATCATGCATGGTCAAGTCTTAGGATGTTTTTACTTGGACTAAAACTTTCTGATCTGATCTGATAAATGTCGGTCTCTGTGTATTTTTTAACTATCCAAGTCTAAACTGATCTGTTTTTTTATGATTTGATATGATCTAGTCTGGAACTGAAAATAATCCAACTAAAAACATCAACCGCGAGATTCAGATAATGACAAGTACACGTGAGATTAAGGATGCCACGTGGCATTTGAAAATCCGCAAATTATACCGTATGACCGGTATATGGTGAGCACTGTATACCGGTATACGGACTTTTTATTTTTCATTCCTTTTGTTTTTTAAAAATGGTAATAACTTTTTTTATTTTTGATCCGATTTTTATAAAATTTATATCAACATTTTTTATTTTTCATGATCTTTCAAATGAGACCAATATTGCTTATATAATTTTAAGAAATTATCGAACTATTATATTAATGAGTATTGGATTATAAGGAAAATCGAACTAAATTTAATACAGAAAAATAATTGTGTAAATCACAATTTATCTTAAAATTGTGTATATAAAAAATTTATTTTATTATGTATTTCTACATGTGAGTTACATATTTTTATACGTAAAGTTACATATATGTACACGTAAATTTACATATTTATACACATGAGTTGCATCTAGCTTGCCTGAACGCGAGTTACATATTTTTACACGTAAAGTTACATATTTTTACACGTAAAGTTACATATTTATACACGCGAGTTACATATTTATACACACGAGTTGTAGTTGACTTGTCTGAACGTGAGTTACATATTTTTACACGTAAAGTTACATATTTTTACACGTAGAGTTACATATTTATACACATGAGTTGCATTTGGCACGACTGGACGTGAGTTACATATTTCTACACACAGAATTACATATTTTACATAGGTTAATATAATAGTTCGATAATATGTTAAAATTACATAAGCAATATTGGTCTCATTTGAAAGATCATGAAAAATAAAAAAAATTATATAAATTTTATAAAAACCATATCACAAATAAAAAAGTTATTATAGTTTTTAACGACAAGAAAAAATAAATAAAGGGAAAAGAGGCAAATCTCCCCTTAAAGTTACCCACTAAAGGGCATCTAAGCCCTTATACTTAATTTTGGAGCAAAAAACTCCCTTTTTCCATTAAAAGAGGGCATCTCCCCCTCCTCTAACGGTGAGCAAACGAAGTAGTGAAAAGGAGCCTGGCTTCAGAACTTGTGGTAAATGCAAATACATAATGGAATTTTCTCTAGCTAAATCACATCCAAGTCTATATACTACTAGTATTTTTTTGTGAGCAAATGTCTTGAATAAACATGTGACAAATTAACTAACTAAATGTTGAATTCTAGAGTTTAAGATGTTTTTAATTGGATTGAATTTTTTTGATCTGATGTAATTTAGTCTAGTCAATTTTTGTCTGATCTAGTCTGATCTGTTTTAAAAAATATTACTTAGACTTATTTCAGTCTTAGACAATATCAGACCTGAACAAGCCTTACTAGACATAATTAGACTAGACAACTTTAAAACATCCCTTAAAACATTGTCAACTTTCCTTTTTTTAGATGTTACATTAACTTTGTCATCTTCCCTTTTAAATAAAGAATTTGTAGTTCCAGTTAAATCTCTCTCCTCTGCACAAACCTCAATCACACAGTTTTTACTTTATTAATTCTCGTGCCGGACGAGTTTGGCAAAGTTTTGAGGGACAGAGGGAGAACAATACTTAGAAACCAGAAATCTACCGAACAAGACAAAATCAGACCAATTCAGACCAGGCCAAATCAGATTATACTAGACCATAAAATTTCAATCGAAAAAAATCCTTCATCTCGTCTGCTATGAAATGTCATTAATATTATTTATATATTATAATACGTATATAACTTATTTGTATTAATTTATTATTAAAGATAATAAAATTCCTCCCAAATTATAAAATAAAATTTTAGAGCAGACCATCTCTAGAATAATATAAGTGACACATTGTTATAAGAAAAAATATGAGCTTGGATGTGCTTTATGAGAATTTTGGGGTGCCCCTTACCTCTAATATGATCTCAATTGGTCTGGTTTTGTCTTGTTTGGTAGATTTTTGGTTTCTGAGTATTTTATAATTTTTCGAGGTCTAATCTTTTTATATCTAGTTAGGTTTGTCCAGGTCTGATCTTGTCTAATACTGAAATAAATCTAAGTAAAAACTTTTTAAACAGATAAGACCAGATCAGATAAAAATTGATTAGACAAAATTACATCACATCAAAAAAATTCAATCCAATTAAAAACATCTTAATTCTATAATTTGACATTTAGTTAGTTAATTTGCCAGATGTGTATTTAACACATTTGCTCACAAAAAAATATGTAGATTGTTGGAAAAATGTGTTAAAATTTGCATCAAATGGTCTTTTGGGACAATTATTTGAGTGGGGCCCACTTCCGATTTGAGTCGGGTCAAAGTGGTTTTGGATTGTCCTTGTTAATGGCTACAATTCGATATATGGTACACTCAAAACGGATAACGGGTGAATGAGAAATTGATTCTCGAAGTTCACTCGTTGAAATGGAAAAAAACTAGGAAAATGATGGGTTTCTAGTGTGTTTTATCCCACACCGGAAAACTCAAGGGATTTTCACCCCCTTATAAAGGGAAGCCTCTTTTAAGGAGTTAAGATTCCTAAAGGTAAAGACTCTCTCTTACGCGGAGGGGGGTGGGGGTGCCGATCAAATCCCGAAACGGAGAAGAAAAACCGTGACTCGTGTGCGCCGGCGACTTGCGAACACGAATGTCGTCCGAAAATTCTACAATTCAAAGATACGTTATAATTTTTTGTTCTTCCCGTGACGTTTTATTTTTTCCAGAACTGCTCCGCTTTCTGTTGCCTTCCGGACCAGAGAACCTAAGAGGGAATCTGTTGGATCAGAAGACCTGAGGTCTTGGGGTCTTCAGACCAGAACACCTCAAGGTGTTCTGGTGGAGTTCTTCTGGTCCGTTACAGCAATAAATGTCCAGCGTTCTTCTCTTTTAATGCTGCGTTAAATGGACAGTTTATGGACGATTCAATACCCAACGGACTGGTCATTGATGTTCAACGTTCAGGTCTATTAACACCCCATTTAACACACAACAAATCCTCCTATAAATGGCTGGCAGGTGGTTTGCAACAAACACATTCTTACACGTTCACAACCAATCATACACGTCTTTTACCTCACAAAAACACCTTCAACTCTCTGAAAATTTCCCGAGTGTTCTGCTATTGTTCCAGTTCACCGGGACTTTCGTTTGTGTGTTCAAACGATCGTTCGTTACCCATCGTATCATGGGAAACGGTCGTTGCAACGCTTCTAGCACCGTGGGAGGCGACGAATACGTTTTAAGAATATCGTGCGTAGCACGAGCTCTAGCTAAAATCTGCTCCATCTTATTTCTATTTTTCTTTAACTATTTTATTAATTAATTAATTATTTTTATCAATTAATAGTTTTTTGTATTTCCGAAACACATCCAACATAGACTTGGATGTGATTTTGCTAGAGAAAATTCCATGATGTATTTGCATTTACCACAAGTTCTCAAATAGAAAATAATTCACTACTCCGTTTGCTCACCGGTAGAGGAGTTGCCCTCTTTTAATGGAAAAAGGGAGTTTTTTGCTCCAGAATTAAGTATAAGGGCTTAGATGCCCTTTAGGCCCTGTTTGGTTGGAGGGTTTTGGAGAGGAGGGGAGGAAAGTGGGGGATTCATGTGTGTTTGCTTGAAAGAAATTGGGGGGAAGGGAGGAAAGTGGAAGACTTTCAAAATCCTCCACTTCCTCTCATTCTAAACCCCCTAAATCGGGGTATTTTGGAGGAAACGTGTTGATAACAACAAACTATCCATCTCCTACGTGAATGAACAAAATGTTATAATATAAAAAGGTAAAAAACTAAAAAGTTTTGAAAAATCTAAAAATTTAAAAATTTAAAAATTTAAAGATTAAAAAATTTAAAAATTAAAAAATAAAAAAATTTAAAAAATAAAAATAAAAAATCAAAAATTCCAAACTGAAAAATGAAAAATTATAAAATTAAAAAAGTAAAAAATCAAATAAAATAAAATTATGACTCATGACCATAGGAGTAATATTCACAATCGTTAGACAAGTATCTATTTTTTTAAGTAAGCTATCAAATAAAAGTAAATTGCGAAAATATTTTCATTAAATCTTTCGTCCTATTTCCTCCAACCAAACACAAATTTTTATCAAAATCCTTCATTTCCCTTCCCTTCCCTCCCCTCCTTGACTCTCTCCTTCCCTCCCCTCCTTTGAACCAAACAAGGCCTTAGTGGTAACTTTAAGGGGGATTTGCCCCTTTTCCCATAAATAAATAATAACAGTATGCCTGAAGCCGGTATATGGGGCTGTCATACGGTATAACAGAAAATCCAATCGCACATCCACTTTCCTATCCTCTCCCCAAGATAAGACCCCTCCCCCATCATCAACCAGACACATACTTGCATTCAAAATGGCAGCCCCCGCCTGCGCATCATCTACCATCGCCGCCGCCGCAGTTGCTTTCTCTTCCCGGAGGCAAGTCCGATCCGACCATTTCCCATGCATTTGTGATCTGCTTTATTCATCTATTGCGAGTTTATTGAGTCCTAATTATTTAATTAATTAATAGGAGCTAGTTTTTGTTTTTTAACCAAATACAGTTGCCAAACGAGGATTAGTCCTTTCATCTCCTGAAGAAAACTACGAGTGACAAAGTACGCCGCCGCCACTTCATCAAGACCATCGACGGTATATGCTGCGGCAGCTGATCCCGGCAGACCCATCTTGTTTCCTGGCAGCACCCCTCCGCCCTGGCTCGATGACAGGTTTTTTTAGCAATATATCGGCATCAATTTTGTACTTTTTGTGTATGATCGAACATTAAATCAGTACGACCCTCTTGTTGGTGCAGGAATTTGACAATATGTAAATCTTGATCGGGGCAATTAATGACGTATTTATTAGAATTAATTCTAGATGATTAATTCTAGCGGTTTCATGTATATTATGAGAGTTATTGTTGTAATTATGGTGTAGGTTACTCAAATGGCTGATAAGAATTGATGATGACATAATGACGATTTTGATGTCGTCGTAACGGTCAAAACCGTCAACAACGGACAAAAAAACATTAAATATCTCTCTTATAAATAGAATCAAGCTCTATGTAATCAGGGGGACCTTCATTCGAATTACAGATCAATATACCTTTCTTATTTGCTTACTTGACACCCTTCTTGTTGTTCTTGTCATTTTCCTTACCGTTCTTGTACGAAACCCGATCAATATATAATTTCTATTCTAATTAGTTTTAGTTTATCAAAATTTGGCTAAAACAATTTGGCACCGTCTGTGGGAAATCGTGCAAGAAATTTATTCTCCATGGAAGAAACGAGCAATGAGATGATTGCCGAGTTTCATAAGCAATTGGAGGCGATGAAGGAAGAAATCCGGTGTGAAATGGCTTAGCGGATTGCTTTTTTACAACGAGAAAATGACGTATTGCGCTCTCAAGTGCAATCGGTAGCGTCCATAGCTTCCAACTCAAGATTTAGCCGAAGAGGTGACACCATGACAGCAGCAACGAGGCTGGAATTTGACCCCATTCCAATCTTGACCGAACCTTTTATCCGTCATTCAGGAGCCGGCGCATCTGGAGATTTGGGGCCCTCAAACCGATCTGTTCCTCTCCAGAATCCCAGCAGGAACGTGTTTCTTAGTCTATTTCCGGAACCTCAGAGACGACGAGTTCCATACCGTGTCGACATCCCCCGACACGACGACATCCCTCTACATGTCGAGCCTGAAGCCATCGCCATATCCTCACCAACCAGGCATGATGTGACCCGGGTGACGACGCCACCAATCTCGACGACAAGACAAATGCAAGCATGCCCGACAGACCCCTTATCCGTCATCATGGAAGGGCTGAAGGAAATGCGAGAGAAGATCAATGGTATCCCCGGAGTGCCACCTCCATTGGATGTCGCTTCACAGACATGCTACGCAGATTCCCCTTTCGGACGACACATCACAGACGTTGAGATTCCAAGGAAGTTTGTTGCCCCCTCGATGAGATTATTCGATGGAACTACCGACCCCCTAGAACACGTCGCTCAATATAAGCAGCAGATGCTTGCCACCTCGGTCAGACCCGAGCAACGGGAGGCTTGTATGTGCAGGGCATTTGGGACAACATTGACAGGGCCAACGCTGACGTCGTTCGTCAATCTGTCGAATGAAGGCGTCAGCTCATTTGCGGAGTTAGTCAACCTTTTCAACCAGCAATTTGCAAGCAGTCAGGTTCTAGAGAAGCAGACCAGCGATCTCTACCGTGTGGTCCAGAAACGCAACGAATCCTTAAGGGATTACCTCCACTGCTTCAACAAAGAGAAGGTGCCAATCCCCCGATGTGACATACCAACAGTCATCGAGGCATTCAGAAGAGGTTTGTATGAAGATTCAGAGTTGTACCACGAATTGACGAAATACCTTGTCGGTCCTTCGAAGATGTCCAAGCAAAGACGTTAGCTTTCATCCGTCTAGAAGAAGACTTACGATCCCGTCGAAGACAAATTGAGTACGAACAGAGGCATGGGAAATCAGAATCTCCCAGGAGGCATGAATACAAGCATGGAAACCCATATTCGAGACCTGAGGAACAAGTCGTCACGAGATAGACCAGACGACATGATCGGAGTCGTCACACGGGGGGGCATGTCGCCCGATTCTAGACAGGCTCTGAAAAGCTGCAATACGATCAGACGACATGATCGAAATCGTCGGACAGGGGGCATGTCGTCCAAAGACAGACAGGTTCTGAAGAGCTGCAATACGGTACCCTTAAAGTCGTTTCATTTTTAGATTGGTATTTTCTTTTACATATTGTTGTCACTCCTGTGACGCGATAAACCAGACGACATGACTGAAATCGTCTGAGACGGGGACATGTCGTCCGATGATAAACCTGACGACATGATTGAAATCGTCTGACTTCAGACAGGTCCTGATGATAAGTATTTGTCTAGTTTTGTATACATGCTTTTAATTTATTACTTTTGTTTACATATACATATTCACTAACTTAAGCATCGGAGGGCCGTTGGCCAAAAGCCAACAGCCAGACTTTGACGACATGATTTGTTGCAGGATATCGACGCAATAAGCACTTTGGCAACGATTACTACAAACTCTGAACGTGCCAACAGAAGGCACTCACACATACCCCCTACAAACTAAGAAGGGGTAGTAAGGTTAGCATGAGCCATTCACATTTGAAGTATGAAAAACAAACCCATGCGCCTTACACGTTTTGGCCAAAACAACAAAAGCACAAAACTACAGAAATACACAACAGAAGCATGTGCTCCAAAAGCATGACAACAGAAGCTCCAAAACATAAGGAGACAATACAGACGACATTGACATAAATCACAAACACTCATGTCGACAATATTGCTAAAAATACAAATGAAACATTATTCACAGTTTTCGCAAGATATGGACCACGTTCACGCAACCCAACTCGTCTTCTTCAACAACAAATGATGTTCCCTTTTCCAGCTGAAGTGTCGACATTTACATGAAAGATGTTGTGAACTTCTACCACCTAGTCATCAGCACAATTTCGGAGGAGGAGAAGACGAAGTGCCAGCCTTCAGTCTTCATTGTTTTAGTCAATAAGACGGATTCCATAGGAAGTCACTCGAAAGAAAGATGGCAGCTTTTCGTTAGACGAGTTGATCGATACGTCACATCAAGTCAATGATGGGCCAATAGATGCAATGAACCAAGATGTGAAGTGTACTTTTGAATTTTCGACAAGTTGATGCTTAACAGGTCAACATGTCCATGCCACGCCTCAACTTCTCGAAAGGGGGCAATTGTTGGTGCAGGAATTTGACAATATGGAAAGCTTGATCGGGGCAATTAATGAGGTATTTATTAGAATTAATGTTAGATGATTAATTCTATCGGTTTCATGTATATTATGAGAGTTATTGTTGTAATTATGGCGTAGGTTACTCAAATAGCTGACCAGAATTTATGACGACATAATGACGATTTTGATGTCGTCGAAACC
Source organism: Cuscuta europaea (assembly GCA_945859875.1). Lineage (NCBI taxonomy): Eukaryota > Viridiplantae > Streptophyta > Magnoliopsida > Solanales > Convolvulaceae > Cuscuta > Cuscuta europaea. Next base: position 7,021,696 of record CAMAPE010000015.1, on the reverse strand, counting down.
GTCAACAACGGACAAAAAGGCATTAAATATCTCTCTTATAAATAGAACCAAGCTCTATGTAATCAGGGGGACCTTCATTCGAATTACAGATCAATATACCTTCTATTTTGCTTACTTGACACCCTTCTTGTTGTTCTTGTCATTTTCCTTACCGTTCTTGTACGAAACCCAATCAATATATAATTTCTATTCTAATTAGTTTTAGTTTATCAAAATTTGGCTAAAACAGACCCGACTATATAACATTTATTATTGATATTTAAGTAAATGGACTAAATGGTTCCATATTTTTATTATGAAGATAACAATAAATTTAAGATATACTGCTTAGGTCCTCCATCTTTGTCTCAATTTTATCTTGTCTCTGATCATATTTGGATGTTTTCAATTCATTCTACCTTTATTTACATTCATCGATTTACCATACAGCTTTAATTTTTTTAAATAAATACGTTGAGTTAGTGATTTTCTTAATTCTTATGGTGCTTATGAAATTGTCATTCAAAATAAAAAATCTTCATATCATTATTTGAATACGAAAATTAACAAATTGTGAAAGGTTATTAAAATATTTAGGCTAAAAGGTCAAATAGGTACATGAACTAACTTAAAGTGTTCAATTAGCCTCATATATAAGAGGTTCTGCTCGGACGTCGCCAATTGTGGAAGTTCCCGGTGGATTTTTTTGATGTAATTTTTTGAGAATCTTCTTCATTAAGTCTAGTTTACTCGTACCAAATTTCAGCTAAAAATTCAACAGGGAAGACAGTCAAATGATTTTTTGAAGATAACTGCGCAGTTAAACATTGCAGTACATCTCGGAAAATTGTTTGACTGCCTTCCCGGTTTAATTTTTAGCTGAAATTTGATATGGGTAAACTAGACTTAATGAAGAAGATGTTCAAAAAAAATTAATCAAAAAATTTTACCGGGAACCGCTCCAATTGACGACAGTCGGGCAGAACCTCCTATATAAGGGGCTAATTGAACTTAGTTCATGTACCTATTTGACCCTTCAGCCAAATATTTATCCTTACACATTCTCGCAAACCAAATTATATACAGTTTTTATTTTGTAAAATTTTTATTATAAGATTTTACATGGATAAACTATATTCCCAATTTACTGTTTATCTCAAAATCTATTTTTTCCGGTTACAGGCTTACGGCGACCGTTAAAGTATTTGTCTCACACCAGAAATCTATAAAACAATAAAACACTATATAAAACACTATATAAGACATTGGGTTACTCTTCTTGTGAGGTAGGGTGGACCCCCGAGTCATGTTATCAAAGCCAATACCGGTTTGTGGTTCCTGGGTATTCGGGTTCAAATGCTCATGGATGCGCTATTTTTTTTACTGATTTAAGCCAGAGCAGCCAGACGGACTACTATATATCTTTTTTATAAAACAGTGTATCCCATTATGTCCATTTCCATGACCACTTATCGTGTATCACCGCATCCTCCAACGCGTCATGGATGTTCTTGTTTGGAGGAATGAATGGAACTCTTTGTTGCTGTTAGAGCGGTGATTTTGCTTGAGAAGCACTACCAGGTTCCCTCGGATTGCCCGTTGTCATCAGCTTAGAACTGGGTTCTGGTTGATGGCCTGACCTAATGGATGTATCGGAGATAGCACCGTCAGGACTTTCATCCCCTCCTCAGACAGTATCTCTTGGAGATAAGCCTCGGGATGTTGTCATCAGTTTCGAACTATGTTCTGACTGATGGCCTGAACTAAGTGATGTACGGGAGGTAACATCGTCAGGACTTCCATCCCCTCCTCGGACATTATCTCTTGGAGATAAGCCTCGGGATGTTCCAACTAGCTCAACTGTGCTAGTGAGTTTGGCTTGGTTCTGGCTAGAGATGGGTGGTTGTTGATTGGTTGGAGGTGAAGGTTGAGTTGGCTGCGGGGCGTGGCTAGAAGAAGCACCTTGCTCAAGTATCCAAGGCTTCTTGTTCTACCCCTCATGAGGTTCCGAATCGTCGGGGTCCTCATGTGAACATTTGTGGCCACGGGGACTGTCACAGCAAGTGCTCGGTTGTGGGCGGTTATGTTTGTAGAAGACCGCAATTAGATCCTTTTCAAAAGGGGTAAGGTTATGGTCATCAGTGGAGCAGAGGCGGAGGAAAAGGATATCAACTAACTGTGGTGTAGGTATGGAATAGGGATTGGGATAGGGTGTGGTCGACGTAGGGGTACACACTAGCTGTATCATGGGTTCCCCGAGAAGGTGAAGATACTGGAAGTTGGTTGGTGGATTGGGTAGATAAGACTGGGGAAGGTAACAGTTGGGTATGAGAGAGTAAGGGCTCGGGTGAGGATTGGGGTACGGAATGTTCAGGCTGAACCGTTTGGGTGTTCCTAAATTCCTGTGCAAAAGCGGTCATTGCTCCTTGCACCCATGGATTTATGGTGGAATCCAATGAAGCGATTCAGGAGAACGTTGATATCTTCAAAGGTGGGGTGACCAGTTACGGGGGTGGTAACGGTTGTCACAGCATCAGTGAAGACAACTGATGTGTGGCATGCGTTTAATGGTGAAACCAGTGTTTGCGTAGCAGGACTTCCTACCGTCATTGTTTGCACTCGGGTCGTTGCATTCAGGGTGTGTGTACCTATTTGTGCAGTGAAAAGTGTAGGTGTCCTAGAAAAAACTGAAAAGTTTGGAAGTGTGATACCTAGACTCGATGTGTGTGAAAGAGGGGTTGTGGCCTCGGGCTGGTGGCCACTAGTTCTCTCAGCGGATTCAAAAGGAATCGGTGAGGGGGGTTGTTCCCGTGATTTTGAAACGTTAGCCTGTTGGGAGGTTAACGAGTGGCTGGGAGAGGGTGGTGCATGCGCAGTTGAGCCTGATGCTGCGACTTCTACTCGGGAACCGAAAAGATCGGCTCTTGTGCTTAGGGATTCAGTTCGGCTTATATTGATGAAGGGGTCGCAGTCAGCAAAGACATCCAAATCTGCATCGTCAAATAAGCTCTTTCTGGCGCGCTGCTTTTGTGTGGACTTGGATGACTTAGAAATGTCATTTCTGACCTTTGCGTGTTTTTCGCGGATGACGACGTCATCAGAATTTTTGATGATGTGCTCAGCCTCATGGTAGTTGGACTTGAATCTCCTGATTTCAGAATGTGTAGACTAGTTCTCCTTTATGAGTATAGTTGAGGATCGGTTAGCGAGAATAGGCTGAGCTTTTTCAGCGGTAATCTTTTTGGGAGACTGAGCCAGCATCTTTCCTTTGCAGATCAGGGCATATGTAGCCTCAGCTTCGTCATCATCATCATCATCATCATCATCATCATCATCATTGTCATTATCAGATCCGTCATCATCAGATCCTTCATCACTATGGGTGCCCACGCTCTCGAATGCCTCATCGCCAGTCTTATTCTGGGTAGTACTGGACGATTCATCAGCGAAATCCTCAGCGTCCGTCGAGGTGCCCTCAGCCATCCGACTCTTCTCGAGAGAGTCATCGGACTTTCCTTCATGGGGCCGACGGGCCACTGGTTTCTGTGGCTTTGGGGCGCTCTTTGAACCCTTACTGACACTTGGCTTGGTCCCCGGGGTAGGTCCAGTTGGGTTTCGCTGAACCATAGGGACCATTTTCTTGAGATCCTCTTTGTATCTAACAACTGCTGGATTCCTTGGATTGGCGAGATTTAGCAGATAGTCAGGAGTAGCCATGCCAACAGTGTCGTGTTTGAAGCTTTTGAAATATTGAACCTTTGGGACAACGAACTGCTCTTCATCTTGTCGCCGTGGGATCCCTTGATTTTCTGACATGTAGTCATTTATGATGAGAGTCAACCATCTAGCGTAAGGGATCGTCATGCCGGATTTATTGTTTTCTTTGGCCTTGACTTGGTCCATCAACATCCGTCCAGAAAAGTTGTGCCATGTCGTACTTTTTGTTGAAGGCTATCCCATGGAAGATTTGCAGAATTTGCTGGTTACATTTGTCGTGGCTGGCGTGCTTTGGAGACAGACACTTATTGACGAGGCCAAATAGGGTCTTCCATGGGTAGGTTCATGAGCTTAAAATTGGACATCATCGGCAGAGGTGCATCATAGCCCAGAGTCTCCATTCCTTTGATCAGTTCAGTTCGTGACGGGAGCGGATCGTACGTTGTGTGCACTGGCAGCTCCAGAGTGGTTCTCAGTGTAGATGGAGTTAGTACCAGCCTCCTATTGTGCAATGTAGCAAGGATCTTTGATCTGTGTTTCTATGAGAGCGTGTGCATGGTACTCCAAAACTGTTGCAGGTAAACTTCCGGGACAGGTGTTGCCTTGGTGAGTGCCGGCCATATGTTGTGCACTGGGAGAATGACAACGATGATAGGGTCTGGGCATTTGAACAACGCATGGTCAAGTTGATAGTTGTTGTCCTGTAGCCGGACCCAGTTTTCCTTGGGAAATAGCTGACTGTGGGGGGCTTCGTTCTGCTCTGTCCCTAACATAATGAGCTAAAAAATAGTGGGGTCAGCACAAAGGTCTTCCTTGGATTTTTTTTTGAATTATCTGATGTTTTTTGAATCATCGTACAGCTAAGGCAGAAACTCAAGGTTAGAACTCAAGGGTAGAACTCGAGGTTTGAAACTCGAGGTCAGAACTCGAGGTATAAAACTCGAGATCAGAACTCGAATTTAAAACACAAGTTCATGACCGCGAGTTTAAAACTCGAGTTCATGACCGCGGGTTTAAAACTCGTGTTCATGACCGCGAGTTTAAAACTCGAGTTCATGACCGCGAGTTTAAAACTTGAGTTCATGACCGCGAGTTTAGAAACTCGCGATCTGGCCTTGAATTGAAAACGACGGATTCTGAAACGAGGTTTAGACAATGAGAAGCTTAATCTCGAGGTTTCCCCGCAGCCAACTCAACCTTCACCTCCAACCAATCAACAGCCACCCACCTCTAGCCAGAACCAAGCCAAACTCACTAGCACGTTCGAGCTAGTTGGAACATCCCGAGGCTTATCTCCAAGAGATACTGTCCGAGTAGGGGATGGAAGTCCTGACGATGTTACCTCCGGTACATCACTTAGTTCAGGCCATCAGTCAGAACATAGTTCGAAACTGATGACAACATCCCGAGGCTTATCTCCAAGAGATACTGTCCGAGGAGGGGATGGAAGTCCTGACGGTGCTATCTCCGATACATCCATTAGGTCAGGCCATCATCCAGAACCCAGTTCAAAGCTGATGACAACGGGCAATCCGAGGGAACCCGGTAGTGCTTCTCAAGCAAGATCACCGCTCCAACAGCAGCAAAGAGTTCCATTCATTCCTCCAAACAAGGACATCCAAGACGCATTGGAGGATGCGGTGATACACGACAAGTGGCCATGGAAATGGACATAGTGGGATACACTGAGAGACGAAGCCGAGACAGAGGATATGCAATGAAACTGGTGGCTTCGTGAACTACTGGCCAAGTGTGCTGAAGATATCATACGCCTTGATGAAGAGGAACTCAAGGAAGGGGGTAGATTACAAGAAAATTCCCAAGGAGCTTGAATCGATTATGAGACAATCAGCGGGTCAAATGCCAACAAAGGAGAAGCCCTGGGAGAACGTACGAATCAATGCCCCCTTCCAAGAGGAAATCAGAAAGGGAATCTGGAGACAACCAGGGAACTCAAGGCCCTTAATGAGCTAAAGATCCGCGGACTTACCCACTTGAAAGGGAAATTTGTGGGTGGACATATGCATATGCTGCACCATAGATCTTATGGAAAACAAAGAGAGATCCTTGAAAAGGACTTAAAAAGTAGCATACATCCGATTTGCAGTATTCTCGATATGCATGAAGAAGATCACCACGGGATACAATTCTTCAGCTACAAAGTGCAACGCACAGACTCAAGCGAATTCATATGCCAAGAGAATGACTTCATCATGATGAAAATGGATGCCATCTATCACATGTTCATGGCCTGCATATATCTTCAAATAAATCGCAACAGAATCTACAAGGAAGGCTTTGATGCAATCAAAAGATTTATGCTAAGACAAGTCAGATTCGACTCCACTCATGATCTGCAAATGGCGCTCGAGAACCATGTTCGGAAGGCAAATCTCACAAAGGCCGATTCTATATGGAGCAGAGCTTGAGGAATATCAACCTTACCACATTTTTAAGGATCCGCTCTCAATCTTATATCTCAACCATAACGAGCAAAAGCGCCTGATGTGGGTAGAGGACATTCACAAATATTGCGATGAGACTTCAAAAGTCATTCAACAGAAGCTGCTACCTCTCAAAGAAGATCTTGAGCAAAGACTTGTTGATGCTACTAATGAAGAGTTGGAAACTTTTGACAGACTCGAAACAATCCCGCAGTCCATCATCAAACAACTTGATAAGAGAAGAGCACTGAGACAGTATGAGCATGCGCTGAACATAAGAAAACACTACTTCAAAGCTCAGAAATAAAAGTAGGACGACACTTGATCACCAAGGCGGAGATTGTTGAAGAATAATTTATTGTGTATCAAGTTTGTCAAGAGTCTTGTATTAGTATAGCCTTTATTGCTCCTTTATGTATTTATTGTTGTATTTATTAGAGTCGTAAAGGGTATGGGGCCAAAGTGTCAGGTCCATTTATGAGGCTGAAAGCCTTTACGCAAACTTTAACCTGCGCATATAAAAAGGCGCATAAGGTTTAGGTTTGCGTTAACTTTTGCATTCGATCTTTACAGCCTCAAAGCTTATCATTCTTACTGTAGAAGTTCACGGTATATCAAAGACGAGTTTAAGGATCTTCTGCGTATATCTTTCTGCTATTCTTATCTTTGACTATCGTTATATTGTTGTAATCATATAAACAGGGACAAACATTGGTATCAGAGCCGATCGAGACCGATCAGACGTTCATCGTCGAAAGACTGATGTTTTCTTGTTCATCTGTAGTTTTTCGAGTTTAACTATTGTAATCTTGTTTTTGATCAAATATCTGTAAAAGTTATACTGTTAGATTCGCAATCTCTTAACGATCAAGCGGTATACCTTAGATTCTATTTTACTCAAAATTTCCTTTTTGAGGACCTCGACATTGAGAACTGGAGATTACAGGTTCTACAAGTTCCATTCAGCTTTTTGATCTGAAATTTTCACAGGAGGAACTCGACATCCAGAAGTACATGAAACATTTTTCAGATCTTGAAAACTCGAAACTTTCTATTTGCAGGAACTCGCAATTCAGGGTTTTGAACTCCGAAACTCGCAGTTGGACTCTCGAGTTTAGAACTCGCATTGTATAAACTCTCAGCATCAAAACTCGCAAGTCTTTACTCGAGTTATGAAGTTGCGAGTTTCACATCTCGAGTTTTGAAAACTCGAAACTCTAAACTTGAGATTACAATCTCGAGTTCTCTTCTTGAAATCTTAAAACTCGAGTTTAGCATTTCAACACTCAGGAACTCGAGGTTCTGCCTTAGAATTTTTTTCTGATCAAATCTCGAATGGTCAGTTTATAACAACAATGGCAACAGACTCTTCAGCACTTGGTAACAACAGCAATCCCCCCGTACTGAGAAATGCGGAATATCAGACGTGGAAGACTCGATTTCTCAACTTTCTAGAGAATCAGGATAACTCTTCTGCACTGCTGGAATCCCTCACTCAAGGCCCTACAGTACTGTGGATAACTATCCCAAGGAATGAGAACAATAATCCGCCAATTGAACAAGTCAGACGGATTAAAACACCCACTGAATACACAGCAGAGGATAGAGAGAGATTGAAGGCTGATCTCACTGTCAAAACATACCTGCTACAGGCCATTCCAAATGATATCTACATTATGATTGACAGTATGCAGACTGCGAAGGAAATGTGGGATGAAGTCGCAAAGCTGCTACAGGGAACCTCCATTAGACTAAAGACAAAAAAGATCAGTACTCTGACGGTCTATGACTCTTTTAAAGCCTTACCAGGCGAATAACTCATTTCCACCCACAAAAGGTTCATGACACTGATCAACGAACTGAGAAAGATCGATATATTCAAGTCCAACATGGAAATGAATATCAGATTCATGTCAAGCTTGAATCTTGAGTGGAGGAAAACTGTCAAAGATGTAAGAACGAGTCTGGACCTTGATGAAGTGGATCTGTGCACACTGCGAGACCATCTGAGAACCTTTGAGAACGATGCTGCAGAACTAGAAGGACAGTACTCAACCGATCCATTAGCACTTGTTATGGAAGCTCGGCCACAGAGGTCCACGAAGGTCTAGAAGAAGAAGAAAAAGGTTGTGATTGAGTCAGAAGAAGAAGAAAGTGAAGATGAGATAGACTTCGAGTATGAAATGGCGGAGCTGCAGAAGAAGATGGCACTCCTAACCAAGAAGTGGGGGAAGAAGAACAGCTCCTCAAATAAGCTGAGAACCTCCTCTTCTAACTATAAACAGAAGACCCCTGATCAAAGCAGCTCTGGCAAGGCAGCTGCAGCTGATGATTCTCCAAAATGCTATAACTGTGGAAAGTCTAGACATCTTCAGAAGGACTTTCGTCTTCCAAAGAGAAAGGATGTTAACTTCTATAGACAGAAAATAATATGGAACAAGCAGAAGTTGTTGCTGGCCAAAAAGGAAGAGGAGAATGCAACACTGCTTGCTGAGAATGAACATTGGGATGAGGACTCATCTGACGAAGAAGAAGAGGATAACTATGCACTGATGGCATTGTTGGAGGGTGAAGAAGAAGAAGAAAAGGGTGATGCTGCGATCCCCGAAAGTGAAAGCTCGAATAGCACGGTTTGTACTTCTGATTCTCAATGCTCTTGTTCTAATCAAGGTCAATCCTTACAAGCTAAGGATGACTTAATTAATGATCTTAAGGAGAGGTTAGACAATAACTATCAAGAGTTTGTTAGGTGTCTAGACCAGAAATCTTCATTAAACATACAACTTGAAAATGAAAAATAGGTTGCCAAAAAGATCTCTTGAAATTAATGAGCTAACACTCAAAGTTGCTGACCTCACTGATAAAGTTTTTCAAACTGAGATAGAGCTAGGAACAGAAAGAGTTGATAAAATCATTCTTGAAAATCAAAGAAATACCTTGTATAGCAAAATCAAAGAACTTGAAGATCTGATTGCTACTAGAGGTCAATCAGAACAAACAATTTAATTAAATCAAATTAGTGATGACCGGTATTATAATCCCAGATCCGGGCTTGGCATGTCTAATCCATGCTATCTAAAGAAAGTTGATTGCATTCAGCTTTATGACTTAGATCACATGAGACTAGGATATGGTCAGAAAATGTATTATACCAGTGAAAAGGAAAATGCTGAAGAAGAAGAAGAAAAGAGAAAGAACCCAAAAGTTGAAATTTCTTGCAATTATACTGATTTAAACGAAAAAAGTCTCACAGGCAAAGGGCAAGATTTTTCTAGTAATGAATGTTTGGATCCTTATGCTGCTGTAAAGGATGTACCACACCTGGGACATCCCTTAGACCCACCTCCAAGAGTAGGTATTTCTAAAATTGGAAAGGATCCTTGTATCTTTCCAATGGTCCAAAAGCTCAAAGATCTTCAGAAAACCTTAGAAAATGAGAGAGAAAGGTTTGAATCAGAAAAGAAAGGCTTTGAGAGCAACTGGGAAATGCTCTTAAATGAATTCAACCAACTGAGCATTAAGTACCACTCTAAAACAACCCCACAATCCACTTCTAGTACAGCGCAAAAGGAAACTCCCATCTCTCCTAACCAAACTAATTTTTCAAAAGAAACGTCCACTCATCACTCTTCTCTTTTGTCCACAGGACAAGAAGTGAACAAGAGATGGAAGAAGAAGGAAAAGTGGAGGCTGAAAAGAAAAGAAATTGCTGAAGGAAAGAAGAAATTTTTTGAAGAAAAGAAGTCCAGCTCTTGTTCCAGTTCTCTTTTTTCTTCTAAGAAAAAATGTAATTCTGGTTCAGTCAAACATTCTGTCAGTAATTCAGTTTTGAGTCCTAAGCTGAAAAATTATGTGTTGTCTTTTGAACAATCTGCTTCTTATAATTCAACTGATGCTTATGGCTATTCTGTTTCTGACCCCCATAACTATGAATGTGATTCGAATGTTGTTAAGGTGCAACCTCGGAGAGAGGTTAAACAAAGAAAAGAAAACAAGAGTAGAACATTTGAGGGAGTTTTCTGTCTTCCAAATCTAAAATATCCCCTCAAAGTTCACTCTGAGAAACACGTTAACAGACTCTCGAAAGAGAAGATTTTTAAGTCTCAACTCACCAAACAACCATTCAATCACAAGGCTAATGTCTACACTTCTCCCAACACCAAGCAAAAGTGGGCCCCTAAGAATGGACCTACTAAAACTGAAACTGCAAAGTGGGTCCCCAAGAACGGACCTACTAAAACTGAAACTGCAAGGTGGGTCCCCAATAACGGACCTACTAAACTTGAAACTGCTAAGTGGGTCCCCAAAAACGGACTCACTGAAACTGAAAAGTGGATTCCCAAGGCCAGACCTTCTGCAAAATCAAAACTGGCTATTACAGAGCCCACAAAAGAAAAATCTTTTGGTGAGAAAGCTGTTGACTTTGGATCACATCTAAAAGCGAAATTCAAACAGGTGTTTACTGTTGATAAGGAAGGACCCATTCCATGATGGGGACCTAAATCTGCTTAACTGTTTTGCAGGGCGGTCATGTGTGGCACTTAGACTCTGGATGCTCAACCCACATGACCGGAATCAAACACCTGTTGAGCAACTTCACCAACTACTATGGAGGAAATGTCGGATTCGGCAATGACGCCTCATCTCCAATCCTTGGGTATGGGGACGTCATCTGTGACAGCGTCACCATAAAGGCTCACTCTTATGTCAAAGGGCTCAAACATAACTTACTGAGCATAGGACAATTTTGTGACAGTGAGATGGAAGTGAGGTTCTTTGCCAAACAATGCTGTGAGTTGAACAACTTTGGGAACTCATTATTAACGTGTAACAGGACATCAAACCTGTACACAATTGATCTGAAAAGTGTACAATCCACCACTTCCATCTGTCTGTTGTTTAGAGCTTCAACTGAACAGAACAGTCTATGGCACCGACGCCTTTCCCACCTAAACTTCAAGAACATCTCCATTTTGTCCTCCAAGAAACTTGTAAAGGGGCTTCCTCTGCTAAAGTCTTCCGCTGACAATCATTGTAGTGCCTGTAAACTAGGCAAGATGGCAAGAAGCTCCCACAAGTCAAAACTTGTACCATCATCCACTCATCCGCTGCAACTTCTTCACATGGATCTGTGTGGACCTATGAGAGTCCAAAGCATCAATGGTCGCAAGTACACACTTGTTATTGTTGACGACTTCTCACGGTACACATGGATAAAATTTCTTCGTACAAAAGACGAAACTGCAGGAATCATTATGACCTTCATCAGAACTATTCAGAACCTACTTCAAAAGAGTGTGAGGATAACTCGAACAGACAATGACACTGAATTCAAGAATCAGGTTCTCATTGAGTTCTATGAATATCAGAGTATCACACAACAGTTCTCTGCAGCCAAGACTCCACAACAAAATGGGGTGGTTGAGAGGAAAAACAGAACACTTGTTGAAGCAGCACGCACCATGCTGATCCAGTCTAAGCTCTCTCACTTCATGTGGGCTGAAGCCATCAATACAGCGTGCTTCACACAAAACAGAACGTCCATTCATAAACGCTTCGACAAGATCCCCTATGAGATCCTCTTCAACAGAACCCCAAATATCTCCTTCTTTAAAGTATTTGGCTGCAAGTGCTTTGTCCTGAATGATAGAGACGAAAGGAGCAAACTCGATCCAAAAGCCCGGGAAGGGGTGTTCATTGGCTACTCTACACAGTCAAAGGCATACAAAATCTATTTGAGAGATCGACGAATTGTTATAGAGAGTGTGAATGTAACATTCTATGAAATGGTAGACTTCGCTTCTGAGCATTTCTTGGCAGACCCTTCCTCTTCTGAACCGCAACAACCCTCTGATGAAGCCATTCCACAAACTTCATCTGACTGTGTGATTCTCGATTCACCGTTCAAACAATTTTATGAGAATCCACGTCCCGTAACTCCAACACCTTCACCACAACCTAGTCCTACCCCACTGATCCCACTTCTACCCAGTCCAGAAGACGTACCATCTACGTTGTCCACTCCTCAATCCAATCCAGAAGAAGTTGAGGATCACGGGTTTGATACAACTCCAGAATCATCTCCTCTACACAACACTACTGCTCAAGAGCACACTATTCCATATGAGGACTCAGATCAACCAATCATAACTCCAATTCCTATGGCTCATGAAAGGAAATGGACGAAGGCACATCCTGTTGAACAGATAATCGGTGATCCAAGTCCAGGTGTCCGCACAAGATCTGCTACAATGAATGAATGCCACTTTGCTTGCTTTCTAAGCTAGAATGAACCATCCAAAGTCTCCGAAGCACTCACTGATCCAAATTGGATGATTGCTATGCAAGATGAGCTCAATCAATTTGCGAGACTACAAGTTTGGACACTCGTGCCAAGGCCATCTAAGAAATCTATCATAGGCATCAAATGGGTGTTCAAGAACAAGAAAGACGAAGAAGGAATCGTCGTGCGCAACAAAGCTAGATTGGTCGCAAAAGGGTACAATCAGCAGGAGGGCATAAACTATGATGAAACATTTGCACCCATAACAAGAATTGAAACAATCCGCCTCTTTCTTGCATACGCGGCTCACAAGAACTTCACCGTCTTTCAAATGGACGTGAAGACTGCCTTTCTCAATGGAGTTTTAGAAGAAGAAGTCTACGTTTCTCAGCCCGAAGGATTTGTAGATCCCAAGCACCCTGACCACGTGTACAAACTGAACAAGGCACTCTACGGACTGAAACAAGCTCCAAGAGCCTGGTACGATGCCTTGACAGAGTTTCTGGTTGATTCAGGTTTCTCCAAAGGAAAGATTGATACTACATTGTTCATCAAGCGACAGAAGTATTCTGATTCAGATCTATGTCGATGAGATCATCTTTGCCTCCTCAAATCCACGTCTGTGCAAACACTTTGAGAAAACTAATGAAAACCAAGTTTGAGATGAGCTTGACGGGAGAGTTGAACTTCTTTCTAGGCCTACAAGTCCGACAGCTACAAGATGAGATCTTTATCAATCAGTCCAAATACATACTGGATATGTTGAAAAGATTTCACATCGACGGCAAGTCATCCATGACGACCCCTATGTCCCCCAACAACAAACTGGACTCTGATCCCTCAGTGAAACCAGTAGATCCCACCAACTACAGGGCAATCATTGGATCTCTACTCTATCTCACGTCTAGCAGGCCTGATATTGTATTCTCTGCATGTTTTTGTGCTCGATTTCAAGTGAATCCGAAGGAATCACATCTCACAGCAGTAAGAAGAATCTTGAGATACCTCAAAGGCAAACTTAGGTCTGTGGTACCCCAAGCATTCAGGTTTTGACCTAGTCGGATATTCAGACGCAGATTTTGCAGGTTGCAGAATGGACAGAAAGAGTACCTCAGGAGGCACCCAATTCTTGGGTGAGAAGTTAGTCTGCTAGTCTTCCAAGAAGCAGAACTGTGTGTCAACATCTACAGCCGAGGCAGAATACTTTGCGACTGCTAGCTGTTGTTCACAAATATTATGGATGAAGACCCAGCTAAAAGACTACGGGTACACATTCCACCATATCCCGATCTACAGTGATTCACAGAGCGCCATCGTCATCACCAGCAACCCTGTTCACCACTCCCGCACCAAACACATTGACTTGCGCTATAAGTTCATCAAGGACCATGTGGAGAAAGGGATATTGATATGTACTTTATAAGCTCTGAGCTTCAACTGGCTGACTTGTTCACTAAGGCTCTGGATGAAAAACGATTCCAGTTCCTAGTCTCTAAGTTAGGCATGTTGAACCTTGAGCCTGTGTAATTTTATCTCCACTGGTCTGTACAAGGGTGTGTGTGTGGGATGAAAAAATTCACCTATTCAACTTATGACTCATTTTAGGCATTTTTAGATTTTCACAAATGTCTATTAAATGATTTTTTTCAAAAATTCAATTGGGGGCAAATAGTTGGGCTTTTAATATATATTAAAAAATTAGAAGGGTTTAGTGGACCTTTATTGGGGCAGCTGGCCCCCTATACTCTTACCTATTTTATATTTTAATTTTAAACAATTGTATAAATTATAAATATAATAGAATATATATTTATAATTCGTAAATAAACAAATCGAATATATTCGAATAACTTACGAATCGAATATATGTATATTCGTATTCGTATTCGAATTTTATTCGAATAATAAAATTGATTCGTATTCGAATTCGTATTCGAATATTTCGAACTCGAATCATCAATTTCGAATTCGAACCGCGAATCGGATCAAAATTATTCGATTCGTTTACAACTTTATATACCACCGACCGTAAGTGGACTATTTTCAACCATCATTCCAGAGAAAAAAGAGAAAAAGAGAGCTAGGCTCAGGTTCAACCCGTAACCAGGGGGTTAGGCATGGACCTCTAGGGCTAACCTGGGTTCAGGCCCACCTCAACTCCAGTAAATAAACCGGAGTCTTGGCTACGAGCCCATTGACAACCATGCTACCTGAGGCTAAGAGAAGGGCTTGTCCTCAGTCTAGAATGCAGGGCCAGATCTCGGAATTTGAATTAGATTAGACCGAAATAAATATTGAGATTGGCTACATGGATACAAGAAGCATTTGCTCCCGAGATCAGTTAGATCAAATGCATATGTTTCTAACGGACCTGATGATATCTGATTATCTGCTTTGCAGCCTCCCAGGCCAGGAGATTACGGTTTCGATCCGGCCTCTTGGTCTTTGTAAGTTTAACTTCTCATCTCATCACCATATATACCCATTGGCATTAACCTGGCTGTGGACCATTTGACAGCATCTGATCCGGAAAGCTTGAAGTGGAACCAGCAGGCTGAGCTTGTGCATTGCAGATGGGCGATGTTGGGTGCCGCGGGCATTTTCATCCCGGAGATCCTCACAAAGCTCGGGATTCTGAACATTCCTTCATGGTCCAGCTCGCTCTCATTGGTTGGGCAGAAGGGAGACGCTGGGCAGATATCGTCAAACCAGGTAGTGTACGTAAACACGGATCCCGTCTTTTCGAACAACAAGCTCACTGGAACAGATGTTGGCGCGCTATCCGGGAGGGTTATGGTTTGACCCGCTGGGTTGGGGCTCTGATGGTTCTCCTGAGAAGATCAAGAAGTTGAGAACTAAGGAGATCAAGAATGGAAGGCTAGCCATGTTGGCGGTCCTTGGCGCATGGTTCCAACACATGTACACAGGAACGGGGCCCATTGGTAACCTTGTGGATCACCTTGCCGATCCAGGCCATGCCACTATTTTCAAGTCATCCTACACCAGCTAAATATAAAAAAAAAACAAGTTCACAAGCAGAAATAGTAACACTTGAAAACTTCTCAAGAATTGAACAATTGTTTGAGGCCTTAATCTTGTTTCTACTTTTGAAAAGATATTTATTTTAGAGATTTTGTGAAAAAGTGATTAATGAAGGGACCTTAATCTGCTGCTTTGACGCACTGGCTAAGGCGTTGTGGACTTGTGGTATGACCTACAGGTCAGTCAGGTTTCAAGTCTTGAGAGGGCCTCTTGTCAAAATTTGACAGGGGTAGAAACGCTCCTTACACCTTTCTGGTGGACCCTTCCCCACGAGACTGCCTCTTTTTTAGTTTTTATGAAAAAATGACCAATAGTAAAAGTTGATAATGTTTGAATTTTGAAAAGAAGTAATCTAGAAGAGTAAAGAGCAGTTTTAAGCACCACCTTCCCTTCTGAACTTTAAATACAATCACCTGTATTTTGAACTTTTACAACAAATTGTTGAAGTAGTGTTTCTTTAAAGTTTAGATAATTGCAAACACTCCTTTGTAATGATCTTTTCAGGCTTTCACCTCCAAGTGAAGAGGAAAGAAGTCTGTCTTTAAAAAGCATCGTGTTGATGAAGATATATAGAAGCATTGAAGAACGTAGGCTATTGGAGAGAGACTGACAGATATTTGTTCATCTTCGGATCATATGTTCATTCACGAAGACAGTAGTGGTGTTGCTTGAGACATTGTCTTGTAGTGTACAAAAGATTACGCAGTACTTATTGTGTATGTACAAAATATTTGAATCAGGTACCTTAACTATTTACACTGATGCATTTCGGTATTCTAAATGGTGGTCGGAATTTCATATATGTAATTTGGTAGATTTTTCTGAATATAACTAAAAACTCCGCCATGAGATCATTTTTTTGGTATCATGCCTGTCCCAAGCCAGGATAAAGGAGGAGGGTGCTGTGGTAGGCGCGTGACGGCCAACAGTATCACTTAGTCACATCACATGACATGAATCGAAATATGAATATCGCTACAGCTAGGTCGTCGCCCGTAAGCGACGCGTCATCCCTCCGCCTGGGGGTGGTGTCAAATGGGCAAGGGCGCGCTACACTTCATAGGCCTGGGTGTGGTGATAAGAATGCTAAGGCTGCTAGGTCGTCGCCCGGAAGCGATGCGCCACTCCAATGCCCGGGGATGGTGTCAAATATGCAAGGGCATGGTGGGGGTCGATGTGGGGTGAAGAAGAGAAGGCATGATGTTAGATTGCGCTTTGGGACATGGAATGTTGGCTCTCTAACGGGAAGATCATCTGAGATAGCCGAGGTTATGAAGAGGAGGAATATCAGCATAATGTGCATGCAAGAAACTGAGTGGGTTGGAGAAAAGGCACGCGAGATTAATCCCGGAGGTTTTAAGCTTTTGTACTCGGGGAGAGAGAGAAACAGAAATGGAGTAGGCATTATGGTGGCACATGATTATGTTGACGGTGTGGTTGAAGTGTTTAGGAAGAACGATCGCATCATGAGCATTAAGTTGATAATGGGGGATGAGATTGTGTCCGTGGTTAGTGCCTATGCACCACAAGTGGGATTGGATGCATCTATCACTCAACAATTTTGGGAGGATCTTGAGGAAGTGGTGCGACGAGTGCCAAGGGGAGAGAAACTGGTCATAGGAGGCGACCTCAACGGGCATGTGGGCCCAAGTCGTGATGGTTTTGAGAGTGTCCATGGCGGACATGGTTTTGGCACTAGAAATGAAGCAGGGAAGAACATTCTGGATTTTGCCTCGACATATGAGTTGGCTGTGATGAACACTTGGTTCAAGAAGAGAGACTCTCACCTTGTCACCTATAGAAGTGGAGCTAATAGTACCCAAATTGACTACTTTTTAGTACGGACGACTTGGAGAACTAGCTACACTGATTGTAAGGTTATCCCAGGTGAGAGTGTTGTCACTCAGCATAGGATGCTTGTGCTTGATTTTCGAGGTAAAAAGAGTGGACGAGTTAAGGTACAAGGGGAGCCAAAGATAAAATGGTGGAGGCTCGAGGGGAATCTCCAACAAAGTTTTGCACACAAAATGTTGGAGGAAGATGTTTGGTCTATTGATAATGACGCACACGTGGATGATGTGTGGTTACCAATGGAGTCCACCATTAACGAAGTGGCGAAGGAGATACTCGGAGAATCTAAAGGATGTCTGCCACCAAAAAAGGACACATCTTGGTGGAATGATGAGGTGAAACAAGCAATAAGGGCCAAAAGAGAATGCTATAAGAAATTGGGCAAAAGTTGGAGCGACGAGAACATAGAGGAGTACAAAGAGGCTAGAAGAAGAGCAAAGAAAGCTGTGAAGGAAGCCAAAGGAAAAGTGAATAAGGAATTGTATGTAAAGTTGGATTCTAAGGAAGGAGAAAAAGATATCTACAGACTTGCTCGCCTTCGTGACCGCAGCACTCAAGATATCAGAAAAGTTAAGTGTGTGAAGGATGTCGATCAAAGGGTACTAATGGACGATGAAGAAATAAAAGAGAGGTGGAGGTCATACTTTGATACCTTGTTCAACGGGAATAAAGTCCAAGGTATTGATGATCTTACTATACCAGAGTGTATGGTAAATAGGGACTTCGTGAGAAGGATTCAAACAACAGAAGTAAAAGAGGCTATGAGAAAAATGGCCCGGAAGAAAGCAGTGGGCCCATATGGCATACCGATCGAGGCTTGGAGAAGTTTGGGAGAGAAAGGCATCGAGTGGCTAACACGTTTCTTCAACATGATTTGGAGAAACAACAAAATGCCAGTGAGTTGGCGGAAGAGTACTCTCATTCCCTTATTTAAAAATAAGGGTGATGTGCAAGAATGTGCTAACTATCGAGGGATTAAGCTTATGAGTCACACCATGAAACTTTGGGAGCGAGTGGTTGAGCAAAGACTACGTAAAAGTGTGAAAATTTCGGAGAATCAATTTGGTTTTATGCCTGGACGCTCAACAACTGAGGCCATTCACCTTCTTAGACAAGCTGTGGAGAAGTATAGAGACACTAAAAAGGATCTGCATTTGGTGTTCATTGACTTAGAAAAGGCACATGATAGGGTACCTCGAGAAGTTCTTTGGCGGGCCTTAACTAGAAAAGGCATATCACGTAAGTATATCAACATCATCATGGATATGTATCAGCGTCATCATGGATATGTATGATGCTTGTACTACAAGTGTCCGCACTAGTGTAGGGAGGACCGCAGAGTTCCCTATTACTATTGGAGTGCACCAAGGATCTGCTCTGAGTCCTTTCTTATTTGCTTTAGTCATGGATGAACTTACGAAGTCAATTCAAGAAGATATACTGTGGTGCATGATGTTTGCCGACGATATTGTATTGATTGATGAGACACAATCCGGTGTTAAAGCAAAGTTGGAAGTATGGCGACAAACATTGGAGAGTAAGGGTTTCAAACTGAGCCAAAGCAAGACTGAGTATATGGAGTGCAAGTTCGGTGGAGGTAGAAGCGGTAGCAACAGTGGGATTACTCTTGATGGTAAGGAGATACCGGTGTGTGATATGTTCCATTACTTGGGATCCATAATTCAGAAGGATGGTGAATTAGATGGAGATGTATGTCATAGAATCAGAGCTGGGTGGATGAAATGGAAAAGTGCTTCAGGATTTCTATGCGATCGAGGTATGCCGACTAAATTGAAAGGTAAATTTTATCGTACAGCAATTAGGTCGGCATTAATGTATGGCGTAGAGTGTTGGGCGGTGAAGCAATGCCACATTCAAACGATGAGTGTGACAGAGATGCGTATGTTGCGTTGAATGTGTGAACATACCAGAAAAGACCGTCTGAGGAATGAGGTAATCTGACAAAAGGTTGGAGTAGCAGCTATAGAAGATAAGATGCAGGAGTCTCGTTTGCAGTGGTTTGGGTATGTGCATAGAAGACCGAGTGATGCACCTGTTAGACGACTTGAGGGGTGGGGAGAAGAGTCAGAGAAGAGAGGGAGGGGAAGACCCAAACAGACTTGGATTAGAGTAATCAGAACTGATATGCGTCTTCTTGGGTTGGATGAGAGTATGGCTTTGGAGAGAGCAAAGTGGAGGGCGCACATCCATGTGGACGATTGATGTCTTGTCTACCTTTCCTCTCTTGTTTCTTTTATCGTTTATCTTCCTTATCTTTTTATATTCTTATGTTATTTTTATCTTCTAGCTTTTTTATGTTCTTTTATTTATTTTTCTTTTATCTTGGTTATATTCTTGTGTTATTATTATCTTATATTTGTGTATCTTTATTTTATTCATTTTATCTTACTTTTTTTTCCTTTTCTTGTCCGCCTTCTCTTTTTGGCATCGATATCATAGATCGATTCATGTTAGCCGACCCCAAATTCTTTTGGGATTAAGGCTTAGATGTTGTTGTTGTTGTTATTGTTGTTGTTTCTAAATATAACTAAAATAAAAGCATAATTGCAATAGCAGGAGTTTTAAGTTCAAATTTCCAAAATAGGACTAGATTTCATTGTATTCTACCCTTTCTCATGTCATTCTTAATATATTTTTTTAAATAATAATAATAAAAAATTAAAATTAAAATAAAAAGAAATAAAAAAGAAAGAAATAAATAAAAAATATACAAGCTTCAATCATCACCTCAGCCACTTTTCGCACCGCCACCTCCGGTCGCCAGAAAGGAATGTCAAGTTGGAAAAAAAATGTTTGTCAAATAGAAAAAAAATTGTTATCGTGATGGCAATTTTATGACAATTTTTGGCTGGTGGTGTTGGGAGGTGGAGGATGTACTGATAGTGGTCTACATATATTTTTAATGTTTTTAGGTATTTAATTTTATTTTTTAGACGGTTTGTGCATGAAAAGAATCTAGACCGGACTCTTGCCACGCTTTTAACATGCGGCCGTCTCCCTTGAATAAGGGTTCCAGTTTTTGCTGTCTTGTGTGCGGCATTTAGATTTAGCCGTCCTTTGGAGCGACGATTAGGTTAGCAGAGAAGGAACTGTTCGCAGGAATATCGTTAGGCATGCTGTGACGGCCGATGGAGAAGGAGTTGCGGGAGCCAAGGGAGGGAGAAAGGGAGGCGTCCAGAGGGGCTGAAATTGTGGGGCAGACGGAGAGTGTGTGTCAAGGAATCAATCGAGCGACGGGCATGAGTTGTGCCTTGTTTGTGTCAACAATCATAGCGATGGTCCGACCTCCTCGTGAACCACTGCCAGGGGATGAACGAGGTGCTAGGGTTCAAGATACTTGTTTTGCTTATTTAGTTCTTTCCATGTTTCGTCCTCCTCCTATTAGTTTTTATTATTTTATCATTTGGTTTCTTGTTACTGTCTATGTTGTTAGGTTTGTCAATTTATTTGGAAATTTAGCCTTCTTTTATGTCATTGGGTATGCTTGGATCTGTGAGAACAGAGATGGTTGTGTCAAGCCCGCTGCATGGTTAGCGATTCGTGTTGCTCTTTCAGAGGTGACCGTCTCTAAGTCTGATCATAGGGTTTACAGTCGTAGTTGTTGGGGTTTAGTTGGTGTCATATTTGTTTTTCCTTTGATTGATGTAATGATCCTGAAACTTATGATATGAATAGAGACAAACCAAACTGATGGAGTATATGGGTCTAAGCCCCCGGATGCACATACTCGGAAGAGCAGAAAGCACAAGACAACAGAGTGGCGCCCTCGTCGGCCAAGACGCCCCGTCGGCCGAAAAGGGGCCAACTCGGATTATGGTCCTGAGTCCAAGGAACCCGGGTGCCCTCGTCGGCCGTGCCCTCGTCGGCCACGCCCTCGTCGGCCACGAAGACCTCACAGAACCGGATTTTAAACTTACTCATTTGTACAGCCCATTAGTGGCTTTGTATTCGGCCCAGTAGCGGTCCAGTTGTAAATGGGCCTCCCAAGCCCAAGGCTTGGGAGCCCAACCCTAATTTTCTCTATAAATACTCCCTTTGGGAGTAGTTATAGGGGAATACTCCCTTTGGGAGTAGTTATAGGGGTGACAAATCATTCTATTGAAGCATATTACTGCACTTCTCTCTCTAGCTCTCACTTCTCTCTAGATATACTCTATCATTTGGTGCTTTCATTGAGAGCTAGAACAATCAAGTTAGCACCCTTCGTCGCTACCAAGCACAACTAACCACTGATCATGGGGAGAACTAAGTCAAACCGCAACCTCGTCAGCAAAGTCATCCCTGAGGACCAAGAGCCCAGGGAGCACGATGAGGACGCTACGGCCGACCAGGCCGGCGGAGGGGATCTCTTCCAGGAGGCCTTCAACCTCACAACGGACCTCCGCAACCAACTCAACGGTGGCGCCCCTGACGCCCGCCTCGGCTTGGACAAGAAGCGAGCTGAAAAGACGGATCACGCCCCGGCCCAGCCTATGGCCGCGGCCTCTCCGTCCGTAGATCCTCAGGTCCAGGCCGCACTATCGGCTATCATCGCCAGCTTGGCTCAGAACCCCACCGTCCTCAGCGCACTCTTGCCAAGGACTGGGGGGAACGTCACTCAACCTCCTCAACCCCAACCGTTGGCCGTCCAGATTGGCAACGACGAGGGGGTGGTGCCCCAGGACACGGCGTCGTCCCACTCCCACCCTGCTTCCCCTCTTTGGCCCGGGCAGACCCCAGCGCGTGGAAAAGCCTCTGCCTTCAATAGGCTAGGTGACACGCGCCGTCGTCCGGTTTCGGAGAGGATGGCGGGACGGATTGGTGATCCTCGTCCTGGCTCGCCGAGGGAAAGCTTGGGGTCTGTGTCCCGGAAAGCGGACCAGCCCCGCCCGGATAAGGGCAAGGGGAAGTTGCACGAGGATGACGTGCGTCACCAGATCAACGCGGCTCACAACGAGCGCCTAAGGAACCAGCCGGGCGCCGCTGCGGCCAACAGGGACCCCCGGGACGAGGTCATCGCCCAGCTGGAAAGGAGGCTGGCTCAGATGGAGGCCAAGCAGTCGGCCAACATCCCTACGGCCGGCGCCTCCAACGACCCCGGCCTCAACGCGCTCATGAACAAAGTTAGCGCCCTGGAGAGGGAGCTGGCCGAAGGGCGGGGTGACCCCATCATCCAGGTCAGGACTAGGACCCCTTTCACCAACAGGGTCCTCTCGGCCCCCATCCCCGAGAAGTACAGGGGGAACGCCATCAAGTCCTACGATGGCCGATCAGACCCCCAGGAGCACTTCAGCCGTTACCAAAACAACATGTTGATGGTGAACGCGTCCGACGAATACCTCTGCCGTTGGTTCCTCTCTACTCTCGAGGGGCCAGCGTACGAGTGGTTCAACGGACTGCCAGAAGGAAGCATTGACTCATGGCAGGATCTCGCCCAGCGCTTCCTCACTCACTTTGCCGGGAGGAAGCGCGCCAAGAAGTATTTCACCCACCTCCTCTCCGTCAAGCAGCAGCACGAGGAGTCCCTCCGGTCATTCATCGATCGGTGGACGAGGGAGACCGAGGAGGTCGAGGGGGCCGATGAGCGCACCCTCCTCGCCTTGTACCAGGGAGCCCTCCGCAACTCCCCGTACGCTAGGAGCCTCATCACCGACCCCCCGAGGTCGTACGCCAAGGCGCTCCAGCGCGGAGGCTTGTATGCCGACGCCGACGAGCTCCACAATCACAAGAGAGAGGGGGGCCATCCCCCCAAGAAGACAAATCCTTCGCCGGCCCCGGGTCCGTCCCCGGCCGGCCAGGGTGCCCAGGGCCGCCACGGCTCTGGTGGACAGAGTAAGAAAGACCGCCACTGGCGGCCGAGGCTGGAACGGCCGGGGGTAACCCTCACCCACCCGGTCGGCACCATCCTCGATTATGCCGAGAAGCACGGCCTCATCGAGCAGGCTCCTCGGCCGGCCGAGGAGATCCTTGCCATCCAGCAGGGCGGCACATACTGCCGGTTCCACAAGAACTCGTCGCACAACACCGACGATTGCATCACATTGAAGAAGGCCATCGAGCGCCTTATTCGCCAGGGGGAACTCTCCCAGTTTGTCAAAGATGGCCCACGCAAGAACACTTGGGTAAACACCGGCAAACATGGGGGCGAACGCTCTGCGAAGAAGCGGGAGATTGGTAAACTCAGCGACGACGAGGACTGCGAAGAGCCTCCGCCGAAGAAGAATCACATCCACCTCATCGTAGGTGGGAACACTGGGGGGGACTCCGCCACTCAGAGAAAGAAATGGGCCCAATCCCTTTACATTGGGGAGGTGTCCCACGTTCCCCCCCAGCCGAAGAAGCAGCGAACGGAGGCGATCACCTTCACCGACAAGGATCTGCCTCCGGGTACGGAATCACACAGGGACGCCCTCGTCATCCGATGTGAGATCGGTGACTCCATCATCCACCGTACTTACATCGATACGGGGAGCTCCGTCAACGTGATGTACCTGGACACCTTCAAACAGCTGAAGCTGGACAGAGCTTTGCTGAAGCCGATCAGGACCCCGTTATCCGGCTTCACCGGGGACTCTATCGACGCCGAGGGCACGATAGTCCTCCCCGTGGAGGTCGGTGACGACCCCCACCACGCCAGAATTGACATGGAGTTCATGGTGGTCATCCTCCAGTGCGCCCACAACCTGATTTTGGGGCGGCCAGCATTGGAGGACTTGGAGGCCATCATCTCCATGAAGCACCTATGTTTGAAGTTCCCCACCAATGACGGCATCGGCTACGCCAGAGGAAATCAGAGGATAGCCAGAGCTTGCTACCTCAAGCTAACGAGGCCGGCCGAAAGGGAAGGACAGAGGATAGACACCATTACGGCCGCCGTCGCCATGGACGAGGAGAGGCCACATGCGGAGCCGGCCGAGGAGGTCGAGGAAATCCCTCTGGATACCTCCCGGCCGGAGCGGGTTCTCAGGGTCGGAAAGCAACTCCCCCAGGACCAACGAGACGCCATCCTCCTCGTCCTACGGTCATACGCCGTTGTCTTCGCGTGGGGCCCGGACGATATGCCAGGCATGAACCGCCAGGTGATCACTCACCGGCTGACCGTCGATCCGGCCTCCACGCCTGTCAAACAAAAGCGGCGCTACTTGTCCGCCGACAGGCGGGACTTCGTCAAAGGGGAGGTCGCCATGCTCCTCTCAATCAAACACATCAAAGAGGTGAAGTACCCGACATGGTTGGCCAACGTCGTCCTCGCACAAAAACCGTCGACGTTCAGAATGTGTGTTGACTACACTGACCTGAACAAGGCGTGCCCCATGGAACCGTTCCCTCTCCCCAACATTGATCAGCTGGTGGACGAGACGGCGGGGTGCGAGTTGATGTCGTTCCTCGATGCTTTCAGAGGGTACCACCAAATCTCCATGCATGAAGATGACGCTGAGAAGACGGCATTCATGACCCCGGAGGGAATCTTTTGCTACCTCGTTATGGCCTTCGGACTCAAAAACTCCGGCGCCACCTACACTAGAATGGTGGCCAAGATCTTCAGAGCGGTCCTTGGCCGGACGATGGAGGCGTACGTCGACGACATGATCGTCAAGAGCAGGCAGGCCACCTCCCACGCCGACGACCTCCGGAAAATCTTTGAAATAATGAAGGAGTTCAAGCTCCGCCTCAACCCCAAGAAATGCGCCTTCGGCGTCCAGGGTGGCAAGTTCCTCGGCTACATGGTCAGCCGGAGAGGCATCGAGATAAACCCGGAGAAGACGCAGGCTATCATCAACATGGAGCCGCCCCGCAACGTCAAGGAGGTACAGCGACTGACGGGGCGCCTGGCGGCCTTAAACCGTTTCCTCTCCAGGTCGGCCGAGAGGGCCCTCCCCTTCTTCCAGATCATGCGCAAGGCAAACAGCTTCAAGTGGACGACGGAGTGCCAGGAAGCATTCGACGAATTGAAGAGGTACCTGTCGTCCCCACCCGTGCTCTCCAAACCCAAAGCCGGCGAAACCCTCTTCTTGTACTTAGGGGTGAGCACGTCGGCCATCAGCTCCGTGCTCATCCGTGAGGACGAAGGGGTGCAGAAGGCCATCTTCTACATCAGCAAGACACTCAGGGAGGCCGAGCTCAGGTACTCCCCCATCGAGAAGACGGTGCTGGCCATCGTCCACACAGTGAAGAAGCTTGGACACTACTTCCAGGCCCACACCGTCCATGTGCTGACCCAGCAGCCTCTCGGCGCACTCATGAGGAGCCCCACCAGCTCCTCGAGGATGGTGAAATGGGCGATTTTCCTCAGCCAATTTCAAATCGAGATCAAGCCAAGGCCATCTATCAAAGGGCAAACCTTGGCCGACTTCGTCATTGAATGCACAGCAAGGGAGACGGCCATCGCCAACTCCGGGCCGGAGCCGGACGATACGTGGACCCTGTTCACTGACGGTTCGTCGGCCGCGAAATCATGCGACGGCGGCGTCGTCCTCATATCCCCTGAAGGGTTCAGAGCTTACTATGCCATCCGCTTCAACTTCAGGGTATCCAACAACGAAGCCGAGTATGAGGCCCTCCTCAGCGGTCTCAGACTCGCCGCCGGCCTCAAGGCCAAGCACCTCAAAATCAAGTGCGACTCCAAACTGGTAGTGGGCCAGGTGGAGGGATCGTACGAAGCAAAGGAAGGCCGGATGAAGCAGTACAAACAAGCGGCGGAGGAATTGCTGAAAGCGTTTGAAACCCACGAGATCACTCAGATCCCAAGGGCCGAGAACGCCGAAGCCGACATCCTCTCCAAGCTCAGCTCGGACACCCCGGAGCACATCTCCCAGTTGGCCAAGATCGAGGAGTTGAGCATGTCCAGCATCCATGCCAGCCCCGTCTTGGGCGTCCAACAGCGACCAGAGGACTGGATCTCCGACATCGCCACCTTCATCGCAACGGGGGAGCTGCCCCCGGACGAGGAGAGGGCCAAACTTGCCAAACTCAGGGCCCCAAGCTACACCATCGAAGATGGCAAACTCTACAAACGGTCCTATAATGGCACTCTCCTCCGATGCCTGCACCAGGACGAGGCAGACACAGTCATGGAAGAGGTTCATTGTGGCGTCTGCTCCTCACACCAGGGCCCTTTCAGCATGTCCCGGCGTCTCGTCGTCCAGGGCTTCTTCTGGCCGACGATGGCACGCGACTGCGCTGACCTGGCCAGGAAGTGCACCACATGCCAGGTACTCCAGAAGGCCCCTGGCCGGGCAGCTGTCAACTATGCCCCTGTCAGCACCGCAATTCCATTCTCCAGGTGGGGAATTGACCTGGTCGGCCCCCTGCCCAGAGCCGCCGGGAATAACCGCTACATCATCGTCGCCGTCGACTACTTCACCAAGTGGGTCGAGGCGGAGCCCTTGGCCAGCATCACGGGGGCCAGATGCCAAAAATTTGTTTACAAGAACATCATCACACACTTTGGCGTCCCCCAGGAGATCATATCAGACAACGGCACCCAATTCGAGGCAGCCCCTTTCCAAGAGCTCCTCCGGGAGTTTGAGGTAAAGCATCGTTTCTCCTCCGTTGCCTACCCTCAGGCCAACGGGCAGGTCGAAAACGCTAACAGAACAATTATGGAGGGGCTGAAGAAGAAGCTCCAGGCCGCAGGAGGTAGTTGGGTCGACGAGCTCCCCAACATCCTGTGGTGCTACAGAACCACGCCGAGGAGGGCGACAGGTGAAACGCCTTTCGCCCTGTGCTACGGCTTTGAAGCAAAGGCGCCCACGGAAGTTGCCATCCCCAGCCGACGGGTGGAACAATATGAGCCTGACACCAACGAAGAGAACATGAAGATTGACCTACACCTGGTTGACGAGAGGCGTGAGCAAGCTTACAACCGAGCATAGAACTACCGGAGTCAAGTAAAATCATACTATGACGCCAAGGTACGTTCCCGGGAATTTCATGTGGGGGACTACGTCCTCCGCCGGAGGGAAGCAAGCCAGCCGACAGAGGGTGGCAAGCTAGCATTGAAGTACGAAGGGCCCTACATCGTCAGTGCCGTGGTCAAACCCGGCACCTACAAGCTTAAACGCCCGAATGGGTCCAATGTACCACGAACATGGAATGTACACCATCTGGTGAAGTTTTATCAGTAATCCGAAGGAGGTGTAGACGGCGAAGCCCTCACCCCTTAACGGGTTACTGATCGAACGCCACCCTCGGCCTCGAGCCACTTATGAATAAAATCATGTTCTGATTTCTCTGGAAATTCAAAGTAAAATTTTAGCAGGTGCCCTCGTCGGCCACCTTAGAGCGAAAGGCTCAGGTCTGGCCGACATGGCCCCTTGCATTTGCAGCCTACGAGCGACAAGCTCAGGCGCTCCATTGTATTTTGTATCAGCGAAGGGCTCAGGCCTAGCTGAGAGAGCACATCGTCATGGCCCCGCAAGCCTAGAAGCAAAACACTCAGGTATGGCCGACGATGTCCCCAGGACGAGGGGCCCGCAAACGGCCCACGTCTTGAAACGGGAAGCTCACCGCGTCGTCCACGCGCCAGAACGCATGACGACAGGCCTGAAATCATGGCCGAGGTGACAAAATCCCAAAACTCAGGGATGGGCAACGACAGCCGTTGTAAACCGACCAAAAGTCTAGCCCGCGTCATAAATAGGCGACGGGACCCGCCCTGAGACCACGGACGTTATAAACGAAGTCCGAACCGGCCGAAGGACGAGCACACCCTTCGGCCGAAGCCTGAAAGAAGGATATCCCCCGAAACGAAGCAAAAAAAAAACATACAAGGGAAAAAGAGGGAAGCCGACGGCCGTGCACACTTGCCGGCCTCGAGCAATGAAAAAATAAAATCCCCACAACTCAGGCCCAACTAGGCCAAGTACATATCAGTTGAACACAAGTGTAGTACCACTGACAGGCAACATGGACGACACGTCCACACACTACAAGGGAATAATCAAGGCCGATACACACGCCTATAAAACCCTAACCGCATCGGTTGGGTGACACGCGAGAGGTGACCTTCATCGGCCATAGTCCTTTGAGGCACCAACGCTTGGTATGAAACAAAGCATCGCAATCCTGAGGATGACCAGGACGAAGCGGGCACTCATCACACCCGCGAAAGAATCAAGCAATCAGGAAACAATCCTTGCTTGCCACAGCACCCAGGATAGCCGATACAGGCACTGGCACCAAGGCTGTTGGTCAAGCGAAAGTTCTCTGGGAATTGGTTCAAATGTTTACCAGACACTTAGAAAAAATTCTGAAAAAAAAGAGGGTTCCTCAACAAGGAACCATGGCTGGCCGACGAAGGTAGGACCCTCATCGGCCACAAGCCAGACCTTGGCCGACAGCGGACCGCAAAGAAGTAAATGCCTAACATCTATACTTGGAAAATTCTCCAAGTACTCAAGTGGAAGAACTCTACACGAAGCGGGTACGTATATATTCCAAGGCCGTTAGCTACCTACGCCTTGCATATGTACTTGGGACAAATTCAAAGTCCAAAAGACTAAGATGAAGGTGCCCTTATCGGCCACAACACAGGAATGCAGGCCGACATCGACATTGGTTCAACACTTGGTAGATCACCCAAACCATCTGCCAATAATGGGGAGAGACTCAGCGCCAGGACGGAACGGACACCAAGGCCACCATGCCGAAAGGGAAGCAACTACAAGAATCCCAAACACTTAGGAAATTTTTGGAAAAAATCCTAAGTGTTATGATAGTACCGCAATGACGGTCAGGCCGACCAAGCCACCAGACCGGGAAGAAAGCAGCTTAGTGAGCCCAAAACACTTAGGAAATTTTTGAAAAAATTCCTAAGTGTTATGATAGTAAAGCAACGATAGACAAGCCGACCAGGCCACCGGACAGGGTGGACTACCTCACGGACGTAGCGGACACTCGCGGGTGACCCAAGTTATGACCTTGACACTTAGACAAATTTTAGAATTGAAATGACAAATGGCAAACAAGCATACAATGGATTCAAAGCCGAGAAGGATGGCAAAAATTCTTTCATTTAATCAATTCATTACAATGGGGGGCGCTTCGGCCATTACATGAGTTAGACAAAGAAATGAAAAGCAAATTACAAAGGAGCAGGGAGTAGCCGATCAAGCCTCTGGGGCACCCCCATCCGTGGCTGGCTCTTCGACCTCGTCAGCTCCCTCCTCGGCCTCAGCCTCCTGACCGTCGGCGGGTGCAGCACTGGTGGCGTCGTCCAGAAAATCAAATTCGGTGTAATCCGGCTCGCCGAGGCCGGAGCTTTCAATAGGAGACTCACGCTCCGACAGAGGAAGCTCGGCCTGCTCTTCTGGATCCTTCATCAGCTTTGGCAGCTTCAGGTTCCGTCTGGCCCACCCGGACGTGTAGTTCATGGCCTTAAGAGCACGGGACAGCCGCCGACACAGGAGCCTCTGCATCCGCTGCTGGCCCATGTTGTAATAGACGACCATCTCCCTACTGAAGTACTCCTGGCCGGCGGGGGAGTTCATCCCCCAATCTTCAAGCCTGGCGGCAACCACTTCGTAGCACCAGGGGAGCTTCTCATCGGCCTTCCACCCCTCGGCCAGGAAGCATTCAACGGCCTCGTCAGCAGCCTTAACAGCGGCGGCCTCGGCCTCAGCTTTCGCCTTCACGGCTTCTTCATTCTTACGCCGCTCGGCCTCAAGTTCCCTTCTGCTCTCCTCGAGCTTGGCCAGGGCATCGTCCCTGGCTGCAGCGGCTTCATCGGCCTTCTGCTGCAAAGCCTTGGCATCCTCCCGGAGCCGATCCAGGCAAGCTACCGCCTCATCGTCCGAGGCAGCCTTCTGCTCCAGCTCTTTCAAGCGAGCTATCTCCCGGTATTGCCTCTTATGGCTCTCCATGAGCATAAAGGCACTCTGCAGAAAAAAGGAAAACAAAAATCAGGCAAACGACTCTACACGGACGACGAGAAAAGTACACAGTACAAGGCAGAGAACTTACTTGGACGAGGAGGTCCATGCCGCCCTCGTAGATATTCACGTCCCCGAGCTTCCTTAGGTAAGCCCGATCCTTGGCCGGCATGGCCTGCGCCAGGACGTCATGGCCAAGAACGACGTCATCGAAGACACCCCCGCCGACGGGGTATTCTACCATCTTCTGGTAGGTGGCACATGCAATCTCTTTGCCGGCCCTCTTCGTCCGTGGCTCCTGGACGAGAGGCACTGATGGAGCAGCACCACCAGCAGCAGTAAGGTCCACGACAGGACCACTATCGTCCACGCTGGGGACAGCCAGAGTACCGGCCTCAGCAGCTGGA
This sequence comes from Cuscuta europaea, assembly GCA_945859875.1. Classification (NCBI taxonomy): domain Eukaryota; kingdom Viridiplantae; phylum Streptophyta; class Magnoliopsida; order Solanales; family Convolvulaceae; genus Cuscuta; species Cuscuta europaea. Next base: position 6,991,101 of record CAMAPE010000015.1, on the reverse strand, counting down.
GAAGGGGAAGGAGCCCTCTTCGTCTTCTTCGAGACGCTCAGGCCGGCCTCAGTTAACTTTTTCTGGCCGTCAGTGGCCGGCCTTTTCTTCTTCGATGGAGCAGGCTTTGGGGCCGCATCAGCAGTAGCCCCGCTCCCACCGGCCGCAGCACGTCTGGCCACCTCGGCCGCCTTAGCAGCCAACTCCTCGGCCGCTTTGGCCTTGGCAATAGCCATTATGGAACGACGATCCATTGCAAAGTCTACAAAGGAAAAACAAACAGATTAGTAAGACAAAGGAACAAAACATAAAGACAGAAAGCCGAAGAGGTAATTACCATCGGCCTCAGCAGGAATGCCCAAATCCGGGCCGTCGGCCTCTTCAAAGGTAGTGGTCATCCTCGGCCAGAGTTGGAGGTCATCCTCCTTGTCACCATAGACATGGTACCTCAAGAAGCCGAGGGCGGTCATCTTGTACTCAGTAATGTACTCCTTCACGCTCCTCGGCCCCCCTTCCAAGAAAGCCTCCACCTGAGCGTCCAAAATAGAGCTCTTCGGCGGGTCGTGCAGGTTAAACCTCCCAGTATGGCCGAGAGAGGGGAACTCGGTGCCACTCTCACCAATGGACACAAACACGAACTTGCTCTTCCACCCATGAATGGACGTAGGCAAATCCGTGAAGCTCCTCTTCTTCGGCAGCTGCTGAAGAGTAGCGTAGGCCGCACAGTTCTTGTGGCTTCCTCGGCCGATCTGGTACAGATTCATGAATAGTGCCGTTGTCGGCTTGTAGCCCAACTCCTCACACCGGAGCAAGAACCCCACCATCAAGGAGTAGCTGTTCGGCGTCAGCAAGGCCGGAGGAAGCCCTACCATGTCTAGGTACTCAGTAATGAAAGGGTGAAGGGGGAACCTCAACCCCTTAGCAAAACTCATCGGGTATACTCCAAAGTATCCCGGTGGTGGCAGAAGAACATGGTCCGTCGGCCTAGGTGCCCTAACCCGCCCGAACGGCCCCACGTACATCTGGGCAACAAGATAGTCGGCCGCACTGCTCTCCGGCTTGATCAGGTAGATGTTGGTGAGATCCAGATAGGAGATGCCGGGCCCACTCTTCGGCCTCCTCACTCTCTTCGGCTTGGCGGCTCCCTTAACGGCGGACACCGGCCTCGGGCACGGAATGACAGCTGAAGTGGACGCCCCGTCCACCACTCGGGACGCACCGGCGTCCTCACCCTTTGAAGAGGAGGCGGACTCCTCGTCCTCGCCTTCCTCGTCCACCGGCTCTCCGGATTTGTAGGGACTTAAACGCTCTATCTCCTCTTCAAACTCCTCGAGCACCTCGTAGTCAAGCGACCTCGTGGAGGGCTGGTCGTCGTAGGGGTAGTAGTCTTCGTTCAAGCTCTTCATAACTACTATTACGGGCCTAAGGAGACTAACTTAAGATCTAAGGGTGTTCAAACGCCTAACACTAGATCAACAACCTAGGAAGCAAAGTATGAAAAGTGAGGAAGATCGCGATGAACACTAACCTTGAACAACGAAGAACACGAAGAACAGGCTTGGGAGTTTATCTCTCTAGAAAATCGGCCAGCACTTCGACAAATTCAGAATGCAAATACATTTTCTCGTCGGAGGGGGAGGGGTATTTATAGAACCCCCCACACAACGGTCACTACACGTGGCACCCCCCAATGGCCACGCCAACGGCCACCAATGGGGGGCGACCACGTCACCAACGGACCAAACTCAAAATCAACAGCCCACCGGCAGGACGGACTCCACGGCCTACACACTCTCACTGGCTTTACAAATGTCAGCAAGCGCCCACAACGTCCCACTTGCTCGCCAAGATCACAACTGCCAAACAATAAGGAGACGGCAACGGCCAGGAACGTAACGGCCACAATATCAAAGGACCCAAGAGCCCACAAGCCATCGGCTCCTCGTCATGATCCCTGATGATAACTCTCTACAAGCGATCTGCGCACAAGGGTTCTCCCACAGGGTTACCTTGGCCAGAAAATCGCCATGAGAGTTGGATTCAGGGGGACTACGGAGAGACCGCTTCGGCCAGGGACTCAAGCAACTCCTTCACCCCTCACACTCCTCGGCCTGAAGCAGTGGGGGACTGGGGGACTACACCGGCCTCAGCAAAACAAAAAGGAAACACTACAAAGAACATGAATGTGACCACAAAACATGGCCACATCATCCATACAGCACAACGGAGCTTCATCGGCCAAAGGCCCATAACGTCATTAGCGACGGCCAACAAGCCACTAGAGGCAAGGACACTCATCGTCCTCCGCCAACAATTAATCATGACGTGCCCTTCGGCCAAAAACACGAAGGCCAACCGGCAACGGCCAAAAGGAGTGCGCAAACACCCCCATCGGCCACCCAAAGGAAAGGACGCCATCGCCCTCAAAGCAAGGAATAACTTCAGTGGCCTCATCGGCCCGAACACAAACTTCAACCATCAGCGCCCAAGCAAAACATGCCTTCAACGGCCACCATTGAAAGAAGGACACTCATCGTCCCAAAACGAAGACATCAGGTAAACAACGACCTCCCTGTCCACAACAAGGAACAGGTAACGGCCAAGGGCAACAAAGCACAGAAATCTACTCTCCTTCACTTCGTCTACGTCTCAGCTTAGAGAGTGGGGGACTCCTGATGGAGTATATGGGTCTAAGCCCCCGGACCCACATACTCGGAAGAGCAGAAAGCAAAAGACAACAGAGTGGTGCCCTCGTCGGCCAAGACGCCCCGTCGTCCGAAAAGGGGCCAACTCGGATTATGGTCCTGAGTCCAAGGAACCCGGGTGCCCTCGTCGGCCGTGCCCTCGTCGGCCGTGCCCTCGTCGGCCACGCCCTCGTCGGCCACGAAGACCTCACAGAACCGGATTTTATACTTACTCATTTGTACAACCCATTAGTGGCTTTGTATTCGGCCCAGTAGCGGTCCAGTTGTAAATGGGCCTCCCAAGCCCAAGGCTTGGGAGCCCAACCCTAATTTTCTCTATAAATACTCCCTTTGGGAGTAGTTATAGGGGTGACAAATCATTCTATTGAAGCATATTACTGCACTTCTCTCTCTAGCTCTCACTTCTCTCTAGATATACTCTATCACAAACCGATAGGGAGATTGAGTTCGTGATCGAGGTTGAACCCGACATCAAACCAATCTCTATACCGCCATACAGAATGGCACCCGCTGAACTTAACGAGTTGAAAACCCAATTGCAAGAGCTATTGGATAACGGTTTCATAAGGCCGAGTCACTCTCCGTGGGGAGCGCCGGTCCTTTTCGTGAAAAAGAAAGATGGAACACTTCGAATGTGCATTGACTATCGTCAACTGAACAAGGTCACGATCAAGAATAGGTATCCCTTGCCTAGGATTGATGACTTGTTTGATCAGCTCCTAGGAGCGACGGTGTTTTCGAAGATTGACTTGAGGTCGGGGTACCACCAACTGAAGATAAAGGAGGATGACATACCGAAGAGTGCATTCCGCACAAGGTATGGTCATTTCGAATTCCTAGTTATGTCGTTCGGGCTAACCAACGCCCCGGCGGCATTTATGGACTTGATGAACCGGGTATTTCATAAGTACTTGGACCGGTTTGTGATTGTGTTCATAGATGATATCTTGATTTACTCGAAGAGTGAAGAAGAGCATGAGGGGCACTTGATACTTGTTCTTGAGACGCTACGGGAGAAGCAACTCTATGTCAAGTTTTCCAAATGTGAATTTTGGCTAAGGGAGATTGGCTTTCTCGGGCATGTGATTTCGGGATCAGGGATTGCCGTGGATAACAAGAAGATTGAGGCCATTACTGAATGGGAGAGGCCAAAGAACGTCAAGGAAATTCGTAGCTTCCTTGGATTGGCAGGGTACTACCGAAAACTCATGGAGAAGTTCTCAGTTTTGGCATCGCCATTGACCAAGCTCACTCGAAAAGGGGCCAAGTTTGAATGGGATGACCGATGTGAGAAGGGATTCCTTGAACTGAAAAAGAGATTGACTGAGGCACTGGTACTCGCATTACCCAAACAGGGTATGGGGTACGATGTCTACAGCGACGCAAGCATCCAAGGGCTTGGATGTGTCTTGATGCAGAATGGGAGGGTGATTGCCTATGCTTCACGACAATTGAAGAAGCATGAGATAAATTATCCTACTCATGACTTAGAGCTGGGGGCAGTGGTATTCACATTGAAGATTTGGAGACATTATCTCTACGGGGAAACATGTCATATATACACCGACCACAAAAGCCTGAAATACGTGTTTACTCAGAAAGAGTTAAATATGAGACAGAGACGGTGGATGGAGTTGATAAAAGACTACCATCTAGTTATCAAGTACCACCCCGGTAAAGCCAACGTGGTAGCGGATGCCCTGAGCCGAAAGAATTCATCTGGGGCATTATTGACCAGTTTGAGGGCATTGAGAGCCCAACTGGAGGTATCTAGCGATGGTGCCTTGTTAGCTAGATTCGAGGTGAGACCTACATTAATTGATGAAATCAAGAAGGGTCAAGAAACCGATGAAGAACTTATGAAGATCCGTGAACGCATGCTAGCGGGACCTGTTGAGGATTTCAGGGAAAGAGACGATGGTCTCTTATTATTTCGTGACCGAGTGTGTGTACCGTTGGATGATGAGCTCCGAAAGTCCATCTTAGAGGAGGCTCATTCATCGGCGTATGCCATGCACCCGGGAGACACGAAAATGTACTGCGATTTGAAGGAAAGTTACTGGTGGTCGGGTATGAAGAGGGAGATAGCCGAGTACATCGGTAGGTGATGGAGTATATGGGTCTAAGCCCCCGGACCCACATACTCGGAAGAACAGAAAGCACAAGACAACAGAGTGGCGCCCTCGTCGGCCAAGATGCCCCGTCGGCCGAAAAGGGGCCAACTCGGATTATGGTCCTGAGTCCAAGGAACCCGGGTGCCCTCGTCGGCCGTGCCCTCGTCGGCCACGCCCTCGTCGGCCACGAAGACCTCACAGAACCGGATTTTATACTTACTCATTTGTACAGCCCATTAGTGGCTTTGTATTCGGCCCAGTAGCGGTCCAGTTGTAAATGGGCCTCCCAAGCCCAAGGCTTGGGAGCCCAACCCTAATTTTCTCTATAAATACTCCCTTTGGGAGTAGTTATAGGGGTGACAAATCATTCTATTGAAGCATATTACTGCACTTCTCTCTCTAGCTCTCACTTCTCTCTAGATATACTCTATCATTTGGTGCTCTCGTTGAGAGCTAGAACAATCAAGTTAGCACCCTTCGTCGCTACCAAGCACAGCTAACCACTGATCATGGGGAGAACTAAGTCAAACCGCAACCTCGTCAGCAAAGTCATCCCTGAGGACCAAGAGCCCAGGGAGCACGATGAGGACGCTACGGCCGACCAGGCCGGCGGAGGGGATCTCTTCCAGGAGGCCTTCAACCTCACAACGGACCTCCGCAACCAACACAACGGCGGCGCCCCTGACGCCCGCCTCGGCTTGGACAAGAAGCGAGCTGAAAAGACGGATCACGCCCCGGCCCAGCCTATGGCCGCGGCCTCTCCGTCCGTAGATCCTCAGGTCCAGGCCGCACTATCGGCTATCATCGCCAGCTTGGCTCAGAACCCCACCGTCCTCAGCGCACTCTTGCCAAGGACTGGGGGGAACGTCACTCAACCTCCTCAACCCCAACCGTTGGCCGTCCAGATTGGCAACGACGAGGGGGTGGTGCCCCAGGACACGGCGTCGTCCCACTCCCACCCTGCTTCCCCTCTTCGGCCCGGGCAGACCCCAGCGCGTGGAAAAGCCTCTGCCTTCAATAGGCTAGGTGACACGCGCCGTCGTCCGGTTTCGGAGAGGATGGCGGGACGGATTGGTGATCCTCGTCCTGGCTCGCCGAGGGAAAGCTTGGGGTCTGTGTCCCGGACAGCGGACCAGCCCCGCCCGGATAAGGGCAAGGGGAAGTTGCACGAGGATGACGTGCGTCACCAGATCAACGCGGCTCACAACGAGCGCCTAAGGAACCAGCCGGGCGCCACTGCGGCCAACAGGGACCCCCGGGACGAGGTCATCGCCCAGCTGGAAAGGAGGCTGGCTCAGATGGAGGCCAAGCAGTCGGCCAACATCCCTACGGCCGGCGCCTCCAACGACCCCGGCCTCAACGCGCTCATGAACAAAGTTAGCGCCCTGGAGAGGGAGCTGGCCGAAGGGCGGGGTGACCCCATCATCCAGGTCAGGACTAGGACCCCTTTCACCAACAGGGTCCTCTCGGCTCCCATCCCCGAGAAGTACAGGGGGAACGCCATCAAGTCCTACGATGGCCGATCAGACCCCCAGGAGCACTTCAGCCGTTACCAAAACAACATGCTGATGGTGAACGCGTCCGACGAATACCTCTGCCGTTGGTTCCTCTCTACTCTCGAGGGGCCAGCGTACGAGTGGTTCAATGGACTGCCAGAAGGAAGCATTGACTCATGGCAGGATCTCGCCCAGCGCTTCCTCACTCACTTTGCCGGGAGGAAGCGCGCCAAGAAGTATTTCACCCACCTTCTCTCCGTCAAGCAGCAGCACGAGGAGTCCCTCCGGTCATTCATCGATCGGTGGACGAGGGAGACCGAGGAGGTCGAGGGGGCCGATGAGCGCACCCTCCTCGCCTTGTACCAGGGAGCCCTCCGCAACTCCCCGTACGCTAGGAGCCTCATCACCGACCCCCCGAGGTCGTACGCCAAGGCGCTCCAGCGCGGAGGCTTGTATGCCGACACCGACGAGCTCCACAATCACAAGAGAGAGGGGGGCCATCCCCCCAAGAAGACAAATCCTTCGCCGGCCCCGGGTCCGTCCCCGGCCGGCCAGGGTGCCCAGGGCCGCCACGGCTCTGGTGGACAGAGTAAGAAAGACCGCAACTGGCGGCCGAGGCTGGAACGGCCGGGGGTAACCCTCACCCACCCGGTCGGCACCATCCTCGATTATGCCGAGAAGCACGGCCTCATCGAGCAGGCTCCTCGGCCGGCCGAGGAGATCCTTGCCATCCAGCAGGGCGGCACATACTGCCGGTTCCAAAAGAACTCGTCGCACAACACCGACGATTGCATCACATTGAAGAAGGCCATCGAGCGCCTTATTCGCCAGGGGGAACTCTCCCAGCTTGTCAAAGGTGGCCCACGCAAGAACACTTGGGTAAACACCGGCAAACATGGGGGCGAACCCTCTGCGAAGAAGCGGGAGATTGGTAAACTCAGCGACGACGAGGACTGCGAAGAGCCTCCGCCGAAGAAGAATCACATCCACCTCATCGTAGGTGGGAACACTGGGGGGGACTCCGCCACTCAGAGAAAGAAATGGGCCCAATCCCTTTACATTGGGGAGGTGTCCCACGTTCCCCCCCAGCCGAAGAAGCAGCGAACGGAGGCGATCACCTTCACCGACAAGGATCTGCCTCCGGGTACGGAATCACACAGGGACGCCCTCGTCATCCGATGTGAGATCGGTGACTCCATCATCCACCGTACTTACATCGATACGGGGAGCTCCGTCAACGTGATGTACCTGGACACCTTCAAACAGCTGAAGCTGGACAGAGCTTTGCTGAAGCCGATCAGGACCCCGTTATTCGGCTTCACCGGGGACTCTATCGACGCCGAGGGCACGATAGTCCTCCCCGTGGAGGTCGGTGACGGCCCCCACCACGCCAGAATTGACATGGAGTTCATGGTGGTCAACCTCCAGTGCGCCCACAACCTGATTTTGGGGCGGCCAGCATTGGAGGACTTGGAGGCCATCATCTCCATGAAGCACCTATGTTTGAAGTTCCCCACCAATGACGCCATCGGCTACGCCAGAGGAAATCAGAGGATAGCCAGAGCTTGCTACCTCAAGCTAACGAGGCCGGCCGAAAGGGAAGGACAGAGGATAGACACCATTACGGCCGCCGTCGCCATGGACGAGGAGAGGCCACATGCGGAGCCGGTCGAGGAGGTCGAGGAAATCCCTCTGGATACCTCCCGGTCGGAGCGGGTTCTCAGGGTCGGAAAGCAACTCCCCCAGGACCAACGAGACGCCATCCTCCTCGTCCTACGGTCATACGCCGTTGTCTTCGCGTGGGGCCCGGACGATATGCCAGGCATCAGCCGCCAGGTGATCACTCACCGGCTGACCGTCGATCCGGCCTCCACGCCTGTCAAACAGAAGCGGCGCTACTTGTCCGCCGACAGGCGGGACTTCGTCAAAGGGGAGGTCGCCATGCTCCTCTCAATCAAACACATAAAAGAGGTGAAGTACCCGACATGGTTGGCCAACGTCGTCCTCACACAAAAACCGCCGACGTTCAGAATGTGTGTTGACTACACTGACCTGAACAAGGCGTGCCCCATGGACCCGTTCCCTCTCCCCAACATTGATCAGATGGTGGACGAGACGGCGGGGTGCGAGTTGATGTCGTTCCTCGATGCTTTCAGAGGGTACCACCAAATCTCCATGCATGAAGATGACGCTGAGAAGACGGCATTCATGACCCCGGAGGGAATCTTTTGCTACCTCGTTATGGCCTTCGGACTCAAAAACTCCGACGCCACCTACACTAGAATGGTGGCCAAGATCTTCAGAGCGGTCCTTGGTCGGACGATGGAGGCGTACGTCGACGACATGATCGTCAAGAGCAGGCAGGCCACCTCCCACGCCGACGACCTCCGGAAAATCTTTGAAATAATGAAGGAGTTCAAGCTCCGCCTCAACCCCAAGAAATGCGCCTTCGGCGTCCAGGGTGGCAAGTTCCTCGGCTACATGGTCAGCCGGAGAGGCATCGAGATAAACCCGAAGAAGACGCAGGCTATCATCAACATGGAGCCGCCCCGCAACGTCAAGGAGGTACAGCGACTGACGGGGCGCCTGGCGGCCTTAAACCGTTTCCTCTCCAGGTCGGCCGAGAGGGCCCTCCCCTTCTTCCAGATCATGCGCAAGGCAAACAGCTTCAAGTGGACGACGGAGTGCCAGGAAGCATTCGACGAATTGAAGAGGTACCTGTCGTCCCCACCCGTGCTCTCCAAACCCAAAGCCGGCGAAACCCTCTTCTTGTACTTAGGGCCGCGAAATCATGCGGCGGCGGCGGCGTCCTCATATCCCTTGAAGGGTTCAGAGCTTACTATGCCATCCGCTTCAACTTCAGGGTATCCAACAACGAAGCCGAGTATGAGGCCCTCCTCAGCGGTCTCAGACTCGCCGCCGGCCTCAAGGCCAAGCACCTCAAAATCAAGTGCGACTCCAAACTGGTAGTGGGCCAGGTGGAGGGATCGTACGAAGCAAAGGAAGGCCGGATGAAGCAGTACAAACAAGCGGCGGAGGAATTGCTTAAAGCGTTTGAAACCCACGAGATCACTCAGATCCCAAGGGCCGAGAACGCTGAAGCCGACATCCTCTCCAAGCTCAGCTCGGACACCCCGGAGCACATCTCCCAGTTGGCCAAGATCGAGGAGTTGAGCATGTCCAGCATCCATGCCAGCCCCGTCTTGTGCATCCAACAGCGACCAGAGGACTGGATCTCCGACATCGCCACCTTCATCACAACGGGGGAGCTGCCCCCGGACGAAGAGAGGGCCAAACTTGCCAAACTCAGGGCCCCAAGCTACACCATAGAAGATGGCAAACTCTACAAACGGTCCTATAATGGCACTCTCCTCCGATGCCTGCACCAGGACGAGGCCAACACAGCCATGGAAGAAGTTCATTGTGGCGTCTGTTCCTCACACCAGGGCCCTTTCAGCTTGTCCCGGCGTCTCGTCGTCCAGGGCTTCTTCTGGCCGACGATGGCACGCGACTGCGTTGACCTGGCCAGGAAGTGCACCACATGTCAGGTACTCCAGAAGGCCCCTGGCCGGCCAGCTGTCAACTATGCCCCTGTCAGCACCGCAATTCCATTCTCCAAGTGGGGAATTGACCTGGTCGGCCCCCTGCCCAGAGCCGCCGGGAATAACCGCTACATCATCGTCGCCGTCGACTACTTCACCAAGTGGGTCGAGGCGGAGCCCTTGGCCAGCATCACGGGGGCCAGATGCCAAAAATTTGTTTACAAGAACATCATCACACGCTTTGGCGTCCCCCAGGAGATCATATCAGACAACGGCACCCAATTCGAGGCAGCCCCTTTCCAAGAGCTCCTCCGGGAGTTTGAGGTAAAGCATCGTTTCTCCTCCGTTGCCTACCCTCAGGCCAACGGGCAGGTCGAAAACGCTAACAGAACAATTATGGAGGGGCTGAAGAAGAAGCTCCAGGCCGCAGGAGGTAGTTGGGTCGACGAGCTCCCAAACATCCTGTGGTGCTACAGAACCACGCCGAGGAGGGCGACAGGTGAAACACCTTTCGCCCTGTGCTACGGCTTTGAAGCAAAGGCGCCTACGGAAGTTGCCATCCCCAGCCGGCGGGTGGAACAATATGAGCCTGACACCAACGAAGAGAACATGAAGATTGACCTACACCTGGTTGATGAGAGGCGTGAATAAGCTTACGTCTGAGCGGAGAACTACCGGCGTCAAGTAAAATCATACTATGACGCCAAGGTACGTTCCCGGGAATTTCAGGTGGGGGACTACGTCCTCCGCCGGAGGGAAGCAAGCCAGCCGACAGAGGGTGGCAAGCTAGCATTGAAGTACGAAGGGCCCTATATCGTCAGTGCCGTGGTCAAACCCGGCACCTACAAGCTTAAACGCCCGAATGGGTCCAATGTACCACGAACATGGAATGTACACCATCTGGTGAAGTTTTATCAGTAATCCGGAGGAGGTGTAGACGGCGAAGCCCTCACCCCTTAACGGGTTACTGATTGAACGCCACCCTCGGCCTCGAGCCACTTATGAATAAAATCATGTTCTGATTTTTTCTCTGGAAATTCAAAGTAAAACATTAGCAGGTGCCCCCGTCGGCCACCTTAGAGCGAAAGGCCCAGGCATGGCCGACGAGGCCCCCTTTGCATTTGAAGCCTATGAGAAACAAGCTCAGGCGCTCCATTGTATTTTGTATAAACGAAGGGCTCAGGCCTAGCTGAGAGAGCACATCGTCCTGGCCCCGTAAGCCTAGAAGTGAAACGCTCGGGTATGGCCGACGATGTCCCCAGGACGAGGGGCCCGCAAACGGCCCACGTCTTGAAACGGGAAGCTCACCGCGTCGTCCACGCACCAGATCGCAGGACGACAAGCCTGAAATCATGGCCGAGGTGACAAAATCCCAAAACTCAGGGATGGGCCACGACAGCCGTTGGAAACCGACCAAAAGTCTAGCCCGCGTCATAAATAGGCGACGGGACCCGCCCTGAGATCACGGACGTTATAAACGAAGTCCGAACCGGCCGAAGGACGAGCACACCCTTCGGCCGAAGCCTGAAAGAAGGATACCCCCGAAACGAAACAAAAAAAAAATATAAGGGAAAAAGAGGGAAGCCGACGGCCGCGCACACTAGCCGGCCTCGAGCAATGAAAAAATAAAATCCCCACAACTCAGGCCCAACTAGGCCAAGTACATATCAGTAGAACACAAGTGTAGTACCACTGACAGGTAACATGGACGACACGTCCACACACTACAAGGGAATAATCAAGGCCGAAACACACGCCTACAAAACCCTAACCGCATCGGTTGGGTGACAAGCGAGAGGTGACCTTCATCGGCCATAGTCCTTTGAGGCACCAACGCTTGGTATGAAACAAGGCATCGCAATCCGGAGGATGACCAGGACGAAGCGGGCACTTATCCCACCCGTGAAAGGATCAAGCAATCAAGAAACAACCCCTACTTGCCACAGCACCTCGGATGGCCGACGCAGGCACTGGAACCAAGGCCGTTGGTCGAGGGAAAGTTCTTGGGGAATTTGTTTAAGTGTTTCCCAAACACTTAGAAAAAATCCTGAGAAAAGAGGGTTCCTCAACAAGGAACCATGGCTAGCCGACGAAGGCAGGACCATCTCCTTGGACAAGCCATTCCTTATCCAGCACCCTTATCGGCCACAACACAGGAATGCAGGCCGACAACGACACTGGTTCAACACTTGGCAAATCACCCAAACCATCTGCCCATAATGGGGAGAGACTCAGCGCCAGGACGGAACGGACACCAAGGCCACCAGGCCGAAAGGGAAGCAACTACAAGAATCCCAAACACTTAGGAAATTTTTGGAAAAAATCATAAGTGTTATGATAGTACAGCAATGACGGTCAGGCCGACCAAGCCACCAGACCGGGAAGAAAGCAGCATAGTGAGCCCAAAACACTTAGGAAATTTTTGAAAAAATTCCTAAGTGTTATGATAGTAAAGCAACGATAGACAAGCCGACCAGGCCACCGGACAGGGTGGACTACCTCACGGACGTAGCGGACACTCGCGGGTGACCCAAGTTATGACCTTGACACTTAGACAAATTTTAGAATTCAAATGACAAATGGCAAACAAGCATACAATGGATTCAAAGCCGAGAAGGATGGCAAAAATTCTTTCATTTAATCAATTCATTACAATGGGGGGCGCTTCGGCCATTACATGAGTTAGACAAAGAAATGAAAAGCAAATTACAAAGGAGCAGGGAGTAGCCGATCAAGCCTCTGGGGCACCCCCATCCGTGGCTGGCTCTTCGACCTCGTCAGCTCCCTCCTCGGCCTCAGCCTCCTGACCGTCGGCGGGTGCAGCACTGGTGGCGTCGTCCAGAAAATCAAATTCGGTGTAATCCGGCTCGCCGAGGCCGGAGCTTTCAATAGGAGACTCACGCTCCGACAGAGGAAGCTCGGCCTACTCTTCTGGATCCTTCATCAGCTTTGGCAGCTTCAGGTTCCGTCTGGCCCACCCGGACGTGTAGTTCATGGCCTTCAGAGCACGGGACAGCCGCCGACACAGGAGCCTCTGCATCCGCTGCTGGCCCATGTTGTAATAGACGGCCATCTCCCTACTGAAGTACTCCTGGCCGGCGGGGGAGTTCATCCCCCAATCTTCAAGCCTGGCGGCAACCACTTCGTAGCACCAGGGGAGCTTCTCATCGGCCTTCCACCCCTCGGCCAGGAACCGCTCAACGGCCTCGTCAGCAGCCTTAACAGCGGCGGCCTCGGCCTCAGCTTTCGCCTTCACGGCTTCTTCATTCTTACGCCGCTCGGCCTCAAGTTCCCTTCTGCTCTCCTCGAGCTTGGCCAGGGCATCGTCCCTGGCTGCAGCGGCTTCATCGGCCTTCTGCTGCAAAGCCTTGGCATCCTCCCGGAGCCGATCCAGGCAAGCTACCGCCTCATCGGCCGAGGCAGCCTTCTGCTCCAGCTCTTTCAAGCGAGCTATCTCCCGGTATTGCCTCTTATGGCTCTCCATGAGCATAAAGGCACTCTGCAGAAAAAAGGAAAACAAAAATCAGGCAAACGACTCTACACGGACGACGAGAAAAGTACACAGTACAAGGCAGAGAACTTACTTGGACGAGGAGGTCCATGCCGCCCTCGTAGATATTCACGTCCCCGAGCTTCCTCAGGTAAGCCCGATCCTTGGCCGGCATGGCCTGCGCCAGGACGTCGTGGCCAAGAACGACGTCATCGAAGACACCCCCGCCGACGGGGTATTCTACCATCTTCTGGTAGGTGGCACCTGCAATCTCTTTGCCGACCCTCTTCGTCCGTGGCTCCTGGACGAGAGGCACTGATGGAGCAGCACCACCAGCAGCAGTAAGGTCCACGACAGGACCACTATCGTCCACGCTGGGGACAGCCAGAGTACCGGCCTCAGCAGCTGGAGAAGGGGAAGGAGCCCTCTTCGTCTTCTTCGAGACGCTCAGGCCGGCCTCAGTTAACTTTTTCTGGCCGTCAGTGGCCGGCCTTTTCTTCTTCGATGGAGCAGGCTTTGGGGCCGCATCAGCAGTAGCCCCGCTCCCACCGGCCGCAGCACGTCTGGCCGCCTCGGCCGCCTTAGCAGCCAACTCCTCGGCCGCTTTGGCCTTGGCAATAGCCATTATGGAACGACGATCCATTGCAAAGTCTACAAAGGAAAAACAAAGAGATTAGTAAGACAAAGGAACAAAACATAAAGACAGAAAGCCGAAGAGGTAATTACCATCGGCCTCAGCAGGAATGCCCAAATCCGGGCCGTCGGCCTCTTCAAAGGTAGTGGTCATCCTCGGCCAGAGTTGGAGGTCATCCTCCTTGTCACCATAGACATGGTACCTCAAGAAGCCGAGGGCGGTCATCTTGTACTCAGTAATGTACTCCTTCACGCTCCTCGGCCCCCCTTCCAAGAAAGCCTCCACCTGAGCGTCCAAAATAGAGCTCTTCGGCGGGTCGTGCAGGTTAAACCTCCCAGTATGGCCGAGAGAGGGGAACTCGGTGCCACTCTCACCAATGGACACAAACACGAACTTGCTCTTCCACCCATGAATGGACGTAGGCAAATCCGTGAAGCTCCTCTTCTTCGGCAGCTGCTGAAGAGTAGCGTAGGCCGCACAGTTCTTGTGGCTTCCTCGGCCGATCTAGTACAGATTCATGAATAGTGCCGTTGTTGGCTTGTAGCCCAACTCCTCACACCGGAGCAAGAACCCCACCATCAAGGAGTAGCTGTTCGGCGTCAGCAAGGTCGGAGGAAGCCCTACCATGTCCAGGTACTCAGTAATGAAAGGGTGAAGGGGGAACCTCAACCCCTTAGGAAAACTCATCGGGTATACTCCAAAGTATCCCGGTGGTGGCAGAAGAACATGGTCCGTCGGCCTGGGTGCCCTAACCCGCCCGAACGGCCCCACGTACATCTGGGCAACAAGATAGTCGGCCGCATTGCTCTCCGGCTTGATCAGGTAGATGTTGGTGAGATCCAGATAGGAGATGCCGGGCCCACTCTTCGGCCTCCTCACTCTCTTCGGCTTGGCGGCTCCCTTAACGGCGGACACAGGCCTCGGGCACGGAATGACAGCTGAAGTGGACGCCCCGTCCACCACTCGGGACGCACCGGCGTCCTCACCCTTTGAAGAGGAGGCGGACTCCTCGTCCTCGCCTTCCTCGTCCACCGGCTCTCCGGATTTGTAGGGACTTAAACGCTCTATCTCCTCTTCAAACTCCTCGAGCACCTCGTAGTCAAGCGACCTCGTGGAGGGCTGGTCGTCGTAGGGGTAGTAGTCTTCGTTCAAGCTCTTCATAACTACTACTACGGGCCTAAGGAGACTAACTTAAGATCTAAGGGTGTTCAAACGCCTAACACTAGATCAACAACCTAGGAAGCAAAGTATGAAAAGTGAGGAAGATCGCGATGAACACTAACCTTGAACAACGAAGAACACGAAGAACAGGCTTGGGAGTTTATCTCTCTAGAAAATCGGCCAGCACTTCGACAAATTCAGAATGCAAATACGTTTTCTCGTCGGAGGGGGAGGGGTATTTATAGAACCCCCCACCCAACGGTCACTACACGTGGCACCCCCCAATGGCCACGCCAACGGCCACCAATGGGGGGCGACCACGTCACCAACGGACCAAACTCAAAATCAACAGCCCACCGGCAGGACGGACTCCACGGCCTACACACTCTCACTGGCTTTACAAATGTCAGCAAGCGCCCACAACGTCCCACTTGCTCGCCAAGATCACAACTGCCAAACAATAAGGAGACGGCAACGGCCAGGAACGTAACGGCCACAATATCAAAGGACCCAAGAGCCCACAAGCCATCGGCTCCTCGTCATGATCCCTGATGATAACTCTCTACAAGCGATCTGCGCACAAGGGTTCTCCCACAGGGTTACCTTGGCCAGAAAATCGCCATGAGAGTTGGATTCAGGGGGACTACGGAGAGACCGCTTCGGCCAGGGACTCAAGCAACTCCTTCACCCCTCACACTCCTCGGCCTGAAGCAGTGGGGGACTGGGGGACTACACCGGCCTCAGCAAAACAAAAAGGAAACACTACAAAGAACATGAATGTGACCACAAAACATGGCCTCATCATCCATACAGCACAACAGAGCTTCATCGGCCAAAGGCCAATAACGTCATTAGCGACGGCCAACAAGCCACTAGAGGCAAGGACACTCATCGTCCTCCGCCAACAATTAATCATGACGTGCCCTTCGGCCAAAAACACGAAGGCCAACCGGCAACGGCCAAAAGGAGTGCGCAAACACCCCCATCGGCCACCCAAAGGAAAGGACGCCATTGCCCTCAAAGCAAGGAATAACTTCAGTGGCCTCATCGGCCCGAACACAAACTTCAACCATCAGCGCCCAAGCAAAACATGCCTTCAACGGCCACCATTGAAAGAAGGACACTCATCGTCCCAAAACGAAGACATCAGGTAAACAACGACCTCCCTGTCCACAATAAGGAACAGGTAACGGCCAAGGGCAACAAAGCACAGAAATCTACTCTCCTTCACTTCGTCTACGTCTCAGCTTAGAGAGTGGGGGACTCCTGATGGAGTATATGGGTCTAAGCCCCTGGACCCACATACTCGGAAGAGCAGAAAGCACAAGACAACAGAGTGGCGCCCTCGTCGGCCAAGACGCCCCGTCGGCCGAAAAGGGGCCAACTCGGATTATGGTCCTGAGTCCAAGGAACCTGGGTGCCCTCGTCGGCCGTGCCCTCGTCGGCCACGCCCTCGTCGGCCACGAAGACCTCACAGAACCGGATTTTATACTTACTCATTTGTACAGCCCATTAGTGGCTTTGTATTCGGCCCAGTAGCGGTCCAGTTGTAAATGGGCCTCCCAAGCCCAAGGTTTGGGAGCCCAACCCTAATTTTCTCTATAAATACTCCCTTTGGGAGTAGTTATAGGGGTGACAAATCATTCTATTGAAGCATATTACTGCACTTCTCTCTCTAGCTCTCACTTCTCTCTAGATATACTCTATCAGTAGGTGTCTTACTTGTCAGCAAGTTAAGGCAGAACATCAGCATCCAGCTGGGTTACTACAGCCACTTTCCATTCCTGAATGGAAGTGGGAACACGTGACTATGGATTTCGTGGTGGGGCTGCCACAGACGATTAAGAACTATGATGCCGTATGGGTTGTGGTCGATAGGCTCACAAAGAGTGCACACTTTCTACCTATCAACACCACCTATGCACTGGAAAGGTTAGCCAATTGTATGTGGATGAGATCGTGAGGCTACATGGGGTTTCTATAACCATTGTATCCGATAGAGATCCGCGATTCACATCACGATTTTGGCCGAAGTTCCAAGAATCTATGGGGATAAAGTTGAAATTCAGTACAGTTTTTCATCCACAAACGGATGGGCAATCCGAGCGGGTTATACAGATATTAGAGGATATGCTGAGAGCTTGTACATTGGAGTTCCAAGGGAGTTGGGACCACCATTTGGCACTTGTGGAGTTTGCCTATAACAACAGTTATCAAGCGAGTATAGGCATGCCTCCATACGAGGCATTGTATGGGAGGAGGTGTCGTACACCTTTGTGTTGGGATGAGGTTGGCATGGCCAAACTCGAGTGCACGGAACTGGTAGAAATCACCAAGTCAAAGGTGAAGATGATTCGTGACAGACTTTAGACGGCACAAGATAGACAGAAGAGCTATGCCGATAAGTGCCGAAGAGCCTTAGAGTTTAAGGTTGGAGAGGAAGTATTTTTGAAGGTTTCACATTGGAAAGGAATCATCCGATTTCAGAGCCGCGGGAAACTTAACCCACGCTACATAGGGCCATTCGTGATTCTTGAAAGAATTGGGGCCGTAGCATACCGATTACAGTTGACTCCAGAATTGGAGAAGATACACAACGTATTCCACGTGTCTATGCTTAAGAAGTATATACCGGATCCGTCTCATGTATTGGAGAAACCACCCGTGGAAATACGGGATGACTTGAATTATGCCGTGCAACCGGTGAAAATACTTGATAGACAAGTCAAGAAGTTGAGAAGCAAGAGGGTTCCAATGGTTAAAATCCTTTGGAAAAGTGACCGAGTTGAGGAGGAAACTTGGGAAACGGAAGCTTTGATGAAAGAGCAATATGCGTCTTTGTTTGAATAAGCGTTGTGAATTTCGGGGACGAAATTCCCGTTAAGGGGGGTGAACTTGTAGCACCGTCCCCAAGTATATTTACTTTTAGTAAATTATGTAATAAAACTTGAAAGATGATTTATGAATTTGCGTAATTGTAAATTTTTATTATTTCTTTTACGTGAATAGTAAATTGCATGTGGGGCCCACGCTGGGACCGGGGGGCGCCCGATAATTCTTGAACCACATATCATATTCATCTTGGTCTAGATAATATGTATATGGTGGCGGATATTTTATTTGGGCCATGGAACAGGCGTGGAGCTGACCGGTTGGTCAAACGGGGCCCAATTACCGGTATTGGTAACTTAACGGATAATAGCCCGAAATGAATTTCGGAGACTCCTAAATTAATGTTGGAGAACTTACATCTATTCTAAAGGCCCATAATTATTAAGAACGCGTGACGTATTTTATTTGGCCCGATAAAATAAAATATAATTAAAGCAGTCCAAAAAAATACAACTTTCGGGGCCGAATATACACACCGAGACATATTGGGATGACCTCCCACATGAGTGGGGGCCACCCCACGTTTTTGTGATCTGATTAACAAGAGGAGAGCTGGAAGGAAGCTCCCTAGAGACAAAGTCTACACACAAATGACCCCATGTCCCATCCTTGGTGTATTTGTGGCTTGATTGCAAGAGTTGCCTCCTCAATCAATTGCCTCATCCGCACAAGCCAAGTTCAAGGGAGAGAAGCTCTGGGAAAAAGGTTCCTCACCAAGCTTAAACGTGGAGGAATCAAGAAGGAAGAAAATCCAAGAAGAAAGGGGCTAGGATTTAAGGTAAGAACATAACTATTGTTCTTTAACTAGTTTTATCATGTATGATTTGTAAGAAATCATATGGTTGATTAAACATGATGTTCTACACGTTTAAAAGTGTGGAATATTGTTATAAAGTGGTGGTAATTAACTTAGAAGGGTTGGCAAATCGATAGGAGTCGAAATCGCCGTAAACCGCCACTCCAAAGGAGCTGTTCGTAGTTGCAGACTACGAAAGCCGCCCGGCTTTCGTGAAAGCCGCCCGGCTTTTGTCCAGGCAGTCCAGTTTTGCCTTCTTATCGGTTTAGAACGAGGATTAATCGGGGAGCTTAACAAAGACAACTATTTCAGCACATCATAAGGTGAGGATGGCTGACTATATTGCTTATAATTAGTGAGTTAATTTCATGAGATTACCTAAGGTAATTAAATGTGTTTCCATGGATTATTAATGATTAATAATGCCTAAGAATGAGAAGACTAATGTCTATAGAAAAAGGAGCATGATATACAAATTTAAGAGTAAATTGTGTATGACCATGTGTTATGAGTATGTTGACTTGAAAGTGGAAATAAATTATGAAACATATGTTGAAATATACTTTTTCTTCATATTAGTATATATGAGTGATTAAAAGTGATATTCTGAATATTGAGATAAATGATATTTTCAAAGGAAATCAGTTGGAATTGTCTATATGACTATGAGTTGAGAACTTGGTTTGTTGGAATTAATTTGACTAGTATTAAGATACTAGTTGGACATTAAAATGAAATGTTGTTAAGATTGATCCTAAGATTGGATTGTGAAATGTCATGCCTTAAGTAGTCTTAAGAGATGCTTTGAGGTAGGAAAGTATGAACTTTAAGTTATACTAGGGGTAGGCCTTAAGGGATACCTAAGATAAGGTAAATAATAAATTGATCCTAGGTATAGGATTGGCCTACGGGTGTGTTCGATAGTCCTTGAGGATAGCCGGTTGAATTATGGAAATAAGTAAGGACCATGGCCCTTCCCGACTCTAGAGAGCGGGATTGGATAGCATGGACTTGCATCGTGATCACGGGTTAGGGTGGAATCCGAATCGGAGACCTAACTAGGTTCCGGTAGCGGTAACACATAAGATAGGACCCCGAAGGGCCTTACCTTCCTACGGGATGATGGGTATGAGTCCAGGGGCGGGAGGTTGGAGTCCGAACCGGGAGCCTCATGAGGTCTCGGACAGCGGTAGCAAGTCCCGTAGAAATAATAAGACCCAAGGGTTGGGTTGTGCAAATGATAAATGAAAAGGAATATATAAGAAGGGTCGTGTGCCGAGAAATAAATGAATTTACTTATTATAAAGATAATAAGTGGGAAATATAATTTATTATTTATATTATGATATCACCCTATCTTGAGGGTCTTGGAAATTAAAACGTTGATTATACTTAGTATAGTTGCTATTGTACTTGTCAAATGCTTCCAAGTACTGACCTCCCCTTCACAGGGGAGGCCGCCTCACAGTTTCAGGTAGAACTTGAAGGTTGCTACCATTGCCCGTTGCTTCGAGAGGATCAAGGGAAGAAGACGTGGTTCGTGCTTCTTCCGTTCTGTTTTAAAAACAATTACGTTAATGCTCATGGATACTATTTTCTGAATAATTACTTTGGGGACTTGTATGCCTAGTTATGCCAAGTGTGGCTTGAACAATCGTATTAATGCTTCCGCTGTTTTAAATGCATGTTTTACATTATGTTTGTTTATGGATGTACTATGTGTGAATGATATTCATGACGCCTTGTATAGTATGGATGAGTTGGACTGCGGTTGACTATTCGTACTGTACGACGGGTTGTTGACGTGTCCGGCTAGGTCCGGGGCGTGACATATTGCGTATATTATAAAGTAGTTAGTATTGATAACTGTGATGTTTTAAATGTATTACTTTTAATATTTAATGATTAATTTGTCACTTAAGATTGTTAATTGTTTCTTAAAATGAAAATGAGAACCTTTATATGAGACATCTAAAAAAAGAAAGTGTGAACCTTGTAATTGGACGGAGGGAGTATGGCTTTGTGTTTTATTTGTATTAATTAAACTAAACTTTTATATACGTACCAGAACATTACCCGTGCATACACACGGGAAAGAGCATCTGGTGCATATAATTTTACTCATGATCTAATTAAATATTAAAATAAAAAACAATTTTTTAGGATTCTGCATTTTTGAAAAATAAGAGTTCAATAAACTAATACCATAAAGTATAAGTCCATACAATATATATTCAATGAAGAGTGTATTAGGAAAACTTAATTTGCTACTTATTAATTTTTATGATTAGATTAAATTTTAAAAATTAAATACTATTTAAAAAAGTGAGTGCAATAAGAGAGTGACATAAAATTTAAGTGAATACAATAAATATTAAAATTAACAAATATTAGTTAAATAAATAAGAAATTGCTACTCATTATTAATTTAGTGCTAACATATGAGAGAGAAAATTATCCCGCTCAATTCTTAGCCGGCTTATATTATTATACCTAAAAGAATTACATATGAGAAAACACTCTCCCACTCAATTATTAGCTAGATTATCTTATACTTCTTTTTAGATATAGGGGATGGTTCTAGTGAGAACCCCTGTTTTTTCTTCTTTCTTTTTTATTAGAAATTTATGTGAGCAAATTGCAAAGTTAATGAAGGTAGAAAGCTAAGGAAATAAAAGCTCATGAAACAAAAGCGCTAATAAAAAATAAAGGAAAAAAGATAAAATAAAATTCTCCGCTCAATTTTAGCAAGATTATCTTCGAAAAACTAAAATCACTAAATATGAGAGAAAAATTATTTCGCTTAATTATTAGCAAGCTTATCTTGTTATATCTAAAACGACTACATATGAGAGAAAAAATTCTCCCGTTCAACTGTTATCTGACTTATGTTATACCTAAAAGCACTACAGATGGAAGATGAAGTTTTCACTCTCAACAGTTAGCCGGCTTATCTTATATACTTAAAAAGAACTACATATGAGAGAGAAAGCTATCTCACTCAATTGTTAGGGCATCACCATCCATGAGATTATTAAGTGATTATTATTCTAGTGACATGGCATATTATTTTGGGGAGCATGGTTGAGTGAGAGAGATTATTTGACATGATTAATTGATAGAATAATCTGAGATCAAAATATGAAACCGGATTATTTTGAGATTATTTGTGAAGTTAGAGTTAATTAGTTAATAAATGACCCGCAAAAGATTAGATTATTTCGGGATGATGGTTGAAGGTAATTTAGAGGGGACAAAATTATTTCTAAACCAATTATGTGGCAAATATTAAAAGGTAAGAATCACAAAAAATCAGATTATGTTAGAAGCATGAGTGTGGATGCTCTTAGCAAGTTTCTCTTAACAACTTCTTATGCCTAAAATCACTACATATGAGAGAGAAAATTACCACGCTAATTGTTTAGTCTTTTTATCTTATATTTAAAAGAACTACATATTTGGGAGAAATTTATTCCGCTTGATTGTTAGCACGTTTATCTTCTAATATCTAAAAGCACTACATATAGGCGATAAAGTTCTCCGGCTCAATTCCTTCGCTCAATTGTTAGCAATCTTATCTTCTAATACTTAAAAGGACTATATATGAATGAGAAAATTCCACCGCTTAATTATTAGCAAGATTATCTTCTTATACCTAAAACTCTTACATATGAGAGAGAAAATTCTTCACCTCAATTGTTAGCCGGCTTACCTCATATCTAAAGACACTACATATGTCTGAGAGAGAAAAATTATTCCGCGCGATTGTTAGCTAGATTATCTTGTACTGAAAAGAACTATATATGAGAGAAAAAGTTCTTTCGCTCAATTGTTAGCAAGTTTATCTTCTAATAACTAAAAGTAGTACATATGAGATAGAAAATTCTCCCGCTCATTTGTTAGCCAGCTTGTCTTATACCCAAAAGAACTAATTATGAGAAAGAAAGTTATCCCGCTTAATTGTTAGCCGACTTATGTTCTTATACCTTAAAACACTGCATAGAAACTTTGGCCGCTCAATTCTTAACCGGCTAATCTTATTTTATTCTTAAAAGCATTACATATGAGAAAGAAATTATTTCGCTCAATTGTCAGTCGGCTTTTCTTATACCTAAAAACACTATATATGAGTGAGAAAACTCTCCCTCATCCTCCACGAATGTGTAATTACTTAATTACTTAATCACTTAGTTCCATGTTAATTAACTTTAATTTTTACCATTAGAATGTTAGTTCTTTGAGTTTTTTTCATAGAGAGTGTATCTTTTCAATTGCAAGAACTTCTACTATGCAGGTTTATCATTATGAATAGTGTGAACTTTTGATTCGCAAGTTTATTTTCATTTGGCTTCTTATTTCAGTTGGTAATCAACTATAGTTCTTCTTTCATGATCCATTGACTCTGAATAAATAAATTCTCTATAAGAACCACAACATTTCACCATTTATTGGTAAATTAACTTTGATTATCTCTCACCCAAAATTATGATACTATGAACACGGTTTAAAAAATCATTTAAAGCCAAGGCACTATATGGTACTCTTTTATCACTATCTGATGGAGTATATGAGTCTGAGCCCCCGGACCCACATACTCGGAAGAACAGAAAGCACAAGACACAGAGTGGCGCCCTCGTCGGCCAAGACGCCCCCGTCGGCCGAAAAGGGGCCAACTCAGATTATGGTCCTGAGCCCAAGGAACCCGGGTGCCCTCGTCGGCCGTGCCCTCGTCGGCCACGCCCTCGTCGGCCACGAAGACTCCACAGAACCGGATTCTACACTTACTTATTTGTACAGCCCATTAGTGGCTTTGTATTCGGCCCAGTAGCGGTCCAGTTGTAAATGGGTCTCCCAAGCCCAAGGCTTGGGAGCCCAGCCCGTATTTTCTCTACAAATACTCCCCTTGAGAGTAGTTATAGGGGTTACAAATTCATTCTATTGAAGCATATTATTGCACTTCTCTCTCTAGCTCTCACTTCTCTCTAGATATACTCTATCACTATCTATTCTATTCTATTTATATACTCCCTCCATCCCAAAAAGGTTGGCCAAAGTTGACTTTCACATGGATTAATAAAGTAAAAACTGTGTGGTTGAAATTTGTGCAGAGGAGAGAGAATTAATTTTAGCCACATATTCCTTACTTTAAATGAAAATGGCAAATCTTTTTGGGACATCCAAAAAGGGAAATTTGGTCAACCTTTTCGGGACGGAGGGAATATAATATAAGAAAAGAAATAGCATCACTTTGCCCTCAAATAATCCACGTGTTATTATCTTCCTACAAAATGCCACTCTTTTCTCTATTTCTGCCACGTGGCTCCATGGCCTTTTTAAAAAAAAATGAAATGAATTCAGAACTTTACATTACAAAAAAAATGCATAGCAACAATCGCCGGTTCTAGAATTTTCTTTTCAAATCAATCAATTCTGATTTCATGTATTAACAAAGTTTAATACAGAGAATTCAGGTGATGTTCTCTTCGTCTTATTCTTATTACTTATTGCTTATTCTTATTTTATTCAGATCAGATCAGATCGGAAAAATTGAGATCATATCAGAAGCATCCATATCAGAAAGATTCAGACCAGATCAGATCAGATCAGATCAGATCAGATCAGAAAGATTCAGATCATATCAGAAGCATTCAGATCAGATCAGATCAGAAATATTCAGATCAGAAACATCCAGATCAAATTGGAAACATTCTATTATTATTATTATTATTATTATTATTATTATTATTACTATCATCATCATTATCATTATTATCATTATCATCATCATCATCATCATTATTATTATTATTATTATTATTATTATTATTTTATACCGGTTTTGAAAGTTAAGATCAGATCAGAAGGATTCAGATCAGATCAGAAGGTTTCAGATCAGATCAGATCAGAAACATTCAGATCAGATCAGACAGATTCAGATCAGAAAAATTCAGATCATATCAGATCAGAAAAATTCAAATCAGGTCAGATCAAATCTTAAATTGATTACAATCAATTTACATTACATATTCCGTGTTGCAACTCTACGAGCCTATCATTCAGTTTTTCAATTGTTCCTTTTTTTGACAAAGTTTTTCACATTATTTTAAAATTATATCAAAGTGATTTTAAAAGTGTACTCATAATCAATTTAATCATTTTTTATTCACAAATGCCTATTGGAGAGGTTCTTCCTTATAGTTACTTTGATATAAAACTAAAACATAATTATAACCATTAAAAGTTAATAAGTCACATTTTATCCACTACACTTATCCATTCCGCTGCTCTTTCTTTCTTTGGCTCGTTAGCTCTTTGAAGTAAAAAGTGGCGACTTGTCATTTTCATAGCAAAAGAGCAAATTGTAGATAAATTGACACATAGGATTAATGCACACAAAAAAGCGTTTAAAACGAAAAATAATGTCAGTCCATTTAAAAAGGAAAAAACTTCCACTTTCCGTATAAAACGTATATTTCCCGTATGTTACGATAAATAAAACATCATTTGATCACTTGAATGAATACATCAAATGAATAGAGATCAACAATAGTCTAAAAGCAAAAAAGGAAAACATCATCCTCGTGACCCCGCGTTTTTGTATTGTTACAATACAAAATATACAATTGTTATATACTAAAATTAATTGCATGATGACTAAAGCTAGCATCCTAAAAAACTAAAATCTAAAATACTACTCCGTACTACGTATTTGATTTGTGATGTTCTTTTCCAAACAAGTATATCAAAATTAAGGTTTTTATAAACCTATCATTTTTTAGTATAAACTTTTACACATAAATAATAATAACACTAGTGGAAAATGGAGATTAGAGGCGCTTCTAAACAGGTGCGCGCGGCGCTTCGAAGCGCCTCCGATTATTCTGCCGCAAATGCTGGATTGGAGGCGCTTCTTAAGTACAAGCGCCTCCAATTTTTTTAAATTTAATTTTTTTATTCGAAGATTTGCTGCGCTTTTTATACAATAAGCGTCGCACACCAGGCATCTTACATCATAATTTGCGGCGCTTTTGGCATTACAAGCGCCTCTAATATGTATAAAAGAATCACACATTAGAGGCGCTTTATTTGTAGAAGCGCCTCTAATTTCAATTTTTTTTAAAAACAAAATTTTCATTATCAAATATCCGGCTTTATTTACAAAACGCTTGAAAGACATTATATGCACATTCATTCATAAACTCCATATTAAACGTACAATCATAATTCATCTCCATAAAAGTTCAAATATTCCAACACAATCAAAAGAAATTACATTAACATCTTCAACAAATCCTACATATTCATAATGTCATCTACAAAAAATCTAGCCCACACATTTCTGATTTCATCAAACTCTTCCTTCGAATATGGTTGGGTTCTTGAATTCCAAACCTGAAAGCATTGATAAGAACATAAATAAAATGGATAATATTAAACTAAATTATATATAAATAAGTTATTTTGTGAAAACCACTTGTTGAAGTATATAAATAAAATACATGTCCAATATCAGAATTTCCCACATAAGATATTACTTCCCACATAAACTTCATGGCATAATACTCACATTCTGTATTGCCCGTTTGCCTTGCACACTTTAAATTGATGAAAAATATACAACATTATTACATAATAATATAATTTTTTCAAATAACTCTTTTTTTTTTTAATTAAGGCATAAATATTATATATAAATAAGAGTAGATATCACATCAAATGTACCTTGATGTCATGCC
The DNA here is from genome assembly GCA_945859875.1 of Cuscuta europaea. Classification (NCBI taxonomy): domain Eukaryota; kingdom Viridiplantae; phylum Streptophyta; class Magnoliopsida; order Solanales; family Convolvulaceae; genus Cuscuta; species Cuscuta europaea. The sequence continues at coordinate 6,964,556 of CAMAPE010000015.1, read as the reverse complement.
ACCTAATTGATTTGCCTCGACCCTTTGTGTGGAAGCAACCATATACATCCTACAATGCCAACTCAATATATACACATGCATACATGGTCAATATCGAAATAAAAACATTAATGCTAAAGATCACAACTAAATCATAAAAAACATACATCGTCAAGTCGTTTTGAATAGCAATATGGGATGCACTTGGCAATGAATTGAAGATATAGCATCTATCAACCTTTGGACAAATTACAATCACAATCCAGTGATACCTATATTTAATAAGACAATAGAAGGGGAGTGAAGACTTGCTACATCACGATTAATAAATATGTAAAAAGAATATCATATATAAATCATACCCTTCATTATATGCCAACAGAATGAAATTATTCTCAAAGAATTCAATCAGAGCATGCTTCATGTAAGTCAGTGTGCCTTTTCTATCGACTTCATAATATCAAAAAGAACAAATATGGGGACATAAAAGACTCACATCATCACGACCAAGCTCAATCAATTTAGCATTTAAACAACTGCATATAGAAATAACAATTAATCACTAATCATGTCTAACAAATGTTCAAGAGTATTTTTGAATGTATTACAATACTTACAGCATAAAGGTCTGAATAATAGACATATCAACAGAATCACCCTCAAGAAATTGACTCAAGTCTTCATGATCAACAGTGGTCCCAAATTGCATATCTTTAACATAGCAGAACACATCCACAAGAAGAGGAATAGAAAACTTACAAAGGTTCGGCTCATACCACTCAAGATTCTCATGCAATCTTAAAAGATCATCAGTAAGTGAATGAAGAACAGCCTCGCTGACCAATGCATATGAGCTGGGTTCAACCATTACTTGATTACTTCTCCCTCAAAAAAAAACTAACTGCGCTGGCCACTGAACAAAAGAACCTACAACGTCTGCTACAACATTCATATTAGTGGCTTCATTAGGATATAGCAAGGGACAATTTTCAAAGTTTGGATATGCCATAGATATGTTCACTTTAATGGTGTTTTCAGACATCGGCACATTGTGGATTAGCCCCCCGCTAGGCGTGTTGTAGGCTACCGCCATGGCAACAAAATCAAAGCTCTTGTCACCACATTGAGTGTGTGACTCAACGGCTAGCCTACAAGATACACCATCCTGCATGCATGTATTTTCTTAATAAATGACAAAATAAAACAAAAACTACAATGAAAAATTAAACACTTGTTACTTTAAACTCAATTACAACTTACCGTGAAACTTTTTTTAAGACGAGGTGCAGCAGAATTCATGGTATCCTCATAGGCCGCCTCAGAAGATGGCATCGAATCCCCGGTAGGTACTTCACCTCTCGGAACGAAGTAGTGTTGCATGTCTTTTACCAACCGCTCTTGCAACTGTTTTAGATCAACTTCACTCAAATTACCAACTTTATCTCGACGCCCACTTATTGGGTCTCGATCAAAGACACGTGTAAAACCCATACCACCACCGACGCCACGTGCACGTCCACGATAATCTAGCTTCCCAACAATCTCAGTCAGAATATCATGACGTCCAGTTGGCTTCCAATTCCCTGTTGCTACATCTGCTTGAACTTTATCCTAGTATAGAAGCAATAGAATGTAATGTTGAAAAATAAACATAACTTAACTAAATGAGCAAATTTTACTAACTATAACTTACCAATTTTTCTTTTTTCTCACGCATGCCCTCAGTATTACCAGGGAACACTAAGCGGCCATCCGTTGTTAATCCTGATCTTGCACAAAACCAACTGACATGTCTAGGAATATCATCAGTAGTGGTTGTGCTATAGTTCGATGAATCTACCTCCTGGTAAGAAACTGATCTAATAATCCTTGCTCTTTCCATTTCGGTATGGAAAGAACATATCCTGAATGCCCCATATGATGAGGATAGATATTCTGAAGAGCAGCTAGTTTGTTCTTCTCGCTCAAAGCCTTGCAAATGTTACATAAATATTAAATAACTAGTTAATTGAAAATAGTGAGTAGTTATTAATTCTATGACATACCATAAACTGAGGAGTCATACTCCTCATCTTGAATTCCTCCCACTCTTCTTTGGTAAGTTGGTCTTTGTATCTTTCATAAGCTTCACCAGCATCCTTCCCCACTTGACGTGTCTTAGATAAGTAACCCGTCCGCAACTGATTCCTCCAATCTCGATGCATTTTGGCCATCTTTTTCATCAATAGTTTTTCCATGTTATCATCCACCGCATATTCATGTTGCATACAATATAAAAAGAAAGTGTTAGCACAAATTATAAACTAATATTGAAATAAAGATAAATATATGAGCTTGTAGAATTTAAAATTTTATACATACTTGTATCTCTCTAAAGATTTGACCATTTAGCTTTTTTGAAACTTTTCTCCAATCATCAATGTTTATGCTCACCCGAGAACGCACCATCTTCCCCATGAATGACTTAAACTCTTCAGCCCACTCACCTATGGGAGTATCATTACCTGCAAATTCAATTATTTTTTTGCCATCACTGTCTCTACGACCGCCGCCACCATGATGGTCGTGATTATGAACATCATCGTCTCCATCTTCGCCGCTCATAGTGTGTACCTGCACTGCAATTCAAACTCATATTGATTAGCACGTATAGTATTGTTAATATTAATATAATAACTTTTTTAAATTATTAAATATACTACATTCAGAACAACTTACATTTCCTCACTTAGCTTTTTCCGTAAGCACTTCAATGCCGTCAATATGGTGTGCGATGAAGGGAAGATCATCCTCATTGTGATCATATGTTGTATTTCTTTCACGCATCCCGATGGATAATGAGGGCATTTCCTCAACATAATCATCCTCCTCATCCTCAAAATTACACGCAATCTTTTTCTTGCCGGGTAAACAAATGGACCATCGTTTATTTGAAGGATCTTCTACATAAAACACTTGTTCAGCTTGTGATGCAAGTATGAACGGATCACCATGATGTCCTGATCGGTTAAAATCTACTAATGTGACTCCAGTGTCATCACGTTGCACCCCGCGACGAATGTCAACCCATTGACACTTGAAAATGGCAAAAGCTCGATTTGTGTAATTTAACTCCCAAATGTATTCTATTTTTCCATAGTAAGACGTCCTCGGATATAAGGGATTTCGATCATTTGCACTACCATACTCAGTCGAAGATGCTATCACAGACACACCACTATTCTGTAACACTGACTTCTCATCCTGTCTGGTAGTATAAAAAGTGTTGCCATTGATATCATATGCTTCAAAAGAATCAAGTGGTCATTTCGGACCATAAGCCAACCACTTAATATCATCATCAACATCACAGTGCACATTAACAGTGTCATTGAATATTAAATCCTTAAACCAAGATGCAAAGGTTCGATTGTGTTCTTTAGTCAACCGGATTTCACTTTTCAAAGGAAACTGAGATCTCAAGACATTCATATGTTATTGCACATAAGGATGAACAACTTCAAGATGATGCAATACGAGAAGATGAGCCTTTCCCAACAAGTCATTATCCACATTCTTTACTTGTTTCTTCCAGAGAGTGCCCTTTCCTTCAAGTCTGTCATCATGTCTAGACTTTGGTACTCCCAAAGATTCAACATTCGTTAAATATGGCGTACAAAATTCAATGACTTCTTCATCAATTAAACCTCTGATGATGCTACCTTCCGGTCGACAACGGTTTTTTACTTTTGATTTTAAATATCCCATGTGCCTCTCCATTCCGTACATATATCTCAAAAAGACCGGCCCATACATCTTTACCTATCTGACTAAATGCACAACAAGATGCACCATAATGTCAAACAATGATGGCGGAAAGTACATCTCAAGTTGACATACTGTAACAACCACTTCTGATTGCAAATCATCAAGTTTCTCTGGATGAATTACTTTTTGACATATAGAATTGAAGAAGAAACTCAACCTCATAATGGCATGCCGAACATGATCGGGTAGAAGACCTCTTAAAGCAACATGTAACAAATGTTGCATCAAAACATGATAGTCGTGAGACTTCAGCCCAACCAATTTCATATCTTGTAGCGATACAAGATTTCTAATATTTGACGCATACCCTGATGGCACCTTTATCCCATGTAAGCACTCACAAAACTTTTTCTCTCAGCCTTTGATAATGTATAGCTTCCTGGTGGAAGAAAAAATCCATTCTGACGTGGTCGTGGTGCTAATTCTTTCCGAATATTTAGATGTTCAACCGTGTCTTTTCGAATATTTATGCCATCTTTTGACTTTCCAGGGACATTCAAAATAGTCGAAATGATGTTGTCACACACATTCTTTTCAATGTGCATGAGATCAAGACAGTGCCTTACTGATAGGTCTTTCCAATACGGAAGCTCCCAGAATATAGATTTCTTCTTCCAAAGACTCTGTTTGTTCCGCTTATAAGGCTTTCCAAAGATTGTGTTCAAATATTTCACCCTATCATACACATCATGACCACTTAGTGGTGGATGAGCTACTTCATGCTCAGTTTTTCCATTAAATGCCTTCTTCAATGCACGATAACGATGAGTGCGCAGAAGAAACCTTCGATGATTCATGTAAACATTTTTTTACAATGAGGTAATCGCAAATCAGCTGTATCATCTTCACATATAGGACATGCTTTTGCACCTTTGACTGTGTAACCTGAAAGGTTGCCCTATGCCGGATATCATTTATAGTGCAATACAACATAGCACACATTTGAAAATAAGATTTGGTATGCATGTAGTATGTTGTAACACCTTCGGTCCACAACAATTTCAGATCATCAATAAGCGGTGCAAGGTACACATCAATATCATTACCCGGTTGTTTGGGTCTCGAGATAAGAAGAGACAACATGATGTATTTGCGTTTCATGCACAACCATGAAGGCAAATTGTAAATAACCAATAGAACGGGCCACGTGCTGTGTAGACTAGGGGTGGTTCGGTACGGTATACCAAATATTTTCTCTCATACCTTTACCGTACCGAAACTTTCGGTATACAAAATTTATATACCGTTACCTTACCGAAGTTTCGGTATACCGCATTTCGGTATACCGAAGTTTCGGTTCGGTAACGGTACGGTATCGGTAAATTACCATGCATGTCCCCCAATTCAAAAAATTATCATAGACTAACAAAATATAGTAAATCGGTGTACTAACGACATATTTAATCCATTATTAAAATGTTACAAAATACAATTAATAATCTATTGATATCATATTCAATATTGAACAATTATTATTATTAGTATATTTAAGCACTTCAGCATATTTAAATAAGTTGAGCAATATAGATATAATTAAATGAATAGTGATCACTAACAAAAATAAATAAAATTATTCAAACAACGTGGATATAAAATCATTTATCCATAATATGATATTGTGTATTTAGTCTTTTTTATAATTTTAAATAAAATATTTGAATAAGACTTTCGGACAAAGTTATGTGCCTCGACTTGCGGAATCTCTATGTCAATACACTCGTCACATAAGTGTATCCATCTTCACTCGTCAGCTACTCAGCGGCTCAGTCATCGCGACTCTCAAGCTTATGGAACAAGATGAACTGGTCCAGACATTAGTACATTACTCATTAGTCATTAGGGTTTGTTTGTTTGAATGTTGCGTAGTAGAAGCCTAGAAGGTTATAGTGGGTTTGGGAAATCGGGCCTTTATTTTTGTATTTTAGTATTTGTAACCAACATAAGTATTAATTTTGGGCTTCAAACTTGTAATGGATTTTTAAAATATTTTAGAATTTATAGTAATCGCTGGGTGGGAGTCGGTACGGTATTATACCGGTATACCGCGGTATTTGAAAACATTTACCGTTATCGTACCGAAATATATCGGTACGGTATCATACCGTACCGAAAATGACGATATACCAATATTCCGGTATTTTCCGGTATTTTTCGGTACGGTGAGTGCGGTATACCGATTTTCCGGTATTCTTGCCCACCCCTAGTGTAGACTACTGAGTGTACCATATGGGTTCATACCATCTGTGCATAGGCCAAGTCTCAAATTTCTGTCCTCTCTGCCGAACTCAAGATATTTCAAGTCAATTTGCCTCCATTGCGGAGAATCAGACATATGACGCAAGTACTCATCTTTTTTCTACCCTGAGAATGCCAAACCAAATGTTTTGAATCTTTTGCATTCATGAACAATCTTTTAAATCTCGGAATAATGGGGAGATACCACATAACTTTCGCAGGAATTTTGGAACTCTTAGAGTCACTAGCACTATTTATACTCCTTTTTGCCTTGTAGCGAGAAAGATGACATGTTGGACATTCATCAAGGTTTTCGTACTCATTTCGGTACAACATACAATCATTGGGACAAGCGTGGAATTTCTCCCATTCAGCTCCCATGGGACACAATAACTTTTTTGCCTTGTAAGTTGTATCAGGAAGTGTATTCCCTTCAGGCAACATCTCTTGAATTAATGTCAATAACTCTGTAAAGCTGACATTACTCCATCCATGTTTCACTTTCAAAATGAAATAATTTCAACACTGCAGACAACTTGGTGAGAGTAGAGCCATGATACAAAGGTATTCTAGAGGCATCGACCATACTTTCATATGATTTTGGTTGTTGTTCAAAATTATCATGCACATCCTTCAAAAAATCATTAAATGTTGCATCATTTAAATCATCATCCCCATTACCACCACTGTTCCAACTGGAGTTGGTGGTAGTATTGGGAGCTTTGCGCTTTAAATTACTAGTGGCAGCTCGCGAAACAACATTATCATTATCCTGGCAAGTCTCTCCATGTAATGTCCAAATGATGTAATTTTCTCTAAATCCTCTCTCAAACAGATGTTGAAGTATAACGTTGGCGTCACTCTCTCTTCTCAAGTTTCGGCACCTTAAACAAGGACATAAAATTCATGTATGTCCTTGTTGTTTCTGGTATGTAACAGCAGCTTTGATAAACCCATTCGCACCAATTTAAAATTCAGAAGTGTCTCGATGACCATACATCCAAGAACGATCCATGTTGAATGGAATTCTACATTTGTCTAATAATCATATATCATAAAACGTGCATATAATTTTTTTAGCAATAATCATATATCATATAATGTGCAATAAACAATATATTTTATTTGCTAAGTGCATATAAATACTTTAGCAACTAAAGCAAATATTCTATACTTTTCAAATAATAATAAAAGTAGTTTTAATAATAATGGCATTATATGCACTCTAACAAAATTTAAAAACAAAGTCCAACTAAACTAAACTAATCACATTGACAAAGTTTAATTAAGTTGATTTATAGCAAATGGGTGAAGTTACAAGTATGGATTCATTAACAATTCTTTGACTAACAATTCTTTGTTGTACAATAACAATACAAAACACACATTCCTATCAAATCCCTAACAATAGAAAACACACTTCTTCCCTATTTGATTTATCATTTAAAAACAAAAATAAAAAAATAAAAAATGCCAATAATGCCATAATACAATGATTAAATATACATAATATAATAAAAAAAATACACTGAACTTGGATTAAATATACTTTAATCCCAAAAATTCAAACTAAAATCAAATACAGATTAAATTAACCAAATATGACAAGAAAGAAAAAAAACTGACCTTTAATTTATCAACGCACCAGCAGGCCGGAACAGTCGACGACGAGCTGGCACGGTCGACGGTGAACAGTAGAGACGGCGAGTGAGTGGTGGCAGACAACGGCAAGCGGCGGCGGTGTGCAGCAGACAGTGGGCACCGGAAAGCAGTCGACGGCGAGCGAGTGGTAGCAGTCCAAATCTGTCGGCGGCTGCTGCGGCTTCGACGGGTAGAGCGGCACAGGTCTTGCGGGCTGCTGCGGCTTCGACGGTAGAGCTGTCGGCCGGTATCTCGTCGCTGCGTTTTCAGCTCCTGTGGCGTCCGGGTCCTTCGTTCGACGGGTAAGATGGAACTCGTAGTGGGTGCGGGTAGCTAGGATTGCGTATTACGGTAGAAGCGATTGAAACTATTCGGATGCGCTTCTAATAACTTAAAGCGCCGCACGCCTTCGACTTTAAAAAAAAGTCCGAAAAAATTATATTGGAGGCGTTTGTGTTACAGAAGCGCCGCACACCTTCATATTAAAAAAAAACGGGAAAATAATTTTGGAGGCGTTTTTTATAGAGAAACGCCGCATGTGTAATAGAAAATTAATAATAAAAAAAGATCCGCCAAACAGAGGCGCTTGTGATAAAAAGTGCCTCCAATGAAGCGCCTCCGCTTGTAATGACACATAGGATTAATGAACAAAAAAAAGCGTTTAAAACGAAAAACAATATCGGTCCGTTTAAAAAGGAAAAAACTTCCACTTTCCGTACAAAACGTATATATCCCGTATTTTACAACAAATAAAAACGTCATTTGATCACTTGAATGAATACATCAAATGAATAGAAGATCAACAATAGTCTAAAAGCAAAAAGGAAAACATCATCCCCGTGACCCCGTGTTTTTGTATTGTTACAATACAAAATATACAATTGTTATATACTAAAATTAATTGCATGATGACTAAAGCTAGCATCCTAAAAAACTAAAATCTAAAATACTACTACGTATTAGATTTGTGATGTTCTTTTCCAAACAAGCATATCAAAATTAAGGTTTTTATAAACCTAACATTTTTTAGTATAGACTTTTACTCATATACAATAATAAGTGTAGCAGTCGCATAACTTTCTCATGTCATCCGTCATCTAGGTGAAAATGATGAGTTTAACTTCAGTGTTATTTGATGATCATATAAAGATGATGATGATGTTGTTAACTTGGTCTCATTCTATTGTTGTTATAACTTATTTTCTGACATTACTTTGTAAAAATATGTCTTAGACTTAATTACTCCGTACTATTTTTACTTTTGTCATCGACTTATGCAATTACGAATTATTCTTTTATGTAGTAATATGATTTGCTACTTCAATATGTGCACGCTCTTATTTCTTTTTATTATATGTTATTTTATGAAGTATATAATTTAAATGTTGTTTTAGACTTAATCATTATTTCTTTTTTGTCATGAACTTATGCTATTATGAATGCATTTTTTGACGGAGTAATGAGATATTATATTTGAATATGTGTGTATGTTGATTATCCTTTATTTACTTTATGTGTTTTATGCCCTAAAAACTAGTAGAATAATTTAATAATTCAAAATAAGATCCGTTAACTCGAAATTTTCTAAGAGATGCCGTATTATACACGTATACGTATTTACACGTTTTATAAAAGTCAACGTATTTTTTGCCGAATTTTGACCGGATTTTTTGTTCAACTTACCGAATAAAACACGTACAGATTAAACCAAGTTTAATTCTCGTACCGTATTTAAGTTATATTTAACTAAGTATGTTTCACTCTCGTGCAACGCATAGATGGTGGATTAGGGAAAGAGGAATGGGCATAAATTAAAACCGAAGGCAAAAATTGACGAAAAAAACTCGTCCAAAATAGATGTTGAGGGTGTGATTTGAACCTTCGCCCTTTCAAACCAGGACCTTAATCCTACGCCTTAGACCAACTCGACCATCTCAACTTAATACTTCGATCTTGGGCAGTTCGGTAATTATTCCTTCATTTTTGCTCCATGTCCCCATTTCATCGCATGCGGGTTGCGGGGGTTTATTATCCGTGTGGTATTTATTTATAAGGAAATGGTTCAAACTAATTTTAAAATGTACGGAATATTATGTAACGTACTTCCAAAAATAGAACTATATGTTTGATTTTATCTAAATATAAATGAAATATTACCTTTATATCATAATTCAATTAATTAATTACCCCTGCTCGCGCATCGCTTGTATAATCTAGGTCACTTTGATGGTGGCGGGCCTGACGGCGAAGTTCTAGCATATCACGGCAGAGTTCTGGAAAAAAATTCCGATGATCACGGGACAACTTTGCTCCAACCTTACAAGGCTATTTCAGGACCAATCATAAATAAAAAAAGTCTATTTGTAACATTTTAAACTAGTAGATCTTATTTTAGGGAAAATGCATTGGTCCTATTTTCTTAAGACCACTAACATATTAATGCCATTGATTGTGAACCATTAAAGTTTGTTGAAATTTATACTTTTATGATAATAACTTTTAACAAAAACATGTTCATTTCATTTTTACTCCGTATATGTAATTACTTTCGTATATAAATATAATGTCAATCAAAGTATATCATCTTTTACTATTGTTCAAGTTTAAGTTTAATTTGATCTGAATTAATTAAACCGGTTCTTACATATTTAAATCTTGTATTCTTGTGCGGTGTGACACTAAAACCAAGCATTCCAGCTCAGCTGGTTATGAGGTTAACGTATCTAGTGAGAGATCTCGAGTTCGAAACCCGCTGGAGTAAAAAAAATCAGTGGAAACACCACTTGAGTAATGTATGCTGTTGATAAACCATATTATCTGTTTGGAAAATTGGAAGACAAAATGTATTACTGAAAATAACTCATTAAGTTTTACCAAACCAGATCAATTTATGGTTGTTTAGTTTAAACGTTTGAAAAGTTAAAGTATGGCCTAATTTTTAAAGAATGAAAATCTGCAGATCTAATACATGCCACAGGGAAAAACATATTTTGGTGCCAGAACCAGTTGCATGTGACAAAAAAGACAAAACATTATAAGTTAAAGTAAAAATGGCACAACTTGTATTACTTTGTAGTTCAAAAAGAATGAAATTGCACAGTTTTATCAAAAATGAACTCATCAAAAAATGCACTTTATAAAAAACAATCGACCTATTCTACTGGTACAGACAATCACAACAACAAATAAGGAAGAAAAAGAAAAGTACAAATAGTAGCCAAGTTTCATTAGGGTTCCCAATGAAATCCTCTAGTCTTCAACCTTGCTCACATTTCCACAAACATTGCACTCCATTAATGTGGATTCTGGAGATGAACTTGAAGGGGGCAGAGGAGCCAATGTACCCCCACAATTATCTCTGTTACACATGAATCTAATGAAAAAATAAGCATGAGGAAAATCCACATCATCCTCATCCTCCATTTCTTCCTCATCCATACCTTCCCCATCCATGGCTTCCTCACCTTCGCTCATTCCACTCCCATTTCCAGACATAACTTCTACTTCTTCTTCTTCGTCTTTCCAATTAGACTCCACATTACAGCGATCACAATGGCATGTGAAACCATAGTCGTCCCTCAACCGTCTCTGCCTCTCGGAATACTTCAAGTTTACAGGAAAGTAACTCAAGCAGACTTCGCGCCCCTCCGTAACATCATGAAGAACCCGAATTACGACGTCAGTGTTGGTGTAGGGGTTGGAATCAGCGTCCACATAATCGAACCTGCAAGCATTCGGAAGGCAATCATGATTGAATAAGGAGGCTCTAGGATATATACCATACGCCCTCACAGATCTTTCCTTTTCAGGATGGAAGGGCTCCATCAATCCAAAACCATTGACACCGTCTCTCGCCATTAGTGCGGCGGTCAGCTCCCTAGAGAATCCAAATTCCGGGGCCGGAGTTGGGGAGAGTGAAGTAATCAGAGAATGAAGGAAATTCGCATCGTCCTCAGAAATTGAGGACGGGCTTCCTTGAAGAGATAGAAGAATTCGGAAATTTGAAGGAGAGACTACGGCAAGGTTATAAGCGGCCAGGAGAAAGCGAGATATGACTTGCCGGACGTAGCTTTGGGCTAGTAGCGGAGAAGACGAGCCGTCCCGGAGGCGTCGCAGAGACTGGCAGATCCAAGGGGTGTGGGAAGTAGACCCGGCGATGGATTGGCAGCCGGAACTACAGAAGGCGTCGGAGCAAAACGAACAAGATGATGGCGGCGGCAGAGAGGTGATCAATCTGAAGCAGTTGGAGCAGTATAGGTTTTTGCTCCAGACGTGTGGCGGTTCTGAGGTCGGGAAGAAAGGATAAGCAGAGTAGAGAAGGAGAGGGGAGTCTCTGAGGATGATCTCGCCGGCTCTTAACGGCGCCGAAGCTACAAATGACCTGCCTTTCCCTTCGATCTCTGTAACCCTCAGAAGAGTGGCCGGAGCAGATGACGGCGTTGAGGTATTACAATACATATTCTCCGGTGGCAAGCGCCTGTTACCGCCGTAAGATACGGATAGCTTGTCAGCCGCTGCTAGGGTTTTGTACCTTTGGGGTTTTGCTATTAGCGGTTGACGATTTATAAAGAAAAGTGACAGTTCAACACTTGTGTTTGTACGAAGTACCCACCAGCACCATAAATTCGTTTGGTATTGCGGAGTACGATGCACTAGGGATGTAAATGAGCCAACCATTCACGAGCCGCTCGGGACTCGCTCGATAAAAACTCGACACGAGTTCGGTCATATTCAAACTCGACTCGAGTTCAGTTCGGCTCGAGTATTTAACGAGCTCAATTCAAGCCTATTTATTTTAGTCTCGTGGCTCGCGAGCCTTCTCGCAAGTCTTGGTGTGTGTGTATATATAAAGTATAATAATTATTTAAGTTCAAAGTTTCCACAAATGAGTTTGTAGTTGAATGGAGTTCTCCTTAAGTAGTTAATATTGCAACCCAGGTTTGAACCCTCCTTAAACTTAAATTTTGCTTCATGCATATCATTGTAACTTCGAGCCGAGCTCGAGCCGATTTCAAGCTAGGTAAATAAATCGAGCCGAACTCGAGTATTAAAATTTGAGCTCGTTCAAGCTCGAGCCGAACTCGAGCATGATAAATATTTTCGAGCTTGAGCTCGAGCCTATGTAGGTTCGGGCTCGGCTCGGCTCGTTTACACCCCTAGGATGCACGAATAAGAATTTAATAAAATATTACTCCGTGTAATGTTTTTTGAGCCTATAACCAAAAATCACAATAAAGATGGATAAAATTATGATGTACTCCCTCCGTCCCGCTAAAATTGTTCCAAAACCTTTTCGAGGAATCTCAATAAGATTGTCTCATACCATATTTGCTAAAGTTTGTGCGACCCTTAATCATTCTTACTTTATCAATTCAATATCAACCACATAAACTCATTTTTCTTAGTAACCGTGCCACCTTCTTCCGTCTCAATGTTAGTGGGACGGAGATAATACAAAAGAGTGAAAAGAGTATAGTAGTACTATATAATATAGACTAATTAGTTATATACTACATTCATTTTCAAATAAACTTCACTCTTTTCTTTTTGAGTAAATCTAAGATAAAGTTTACATTTCTACTTTTGACAAGTTTTTAACATAAAGTTATCATTATACCTTTACTTTATTATCTATTTTACAATCATTTAAATATATTACCTATTTTAATATAAATCTAAAACAAGTTTGGTCACTTGTTGGTCACGGGTTAGAGAAATCTAAGTTATACGTAATTATTCAGATGTGAGCATAATAAATGAAATTATGAGCATAGTAGACATTTCAAATGAGTTTTATGAATATTCATTTTGTAATTTTTGTATACTCATTTGATATTAGTGTAATACTCATTTTAAAATGTCATATTCATTCATATTCCAAATGAGTTTTATGTTAAACTCAAATGAGTATAAAGCTCAAAATGAATGAGCACACACAAATGAACTTTTTTAATTATTTGATACTAATTTGTAATGTATGTATGCTCATTTTGGACTAAAACTTTTTAATAAACGAAAAAATTATAAAGAAAATGTAATATATGATGAATGAAGCAGATATCAGTGATGCTCACCGTTAGGCTCCTAATACTCAAAAGAAGAGGCTTGATGCTCATCAACATTGATTCAATGCTCATTTAAAAAGAATCTGTGATTTTCACCAAAATTACAAGTTTGCCACCGTCTGTACGGCTGGCATCGTACAACCGGTTGTACCGTATATGCTTCCACATATTTTAGCGGGAAAAATTGTTCAAATTTCTCCCGTTTTTGTATATAGATAGATTTTGTACTTTTGATTTATGTTTTTGCAGCTAAAACAAAATCTGAAATTTTTTGTCTATAGAATTTTGTTTTTTATTTTGGAGGAAAAGGAATTAATTGCAATTAATCAAATCAAAGTTCAAACATCAACAATGAAGTTAGGTGGGATAAACCACCAAAATCGACAATCAGACAAATAACAAGCCACTACAGCTAACCCGAAAGCAACTCTATTCGCAGATCGCGTAATACGAGAAAAATAAAGTTCTTTAAACTCCAAACACAATTCTCTAATATTTTGTGCTAACATTCCAAAGGTCGAGATACTAGCCCCGTTTTGAATGCCTAAAAGTTCCTTAAGCCATTGTTGGATGTGACGTTTGTACTTGGTGCGGCAATTCAGCGCATGTGGAGAGGAGATTCTGTCGAGGAAGATGCCTTCGGCTGTAGGTGACAGTCCGAAGGCTCTTCGTACCGGGGGCCTCGTAGTGCCGAGGGCTCCGATTGCTGAAGGCTTGGTTCTCAAGCCTTATTTTCCTGTGATGTTTCCGAGCTCAAATTTGTAGACGGTAGCCTTCGACCATGTTACCGAAGGCACCCCCATGTGCGTATTGTGGGCTGCTTAGAGCTTTGTTTTGCGGGGCTTGGCCCGCTTGGGCCTGTTGGGCCTGATTGCAATAGTGGAAGTATGTGGACCGAGGGTCCCTGGACCATATACTCCATCAGGAGTCCCTCACTCCTTTTGACGAAGGGTACTTGAGGGAAAGGGAGTAATTGCGTTTGTCCTCTGATGTTGCCTTGCTGTAGTTTGTAAAGTTTGTGATGAGATTTTCGTATGTGCATTTTGCCGAGGGCAGTCCCTCAGTCCTCCACATTTCGAGACTTGAAGGATTATGTCGATGTTTTGGGGAAATTTTAACATTTTGTAATTTTTCTCGTTCCCGGAGGGGTCCTCCAGTCTCCCACTCCTTGAGGCACATGTAATGTGGTGAAGATGAGTATAGCAGTGTCTGTCCTCACTATGTGGCCGAGGGCTGACTATTTTCATTTTATCTTGGGGGATGCCTCGTTAAAAACCTCATTAGGAAAAACCCCGTGGGAAAAAATCCTAATGAGGGAAAAAGAGTGCACTGAATTCTCCCAATGATGAATCGAAAAGGTGAACCCTTTGCCTGAAATGTTGATGCCGAGAGGAGCATGGCAACCTCCTTCTTCACGAAGTCCTTTCTCTCGGCCGAGAGGGGCCTTCTTCCTTGTTGTACTGGCTTGGCCGAGGGGTCCACCGCCAAGCGATGAGTGATCACCATCCAACTGATTCCGGGTATGTCCTCCGGCCCCCATGCAAAAACAACGGAGTAGGCGCGGAGGGCATCCGTAATGCCGGTCTTCAAATCTTCGTGGAGCTTGGCTCCAATCTTCACGACTCTCTTTGGCTTGGCCGGATCGAGCGCGAAGTCTTCTACCTCCTCGGCCGGTTCAGCCCTCGGCCTCTTCTCTTCTCCCTCAACAGTCCCGGTGATGGTGTCTACTCGGAACTCATTCTTACTAACCTTCTTCGTTATCTGAAGATATCAGGCGCGGGTGAGCTTTTGGTCCCCCCCCCCCCCCCCCGAGTACTCGATGCCTCTTTCAGCTGGGAACTTGAGACATAGGTGTCTCATGGAGATGATAGCCTCTAGGTCCTCGAGGGCGGGGCGGCCGAGGATGATGTTGTGGGCGCAGTCAACGTTGACGACGACGAACTCCACTTCGAGCTTGGCCCTATGGAGCCCGTCTCCGAATAGTACCGGGAGGGTTATGACCCCCTCGGAATCAATAGTATCTCCGGTGAAGCCGTATAGAGGGGTTCGGATGGGCCGAAGGGACTCCCTCTCTAGATGCAGCTCCTTGAAGGTGTTGAGGTACATTACGTTGACGGAGCTGCCCGTGTCAACGTAAGTTCTGTGGACGATAGTGTTGTTGATTTTGCTCTGGATGACTAGTGCGTCCCTGTGGGGAGAGGAAGCCGGGGGGATATCGGCGTTGGTGAACATAATGGGCTCCTCCCTCAACCTCTTTACGGGGGGCATGTGAGTGACTTCCCCCACGTAAAGCGATTGTGCCCACTTCTTCCTCTGGCTCGTGGAGTCTCCCCTAGTGTTGCCACCGGTGATCATGTGGATATGGCGCTTCTTCTCTTGGTACTGGTGGTACTCTTCCTCCTCGTCGAGGTTCCCAATCTCACGTTTCTTCCCCTGCGGATTTCCCAAAGGGGTGGTGTTCAGGTTGACCCACTTATTGGCCTTCGGCGGGGCCCCGTGGTGATGAGGCCCCCCCTGAGGATGAAGCCCCCTGATGAACTGAGACAGATGGTCTGCCTGTATCAACCTCTCAATAGCTGCCTTCAGTTGATGGCAGTCGTCGGTTCTATGCCCCTGGTTACGATGGAAGCGACAGTATGGTTCATTAGGGTTGACGGTTTATACCTCCAGGGGTGCGCGAGAATCTCGCTCCACGAGACCCCTCTCCTCGGCGAAATCGAGGATGACGCTGACGGGATGCGTTAGAGGCGTCCGAGGGTGCTCCAGAAGGATGGGCTGCGCCTAGGTCTTTGGGTTGTTTTTGTAACCTCCCCTGGGTTTGGCTTGGCCATGCCGGGGGCGATCACCTGAGGGGGCTGGTCCCTTGGACTGATGAAATGGAGCCCCCGACCCCCGGTTGTTCCTGTCATCCTGCCTGGGGCGTTGTTGTTCAGGGTTCCGATGGGACCTCTCCACCTCATCGGCCTCCGCATATCGGTCTCCCCGCTGGAGGGCCCTTATATAGTCGCGTGGAGGCTCGATAATGAAGCTCCTGGAGAATTTGCCGGTTCGGAGGACCGTCTGCAGGAGAGCCAGGAGGGTCCTGTCGTCGGCACCGTCGACCTTGTCTGTCTCTAGCCTCCATCGCTCAAGGAAATCCCGAAGGGTCTCCTCCTTTTGTTGCCTTACTATGAGTAGATGGGAGAAATGCTTCTTGGACCGGTGCCTTCCCACAAGTTGTGTCAAGAAGCGTTGGGCTAGTTCTTGCCAAGAGTCAATGCTGCCTTCGGGCAATCGGTTGAACCATTCGTATGCTGGTCCCTCCAAGGTGGAGAGGAACCAACGGTACAAATATTCGTCCGAGGCCCCTACCATCATCATGCTGTTTTGGTATCTGCTGTAGTGCTCCTGATGGTCAGTTTTCCCTTCATAGGGCTTGATGGGTTGCCCTCGGTATTTTCCCGGAATGTGGGCCGCCAACACCCTTTGGGTGAATGGCGTCCTAGCCTGGAGTTGGATGATGGGTTCCCCGGAGCCCTCGACGAATTTTCTCTGCATCTCCTCCATTTTGGCTAGCATGGCAGCGTATTTGGCGTCCGCCTGTGAGGCGGAGGCCGTAGTGTGCGCTTAGCGGGCCTCCATTTCATCTAGGCGGCGCTGGAGGGCCTCGATAATCTCATCCCTGTGGTCCTTCGGGAGGGCCTCCGCCCCCTACGATTGAACACGGGCCGAATGGGTCTGGTTGATCTGGTGTCCGGCGTCATCAGCATGTAGTGGTGCCTTTCCTTTGTCCTGAGGGGGACGCCTCTCGTTTGCCCTCGATACCGATCCCTCGCTCTCTTGGGGTCTTTGGAGTGTCTTACCACCGAGGCGGTCTTGGACCCCTCGACAATCCTGCACCCCTCCGAGCCTCTCGAGGGCGGAGGGCGGAGGCCTCTCTTTGTTCGCACCACGTTGGTCCCGGGATTGGACCTCTTGGGATGCGGTGTCTTGGGCTATGACCCCCTCATTGTTCCCTACCCGAAGGATAGGGTTTACGAAGGGGGTGGAGGAGGGGGAGGAATGACGTTCTTCTCGACATACAACTGAAGCGGTACCAGAGTGCCGAAGGCACCTGGATTCTGAGTGAGTGTTTCAATGAAGGCACAAAATGCCGATTGTACGTCAATGGTGAGAACCAGAGGGCTCACTTGATTCTCGCTCCGGTCCTTCCTTCGGGTTTAGATGCCAAGGCGGGAATCGGGAGCAAACTGTTGAAGCTGAAGGCACAGGTCAACAGCAGCCTGTTCCAACTCAGTGATGACCCCGCCCTCGGGAGCCTTGTTGGAGGCTCCGGGGGCGTTGACTTCACTGAGGGCCAGGTTGTTGTCCTCAAGGTTCTTGGACTGAGCACGAGTGGTTCTTCCCATTTTGGTAGATGCTTTGAGCTGAAGGGGGGGATTTCTTACTTGATTGTTCGAACTCTCAACGAGAGCACCAAATGATGGATAGTGTACCCGAGGGTAGCTTATCCGAGGGGTTATTGTGGGGAATAACTAGAGAGAAGTCAGAGCAAATAAGTAAGAGAGAGAATGTATTCTAGTTTGTGAACTTGTTGTGTTTTACAATGGGGAAATGAGCTGCTATTTATAGCAGCAATAAATGCTAGATAGGGACACGTGTCAGCATTCTGGCGGTCGAGGGGTCACCTCAACCGGGGGTGGCACTCGCATGTGGCCGCATTAAATGCGGTGGTTGGATGTGACGTTTGTACTTGGTGCGACGATTCAGCGCATGTGGAGAGGAGATTCTGTCGAGGAAGATGCCTTCGGCTGTAGGTGACAGTCCGAAGGCTCTTCGTACCGAGCGCCTCATAGTGCCGAGGGCTTCAATTGCCGAAGGCTTGGTTCTCAAGCCTTGTTTCCTGTGATGTTACTGAGCTGAAATATGTAGACGGTAGCCTTCAGTCATGTTACCGAAGGCACCCCCATGTGCGTATTGTGGGCTGCTTAGAGCTTTGTTTTGCTGGGCTTGGTCCGCTTGGGCTTGTTGGGCCTGATTGCAGTAGTGGAAGTATGTGGGCCGGGTGTCTCTGGGTCATATACTCCATCAAACGCTAGTCTTTTAGAATGGAATCCTGAATCTTAACATAAGGTATGTATAAATAACTGCAACAAACAACATGATGAAATTATCAATTTGTTGTGTAGATGATGAAATTCAATTAAGATGAATGTAAAATATAGTTAAAATATATGTTAAATATAGTGTGGTTATAGTGTAAATGTAATTTAGCTGTAGTGTAAGTGAATGTTAGTTCAAGTCTCCGTGTGATTTGATTTCTAGCGTAAATAAAATCTAATTACAGTTCAAATATGTATAAATGAAATGCAATACTTCACACAAAAACGGTGAAAAGTAAAAAACAAAATTGAGAATAAAGTTGGACATATGAGGTTAAATGAAATTTATTTTTAACTAACTAAAGCAAAAATGAGTAAAAAATTAATTTTAAGGGAATGGGTGAAGAAAATATAAAAGACTTGAAAACAAAATGATGTCCATAGAGGAAAACATGAAAACAAGGTTTCAAAAAAAAATATAGATTTTAATGAGTGTTTTTTTAGAAAGAAAAACATGCTAAAAGAAAATTGTAAAATATTAAAAAGATTGTGAAAGAAATTAAAAAATGTAGAAATATGAGACTAGAATTGTTCACTTTGATTCATTTTAAACTCAAATATGATAAGTTCACATCACATTAGACAAATCAATTTAATTAAAAATAAATTTAAACAGAATGGACTAGGCAATATGAAAGCATACAAGACTGAAATGATCCTTTATAAATCACTTGCACTTTCTTAGTTTGACCTCCACTTAGTTTAAGAAACATACTCCCTCCTTCCCTGAAAATCCTTCCCACTTTCTTTTTTGGACCGTTCCAAAAAAATCTTCTCACTTACCATTTTTGGACAATTTGTGTGATTCACATTATTTCACATTTTTCTTACACAATCATACATTTCCAATTTATTTAACTTTCTTAATAAGTGTGCCAAGTCAAACCGGGAAGGAGGTAGTATTTTTTTTACTTAAAACTTTCTGAAATACTTTCTTCAAAGATAGTACAACTGTAAACTACAATGTTTAAGACTGTTTTGACAGTTAACATGATTTACTACTTAAAAGTATACAGTAGGGTAAATTGATAAGTTTCGTTCTCCAACAAAGAACGATTACCATATTGAAGACTTGCACAAAACGATATTAGAACTTTTAATTCAGACATGACTATCACAACACACATAATATCATAGTTTACTAAATCCGTCCATTATAATGGGAGTAAATAAATCATCAATTGCTAAAAGAGGAGTAAATTTTAAATTTTTCCCAAATAGAAGTTGTTATTTGTAACTAGACAAAAATGCCCTCAAACTTAGCAAAACCAACTCTTGCTAACAGAAGCTCGAACTGTCGCCTGACCGCCGGTTTCCGGCCACCACCGCCGCTGCAGAACCGGTCACCGCTACAAATCCGGCCGTTGTCACCGTAGATTTGTCCGCCGCCGCCGTAGATCTGTCCAGATCTGGCCGCCTCCGACCCCCGCCCGCCGTCCCTACAGATTTGGCCTCCGTCGTTGCAGATCCAGCCTCCGTCGATGCAGATCCGGCCTCCGCTACTGCATAACCAGCATCCACCGTTGCAGATCCGACCTTATGCAAAAACTTTTATCAGATTGCCATCATAAATCGAGAATGCCATCTAAATGACATTTTCAAAGGAAAATATGAAATTTTTTATGAGTAAAAATGCCCACTTTCATGTCATTTCAGAATAAAGTTGAAATTACCCGCACGGGTAGCTCAGTTGGTCGAGCGGTGGGAAAAATTGGACGTAGACCAAGGTTCGAATCCCGCAGCGGCCAAAAGGGGGTTTTCAGAACCTGAAATAAGGCTGGCCTTCTGGTGCGCACGGGTAAAGGCCTACTGTCACTTTGCCGACTGAGTCACCGTGATTTACTCCCCCACCATCCTGTCGGGTCGGGGTGGGGGGGCCCTTGGGGTTGGGGATTCAACCTTTTGGACGTAGAATAAAGTTGAATTTTTTTAACCACCAAATATAAAACTGAGCTTTCGTCGTGTGACGACAAGGTGAAACAAAAGGAGGGCACTTAGAAGATGGACATTTTTGAAGAGTAAAAATGCCATTTTAATGGCATTTTTAAATAAAATTTGGCATTTTTTTTAAAATAAAGCAAATGAGGAAGATGATATGGAATACGGAGGAGTGATTGAGGAAGACGAAGAAGAAGCAAGACAGGGGAACAGCGAACCTGAATTTCAAAACAGATCTGAACTTGAGATCGTCGCCGGCCATTGCTCAACGCTCGCCGCCGCTCCTTGCTGTTGCTCGCCACTTGCTGCCGCTTGTCGCCACACCTTCACCGCTCGCCGTCGCTTGTTGTTGCTCATCGTCGCTGACCGTTGCTTGCTTCCGTTTGTCGAAGTCGCCCACTGTTCCAAACTTGCGCAAGTTTGAGCGGAAAATGAAGGGGCCAGTGGGGTGCTGCACGGTTGAAGTAAATGCAGGGGTAATATTGGAACAAAATTAAAATTTAGTCCTATTTAGATTTTAAAACAAGAATAGTCCTACGTGTGCACATTTAGTCTTTTTTACTCCTATTTACAACCATTTTCCCTTATAAGTTACACTAGTTCAGATTACAAGAAACTAAAAAATATGTATTAAAAAAGTTTAATACAAATGGACTGGTATAAGAAGGGACAAAGTATAATACGTAGGTGATAGTAAAAAATTGTAATACTCACAATAATAACATTGTTGTTGAATAAAAGCGGATTGATAACTGTTATTTTCAATTTACCAATCATACCGGTGAATATTTTTATTAAATATGTAATTTTTTATTTCGCGTGTCAAATGTGCAATACAGTGTTAAAAATATATAAGTTTTTAGTTTTTACCGTATGACCGTAAATGATTATTTTTGTTACTTCTAATGTAATTTTCTCTTTATTCTATGAATAAAATATATATTTTCAATAATTAAGTAGATTCAATCCATTAAACTTGTACATTTTAATTTCATCAAATAGACTCTTATTCATCTATAAGATGCAAATTTTTAAGTTTTTCTTTTTATGAACAATCCCTTTTAAAATTCAGCCTATAGAGTCCCGACTCTTGACCCGATTCTAAATGTGAAGTATGGAAAAAATTGGCAGTGGAGGTTCGTATTTGCAGCGCGACATCACAATTCAGACGAGGAAATGCTACGGAAGCTGTGACAAACTACATCGTATGTACGGCCGCGCGCGCACACAAATATATACACTCAATCCTGCTTCCTCCCTCTATTCCCTGCACCGCTTTCGCTCTCTAAAGCCTCTCTGATCGACTTCCTCCTGTGGATGGCCGGCCGTTCCACTTGGAAATTAGGGCACCAGAGCTTTGTGATCGCCGCCGCTAACAAGATGCGATTTTCTTAGAGCTTAACGTTAATTAATTTTGTGCGATTCCCCCCCCCCCCCCCCCCCCCCCAGCCGATTACGTGCTTTCTGGCTCGTCTAGGGTTTCGGAGTCATAATTGTTGCGCATGAAGGGTCCGTTAGATCGGACAAAGATTGTGCTGCGGCACTTGCCGCCGGCGCTTACACAGTCCGCGCTGTTTGAGCAAATCGATTCTCGCTTTTCGGGTCGCTACAACTGGTCCTCCTTTCGTCCTGGCAAAACCAGGTTAGAAGGCCTCCTGTATGAAAACGTGATATTTCTTGCGCGTTTTTTCTATTTGTGAATGATGCCGCGTCAATTTTAATTATTTGGGTGGAGCATGGGGTCTATGCTAGTCATATTTGTTTCAGGGATGTAGGAAGACTTTGTAGATTAGACTTGGGTTGGAGTGCAGGGGAGATGACATTGTATTTTGTGGGTGTATGATGAGGCCTGGGGGTAAGAATAGAAAAAATACGATCAAAATGGAATTGGGATATATGCCTTTGGTTTGTATAAATGGTAAATGAAGTAGGCTATTTGTTAGTTTATTTATTTCTTGCACTTCTCTAAGTCATTGATCCTGTTAGTTTATGTTACCGATGTTGCACTTTAACATGCCTTTTTACTCTTCATGTAAAGGAATAGGATGATGTTTGTGGTGTAGGTTTCTGCATTTTGATCTGGACTTTTAGTTCGTCAATACATTAATGATTTTTTTTTGTATTCTTACATCTATCTTTAGAAACACATCGCTCTAGTTTGTGTCATCATCCTACTTTCATATTTCTCAGGAAATCACGTTGTGTCATTAAAAATAACTTTTACCGTTCCATGATTTCGTAGCCATTTGTAGTTTTTTAAGAATTAGAAATAGTTAAATGGTGCCAGGTTGTTTTTTGATAATGGATGTGACCAGATTCTATTTGAGCAAGTGTATCTATTTAATTTAGCTGAACAGTCAGCATTGCCATTTATCATCCCGTGTATACAACCATCCTTCATGACTTGTTTTTTCCAGCATCATTGATGCTTTGATTCCTGCATGTTCATGGTGGTTGATTTAATGTTTAAAAGTATATTTTCCTTTTATAGATTTTGAGTTGAATGTCAATTTACTGATACTGAACACATGAGAGATCTCACCTTTTTTAAGTTAATTTCTGTAAATATTTTACAAATGATTCTATTGTGATGTATCGTTGTCATTTGTTGACAATATCTCACCCTTCATACACATTTCTCTTAAAATTCTCCTCTTATGGCCTTTGGCATTTTATGAGAACTGGAAAAATAAAAATGAGCATAGGATGGGCTTAGCGGTTCAGATTGTAATTAAGTGATACCCTTATAGTTATTAATTATTTCCTTTTAAATATCACATCCAATCCTTTGCATTTTACACTTTGCGTACTACAAATTTTGAGTTTGGTTTATGGCACCTTCATTATGGTGTGTTATATTTGTATTATTTTGATAGCATATGGTTTGTTTATACTTAATTTGTAGCTATTAGGTGCTTATTTCATGCTCCCTCCGTCCTATGATCTCTGTCCTGGTGTTGCTCTCTGTCACAAGTTCAAATCTTGGGTGTGGCCTCTTGTCAAAATGACGAGGGAAGGCTTGCTCCTTATACACCCTTGTGGTGGGATTCTTACTCGGACCCTCACCTTGTGGGGATGCCAATGTGCACCTGGCTTCCCTTTTTTAATTCATTCGTACTTCATTCACACTTTACCAGTTCAATATCAACCACAAAACTCTACTTCTCTTAATATACGCACCACACCCCCAGCCCTCTTGTATTAATCTTAGAGGGACGGAGGTTGTAGTTGAAAAGTTTTTGCTTACATAAGTTTTCTCTTTATGTTACATTGCAGCCAAAAGCATCAAACTTATTCAAGAGCATATATTGACTTTAACACTCCTGAAGATGTTATTGAGTTTGCAGAGTTCTTCAGTGGACATGTCTTTGTTAATGAAAAAGGTATTGCGCCTTGCGTAATATTAAAAATGATTAACCTAACAACTATCTCTCAGTTTGGTCTTGACTGCTGTCTTATATATTTACTTTCCTCCCTGTATTTAATACTCCCTCCGTCCCGCAAAATAGTTCCCGGTTTCCTTTTTGGGTCGTCCCAAAAAATAGTTCTCATTTCCCCTTTTGGAAAGTTTTGTGTGGCTACAATTCATTTACCTTTTTCTTACTCAACCACAACCATACATTTCTACTTTATTCCCACTTTCTTAAACTCCGATCCAAATCCTAGTGGGAACTATTTTATGGGACGGAGGGAGTACTAATTTTGAAAATGCAGTTCTAAGTTGTCTTTGTTTCGATTGCACTCTTTTGGTAACAGGGTCTCAGTTCAAAACTATCGTTGAGTATGCGCCTTCACAACGTGTTCCAAGGCATTCGTCTAAGAAAGATGGCCGTGAAGGGACTATTTTGAAAGGTATTTATATGTTTTATAGATTAGTGTGGCATATATGCTAGCTCTTTCATTTCTGTAGCAACATATAACTTTGTGATGAATTGTAGATCCTGACTATCTGGAGTTCCTAGAATATCTTGGGAAGCCTATTGAGAATCTTCCTAGTGCAGAGATTCAGTTGGAGAGGAAGGAAGCTGAACGTGCAGGTTTGTTAGAACATGCACCCAATTGCTATCTAATTAAGATGAGATACACTTAGCTAACCCCAATCCCGACTTTATTTGGGTCAGCTTTAAAATGACTGATAAATTATAAATTCAGGATGGGGAAGTAATTTTTCCTTTTGTCTTTCAGGTGCTCCTAAAGATGCTCCTATAATTACTCCCTTAATGGATTATGTGCGTCAGAAACGAGCTGCAAAGAGTGGGGCTCGGGTAGGATATTTTGTAGTAATATCTAAGCTAACTGAATTCTTCATTTTCTGTTCAGTTTATAATACTCCTCCATCCTATTTTACCTCTTACTTTCCTTTTTGGGTAGTCCCGAAAAAAGTGTGACATTTCCTTTCTTGGAAAGAAGCATGTGGTCTACAACATTTCACTTTATTATGCTCAAATCTCAACCACAACTTTTACTTTTTCAACCGCTTATTAATAATTGTGCCAAACCAAAGTAGGAATATTATAACATTAATGAATGTAGTCTGAATATCATAGCATCTTCTTGAAATGTTACAAGATTCAAATAATCTATTTTCACCTAATCATTGACAGAGGGTTTCCAATGGAAAACCATTCAGAAGGGTTGGAGGAACATCAGCAGGAAGCCCCAGCTCCATTGCATCTAAACGGGGATCAGAAAGGAGGAGGAATTCTACAAAAATGGTATGCAGTTTTGCGCTTTCTACGTGATGAATTTATTGAAAATAGACAATTCTAAGTTATTACTCATACAGTCAATCTAAGAGCAAGCACTAGGAAAAACATTTCCTTGTATGTTTATCACTCAGTGTCTTTTATTACCACAAGACATACAAGCTTATTCAAACCTTACTTTTTGGTATTTAGCCCTTTAGATATTTGATGAGTTGACTCCACTCATTTTTTATAGCTAATGAAAGCTCCTAATTCACAGTATGTTCAACGGGACAGTTCCAAGTTTGAAAGTGCCAAGGACAGAGCATACATTCTGGTCCGTAAACATGATGACAAACAACTCTTTGACAAATCTGATACTTCAGCGTCTGCAGCTCAAGAGGAAGGTTGTATGCCTCTTCTGATTTTGAAACATGGGTTTTTTCTGGAGCTCATTTTCTGTTTTTTTCTGAACTCTAATCCACCTACTTAATATATCTCTATTGAACATTCTTTCACTTCTTCTACATGGGTGTGCAGTTTACCATTTGTATTTTGTCCTGCCTATATCAAAATGTGTCTGATGAAATGACTGAACTTGTATCAGGAGGTCCTGTATTAGATGATAGCGGGAAGAAGAGAATCCTACTCTTGAAGGGAAAAGAAAAAGAAATTTCCAATGTGAGTGGGTTCATTTTGAGTAATAACATCTGTTATTGCATTCACAATGTGCTTCAATGTTTTCTTTAAAACATTTCACAAATAACATCTCATCATTCATTCACATGCATCATTGATATAAATATTGTATAAATTACTCCCTCCACTCCTTGTTATGAAGCAGTAGTTAGTCCATGCAATTTTTGACGCGAATTTCACTATGGGTCATCCGGAAACAGTCTCTTTGTGCTTTAGTACAGGGGTAAGACTGCGTACATCCAACCCTCATTACCCCACTATAGGTGGGAGCCTTTGCGGCACTGGGGTAATGATGATGATGATGATGATGACTCCCTCAACTCCTTATCTTTCTACATTCTCCAATTTTCCTGGTCCTTTTTCACCTATTGTCTTCACCTATAAAATCTATGCACATTAGATACTTTTACCCACTATACACTTCTTATATTAGTTAATATTCCCTTCCTCCAAAAAGGAACATAAATGGGTGTGATTTTTAACGAGAGCATGTTGGTGAAGTTTAAAAGTTTTGATTAATTTATCAACCCAATACAGTTTCTTAAACTGTTTGGTTTAGTCAAGGTTGAAAAATTAAATAGGAGCTAGGGAGTATAATGATCGTTTGGGTTACACATCTCTGAAATGGAAATGTAGCTGCTTTGAATGTTGTTTACTTGTTTCATGTGTAGGTTCTATTTGCTCCATCAGTACAGCAAAGTGTTGTTCCTCTTGTCAAGAATTCAGTTAGTTCATATGCTTCTAGGCCAAACCAGCGACGTGAGGCCAGTGGAAGGATCATCAGAAGTATACTTCTTAAGGATGCTCGCCAGAATCAGTCACCATCTGCCTCTCAAACTGAACTGCAAATCCAAGACAATGATAAAAGACCTCCTAGGGCACCTCAGAGTACGCAATTGTCTCAAAAGGACTGTAATGGGTCACCTGTGGATAAGTTTGCAGGTAGCGATTCACACAATGTCCACATGGAAAGACGTACACGGAGTAGGGATAGGCCAGATCGTGGTGTTTGGACTCCACTTCGACGTCATGATCATTCACAAGCAAATGAAGAATATTCACTGTCATCTGCCTCTCAATCTACCCAAGTCCAAGATTTTGCTGGAGGTATTATCACTTCTAAACGTAGCTATTAGTTAGTTGCTCCCTTTGCCCTGAATAAAGATCATGGTTTGACTGGGCATGGTTTGTACTGAATAGATTGCTTGTTTTCCAATGTTGCCTCTGCGATATGTGATTCTGAGTAATTAATGCTGGTAGGTAGTTATATAAATTGAGAGTAATGGAGTAAAGCAACAACTTTTTTACCAAATTAGGGGACTTGATATACGGACAAACCAAAGAGGAAACAATAAATGTTATTTAGGGACATCAAGAGTAGCATTGTATTTTGGGGAATTTTCTTGAGAGGCGCTGTTTGTGTTGGGTGGAAGAGATAAAACACTTCATAGTTTCTTTGCTCTCTTACGATGCAAGTAGTTCATACATGTGGTTAATAATGGATGGTCCAGGTATATGATTTTCTTAAATCTTGTGTGTTTTCTTGTACTGATTTTGTAGGAAGTGCTATGGAAGCAAAAAGTGATGGACATGGACTAAGCACACGTAGTGGGGAGTTCAAAAGCACAGGAGGTGGACGGAGTTCTCATCCTGTTGATAATAACGGTTGGTGTTATCCACGGAACATGATAGTGCATTTTGTAGTTGCTTTTATAGGGGCAGTATATATTTACGTTTACTCCATATTAGGGACTTAACTTAGATAGCTTTTATTGATTAATGTAGGTACATACAGATATGCTGGTCGTCGTGGTCCAGCATATAACACAAAGGACACTGACAACACTGCGTATGGGGAAGGGAGACCCTCAAGAAGAGGAGGTCCTGGATATGTGGCCCATGAGGTATGCTTTCTTTGAGTAATGGTTTTATCAAGGGTCTTTTTGGAACATGGAAATTGCTAGGGAAAAAATGAGGAGGAAACATATTTTTTCCTAAGAAAACGGAGGAAAGTACAGGAAATCTGGAAGGAAAGATGTGTGTGTGGGGGATTGTTTCAAATTGAATAATATTTTTTTTTTGAATCTTTGTTTAAACTCCTTTTATTTAAATATTTCTAAAATATAAAGACAGAAACTTATTTAGGTAACATTTAATTATCAACTTCAATTCAATTTTATATTCCTTTATACTTTTTAATGTGGAACCAAACAAATTAATTTCCATTGGTATATTTGTCCTTCCCCTATCATTTCCCGAGCTCGAAATATAGCCTAAAGATGCAAGAATAATTCTCCCAAACTGTCAGTCTGTCACATGTGCTAACTTGTTAGTTTTGTGAATTACATGAAAATACAGAAGCAAGTGTGGGTCCAAAAGTCAAGTTCCGGTTCTTAAGTCTGTTAATTGCAGTAAGTTCCACTCTTTTGGCTCATTAAGTGTTGATTTATTCATTTTATGTAATTGCTTTTTTGACTAAGTAACGTATGAATCAAATTGAATTTGTTATGCGTAGATGAGAAACTGGGATGGTTCGTCAGACGCATAACGGTTGCTGGCATTATTTTGTATATGCCTATGTGTACACAACTGTACATATATAACATGTTGTTTTCCTTGTTCCACACACTCACTCAATAGTCTTACCTCTCCATCTATGCTTATTTTTTGAAGGGAAGGAATCATATTAGGACTCTTAACTTGCACATTTGACTCCTCTATGCCCATCAACTCTTATTTGGTTGATATAAGCCCTCAAACTATACATTTTAGTATGAGGCGACCCTTATAATGACCTTAATATCTATTTGGAACTTGGGTGGAGGTTTTTGGATGACTTGTCTATTGTGTGATACTTGAGATGCTATAGAATTTAAAGGAGTAGCATAGTATGCAATTGTATAACACATCTCGATCACCTACCTATTTGGGTCAGATTTGGGATGGTTTTGGAGGTGAAAGGCTTCAGATGGGTGAGTTTATATCTTTGGATCCTTGATGAACAGAATATTTCTAAAACGAGAATGAAGGGTTTTAGAAAAGTTTTTAGGATCACCCTATTGTGTTTATTCCTTCCATTTTATTAAAGCTCACATACATATCACATATCAGAACAGACTTAGCCCTCCAAAATCCATCCTTCCAAATTGGCCCTCAAGAACCTTCACCTATCTACACACTTTTTCTTCTAGTGGAACTCTGTGTAAGCAATTGTTGGAGAACTGCTCTCAAATGTATCTTTCAAGGCTCAGCATCCACCAAATGAGAGATGAGGGGCCCAGTTGGAAGCATGCAAGTTCAGGGCCCCAATACGGGGCTCTTTTACTTTTTTCCTTATGTGATTGAGTCTAGTCAAAAAACAGGTACCTGTAGTAGATTCCAACTTTTTATGGTCTTCTGGATCCTTTTATTGTAGTGAAATGCCTGATTGCGTGCCATACCAAACTAATGAATCTGCTGGGGGCTGTCCTCTCTTTTGTCTCTCTCTGAGTGGGGAAATGACTTTAATGAAAGACAAGGCTATGGAAGACCTTCCAGTGGGATTTTTGAATTGCTACACCAATGACGGTCCGCGGATAAGAACGCCATTTCGATGACAAATAATACCAGAGTTTTCCAACCCGTCGCCCACTACACTGATTGACGGAACCGTGGAAATCATAGTTCTTGTCATTTCTCAACCGGCGGTTATATGGAGATAACTATGGTTCCCGAGAAGTGGACTATTCGTTGCCGTAATGTATATACCAAAACATTTGTTTGCTTGAATTACCCTCTGCGGCTGCTCCTAGTTTTTACATACATAATAACTTATACATATATATGATATTATTAATTAATAGCGTATATGTTAAAGCTAGGCTTGAGTTGAGTTGCTTGATGTTTTGGAAATGCAACGCTTAATTATTTGATCTCTACTTAGAACTTGGTATTTGATATTGGGATATCGAATGTGAGTTTTTGGTTAGTATTATACACTACGTATACGTGTTTTTGTTATGAGTACCCGGCCTTTAAGTACTTAATTAATTACTCCCTGTTTACTATTCCCTCCGTGTCTAATTAGATGACTCATTTGCTTTTCATGGAGTTTAAGACAATTGTTTTAGACTTTATAAAAAGTACGGAGTAAGAGGTTTTTGGTACTGTAGTGGTACTGTAGCTGTTTTTTGAGTGGGATTATTTATGAAAAAGGAAAGAAGATCATAAATTTGATACACCAAAAAGGGAAAGTGTGACAAGTAAATAGATAAGGAAATAGATACCGAGGGAGTATTTAGATAAGGAATATTTATTTGTTTTGAGAAATTTTCAGTTGTAACCCACGTAGCGTGTCGGGTAGCGACAAAACATTTGAACCTTTGTCAATTACTCTAACCATGAAGCCATGAAGGTAAAGTTAAAAAGAAGTCCAAGTAGATTTTTTCGTAAAAATGCGACTTTTGGTATTTTACCTGGTTGGTGAAATGTGAGGAAAGAATTTGGGCATTAGCGCCTTAGCGGGTTTAGCGGTAGTTTTTCCCTATGTTTCCTCTGCCACGTCAAGCTCTTCGTGTTTGCTGATGAATGTTTCATATTTCATTTTTTTACTTCACCAAGCCACTTTGGCGAAGTGTAAAACATCTTTACAATAATTCAACTTTTTCAACTCATTTTTTATGTATAATTTATATGAATTAAATTTATTAGTAGGTTACAACTTTTGCATTAGCAAACGTGGAATCTAGTGTTTCCTTGAACAACGACCGTTAGTGTAAAGTGTTCTTGTGTGAATTCTCATTCATCATCTTGTGGTCAATCACTTAATACAAATCATTTTCTATCTATAGTTTTACCTCTCAATATTGCTCTAATGATAGTACTCCCTCATTCCATTTTGTAAGATATTTTTCATATTGATTTGGTCAATACAAATCACTCTTAATCTCTTACTTTATATATCAATTTTTTATTAAATTCGTTTCTGATTTTTGTGACTTTCTAAAGCTTTTAATGTGGTTTCTGAATATATAATTCTTTTTTCTAAAAATAGTTTGAGTGATGAAAATGATTCGTTTGCTTTATCGTCGGTCAAACATCGTAAGTCGTAAAGTGTCTTACAATTCGGAACGGAGGGAGTATATTTTTTAAACATGGAAATACATGCGATAATATTAATAAATGATGAAAAAAATACTATTAAGTGGATTAAGACTTGGGGGAAATTATTATTATTTCCTTGTGGTCAGATCGTAACTCGTAAGTGCTAGTTCTTTTTTTTTTTACTCCGGAGGTCTGGGGGAAGGGTAGGGATGGACTCGGTTCGGGCCGGGCCCGGTTCGGGCCTTGAATCGGCCGGGCCTCGGTTCAAGGTATGGGAGGCCCGGAACCGGCCCGGGTAACCCCCGGGTCCGGGCCGGGCCGGGCCTCGGTTAATTTTTTTTTTGTTTTTGGGCTTTTCGTAGTTAACCCCCAACCCTCCCCTGGCCCTCACCCCCAAACCAACCCTAACCACCTCAAATGGCCCAAAATACCCACCCCAACCCAAAAACTTAAAGAAAATTAAAAAAAAATTGGCCCGGCCCGGGTCCGAACCGGCTGGACCGGTTCACCTTTTGAAGGGCCCGAGCCCGAACCGAGATCCCACCGGGCCGGTCCGGGTCCGGAAGGGGATGGGGCCCCGGAGTAATCAGGGCTGAAACTCGCTCCATTGAGTTTCAAACCCTTGTGTGCCTAGTGGGATTCGAACTCGAGACCTCCCACTAGACACGGCAACCTCACAACCAATTGGGCTGGAATGCTTGGTTACTCGTAAGTTCTAGTTCTTTCTTGTGTTTTGGTCAATAATTGACCCTTTAATTTGGAACCTTCTAAAAGTTTATCATCATCCTTAATGTGTGTCATATTTAAATACTTATATTAGGGCACGTTTGGTGACATTTGTATTAAGCTTATTATGGGCTTATGACCTTGTCAATCAGTTTTTTCACTTAACATTGTGTTTTTATTTTATTTTGCAGTCTAAGTTGTATAATACTACCTCCGTCCCACTAAGATTGGGACAAGAGAAGGTGACACGATTATTAAGAAAAGTGGGTTTGTGTGGTTGATATTAAATTGATAAAGTAAGAATGATTTAGACTCACACAATCTTTATCAAATTTGGTATGAGACAATCTTATAGGAACTTTCCGAAAAAGTAAAATAGAGGAATCTTAGCGGGACAGATGAGTGAGTAATAAAAATAAATAGACTGAAAATATTTTTATGACTGAATCGGTTAACGTTATCACATAGGATAATTTGAGCCATTTTTCATATAATTTTTCTTGATTCATTAATAAAATATACTTTAAATATATTTTTCAATTTAGTAGATTCAAACAATTCAGTCACTTTAGCGAGAACATTATCAATTTCAACATATTTAATTGATTATGTCAATTTCAATGTTATCAAACAAACTCTTAAATATGATAATCGTTATTTTGTACGAGTCAGAACAATTCATCATATGATTATAAAGTACTACATCCGTCCCTTAAAACTTTGCCATGTTTGATCGACACAGGATTAATAAAGTAAAAAGTGTGTGGTAGAGATTTGTGCAGAGAAGAGAGAGTTAACTGAAACCACCAATTTTTTACTTTAAAATGGAAGTGCTAAAAATAGTGGGACAACCAAAAAAGGAAAGTTAGTAAAGTTTTAAGGGACGAGGGAGTATAATTAAAGGTATAGTCAATACTTAATGAATTTTATAGGATATAAATATACAAATATAAAAAAGATTTGAGCTATTTTTTCATTCTTTGCTACTTGTTGAATACATGTCATTGAAAAAAGAGTGAAAATTTGACTTATATTGGTGAGAGAAAAATATTTTGTGTTTCAGATTATAGTAGATTAATCGTTTGTTATTTTTTGTATAAACGTCATTTATTGTTTGATTAAGATGTATATTATTATATAAATATAATACATTTTTGTTTCTTATAGTAAAATTAAGAAAATATATAACTATCACCACCTATTAATTAAAGGGAAATTTATCCATATATTACTAAAACTCATGTGAATATTGACTATCCATGTTTTTTTACCATTTATGACTAGAAATACTAAACATCGTGCAAATCATTGTTCATTTAATTCATTTCCATACTTTTAGTTAAGATGAATTAGCTACTTGGTGAGGTAACACTGGAATTAAAAAAAGATTAAGAAAAACGGGAATGACCATGCATCATATTGAAGTATGATAATAGGAAACAAAACTCATGAGAAACATAGTATGAGTATTTTTAGTCGGGGTAGATATCTCTTAATTAAACCAGACCATTCGTTTTGAGGGAAAAGGGGCAAATAAGGCCACGTACTAACCAAAAAAGGTCAAATAAGGCCTTATTTATGAGGTTCTGTCCGGCCTTCGCCATTTGGGGTGGTTCTCGGTGGATTTTTTGATGAATTTTTTTTACCATCTTATTCATTAAGTCTAGTTTACTCATACCAAATTTCAGATCAAAATTTAATCGAGAAGGCATTCAAATGAATTTTTGAAGATAATTGCACTTTTAATTACACAATTATCTTCAAGAATTCATTTGAATAGCTTCCCGGTTGAAGTTTTAGCTTAAATTTGGTATGAGTAAACTAGACTTACTGAATAAGATGCTCAAAAAATTTCATCAACAAATTCCACCGAGAACCAACCCAAATGGCGAAGGCCGGACATAGCCTCATAAATAAGGCTTTATTTGACCTCTTTTTGTTAGTACGTGGCCTTATTTGCTCTTTTTCCCTTCGTTTTGACCATGCATGGAATGTTTCAAACAATTTTTATTATACTGCGAATTTGATAATTATTTAAAGTTATGCAAGATATATATTTTGCCAAGGTAAATAAATGTTAAAAATAATAATAAGTCATTATTACCTATTTAGTTATGATAGAATAATGGCAAAAATAAGTGGAAATTTTGAACTTCTGATTCGATTGATTATGCTGAAATTTATGAAATTTTGACTAATTCTACTAATTTATGAAAAGTTATATTAACTCGTGTTCCAAATAAACTTCAAAATTTATTTTTTGGGTAGGTTTAAAATAAATTTCTCACTTTGATAAGTTTTTAATACTCCTTATAAAGTTACCATTATACATTTATTTTATTACCTGCTTTACTACACTCAGTGTCTCTCTCACTACACCTAATCTACTCTTTATATCGGTATGATGGAAAAGCCAAAAATAAAAATTTCACTTCCTTACAAACCGTGAAGTCAAAGTGTGAAGTTTATTTAGAACCGCAAGGAGTATTTAAAATATATTCCGTATTTTATTAATAAAAGAAAATAAAAATTATATGAAAAAGCTAAAATATTTTTCTTAATAACTTGGTCATTTCAGTTAAAAAAGTTACTCCAACCTTAATTATTTTTATAATTATTCTGTACAATTTAAAGGGTAAAATAAAAAAAAATGCTGATAATTTAAAGTGAAAAAGTTGGTGACAATACGGATAGGCCACCTAACAGGCGCTATACCATTTTACTTTATTTAGAAATAGGAGTATTTATTTAGAAGTGAGAGAGTGGGATCCGAAAAGGGGATGGAAAAGCTGACACAAAAGTCAAAATCTCATAACCGCCTAGGAAGGCATGAATGTCTTGCATTTCCGAATACCGACTGATTGATGTTGACTTATTTATCTTTATACAGCCGATAGATAGATTCTCCGTCTTTGAATTCACCAAGAACTGTATTCTCTTTTACGATTCATGTAAAAATTCTTTTAACATGATAAAAGGTTCTCATAAAGATTTAGCTTAGAGCCGTAGAAACTTATCTTTGCAAATACGCCAACTCATTCTGTATCTCTTTCTACTCCAGATATTCTCCGCCCTGCTCTAAATCTACGCTATCTTTACTGGAATGCGGAAGCTGAATGTTTGAACCAAATTATTAAATTCTCTGTCGAGGTCAGTTGGTGATTTCTGTTCTCCGGGAGTTTTATTGCGTTATTATCTGGTTCCGGAGCAGATTCGCTGCTTAATTTACAGAATAGGTGTGCTCCGAAGCAGATTAGCAGCACAATTTGTGGAATAATGTTTAGGTTTAGGTACTTAATTTGACCAGTAGCAGATATTACGCTATTATATTCCATTTATGTTATTGGCATTTCAAGTGTATATAAATTTTGTTTCTTCTGTGGTTTTTAGTTAGGACGATTGTAGCTTTGTGTCTTTTAGTGATCAGGTCGCCAGTTATGACGAGTTCATAACGTGAATGCTGATTTTACCTTGATTCTGGAATTCTGGGTTAATTACTCAAGGAGTAGCCGACTAGCTTAGAGCCTTAGAATATGATGGTAAGTAGACTGGGTCCTGCTCCTAGACCTACCATGATTGGGCTTTTTGGTTCACGGTCTTGGAGTAGGTTTTGGAACAGTTTGGCTGGCCGGCTTAGCTCCACACTCATTTTGAATGTCTATATGTATCCCCTCCTCAGTTGCAGGGGGGATGTTGAATCATTACATTGAAACCATTCAATCCGAGGACTTTCTCACTTAGATTTATGCTATCTCTCTACCCCGGTCCCCATCATCCTCCATAGAAAGGTTACTGGATATGTTGCTGTCGACCAGTAGTCTGATTTTCTTTTATTCACTCATTTTTAGAATACATGTCTTACATCTTGTGCATGATTAGGTCTTTCATATGATGGGAGGGTTTACCAATCAACAATAGTTAAATGGATAGGAACATGTGGCAGTGCTAGAGGCTTTGCAATTTGCCAAGCATATTCATGGCATCTGCTGGCCCTGGCCATGGAGGCGCAGGGAGTTCTAAGAACACTAATGGATTCACAAGTTCAACTACTTCACTTGATTGGTTGGCAAGGGAAATGCTTCAGATGAGATTGAAGGACACAGTGGACCTTGATGATGATAGGGTGAGCTTCTTGATTGAATGTGTTTCAAGCTTCCTCTAGTCTTTGAAGTGCATCCTAACTGTATTAAGATCAATAAATGTGTAATCTTAGCGGCTATTTGGTAAGGCTCAAAACAACTGAATTGGCTTATCTTGCTGAAATTATTCAAACCGTGGTTGAAATGGCTGAATCTATTGAATTTTAAGTTATTTGAGAATATGTGCTTACATTCATTAAAGATAATACTTTCTCAACATAATGGTTGAACCATCAATGTAAGCAACATCAGCTGAAACAGTAACATGTGCATTTTATTTATTTATTTAATTAACAGATTTTTAAATTGGCAGTGTGAAATAAGTTAGTGTTGTGTGAAAAGCAGGTTGGTAAGGATGATAACCAAAAACACTAGCCTACCAACATGCTCTTAGTCTTAATCATTCCAAAGGACATAATGGCCATTTCTTTGCTGTATTATACTATGCATATGATTGCTACATGGTGAGGTATTACTGCTTTCTCACTTGATACTAGTATATTACGCAGGATAGTGAGCTGGAGACGATTGAGGGTGTAGGTGTAGAAATTGGACATGTTATTCGAACTACTATTGGTGGTCGAAATGGCCGATCTAGGCAGGTTTGTGAACTAGTCTAAGGAAAGTACTTTTGTTGTGGCCAGGATGTTGCTTTGTGGCAATCTTACTTGCAGTTTAACTTGTCTATATGGGGTTGGACAGAATGTCAGCTACAAAGCTGAACGTGTGATAGGAACAGGAGCTTTTGGTGTTGTTTTCCAAGTAAGCTCTGGTATTTGTTTTGGATAAAATGTTCTCTTTAGCATTCGGTTATATACAATAGCTGCAGTCCTAATGGGTTAGTGCAGGCAAAATACAGAGAAACTGGAGAAACTGTTGCAATTAAGAAGGTTCTTCAAGATAAGCGCTATAAGAACCGAGAGTTGGAGATAATGCAGATGTTAGACCATCCTAATATCGTCGCTCTTAAGCATTCCTTCTTCTCGACAACAGACAAGGAAGAGCTATATCTCAATCTTGTCCTTGAATATGTCCCTGAAACCGTTAACCGTGTTTCTAGGCAGTTCAGCAGAATGAACCAGCGGATGCCATTGATATATGTCAAGCTCTATACCTATCAGGCATGCCCATGAAACTCAGTGTTTTCTGCAAATTAGTTATAAACTTATGGATGTATCTGTTGAGTAATCTTGTTCGTCTATGATGTTCATGGCCAGTATTAGTCCTAATTAGTTGTGTGGTAATTCTATCACCAAATAGTTTTGCCTCTTAAGTCTGTCACCACCACATTATTTTTGAAAGAACTGCACATTATCATCTTCCTATTTCAACTCCTTGTGCGACTCCTATGAAGTCGGGGTTCCATACTTCCATCTAAAAAGACCATTGAATGGTTGGAGTGGCCCAAGGTCTTATGTGTGACTTTGTATGTTTATATTTTGCCGAAGTATGATGGCTTAAGAAAATTAATCTTGAAATCCGTTTCTTCGCTTTTAAGTCTTTGTTGGATTGCTTGCTTGCTTGAGCTAAATTAAATTAGCCATGATATCATATCAGTACTTGAGATTGCCTAATAAAAGGTCAAAGTGATGGGTGGAGCTGCCAAGGGTCTTATATGTTAGTTCAAATGTATATGATGATCCTATGGGCTTGTGGAATTACTCTTCATCGGTATATATTTTTCGATGTGGGATGACTTAACATCCCCAACATTGTAAATTAACAAATACGTAGGCATTGTTTTTAAGAATAAGGGAAAAGGGTGAGATAGGTCCTCAGACTTACATAAAAAGGTCAGATAAGGCCTCATATAGGAGGCTCTGTCCGGTCGTCGTCATTTTGGGCGGCCCCCGGTAGAATTCTTTGATGATTTCTTTTGACCATCCTATTAAAAGCGCAGTTATCTTCAAGAATTAATTTGCATGCCTTCCCGATTGAAGTTTTAGCTGAAATTTGGTATAAGTAAACTAGACTTAATGAATAAGATGCTCAAAAAATTTCATCAAAAAATTCTACCGGAAACCGCCCCAAATGGCGACGGCCGGACAGAGCCTCCTATATAAGGCCTTATTTGACCTTTTTATGTAAGTTCTAGGACCTATTTGATCCCTTTCCCTTGTTTTTATTCAACATTATTACTATAGCGTACACTTTATTATCACCTCCCTCCTCACTGTAGAGAAAAGGACGTGTCTCAAAATTTTAAACCACCAGGATCTTGATTATATTTGTACTGAATCTGAAAAAATTATAAGTTTCCTTTAGTATCTCTCTCAAGTTTCATCTCTATATGTGTGCAGATATGCAGGGCACTGGCTTATATCCATAAATGTATTGGCATTTGCCACCGGGACATTAAGCCTCAAAATTTGTTGGTTAGAATACTTCATTATGTTTGTTCGTATGAATGAAGTTGAGCATTTTACTTTTTCTAACTTGTGAAAAATGTGAAAAATGAGCTGATGTAGTCCTTTAACAACCAGGTGAACCCACATACACATCAGCTGAAAATTTGTGACTTTGGAAGTGCAAAAGTTTTGGTAAGTACTTAATTTAAGGAACTTCTTGAAAGCTGCATTCCATAGATGTCAAAACAGACGAAAAAGTGTGACAGCTGGACATCTTTCTAGTTTTGGAGCATGGCTTTGTAAAATTTCATTTTTAGCGTCTCTAAAGTAGTTGTATTCTAACATATATCAGGTGGAAGGAGAACCCAATGTGTCATACATTTGTTCACGACATTATCGTGCTCCCGAGCTCATTTTTGGTGCCTCTGAATATACAACAGCTGTTGACATCTGGTCTACGGGTTGTGTCATGGCAGAATTACTTCTGGGAAAGGTAATTCTAACAGTCTGTTTGTATTTATAATTCCATACTTTTTAACCATTAAATTTCTTTTCTAATCAATCTTTACAGCCTTTATTTCCTGGAGAGAGTGGGGTTGACCAATTAGTAGAGATCATAAAGGTGGGTACTATTTTTCTTAGATACTGCAGACTTTTGACTGGTTCCTTGACTGAATCAGTTAATAATGGAAATGGTAGTGCCAAGAAAGTAGCGCAGGATTAACTTCTTTTTCTGCTGAAATGGCTTGAATAGATGGCTCTTATTATTCTTTCTTCTATTTACATCTGTAAATTTACTATACAGGTATTGGGAACACCTACTAGAGAGGAGATGAAGTGCATGAACCCAAATTATACTGAATTCAAATTTCCACAGATAAAACCTCATCCATTGCACAAGGTACTTGGAGAGTTTCTTAATATTTTCTTTTCCCACTTGTTCTATGGCATCAGAGTGACATCCTTTTTATGTATCATATCATGAAGTTATTCTACTGAATTCGTACAAGAAAGTGAGAAACATGATGTGTATCCTAAACACCTTATATAATGCCTGTTACTTGTTGATCACGAACCTTGCAGATTTTCCAAAAACAGTTACCTCCAGATGCATTTGATCTGGTTTATCGTTTTTTCCAGTATTCTCCACATTTGAGATGCACTGCTGTAAGTTTGCCTTCGTATGCAGTTTAATATTATCATTATTCGGTCCTGAATATGGCGTACTAATTTACTTAGTGATGGATTTGTTACTTTGGTTTGTAATGCAGTTGGAGGCTTGTCTTCATCCTTTCTTTAATGAACTGAGAGACCCGCATACCCGCCTCCCTAATTCCCTCCCTCTTCCACCGCTCTTCAATTTCAACTCTCAAGGTCATTTCTTTTGATTTTTCTTGTTTTATTATTATTACTGTTATTAATTTATTATTTGCTCCACTACCTCTTCTAACTAAGTTTAACTTGTGGTCCGAATGAAATTTAAGTCAATTGCCTAAAAGTAGTTAACACTAAGGGCTAAGGCCATGTTAGAAATACAGAATATGATAGGTAAAGGGGAAAAGTTGCCAACGAAAGAAGTACTGAATGCTTGGTTTTACATTGAAAATACAAAGGAAAATCAAATTTGATTACAGGTCTTCATAAAGTTATACATTAGGATTTAGGAAGTACGGAGTATTTTTTAGTCTTCATATATTAAGAAGTATTTCTTAATATAAAGAGTTGAACAGCTATCTTAAATTGATTTATTGAGTTTGAACACATTTTTTCTTACTCCAAATTTCTCATCTATTCGAAAAAAGAACCTAAAATTTCATGGGCACACACAGAGTGGCACTTTATGCGAGTTGCCCTACCTTATTACATAGGAATCTCATCCCCTTAGATATTGCTATAAATTGTGGAGATGATCACTATGGATTCAGGAACTGAACTGCGTTAGCATATCTTTGCTACTAAATGGGTAATATATATATACTCCGTATATGTTTCTCAAAATAACTTTGTGTCCATCCATTAACAAATCTGTTCATATGCATTATTATAGAGCTCTCCGACTTGTCTCCGGAAACTATTCATCGACTCATTCCAGAACACATTCGTAGACAGAACTGATTATAAGCATGAAAGGTTTCGCTTCCCCCATCACTTGTTCTTAAGCTTTAGCAGCCTCATCAACTGGTTTGGTATCAGCAGAGAAACACTGGAGCGTTGTGCAGAATGAAGAGAGAGCAGTTTGTTTCGGGTTTTCTGTATTGTCTTCTTATTACTAGCTGACTGTATATTTTCCTATCACATTCTCTCGACTTGAACATAGATATATATGCACACAAGGTATATTGCTACTTTTTTCATGATGTCATCTTACTTACGGTTTTTCTTTTATACGTGTATTATCAGCTTCCTGGCCATTCAAACATAGCTCATGTCCCCTTTTGGTGCTGCAAATGCTGTGATAT
The DNA here is from genome assembly GCA_945859875.1 of Cuscuta europaea. Taxonomy (NCBI): domain Eukaryota; kingdom Viridiplantae; phylum Streptophyta; class Magnoliopsida; order Solanales; family Convolvulaceae; genus Cuscuta; species Cuscuta europaea. The sequence goes on along the minus strand of CAMAPE010000015.1, from coordinate 6,923,612 downwards.
TTGAAGCTTTATGCTTTATTTTTAAGGGAAGAAGGGAGTCGGGATGTTGGATAGGGGTATTTGAATTTTCTTATTAATTAATCACATAAACGATAGATACATCATACATGTAAAACTATATTTACATTTTGTACTTGCTATGTATATGCTGTGGTTTTTGTTTTTTAGTTGCTCTTTTAGTTCGTAGAAGAAGGATGTTGCCGTGGTAGAAATTGAGTGAAATTTAGAAAGAAAAAAAACATTGGGTTTTTAATAATTTTATAATCTTTCTCTTTTAATTTTAATACTAAATTGCAACTTAGCACGTACTCATCATCATCACTATCTGATTTGAATGTTTCTGACTTGATCTGAATCCTTCCGATCTAATCTGAATCTTTCTTATCTGCTCTGATTTGAATATTTCTATAATTATGATTATAAATAATAATTATTGTAATTATAAATATATTTTAAATATAATTATAATTATAATCATAATTATAAAAAATATAATAATAATAATTATTATTATAATTAAAATTATAATAATTATACCTACTACACTAATTATAATTATATCTATTATTATAATTGTTATGGATCGTTGCGCTTACCGCTACACTAAAAGCAATCGTTGATAGTGTAGCACGCTCACCCCCTTTATAGCACATGCGAAGTGCCACACGGTTCGATTACACTGGCAGGTTGGCAGATTGCTGGCACCACATATCCGCGGCCCAACAATCTCCCCCCCCCCCTGCCAGCCTCAACTGCGCAGCATGCTGTTGCCGGGGGTCGAACCCGTGACCTTAGCTCTGATACCAATTGTGGATCGTTGCGTGATAGCCGTTATATTTACTTGTGTTTAACATAAGTTTTTATAACAATTATAAGTATTTGTTGAAGAGGAGAAATTGGGAAAATACCTTCAAATGAGAGTTAAAGCATAAAACATTGTGATGAACGGCTTTTGGGACAAAAAAGATGATGTTCTGCCCATAATTTGAGTATAACTCATTGTAGAGAACTCGAAATCACTCGACTAGAATTTCATGTGAATGTTAAATCAATAAGGTACAAATGTTATAGAGACGTTATGGCCAGAATATGAAATGATCAAGACTCCATCAACCAATAAAGTCAGATCTTGCTAGTGAGATTTCAGGATGCATACCTCTCAGTGTTTTATCCATATCTTTTGATTGGATGAATAAAATCACGTCATTCAAGTTTTGGTGGATAGAAGATTTCATTATCTACAACTTACCGCTACGGGCCGCTATCAAGGTGTGAAATTCATATCGCAGAAAAATCAGCTACGCTACCGCTACAGTCCACTACGCCGCCAGCTACGCACAGCTACAAGCCGCTAGGCCCGCTACCGGCACCTCTGGCAGTGCATCACGAACTGGGTGATGTGTAAATGTGTAAATGTTGTGTGCATGGAGTGAAACTCTAAATTAAATGTAAATGTATCCCCATACATTATGGGACCAAATATTAATAAATATGTAAATTTTAATAAGGAAAAAGGTGCAAATAAGCGCCGTACTAACAAAAAAAGGTCAAATAAGCCCTTATATAGGAGGCTATGTCCGGCCGTCGTCGTTTGGGGCGGTTCCCGGTGAAATTTTTTGATCCAATTTTTTGAGCATATTATTCATTAAGTCTAGTTTACTCATACAAAATTTCAGGTAAAACGTCAATCGGGAAGGCATTCAAATGAATTCTTGAAGATAACTGCGCAGTTATCTTCAAGAATATATGTGAATGCCTTCCCAATTGAATTGTTAGCTGAAATTTGGTATGAGTAAACTAGACTTAATTAATAAGATTCTCAAAAAAATTCATCAAAACATTCTACCGGGAACTGTCCCAAATGGCGAAGACCAGACAGAGCCTCATATATAAGGGCTTATTTGACCTTTTTTAATTAGTAATTGGGCTTATTTGCCCCTTTTCCCTTTTAATAATTAAAATCAAATTAATTATATATAAGGATGATTTAACTTTAATATCGGTTGACGAAAAAAATATTGACTTAACAAAACAATTTGGGATAGAAGTAGTATTATTATGGATTATGCAAGTTGCAATGCATGGTCCACTTCTTGAATTTTGATTGTGAAAGGACAACAATTTTTCATATAAGTAATATCTTTTCGGGACAGAGGAGTATATCTTTTCATTGAAAATTATTTATAATATAAAAATGATATAATAATGTTCTTTATTAAAAGTACTTTCATAAAAGTATAAGATTTATAATAACTTTTATAATTTTAGTTCACCATAAAATGCTAGATACTCCTTAGTTCATTTCATGCAAGCTACCTCATTCTCCTTATTTCATTTCATGCAAGCTAGTTCATCTTCTTCTCCTTTTTTATTTCATTAGGTGCTAAATTTGCATTAAATCTCTACGACGCCACCAAGAGAAGAATTCCCCACAACAAGTCTTGAAGGTGCTCCAAGCATTGACATTGGATGGCACTTCGGAAACCCAATTAAAGATAATCGGAGTCACGTCAAGTGCAAACTCTGTTTAAGAATTTTAACAGGCGGCATCACAAGATTGAAGGAACACATAACACACAAGAAAGGGCAAGTCGTGGGTTGTGCTAGAGTGATCACATTCATAAGAACAAATATGACGAACCTTCTTGATGGAAAGGCCAAGAAAATTGACTCAAAAAAGAAAAGAAGAATTTGAAGCACACTTAAGATGTGAAGATGATGATGATAATGAAGATGAGGTTGAGGATGATCCACATCATAATCTTAGAGAACAAAGGTCTCTTTTAATTGTCATATTCTTATTGGTTGATTAGTTGTTCACATATAAGTGTTCAAACAAATATTCATTATATTTCTATTATTTTTATCACCCATCAATTATATGTTGTGCGCACTTGAAAATATTTCACGCCGCTGCGACCGCTATACGCATCACAGCGGTTGCAACAGTCGCTACCGAGATGACTGTTACCGTTACCACAGCCGCTACGGGTATTTAGAACCTTGCATATAATATGCGCCGTAGTTTTAACGGAAAGTAACAAGACATAATCCTTGTTATTACATTGGGTAGTTTAGTTTCAACCAGCCCTGGGGAAGAAGGGTGTATCATGTGTAGCGGTTGGATCCAAATGACTTGCATGAAGAGTTAGCTTGCCCTTCATCGTTTTATGATTCTTGTCGTATTTGAATCAAGGATTTCCAATAATTCTTTAGGAAACCAACACCGGTAGAAACTGTACCATCTCTCTTCCCATGTTCAACATCATTCCATAAACGCCACGCCCGTCACAAGATAAGCACTAAGCGTGCACACATTAAATTGTCCACACCCCATTCGGCAAATTTATAAACCACTAAGGCCCGATTTCCTAAAACAACTTTCCCAGATAGTTTTGATTTATTTAATTTTTTATTAATTCCATTCCTAATATTTGATGAAGGTTTCTTCACAAAACTTTATTATTATAATAAAACTAAATAATATTTAATTTTTTAAAAAATATTCATGAAAACTTGGGTCCTATATTGAAAATTTTAATTTATTCGGATCCTAGATTGATAGCGGGTCCCGTACCGATACATTTCATTTTTCAGGTCCTGAATTGATAATTATTCATCTATCTTTGAAGTCCTGGATTGAGGTATCAAGTTGTTCTTAAAGGCTCCTACTTTGGTGCATTCCACGACTACATGATATGTGTCTTCATTTTTATTTAATTTAAGGGTTTAATTGAATATGTTGGACAAGTTCAGGGGCTTATCTTAAAATTTAACTTCCATATTTGATACACGATTGATACCTTACCCTATTTGAGTCACTTGCAAACAATAAAATTAGATTGGGCAAGCAAAAAGGCACAATAGCATATTTAATTGTTTTGCCTACAACGTACACATGATCTAAATAATAATGTTATAATATTGAGATAATTTTAAGATTAAGCATGACTATGAACTACAACAACAACATCCAAGCCTTAGTCCCAAAAGATATTGGGGTCGATTAACATGAATCGATACGTGATATCACCACCAAAAGGAAAAGAAAGAAAATAAAGATAAAAAAGATAAGCTATGATAAAAAGATAATATAAAAAAAAGATGAATATACATAAAAATGATAAAATAAAAAGGATACAAATAGTGCTTATACATATATAAGGTTAAAAAACAAGGAAAAAAGAAGAGGAGAAAAGATGATATGAGATCACTCATCCACACGGATACCCGCCATCCACTTAGCTTTCTCCAAAGTCATGCCCTCATCTAAGCATGACGATGAACTAAATAAAAAAATTACGGTTGAGATTGTTATAGTCACGGTTATAGGGATTTTTATTTTATACATTGGAGATATCTATTTCCATACCATTTTTAATAAAGAATTAAGTGTCTATAATTTATAAATACTTTAAGATATATATAATTTACTACAAACTAGTATATTGTATGTATTCTTTTAATTTACTCGTTTGCCTATAATATTTGGAATTGGTTTCATGTACTTAATTATAAAGAGGTTAAACTCATGATATATGCTTATATTTGAGTTGCACGTAAAATATGCCCATGTTCTAATGGAGGCATAAATGCAATCATCTCATAATGTAATCTTTTATATGAAGTATGAAATAATGTAGCATCATGTATATAAAATGTTCTTTAAGCTTGAGAGTCATAATAACATTAGAATAAATGTGTGGTTATGTTCAATGATTTCTCATACTCGTCTTACGGTGGATTTATCTTGGGAATAACAAGTCAATGAAGCATAAACAAGAATATAAAACTACCTCATAATATAAAGACATGAACACACTTTTTTGGTTCAAGATAAAGAGCAGAACTTTTCACCAATCATTATTTCTTAACACAAATCACTCACTAGTTATGAATATTAATCTTGGTGGGTGTGTTTTTGAAAAACAAAGAAAATAATTAATAAAAAATTTATGATTCAGATCGAAAACCGGTTCAGGACCCGTCCCCACTGGCACTGGTAATGATTAGTATTTTTGGAGAATTCATTTTTTTTTTGCATTTCAAGGTTATAAGAATTTTAGAAGATGTGAACAAATTCATTTAAAAGTAGGGAGGGGGTTAAGCGGATTTGAAACATTTTAAAAGTAAGAATAAAAAACATATTCCTACTTCTCATGTTGAGCGGCTCAAAGGGAAAGTAAACCGTATTTGCCTGTATGTATTATGGGCCATCGCGACCTTTCGGCCCATACATTTTAAAACGAAGAACATAAACCGTTGGTTCACGTGAACTCGTAAACTGTGTGATTGATTAAGAAGCCCTCGCTCTCCTCCTCTTCTCCCCTTATCTTTTCCCCTCCTTTCTCCGGCCAGGGTTTTGGTTTCTCCGTCTGCCGCTCCTTATCTACGCTCTCTCTTCGTACGCAATAAGTCACAGTTAGATACCCTGTGACTCAGCGTTTAAGCTATGGCGTCTTCAGCAGCTCAAGTTCACGCTCTCGGAGCTACTTATTTCACGAACAATCAGTCCTCTTCGAGCAGGAGTTCGTTCAGGAAGGTATTTTTGGGACAGGGCTTAAACAATAGAACGTTTTCGTTCGGATCTAAGCTCACGAGAAGCAACTTCCGTCGCAGGAATGCAACTATCACTCCGTTGCGGGTTGTTGCCGAGAAAGTGGTCGGGATTGACCTCGGGACGACTAATTCGGCCGTGGCTGCCATGGAAGGTGGGAAGCCGACTATTGTGACGAACGCAGAAGGGCAGCGGACCACTCCTTCGGTGGTGGCGTACACTAAAAACGGGGATAGGCTTGTGGGGCAGATTGCGAAGCGCCAGGCTGTTGTTAATCCGGAGAACACTTTTTTCTCGGTGAAAAGGTTTATTGGGAGGAGGATGACGGAAGTGGATGAGGAGTCGAAGCAGGTTTCCTATCATGTATTAAAAGATGAGAATGGAAACGTGAAGCTTGAGTGTCCGTCTATTGGCAAACAATTTGCTGCAGAAGAAATCTCTGCTCAGGTAGAATCACATCATCTCCTTCCTCTAATAATGTGGATTTCATGCGTCTGTATGTGTAATTATCTACCTTGTGGCTTTGTTACTTGTTCAAGTAAATATAAAGTGGCATGCTTGATAAAGATTCTCCTTGATGTAATTTTGAACACTAAAATTGAGATTTAAGGTTCATTCTTGTGCAATGCATGTTGAATACTTGATGGCTGGAGCAACTAGTATTAATTGGTCTTCACTGGGTAGACTAATATTTTTCACATTTTTTGAATATTTGCTATAGGTCCTGAGAAAGCTTGTTGACGATGCTTCCAAGTTTTTGAATGACAAAGTAACAAAGGCTGTCGTCACTGTTCCTGCATACTTCAATGATTCTCAAAGAACAGCTACTAAGGATGCTGGTCGTATTGCTGGACTTGAGGTTCTCCGTATTATAAATGAACCCACTGCTGCTGCTTTGGCATATGGGTTTGAAAAGAAAAACAATGAAACCATATTGGTATTTGATCTTGGCGGTGGAACTTTTGATGTATCAGGTATCAAGTTATCTTTTTCTTTGTTTAATTTGCAACTGTAGCTTAGTTTCATGTTGTTCAGGGATTTCTTTCACTCCTTCAAGACCTTATTACAAGGCACAATTGACTAAACTACACAAAACAAGTTTACTTTGATTTTCTATACTTAAAAAAGTATAATATTCCAATTTTACTATCCCCTTTTATTGTTCCTTGAAAGTGAAAGGGGAGCCTTGGCGCACTGGTTATGGTGTTGCTGTGTGACGGAGAGGTCACAGGTTCAAATCTTGAGAGTGGCCTCTTGTCAAAATGATAAGGAAAGTCTTGCTCCTTATACACCCTTGTGGTGGGACTTTTTCCAGATCCACGGGGATTCCAATGTGCTTCGGGATACCCCCTTTATTGTTCATTGTAAGTCAATTCTGCAAAAAAGATAAACATGGCCACACTACTTACCAAATATGTAGTACAATTTAAAGACAATAAATAGTTTATAAGAATAAACAATGCCTTATGAAAGGACCATTTACTCATCTTATAGTGTTTAATATTAAGACCGCAGAGTACTTTGATTTTATTGTTCCTATTTTTATTCTCCTTTTAGCACACATTATATTGCTCATGAATTATTATAATGACATTTTTTCCTTCTCTCCTCTTTGCAATGAAGTTCTTGAGGTGGGTGATGGTGTGTTTGAGGTGCTATCTACTTCTGGAGACACTCATCTCGGTGGTGATGATTTCGATAAGGTCTGCCTTCATATTTCCATCTACCTGTTGTGCTTGATACTTTTCTAGATGATATGTAACTAATTAATCTGTTTTTCTTTTAATGCAGAGAGTTGTGGATTGGCTTGCTGCAGATTTCAAGAGGGATGAAGGTATAGATCTGCTAAAGGACAAACAAGCTCTTCAGCGTCTAACAGAGACGGCTGAGAAAGCTAAGATGGAACTATCATCCTTGACACAGGCAAACATTAGGTATTACCTTTATCATGTCAATCAATATTACTTGTTAGAACATATACAAGTTTTACTAAAATGAGATTTAGAAAAATGCTTGAACTCTAATCATTATCCATAAATCATATCAGAATTCATTTACTACCTCTGCTCACAAAGATAAGTCACATTTGACCTTCTTTGGGCAAAGTTTTTTTTTTGCTCTGAGCAATCATATTTTTTATTCAAAATGATATATACAGTGAAAGTAGTTAGAACGTTCTTTGTTATGGGTGTTCTAACAAGAGTAAAAAACTACTACGTATTAGTCAAATTTCAATTTCTTTTTCCCAATAAAGTTAAATTCCCCTATCTTTGTGGGACAAAGGGAGAAGTATATTGCTCCCTTTTAGGTCAGGATACTGGAGATGGAATGGTTCCCAGTTTCCCTATACATATGTGTCTGTGTTTCTTAATCTTATATAAGTACTGGTCATTGTAAATTTGTAAATATAAATCTCTAATTTGTCATCCAATTTGGTGCATTGGTAGTGTTGTGTTACATAATATGCATAATAACGTTCTCTTATTATTGACCCATTGTCTTGCTCCTTCCACCTCCACCCGAGTCATGGGGCGGGTCCGGGTCTTGCAGTACCCGCCCCGCCCCGATCCATTGCACTGCAAGTTGCAGTTGGTCTCTCTGCCACTCACTGGACTAAAATTTTAGAGGCATTCCTAGATCTGTTTTACTAATAGTATCATCACATATCCTGTTCCTCCTTGTAGCTTGCCATTCATTACAGCCACCTCTGATGGACCTAAACACATTGAAACCACTCTGACTCGAGCTAAGTTTGAGGAGTTGTGCTCAGATTTGCTTGACAGGTATGATATATCACAAAACTGCTTTATATACCTTTCAACTGAACTAGATTAATAATTCATACTTTTCCCTTGTGTTTTATCAGGCTCAAAACACCCGTTCAAAATTCATTGAGAGATGCAAAACTTTCATTCAGTGACATTGATGAAGTGATCCTAGTGGGAGGCTCAACTCGCATTCCTGCTGTTCAGGAATTAGTTAAGAAATTGACAGGAAAGGACCCAAATGTTTCTGTTAATCCTGATGAAGTTGTCGCCCTTGGAGCCGCAGTTCAGGTTGGATGTCTTTTCTCAGTGTTACAGTCACATGTTTTGCTCCCTTCATTATTATTAATATGTTAACACTAATCAATTTTCCATTTTCCCTTTTATCAGTCCATTTCTATATTCTATGTATGCACAACCCCACTTATTTTCCCCTTAAATTATCCAACTGACACTTCCAATAGAGAAAAAAAAAGAGATTGTCTTATTGAAGGAATCAAAGTATTAAAACCATTGATTAGTGTATTACCCCACATGACACATTTTCTTACCCTTTTGACGGTGCACTACTAAAGGGGTGGCCAAATGAGCCAAACTGACCCCAAACTGCCCTAAACCATTGAGTGGCTGGTGTCCCACAAACCATAGCCACACCCAAATCTATCACATTAAATATTCTAAATCACTCCAAAAGATTCTTTGAAAGGTGAGGTTTATCTCACACCTAGTGCATAACCAATGTGGAATACTTCACAATTTTCAATTATGATGCCTAAATGCAATACGCGATTTTTTTTCCCTGATTTAGGCAGGAGTTTTGGCTGGAGATGTAAGTGATATTGTCCTTCTCGATGTGACACCATTATCCATTGGGTTGGAAACTCTTGGCGGGGTCATGACCAAGATCATCCCAAGAAACACAACTTTGCCTACCTCAAAGTCAGAGGTGTTCTCTACAGCTGCTGATGGTCAAACAAGCGTAGAAATCAATGTTCTCCAGGGTGAGAGAGAATTCGTGAGAGACAATAAATCTCTAGGAAGCTTTCGCCTTGATGGAATTCCTCCTGCCCCTCGTGGAGTTCCTCAAATTGAAGTCAAATTTGACATTGATGCCAATGGAATTCTCTCTGTCTCTGCCTCTGACAAGGGCAGTGGGAAGAAGCAAGACATCACTATTACAGGCGCCAGTACCTTGCCCAATGACGAGGTATGACTTGTATAATTCCATTTGCCAATTGATGCCCCTACGTGCATTAGCTTAGTTCTCACTAGTTTACACTATTTTTTCCTTCTAGTTTTTCTTTTCTATTTCTTTCTTAAAACAATTATAACAGTAAAGCATGCTTGGGATTCTATATTTCTATTAGTTATTATTATAGTATTGAAAAATAGAATGTTGAAAAGTGAAAACTTTTAATTTAAATACATGCAATTAGTTTTTACACTACTATCCAAAACATGCTTCAGAGTCTTTTATTCATTAAAAATGTATGATTCCAAAGGTACTTTCTCCCCAAATAGTTCTACTAAGTATTTTATAGGATTATTAGTTAATTATATCCCCAACTATCATCAAATTCTCAAATTTATCTAGTACTTTCACTTTTGTTAAAAAGAGAGCCAAACTTCAACTTTTCTCACAATTACACTTTGAATCGATGAATTAGTAAAACCTAACAATAAAGTCATAATTATATTTCATATTGTTTCACTACTTTCTAGTTTTAAGGTTACAAAATTGTATTGCATTATATCTTATTGGTATTGATAAAAATGTGCAATTTTGGAAAAACAAAAAAGAAAAGCATAATTGTTGAAAAAGTTGAAAAAGATGAAGTTTGAGTCTTTTTTGACAAAAGTGAAAGAATAGGATAAATATGTGAATTTGATGATAGTTTGGGATGATAGTTTGGGATAAAATAAGCTAATAATCCTATTTTATAAAACCAAACTTTAATCTGTCATGAACATTTTAAAATAGGTTATGGAAAACTAAAATTTGATATATTTCAATAAGCTAATATATGAAAATATGGCCCAGATTAATGATTTTCAACAGTTGTATCTTTTCCATAATCTGATAATTCTGATTTTTTCCTGGACTAAACATGATTTAATTTGAGACAGGTGGAGTATTATAAAATTCGTTTGTAAATAATAAATAATCTTGTTATATATGCAAAATAGATTTACAATAATGTTACATATTTAAAATCATACTGAAGCAATACCAATTTTAAGTTTAAATTCCTTGCCAGCCAATATCATTTGCACCTATTTAAGAACTCACATTGAAATTGATACAGGTAGACAGAATGGTTAAAGAAGCTGAAAGATTTGCCCAGGAAGACAAAGAGAAGAGAGATGCCATTGACACAAAAAACCAGGCCGATTCTGTTGTTTACCAGACAGAAAAGCAGCTCAAGGAACTTGGTGACAAAGTACCAGGCCCAGTGAAAGAGAAAGTTGAGGCTAAACTAGGAGAGCTTAAAGATGCCATCTCTGGTGGAACAACTCAGGTCATTAAAGACGCAATGGCTGCCCTTAACCAGGAAGTCATGCAGCTGGGTCAGTCTCTCTATAATCAGCCCGGTGCAACAGCCGGTCCTGGCACACCACCACCACCACCTGGTGGTTCATCTGAGAAAGGAGCCAATGGTGATGTCATTGATGCTGATTTTACAGATAGCAAGTAAGACGACTCTGAGTAATATTTTTCCAATCTATTTAATGGTTTCCTATAAAAATGGCTTTTAAATTTTGAAACACTTATTGATATATTGGGATGGGAGGAAGGAGAATCAAATTATGGAAATATAGAGGTTAGTTGTTCTCAATAGCTGCAAATGTCAATCAACTCAATCCCTTCGGCTACATTACGTTATTATGTTATCGTTGTTGCCATTTGTTCCATTATTATTATATTAGTAGAGACAGCTTTAAGTGAGTAATAATAAAAGTTCTGCATATAGTGTTTTGAAATTATTTACATCGTTACATGTATTATTATATACTCCGTAGTCCGTACTACGTGTATGTTATGTCATATGTTGGATACTCTGGAATGAACTTCAAAACAGCGCTGGTCTTTGAAAAAAATCCCAAGATTGATATTATGTAAACTTCCTTGGGCCACATTACTTTATTTTACACTGTAATTTTTTTAAAACAGTGTAATTTCTGGACTTTGAAGTGAAATTCACACTCGAATCATGGTCAGTTTATCAATCGTTTTTGGGGCGGAGGGAATTTCTCCAAAAAAATACTTCCTTCAAAAAGCAATATACATCTTGTTTTAATAGGAGTTTAAAGAAAATAAATGATGTCATCTCTTAAAATTTGAAACACAAAAAAGGCAAAAACAAGAAATACGATAGTACTCCGTAGTACTTCTCAGTATACAAATACGATAGTATATAAAGAGTCCCTTTGGCAACACTTGTTTTGGGTTTATAAGACGTATCAGTCAACTTTTTCACTAAACATGTGACTTTTGCTTTCACGCGCTGAATTGTGTAATAAGTAGAAAAAATAAGGTTGAAGTTACTTTTCTGGTTGTATTGGCTGAAGTTACTGTAGATATCATTTTAGCTATTTTTACACACATATTTTTTTATTTTATCAATAAAATATAATTTTAAAATAATTTTTTCTTAAATCAGCAGAAGCAGCCAATGCAGCCACTTCAGCCAGAACTTCATAAATTTCAGGAGAATCAGCTAAATCAACTGATTTTCGTGCTACCAAATAGACTCAAAAAGTAAAAGTTTGACATGATAGATAAGGTGAAAGATGGAAGGTCATAGATGAAAGATGAATAAGATGGAAATGGTGAAAATGAGAGGTGATGAAGATGAAAAACAATTAACATATTTGATGAAGATGAAAGAAGGAGAAAAGGAAGGAGAGAACTTCTTGGCATGGAAAGAGGGAGAAAAGGAGGGAGGGTAAAAATGATAAATTTTGAAATTTTATAGTTTGTGTCAAAGGGGACCTTATGTCTATGGAAATATCTTCATCAACTTCTCAATTCTCATTAGCTATCAGAATATTCTAAAAAGCTACCTGAAATTTATCAGAAAAAGTTGTCAAAATTGGTATGTTGTCTTTAATCATATTCGCGTCAAATCCTTTTTTGAGTCAAAAATCACATGAAGCTTGAGGAGGGCTATCACTCTATCAGCTAGGATGGAGATTATATTATTAAGAAAAAGAATCTCATGCGATACGCAACATCTTGTGAAGACCAAATTTTATAGCTATTCAAACTTTTGGTTTTTGAATTAAAATAATCATACCAATGAAATGACAGTCATTGATGAAAAATAAAATGTTTTTATTCAAAATTCTTACGTATGAGATGATTCTTTTCACAGGAAGTTTCTTTAAATTGACCATTCAATATATTTTAGGGCCTTTGCTCTCATTTTTGTTTTTTCGTAATTTTGTACAAAAAGCTTTTCAAACAAAAATTCACCGTGTAAGGTAGCAAAACGATTGCGCTTTTCAAACAAAAAACTACCCTCGAAGTCAACATTTTTTTGTCAATCAATAATAAAAGCCAATCCGCCAAAATTGTAAACTCCAAATTATAATATAATTAAAAAACAGCATCCTAATTAAGCGAATAAAATGAAATTGTTCGACCAAGAAAAGTCAAATTACCAAATCAAATTGGGACGGAGATAGTAGTGATTTTAATTGCGAATGTACACAAATTGCATACCATAACATTTTATATTCATTATCACGTGTAAACCACGACAAAAAAAGGTTAGAAATGCCCTCGCCTATGCATAACGTGATTGAAACGTGACATTCGCCCACAAACTTTTAGTTACTTAAAAGTACATGATAATTGATAAGAGACCGAAAGTATAAAGAGCTTAATCATAAAACACTAAAATAAGAAAAAAAAAGGTGAAAAAAATGATGGAATATTAGTTTTTACTTTTTGCCACGTTAGAAAAGGAAAAAGAGAGTTAAAACAAGACGAGAAGGGTAAATGACACAGTTTTACTATTACTAGATTTTCTTTTTGAAGATGAAATGTATTTTACATGCATTGATTGTTTAGATCATTAACTTCAAATGCCCTACTCATACTTTCTATTGGCCACTTCAAAAATTAAAGAAATGCAACCAATGCAAATCCGCCTTATTAATTACTGCTCTTTACAATATGAAGATTTTGAGTTTTGAAGTTTGAATGAAATACAAATTTTTACTTTTAATAATCTTTGGATTACTAGTAATTAATAAGTGCATATAAACAGCTAGAGATATTATGATTGATACGGAAAGTATATGATACCATGTCATTTATAATTTGAAATTAAAAAAGATGAGGAAGAAGAAACTCTTTCACTTGCAGGAGAGTAAGTAAATGGACCTTCACATTGGGACAAGAAAATATTACTCCATATTATGTCTCTTCAACAACAACAAAGAGAGGCCGGGCCATGAAGAAAAGAAAAACTGATGTGATAAAAAAACTGATGTGATGAATTACTTAAAGCCTCAAAATGCGCTTACATGCTCTAAGAAACTTCCCACGGTTAGGTTTAGCGATCTCGTCCTTCTTCCGTGTCACTGACCCCGCTTCATCTTCCTCCTCAACCGCCTCTTCTTCCAAAGTGGCGGTGGCGGAGGGGGATGAGAGGTGAGCGTAGTCGGAGCACTTCTGGTTACGAATCATCGTCCTAAAACAATAATACCTCTCAGAAACCGAAGAAGGTCTTCTTCTCATCATCGAAAACTCCCCATTATTCGCCTCATATCTTCTACTCCCACTCCTCTCAAATTTCACCATCTCAGATCCAACCCCCTTTGAAGATGAAATGCTCCTCCTCCTATTGATAACCTTTTTCTCCCTAGAATTATCCTTCCTCCACTCATCTTCTGCTTCTTCATCACTGTTCTTGGATGACTTATCATCATAGTCTTCATCATCATCAGCAACAACATTGCTCCTCCTCCTTCTGCTGCTAATCATGCTTTCTATGATTGGGCTATCATCATTGGATTGATCAGGTCTTTGGGTTTTGTGTAAGATGGATTGGAGATCTGACAAGTGCATAGATGATTTGCTCTTGTTGTTGTTCTTGTTCCCACCCACTGCTGCTTCCATCTTTACCTTTCTGTACATTTTCCTAATGCATCTACTTCTCAATAGTTCCTTCTTGGTTTCTTGATGATGGAATTGAAGTGACTGATACCTCTAAATATAGTACTAGAAAATTCTCTCTCACTATCTCACACATACACATAGACATGTACCCACACATATCGATGTATGTTATGTATATTATGTATTTGTATGATAGGATATTTTAATCCACATCTCTCATTTTTAACATTAATACTTGTCATTTACAAGGTGTACGTTGTTTTTGTATGCCAAAAACTTTTTATTTTATAATAATTGCAAAAGTTACTATGCTAACATATTAATTAGTTAACAAAACATGGATTAGAAAAGAGAGAATTTTATAAATATGATGACAAAAATATACCACCCATATCTCATAATCGACTTCCCAATTTGACGTTTGAGACCCTTACTTTGTTAACATGGATCATTATACTACGAAAAACTCTCTTCGTCCCTTAAAACTTTTTCAGCTTTCCTTTTTTGGATGTCCAACTAACTTTGGCATTTTTTCTTTTAAGTAAAGAATTTGTGGTTCCAGTTAATTTTCTCTTCTGCACAAACCTCAACCACACAGTTTTTTCTTTATAAATTCTCGTGCCAGTCAAACTTGACAAAATTGTAAGGGATGAAGGGAGTATATATTTTAAAATTATACGATAGTACTCCCTCCGTCCCATTTTAGTTAGCCAAACTTGACTTTTCAAGTCAATGACGTCTAACTTTGACTGATTATATGTTTATATAGAGAAAGTATTAATAATATGAAAATGATATGAAAATGTTCTTTGTTAATAATACTATCATAAAAGTATAAAATTATTTAATTTTGCATAAATATATTAGTTTCAATAATTGGTCAAAGTTTACCACCTTTGACTGGAAAAGTCAAAGATGGCTAAGTAAATTGGGACAGAGGTAGTATTACTCCCTCCGTCCCAAAATTATCTTCATTCTTTCCTTTTCGGTCCGTCCCAAATTTATCTCATTTTTCCCCTTTTGGTAAAGAATATGTGGTTCAAAACCATTCTTACACATTTCTCTCTCCTCTGCATAACTCTCCACCACACAAATCCCACTATCTTAAAACCCGTGCCTGGTCAAAACCGGAGTTAAATATGGGACGGATGGAGTAGTTTATAGCACCATTATACTTTTGAATAATATACTGTTGAATGTTAGTTTAAAATTAATTATTTTAAATAGTAATAGTCAAATATCAATCAAGTTGGATCAATATAGTGAAATTGGAAAGTTAAGTTTCGAATGGAGGGGATTATAATAGGGAAAAGGCGCAAATAAGCCCTCGAACTAACGGAAAAAGTGCAAATCAAACCTTTTATAAGAGGTTTTGTCCAGCCGTCGCCATTTGGGGAGGTTTCCGGTGGAATTTTTTGATGATTTTTTGATAATCTTATTCATTAAGTCTAGTTTAGCCATATCAAATTTCAGCTAAAACCTCAACCGGGAAGGCAATCAAATGATTTTCTGAAATATACTTCGTTGTTTAACTGCACAGTTATATTCAAACATTTATTTGACTGCCTTCCCGATTGCATTTTTAGCTGAAATTTGGTATGAGTAAACTAGACTTAATGAAGAAGATGCTCAAAAAAAATAATCAAAAAATTCAACCGGTAACCGTGGTGATGGCCGGACAAAGTCTCCTATAAAAGGGGTGATTTACACTTTGTTAAACATCTTATTTGTCCCTTTTCGTATTATAATATAATTCTTTCAATAAACGGATCATTTTTGGGATAAATCAATGACGCTTTTATTTATGCATATGATGGAGTTATTTTTTTGCGTCTATATATACCGCTATATATATATATATATATATATATATATATATATATATATATATATATATATATATATATATATTTCCTTCAGGATTTAATAAATGAAGAGACTACAGCACACTCTGCTAGATACACTCTTTCAATTCACTTTATACATTTAGGGGATGAAGACTTTGTGTTATACTCCCCCGCTAACAATGGGACAAGAGGGAGTGACACGTAAATTAATAAAAAATGGTTTATGTAGTTGATATTGAATTGATAAAGTATGAATAAAGTAAGAATGATTTATAGTCACAAAAACTTTAATAAATTTGGTATGTGACAATCTTAGTGGGACGGACCGATAAGGTAAAATGACACAATCATAGCGGGACGGAGGTAGTAATACGGAAGCCCTCTTATACGGAGGATTATTGAAATAAAATTCATATAAAATATATTAATATAATTATTATGCATATATGCATTGTGGTATAGAATTGAACATAATCATAATCATAATCATTAAACTATACTACGGATATCATTCTTCTTCAGTATCTTTATCGGTCATATATTTTTTATTGATACGTACTAGTAAGTAGTAAAGTATCTCTTTATTTATTTAATTTCTTTTATACGGAGTATGATTTGTTTAATTTAATATGTGTAGGCCCCCTAGGTTGCGACTAGAAAATATTTGAGAAGCTGTTTGCTTTTCCATGACCTTGAAATTGAGGTGCTCTGGTCGGTACGTAACGTAATATCTGATCGCGTCAGATTTACTGGTCGATCATCATATCTTTGATTATATTCTTTTTAAACATACTTCAAGGGAAACATGTTTCTCGGTAAATAAGATCAGTTAATAATGCGGATTCAATAATTGAGGATATGTCATATGTGTATCTGTAACACCTCGGCCTTGTAGTGTCTAAGGCAGTTACTCCAGACAGCCTCCAGACATCTAGTACTGTCCTCACAAACCACCACAAGCCTTTACCGCGCACTTTGTCCTAACTTGTGCGTGTCTTGAGAAACTTCTCGGACGATCACTCATTCCAGACTACTCCCGTGAAAGCACATTTAACTTGGAGTTCTTAGGTGATGAGTTTCCTTAAAAGGAGATGCACATCTGTTGGTATGAGTAGTACTATTAATTCATTTATATTAATTCTCAAGTATTACAGTATCATTTGATTTTTATTTAAGAAAATTTGTGTAAGATAAATTACAAGAACAATCATAATAGTTGCATATATGGTAATATATTTTATTTTATTTTATTTTATTTGACATTATAATAAAAAAAACTTTTTATTTATTATCTAAGCAATTTGGCATTTGTAAATTTATTAAAAATAGATATTATATATATATATATATATATATATATATATATATTTTCTATCGATCTTTTATTTTGATTTATATATAAATTTAATTTAGAAATACATATATGTAAATAACGTAAAGATGTATCGTACAAACATTGGCACAATAAACACAGTTTGTACTTGATCCACCCCTATACACACAAAGGTATGGGTATAAGAAAAGATCAGGTAAGGTAGTTATGACGGGAACCACCGTCCGAATTCGTCTACTAGAAGTGCTTCTCAGTAGAATTTTTGATACAATTTTGTGAGCATGTTCTTCTAGGTAGATTATCTACACAAAATTTTAGTTTTAAATAATTCAATCGGGAAGTCAGTTAAATAAATTATTGAAAAACAATGCGCTATATATATTGGTATAAAGTTGTTCAATAATTTATTTAACTGATTTCGTGATTGAATTTTAAGTTAACATTTCATGGACATAAATCTCAACTTCATGAAATCAAATTCACAAATTTTCATAAAAAATCCGTCCGGAAGCACATTAAATAGTCGAGTTCGAACTACGATTCCCGTTAGAACTAGAGCGCATTTGGTGAGAATGTATTTTGTCTTATCAAATTTATCAGCCAACTTTTTCACCAAACACGTAATTTTTTATTCTCGCACTGAAATGTGTAATAATAAGGAAAAGCAAGGTTGGAGTTACTTTTCTGGCTGTATTGGCTGAATTTACTGTAAATGGTCATTTTAGCTATTTTTCATACAATTTTATCTTTATTTTATTATTAGAATATATTTTAATTATAATTTTTACATGAATCAACCAATCCAGCCAATTCAGCCACAACTTCATAAATTTCAGCAAAATCAGCCGATGCAGCCGATTTTGATATTACCAAATGGGCTCCTACTTGATAGAATCATTACTAAAAAAGAAATAGCAAGTAGGTAAACGTATCATATAGACAGAAGTAAAAATACAGTAAAAACGATAAAATTAAAAAACAGAATTAATTACTACGTATGTTTTATTAATGTTCTGGTCTGAAATTTTATTTTTTATATTTTTTGCATAAAGATTTTATTTTATATATATATATTATAATCCATAAATAATTATAATTTATTCATTTATAATTACAATATATAATAACAATAACAATAACAATAATAATAATAATAATTATTATTATTATAACAACAACAACAATAATAATAATAATAATAAATATAATAATAATAATAATAATAATTAGGGGTGTGCACTATCCGGTTTAAACCGGAAAATCGGACCGAACCGGACCGGAAAAACCGAAACCGGATCGAACATGAATGATATCCGGTTCGGTTCGGTCCGGTCCGGTCCGGTTTTGAACCGGTGTACACCCCTAATAATAATAATAATAATAATAATATCAATAATAATAATAATAATATCAACAACAATAATAATAATAATAATAATAAATTTAATAATAATAATAATAACAATAATATAAGGTCTGGTCTGGTATGGTCTGTTTTGGTCTGGTCTGGGACGAATTATAATCCAAGTAAAAACAACCTAATTGCATAGACTAGTTTAGTCTCGTAAAAATAATAAAAACTTTTCATAATAAGACTAGATGATCTTAGTAGTAATACTTTTAATTTATTCATATTTAAAAATAGTCATTTTCTTTTAAAATTGACTTCAATTTAATCATTTTAAAGGAAATCTCCCATCTCCAATCGCTAACAATCCGATCCAGGAGTACAATATAACCCATGCAGATTGTGTTTTTATTCACCCATTTCACCTAAAATATCCCTTTTCTTATGTGACCAGAGTGACATAATGTCGGGTTAGGAGTCAAATAAGGGTTTTGTTTTCTAGTAATGTATCATGTGTAAAGGCCTGTTTGGATTCGAAAATATCTAATCGCATTTAGGAGACGTGTTCTTGTCGGCAGTCGCATACTGTACGTGTGTGAATATGGAGCTATGATAAAAAAATATATTCTTGCCTACTATAAGGTCGCCACTCAGTTTAATCTACCTTATATTACTATAAAATATGACCTTCATCAAACCAAAATACGGTGAAAAGGCATAAAAATACATATTTGAATAAGAATGACATCACGATGATAGTACTATTCCATCTTAAAGTGTCAATGTCATTATCGATCAAAATTTTCAAATTAAATTAAATTGTCATCATGAAACAATAATGTTATCCAAATAATAGAATAAATACCTTATTGATGGATATTATTAGATACAAGTATTACACAAATGTGAAAAACTCTACAAAGATACTTATCACTTATGCGTCCTAACATATGAATAAAATACACGTTCATATTTTGATATTTTGATTATGTTCTAATCTCGTATAAAGCAATTTTTTACTACTATTACTATTATTATTATTGTTTTATGATAATAATAAGGAGTAATTATTATTACTAAAACCAACCAAAGATATTGAATAGCGACAAAATATGAAATTTGTAACAAAAATTCCTTTTGTACACCTTTTTATCCACATAAGTACACCCCGTATCTGTAAGAGTTTTTTTTTTGTCTGTGAATATCAGTTCACAGATAAAAACTGGCTTGTTTTGTCTGTAGAATTTTTCACAGACCAAACAAACCAGTTTTTGTCTGTGGACTGGGATTCACAGACAAAAAAAAAATCTCACAGATCGACATGAAGATGTATAACAAGGTGTACACCAAGAATTGTTGAGTTGAATTTGTAAACCTCAAGCAGGTAGCAAGGTGAGTTCCAAGTGAGAAAATGAGACTAGAGAGAAGGGACAAATGCAATTTTGAAGAGGGTGAGAAAGTGTGTATTAGTTAGATAAAATCACATGGGCTTCTATAGGTGATTCATGTGGCAGGTCCTGCAATTCTTTTTTGCCCGAAATGTTTAAATACAACGGTTCTTTTATGGGCCTAAAATAGTTCATTGCTTTATTAATGGTTAACCCAACTTTCAGCTAAGATAATAGTTTTAGAGCCTGTTTGGTGGGCCACCTTTTGCGGCTTATCAGCCTAATCAACCAATTTTTTCAACAAACACATATTGTTTGATTTCGTGCGCTGAATTGTGTAATAATAAAAAAAATTAAGATTGAAGTTACCTTTTTTACTGTGTTCGTTGAAGTTACGGAATAAGATCATTTTAACTATTTTTCATATAATTTTTTATTTTATTTATTAATAACAAATATTTTAAATATTCTCTTTTCACAAATTAGCCAATACAGCAACTTCAGTCAGAACTTCATAAACTTTAGTGGAATCAACCAATTTAGCCAGTTCCAGTGTTACCAAACGGGATTTTAATTATGTTTAATTTGTACCCAGCCCAATGTGAATATGTGATCGATCTTAAGGATATTATCTTGTGTCCACAATATTATTTTCAAACCATTTATTACATCATCATCTTATATTAGCTATCAATCAAATGTTCAGCCATATGTATAATAAATCTAACTAGATAGAAGCAAATTAAGGAAAAAATAGGTAGATCCATTTCCTAGTTTTGCGAAACATGCATTTTGGTGTAAATTCATTGATAGGAAAGTTCGCATGTAAATTTTCTAATCCGATTATTTTAAAGGAATTGTCAAACCGTGACAAAATTAGTTCGAAATAAGTTTTTATTTCGTAGTCTGTACTCTGCACTCCATAAAATCTCTCCTATCAATCCAAAATAGATTTTTCTTTGTGGGCCAATATAATCCGGTCCTGTCTAATAGGCAGCAAAAGTGCAGAACAAATGCAGTAATAAAAGGCTCATTTTGGCCCAATATAATCCGGTCATGTCTAATAGAGAGGTGGCGACGGTTTGCTCATGTCTCCTTGTTTTGTGCAGAATCGAACCTAACCGGTGCTGGTTTCAGGCCTGACCTGCGCCGGTTTTCTCTCGGAGTTGGAATTTAAACATAAGAATACCATAACCGGCGCCGGTTATAGAGGTGGATCGGCGCCGGTTTGTTCTCCGCGAATACGGAAAATAGCAAATTAAATTGAACCGGCGCCGGTTCTCCCCTGTTGTGTAATATTTCATGTTTCGCTCAATTTTACGCCCGCAGTTGATCCCGAAGTGCCTGTTCTCGACCCCTTTTGACTATTGACACCCGTTTCTTCATCTTTTGACGCCTTTGTGCAGTTTTGCTCGAATTGGTATTTTTACCTGTTTCAGCTTTGAATATCCGTACAGATAATCATAATTACCTTTATAAAATATAGGTAATTATCGTGCTTATCTACAGATCTTAAAATTCCACCTAAAAATACATCTCTGAAACAGGCAGGAATCTACATGTCTCTAATATCAAACAAATTCACAAACCAGTCTTGTTTTATGTAATCCAAAATCAGCCGTAACGGACAACAAATCAATAACAAATTCATCATGTTCTAGATCACGATTCCACACAACAACATTCAAACGGAGAAGAAAATCAGTTTCATCACAAAGTTTATACCCTACTTTTTCACGAACTTTTTTCATTATGTGCCACATGCAAAGCCTATATTTTGCCTTGTCAAAAACTCTGGGTACAACTATTTTCATAGCAGGGTCTCGATCTGTCACGATACTTATAGGCTGACAACCACCCATACACCGCAAGAATGTCTCAAAAACCCATGTATATGAATCAACATCATCATTAGCAATCAAAGCAGATCCAAAGGTAATACATTTACGATTGTTATCTGCCCCAGTAAAAGGTGAAAAAACATAGAATATTTATTCGTAGAAAACGTGGAATCAAAAGTAACCATATCACCAAACAATGCATAATGTTTCCTACATAATGCATCTGCCCAAAAAACTCTAGTCAATCTCTGAGTCTCATCAACAACATAATAAAAAAAACAGTTAAATGAGCAACCTTTTGCTTAAAAGACTCAATAAACATATGTGCATCTCCATATTTAACATATGTCTTCAAATTATGATAACATTTCTTAAAATCAACTAAAGAAGCACCAATGTTTTCATACCACCGACATGTTCTTTCATCATATGAAAAGAAAAACTTGATCCCTTGTTAAGCTTCGCATTGTCAAAAATAAATTTCTTATGAACCACAGTCAGATTACGGTTTTGCTTTTGAAACATTTGACTCTTGGGAGTAGTAAACTCATGTGTATGTGCCTAATGAAACCGGTATACCGTATATGAACCAAAAGAAGAAAAACGGACTTTCATACAAGCACCACATCCCGATCTCTTTAGGACAGTTCGGCGAGGTGTACTTTGACAAGATTTCTGTTTTTCAAATTTAAGCAAACGCTTTTGGTTATTGTCATTATCCTCTTAAAAACCTTGTTTGTTGCATAGAAAATACTTCCTTAAAACAGTATCATCTCGATGCTTATTATCACTTCCTAAACGCACTTCAAATCCACACATCGAAGCATACTGATTGTAAAAAAGCAAAACATCTCCTAAGGAAGAGAAACTCATACCAACAACATGTTTACAATCAGGAGGGCAAGCTGGAATCCATTGTTTAGAAGAAAAGGAAGTGCTCAAGAATGGAGTTGAGTTCACAGTTGAGTTCGCATCAACAACATCAACATCATCAACTTGATCCATTACACTGAAAAGCAATAAACATTAAGACAAAGAAAATTCAGTCAACAAAAACGATTTATACATAATTACAACTTCAGCTAACAGATCATGAAGGGGTGTTGATGCAATATCATGCAATACTCAATTAAAAACACAATCTCCAAAACTGCTGGAAAGAAAAAATTCCAAAACAACTAATGCACCCCTAGTACTATTCTATTTCAAGGCCCTTGGTTTGAGTTCCCAAATCAATTGTTTGGGTTTCCTACATCAATTCAAAGTACTATACATAGTGATTGGAATTTGAGGATCTCTATCAACTATTTTTTTTACTCAAATAACAATAACTATTAAACCAAAATACATAACTTTTATTGAAAAATCTGGTCTAAAGGTTAGAAGGTTTAAATTTTAATAAAAATGTAAATTTAAGAGGAAAAAACTATAACTATATAGAGAAAGTATTAATAAAAAAGTAGTCAATGAGTTTCATTCGTTATTCATAAAATTACACTCTAGGCTCGAACGAATTCTATTACCGTTGAAACATTCTAACAAACACATGATGTGCATAATATATAGTTTCAATTGACTTGTGAAAAAAATAAGGCAAAAAAAGTAATGAGAAAAACTGTTTGTTGAAATACAGTTCAATCGGAATAGATTAAATCATAATTTAGGATTCACAAAATCAAAACCAAATTCCAGGTAAAATTCAATTGCAGCGCATATATTCGAGCACATGAGGGAAGAGTTTAGTAGTTCAGATTAGGAAAAAGATGATGATTCGGACCTTCGATATGTCTTCGATGAGGAGGAGGAGTCCCCAAAACTTGTTCTTTCCTCTTGTACGGTTAGACGTTGTTGGTGATAAACTTCATCGATGAAACTGCTTAGCGATGGAATTGCACTTTGTCGTTCGATGGAGAGACGGATACAGAAGCAAACATGCCATTTAACAAAAAGATATGTAGTTAACGAAAACTACAAATATGCCATTAATAAGACGGCTGTGTTAAAACAACCGGACAATTGAGACTAATTGAATCGAACGGCTCCAATGACTTCTCACTTTTCTGCCTAATTAGGACTTCTCATGGGATCTAGTGATCTAAGCCCGTGATCACTTCAAAATGAATGGTGTTGAATATTTAGTTTTGTTGATGACTAACCATGCAGGAACGAAAGAAGGAACTGCTAACCATGCAGGAACAAAAGATGAAACTATCCTATGATATAAGTGCACATTGGTCCTACTAATATCTAACCATGCAGGAAGAACGGCGGACATAACTGCTCTTAGTTCTATCAGGAACGGAAATTAGAACTATACTTATTTCTGTTCTATGTGAATGATTGTCGTGCATAATGAATAAATTAATTGATATATGCTTGCATGATAATACCTTATCTACGTGCCTAGATTGATCATGCATGACTAATCACTCACTTAATATATGAGGCACAATTTTAAATATCTTTCCATGCATGGCTAAGCACTCACTTTAATGAGTTGGTCTATATAGCGTTATAGGTTATGGAAAGAATCATTGCTTATATCCTGCAGCAATTGACCGTAGCTTTTCTAATGAGACATTATTGTAGCTCGATCTAAATTGATTGCAGGAATATTTTATTGCTACTTATTGTCCATTGCATATTTACATGATAAGTAAATCTATATTTCCTTATATGATGATTCATAAATCATGAAGTTGATTTACTCATGCTTAAACAAAAAAGGAAGATGCTACTGGAAGGAAAGTAATTCAAATAATATCAAGGCAAGCCTACCAAGCTTCAAAAGAAAGAGGGATCAACGAACATCTTCTATCCTATATATACATTCGAAGGATAAAGAGCAAGGTGTGGTGCTTGACCGAACAATTAAAGAGAGAAATACTTATAAGAGAGTATCAAGACCAAGGCAACTGGACCTGCTTACAGAGTTCTAGATATAGTTTCTTTTCTCTTCCTTGTTTTGTAATTAAAGTTTGAGGAAAAGCTTAAGTGTAGTTCCCTCTGGTTGGGGTCGTGTGTGAGAGCTTTGTTGTAAAGCTGAGAGGCTCTCTACCCGCAAGGTAGAGATGCATAACTATTCCTAGAGAGGATAGAGTTGGGGTGGCTCAAGGGTAAATTAGGAGAATTTACCTTGTAACCACAAAAGGCTTATTAATGAAGTTGTTGAGAATTCCTCCGAGGGAGGTCGAGGTTTTTTAATCCCTTTGAGCCAAGGGATTTTTCCTCGTTAAATCCTTGTGCACTTTACTATTTCGCATTTCCCTAGACCCCACTCTAGAACTGTGCGAAAAACTGCCACGGTTCCACACACACACAATTCACCCCCCCCCCTCTTGTGTTGCTAACCGTTTCATCAATTGGTATCAGAGCCGGTCTTCGCCACATAAAGGTTAATACCTTGGGAAGAGATCCGACAACATGAATACGGTTGAACGATTGGAGGAAGGATACTCGACTCAACGACCACCGTTGTTCAGCGACAAATTTTACCAATTCTGGAAGAGTCGAATGGAGAACTTCATCAAAGCTGAGAACTATGAGGTATGGAATGTAATTGAGGCAGGTGATAACGTCATCACTAAGATGGACTCCGAAGGTAAAGTTGTTCCTAAACCCAAATCTGAATTCACTGCTGATGATTATCGTAAACTTGAGCATAATGCCCAAGCATTGAAATATTTGATCTGTGGACTTGGTCCGGCTGAGCACAACCGTGTTCTTGGATGCAAATCCGCAAAACAAATGTGGGATTTACTCGAGGTTACACATGAAGGTACCTCGCGTGTAAAAAGATCCAAAGTTAACATATTTATGCGTAATTACGAATTGTTCGTGATGAAACCTAAAGAGTCAATTAGGGATATGATTACACGCTTTACTAATATTATAAATGAGCTTTCAGCACTTGGAAAGGATATTACTGTGGAAGATCAAGTGAGAAAAGTTATGAGAAGCTTGCCCTCCGCATGGAAGCCCAAAACTACGGCTATAGAAGAAGCTAAAGATCTCTCCAACATGACGTTAGAAGACCTGACCGGTTCGCTCATTACATATGAGTTAGGCCTACAAGAAGAACAAGATGCCGAAAATGTGAGGAAGGAGCGAGGAATTGCTCTCAAGGTTCGAGAGAAAGAAGAATATTCCGAAAGTGAATCGGAAGACGAAATGAGCATGTTTGCCAAGCAATTCGGAAAGATGTACCGAAAATTCAAAGGCAACCGGAACAAGCAGGGTAAGAAAGGGTTTCAATCTTTTAATAACCAAGGTTGTTTTGTTTGTGGGTCCTTTGAACACAGGGCAAAAGATTGTCCTCAAAAGAAAAATGATAGAACCTACGACAAGAACAAGACCAGTTCTCACCGACGGTCCAGTGAAGATAAAGGGTTCAACATAGACCTCAAGAAGGCAATGATGGCAGCTTGGGGAGATTCATCCGATGAAGAAGAAGAAGAAGAAGAAGAAGAAAGCCAAAATCATGCAGGATTGTGCCTCATGGCTAATTCCGATGAAGAATCCGACCAAGAGAATTTCGAGGTAAACTTGGAAAGCTTTCTTTCTAAATTTGATTCCCTTTTTAAAGGCAAGGTTCGTAAATTTTTTAAAAGATTAACTATCGAGCTAAATCAAAGTCTTTCTGAAAACGATCATCTTAAATCACAAATCACCGAACTTGAGTCTAAACTCCAGGAAGCCACTAGAGCCAAGATAAGGCTGGAAACAAAAGTGGGAGAGTTAATAGATGAAAGGCTCAAGTATAGTGAAGTGGTTTTAGAACAAGATAATCTCATTTGCTCACTCAAGCTCGATAGTATGAATAAACAAGTTAATGATGAAGAAAAACTTCTAAGAAAAATTCCGGACATTGCCTTGCTCATTAATCATCTCAATCGCCTTGAGGACGAGAGACAGGATTTCAAAAACAAACCAGAATACCAACCATATAGTACCAAGGTCAGAACCAGGTCTAGACAGCATTCTAGAACTGGACCCTCTCGGTACAAAAGAAAGGAAAACGAGACTGCTGGTCTCGGATATATTCCAAGAGACACTCAAATGAATCAAAAACCGAGTTTTCAGAACCAACCCATTTATGGTAATAGAACTAGAGGACAAACCAGTTCTAGGGCGTATCAAAGGCAATCTAGAACTGGACCAACCTAGTTCGATAAGCTTGTTCAAAGACACAGAACGGGTTATGGACAAACACCTTACCAAGAATTTTATAAAAAGGGCAAAGACTTTTTCGGAAATTGGAAAACCAAATATGTTGATACATATGATAGCCGAATTTGCGGGCATTGTGGCAAAGACGGTCATCTTAGGTATCAATGTCACTCTCGGCAACAGGCCTTAGAGAGAAACTTTAATTTTAGTAAATATTCCTCAAACAAATACAAAATGGAACTCAAGCAGGTCTGGGTTCCACGCACTAAACCTTAATCCTGGAACAGCGCCGAGTGAGGGGGAACAATCACTGGTTCCTTGACTGTGGTTGTTCTAAGCACATGACATGAGATAAATCTTTATTCCTCTCACTACGGCCATTTAGTGGTGAAAAGGTGACGTTTGGAGACAACAGTAAAGGAGAAATCATTGCTGTGAGAAAAATTGGAAAGTCACCTGACCATGCAATAGACAATGTTTTCCTAGTCAAAGGTCTAAAGTTTAATTTGCTTAGCATTTCTCAGTTTTGCGATCGATGTAACAGTGTAGTTTTTGATCATAATGTATGTCGCATTGTCAATAACGAATCTCAGCAAGTCATACTAGAAGGCAAGAGACTTGAAAATACCTATAAAGTTGATCTCGACTTGTTGTCAAACACAAGTCTAACTTGCCTAAGCGTTATTGACAATGATCCCTTACTCTGGCATAAAAGGCTGGGCCACGCTAATTTTTCATTAATAAATAAACTCAAAAATAATGAATTGGTAGTCGGGCTACCTAAAATCAAATATTCCCTTGATTATATTTGCTCCGCCTGTGCCACTGGAAAACAATCTCGATCATCTTTTAAAACAAAAAATTTTGTGAGCACAAGCAAGCCCATTGAACTAATTCATATGGATTTGTGTGGTCCAATGTCAGTCCGAAGTCGGGGAAACAAAGAATATGTTTTAGTTATTGTTGATGACTTTTCACGATATACTTGGACTATCTTTCTTGCAAGTAAGAAAGATATGTTTAATGAGTTTGTTGTTTTTGTAAGGAAAGTTGAGCATCAAACAGGGTTGCAACTAATTAAGATCCGATTTGATCATGGAACTGAGTTTGACAACTCACTATTTGATGCATTCTGCAAGGAACGAGGCATAGACCACAACTTCTCTGCCCCTAGAACTCCTCAACAAAATGGGGTAGTAGAACGGAAGAATAGAACTCTGGAAGACATGACTAGAACAATGCTGATTTCTAGTGGTCTAGCAAGAAACTTTTGGGCAGAAGCACTTAACACGGCATGCTATATAATTAACCGTGCTATGATCCGTCCACTCCTAGGGAAGACACCCTACGAACTACTCAAAGGGAGAAAACCCAACATTAGTCATCTAAGAACATTTGGATGCAAATGTTTCGTCCATAATAATGGGAAGGACAATATTGGCAAATTCGATGCAAGAAGTGACGAGGCAATCTTCCTCGGATACTCTACTCATAGCAAAGCCTACAAAGTTCTAAATAAACGAACTCAATGTGTGGAAGAAAGCATCCATGTAATTTTTGATGAAGCCCTCTCATTAAAGCCAAGGAAAGATGATGAAGGAGATATAGGAATTTTCCGCAAAGAAAATCAGCCTCATGAAAATGTTGAAACAAACCTTGATCAAACTGAGGAACCACTGGACAATGAGCAAAGCGAGTCTAGAACTGAAGAAGGACCCGAACAGACCACAACTACTCAGATTGTAGAACCAGCTGGTCCAGGTCCAGATACCCTATACGAGTTGGTGGATCAACCCAACGCTCCAAGAGGATGGAAGCATCATCGATCACATCCCTTGGATAACCTCTTAACAGATCTAAATCAGGGAGTAACAACTAGATCTAAACTTAGAAATTTTTGTACTTTCTTTGCTTACTTATCACTTATAGAACCGGAGAACCATGAAGTGGCTCTCTCCGACACTGACTGGGTTCTAGCTATGCAGGAAGAACTAAATCAATTTGAGAGGAACAAGGTGTGGCATCTAGAACCAAGACCCAAGAATAAAACAGTGATAGGTCTCAAATGGGTATTTAAAAATAAGCTTGATGAGCATGGACAGATCACAAGGAACAAAGCGAGGCTAGTCGTCAAGGGCTATAACCAACAAGAAGGGATAGATTTCAATGAAATATTCGCACCGGTGGCAAGGCTAGAAGCAATCTGAATGCTCATTGCATTTGCGGCTCATATGGGCTTCACCCTCCACCAAATGGATGTCAAGACGGCCTTTTTGAATGGTTATCTTAAGGAAGAGGTATACGTTAAACAACCACCGGGATTTGAAAATCCAGATTTTCCTAATCATGTTTTCAAATTAGATAAAGCACTTTATGGGCTCAAACAAGCACCTCGTGCTTGGTATGAGCGTCTATCAAAATTTCTTTTGGAAAATGGTTTTGAAAGAGGAAAAATAGATAAAACTCTTTTTCTAAAAATAAAAGATCAATCCCTCTTGGTTGTTCAAATTTATGTAGATGATATTATTTTTGGTGCTACTAACGATTCACTTTGTGATGAATTTTCCTCTCTTATGAGCTCCGAGTTCGAGATGAGTATGATGGGTGAACTAAATTTTTTCCTTGGTCTCCAAATCAAACAAACAAGTAAAGGAATTCAAATATCTCAACAAAAATATCTCAAGGAACTTCTCAAGAAGTATGGAGCAAGTGAAAGCAAGACAATGATAACACCGATGGGAACAAATGACAGGCTGGATGCAGACGAAGCAGGAACAAACATAGACCAGAAGAAATACCGAGGAATGATCGGGTCTCTACTATACCTAACTGCCAGTAGACCCGACATAGTTTTCAGTGTAGGTCTATGTGCCCGGTTCCAGACAAATCCCAAGGAGTCTCACCTCAAAGCAGTCAAGAGGATCCTTAAATATCTCAAAGGAACTATGAATTTATGCTTATGGTATCCACGTAATGAGGACTTTAATCTTATTGCATATTCGGATTCTGATTTTGCAGGTGATCTATTAAATAGAAAAAGCACATCTGGAACGGCTCACTTTCTAGGTCCTTGCTTGGTTTCATGGAGTTCTAAGAAACAAAATTCAGTTGCTCTTTCAACAGCCGAAGCCGAATACGTAGCAGCCGCATCTTGTTGCTCACAATCCTTGTGGATCATGCAACAAGTGAGTGACTACGGGATCATCCTAAACTGCACGCCAATTCTATGTGACAATACGAGTGCAATCAGCATCTCAAAAGATCCGGTCATGCACTCTCGAACAAAACATATCCATATCCGGCATCACTTTCTGAGAGATTGCGTAGAAAAGGGGCTAATCAAGTTAGAATAGTGCAACACCGACAAGCAAATTGCCGACATAATACGACTTGAACTCGGTCTTATCAATGCTTAACTTTATTTTCTCCTTTAATTTTTTTTAACGGGGGGGGGGGGGGGGGGGGTTGTTTTTTTAACAGATTCTAAAATAACAAGTAGTTTTATCAATGGAACTGATCTTTAAACTACCTAATTTAACAAAGTATTTAAAAAGTGAACAAATATCTTCGGGAATCAATCGGACTTCTCCTGCAATTAGGAATAAAATTAAATTTGGAAAGAAATCATTAAGAATATTTTTGGGAAGTGTGAAAGATCCCTTGGTATCTATGCAACCGCCCACTCGCCCACCTTCCGTAAACTCCTCCTTCCCTCTTCCGTAACCCACCATGGTTAAAACCAGGGGGTGTGCTCCTCCGACCGCACTACGACGCTCGGGTCGGAAAAGAAACACACAACCATCAAAACCTTCTTCACCCACTCCAATAGATCTTGAGTCTCCGCCTCCTTCAACCATGCACTACGAACAATCCGAGTCACCACCACCTTCCCCCGCATCTTCCAAGGGGGAACAAGAAGGAAACTCACCATCCTCATTCACTCCCTCTCCGGCGAAACATTCTAAAGAAAAACCCCTCACTCGCGAAGGGAAGATTCTGCCTCGCAAATACACCCGGAAGAGAGCTATTGCAGAAGGTATCATCTCAGGCAAACAAACAACCAAGAAATTTCCTAAACTAGGGAAGGTAGCGGAAGAAGATGCTCTCAAACTCAAAGCTGCATACCAAGAAAGAGGTATTGTAAAGGTAATCGCTAATTCACTATCCCCTTCACCGAACTTTCCTCTCAAACTACCGATTTCGTAGAACTCATTGCCTTTCAAAAATGGGGGTCTCTTTTCAAAGCAAAATATTGCTGTCTCATCTACCCTGACTGTCTATCCGATTTCCTTTCTAATCTTATAATCAAAGACAATGCAGTTGTATCTCGTGTTCGTGGTACCAAGCTACGCTTAACGATCCAAGAACTAGCAAAGGTGTTAGATGTTCCCTATTTTGGTGAATGTCCTTACAAGAAGGAGGAGTGGCCTCTGTCAATTGTGACCCAGATAAATGCCATTAAATATTTTGACCCAAATGCTATCAGCCTTTCCCTTCTTGTGAGCAATCTGTCTCCTATCCACAAGTTGTTGTTTTACTTTGTCCACTCAAATCTCATCCCTCGACTGGAAGGTAGATTGATTTCATCCAGGCTAGAAGTTGCATATATGTACCTCCTAGCCACAAAAACCCATATTAATCTTCCTGGCCTTATGTTTGCTCATCTCAAATTTACCATCAGTGATCGCACTAGAAAGGTTGAGATTCCATTTGGCACTATCTTAACTGTCTTGTTCATCAAAATTGGGATCTCTCTTGACAATCTGCCTTACCACACCATTCACAAGAATCTTGATATTAAGGGTCTTCTGAGCCACGGCATCACCGTTCACAACTCTAAACTCATCTTCAATGAAACCATTACACCAATTCCTTCGGCCAAAACCTCTAAACCTAAATCAGTTCCTGCTGCCTCTCCTGACCCAATGTATTTTGTTACTCTTGTCAAAGAACAGCTACACCTTATGGAGCTCACCATGCTACGTCGGTTTGATTCATTGGCAGAATCGGTGATCACACTTTCCAGTCGCCTTGATGAAGTACACACTGACTTCAAATCTTTTCAAAATGAAGTGCTAGCCAGGTTTGAGCAAGACGGTGAAGGGCTCCACAAGAGGATTATTCCCTCATCCGTTGAAGACTGATTCGCTATCCTAAACATTTCCTTTCAAATATTATGATTTTGGGATGAGATATCATACTTACACTTGCTTACTTTAAGGCATTGTTTTGGTTATTTTCTGTTTCCTTTTGGTTGATGCCAAAAGGGGGAAATAATCAGGTGCCTCCTTCCTTATAACTGCTACACTTAAAACTGCTACTACTATGTTTCAACCTTGTTGTGTTGGTTTAGGCACCTAATGTTTGTCATCAACAAAAAGGAGGAATTTGTTGAATATTTAGTTTTGTTGATGACTAACCATGCAGGAACGAAAGAAGGAACTGCTAACCATGCAGGAACAAAAGATGCAACTATCCTATGATATAAGTGCACATTGGTCCTACTAATATCTAACCATGCAGGAAGAACGGCGGACAGAACTGCTCTTAGTTCTATCAGGAACGGAAATTAGAACTATACTTATTTCTGTTCTATGTGAATGATTGTCGCGCATAATGAATAAATTAATTGATATATGCTTGCATGATAATACCTTATCTACGCGCCTAGATTGATCATGCATGACTAATCACTCACTTAATATATGTGGCACAATTTTAAATATCTCTCCATGCATGACTAAGCACTCACTTTAATGAGTTGGTCTATATAGCTTTATAGGTTATGGAAAGAATCATTGCTTATATCCTGCATCAATTGACCGTAGCTTTTCTAATGAGATATTATTGTAGCTCGATCTAAATTGATTGCAGGAATATTTTATTACTACTTAATGTCCATTGCATATTTACATAATAAGTAAATTTATATTTCCTTATATGATGGTTCATAAATCATGAAGTCGATTTACTCATGCTTAAACAAAAAAGGAAGATGCTACTGGAAGGAAAGTAATTCAAATAATATCAAGGCAAGTCTACCAAGCCTCAAAAGAAAGAGGGATCAACGGACATCTTCTAGCCTATATATACATTCGAAGGATAAAGAGCAAGGTGTGGTGCTTGACCGAACAATTAAAGAGAGAAATACTTATAAGAGAGTATCAAGACCAAGACAACTGGACCTGCTTACAGAGTTCTAGATATAGTTTCTTTTCTCTTCCTTGTTTTGTAATTAAAGTTTGAGGAAAAGCTTAAGTGTAGCTCCCTCTGGTTGGGGTCGTGTGTGTGAGAGCTTTGTTGAAAGCTAAGAGGCTCTCTACCCGCAAGGTAGAGATGCATAACTCTTCCTAGAGAGGATAGAGTTGGGGTGGCTCAAGGGTAGATTAGGAGAATTTACCTTGTAACCACAAAAGGCTTATTAGTGAAGTTGTTGAAAATTCCTCCGAGGGAGCTCGAGGTTTTTTAATCCCTTTGAGCCAAGGGATTTTTCCTCGTTAAATCCTTGTGCACTTTACTATTTCGCATTTCCCTCGATCCCACACTAGAACTGTGCGAAAAACTGCCACGGTTCCACACACACACAATTCACACCACACCCCTCTTGTGTTGCTAACCGTTTCATCAAATGGAGTGGATCAGAAATCACGTTAGTACTCTTCCGGTCATGAATTCCTGACCGGAACCGCTGTCCGGACGATGTCTTTTGGGGCTCTTCATAGTGGAATTTTTTGATGAAAGTTTTATGGCATGTTCTTCATCGAGTCTAGTTCATCCACAAAACATTTCGGCTAAAAATTCAATCGGGAAAGTCGTCAAATGATTTTTAGAAGATAATTGCGCCCAAAATATACATATAAAATGCAGTTAACTTCCAAAAATCATTTAACGGCCTCCCTGGTTGAACTTTTAGTTGAAAGTTTTTGTGGATACAATAGACTTGATGAAGAACATTATTTCATAAAAATTTCCTCAAAAAAATTCACCGGGAAGAGGCTGAAACGCCGCCGTCCGGACGATGGGTTCCTCTCTGGAATTCCGGACCTGAAGATTTGTGTGTGTGTGTATGGAGTTACATCTTCTTATGCGCGAATTACATCTTTTTTATGCGAGAGTTACATATTCCCATACATGAGTTACATTTAGACTTGCCTTAACAAGTTATATTTTGCATACATCTAAATTAGATTTTTCATCAACACGAGTTGCATTTTGAATAACATGAAATATATCACAACATAAAGCCTTGCTATTGAAACAAAAAAATCATTTTTTTTTGCAAAAAAAAAAATACTGTCAAACAAATGATTTATTTGGCAAAAGAAGTGATTTTTTTAAAAACATTTTTACGGCCTTAATATTAAAAATAGAACATTTTCACTATTTAAGGAAACCCCTGCTATTGAAACAAAAAAATCACTTTTTTTGTAAAAAACATGTTTTTTTTGGCAAACAAATGATTTTAAGAACAAAACATTATTTATGGTCTTAATATTAAAAAACATATTCACTATTTACATAAAGTAATTGAGAATTTGAACTCCTTGTTTTCATTGAAATCAATGTTATATTTCTTATAATCCATATTAGACAAGTTACATTACCACTTGCCTGAAGTTACATTTTTCATCAGCGTGAATTACATTTCTTTACACGTGAGTTATATCACTCTGTTATTTGAGAATGAAAAAAATAAAATTATTGTTCACTCGCGTGAAAAGTAATGCACGTTTTTGCCTATGGGAGCAACATGCTCATAATGAGGTGCTCGTATGACATACAAACTGTAATAATAAGCACATCCACAATTCCACATGTTCAAAGCAAATTAAAGTATTACATGGCGTTGATGGTGTCCATATTTTGAATTTTTTTTCCGGAATAATGCTAATTAAATAAATTATTCCCGAAATACTGCCGAGTTAAGAATAATTCCCAAAATACTGCTGGAATTAACCACGGTTAATTATTCTTAACCTGGCAGTATTTCGGGAATAATTTATTTAATTAGCATTATTCCGGGAAAAACTCCCATATTTCTACTTTAATTTCCCTAGGGAGCAACTATATACTCAGTATATATTGGGAGTGTTTTGCAATTGGTTGTTGGTTGTTGTCAGTTGGCTGATTGTGTTAGCTGATCGATGATAGCAAATTCTGTTGGCTGTTTATAATTAGATGGTAACTTGTTAAATGACTTTTGAGGACATTAATTAATTTTTTTAATTGTCTATTAAAATTAAAATGTATTAACACAAGTAATATTTTTTAGATATTATTTTTCACGATTTAATAAGTTTTATTAGTATGACGATACTTTGATTAATAAATGAAGTTATAAGTTAAAATATACCAAGAAAAGTCATGTGATAAAAATGAAAAATATATTTAAATATTTATGTCACCACAAATATAGTTAAGGAGATAAAATGTTTTAGTTTATTTAACTATTCTAGTTTTCTATTGGTTTTGGATATAATTTTAATATAATATCCTAAATTATTTTTATTCATTAAATAAAAAGTAACAATAAAAACGAATAATATTCATTGCAATGTATTTTATTCATATATTTCTAAATTTTGTTAATGCCATTGCTTATACATTTATTAATGTATTATACATTAGATGACCAAAAAATGTACGGAGTATTATACATTAAAAGATTATCCAACAAAAGTGGATCTTTATGCTTTTAGAGATGGAAGTGAATTTGTCCGTTCATTACAAGATGCGGAAAATGTCGGTCTATCTTCCGCAAAAACAAAAAAAGCAACGAGAAATCTTTCTTCTTCAAATATTCTGCCTAATGTTCTTTTGACCTACTCCGATCCGTATGTTGTTTATCATACAAACAGATCATGCTTTTAAAAACACTGTAGAACCCATCGGTATTTTGATATTTAAGGAGGCTTGATAATGCTTACGGCAGCCCATGATTTTCTTATTATCACTCCATTTATTTATCAAAATATAATCATGCCAATTAACTTTATTAGTATACGAAAAAATGTTTAAAAGAATTGTTACTTGCGTCAATAATTTTGACGGAGTATTTTTTCTTACATAAAAGTGATTTACGTTTGTGTACTAATAATATTAACAAAATGCATAATATGTGTATAAAAGTATTTAGAAAATAAAAATTTTAATTGATGTCCTTAAAAATCATTTTACAATTTATCAGCTGATTGCAAACAGCTATTTAATCAAACACAATTCTATAAACAACTAATACTAGCAGTTAATTAAAACATCCAACACAATCTGTTGTCATCAATCAGCCAACAGACAATAATCAATTGACAATAGAAAAAACTTATTGTGGGTGTTTGGTTGAGAGTCTATCAGCCATTTTTTTGGCTGATTTGACTACTTTCAATTTTTTGACCAGATTACCAATATTCATCCTACTTATCATTTTGGATGTCCTTAAAAAATCTTCCTATTTCCTTTTATGAAGGGATTGTGTGATAAAAATTCATTTACATACATTTTTTTTACTTTATCATAATCATATCCCACACATTTTCATTTTATTTTCACTTTGTTAATGGGCGTGACAATTCAAACGAGAAAGAATTATTTGAGGAGTTAATTACTTTGAATCTTTACACTGAAGATCGAATCGAAGATTCCAAATTTGTCAACTGGTTAACTAATGTGGGTTCGGATTTACACTTCTAATTCTCCAAAATTTGTGATTTTTAAAAGAAAAATATATCTTGAATTGTAATTTTGTGATTTCGGCCCACTTAAAATCGTATTAAGTTGTTCCTTTATTACAGAGTATTATTTATTAAATGTACATTTGCTTCAGTTTGTTGCATCTATATATTTTTATACACAATTATATTTTGGTGGATGTAGGCATCACAATTCTTTGCTAATTCGAAAGGTTTTAAAGAGTCACATATCACTTGATAAAGGTTTTAAAGAGGCACATATCACATCATCACTATACGCTTTTTTCGTGAATGTTCTCATTAAAAAAATTATGATGATAACGATACACAAGCCATATGACTCCATGAAAGGAGTCTTGTATGGCTCTTTAAAAAATTTTGTCCCTAACCACACTCGTATCATACATACACATTGGTACGTAGAAAAATGTTCGGTGTACACGTTTTCTGTGTATATTTTTGACACACTTGTCTGTCTATTCAAACAGAGTTGTTTAATTTGTACACGCCGGGCCGGGTTACGCGTAAATACTCCTTATCATATATGCATTCTTGTACAGTTGCACTAGTGCTAGAAATTATAGTACCTTATATATTTTCTTTCTTTGTTGCAACTTGCAAATAAAAAGGTTCCATGCATGTACAGAGCTAATTAAAATTTACTTTTTCTGGTTTTTGTGTAGTCAGAGGCGGATCGTAGTAGAGACCCAGGGGTTACCGCCCCCAACCATTTTTTAGTGTATATATACGAAAAATAATTTTAATTTTCCAAAAAGTATTTTGAACCTCCCAAAAACATTTTCGCCCCCAAAATGACTTTCGTGTCCGCCCATGTGTGTAGTTGTATCTAATTAAATAGTTGCAACTTAATTGCAAGTCTATCCACTTACGTACTTTTGATTAGTGAGTAGTGAGTAGTACGTCTTATATATGGGGTCTCATACTTCATGTGACATAATTATAATCATTTATTTTCATAGTGGGTGAGCCATAAATAAATTAACTTAATCGGGTGCAATCCATGCGTTGGCATGCTACCCCAATTTTTATTAAAACCTTTATTATTCTTACCCGCAAAAAAGTACAACCTGTTTCAAAAAATACTTCCTACTTTCTTTTTTGGATCGTTCCGAAAAATACTTCTCACTTTCTCTTTTTGGACAATTTGTGTGGCTCACATTCATTTTATCTTTTCCTTACACAACTACAATCATACATTTCCACTTTATTCCACTTTCTTAATAAGCGTCCCAGTTTAAACCGGGAAGTATTTTTTGGGATGGAGGAAGTACTATGTATATAGGAATTTTTTTAACAAATTATATTGGATTTTTTTTTAAAAAATGCTGATTAGTGTTTATATCCACAACATTCACATTTCCTCCCCTCACTATATAGCCATTAGATATGACTATTAATTATGTTTGTACTTTACCTTAATTGATATTTTTAGTTTATTGAATAATATGTGTTAATTACTAACATGGATTTTGTGTTATACTAAAATGAGTATAATGTAAAATAAATGTGCATGAGTAAATTAAATATTATAAAACGTAACAACAATATAATATTTGTAATTCAACAAAAAAGATTCTAAATTATTTTTCATAAAACATTTTTTATTTCTCACTGTTATATAAAATGATAGTTTAATCTACTAGATGTACATATCATAGAAAGAAATTTATGATATATTCGAATGAATGTAACGATAAAAAAGAAATGAGCATACACAACCGAATATTTGAACACATTAGAAAATTCAAATGAACTTTTGAACCATTTTTATGCTCATTTTGTAAGCTACGTATATTCATCTGGTATTGGTTAAATGCTCATTTTAAAATGTCATATTAATGCATAATTCAAAACTATCACACTCCGTATTACGGTAGATCACATGAAAGTTGATTATAGACATGAGAGTGGAGATCATGATACTCAATTACATGTTTATATTACTCAATAGAGGAAGTTTGATGCTCAATGAAAATGTCTTAATTCTCAACTAACAAAGCTTATTATTTTCATATCAATGCTCATTCTATTATTTACGTATGCTCAATTGGTACTCATGTTACGCTCATTTTTAAATGTCATATCAATGCATATTTCAAAAGTATCATAATAAATTAGATTCGCACATTGAAGTTCATAAGAGTTTTATAAATATAATTTAACAAGTTTTTATTAAAAAAATAAGAAAAAGAAAGTGAATTACAATATATGAAGTTGATATCACAATACTCATTATTCGACTCTTACTACTCTGTAGCATATGTCTAATGCTCATTAAAAGTGTGTTAATGCTCATCTAAGGAAAATCACGATTTTCACTGAAATTACGAAAATGACACCGTTTTTTAGTTGTGACATCAGTTTTCTTGTAATAACACGTTGCTCATTATTAGACTCTTATTACTCATTAAAATTGGAATGTTGCTCATTAACAGTACATAATGCTGATTTAACAGAAACCGCGATTTCACATTAATTACAAAAATGTCACCAGCCTGCTATACGGTGAGCTTGAAGATCCACGTACGCATGACCAAAACAAAAGCTATATATATACCCAGTCGACTGTATATATCCATGCGTCAAGCTTTCCGGCAAGCGACTGGGCCGACCGGGCGGATAAATATGACTGTTATATACTCCGTATGAAGTTTCAACAGTGGTGTGCTTGACTGGTACGCGCCTAAAACTCTCTATATATCATCTCCACCACTATATATACATGCAAATATATGTATACCTTATTCCATCAACTCTACGTAATTGAGTACATAAACAAGCCCATATCAATTTCTTTCTTTATTTAATAGTAAGAGCAAATTCAGAACTATGGAGAAGAAATTCTTCGGACTTTGCCTCTTGGTTTTCATCTTACTTGCTTCCGGTCGGTAATCATTTCATAATTTTATTTCATTATATTATTACTTCAATTCACTTTTTTAATTACTAGTGTACGAAATAATATATTATATTTGAATTTTAATTTATTTATTATACGTACGTACTAGAGCCCGTTTGATAACACTAGTTTAGACGAAATCGGTTGAATCTGTTAAAACTGATGAAATTATGGTTGAAGTTGCTGAATTAACTGAATCTAATGAATTGTGGAAAGTTATATTTAAAATATGTTTTACTAAGAAAATAAAGATTAAATTATATGAAAATAGCTTAAATGGTGCTCTACAATGTAATTTTATCCAATCCAGCTTGAAAAATATCTCCAATTTTTCTTATTTTGATTATTTTACAAATCCAACGCACGAAATCAAAAATTACATGTTTGGTTGAAAAATTGGTTGATAAGCCAAAAAACGTGGTCACCAAACATGCCTTAATTCTTCTGATTATTATACAATTTAGCGTGCAAAATCAAAACGTATTTGGTTGCCGTGCATGTGCTGATGTGCATGCTTAAACTACATAACTACTGTATGACTAAATCTAATATATGATCAACTTAAAATCGGGATATTATTAAAAGTACTAAAAGTGGAGGCTAGTAGTTCAAGATCTTATATATTTGTCTAGTGTGAGAAGCACCATTCAAAAATTTATATATACTCCGTAATATTTTTAGGGAGAAATCTATATACGATTAAAGTTTGTGATAATTCTTTATACTCCCTCCGGTACTTATTAAACTTAAACTTTGACCGTTAATTACACAAAAAACGTATTATTTTATAATATCAAAATAATTTTGATTTCTTCATTTTCCTATATATTATTGAAATGTTGGTTTATTATAAGTTTTATAAATGTATATTTTTACATATCAATGGTCAAACATCAACGTTAGAGACCGTGAAATGTTGAATGTAAAGTTAATTAAGGGACGGAGGAAGGTAGTATATATAACCACAATGTTAGACATGACTATTTTCGATGACAACACATATACAACCAAATAAGAAAGAGAAAACGTCAAATGATACACACACATGTCATATACCATTATATTTGAGACTATTTTCATAAACACATAAACTTCATAAATACATAAAGTTTTGGTTGTACAACTGTGCAAGGGCTACATTGGGTAATTTTCTCTTATTATTATTGTTACCATTATTGTATGTTGTTAGAGAAAGTTCCCAAAATAGGACTATAACATTTTTAAAATTCCAAAATAGGACTGTCATGTTTTTTATTCCCAAAATATGAGTAATTACTGCCATGTTTAGAAAATACTGCCATGTTTGAAGTCTGTTACTGCCAAAACATGACAGTAATTAGTCCTATTTTGGGAATAAAAAACATGACAATCATATTTTGGAATTTTCAAACTGTTGTAGTCCTATTTCGGGTAATACTCTTATCATTATTATTATTGTGAATTAGTAATTATTTATGGAATACTATATATATAAATGGAGGGCAGATAGAAACATGGTTGAAGTTGAAGGTGCAACATGCGCTAAACCAAGCAGGGACTTCAAAGGGTATTGCGGGTTTGATAGAGACTGTGTGAAGGCTTGCAGTAGAGAGCAGTGGCCCGGTGGCAAGTGCGTCCCTAAAGGCATTCTCTCTTTCGCATGCGAATGTCGCAGGCCTTGTTGATCCAATCCAACTCCGCCCATCTTAATTATTTATATACATACATATGCCTAGCTGCTTGTTTGTAATAATATTAATTAATTAATATAAATAAATCAATATCAATAAGACAATAATTATTAGGCTGGCTTCCATGTTTAGCCTATGATCCATAATATTATACTCCTCAAGTATATTACTGAAGACCTCATACACTGTTGGTAGTATGAAGCTTTAGTATGTATTGCCTACGTACTAGTTGTGATGAATGATTGAAAATAATAAAAGAGTTTGAATTATACGATAGTATACAGCTCTCGCCTATATACTTCCTCTATTCTTTTTTAATTGTAACAGTCCACTTTTCACGTTTGACAATGACAAAGTTTGACCATTAATATCTTTCATTCCTTATTTGCAAAACATTAAAAAATTCATATTTTGAAAATTTAAAAGGCGAGGAATTTAAATATAGTTTTTTTTAAAAAATAATTTATAATACATTAATAAATTATACAGTCAAAATAGAATATGTGAATAATTCAAAAAGTCTAATGTTGCAATTAAAATAGAACGGGGTAGTATAAAAATACTCATGATATATTGTGTTTTTTTGAATAAAATTAATTTTAAAGTTAAATCCTCCTTATTAATAATTTTTTTTACTCAACCAATATAATGCATGCATATGTGAGGGCGTCGTAGTCTCAGTTTCTTGGTCCGTACGTGGTTAGACGACTAATAAAATACTTCCTGTCAGATGCATTTAAATTATTTAATTAATCATTTAAAATAAGAGAACTACTGAATTATTTTAAGTGGAGTAAGTTTTCGTATATTGATGATCGTAAACTGCTTGTGCATGAGAGATTTATACAACTTGGAGAGTCCTGATTCACGGGCGGATCGGATCTAGGATTTTTCGTTATTGGGGCACTAGCTATTAGGGTTGGGTAAGAATCATGGCCCGTTATCCCATTCACGGGCGGATCGGATCTGTGAATGTATTAATGTTTATAAATTATATGCAAATATAATACTTAAAATCATTGTCCAAAGTTAATCATCATTGACCAAAAAAGTCAATATGCCAAACCTTTTTGGGACGGAGGTAGTATATGCGTATGTAATAAACATTAATACATTCACAAAATACAGGGGGACAACCATTTATGCTAATTGTATGGTTATTAGTTGGCACAATACCGAAATAGACTTTTTGTAACACTTAACATGAAGTAATGCGAATTGAAATATTTTTGAAAAAATAAAGAAATGTTATGATTAAAATAAAACATCACATATATTGTTTTTATAAAAGAAATCAAAAACAAAACTACTCGTACAAATTATTATAAAACTATGTGTAAACAACATTTAAAGCACTCTTGATTGGCTTTGCTTCATCATCACATATAATAAATTTTCAACTTGGAATGAGACATTACTCTTAAGACCACGCCGTAAAACTATTTAGAGGTGAAAATCAAACAATGTAAGAGAGCAACAACTCTCTCTCAAAAATGTCCTAGACGTACTCTTGCTGATGGTTGTCACATAACTAAACATCAAATGAAGCTATTTATGCTGGAAAGTGAACGATATAAATCTCGACGATATAAATAAAAATGGTTGACAACTTAATGACAATATAGTAGAACTGGTTGAACTGAAATGACGTGCTGCTACTCTACTTATCATCTTTCAAGCATTAGAGCGAAATATGAAGTCTCATTGGAATCAACCAGTCCATGGGATGAGGAGTGATAACATTTACAAATTAAAATGTTCTAGACCTATGTATGATAATCGATAATAAATCGAGTACCAAGATCGGTTTTGCTGATATATGATATTTCCATCAAAAGCAAACTAAAATATCAATATGTCCATCAAAACAAAACTAAAATATTGATATGTGTTGGAGTATATCACGTAGGGGGTAATAATCAAGTACTTGGATTGCTTAAGGATCGTGTAAGTTCACTTTCCAAATTGATATTTTTCCCCTATGCCTGGGCTACAAGAAATTCAATCTAGGATAATCCTTAAGGACACTCTAGAACTTAGGCACAAGAACTAGAGTCAAACTAGTCGAGTATATGGATTGTTATCTTTAATTTGAATGCCAAAAGTGATCAAGATATGTTGTATATCTCTCCTCTAGCTTCTCTGTACGAAATATGGTGATATATATACATATTACACGTCCCAGGCAGTTGCAACACGTTTTGGAATAACTGTGACAATTTTTGGAAAAACTGCACGAAACTGCCTAACCGCTCTAGACCTCGGTCTAGAACCACAGAGTTGGTCTACTG
This sequence comes from Cuscuta europaea, assembly GCA_945859875.1. Taxonomy (NCBI): domain Eukaryota; kingdom Viridiplantae; phylum Streptophyta; class Magnoliopsida; order Solanales; family Convolvulaceae; genus Cuscuta; species Cuscuta europaea. The sequence continues at coordinate 6,879,667 of CAMAPE010000015.1, read as the reverse complement.
AGTGTTCTACCTCGAGTTCCACTACTGTAGACACTTTGGAATAGAACTCGTTCTTATATACAAGTGTGCACTCCACACCTCCTAGCTTGTATTAGAACACGGTTCTAATCCTCATTGGCACTCATGTCATTTCCAATTACACAAAACGGTCGGTGACACTAAAATCACCAACAATATGTCCATCAAAACCAAATCAAACCACAATGACCACCATATCCAGTATATAATATAATGCCTCAAAGTAATATAATCATATACATAAGGCTGTATATTTAGATTAATGAATTCAAAGAAAACATAAACCTGAACTTTAGAACCTAAACGATGAATAGAACACATCAAACAGATATTTAACACACACAAAAAGTTAACATAACATACCTTAGTAAAATTTAACGATTAAGACAATTCAAAACTTTGGATAGAAAATCAAACTTTGAAAATCAAATCTTGAGCACCACTAATCATTCCGAGGTTTCATTGCATAGCAACCCAATTCAGGGTTATTAAAACCTCAAGACAATTTGAAGTAAACTTCAAGTTCATGGTACTTGTTAAACCTCTTTAAATAAAGGGTTTGTAGAGGTTACCTATATGATCTACTCAACTCTTTTAGCTTGTGAAGCTAAGGTTTGTTTTAGATTAAAATACCATAAATGAGGCATCTTCTTCTAACCTACCCTAAATATACTTTAATATAATCCTATTTCGACAACAAAAAGAAAAATATATGGACATATTTATGATACAAAGTCAAGAATGTTTCAACAATCTTATTTAAACTAACTTTCAGTATAATTTAACAACTATAGAACCCGAATATAAAACAAAACAACAAATTTCACAACAACAAATATCACATTGACTGATTGGCATTGTTGGCTAATGTTAGCTTTTATGGGAATTGTTCATATATGGTTACGAATGTGTATATGACACCATTAGATTTATCAAATACTCCGTAGAGAAACTACAGTTCTTGAAATCATTAATGATTTTAAAGTGAACAAAAATCCTTCTATTAGAAAATTATAGAATCCAAATTTGATGTAAGACATCCATTTGTCAGTTCTCGAAAACCGTAAAATGCAATCGGGAATGAAAATAATAGTTGGCGATTGAAATCGGGAAAAGGGTGAAAACAGTTGCGATGAAATTTACTCTATAATCATGATGAAACTGATAGAGATGGTTCCCATGAGCGAGAGAGGCGAGGAGTTACTGAATTTTACCAACGAGGGAGATTTTTGTGAAAGGAAAACCCGCTTATATTAATATCATCAGGATTCGGATCATTACCAATACGGATAGCTCAATTGATTGAGTGCTGGGAAATTTGGATCAAAATAAGGGATTATGAAGCACTTTTCAGATGAAATTCATAATTTCATCACCCAGACTAATGAGAATTATTTTTTTAAGGAGAGAATTAATATTTTTTTATTATATTAACTTTTACACTTAAGTCATTAATCTGCAATTTAGTCTTTGTAGTTGTGCACTTCCATGTACTTCTAGATAAATATGAAAATAAAAACATGCGGGTGTAAACAAAAAACAATCATGTTTATTTCAAATATAAATAAAAGTGTACTATTATATTATACTCTGTAAAATTCTACGTTGGCACTTTCTTACAAAGTGATTAGCATTTTTATCGTGTATATTTTAAATATATGCAAAAGTGCATTGTTATATCACACCATTGGAACATTGTATTACGATAGCCTCGTTCTATTCCTATCTTTACACCCATATTTTGGGTGTTACTGTCCATTTTTTGTAATTAACTGGTGTTTATTGTCATTTTCATTATAAAAAAATTGTTATTCTTCACTCTCGGTGGCATTCATATTTAGTTTAATAATTTTCTATACAGTGTGACATTTTTGGACCAGTTGTGGTGAGTCGTAATTGTTACAGGCCGAATTTGCTCTGAATAATACATTAGGTTTGGGTCGGATCATTTGAGAGTTGTTTTAGAAATAAGTATTATTAAGTGCAGCTCGAAAAGAAAAGAAAAAAAGAGAGCAAGCAGCCCAAGGGAGAAAAATACTGCAGCAGAATATTCATTGCAATCATTCGCAAGCAGCCCAAAAAGAAAATATTCAGCCCAAAAAGAAAATAGATTCCTTTTTTATTTTCTCTGTTCATTAACCGGCAGCCGCCAGTTCGTCCTTCCTCTGTGAATCAAGAAGACCGAGGAACTTCTTTTCCTCGGAGAAGTAGCCGCAGCAAGAACGAAACCAAGGGGTTTCTAAACTTCACTTTTCCTCAATTTCTTCCACTCTAGTTTAGATTCCAGCGAGTGTTGTAAGTTTAATCATCTTTTACATTACTGATTTTTTATTTTGGATTGAATTTCGTTTTTGTTTGTCTCCAACTAATAGTTTCAGATTTTTCCATTAAATACTCATTCTTTAGTTTTTCTTCTAGCCCCTTATCATTTACTTGTTACTGTTAGTAAAAAAATATACTTTCAGTGGATTTATTTTTCAATCTGAACCAGTGCCTGATTTCTGATTTCGCGAGCCGCCAGGCCGCCACTGCCCCACCACGATCCGCCGGCCGCCTCCCTCAGGCTCCCTGAGTCTTGTCACTCGGTCAGTCTACTGAATCACTGATTTTCAGTTTTTACTATTCATTTAGTTGGTAATTCTTGTGAATTTTTGAATTGTTGAATTGTCTGTTGAATTGTTGAATTATTGTATTTTGTTTATTTTCTGATTTCCTGATTTCATGTTTGTTGTTAAATATGGTTTTTGCTTTAGTAATTTGGTTAGATACAAAGAAATGTATGGATTCTGGGAAAGTAGGGATCAAGTTTGATGCTTTATGGTTTTTGCTTCTCTTTTTTTTTGAAACCGTCGTTTTCTCATCGAATAATTTTATACTACGTACTAGCGGTGTACGCACTTCGTGCGACGTGTGCCCAATACAAAAAAATTAGTGACTAAAATTGATCACGTGGACTGATTTATATGATTATGTAAAATGTATTCTATATTGAATGCGTTGATATAAAAAGAAGTATGGTATTTGGTTCAAGGTTAATATGGGAGTTCTGAATTAGTAGGAGAAATAATAATTGTCTCAAGCACGTAAAAATGCAAATTTGGAATGAATTAACCAAACCATTTTTTTAAATGTGTATATGTATACATTTATTGCATGAAGTTTAGTAGTTTGTGAAGTTTGATTAAGGGATAACTCAAATTGTGATTTTTTCATATTTTTATTGTCCTACAATACTTTGTGTAGGCCCGGTACTGGACCGGGTACCGTGCCTGAAATCCTTAAGCCTGAAGCCTGCCCAGTCCCATCCCGAAACCTGGCCCGGTTCGTCCCAGTCCATCCCTAATTCCCTATGTCTAAGTAACATATAAGTATTAGATATTGTTGTATAAACGTAGTATACTTATAGGGTGAGGTTTTGTATTTGACTTGTAATAAAATGTGAATATGTGGAATGATAGGTAATTACGGGATTCCCAAGAAATGAATGATTTTGATTTGATATCTTATGGGATGTCCCCAATATGGATTCTGAAGATTTTAACAGGATTTAGAATTTTGCCAGAATTTAGGTGTCCGTGATATGGATTTCTATTATTACTTATTTGGATAGATTTTAAATGATTTTAATGGAATTGTATATGCAAAACAAATCTATAGGATATCTTGTCATAACCCATCAGGTTTGTAAGGATTTCAAATCAAGAAACAAATATAAAGGATAGTTATATGAACACTATCATAGTGCCGCCGGAAGGGTCATCATAATAGAGAGCTTTATAAACATGACATTAGCTTCCATGAAGGACAATAAAGAGAATTCAACAGTCACTGAACGTGAATACCCGCCATAGAACGTTGTTGTGGACTGCTTAACATGATCTGGTCTTCTGTTCGTTTCTTTTCAGCCACCGGAGCTAGAGATCCCTGCAAGTTGATGCTCTCTCCGTGAAATCGAAGCTCAACTTTGAAGGTTTTAGATGAGATGAACCGCAGAGGTAACCTGCTATGCCAAAAAATACAACTCTTCAAGTGCTAACCATTAAAATTCCAATGAATTCTACGTAGAATCTGTAAAATTCCCATAAAATCTGTAACATTCCATTAAATTCCATTAAACCCTAAATCTATAACTCAATTAAAATCCAGATTGAACTTCATTAAGAAAATATTGTGAAAAGCAACGTGTAGAAACTTTTACATTTTACACGTACAAGGTGTAGTATGAAATGAAAATTGTTGGTAGAGTAATATACTTTAACTAATGTATGGCTTGTTTGTGAAATTGTTCAACCACCTCTTGCATCTAAAGACATTTTCTAAATACAACAACAACTATCAAACAAAAAACAAAGTTTTTGATGTTTTTCTGAAAACCTATGTTTCAAGGTTAGGCTATTTGAGTATTTCCTTACAATAATACTGATGTTTGCATAGAACTTTTGAAAAGAATGAATACTACTCCAACAAATTTTGTAACTGTAACTCAAAATAAACAAATCCAAATATTTAGGTAAACAATAACAGTACTAAAAATTTAGTCATCACCTTTTAATACAAATAACCTAAGTAGCACTGGTACGGAAACGGAAACGGAAACGGGGACGGAAACGGGAACGGGGAAACGCTAAACTCAAAATATCAGGAAACGGGTACGGCAAGGAAACGTCAAACTAAAAATTAATGTTTTTACTAATACAAGTAATGTATATGTCTAACAATTAGAAAATAATTAAACAACACATAGAAACAATTGAAATTGAAGCAGCGGATCCTCTCACCCAAAAACCCCTTGCCTTCTGACCTTCTCTTCTGACCCGTCCAACGATCCAGGGAGTCCATGGCCTCCAGGATCCAGGCGATGACGATTGTCTGAACTCTTCGCAGAATCGTTCGCAGTCCAAATATCCCTTACGCAAGCGAAGCAAGCTTCGTTCGCACTTCGCAGAATCAGAAGCGTAGGTATTTTTTACCAAGAAGACATTAAACCGATCGATTGCCAAACCTTTTTTTTAAATTTCAGAAGAAACGCGTTGGCCCATACGGAACGCCGTTTCCTAAACGTTTCCCCAACCCGGCCCAACAACCCAATACCTCAGAAACGTTTCCAGTCGTTTCCACCGCGTTTCCCGGCGTTTCCCGGCGTTTCGCGTTTCCGAAACGTTTCCGGGACGGAAACCTCCCCTCAGTTCACGTTTCCGTGCTTCCTAGGGAAATAACAATAGTACTAAAAATTGTCTGTGTTGCTAAATATTAATAGGGTCAAACAAACAGGGTGATATGCGGAGATCTATATTTATATAATGATTCAACAAGTTTTAAGAAAAAAAATTAAATGAAAAATAGAAATTCTACATTTCAATAATAGGCCATTTTAAAAGAAATAATTTTTTGGAAGAAACTTTTGAAAAAAATGAAATGTAAAACCAAAAATGGAATATTAACGCATTGAAATGTGTACCAGTGGAATTATGGACTGGAGGCCAAGAATAAGAACCAGAACCGGATTGAAAAAACGCAAGTAGTTGTTACCGTAGTGGTCATATTCAGGGCCGGCCCTGGGCCTGTCTGCCCAGCCCAATCGCACAGGTCCCGGTATTTTGGAGGGTCCAAAAAAATTTTTTAGTAATACCCCAGCCCAAAACTTTTGTTTTTAGCCCAAATCATTTCCCCAGCCTCAAAATCGGCCCTGATCCCGTCTTCCCCTGCTCTCTTCCGACTCTTCCCGACTTCCCGTCTTCCTGTCTTCGCGTCTTCACGACAAAGGCCAAAGGGACACCGCCGGTCCGCCACGGCGCCGCGCCACTCGGCCCACTCCGCCAGACCGCCGTCCACAACCGCACGCCGCTGCCAAAGGGACACCGCTCGGCTGCTCTCCAGTCTCCACGAGGACCACGACTTGACTTCAACAGTTCAACCGACGACTCCGAGTCTCCCACGACACTCTGACTTCAGCCGACCGCCTCCGCCGCCCTCCGGCCTCCCTCAGACGCCGTCCTTCCGGTCAGTTACTAATTTGCTAATTCTTTTATTCATTTAGTTGCTAATTTGCTAATTCTTGTGAACTTTCAATTTATTGAATATTTGAATTGATGAATTGTTTGTTGAAATCTTGTAATTTGTTTATTTTCAGATTTAATGTTTGTTGAATTGTTGTGTTGTTGTTATTTGTTGATTTTTATAGGAGAATTTCAATAATTGTTGATTTTTATAGGAGAATTTCAATAATTGGTAACAATTTGCTTGCGTTTAAACTTGAAAAAAGGCCCAAATTTTATTGTTGCACAAGTACTCCCTAGAAGTTTTATACTTTAGTTAGTCATTGATCTTTATTAAGCAAATATCGTGAGAAGGAATGGATTGAAACACAATTTTTCTGTCTTAGGAAGGGTTAGACAATATTCAGTACATGAAACACATTAACAATTACAAACATTAGGAAAATTAATAGGTAAAATAAATTCTGTTAAGTTTGAAGCGTTACTTAAAATTGCCAGATGATATTTTAAGTTTGAAACGTTAGAGGAGATGCAACATCCTTAAAGTCAATCATATATTTTCCATGACACTAAACTGAGTTTACATTTTCTAGATTTGTATGGTTGTTTCCATTTTCTAGATCTCAATAGCGATCAAACTATACTATAAATAGTTATAACTACCGGTCTAAAGATCGTTCATGAAATTGGTTTTGAATAATGAATAAGGGTTCCATAGTACTCGTCTGAAGTGTAAATTTTGAAGTTATTGAAAGTAATGTGATGTAAATATTTATCCTTTTCGCTGCCAACAATTGGTGTGGTGAACTTAAATTTAATAAAATTACAGTTAGGTGGCGTGTATGAGAAGTACATAGCCAGAAGTTACGTAATAGGCATTTTAGCGAACACTATGTAGGCATTACTTGAGGACATTGATTGTGGGCATGTTTGAAATGATTTGAACCTATCGTAATATGTATATATGTGATCAAACATTGAAATTCCAGATTGGACTGCTATGGTCGTGCACTCTGTATAAAAAAACAACCAATTTCTATGCAATTGATCACATATTCGTACATGCACCCAGTAAGTTGGTTTTTTTGTAGTTAGTTGGGATTGGTGATTCTGAAATACAAAACAAGCGCATTTCTTTTCTTAAACCGCACGGCAATTGTCTTTTTACAAGTTGCCAGTGTTTTTGAATAATAAATCTAAGCATATAATTAAATGTGGTGATGGTTGAGAATATAAAGCCACGATTAGAAAAAATTAACATTTATAAGACAAAATGAAGTTGTTTAAATGTAGTAAATGCAGACCATGAGCAGATGAGTTTTAAAGTGGAAGTTATTGGAAATACCTTGTCCGACTTGCTTGTCGATCGTAGAGACAAGGATTAAATGAGTAGGAAGAGACAGGACTCTGCGTATGGATGGATATATTGTCACCATGCATGGCGGATATTGGAGGACCTGGAACATTGTGGTCTGTGGCTGTTAGAAACCGTAGGAGTAGAGAGTATGAGCCGGCGTTTGGGATTACGAGGCTTGTAAACAGATGAAACGGATGCGTGAAATTGAAATCTTTCCGTTTGAGAAAACGACACAAATGGATGGAAAAAGGACCAAGCTAAAGTTGGTTGGCTTTTATTATATAAGCCGAGATATTTTTGCATTTTCACATAAATTGATGAAGGATTTCAAGTCCGGGTTTATGTTGATCCGTTTCTATATATATATATATATATATATATATATATATATATATATATATATATATATATATATATATATATATATTGTCCGAGTTTTTCTAAAGGTTGTGTCTTCACACAGTCGAGATCATAAAGTGCAATCTGTAATTGATTCATATGAGTATTTTTCTGGTTTGGTATTTTTTGAATTTATTGATCATATATTCATATAGTGTATTCTTGGAGATAACATAAACTGGAATGGCCCTTTCAGGGGTTATAGGCTTATAGCAGAGGTGTTTCTGTGTGTGCGCTCTGCAGAATCATATACTACATGCAAACTAACCATTTAAAGGATTTATAGTTTTAAATATTTAAAAGTTTAGGCTTTATGAACATTGTGTTCTGCACAATAATTAACATAACGTGTAAAAGAATTTACAAATTCTTGTGGTTCTATGATCATTCCAATTTACAGTATTACAAAATAACAATTCACATCTAACCACAATAATAAAATTGTAGTTGGTTCTTTAAGGCTTCAACATACCATGCAGAGAGATTCTACGCAATAGGTTTAACGTTAATGTTTCCACATTCCATTGCAGGCTGCATGGTTTTCATTTCAACTTCTTCTTGACATTCTTCCTTGACAAAAAAATGGTGTTGCATAAGGGATTAGATAACAACAATGGATTTATTGGTTATGAAGCTCCCCCAATACCGTGATCCACCAAATCAACCAGGGTTAGTATATAATTTCCTTTTATGAGCTAGAATTTACTAACTCAAATATAATTAAATTATTTTGTTTCAGACTTGCCGGCCGCCTCCCTCATTACGTTTATTACTAACTTGTATGTTAAGACAATTTGCTTGTGTTGCAACTTGAAAAAAGGCCCAAATTTTATTGTTGCATAGGGTCTCCGTTTTCTCGGGACCGGCCCTGCTAAAATTGGATTAACTATGCTAATAGTTTAGTTTTTCCCCTGATTATTTATTGCATTATATCCTAAACTATATGTTGATCAAATATTTAGTGAAATATATGAATCTAGATAGGGTTAATGGCTTTTCACATATATAATATAACACTTTATTTTAGGAGAGTGATTAGGAGAGTCAATCTCATGTATCAACTCCTTGGATGAGGATGAAGAAATTTAGCAGAGAGCTATTCCCATTTTGCAAGGTTTATGTCTGTGGTTTTCTAGTAAAGCCCTCGCCTTTTCAAATCGGAGGATCTAATAAACATGCATCAGGTAATCAACGACATAAGAGCAGTCTAGTAGAAATCTCAGAGACTACTCCTGCCACACTGTATAAGAAATCATTTTGTGAATGGCTAGCTGGAATTATTGATGGCAGTGGAAGTCTTCAAGTGCATAAGAAAGGAAAAACTTCTCTTGAAATTACTATGGGACTTGAAGATGTAGCACTACTACGATATGTCCAACACATGCTTGGTGGAAGTATTAAAATGCGGTCCGGTGCCAAATCTTATCGCTATAGATTAATTCATCACCTTGGTATGGTTAAACTAATGAATTGTATCAATGGCCATATTCGTAAATCTGCACGACTAACACAGCTGCATCGTGTCTGTCAAGAGCATGAGATTCCTGTAATTGTGCCCATCACATTAGATGCTCAATCAAATTGGTTTGGAGGATTCTTTGATACTAATGGTAGCATTGAAATCATTATGAAGAATGAGTTGCCCCAGCTCAGTATCCGAGTAACCAGTAAACTGCTACAAGATGTGGAGCCTTACAAGGCCATGTTTGGTGGAGATGTGTACTTTGATAGTGGTCGAAATGGTTTCTATGAATGGTCTGTGCAGAGTCCTGAAGATGTTTTATCATTTTTTGGTTACTTTAAAACAAGTACTTTGAGAAGTCAGAAATCAAGACGATTCTTTCTAACAGATGAATATTATCATCTCTATGGTCTCAAAGCATTTGAACCTTCCAGTATGAACCATAAGGCATGGTTAGCTTTCCTAAAGAAATGGAACATCTTGGTAGACTAGCTCATCTTTGTTTCTATTAATCATTTATTCTATTGCTCTGGAGCCATTTTTCTGGCAGCGAGGTAGAGTTACTGGGAAAATAGATTGGAGAATGTGATTACTAATATAAGCTTCTCTAATAATCAATCTGCTCTTTCTTTAAAGTGGCTTTGGTGAGTATAAAGGCTCAGATTGACATTGTGACTGTGCAGTGTTCCAGGTTTTGATAATGAGATTGTTCTTTACACTGAAGAGTTTATTGGACTTTTGAGGAATGATTCTGTATATGATTTCTGTGATGCTATTTCACGGATACATGCAAGCAGTGTCAAGTACATATGCAGGTTATAATCTGGGAATATGTGACATCTGAATTGAGAGCATTAAACCTTACTGTGTTTTTGTTGGCAATATCCTGAAGTCTGCTCTCAATTGATCTACTCCTCAAGCATCAGGAATGTCCTGTTTGCTTGAAAACGGTAATATTGTCTTCGCTTTAGCCTGTTTTAAAATGTTATACATAATCAAGCTCTTTATTTTTTATGTTTAAAAGTGGTCAGTACTGAAACAAATAATTGTGTCAAGGAACCTTATGTAGTTATGATGATTTACCCAAGTCCTTTTATTGGAGTAATTATTTGATCTTTTTAGCTTCATCTTTTTCTCTTCATCCTAAATAGCTTCCATAAGATGGCAACGTAATAAATTGTGCGGTTATACACCTTGGTTGATTTTCCTAGGGAGCTTGTGGTGTTTGATTTGCAGTATTAGGCGCGCATTATAAGAGGGCAGGCCAAACACTATTTCTGCAATTGAAGGCTGTTTTGCTTATCTGCTGTGTATGATAACTGTAAGTTTTGGGAACTTTGGGTCAAAAACATTGGAATATGCCTGAAAGAGTTGCTTTTGTTATCGTTCTTGGGTTGAGGGATATGTCTGGGTCGTACATTTATCAGCTCATATCTTATGTGTTGGGCAGAGTTCCACATTGTCGGGGCAATGTCCCTATATATAAATAAATAAATGTGTGCATATATATATTAAAATTAATTTGGACATTTCGTACTTAATATTAGTTGGTTCCATCTTAATAAGTAATTACGAGTTCCCTAATTTAGTTGAAGCAATAAAAGTAAAAAACACGAAGCGATCATACTATTTCCTTGTAGGCGATAACATGAAATTATTAAACACCGCATAATTTTTGAACTTTTTTTTACATCATACTCCGTATAATTTCAAAAGTTTCATGTCATGTATGAAATTAATTAGTAATCGAAATTTGAAAATAAGAATGAAAAAAGCACTGAATCTAAAATGCATTCATTTGGAAAATCAAAGTCTTGAAATGGATATCCAAACGATAGAACCTAGTAAAAAGTCTTTCAATAATGTGATAAAGTAAGATTCAAGTTCAAAAGTAGGGTTGGATTCGGTTCGGGCCACCCGGCCCGGTACTGTGCGGGCCCGGGACCGGCCCGGTCGGGCGGTCCGGGACCGGGTATGGGCCCGAACCGGGGGGAAGGGGTGGGGCGGGCTCGGTTCAGCATTTTTGTGACTCGGGCCGGCTGGTTCGGGCCCGGTCTCGTGTCCGGGTCTATTTTAAAAAAAAAAAACTTTTTTTTTGTTTTTTGGCTACTAGCCGTTGAGGCCTTGGGGTGGGGCTGGGGACAACCCAAATGGCTATATAGCCGTTGGGTGGGGTAAAGGGGGGGTCCGGGAGGGTTGGCTGGTAGGGGGGTGGGGGGTAAAAAAACCTATAAATACTCCCACTCTTAAACATTTTTTCATATCTCTTCTCCAATTCTTCCTAAATTCTATTCTTAACTCTCTACTCTCTAATTCTCTTATTCTCCAATATATTATATATCTACTCTCTAATTCTCTTCTCCAAGAAGTTAAGATGGAAAATCAAAATGCCATTATACGGTATAATTTTGATAAGCAGAAGGACCCGAAGACCGGGATGTGGTACGCAATTTGCAAATGGTGCGGAAAAAAAATGTATCATGGAGGCTTCAGGCGGATTCGGGATGGCAATCAAGCATATGAAGTCATGTGAAAAAGCCAAAGGATCGGGAGGTGCGGGAAGTTCCGATTGATTACAATTTTCAAAATGTTTATCTCTTAAAGTTTGTTTTAATTTTCAAATGTAGTTCCTATTTCATTTCAAATAAATGCAATTGAAGTTTGTTTTTAATACTCGTATAAAACTATAAACTATAAAATATAAATTATAAAAAAAAAAATTAACCGGCCCGGCCCGAACCGGACCCGACCCGTGACCCGGGCGGGTGGCCCGGCCCGAACCGGACCCGTCCAACCCTCGGGCCGGTCCCAGGCCCACTTTTCTTGAACCGGAGGCCCGACCGGGCCTAGGCCCGGCCCGAATTCATCCCTATCCAAAAGCGAATCAGATGAGATGAGCTCATGAGTTAATGTGATACATGGAATATGTAGATGTTGACTGTTGAGACATGATTGAAGACCAATGTGATATACGTACTTGATAGAAATACTCACATATTAGGTTGAGTACCTTTATTTTCGTTCAGGACTTTTAGTTTAGGGAAAACTGTCAAATAGGTCCTCGAACTTTCATAAAAAAGTCAATTAAGTCCTTCTATAGGAGATTCTGTCCGGTCGTCGCGATTTGGGGCGGTTTCCGGTGGCATTTTTTGATGAATTTTTTTGAGCATCTTATTCATCAAGTCTAGTTTACTCATACCAAATTTCAGCTAAAACTTTAATCGGGAGCGCATTCAAATTAATTCGAGAACGCAAAAATGCGCAGTTATCTTCAAGAATTAATTTGAATGTGTTCCCGATTGAATTTGTAGCTAAAATTTGGTATGAGTAAACTAGACTTGGTGAATAAGATGCTCAAAAAATTTCATAAAAGAATTTCACCGGGAACTGCCCCAAAGCGCGACGGCCGGACAGAACCTCTTATAGAAGGACTTAATTGACCTTTTTATGAAAGTTTGAGGACCCATTTGACATTTTTCTCTTTAGTTTAATAGCAATACAATGATACTACTCCCTCAGTTCCTAAATAAACTTCCAACTTTCCTTTTTCGTCCGTTCCAATTAAAATTTTCACTTTCCCTATTTAGTAAAGAATTTATGGTTCACAACATTTCTTACACATTTTCCATCATTTGCAAATTGTAATTGATCCAAAGATTCATTATTTGTTGGCTTGAGATTATGATGGAATAAAGCAAAATGACTCACTAAACTGTCTGGCGTCTGCGCTTCTTTGTTATGGAGTAACAGTCAGTCCATGCAATTTTGAACGCGATTTTCACTATGGATCATCCGGAAACAGTCTCTCTGCGCTTTAGTGCAGTGGTAAAACTGCGTACATCTGACCCCCCCTTATCCCCACGGCATCACCGTAGGTGGGAGACTTTGCGGCACTGGGGTAAATGAAAATGATGAACATTTCTTACACATTTCTCTCTCCTCTGCACAACTCTCCACCACACAATACCCACTATCTAAAACTGTGTGCCAAATCTATTGGGAAGTTTTAATAGCAACGGAGGGAGTAGTTTATAACGAGGTATTAGAAAAAAGATATACTATATATATATATATATATATATATATATATATATATATATATATATATATATATATATATATATATATATATATATATATATATATATATATATATATATATATATATATATATATATATAAGTGAAATGCTTAAAAATATCTTATCATCTAACAAATCAAAGTTTAAAGAATACAAAATTACTGAGGAAGGATCACACTGCTAAATCCAACATTCAGACATAGATTTTTGGAAGTGTAAAGATCTTTCTGGTACTGCTAAAAATTGAAAGTGTAAAGATCTTTCAGAACCGGAGGAGTATAATTTTGGTGAAAGGGAAGGAATGACGCCGATGTCGGGAAACATCGAATTTTGGAAGCCAATATGCAGACAAAGCCAACAGAGCATGACTTGGATTTCCCTAAATGCCGGTGTCTAAGCCAATCAACCCTACAATCCCTAGGTCTCTAATGCCACTCATCAACTCCAGTAGTAATAAAAATACATTTCCCAAGGTTTTAATTTAGGTAAGTTGAAGAAATTCCATACAACCATAATCACTTCCAAGCAGTGTTCTAAAACGCGGCCAAAGGCGCCGCATAGGCAGGCCTAGGCGCCAGGCGTGAATGAAACGCCTCGCTTCACTATTAGGCGTGGAAAAGGCGGGCTGATTAATCTAACCCTCCTATTTTGAAGCACCTATTCACTCTTTAAGCTACTAAGGCGTTTCTTAAGACAATGAGAGGGGGGCGGACAATTTATAGAGTTTGTTGAGGTGAAACGCTTCTCTTCCTCCAGTGTGGGAAATGTGTATGGCAAAGAAAAATGGAGAACAAAAACTCAAAATAACACGCGTGAGAGGAGTGTTTCGAACCTAGCTTGAAATAGGACCTAAATAGGATATACTCCTCCAATTGAGCACAAGTCGTTATTATGTAATTGTTGGACTTTATATTTTAATACTCCGTATCTTATGCTACTATAATTTGTACTACCTACGCTTATCAACTTTGTACTCCCTCCATCCTGAAATTAACTTCATTCTTTCCTTTTCGGTCTGTCCCAAATTTATCTTCTCTTTCCGTTTTTGATAAAGAATATGTGGTTCACAATCATTCTTACACATTTCTCTCTCCTCTGCACAACTCTCTACCACACAAATCCCACTATCTTAATCCTCGTGCACAGTCAAAACCGAAGTTAATTATGGGACGGAGGGAGTACTATGTACTTCGTATTACTAGAATTACTATTAAAATTAATTAATATTATTATTGTTGTGACGATTGTAATTATGACGGAGTATATTATAATTCATTTCATTCATTTTCATTTACCCTAGTGCCGCAAAGGCTCCCACCTACGGTGGGGTAAGGGGTGGTCGGATGTACGCAATCTTACCCCTGTACTAAAGCACAGAGAGACTGTTTCCGGATGACCCATAGTGAAAATCGCGTCCAAAATTGCATGAACTGACTGCTGTTTCATAACAAAGAAGCGCAGACAGTTTAGTGAGTCATTTTACTTTATTCCATCATAATCTCAAGCCAAAAAATAATGAATCTTTGGCTCCATTGCAAATGATGGAGTATATTATAATTAAGTCACATTTTTATTTACAATTCTTATTTTGGTCACATAAAAAATATTAATTCCTTTTATTAATTGTAATATTTTATCATTCAAATACCTTTTCCGATTCTAGTTTTTGACTTTATATATAGGGTAAAGTTGCGATGAGACATCTCCTTACGTGAGAAATAAGAACGCTCCAAAATGTTTTATTTTATCGATCATGAAAATGCACATTTATATGGGACGAAGGGAGTATTAAATTTAAATATTTCAAAATAATTGTAGGAAAATCAAAATAAAGGATAAAAAATCGAAACGCCTTTTCACGCCTAAGCCCCGCCTAAACCCGCCTAGACTTCAAAGACTTTAGGCTTGGTCGTGCCGCCTCGGCACGCCTTACGCCTTTTAGAACATTGCTTCCAAGTGATTAAATATATTGATTAAACTTAACGCTAGACTAGGCCAAACCAGACTATATTGTACTCCGTATGTATGATATAATACTAATGATATATACGAATTTATAATTGTTATTGGTGCTAGAATAATTAGTATGATTATCCTTGTATTTTTTAAAATAATCTTTGGTGTGCGGTAGTGTGTATCGATTCATGTCAGCTGACCCCAAATCTTTTAGGACAAGACTTGAATATTGTTGTTGTTTCTGTGGTGGTAGTGTATATATAAATAGTTTTAGGGACCTGTTGAATTGTACCGGTGACCGGTCTTACATCTCTCAAAGTTCAGGATGAGTTCTTGAACTCGAAATCACCTGGTGTTAACAAAAAATGTACGCCTTTTTAATCTTTCTAAATTTCGACGGCTGAATAATGAACAACATATCCTATAACTGCTCTCTATTATCTATTCCATGACCATCACTTTTATTTGTTCAACTTTCTTTTATTAAAAATTATTATGTTATGTTCTATTTTTTTTAATGACTTATAAATTCTTATTATTTGGTCTTCTCTCCTATTCTTTTTCTCTGGAGCTATTATATATTAACTGCCTATACAATTCTAGTACTCATCCGTATATTATTATTTGATCAAGTTATCCACTTTAGCCTACACTGCGCATTGGCCATGTACCAAATTATCATTTTGTTATTTTAGGAGTTGCCAGCTTCCTTGTTATTTCCTTGTTAGAAATGCCAAACTTTGAGAATTAGCACTTGAATTGTAGATATTCTGTTTACTGATTGAGTGCTTCCCATGTGTTAGCCTGGTTTTTCAATTTTTGACTTAAAAAACTGAAATTATTGTTTTCAAGTTACAATTTGCTTAAGTTAAGCTCTTAAAAGATGGAAGCAGATGAATGACTGTTTTTATTGTTTTTTAACTTTTTTTATTGCACAAGTACTTTTTTTTTGGCCAAATACCACCGATTTTTACTTTTCTAAAATCATTATTTACTCAGACACTATCAACTTACATTATTAACAATATCTATTTCATCGTTGCGCGGGAAATTTATCGAATTGCAGCGCCTGTTGATTTTTTGTCATAGGTTTACAAGGTTTTTTCTCTTTTTTCAGCACACCGTACTCTACACACGGGTAGCTCAATTGGTCTAGTGGTTTCAAAATTGGAAGAATGATCTTTGATCAAAATCGACGACCGTGTGGGGTTAAGCTCATGTGTGTTGAGCTGGATCTCTGATGCACACTAGTATAAGGTCTACCACTTTTAGATTGGCCGAGTTATCGTGATTTATAACCTCTCATATATGTCCCGTGGCATCGGCGAATGTAGAGCCTTCGGGTTGTGGACTCACCTTTTTTGGAGGAATATATGAAATCTTAGAAAATTTCATTTCGGCCATAAAGCAATCAAAAAAGTACCCCATTCATCCACTATTTTTCGGACAACGTAATTTGTTCTTAAATTTTTCTTTACACACCCAATATTTATCAAATATGGATTTTCTTTGATTTTGCATTTTTGCAACGCTTTTAATATTGTTTCTTAAATGTAATTTTTATTTACAAAAAATATTCTCGAGTATCATAAATGGAATGGAGTACATCGTAAGACCATTTGTAGTGGTTAAAGATTAGGAGTCAAAAAATTAAAAATTGAACTTTTAGAGTCTTAATTGGGGTGGACTGGGTCGGGCCGAACTGGCCCGGATGACCGGTTTCGGGCTTTAGCCCGGTTTGGGCAGTTCTGGCGGGCCGGTTCCGGGCCATGATTTTCATGAACCGGTCCGGGCGGTTCGGGCCGGGCATGGTTAATTTTTTTTCAATTTTTTTTCTTTTCTTTGGGTAGGGTTGGGTGTTTTTTTGGGGGGGAGGTTGGGGGTGGGGGTGAGGGAGGGGGGTTGGGGTTAATTGAAAGCCAAAAAAATTTTTTAGAGGACCGAGCCCGGCCTGATTTGGCTCGGACCCGGTATCAACCCGAGAAGGTTCCGGGTCCAACATTCCGGAAAAAAAAGCACGCTCTGGCCTAGGCCCGGCTCGGGTCCACCCCTACTCTTAATTGAGTGTAGTGGAGGATTAAAAGAGGGAGTAAAAGTGGGAAGGGGAGTGGAGAAGTGTGAAAATAGAGGGTTGGGTTGACAGGGTAAAAGAAAAGGAAAAAGAAAATAAAAAGAAAAAGCTGTCGACTCTTGCGTTGTTCATGCATTCCGTAGACGCCAATATGTAATTCTCCGTATATAAAATGAAACAAAAATTTTTAAGTTTTAATGGTTGAAGTTTTCTTCAGTCTAAAAAATGATGAAACACATATTTTTAGTTCATAGAATCTTCACCAATAACTGAATATTTCACAATCGAATTTTACTTTAACTAAGTTCATTTTTGTTAATCAAAAAACATTTAAAAAAATTAATGAAATTTATTTATTTTTACATCGAAATGTATATTTTTTATTTCACAATTATTTAGTGAAAATATTAAACGGAAAACATTGCTTATAATAAATTAATTAATGTTTTACTAAATTGATATGTAAAAAAATATGTTGAGTATATTTTATTTACGATGCACGAATGCAGGGAAAAAAGTATTAACGAAGTCTAAACATTGTTTTCATATAAACGGGGTCCAAATTTAACAATTTGGACTCGTGACCAATACAAATGGTCTAATAATTTACTACTCCTTTTCGGTCCCGAAATAAATACTCCTTTCGTCCTGAAATAAATGTCATGTTTTCCTTTTCGATCTGTCCCAAAATAATTGTCTTGTTTCTCTTTTGATAATAATGGATGGCTCATATCAATTCACTTTTTTCTACTCAAATTTCAACTAACTTTTAACTTTTCAACTATTTTTTTAAAAAATTGTGCAAATGAAATAAGACAATTAATTGGGGACTGAGGGAGAATACGGAGTAACTACGAGTTTTTTCCCATTGAGGGGTGTTTTTCAAACTTATTTCCCAAACTAAGGTACTTTTAAACTTATTTCCCAAACAGGGGTATTTTTTGCCATGTCACCTCAGTATCACTGCTGGGCGCCACATCAGCTTATCCACATCATCTCAGCAATTCCATGTCATCAATTTTGAGAGTTTAGGTGTGCTTCTAAAATATAGAAAAAAAATGAAACTAACAGGATTCGAACCTGGGTGGAACACCAGAAAGGCATGTATGTAAACCACTACACTACACCATTCACTTGTTAACAAATGTCTTTTAAGAAGTATAAATCATGTATACTTCACCCCGGGAGTGCACTATTTCTTAATCGCATGTATTATTTGTTCCTTTAGAAATACGAAGTATATTTCTTCCTTTCCCAAACAATTAAAAATATAACAATAAAAAACTTATAAAATAAAATAAAACATAAGTAAATTTCATGCTAGTCCACTTTAAATTCTATAAAAGGTTTAATATTAATGTAAAATATCGTATAAATTTTTCTTTATGAAAATTCTCTAACAGCTCAATTTTGTTCAGCCTCAGCTCGACTCCGCCTCAGAACCAAGCATTTTTCGTTTATAAATTTATCAAGTTTTTTTCTTTCTTAGATAAATATTATATGATTTTCTTGACATGAATAGTATCTGATTTTAAATTGGGGTGGGATAGAGCCTTTCATAACATTTAGTAACAATAAATTTTAATTAAGTCTTTATTTTTAATTATCACAAACCTAGTATTTTGCATAATTTTTTAATTATTTTAAAAAGAAGCTATATATTTTTAAAGCAATGAGTAATACACAGCTAAATGTATACATTCTTCGACTTAAAGTATTTGTATTGCAAATTTCACTAAAATTTAACATGTTACAATTTAGTTCAAATTTGAGTGTTGTATTTGAATTTGAAACAATAATAATCAATGAGAAAATTGAACCGAGTCCAGAAGAGTTGAGCTGCTATAATGAAATAATCACAACGAAAAGCTTAGTTTGCGATATTTAATTCTATAAAAATGTAATTTAAATTTATAAAAAAATTGAAGTATATAATTTAAAAGTTATTTGAAATAAATCAAAAGTAAATAAAATAAAAAATAAGTAAATTTCATGCAATAAGTAACTTAGAAATAAGTAACTTAGAAATATGACATTTATTTTAATTGATTTTATTTCATTTGAAGCTAAGTTATTTAAAAAAATACATATTCCAAATTGTGTTTTGTCATTATAAGTTTAGATTAATTTTTTGTATTCTAAATAAAATATTTCTTTATTTTTCAAATTAAATTAGCAAATTATGTTTTTATTATAAGTTTTAATAAGATTTTTAATTGAATAACTCAAATTCAGTTTTTTATTATTACATTTTTTATTGTTTGGTAAAGAGAGATATTTCTAAAGGAACGAATAATACACGCGATTAAGAAATAGTGCACTCCCGGGATGAAGGATACATGATTTATACTTCTTAAAAGGCATTTGTTAACAAGTGGATGATGTAGTGTAATGGTTCACATAAATGCCTTTCTTGTGTTCCACCCAAGTTCGAATCTTATTAACTTCATTTTTTTCTATATTTTAGAAGCACACCTAAATTCTCAAAATTGATGACATGGAATTGATGGAATGATGTGGATAAGCTGATGTGGCGCCCCTCAGTGATACTAAGGTGACATGGCAAAAAATACCCCTGTTTGGGAAATAAGTTTAAAAGTACCTTAGTTTGGGAAATAAGTTTGAAAAACACCCCTCCATGAGAAAAAACTCGAGTAACTACTGGTAGCACAGTAGCACATAGGGATTGTGAATTAGGGTGAAGCGGTCAGGCCTAAAAAGTGAAAGGATGATTGTGAAGTTTAGACATAAAATACTCCGTAATTCGATGCAGCAATAAAGATACTCGTACATAATTGGAGAGTCAGGAGAGTACATTTTTTAAAGTTTTCAGAATGTGTGACGTGTCAACATTCATTTAACATTTGATGCAAAAAAAGGATGACATCCCATCCCTGAGGGTCCCCAACCCCGACCGGACGATACGTTGGGAGGATGTAAATTGGACTATAATCACAATCTGATATATAGAGAGTGGAGCTATGTCCCCGGTACTTGCAGAGGCCCTATGCATTTTTAGCATAGTAACTCCTCATTGCAGTTGCCGTGATTCGAACCCTGAACCTAACCCTTGTGTCACTCCCTTGCTACCAGTTGAGCTACGCCCACCGGTAACATTTCCTGAAAAGGATACCCAATATCGCAAACTTTGGTGGACAATTTGTTAAGAGAAAATTTTCAATATAATTACAATTAAATATAACAAAATACAATTTGTTAAGAGAAAATTTTAAATATAATTTTAAACATACATATTCATATGTATGTTAAAAGACTTCCAAATTCCAATTATGTGAAGGTGCTACCAATTAATTACAGACACGGAGTATATCGTTTCTGACACGGTCAACTTTAACATTCAAATTAAATAATCGGTCGAATACTACGAAATTGATTAGGTTATAACTTAAAAGCTTAGATTGGATTAATATGTTCAATTATGAAAAAATTTTTAAAATATAATAAAGAAATAGTTTTATTAAAAACAACTTAAAATAGTCATCTTTGGCAATTACAAACAATTAAACTAAAATAGTAACTCCAACTTTAATTGTTTATTATTAAACATTTTAGTGTGAGGGGTAGAAAGTCGAGTATTTGATGAAACTCTTCTTTTTTGTCGATCGAGCCGCTCTCCCTCATTCCACTCGGGGATGAACCAGAAAGAGGATCAGAACATGAAAGTAGGTGAGGAGCGCTAGCTTTAAGCTCTTACTTTTGAAAGAGAATTAGCGAATGAATTCTTGTGTCTAATTGAATTGAATGAATTTGTTGACCCTTGTTCAAATTTGACTGAAATGATTCATGAATCTGTTGAATTATGAAAAGACATACAAAAAAATTAAAATAGTGTTGTTAAAAAAATAAAGAAAAATCGTACGAAAAATATAAAATAGTCATCTTTAGCAAAATTTGTAAATTCATATTAAAAATTTTACTTTAATCTTATTTATTTTAACCATTATAGAGTTCACTAGCAAATAAAAAATACTACGTAGAATGTTTTGATAAAAACACTAGAGTAGTTGATAAAGACATAAGTATATATATACGTATATAACATCGAGCCTAAGTACATGTCTAGCTAACGAGGGATGGATCCAGGATTTCGAGTCAAGGGGACGAAAATTTTCGTTAGTGTAGGAGATAAAAAAATTCACTAGTGTAGTGGGGCGAATTTTTTTTCTAGTGTAATGGGGCGAATTTTTTTACTAGTGTAAGGCTCTGCGGCTATTTTTATTCAAAAAAAAATCATTAATACATACATGACGACATTTAAATCTATATATTACATTCTAAGTTTAGACAATGACAAAATAACTTTAATTTTATAATTGGAGTGCTATAGAAAAAAGTATTGATACATTAAAGGGACAACTATCAAATAAGCCCTCGAACTTTCATAAAAAGTGCAAATAAGCCCTTTTATAGGAGGCTCTGTCCGGCCGTCGCCATTTGAGGCGGTTTCCAGTGTAATTTTTTGATGAATTTTTTCAGCATCTTCTTCATTAAGTCTAGTTACTCATACCAAATTTCAGCTAAACATTCAATCAGGAAAGCAGTCAAATGAATTTTTGAAGATAACTGCGTAGTTTGACAGCAAAATATATTTCAGAAAATCATTTGACTGCCTTCTCGATTGAATTTTTAGCTTGAATTCGCTATGGATAAACTAGACTTAATGAAGAAGATGCTTAAAAAATTTCATCAAAAAATTCCACCGGAAACTACTCCAAATGGCGACATCCGAACAAAGCCTCCTGTAAAGAGCTTATTTGCACTTTTTATGAAAGTTCGAGGGCTTATTTGATATTTCTCCCTACATTAAAGTATAAGAAATGACAAATCAATAGAAAATAATACAAAAATAAAAAAGGATATATAACATTTTATTTAAATATAAAAAGTTTATAAGGTACACATTCACCAGTACTTTTAAAATAACTTCAACATTGTTTAACTACATGAGTCTTATAGAAATAAAGAATTGATTTTTTAATTACAATTTTTGTCTACTATTGAGGGTGTTCATAAGTCACAAGCAGTTCTTTTAATATTACAATAGTATGTATGATATTATTATTTTTAGAATAATATTATATTGGCAATTCATATATATAGTGCATATTATATTTGTATTAATGCTAAAGTAATTAAAGCTTATTATCTATGCAATAATGTCTTTTTAGAACGTACGACACAAATGAATAGTGTAATTCAATGTCAATAAACATGAATAATTTGGATTCACTTCACATGATCTAAAAACTTTGTAGCTAGAGTGTCTGATATTTAATATCGTTTGATATATATTTTTCAAAATTGTTTAATAGTTATCGAATAAAGATAATTAAACATTACAAAGCTAAGAATTTTTATATAATAAGTATCCTAAATTTCAAATAATGAGTTCTTCTATTGTTTATTTAAGTTATGTAAATTATTTCAGATGTTCCTTTTTTAAATTTCCAATTAAGTATTACATTATGTAAGACTATATATTAATTTTAAAAACTAAAAGTTAAGGGGGGCAATGTTCAACAAAAAGTTAAGGGGGGCCAATCTTATTAAAATATCAAAATTTTACTAAAACATTACATATATAGTAAAAAATTTTGAAAATTCAAGGGGGCAGTCGCACCCCGTGCCCCCTTAAATCCATCCCTGTAGCTAACTACTTCCCTTCCTCTATTCAAAGGTTTATTAACTTTAACTTTTGTGAGTTCTCTTGAATTTTGACCAATGCCATTTATGAGTATTTACAACAACAACTAAATTGTACGCATCTTCATGCTTTAAACAAATTTGTATAAAAGGATGTTATTATTAGGTAAACTTTCACTTAGTTCACTAAATAAACTAAAATTGGCAAATCTTTTAAGAAGGGTGCCATAAGTATCTTATTCTTGCAGTTAAGAATGTAAAACAAAATAGAATCATTGAATTTGGCATGGATTTTCTTTTAAGGGTATGTTTGGCACAACTAGCTGAAAAGATACTTTTATGAGCTTTTTAGTAACGGTTAGCTTTTAGAGACTGAATAGATCGTAAAAAGAAAAGGCAGTAGCTTTTTGGTAAAAAGTCGACTGTTTGATTTAGCTCTGTTTGGTATACAAGGTGCTAGGACTAATTAATGCTAGAAGCTACGGACTTATCTGAGATGCTACTCACTGTAGCATATCAAAAAAGATCTTTTTTTTTATAAAAGTTCTTAAAAATTGGCGTGCCAAACATACAACTTAAAGCTTTTAAAGACTTTAAATAGTACAAAAGCTAGAAGGGAGGAGCTTATGCCCGCCAAACATAGCCTAAATATAGCAGCCGAAAAAGCCCTCGTAGGCGCCATGACCTACACGTGTCGAATGCGCAACAACATGACCAAGCTGCATCACACATGCTGACCATTTTGTGTCGGTTATGTGGATACTCACACCAGCCAAATACATACATATAAATAATTGAAAATACCTCGAAACATAACCTTGCAGCATTATGATTTTTGTATCAATAATACAGAGTAATTAAGTTTGATTAATAACATTTATTTATATGTAACACTTTTTCGTTTTTTCTAATGGTAACGTTTCCATTTTCATATTTGTCCATGTATAACTTTGACCATTCCCTATAAATTAATAAAAAAATCAAATAATCAAATTCTAAAATATTATGTTGAAATGAATTTATTAATATTTACTTTAATAAATGAAATACAATAAAAATAGAGTATGTGAATAATGTAAAATTTAACACATCGCAATTATTTATGAACAAAAGTAATATAAAATACTACCTCAGTCCCTTTTTATTCCAGTAGTAAACTTTGATCTACTACTTAAACTAATATATTTATGTGAAACCTAATGAAATATTTTTATGATAGTAATTTTTTAACAAATAACATTTTCATATCGTTTTCATATTATATATACTATCGTGTATAAATGTATAATCGGTAAAAGTTTAACATCATTGACTTGAAAAGTCAAATTTGACTAAATAAAAAGGGATGGATGAAGTATGAAATTTAATTGCAATTTTTTTCTTTTTAAATTTCATATACGTATCACAAACAGGGTTATTGTTTAAATTTTAATATCATTAATACAAAAAGCCAAAAAAATGTGGTGAAGAGAGTATTAAAATCA
This sequence comes from Cuscuta europaea, assembly GCA_945859875.1. Lineage (NCBI taxonomy): Eukaryota > Viridiplantae > Streptophyta > Magnoliopsida > Solanales > Convolvulaceae > Cuscuta > Cuscuta europaea. The sequence continues at coordinate 6,855,179 of CAMAPE010000015.1, read as the reverse complement.
ATTAATTTTAAACAATAACTGATAATGAGACAATAAGGTTCATGAATTATACGCTTCCTTCACTCTTTAATTATCCATCTTTCACTTTTCAGTCTAGGTGCTAAACTTTGACGGGTAATACATTTATGTACGAAAGTATTTATAATTCAAAAATGTTCCTTGTTAAAAAATAATATGTATCATAAAAATATAAAATCTTCTTTGTATAATTAAGTTTCGTACGTAATATTAGTTAATTGACCGATAATATCTGTTATCATTGATTGGCAAAGTGAAAGATGACTATCTAAAATGAAAGGCGAGTGCATGTGGTATTGATTTGGCATGATGAATCATTATCTCGTTAAACATGTCATTTCATCTTAATCAGTCAAGAATGAAGATAAAAACTGACATATATTCTGGGACTACTTTTTGTAAAGTACTACTCCCTCCGTCCCAATTTAATAGTCTCATTTCTTTTGGATACAAGTTTTAATAAAGTGGTTGAAAAGGTAAAAATTGTGGTTGAGACTTGGATATAATAAAATGAAATGATGTTGACTACATCTTTCTTTTCAAAAAGAAAACAAGACCATCATTTTGGGACATCCCAAAAAGTAAATACATGACCATTATTTTGGGACGGGAGAGAGTATGTATTATTGTAGATTTCGAATGTTCAATTGACAATTAATATGCAGCTCTATTTTACTAAATTAATTTGGGTTGTCTAATATATCAACCCCATTGACTTCCAAAATGGGGTTGGAATATATTCCAAACAAAAAACTGTACGTACACTAGCACTCTTTTCCAAGAGAGAGAAAATGCTTTTCCTTTTATGTTTTTGGTTGGTGGAAGCATGAAAAGCAAATGAAATCTTGGGCTCTTTAAATTTCTGGACTCATCAATCTTGCTTTTCCTTTTCATTAGCTCTCTTTAGGACCATTCCAACTTCATCACTCAGCTAATAAAGAAAGCTCAAATACACTATACATAGAAGAATGGTCCCCATTTGTGTTGGGAGAAGGCATGCAAGGAGGCCAGCCCAAGGAATAAAGTTCAAAGGCAAATTAAAGATAAAGAAACTAAAGAGTGATCAAAAGCACAAAAGAAAAGCTTCTCTAGTTGCCTTCTTCCATTCAGACTATTCACACTACACAATTATACATGAATCATTCCCCCAAAAAAATGTAATGATCTTATTATCTATATTAATCAATCTCCTTTTTATCCTTACAGGTTATGTACAACCCACTATGGCATTCATGACAAATGTCTCCAACTCAAAGTCTATTAATCATGCACATAATACTAAAGTGTATGATGTGGTAAACTATGATTATATGGTCCCATAGTGTTCCATAAAATTTGCAACAGTTTAACTTTCACGTTTGCCAACGCGCAAGTTTGACTGTAATTATATTTATTTACGTATTAGTAAACATTAAAAAAAGTTAATATATCGGAAATTTACATTAATACAAATTTATTAATATTTTATTCATAATATTTTTGTTATACATATTATTAGAAAATCGTAGTCAAATTAAGGTGTGTGAATAATGCAGAAATTCCAATGTTGCAACTTTTATGGAACGGAGGAAGTATATAAGTTATATGTGATTAGGTTCTTAGTTTGGAAAGAATCGTGTTTGAGGTATGCTAAATTCCATAGTTATAGACGTACTTAGAGCATCTCCGGCGGTTAGTTAATTGTCCTTATAGCTTGACTAGTCACATAAGCATTTATAGTAAAATTGAAATATACTTCAATGATTAGCTATAACTTTTTCCTCTGCATTTATTATCTACGGTGTATAATGCTACACTTTATAATTCTCCTTGCTCAAGCTAGTAGCTCATTTAGGCTAATTAGCTTTCTCAAGCAAAAGGAAAAACAATGTTTCAATGGTAATGGTAAGCTAGTAGCTTCAAAATTGCAACCAAGTTCCTAGAAGCACTCATCGGAGATGCTAGTGTAGTTATAATATCTCGAGGTCATGACAAGTTCAGTTGCTACATTATTGGTGTTAATGTGTTATGATTATTATTATTTATTATATATGCACAATTTCAATAGGTATATATGTAGATTTATAATTGAAATGCCCTATATAGGATAGGAGTACCAAGTATATGCATGATCAATCTATTTTCTATACATTTTTTCAACCACGTACTGTGGCCTAATAGACAAAATCACAAGTTCAACTCATCAATGATCAAACCCCATGGTCCCCATACTTTTAAATATTACGAGTAATCACTAAAAACATAGCAACATTTAATCGAGGACACATAATAGGGGTGTTTGGAACTTTGCTTCTGCTTCTTTTTTAAATTAGAAACAGAATCAAAATCAGTTTTCAGAAGTTGGTTTCCCCCAACTTCTACAAAAACTAATTCTATGAGTAATTTAGAGCACTAGAAGTACTTCTGCATTTCCGCCCAAACACTCCAAAACTCTTTCTGCTATCTGAAGAAGCATAATCAGTTTTAAGAATCAGATCCAAACACCTCATAATTTGCAAAGATGTATTTTATTCCATAGTAACATTTAATCGATGACAAATACAAAAGGAAAAATTCACACTAATAATCCCACCTATTACCGGTCTTCCATTATTAATCCCTCCCATGCGTAATTCTAAATTAATACGTATTAAAGGGGTAACCTTCCACAAACACTCTCAGTGCAATGGAAACCGGTTGAACTGGTAACACTTAAAATTGGCTACCTAACAACGGTCTGACTATTAGGTCAATTGAAGACAAAGGATAGGGAAACAAAGTTGTCGCCATTACAGACTGAGGAACAAGGAACGAAGAGGGGTTGAAGAAAGGTTATACGTCCACGGAAAGAAGAATGGTAAATTGGAATCCTTTCCCTCCTTCTTTTTTGTCTTCGTTTTTTGTCTACTATCATGTCTTTGTTTTTTTGTCTTTGTTGCTTTGTTCATACAGTTGTCATTGATGTTAATTTTTGTTCCTGGAACTCAGTTGTCTGATTTTCACTTTTAGGTTTTAGGGGAAACTAAGGTTAAACTGTGTATATGGCATGGGGGAGTATTTAAGAAGGACAGTAGGGGTAGACTACAATACGTGGGAGGTACTTTTAGAATTTTTGATGTAGATGCAGACGAACTATGTTGGTTTTGGTTAGAAGAACTAGCTAAGAAATGTGGGGATTATTGTACTATTGATGCCATTTACTACATGGTACCTAATCTAAGCTATGAAGAGGGATTGAGAAGGGCATATCATGATGATCAAGTGAGGGATATGATAGATGTAGTCTTAAAGACAAAGTGCGTTGACTGCTATGTCATTCATGGAATTGATGTGCCAGATTTAATTCAAGCAATTGAATATGTGGGACAAAATGAATGTGCAGAGATAATGTCATCCAATAAGAAGAAGAAACTTAGTCCTAGGGGAGGATCTAAGGTTCATGTGGGTACTTCACAACCTCAGACCACTGCTCCAGATTCATTTCAGGCTGACAGGCCCCACAACCCATTTACATGGGATGAAGAAGAAGACTCAGATGATCCAGAGTACACTCCTGCAAGTGAAGAAGGTAACATAAATGATGACAATTCTGATTTCCATGGTGATACTTCAGAAGAGGAAGACCTAGAGAACATACAAGAGGGTCTGATTTTGTCAGATCTTGATACCAGTGATGAAGAGTATCAAAAGGTTAGGGATCAAGTTAAGGGGTGGAATGCCAAGATATTAAGGATTGCAAGTGCTCTTCAAAAAGAAGCTGGTGAGGGTAAACTGCCAGGGCAAAAGCAGAGATCTAGTAAGGCTAGGGTGCAAGAAGGTATAGAGGACGACTCTGCCTTTATTAGTGACTATGAAGACACAGAAGAAGAAACTTTAACACCAGATGAAGATGAAGAACAATATGAACTCAAAAAAAGAAAGAGGGAAAGGATTCCAATTGTTAATGAACATACTGACTACAAAATACTTGAGTGGAAAGCAGGAACCAAATTTGAGAGTAGAGAGAAATTTAGAGATGCTGTGGTTAGATTTGCAGTAGCCCAAGGCAGAAATCTAATGTTCAGTGTTAGTGATAAGAAAAGGCAACAAAGGTTAGGTGCAATATGTGTTCCCGGGTGTCCCTTCAGGATATATGCTAGCTGGGACAGTAGCAGAGGGTGTTTTGTGGTGAAATCAGTTGTAGGGGAGCACAGGTGTCTAAGAAACATGGAATCAAACAAACAACTGAAATCTTCATGGGTTGCTAAGCAATTTCTGGAAGTTTTTAAATCAAGACCCCATTGGCCAGCTAAGGAAATTATTGAAACCATACGCAGAGCATATAGAGTGGTTGTTAAGAGGAACTTTGTTTACAAAGTTAAGTACATTGCCCATAGGAAACTTCATGGTAGTATGAAGGACCACTACAACAAACTTGGGAGGTATCTTGAGGCCTTATCAGTTGCTAGTCCTACCAGCCATTACCAGCTTGAAGTCAATCCTGAATTAAGAGTGTTTCCACAAGTTTTTCAGAGACTTTTTGTGTGTTTTGATGGTGTTAAGCAAGGCTGGATAGAAGGGTGTAGAAAGGTGTTGTGTGTGGATGGGTGTTTCTTGAAAACATTTTTGGGTGGAGTCTTACTTTCTGCAGTTGGAAGAGATGCAAATGAGCAGATGTATCCCCTCGCCTGGGCTGTGGTTGAAGGGGAAAATAATGATAGCTGGGAATGGTTCTTCATTCATTTAAATAGAACAATAGGTGAAACAGATGGTTCTGAGCTTACTATAATCTCTGATGAACACCGGGTAATTTTTCTTTCCATTTCACTTATTGTAATTTTGTATAGTTTAGTGACTATGTTCTTTATAAGATTGATCTGAGGTTACATTGTTCATTGGTTGATAGGCTATTTTGAATGGAGTTCAGAAAGTGCTTCCTCGAGCAGAACACAGACATTGTGCAAGGCACATCTATGCCAACTGGCATAAAAACCATAAAGGGGATGAGCTTAAGATGGATTTCTGGAAAGTGGTTAAGGCTTATAATCAAGATGATTATGATGATGCTTTAAGGGAAATGGAGAATCTGAGCCCATTACCCACCCAATCTTTCAAAGCATATGACCCAACCAAATTCTGCAGGGCCTTTATTAAAACAAATACCAAATGTGAGGTAATTGTCAACAATATGGTTGAGACATTCAATGGTTACATTCTCAATGCTAGAACAAAGCATTTAATATTCATGATGGAAGATATTAGGACAGCTTTAATGCAAAGGATTGTTCAGAAAAGGCAACAAATGGAAGTCAGTCACCACATTATATGTCCTCTGATTCAAGCAAAGCTAGAAAAAGAAAAGGAAGAAGCAGCCAATTGTGCAGCAATGCCTTCATCTCTCATGGTCTTCCAAGTCAACCATAGAATGGATAGTATGACCGTTGATCTTATCTCAAAGACGTGCACATGTAGGAAGTGGGAATTGACAGGAGTCCCTTGTTGTCATTCTGTAGCTTGCATGTTCTTTCTTCACCATGCCCCTGAAGACTATGTGGATAAGTATTACAAGAAGGAGACCTACGTGAAGATATATAGTGGATGTATCCCTCCGTGCCCTGGTGAAAGGCACTGGCCAAGAAAAGAGGCTGAATTGGATCCTCCACCTATCAAAATTGGGCCTGGAAGACCAAGGAAAAATAGGAGAAAGGACCCTCATGAAGATCCAAAGAAACCTGGTAAGCTAACAAAGCATGGATTACAAATGTCTTGCAGCATATGTAAGTCCACTCAACACAACAAAAGAAAATGCCCGGACAAAGACAAAAGTACAACCTCAAGTGTTTCAAATGAACCTAAAAGACCAAGGGGGAGACCTAGGAAGAATGCACAACCTTCTACAGAGGCTGCCAGTGAAACTGAGTATACAAATGCCACTGCCCAACCTTCACAAATTGGGAGAGGTGGGAGGCTGATAATGAGAGGTAGGGGCAGAGGGAGGTCCAAAGGGAGAGCCAATGAGGTATGCATAATGCATTTTAGTGTATATTTGTTTAGTAATGTTATATTTATTGTGTTTATGAATTGGATGCAGGTTCCTCAGGGATTTGGTGTGTTTGTTGATGGTTAGGGAAAGAACATTCTTAATGTGAGACTTAATGTCCTTATCCCTTTTCAAGTGTTATATTGGTGTGCTCCTAAATGAAAATCATTGGCCTTTTTTTTGTAGTCACCTGGTCAAGTAGGAGGTCCCAAACTGCTTTCAGGGGATGGATATGCTCCATCAAGCAATGACAGTGCACCAGTGTGAAAGAATGTCGTGTCATGAATGATGTCTAATGACTTTTTGCTAAATGGATTTCTATGTTTGGATGTATTTTGGATGTTGTTAATCTGCCTTTGATGTAGTGGTTGATGTTGTGCTTGTATTTCAGAATTCTGGTGTTGTTAAACTTTTCAATTGACTTGTGATGATGATTAAGTTAAGTGGAATGATTCTTTTCAAGTTACTGGAATGGTTCTTTTCAATTTTCAGAATACTTTGGAGTGTACTTTAAACCATGTTCAAATGATCCTAACAGAATAACAAAACTTTAAGAGAAGTTCATCATACACATTACAAAACAAGATCCAATATTACATCAGTTTCATAGAAGGTACATTTCTTCAAATAAGAAGTAATTACATCGCAAGATCTGCTAATATTACATCACTTTAACATTACATGGTACATTACTTCAAATAAGAAAGAATCCCAAAAACTATCCAAGATGCTATTATAACCATAACAGCATATGCTTCTCCTCTAGCTGTTTTGGAAGCCACCATTCGAGAATCAGCAACTTCTACAACCAACCTCTTGTTCTTCATCTTCAACTTGTGTACTCTTTCTTCCAATAACTTCTTCTCTGCCAACAACTGCTCAATTAGTAGATCTTTATCTTTCACTATTTGGACATCATATTGCACATCAGTGTCCTCACACCATTCAAAGAAACGACAATCTGCATTCTACAATCAAAACGAGATATTGCACATCATTGTCATCATTGTCATTACAATCTGTATTCTACTCAAAATGTTTAGCACCACTTCAAGTGAAAATGACTTATGACAGAAAGAGTCATCATTAAAACTAAACAATTCAATGTTTTGCATAAACCCTAATGTTTAAAGAAATAATAGCGAGCATATAGTTTTGATATAATTCAGAGTATTCAAAATTATAAACCCTAATGTTTTTATTTAAAACTAATATTTTCATCCAATGAAAACTAATGAAAAGTTTATAAAGCAGAGATACTTACAGGCCATAGCGAGCAGCCATAAAATTTTCTTCCAATGTTTGGACCGCTCTTTACCGTTCGTAATTTCGGCTCTATCTTGTGATGGCACGTACGCACAACCTCTCTATTCGAGTTGCAGGTCCAAGAAGATGAACCACTCACTGAATTCATGATTGTTCAGTACTCAACAAATTGAAGATCTTCCATTCCCATTCCTTCTCTTCACTCGTCTCTCGCGCAGGGATGCAAGAATCGCGCAGGGATGTCGATTGGGCTTGGCCTCTGATTTTGGGATAAGAGGGAGAGGATAATCACGTGTGGGTCATGTGATTCTTTAATTACCGGTTAAGATGGGTTCTTCAGGTTAATAGAGTGTTTGTGGAAGGTTACCCCTTTAATACGTATTAATTTAGAATTACGCATGGGAGGGATTAATAATGGAAGACCGGTAATAGGTGGGATTATTAGTGTGAATTTTTCCAATACAAAATTGCAAACAATTGTAACATTTAATATATCGAGGACACATTTACGACATATTGTCTTAAATATGAGTAAAAACGTTTGTCTAATGTCCAAATATAAGTCATTACTGTGATATTTTGACAATACCACGATTTAAACAATACAGTATTTTTCAAGCTTGACAGTAATTAATTACTCCTGTTTAAGAAATAAAAAACATAAGAGTCTTATTTTGAAATTTTAAACGCTTTATTCATATTTCAGGAATTTCCCCTAAAATGTTGTAGTCTTTGGTTCTTATTTAACAGACTTATACTGTATGGACTCTCGTTGAGTGGGTAAAAAAATACTAGTGGGTCAATTAGATTTTGTAAAAAAATGCACTTTTAAAATACTATTTTGCACCGCCTAAATAAAACTCATGAAATCCACATCTCAAATAAGGGGTTTTTCATTAGAAATGCCACTTAATTAGTTTTTCATTTTTTCTGTTATGAACATTTAGAAAAATCAATAATTTGGAGTTTTTTGGGATTGGTTTAGTTTTTGTATCTTTTTTAAAAAACGGAAATAGAATTTATATTAGCTTTTCAAGTTGATCTCCTCATATTTTAAGAAACGGTTTCTACTTTCTAGGAGAAATTTAGAACATTTAAAATTACTTTTACAATCCCATCTAAAACACTACAATATCATATTCTCCTAACTCAATGTGGAGGAACGTAATCCAAACACTCCTTATGAGAAATTGATAATATGGTTCGTGTATTATCATGAAAATGTCAATTGAATCTTCATACTTTAAAAAATCGAACCATGAACTTTAAAAAAATATTTAATTAGGTCAATTAGCATGCTACCTATCATATCTGCAGGTTACATGTCAGGGAAATGGCTAACGGGGCTTCAACGTGTGTCACGTAGCAAAGCCAACTGCAAATGTGTGCCACATCATCAGTGACCTGCTGACATAGCGTGTACCCTATTAAAAGAAACAAGAACTTGACCTTAGTGATGGTTCAAGGACAAAATTGACAATTTCCGTTTAATTTTCATTTTTCCATAAACAATTGAAGAAGGCCAATTGCCCAATCATGAGAGTACACTATTTAAATAAAATTAAGATTGTACTTGTGATTAGTCGTCATAACTACTCTATAGAGACTCCCTCTTTATCCGTTAACTTAAACAAGAAAGTTACTACTCCTTATTACTCCCTCCGTCCCCCTGTTATTGTCCCATTGCGGTTTACGATGCTTGACCGACGATAAAGCAAACAGATCTCTGTCCGCACTCAAATTATTTTTAGAAAAAGAAAATTACATATTCAGAAACTACATTAAAAGATTTACAAAGTCGCAAAAACCAGAATCAAATTTGATAAAAATTTGATACATAAAGTAAGAGATTAAGAGTGATTTGTGTTGACCAAGTGAATAGAAAATGAGACAATAACAGAGGGAGTAAATCATTTAAATCCCTAGACAGTATTTCTATCCCTTAAATACGTAACACTTATACTAAAAATGACTAATAGCTTTCACACATATCCCAGAAAACAACACAAAAAAACAATCTCAGGCCAATCAATGTCTTTTATATGTTCTTCAGATAGATACAATAAGATCAGAGCAAAAGAAAAAGCCATCTTCTTCAGTTCCTTGAACTTGAAGTCTATCTTTATTCTTCTTCCTCCTCTAGATCTTTCCACATGTTATTGAACTTTATCTAAACCCTAATAAAACCCTTTCTTTCATCACCAAATCCTTCCAAACTAACTAAAGAGACAAGAGCCAAACATGGCGCCCTGCCTTGTTCTTTTTCTCACTCTCTTTACACTTCTCTCTTCTTCTTCATCCTCTTCTATCTTCACTGACTTCAATGCATTGGTTTCTCTGAAACATTTCTTGTCCTCTTCACCAGCAAATTATGTTCTGGAATCTTGGAACACTTCAAATCAAACCACAGTCTGTTCTTGGAGCGGAATCAAATGCAAACACGGCCGAGTCGTTTCCATCAGTCTGTCTGGTATGGGTCTGTACGGATCTGTCTCACCCCAAATTGCCGCCATGGATGGACTGACAGAGCTTCTCCTTGATGGGAACAACTTCACTGGTGAAATCAAGATTGGGAACATGGAAGGCCTGAAATTTCTGAACATATCAAACAACCTTTTCAGCGGGAATCTTGATTGGGATTTTTCTAGTTTAAGGAATCTGGAAGTTTTCGATGCTTACAACAATAACTTGACAGGTTTCTTGCCACCTCTTGGGGGCATTTTAGGGGGGGAAAAGTTAAAGTACTTGGATTTAGGTGGGAACTTCTTTTATGGTGAAATCCCAAAGAATTATGGGGATTTGTTGGGTTTGGAGTACTTGTCCCTGGCTGGAAATAACCTCCATGGAAAGATTCCTAAAGAACTAGGGAATCTTACTAGCTTGAAAGAGATATATTTAGGCTATTACAATGTGTTTCAGGGTGGGATTCCAAAAGAATTTGGCAAATTGCGGAGTCTTGTTCATTTGGATATGTCCACCTGTGAATTGGATGGTCCAATTCCTGCAGAATTGGGGAATTTGATGAATCTGGACACTCTTTTCCTCCATGTTAATCTACTCTCCGGTTATATCCCAAGAGAGCTCGGGAATTTGACAAGATTAAGATATCTTGATCTCTCTGCTAATTCCTTAACGGGAGAAATCCCGTTTGAGTTCATCAGCTTCAAGAATCTTAATCTGCTCAACCTGTTCATGAACAGGTTACATGGGTCCATACCCGATTTCATTGCAGAGTTTCCGGAGCTTCGAGTTCTTGGGTTATGGATGAACAACTTCACCGGAACCATCCCGGAGAATCTCGGCCGGAACCAGAAGCTTCAGGGACTGGATTTATCATCGAACAAACTGACCGGAGTCATTCCGGAGAATCTCTGTGCTTCCAAAGAGCTGAAAGTGTTGATTCTTCTCAAGAATTTCCTGTTTGGTTCAATCCCTGGTAAACTCGGATCATGTTTGAGCTTGGTCAGGGTAAGATTGGGAGATAATTTCTTGAATGGGAGTATTCCGGATGGGTTTCTTTACTTGCCGGAGCTCAATTTGGTTGAGCTTCAGAACAATATGTTGTCGGGAAACTGGTCGGAGAACAGAGACTCTTCTTCTAAACCCGGATTTTTAGCCCGTTTGAATCTTTCAAACAATAAACTCTCTGGTTCTTTACCGTTTTCGCTATCCAATTTCACGTCACTACAGATTTTACTCCTCAGTGCGAACGAGTTCTCCGGTTCCATTCCTCCGTCCGTAGGTGAGCTCCGGCAGGCTCTGAAGATTGACATGAGTGGGAATTCCCTCTCCGGCGAAATTCCCATTGAAATTGGAAACTGCGTCCATCTCACTTACCTGGATTTCAGTCAGAACAACCTCTCCGGGCCAATCCCGGCCAGGATTTCCGATATGCGGATCTTGAATTACCTCAACTTATCAAGAAACCATCTCACCGGAAACATCCCGAAGCTGGTTGGAACATTGAGAAGCCTCACGACGGCCGATTTCTCATTCAATGACTTCTCCGGGAAACTGCCAGAAACAGGGCAGTTCGGTTTCTTCAACGCCACTTCCTTCTCCGGCAACCCTCGCCTCTGCGGGTCACTACTCAACAAACCTTGCGAAGTCTCGGTCATTTCAGCCCCGCCGGGAGAATCCCACGGAGGTGAATTCAAGCTGGTATTCGCTCTGGGTCTCCTACTATGTTCTCTTGTTTTTGCGGCGGTGGCCATAATAAAGGCCAAGTCTTTCAAGAAAACCACCTCCGGCGGTTCTTGGAGAATGACGTCGTTCCAGAAGGTGGACTTCACGGCGTCGGAAATCGTGGACTGCGTGAGAGACGGGAACGTGATCGGAAAGGGCGGAGCAGGGGTGGTCTACCACGGGAAGACTGGAACCGGGACCGAAATCGCCGTGAAGAGGCTCGCCGCCGGCGTAAATTCCAAAAACAAGAACGACCATGGGTTCCGGGCGGAGATCGAGACGCTCGGGAATATTCGGCACCGGAACATCGTACGGCTTTTGGCGTTCTGTTCGAACTATAAAGACACGAATCTGCTGGTTTACGAGTACATGAAGAACGGGAGCTTAGGGGAGGCGCTTCACGGCGGCGGGAAGAGCAAAGGCGGCGGCGGAATGGTGCTGATGAGCTGGCATTTGAGGTACAAGATTGCGGCGGAGGCGGCGAAGGGGCTGAGTTACCTGCACCACGACTGTTCGCCCTTGATAGTGCACAGAGACGTGAAGTCGAACAATATACTGCTGGATTCGAACATGGAAGCTCACGTTGCGGATTTCGGACTGGCGAAGTTCTTGGCCGGCGGCGGAGATGGCGGCGCCTCCCAGTGCATGTCAGCTATTGCCGGCTCTTATGGTTATATCGCCCCTGGTACGTTAGTTTCACGTTCAATCTTTTTCTTCTCTGCATGCATGAATTTGCATGTTTGATTTTTCTCTGATTTGCCATCTTTTTTCACAAGTTTTTTACTCGTAAAAGACTTTTGTCACAAGATATTACTATCTCCTTTCCCATTTTAACTTCCAAATGTGTTTGCCACAAAGTTTAAGATAGTGAATATTGTGTGGTGGAGAGTTGTGCAGAGGAGAAAAAAATGTGTAAGAAATGTTGTGAACCACAAATTCTTTACCAAAAAGAGAAAGTGGAAGTTTTAATTGGAACGGACGAAAAAGGAAAGTTGGAAGTTTATTTAGGAACGGAAGGAGTACATCGAATTTTATGGATTATTGTATGTTTATTGTGACTTGTGAGCTAATTTGTTTATTATTAGACACAGTACCACAACTCCGGTACCTTTCTAAAAAATGGGGTACCGTACCTATCATTAATTTCATTGGACCATATCACTTTATTATTTTTTATTTAGATTTAAATAATTCAACTGCTACATTCTCATTGGTCCATATGGACAAAGATACGGTAGCTTATAGGTACCAAATCTACCTAAATAAATACGTAGTACTACGTATATATCAAGTCATCCCAAATTATAGGAAGGTGTTGTGCTTATCGTAACTAGACGTTATGCAATTAAAATATTAAACAATTTTAAATAGGAATTTTACTTTAATTATAAATAATACGAAGTACTAATTATAACAATTTTTAAAAGTCTTTCGTCACAAGCTATTACTTTTTATTGTTTGAAAAATAAAAGATAGAGCATTTTGTATACATTGTACTAACTCTGTGCTAACTATAGAGTTGTCCGTATACAAATAATTCTGTCTGCGTAAGTAGACATGTGTGTTAGAGATGTACACAAAAACATGTACACCAATAATTTTGAGCACTTCTCTCTTGATATTTGGATAATAGGGAGTATTTGATACAAGTAATTAATTAAAACTTATAAGTGTGTGAAAAATAAGCTAAAAGGTTCCCTTTAAAAATTGAAAATAATTATGATAAATCAAAAGATTATGTGGTAGGCATAGATTTCTATCTTCCAATCTTTGAATCATTTAAAAAGATTCAAAATATCCGGGGTCTGAGTTAGGGGTGTCCAGACTAGGCCCTGGCCCATCCAAAAATTAAAAAATGCCAATATTTTTAGTTTAAAAAATTCCGTATAAATTTTTTTCCAATAATATTCTTTGTATTGGCACAGTCTGGTCCAATGTCCTGGTTCCGCCCCTGTAAATATCGATAGTTGTACGTTTAACGCAATAATCGTTTAAGAGTTTTTTTAGATATAATAAGTAGTACTCCGTATCTTTTTTGAGAAGCTAAGCTTCTGAGAAAAAATGTAAAGCTTTTAACATTAATAATGTCTAACGTAGTGTAATACCTAATAGAAATAATTTAAACTGTCACTTTTACTACGTATGAAACAATTATAACATTTTTTTTAAACTCTTCACATTCATAAGTGACTAGCAGGAGGTGTGAGTTGAGTTGCTTATTATTTTATATTTGTATTAAAGTAAGCATCACAAAATATCTTACTCACTATCTTATGATGCAAATAAGACAAGACAAATAAAACGAAAGAATAGATTTAGTGAATAAAAAGAAGCTAAGGTACTCCCCATTAATTATGACTCCGTATAATGTAATGAGGCGTGCGAAAAGAATGTTTGGAGTAAAGGAGTGACAGTGTTGGCCGATCGACGGCAACGATTTCGAGGAAGAGTGGGCCCACTCTGCGATCGAAGATGGATGGGGCCGGCCCAGTCTGATTCACTGGATCCAACTGAGCCAACAGCAGCGGAAGGAGAAGGCCCTCAATTCTTGAATCATGGGAAAGCTAACCCCCATTAGCACATCATTCCACGCGTCTGATCTGTTTCGGTCCCCCACTATACTCGTGGGCTTACCCACTTGCACCACATCACCCCTGTCCCACTCCCGCCGTGTTACTTTTGATCCAAAAGATGGAATCTTCCGTCCCCACGCCCCGACCCGATAGGGCACTTGGGATGATGTAAATGACGGTAACTCAGTCAGCGAAGTGACATTAGGTCTACATATCCTGCGCGCCAACGGTCTAGCTCATTTCAGAGACAGTACATGAGGTACCCGTGCGGGTCGCTGCGGGATTCGAACTTTGGCTTTTTGATCCAAATTTTCCACCACTAAACCAACTTAGTTACCCGGGTGGGTTCGGCCGCGTTACTTGTACATGAAATTTGTACACGTTTTGTGTAAACACGCCTAGTTATTTGTATATATAGGTAGCTTCTGAACGAGTTGCATGTGTATACAGACAATTAGGGGATGTGTATATAAAATGTGTATAAAAGTAGCTTTTCTCATCCTTCAATTCTATACCGGAGATGTTTGGAATTGATTATGCTTTTGTTTCTTCTTTTTTAAAAGTATAAGTGGAATCAAAATCAATTTTCAAATCGGTCTACTTCAATTTCTCAAAACTCTTCAAGAGCAATTTGAAGCATGCAGGAGTACTTTTACATTTTAACCTAATCACTCAAAATATAATTCTCCTTTAAAGGAGAGTCAGACACCTCATATTTGTAATACGAAGTAAAATCCTGGAGGCCTTGTTTCTAGTGAATTCTAGCTATCACTGATTTTTCATTTGGTTTAGTTTCAGTTTCAAGCCCAATCACATAGAAACATATTCGTTATTCAACAAATTATATCAAATAAAGCTAAGTGGATTATATTTATACGGTAATAAACAAATACACATAATATCACACCTTATTAAATCAGACTCAAATAAACGAGCTACCCTACCAGCTGATTCAAACATCATCATCGTAAAATTGTTTTTTCCATCATTTCATGCCTTTTCATTATCGAATGTTAGGTCATGGGTTCTTGATAATCATCGTTGTTTTGCCATTTATTCCTAGGAGAGGACTGTGTGTCTGTGTTGGCTCTTATCCCATATTATTAAATCATAAAGTTCCATTTCAAAATGTTTTGATATTGATATCATGTTAGCTCTTAAATCCATAAACGAATCATACGATAGTATATACTTCCTCCGGTTCTTATTAAAGTTCTCACTTTCCTTTTTGAGATGTCCCTTATTTAAGTTCACACTTCCATTTTAGGAAACAAAACAGTGCAAAACAGTGCCAAACAGTGTCAAACAGTGTCCAAACAGTGCCAAACAGTGCACTCCACAGTAAAGTCAAATTCATTTTCTTAATATGTGTGAAGTCAAACTAAAAACTTAAATAAGAACCGGAGGAAGTACAAATTAAATTTTTGGCATCTTTCATGGTATATTACCTTAAAAAAGTGTTACAAAGTGGTTAAGAAAAACAATACTCAGCTCCTTCGGTCCCAAATGTGATTCACACTTTCCTTTTTGGGTAGGTACAAAATAAATTTCACACTTCTTCTCCCTTCGTTATTTGGCAAATTATCTGCATCAAAATAGTGTAAAATAGTGCAAAAAAGTGTCAAACAGTGTCACAACAGTATACTCAATTGTAAAGTCAAATTTATTTCTTTAATTTGTGCGAAGTCAAAGTGTGAATTTCATTTGGGACCGGAGGGAGTAATATTTAATCAAAATTCCCTGAGCACTTTTAATTAAGATTTACTTATCAAATCCGAGAGGTCTTTTCTTTCAAAAAAAACAAAGGTCGTTATCATCTATTGTCGCATATTATTGTGTACGTTTTTTATAAGATTTTGTAGGCTTTATGAGAAATTTGGTTTTGAAAGTTTGCGTATTGAACACTGCCACCTTTGTTACATTCACATGCACTAGCCTGTCTTTCCAAATTAACAATGATTTTACAATAAGAAATTGCCCAAAATAGGAGCAAATGAAATTTGGAATTTCAAAATAAGACTAGTATGGTTTTTTTTGCGAAATAGGAGTTGTTACTGTCATGCATGAAAAATACTGTCATGATTAATATTGTCATTAATTATAATAAATATTGTTATATTAAATGCATTGTACTGCAACAGTAAGTATTGTCATGTTAGTCTCATTTCGAAAATAAAAATATAGTAGTCCTATTTTGGAATTTCAAACTTCATTGACTCCTCTTTTTTAAAATCTCTCTTTTGCCATGTGTGCGGCTCTCTTTAACTGTATTGTCCAATATTTTTATCTACAACGGATAAAATGCGGAATTGAAGATAACGATCCAGACTGCTAGTGGGAGATCCAACAAGTGACCTGGTGGAAATTAAACATTTGGGTTTCTAACTAGAACTATTAATATCATGTTTAGTAATTATCTTGTATTTTAGTTCCGTATATAATAATAACATTATTTAGTTTAAAACAATAGTAGTGGTATTCAGGTCATTTTAAAATTTTTTGGTCTAGTCTCATCTGAACATGTTTGGTCTGATCTGGTAGATGTCTGGTCTTTATGTATTTTACAACTGTCAAAGTCTTGTTTGATCTGATCTGATTTGTTTAAGTTTGATCTAATCTAGAATTGAAATAAGTTCAATAAAAGACGTCCTAAATGTATAATCACAATCTAGACTTCAAGATTCTAATATATTTTATTTTATTTTTATCATACCATTAGGTTTATATAATACTACGTATTATTACTATCTTTATCATAACTATAAACAAATTGCGTTGTAAAAAATAATGATCAGTATATACTTAAAAACATCCAAATATGCTCAGTCCATATATACATAGTTAGAATTTTAACCGGATAAAAAATCTTGAACCATCAAAAGCAAACTTCCTTGAGGTAGCAAGTAGTCAAGTACATTCTTCAATTTTGTAATGTATTTTTTTAAATTTTTTATATTTAGCCCACATACCTCGCCAATGTTTAAATCTAGTATAATTGCACTTCAGCTCAGGGTATCCTAGATTCCTGAACTCACCTTTGGATCTATTACTCATCTACTCATCTCCAATACTATAATGTGTACGGTATACATGTGAAATGAGAGGTAGACACATAAAAAATAAATCATGCACGATGCTCTAATATTTTTGCATGAGTTTTTTTAAATCAACATTTTTTCAAAAATTCAACTTTTTAAAATTATCATTAAGCTCTTAATTAGGCAGTGTAAGTATACTTGGTGCTCTTAATTTGTTACTGTTATTCTCCTTTTATTTTTTTTTTCGTTATTTATACCTGTGATGAAATGAAAAATTATTCAACTTTGTCTATCTATTTCTATTCCTACTACAGAGTATGCATACACGCTAAGAGTGGACGAAAAGAGCGACGTGTACAGCTTCGGAGTCGTCTTGTTGGAGCTAATCACGGGGCGTCGCCCGGTCGGGGAGTTCGGGGAGGGGGTGGACATAGTCCAATGGTGCAAGAGTGTGACGAGTTGTAGGAGGGAGAAGGTGACACAAATTGTGGATCCAAGGCTCACCATATTTCCCAAAGAAGAAGCCATGCATCTCTTCTTCATTGCCATGCTTTGTGTACAAGACGGCAGTGTTGAACGCCCAACCATGAGAGAAGTTGTTCAAATGCTCTCTGAGTTTCCTCTCCACTCCCAGTTGTCATCACCGGTTTTTTCCTCTCCGGTTCTTCCGCAACATAAGATTGTTGTGAAAGAAAAATATTAGTTGCGGCACTAAAACCTAGCTAAATCTTTTTTGTCTGAAAATCATTTATATATAATAATAATAATAATACGGAGTAATGATAACTTATACACGAATATGTATATTTATATTGGGTTGCATTTCTTGAATAGGTGGTTGATGATGAAGTCATAATATAAACAACCCCTTTTTAAGGTAACTTTGGTTTTGATTTCTTTTGTAAGTTTTTAGCAGATTAATCTTCGATCACTAGTTGCATTAGGGCACATGTTTTTCTTGGGTATATGTTTTTTTAAGAGAAGAAAAGCATGGAAACCCAATTGGCTTCGATGGGTGGTTGTACTCATTGTAAACACACTTGTATTTTGTACTTCTTTCATTGTTTATTAGTGAAGTTTAAAGATAGATATATAAAAGAAAAAGATGTGCTTTTAGTCCTTTAACTTTATTATGTCACTATTATGTCACTTCCACATTACTCCTTTAACTTTCAATTTAACCAAATCTAGTCCGTGACATTTTCCCCTTCACCACCCGTCGTCCTTCCAACCACAACTCCGGCAAATTTTAACCGGAAACCAATTAATGAAGGTTAGTTGCGTCATTTAATAGCATTTATAGGTTTTTTTTATCGAAAAAATTTCACTTTTGGTCCCATGACTATTATGTCACTTCTACATTACTCCCTTGACTTTCAATTTAACCAAATCTAGTCCATGACTTTTTCCCCTTCACCAGTCACCACTCGTCGTCCTTCCGAGCACAACTCTGATAAATTTTAACTCGAAACTCATTTATGTAGAAATATTGGGGACATTTTAGTAATTGTACTACCTCCGTCCCTTAAAACTTTGTCAAAGTTGACCGGCGCGGAGAATAATAAAGGAAAAACTGTGTGGTTGAGGTTTGTGCAGAGGAGAGAGAAATAACAGAAACCACAAAATAATTGATTAAAAGGGAAAGTGGCAAAGTTTTTTGGGACGTCCCAAAAAGGAAAGATGGCAAAGTTTTAAGGGACGGAGGGAGTATGTTGTTAAAATGGCTACCTACAAAATTAACTTCAATTAATGTTGAGTTAATACGCCGGCTTCCTTCATTCTCAAAATCGAAGTCTTCTCCAAATTCTCAAACTTCCGTATGCCTGAAAAATCCCCAACCATCGTTCGAACAATGAGGACCCGTCCGGGCCGTCGGAGTGAAGGAGAAGGAACAAGTGTTGAACGACGTTCGCCAACAAATGCTAGTGATAAAGGTAAGAGGCTGAACTTTTTTAAAAAAAGTGGAAAAAAGTAATGAATACAAGGCTGAAATGAGGTGTATATAATTGGTGTTTGCACATGTTACGGGTTTTATGTTAAGGCTGAAAAAGAGGTTTTTTTAAAGAGTGGAAGAACGTAACATGTGCAAACCTCAATTGTATACACCTCATTTCAGCTTTGTATTCATTACTTCCAGTCTTTTCAAAAAAAGTTCAGCCTCTTACCTTTATCACTAGCATTTGTTGGCGAACGTCGCACTTGTTCCTTCTCCTTCACTCCGACGGTCCGGACGGGTCCTCATTGTTCGAACGATGGTTGGGGATTTTCCAGGCTGACGGGAGTTTGGGAAATTGGAGAAGACTTCGATTTTGAGAATGAAGGAAGCCGGCGTATTAACACAACATTAATTGAAGTTAATTCTGTAGGTAGCTGTTTTAGCAACATACAATTACTAAAATGACCCCAATATTTCTACATAAATGAGTTTCCAGTTAAAATTTGTCGGAGTTGTGGTCAGAAGGACGACAGGTGGTGAAGGGGATAAGGTCACAGACTAGATTTGATTAAATTGAAAGTCAAGGGAGTAATGTGGAAGTGACATAATAGTCATGGGACCAAAAGTAGAATTTTTTCGATAAGAAAACCTATAAATGCTATTAAATGACGCAACTAACCTTCATTAGTTGGTTTCCGGTTAAAATTTGCCGGAGTTGTGGTCGGAAGGACGACATGTGGTGAAAGAGAAAAGGTCACGGACTAGATTTGGTTAAATTGAAAGTCAAGGGAGTAATGTGAAAGTGGCATACTAGTCGTGGGACCAAAAGTGGAATTTTTTCATATATAAAATGTTAGGTTTCAAGAACTATTGCATTTTGTAAATATCAATATTGACTTATCATAAATAAGCTAAGTGAATGGTGAACCTTATCGATAGTACTCACTATTCTGTTCAACGATTATAAAACTCATTACCTTAAAGTGTAGTTTTTCCATGGAAAGCAATCTTCTGTCTTCCATCATCACCACTCAATTATGGTCAAACTAGATTTGATAGGATCATTAAAAAACACTAATGTGTAATGCAAAAAAAAAGCTTAAATAATGTGATTTCTGCTGCTTATCAATTCTGCATTTTGGTCTGTAGGATGTTGGCCTCAAGTTTAAATGGGAAGAAATGTCTCATTTGGAGAATGGTGGAGGGATGCACCAGCCTTAAATAAATAATTCTTTATCAATCTAGTACTCCCTCTGGTCCTAAATAATGTTCAGTGTTTGACTTCACAAAAATTAAGGAAATAAATTTGACTTTACAGTAGAGTACACTGTTGTGACACTGTTTGACACTGTTTTGTACTGTTTTGATGTAGATAATTTGCCAAATAAAATAAGAAAGGTAGAAGAAGTGTGAACTTTATTTTGGACTGGCTCAAAAAGGAAAGTGTGAAATTTATTTAAGACTAGAGGGAGTATATAATGGACAACTAGTTAGAGGTGGTGGTTTGTCTGTTTGCCATGATTGACACTTTTTCAATTGTGTGCGTGTATTTATCTTTTCTCTGTAAGTGTGGCTTTTTCCTTATAATTCGGATTTAGGAACCTAACGGTGAAATGAAAACTTTCTATAGAGTAACTTAGTTTGGAGAATGTAATTACTGTCACACTAAACAGTAAACACACACTATGCTTACCTATCTAAGCTCCATTTATGTGAACTCAAACATAATAAAGAATAGTGACAAGTTCCCCTTAAAGTATATCTTTTCCACTACCCTTTCATTTATGTGAGACTTCTTACTTTTCATTATTTTCAATAGGGATAAATTTATTTGTTTCAACAGTGACAACATGGCATAACAGCCTAATTTAGTTTTGTTATTTTAGCTGATCATATAAGGTTAGCTCTTGTTAGTAAATAGAAGAGATTGTAGGTGTATGAGTAGGATAAGTGATTTTAGTTAGGTGTAGTGTAGCGGATGTGTTTTAGAGTAGAGCTCTTGTCTCTAGAAAAGTAGTATTGTATTGATGTTGTTTGATTTGCTTGATTAGCGAACGAGTACATAAGGTCCTATTTATAGGTGCTAGAGGGTCATTTTAGATCCTTATTAAATACTAGGAATCTAGAGTATTCTACAACTAATTAATCTAGACTCTCCTTAAGAATTCTCTAGTATAGAATTCTCTAGAACCTTTTTAGCATTAACTTTCTAGAACATTTCTAGATATAACTACATAGCATATTCTAGATAAATGTATCATTATTTAATATTCCTCCTTGATGCATTTGTCGGTAACTCCAAGCATTCTTCGCATAAATTGGAAGTTGTCTCTTGGTAGGGCCTTCGTGAAAATATCTGCCAATTATTCTTCTGTTGGGCAGTACCTCATCTCAATATGTCCCTTTGCTTGGACATCTCTCAAGAAGTGATACTTGATATCGATGTGCTTAGTGCGATTGTGCTTAATTGGATTTTTAGCCATCACAATAGCTGACTTGTTGTCACAAAATTCTTTTCAGCCATATAGCTTGGCAAGCTGCTCCGACTGCTGCAACATACTCCGCTGTTGCTGATGATAGTGCGACTGAATCTTGCTTCTTTGATCCCCCATGAGAAAATTCTTGAACCAAGCTTAAAAGCGTAACCAGATGTGCTTTTCATGTCATCTTGAGATCCAGCCCAATCACTGTCGCTATATCCAATTAGTAGTGAGTCAGGGCTTGTTTTGTACCAAATACCATGATTGGCGGTTCCTTGTAGGTACCTAAGGAGTCTCTCTGCCGCTCTATAGTGAGTCTCAGTAGGACTCTCCATGAACCTTGAGAGCAAGCTTGTAGCATACATTATGTCTGGCCTCGTAGCCATTAAGTAGAGTAGACTCCCAATCAAACTCCGGTAATTGGTAGCATCTGTTGGCTTTGACACATCTTCTTTCTTCAATTTCTCATTAGGAACCAATGGAGTAACGACGGCTTTGCAGTCTTGCATTTTGAACTTCTTTAGCATGTCTTTAATATATTTTTCTTGAGATAAGAAGATACCTTCTTCTTCTTGACTTATCTCCATGCCAAGGAAGTAGCGCATTAATCCCAAGTCACTCATCTCAAGAGTGTTCATCATGTCTCTCTTAAATTCTTCAATTAATTTTGAATTATTTCCCGTGACAATTAAATAAATGATCAACATATAGAGAGACGATGAGAATGTCAGATTTACCTAGGGATTTGATGTATAGTGTAGCCTCGTTCTTGCTCCTCCTGAACCTGTGACGGGTGAAGTATCCATCAATCTTGCTATACCACGCTCGTGGAGCTTGTTTGAGCCCGTAAAGTGCTTTCTTTAGACGAAAAACTTTTCGTTCTTCTTTGATGAATCCTTTTGGTTGCTCCACATACACTTCTTCGCTTATCTCTCCATTTAGAAAGGCTGACTTGACGTATAGCTGATAAATTTTCCATTTCTTCTGAGCTGCAAGAGCTATGAGTGTTCTTATTATGTCCATCCGGGCAACTGGTGCAAACGTCTCTGTGTAGTCAACTCCCGGTATTTGAGCATACCCCTTTGCAACCATCCTTGCCTTATGCTTCTGAATTGAGCCATTGAGGTTCAGTTTTGTTTTATACACTCATTTGACTCCAATAACCTCCTTGTTATGTGGAAGATCTACCATTTCCCAAGTATCATTCTTTTCTATCATTTTGATCTCCTCCTCCATTGCTTTAATCCAAAAAAATTCTTTGGAGGCTTCGATGTAGCTATGTGGCTCCAAGGAGCAAAAGTTGCATGTTTCATAGATGTCTGTAGACTCATATAGGTCTGCTAGAGTTCTTACCCGAAGAGGTGGGGACTCTGGCGAGGAGTCGTGATTTCTTGATGTATTAGTTTCAAAAGAGGATCTTGGAGTAGATGTGGCGCTTTGTTGATCATGACTTTCCTCTTCTGGTATTTCCTCTAGTTGGGCAAGAGTTGTCTTTCTTTCAACTTTTTCTGTCTCCCAATTCCAAGAGGCTTGCTCGTCAAACTCCACATCTCGACTTGTCACCAACTTCTTTGTCTCGAGATTGTAGATTCGATATCCCTTGGATTTGGAGCTGTAGCCAAAGAAGATGCCCTTATTTGCTTTATCTTCTAACTTGTGCCTTTAAAAAAACCAACATGAATAGATCTAACTAAAAGAAATCACTTTATCTAGATACAAACATAAGATGATGCAAAAAAACATCAGGCAAGACTCCCAAGATCCCTTGAAGTTACAATAAAAAACTAAACAAGTTACCTGGAGTCGAACCACTGGTTTTTGTGCTCTCTTCTTAAATTCAGAATCATTGACTAACCTCTGTTGCGACGCCTTATAGAATGCCTAGAAAAATAGGTCATGTTAAGTACACAGTACATCTTTTTCATGGGGGAAAATGTATGCTATAGTCATACAAGGCCAAAGAAAATAGTACTAGAAATATCTAAAGTAGTAAGATATGCAGGATGCTTCAAAGAGAGGTCATGTGCGGTAACAAGTCTAGCGGCTATTGGAGTCTAGTATTTAGACTAAATGAACTATGTAATGGCTACATAGATATAGTAGAATAGAAAATGAGAAAGCTAAAACCGAAAGTACTTTTGCATTGACAATCACCTATAATACATCAAACATTATATTATGTCCGCGGGAAGGAACTATGTAACGTCTACATTGATATGCTAGCACAGAAAATGAGAATGCTAAAACTCATAGAAATGCCTTTTGCAACTATAATGACATATAACACATCAAAACGTTATATCATGTCTGCTGAAAATATGTTTATAATGCAATATGCATATGAACACACATATTGGCAAGTTATGCATTTAAAAAATAATGCAGAAAGCAATAGGTTTGCCAGCAGATTTTGAATTAAAAGCCAGTATTAAAAGAGGCCTAAGTCACCTAACGTTTAGCAAGTTTTAGTTCATGACAAAAATCTCAACTGACCTGAAGATCACCAATGGCAGTTTCTTTAACATCTTCAAAATTTGGATACGTCTCAAAGAGAAATTCGATCAACATACCAAACTGCAATATAAATATTAACTTATCAGTGACATTATTGATTACAAGGCTGGCATATACTACAACCCAATCCATATTAACCTTCACATGAAGGTATATCAGAAAAGTAAATTATCAATATATCTATCTCAAATTAGACATTAGATCAGATTAGCAAATGAAACTGTATTCCAAGTTAGAAAGTTATATATAATCATGTATGTAAGAACATAGTACTACTACGAGGTACAGTAAATCATCCATGTAAAAGAGCAGAAAATGCAACGGAAAGAAGCCTTCATCAAACCAACTAAACGAAAGACTGATCAAATTTTATGCACGAAGTTTGTACATGGATATAATTCATTCATAGCAAATAAAAAACTAATGGTGAGTCTACTCTGTAACTTTTGAGAATTTTCCAATATTAACTTTAAAGAACATGAACAGAAAGCTACATAAATAACCACAGATAACCTGTGTCCCACTGCCCCCCAGTCATCAACATGATTTCTGCGAAAAACTTCAACGTTCAAAAACTCTAGCATGTGAGTTATTGTGTCACCAATTATGGTGGATCTTAAATGACCAACATGCAATTCTTTTGCAATATTGGGAGATGAAAAATCGACCAGCACCCTTTTGATTGAAAGAGTAGGTGCCCAAGTTTCAATGCCATTGACAAGCATCCTTTGAATATTCTGCAGCCACAAAACATTAAATGCATGCATTCCAGCATGGTGGTATTAGTGAATGATAGAATGATGAATATAACATGTCTTTTTTTACGGTAGAAGCCTTGTGTCAATTATCTACTTTCTGCCAAACTGCATATAAAAACAAACACACACTGCATGGACAATATTTTCCACCCATGGGGCCTTAAGGTTTAATGGCAATGCTCAAGACACACTTGCAGAAAACACATGAAAAAAGGGAGTATGCAAAGCACCTCAGCCATCCATTTTTTTGACACAATGACATTCACAAACCCATTTGCAACGACTGAGGATAACTCTAAGATTTCAGAAAAGGGAAGATTTCTCTTGATGGCCTGCCAAAGTCCAACTCACATTATTTACCATAAGCCCAAGAAATGTAGAATTATAAAGAACAAACAATTATCCAATACTAACCTCTCCCACAGCTAGAGGGTTCTGATAATGACTACATTTTCCTTTCAGTTCAGCGAAGATAACGTTGGCAATTTCACTAAAATAATCAGTGTAGTAGCAAATTATTAACTAACATAACAATAGCATTCAGGTAAACAAATGTAATTAGAATTGCTAACAGGCAAAAAAAGTTACTAATTATCATTGGCAATAACATTCAGAAACAGGTGTGATGAGAAATGACTGTTACACATCACAATTACTCAAAGGTTTCTGTGGCAATGTTGAAACAAACCAAATATTAATAAAAGTTTGTAATCAGAAAAAATAACAAATAAGAAACTATAGTTGTGATTGAATTAATAGTATACCACTTGTAATCACCAAACATCGGCTTGGACAACTTAATCTGTGGCTCAATATTGAACTGAGTATGTAGCGGCAGTAATGTTTGGCAAAGTGAAACATCAAACAGTTTGGCCAGCTCCTTCTTCAAATTACTGGTACTCTCATCTTTCTGACCACAAAGTCAAGAAGGAAAATATAAAAAATAACTCAACATTATTAGTATTTTGGTAAAAATAAATGGCATCACTTACATCTTTTTTTAACGTAGGAGAGACGTTGCAGGGATTTGAAGTGCGGGACAAAATAAATTTTTTGAGTCCATGTTAATGTAACGGATAGAAGCAACCTTATTATCATTAGAAGTTAAAACTTCATGGCCAGCACTGAGTGTGTATTATCATGTACGCATTCATAAGCCTACATGGCTACATGTGATCTAGACTTGTTCTATTATAGATAGTACATATTAACATCCAGAATAACAAACATACATATATATGCATGTATACATACATAAATGCCCGCATTTGGTAGATCATAGGATATGGTGGAGTACCCAAGGACGGGATTGTCCTCAAAACTCATAATGTAATTGGTGGAGTACCCAAGGACAGGATTGTCCTCAAAACTCATAATGTAATTGGTGGAGTACCAAGGGACAGGATTGCCCTCAAAACTTGGAATATAATCGGTGGAGTACCCAGGGACGAGATTGTCCTCAAAACTCTGAATGTAATTGGTGGAGTACCAGGGACATGATTGTTCTCAAAACTCGGTTTATAATTGGTGGAGTACCCAGGGGCAGGATTAGTCCTCAAAACTCATAGACCACAGTTTAATATTATAGGACCGATCAGTGTCCTTAACATATTTGAATGATCAAGGAGTCCTATTCAGTCATAAGTATTTGGGTGGGTTTGGGATTTTAAGTCAAGAGCGTTGATTATTATGATTTTCCTGATTAAACAATGACTTACTATGAGTCAGATATTTTCCAAGTGTATATACTTATATGTATTCCAAGACTTGGGAAGGGAAGTATAAGTGTATGTATCACCCCATGTTTGAGTCTGATATTTGAAACATTAGTACACGTGTATTGACCCTCTGGGTCCCCTACCATTTTTAGATTGAAGCTAGAGCTTGCTAACTGCACCTTTTTACGTTTGAAGTCAACTCAAGGAAGACTTGGTTCGTGCTTCCTTTATCGATTTGAAACTATAAACATTGCTCATAGATATATGGATTTCTATAAACTGTTTTGGGCCTGCGAGTCATGTCTTGGCCGAATGTGGCCCATTATTAAACAGTAAATATTTCCGCTATTTATCGGGTTCAAATGTAATGTTGTTATGTACGTTTACTTATGAGTATGGTATGAACTATATTCATGGACGTCTTGTACAATTAGCAGAGGTTGACCTGAGGCGTGATAGTAATGCTCGTATTTGGCAAGGAAAAGCAACCAGGCCAGCTCGGGTGATGTCCAATGCCAAGGGATATGTGGAGGCTTGGCTTGAGGCGCAACAACATAGAGGAAGTGCAATAGCAGCAGGGAGGCCGCAAGGAACTCAAGTATGGAAATTGCCTGGTGCAGGGTGGCACAAGCTCAATACTGATGCAGCAAGGCAGAATTCTGGCAACGGGCTTGGTTGGGTCGTGCGCAATGGTGAAGACGAGTTTGTTGCGGGGTAGTGGGATCTTGGGAATATTTGGAGGTTGAATCGGACTCTCAATTGGCTATCTCAGATATTCTCATAGACGGCTATAGCATTTCGGAGGCCCTAGACAAAAAATAACATATGAAAAAAAAGCACCCCAAGTTGAAAATGAGATAAATTGAATAAAAATACCATATGAAAAAAGCATATTCAAAGTGCACGATATTATATTTTAAAAGGATAAATTTTTAAATGCGAACTTATTCTTTCTCTTTGTACATCACGAGTTAACTTTCAATTTGCTCGACAATACCTACATATTTATAGACAATACAAAAATCACAAACAAATCAATTAACAAAAAAACCAAAAACTTCTAAATAAATGACAAAACAAACATAATCTACTTTACTACTACCAATACCATCAAATTAATTATTTCACATATTTATCATCTAATACATACAACATCAATATAGCTATAGTAAATTATTAACCTAATAATTTTTAAATAATACAGAGTACTAATTAATCATAAGTCTAATATATCAAGTATTTAACTTTACACCAAATTATTAATCCAATTTAGGAATTTACGTTAAATAGTAAAAAGAAAATTGACTTTGGTGCTGGAGTGCTTCTCTAGTCCTCTGCTTTACAGCAGCTTTAGGCTTAAGGCCTTTTGGCCTTTATATTTAGACCTATGATATTTCACTACTTTATTGATTAAACGTCTAAATTCTAAAGAGAGATTGGAAATAGACCTATAGAGAATCAATGGAATGGGAGAAAGAAACAAAGAGTGATAAGATATTAAGAGAAGGACAGGAGGAGAGAACTAGAGAAGTCAGAAACAGAGATTCACTCATGTCTCGCTCAGGTTGATGGCGGGCGGCGAGGCGGGCGGGCGATAGGCGGAGACTCACGGTCGCTGCTTCAGAAGATTGAGGACGAGAGAAGTCGTTGGCTACTTCCCCATTGGGCAAGTGCTTGGAGGAGCAGTGGACCAATTAATACATCAATACTCCAGATAATTATACCTAATTATACTAGGTAATACGGAGTAGTTTATATTTTGAGACCCTAGGTCATATGAGGCCCAAGGCCGCATTTGCATGGGCTTACTCCCCCATGGCCGCCACTAGATATTCTTAAGGGAAAACTGTCAAATAGGTCCTCGAACTTTCATAAAAAAATCAATTAAGTCCTTCTATAGGAGACTCTGTCCGGTCGTTGCGATTTGGGGCGGTTCCCGGTGGAAGTTTTTGATGAAATTTTTTGATCATCTTATTCATCAAGTCTAGTTTACTCATACCAAATTTCAGCTAAAAATTTAATCGGGAGGGCATTCAAATTAATTCGAGAACGCAAAAATGCGCAGTTATCTTCAAGAATTAATTTGAATGTGTTACCGATTGAACTTTTAGCTGAAATTTGGTATGAGTAAACTAGACTTGGT
Source organism: Cuscuta europaea (assembly GCA_945859875.1). NCBI lineage: Eukaryota > Viridiplantae > Streptophyta > Magnoliopsida > Solanales > Convolvulaceae > Cuscuta > Cuscuta europaea. The sequence continues at coordinate 6,826,552 of CAMAPE010000015.1, read as the reverse complement.
GAATAAGATGCTCAAAAAATTTCATCAAAAAATTCCACCGGGAACTGCCCCAAATCGCGACGGTCAGACAGAACCTCCTATAGAAGGACTTAATTGACTTTTTTATAAAGTTTGAGGACCTATTTGACAGTTTTCCCTATTCTTAATGGTTTGAGTGCATCGTCAATGGATCTTCTAGCCGAAGATATTCGTGATATTAGTATATGTTTTTCTTATATTACATATTCTTTTGTTAACCGTTTAGTAAACAAAGTTGTTCACAAGTTAGCTAGAGTGGTTTCTTCTATATCCTGTCGTCATGTTTGGGTTGATAATCCCCAGACTTGTATGACCAATGTTTTGGCCTTCATTTTGATTAGGGTAATTCTATTTACAATTATGAATTTACTAATCACAACCACCTAATTAAATTTAAATAAATAAGATTATATCAAATAACTATTTTACCCTTATAAAAATATATTCCACTCCATCTTGGACGAAAATACTCTCCTCTAGTTTTATGCAGAGCCGCAAGCCAACAAAATAAAAGAAGACATCAAACATCTTCCATCCATTGCTTTCCGTTCTCTTCTAGTCCGACCATCAAGGATTTCAAAAAAACAGCCTTTTCATTATCAAAATTTGCTTGTGAAGCATCAAATCCATCCACTACCATCAATATTTTGTTGATTAGTGGATACAGGAGCATCAAGAGTTATATTTTGTAAGCAAAGAATTTTGGGGGTAGCATTTGACCCGGTGATTAGGGTTTCCAAAAACAATCTGAACTTCTTGAATGGTAAAATAGGTATTATAAAAAAATAGTTATCTCTTAGGGAAGTTGGTGAGTGTGTTATAGTAAAATTAGGGCTGCATTTAGAATTACCCCATTTGATTAATGCTAATTAATTATTTTCTCTTCAAAAAACAAATTACAAATGGGCCAAAATAGGGATGCTATCGGTTCATAAACGGGCCAAACATCCCTGTAGCAACGGGAAAGCGAATCTTGACCGTCAGTCAGAGGCAACTTGTGCGTGTGTTTTGGAAATCTCTGAAACTGTTCGCAATCTTCTCCGTACTTTCTTTTCCGCTTTCACCCTATCTCAACTCCCCCATTGCCTATAGGTCAGTTTCCTTTCAGTTTCCAACCGCCCTCAGTTTTGTTTTTGTTTTTTTTTTTATTTTTATGGCTGAGAATTAGTGTTTTTCTCTTAAAGAAATCTCCCGGCATGCATTTCTGAAAACGTTTTCTTTACTCTGATCCCAGGTTTCTTTTTTTGGGTTAAGCGTTCTTTAATTAATACTTCAATTGTCTTCTAGTACATTGAGCGTTCTTTAATTTACGCTCACATTAGTTAGTTTAATCAGGGTAACCTTTCTGTTGAGATTCTATTGAAGGATCAGATGTTTATCAAGTGCATGGTTAATGACTGGAGTGTGATCATTTTTCTTTGAATTTAGTGTTCTTTTATAAATTTTAAATGCCTCATTGCAGAAGAAGCCATAAAGTTTGATTACTTTTCGTTACTCCGTCTGTCATATGAATTTGTTTGCTCATTAAAGTAATATTTCTCAAATTGAAATGGGTTTTTAATAAAAAGAACATTCTTGCAAAGAAGTTTAAGCAACTACGTGTGACTCATTCAAGTGTCTTATTTCAGAGCTGATAATTGGGCTGTGAAGGTTGACAATGGCTGGAGAGAAGATATTAGATAAATGTATCCTTTTTCTGTATATTCTATACATTTTCTTGAAATTGTTTTTGGAGAGAACCTTGAACTTCTTTTACAGGCTTTAGCTTTTGTAAGTTGAGATCATCCTGCCAACTTAATGTATACCCAGAAGGATTTGCCATTTTCAAAACTCAAAACATAAAAAGAAACTCATTAACTTCAAGTTTGGGCTTTTATCCGTTATCATAATTAAAAATAACTTGGAAACCCGTTTCCTTAATTAATATGCATTTCAGTAAAACCATGTTTCTTTCTTGTTGAGATTTCTTGAAGAAAGGTGGTGTTTTTTTACATGATGGGGTTTTATCACTTTTTCTTGTAGGAACTTAGCATTGTTTTTACAGTCAGTATGTAGCAATGTTTATACATTAAAAGTATATGCACACGAACATCCCCATGTTTCACATGCTATATATATTTTTAGAATATAGTTTCCCATTTTTGTTTCTTATCTCATGTTTTCTGTTTTCCTTTATTTTCTTTCTTTTCCTTTTGGGGGTGATATCATGTATCAATTCATGTTAGCCGACCCCAAAATCTTTTGGGACTAAGGCTTGGATGTTGTTGTATCTCATGTTTTCTGTTTTGCAGTATTCCTTGTTTTCTAACACGAGTGTCCGGGGATCTTTGTGTAATTGTGTCCAAAAATCACGCGGGTACTGAAGATAATGTACGGGCAAACCTTCAGCGTTCCTCAGGGATTAGAACTAGTGATTTCAAAAAAACTTTTTTGTTCCTGGTTTCAGACCAGTTGAACAACCAAAAATGACTTTTTGTTCTGATTTTTCATTTTTATTTTACATGTATATGTAATACTTAACATTTTCGAAGCTGAGGCAAGCGGTGCGGGATTGAATCCTGAATCAGTTACTGAATTGACTAACAAGGTAATTGCGTACTTGGGTATTTTCTTTCTCAGTTCAGATTTTAAAATTTTGTCTGTTCTACCATTACTATGCTTGCCTTTCCACTTTTTTGTTATTCTTTGATCATTTTGCCATCAGGTTTCTAGGAAAGTAAGAAAAGCGTGTGGTCCATCCACTTCCATTTCTCCTATGGGGACTGCTGCTGCTCGTGTTAATGGCGGTGTTCATCAATCCATCAGTCTAAAGCCATCTATCACTAATTCAACTACCGGCTCCTATGGTCACCATTATGGAGGTTAGTGAAATGTTCATATTTTTTCTATCCCCTTGTTTTTGTATGGATTTTATGAAGAACAAATTGAACTCTAATGTGCATTTAGTTCATACAATTAAGTGTTTGGGTAGCACATTGAGTTGAATAGCTAGCTAATAGTTGAAATGCTAATAGCTAAAGTGTAATGTAAAAATACATCTTTTATAAGAATAGATGATTGATAAAATGTGGTATTCTATTAAAGTAGCAATAGGGTCTTCAGAAGAAAAAATGAAATGTCAACATCTTATCTCTCATATGCTTCAGGAGTCAAGCTTTTAAACCTGTACTTATTTGGAGCTTTTATTTTATTTACAAGATTGAAATGGTGACTAATTTTCAGCTAAGAATACGTATAAGCTCCCAAATAAGGCTCTACCACACACACATATCCTAAATGGCTGACTAATGATTGTCTGCTATTCTTGCAGGGTATAGTCGACCACCAAATGATGATCAAGGTTACTTTAATGCGGTAAGTGGCTTTTATTTACCTTGATGATGATGGAATTTGCATCTGCATCATCAAATACATTTTTACCTTCTGGCAGTCTGATTTTTAACAATTTTCAGGGTATTCAATCAAATCATGGTTCTTACCTTTACAATCCCCCTGGAAGTAATCCTTACGGCCATGATTTTGTGGACTGTGATCGAAAACATCAACCACATTCATCATCGTCATCAGGGTATCTTCAGCAACAATGGTGCTCATCAAGGAATTCTAAAACCAGAATAGTGGATATGAATGGTTCATTAAAGTCGAATGGTTTTAACTCTTCAGAATCAAATTTGGGCTCTTCAACCCGAAAAATGCCATCTTCATTTAGTTCTGAAAGTCAATATTCTACTGCTCCATCGAAGTACTCCCTCCAAAGCCATCCCAATAAACAATCAAACAAGGTTGGCCTTTGTCATAGTATTAATCTCTTACGCTAAATTTCTGTTATCTACTTACCTTGTTACTGCATTGCAATGGGTTCATGCATTATCTTGAATCACTCATTGGGTTGTCCTAATATTGGTACGTGTGTGAGTAGTGTTTGGCATGCAAAAGGCTAGTGGCTTCTACTCTTCAAAAAAAATGTCTTAGTTGTGTGTTTGGTGACAAGGCTTTTAGAGAGCTTTTTTCAAAAAGTCCGGTGCTTTTTTCAGCATGTCGCATATGAGGAAAATGCATTTAGCTTTCCTTATTTATTTCCTTTTATGGGGATACTAGCTCACTGGTGCATGTTTTTTGCCTGTGTTTGCTTTTACAATAACATAAAAACTACTAGTATAAATGATTTGACATTACCTTTAGATGTGTAGTTACAACAGCTGGTAACCATTTTTTATGAAAGAACTTTTCAGTACTAACCAACATCTGAGCACATAAAAAGTTCAAAAGCTAACTTTTTTGCTGGTAATGGCAAACATACACTTGAATAGTTAAATATTCTTTGATTTCATCAAACAAATCTTTCATCTTCTGCAGTTTAGTTCAAATTTCCAACTTGGAGGCCAATCGGATGGGTTTCACCGGGTTGCAAAGTTTCCATCATATACCAATCAAAACCAAGGCTTTATGCACTATGGTCCAAATAATTACCAAATGAACGGCAGAGCCTTGAATGGTAACTTTAAACCCAATTTCAGAGAAAATTTCTATAAGAACAGAGTGGGAGATGCCTCGGCTGAACTTAATCGTGGTCCTAGGGCGAATGGCAAGAGTAATCCTCTAAAACTGTCAGACAAAAATGAAAACATTCAGCGGAGCATGTATAACAAAGAAGATTTTCAGACTCAGTACGATCATGCAAAGTTCTATGTTATCAAGTCATTCAGTGAAGATAACGTTCACAAATGTGTTAAATATGATGTTTGGTCAAGCACCCCAAATGGAAACAAGAAATTAGACCATGCTTTTCTTGAGGCTGAAAGGAAAGCAAGTGAAACAGGCAAAATGTGTCCGGTCTTCCTCTTCTTTTCTGTAAGTTTCCTTCTGCCTCTTTTATGCTTCCCTAACACAAGCTAGAACTATAGGAAACTAGGTATATGATATATTTAGCTAAAATATCCAAATCTTTTAAAATGTAAGCATAATCTATGACTTATAGCGGTTGCAATTTGCCAAATTCAAAAGTTGTACTTTTTACAAGAGTAACTCTTTTTCAATTCAAACATGAAAAGGTATCCCCTCCATCTCATTGGACATTGCCATCTTTGAGTTGAGTCTAAATAAGAAAAGAAAAAGTTGTGTGGATGAGATTTGTTCAGAGTAGAGATAAATAAGTTGAACCACAATTTCATTAATTTTAAAAGAATTAGAAAGTAAAGTTTTTGGGACAAACAAAAAAGAAAAGTTGGCAAAGTCAGACGGAGGGAGTAATATCATTGTTGCGAAAACTATCACTCACAAATCTTTTATAAATGGAACATTTTTACAGCAGCTTTCTCAATTAATCTCCATTACAAATGAATATAACATAAGTTTATAACAGTTTTGCGATCAAATCTCGATAGTGTTGACAATTGGGATGAGCTAGTTCAAATCATACTAAAAGATTTGATCACCTAGTTCAAATCATGCTAAAAGATTTGATTGGCCAGTTCAACTTATAAAGTTTTATGAACCCATATTTCTGTCTTTAATGTTCTGACGTGTGACTATAAAACATCTCAATATTCACTCTTTACAAGGTGGTAACGCTTGGCATAAATCGCCACCCTTTATCTTGCACAAATCGAGTGTGAAAGGATTTTAGCCGATCAATTATGTCACTTTTCCAACTTAATTGCGATTAAGGTGCTACTAATGATGTTGATTATCTCCTGTAAACTATATGTGTGTGTATTTATATGTATAAGCAATTTGTTCATCTGTGGCTAATTCCTCTCCCTTTTTCTGGTGGATTAAAAGGTTAATGGAAGTGGACAATTCCTAGGTGTGGCAGAGATGATAGGGCCTGTTGATTTTAACAAAAAACTGGATTTTTGGCAGCTGGATAAATGGACCGGGTTCTTCCCAGTCAAATGGCACATAATTAAAGATGTCCCCAACAATCAGTTGAAACACATCATCCTTAAAAACAATGATAACAAGGACGTTACATACACTCGAGATACTCAAGAGGTGCTGCTTGGGAAAAAGATCTAATTATATGCCTTTCTTTATGTGTATTTTTTTAGCATATGCATGGATGGTAACATAAATGCACTGCTCTAAACTTTAGGTCGGGTTGGAGGAAGGTTTGGAAATGCTTAACATTTTTAAAAGTTATTCCGAGAAATCATCTCTATTGGATGACTTCGACTTCTATGAGGACCGAGAGATGTCACTCAAGGCCAAAAGGAGCTCCACAACTTCAGAACAGGGAGCTGATCAGTTCCAGGACAACAATGTCCATGTGAGTCTCATCTTTATCTCACTTCATACACTATCCACACAGCCAATTCTATTCTTTTTTTATCTCTGATTTTAAACAATAAGCTATTCATATTGAATTCAGTTTTCGCGTTCAATAGAACTTCTAGTGTAGCTTCTAAATGTGTAAATTTGAATAAATACTAATAATGATATATATTTGGTTTTCGGTTTCTATATTTGAGTTCTATTATCGAATAACACCAATGAGACTTGTATATAATGCAGATTCAATTCAGAGGAAAAAATAATATTATCGAAGAGGCGGTGCTGGAATCTGAAACTGCGCATTCTCTCATCACTCAAACCAGAAAGCTATCTCTTAAATCACAGCCATTATAAAGCATATGAATTAAAGACTGACGAATGGCACCAGTTTCTTTTCTCCAACATTGTTGACTTATTGATTATTTCTCTTACCATTTTCTAAATAGCTTTGCTAGTTTCTTTTAGCCCTCCAAATAGAACCTGAGGTACTGTTTTGTTATCCCGCCTTATCTGTTCTTTTGCATTTTGGGTACTTGCTTTGAGCTTTTTCTAACCATGTTTCAATTGTTGTTCGAGCAGTGGGAAAGCCAAAACAATGTGCCATTTTTTTAACCTCAGATTTGCTGGATATAATAACAATGCCTGTTAATGTCATTTTTTTTAGCTGTTACATAGTTTGTAGTGCAAGGCTGCAAGCTCAAAAAGATAATGTTATCCTATTTTTAAGCCCAAAATTTCAATTAGAAAAATAATGTACCTATTGAAAAATAATATCTAGCACAACTCAGCTACAAATATATATTGCGAGAGAAAACTAGATTAGGAGATGGTTATTTTGTTTTACGTGACACCCACCGTATACTTATATAGTAGTACTTCAATTACTGAAGAAATTATTTCGAATAGCAGTAGAATACTATTGTATGTACAAACATAAATTTATTTCTAACAACATAAAGCTTAAAACTTTTGGTTTTACTATAAACATAAAACTTCTCTAATTAAGGAAGAAAATAATGAACTTACATTTGTACCCTTTATATTTTACTAAAGTTACTACTATAGTCACTATGTTTAAGAAGTCGCACTTTTATAGATTATCATTGTTTTAGTTAAAAAATGTCATTAGTTCATTTGTAATCAATATCACACATGAATAATGATGAGATTAGAAAAATCTTCTATTTTTAGGCTCATTCAACTACAAAAACCAATCATAGACTTTCATACATTTTTTCTCACTCATAAACTTGCACATTTCTTTTTCAAACGGTGCACAATTGTCAAATCTAACACATCATATGCATTCAGAGTTCTCTCATTAGATAGTGTTTTCATTTGAACCTAATTCTACACCATACATCTTATTCGGTGCATATCTTTTTAATAAGTTTATTAGTGAAGCTAAAAAAAAAGAATACAAACAATAATGAGAGAAGAAATTAAAATAAAACACATATTACTCAACAAATTAAAAGCCCTGTTGTCTCTTTTGTATTGGTTGTAGAGCCTCATTGTGTTGCTTAGACTTGGACAATATCATTGTAAAGTTATCCTCTTCATGTTTCTTTGATGAGCACGCTAATGGAGGATCCAACTGTTATGAGATTTGTCCTAATATTATTTGATTTTCTTTGGGTTTTTTTCTAAAGAATTTGATCAAAGCCTTACCGAAATGATCACAACTTTTCTCGCAAATAGAAAACATCAAAACCTCGCTTTTACACTTGCAAAAAAGGTTCATAGTTTTCCTTCGGAGTATACTTGGGAGATTCAAGTACTTGGTTAATTAAGAAATTTTAACTATTACTCCGTACTAAATAGAATGGATACCGCTAAAAATATACTACTTCTGTCCCGCACTAAGATTTTCATTAAAATGACACATTTTTGGCAAATAATTAGATCATGTATGTAGTTTCAGTAGTTACGGAGTATATAAATATATAATACAATGAGGTAATGTATAATAATGATGATGTTATCATGTTATGGATGCACAGTGCATTAATTTACATTTTAAGATGATGAAGTTGTCATTAAAAAAACTACTCCCTGTCAATTTTATAGAACATCTCAAAAAGGAGGGGTAAAGACAATTAATTGGGGCGAGTAAGTACATCATTATAAATATTTTGTTCAAAATCATAACAAATGATAAAAATGAGCATATTACATTACAAGCAAGCATTTGCAGAAACGAAAAAAAGCAAGCTGGCAGTGTGTGAGTCCCAATATACATACATACATACATCACACAATTGTTCCAAAAGGGTGGAATCTCCCACCATAGGAACCCCCATACCCCGACCCCACTACATACATCACACATGAGTAAACTAAGTGATGAATTTTGGAATATTACATTTTGCATATCAAAATACTTCTTTTTACCCTCTATAAACTTTAGCTATCCGATCCCAAAGATCGAAGGCGTCGTTCCATTCGTGATATATATTAGTGCATCGACATGTTCCTACGCTAGAAAGACTTTTCAAGATTAGCTTTCCGTGTTACTATCTGCATCTGAGTGTCCGATTAGAGTGTAACAAGAAAGTAAAAAGAGGGAGGAAATGGGTAGTCTTGGTTGGGTGGAGCTAGGGGTGGCCCGAACCGGTTTGGCCCAGCCCGTGAACCAGCCCGGCCCGCTACTGTGCGGGCCCAGACAAGTCCGGTTGGGGATGGGCGGTTCCGGGCTTTAGCCCAGTTTGGACGATTTGGGTGGGCCGGGCTCGGGCCCTATTTTTTTCATTTTTTTTCTTTTCCTTGGGTAGGGCTGGGTGTTTCAAACACCGTGTTTGGGGGGGTGGGGTGAGGGAGGGGGGTCGGAGGTTAATTACAAACCCAAAAAAATTACATTGAAACAGGCCCGGACCAGGCCAGCCCAAAACCGGTCCATGCCTAGGTGGAGCTGAAAACATACTTGATCTAATTTTGGCGATGGCACTATATATGCTACTAGGGATGGATTCGGGCCGGGTCGGGCCCGGGCCGGGCCTAGGCCCGGTCGGGCTGCTGGTTCAAGAAAAGTGGGCCCGGGACCGGCCCACGGGTTGGACGGGTCCGGTTCGGGCCGGGCCACCCGCCCGGGTCACGGGTCGGGTCCGGTTCGGGCCGGGCCGGTTATTTTTTTTATATAATTTATATTTTATAGTTTATAGTTTTATACGAGTATTAAAAACAAACTTCAATTGCATTTATTTGAAATGAAATAGGAACTACATTTGAAAATTAAAACAAACTTTAAGAGAAACATTTTGAAAATTGTAATCAATCGGAACTTCCTGCACCTCCCGATCCTTTGGCTTTGTCACATGACTTCATATGCTTGATTGCCATCCCGAATCCGCCTGAAGCCCCCATTATACATTTTTTTCGCACCATTTGCAAATTGCGTACCACATCCCGGTCTACGGGTCCTTCTGCTTATCAAAATTATACCGAATAATGGCATTTTGATTTTCCATCTTAACTTCTTGGAGAAGAGAATATGATAGTAGATATATAATATATTGGAGAATAAGAGAATTAGAGAGTAGAGAGATAAGAATAGGAAGAATTGGAGAAGAGATATGAAAAAATGTTTAAGATTAGGAGTATTTATAGATTTTTTTACACCCCCCCCCACCACCCAACCCCCCCGAACCCCCCCTTTACCCCACCCAACGGCTATATAGCCGTTTGGGTTGTCCCCAGCCCCACCCCCAACGGCTAGTAGGAGCCCAAACCAAAAAAAAAAAAATTAAATTGAACCGGACCCGGGCCGGGTCACAATAATGCTGAACCGAGCCCACCCCGCCCCTTCCCACCGGTTCGGGCCCATACCCGGTCCCGGACCACCCGACCTGGCCGGTCCCGGGCCCGCACAGTACCAGGCCGGGCCGGGTCACGGGCCGGGTGGCCCGAACCGAATCCATCCCTATATGCTACCTAAGGTAGCCTACCTTCATCAATTACTATGATATTTGGACAAGTTGAATTTGAGCTAAAGGAAACAATAACGCCACGGAGCAAACAAATCTTGTGAACTCACAAAGAAGATGCATATCATATATCATTATCAATGGGGGGGGGGGGGTAGGGATGGATTCGGGCCGGGTCAGGCCCGGGTCGGGCCGCCGGTTCAAGAACAGTGTGCCCGGGACCGGCCCAAGGGTTGGACGGGTCCGGTTCGGGCCGGGCCACCCGCCCGAGTCACGGGTCGGGTCCGGTTCGGGCCGGGCCGGTTAAGTTTTTTTTTTTAATTTATATTTTATATTTTATAGTTTATAGTTTTATACGAGTATTAAAAACAAACTTCAATTGCATTTATTTGAAATGAAATAGGAACTACATTTGAAAATTAAAACAAACTTTAAGAGATATACATTTTGAAAATTGTAATCAATCGGAATTTCCCGCACCTCCCGATCCTTTGGCTTTGTCACATGACTTCATATGCTTGATTGTCATCCCGAATCCGCCTGAAGCCCCCATAATACATTTTTTTTCACACCATTTACAAATTGCGTACCACATCCCGGTCTTCGGGTCCTTCTGCTTATCAAAATTATACTGTATAATGGCATTTTGATTTTCCATCTTAACTTCTTGGAGAAGAGAATTAGAGAGTAGAGAGTTAAGAATGGGATTTAGGAAGAATTGGAGAAGAGATATGAAAAAATGTTTAAGAGTAGGAGAATTTATAGGTTTTTTTACCCCCCACCCCCCCCCCCCTCCCACCCCCCCCCTCCCACCCCCCCCCCCCCTACCAGCCAACCCCCCCGGACCCCCCCTTTACCCCACCCAACGGCTATATAGCCGTTTGGGTTGTCCCCAGCCCCACCCCCAAGGCCTCAACGGCTAGTAGCCAAAAATCAAAAAAAAAAGTTTTTTTTTAAAAAAATAGACCCGGACCCGGGCCCGACCCGGCCGGGCCGGGTCACAAAAATGATGAACCGAGCCCGCCCCACCCCTTCCCCCCGGTTCGGGCCCAGACCCGGTCCCGGACCGCCCGACCGGGCCGGTCCCGGGCCCTCACAGTACCGGGCCGGGCCGGGTAACGGGCCGGGTGGCCCGAACCGAATCCATCCCTGGGGGGTGAGAGATGATCGAACTGTGTGGTGAGAACACAAAGAGTAACAAGAAAATAATGATATTTTCTTTTGAACTGCTTTCAGTCCCAAACCAGATCAGACTTCCATATTTATAATTTATAAAATACATAAAGACTAAACATTTTCCAGACCAAAGTACCATACCAACAAATCCCAGTCTAAGGATGTTTTTATTTGAATATAATTTGCTGATCTAGTCTGAACTGATCTGGCTTCTTTGTATTTTTATAACTATCCAAGTCTGGTCTGGTGTGAACTGGTCTGGTCTAGTCTGAATTAGAGTCCAAGTAAAAACATCTTAAAAGAAAACATCCTAACAAGAGGGAGGAAATGGAATCCTACTCTCAAAATATTAAGTTAACCGATTTAAACGGAGCTCAAAAGTCAAAACGTACTCCATCTAATTTTGTTGATGACACTATATATACTACTTTCTTCAATTACGATATTCTTAAATTCTTCAAAACAAAACAAAAAATCTTAAACAACAATTATATTTCTTAGACAATAAAAATCATAGTATAGTAGTACAACATATGGGGAAATGATATTTTAGCAAAACAAAAACTAGGAAGGTAGATACAAAAAACAAGACCAAAACTGAAGACCTATTGAAGTCATATAACTAGATACCAATATTAATTTTCCATAAAATTAACGTTGTTGGCTCCTTATGGTAAGAGAACATGCCTATGTGAAAAAAATTCCAGCTAGTCACAATAGAGCTTGATGATACAATCACTGCCTGCGGTAAATAACCAGGGTTGCTTTGGGTGGAACGTACAGTCAAGAATGCCTGAAATAGAAATTTAAATGTCAGGGATAAACAGCAAAGCTAGGTTTCAGCAATTTTCTTTCTTTTTCATTTTAAAAATACCTCTTCCATTTTCCCTAACATGACCGCGGAGGATCTCCAGAGGGACGATAAGGGGATTCTGGTTCAGGTCTGAATAAACCATGCCATGGAAGACATATGCAGTGCAATCATCAGAACACGAAGCAAACAAAGGGTAAGAACGATGAAAGGCCACTTTGTTAATGTCTTTTGGATGACACCTACAATATTTAGAATAGCAAAGAGAGAAAAGATCAGCCAAGGTCATTCCTAGATAAGCACAAAGAGAAAAGTAAGTGGAATGGAATTATCTAACACTCGTGAAGTAACGATTGGCCAAGGTCGTTCCTAGACGCTCACTTACCACCCATAAGGTCACCATTAGGGTATGTTTGAGTCACGGAAAATGGCAGGGAACGGTAGAAAATTGATAAATTTTTGTGTCTAGATTTGCCTCGTAAGAGGGAAAAACAAATATAACATGTTTAGTTTTTATTAAAAAGAATAGATTCTATATCTTCATAAAATAGACCAGAATAAATAAAATGTGCACCAACAAACACCTAAAAGAAATTCATCGAGTCTTATTCCATTTTATATCTTGTCCAACAATACCTCCACTAACTATTTACTACGTTTTCCTTTCCCAGATTTATAAAAATATATTTCAATTTCTTAGTCTTCACAAATATTCATAAAATAGACACGAACAAATATATTAGCGCCAACAAACACCTGAAATAAATTCCTTTAGTTTTCTTCTATATATACTTTCACCAACAATACCTCCTCAAATTTTTCTCTACGCTTTCCTAGTATTTTTTGGATTAAAATGGACGCTTCACTAGCTTGTGATTGATTAGTTATCCTACTTCATCAGCATTTTTATAGAAATCCTAGGCATAAATTGCAATGTTATGATTTATTATATAAATTTTAAAAATTGGGTATTCTAAAAGCAGGACAACTATATGCACCCCAGGGGGACGCTCATCTAAATATGCACCCCATACTTACTTGAGGACTCTATAAGGCTGAGATGAAAGGTCCATGTCAAACCAACAAAGTTTCCCTTCTTTGGTTCCAACAATGACATGGTCACCTGCATGCAAAGGCACATGAACGTGCTGTCAATGACACAGAAAGATTATATAAGAATTTAGCTTCATATGAAAATGTAAGCTTTGAACTTACCGCTTGAGTGAATGGAAAAAGAGGATACTTCCCTCAATCTAGTTTCAAGTTTTTTAATGGGCTTTTGTGCCTTCAAATCAAAGGCACGGACATTTCTCCGGGTTGATATGAAGAACACCGAGAGAGTAGGATGAAATGCTGTTGATACTGGAATTCCATGCAGCTTGAATGGCATTAATTGAGTCTGCTTCTTTGAGATATTATGAATAAATGCTGCTCTTGATTCACGTGGGAATGAGTTAAGAATTTAACATTGAACCAATGAAGAACGTAAATGACTAATGAAATGGGGATTGTGAAAATGAGACTCCTGAATCTCATTAATAAATTTGTAAGGCTTCCCACCTTTCCCTAGCATTTTTCAAGATCAAAACATATCCTAAATGAATGCAGATTGTGAAAATGAGACTCCTGAATCTCATTAATGCAGAAACTCATGTAAGTTGACTTCAAAATGAAAATGTAAATATTCTGCTGCCAAAGGCAGGTTCAACTACGAGGTTCCATAGGACATTTACTCTGCCAAAAAGGATATCAAATGGCGCAAGAGTTGATAAATAGTTCCCTCTACGATGCCATTCAACAGAAGTAACTTTCTGCAGACCACAATAAACTTACACAAGTCAAACATGATAAATCCTTACAATTAATTGTCAGTACATAGTGTGTAATGAAGTGATGTAAATATGAAAAGAAAGCAACTTTTTATGTACCTTGGGGTGTTTTAATCTGATTCCTTCATGTTTATCATCCTTAGACCAGCTCACAATGTTAGTGTTGCTATCTGGGCCACCACAAGAAAAATACGTGTATAGCTAAAAAGCCTAAAACATTAACCTTTGCAAATATTGCTAAAAGACATTTGCATCATACTGACCAGAGTCATCTGTTACTAGTGGTGTATGAGAACACAATAGTTCTTCAACCCTCTTTTGTCCTTCTTCATCCCCAAGCCCAGTGTTCAAAAGATAGACATCTGTTCCACTGCATAATCAGTTAATGACTTGATGTGAGGATACTTTTGTGTCAATCAAAATTTCACAGTTTAACACTGCAAATATATTAAACTACTACATTTCCTCCATCCTATGAATACAGAAAATTCTTTAGTCAAGGCACAACTTTTAACTCCTAGCAAAGTACAACTTATGAAAGCATGATTGTCACTGCAGCTATGCCTCGCACTGCACCAGTACACCGTTTTGTTGTCTGGACTGGACAATTGCCGAGGCGACAATTAAGCATAGCAGCTTTATGCAATATCCAAATGTAGTATATTATAAAACATAATACTACTTAATAAATATAGTACTACCTCCGTCCCAAAATACTTAGCCAAATTCAAAACTTTGAACAATTAGATATATTTATTGGAAATTATTTATAATATAAAAAAGATATGAAAATGTTCTTTGTTAAAAGTACTTTTATAGAAGTATAAAATTTATAACTTTCATCAAATTGTACTAATCAAAATCGTGATCCAAGAAAGAAGAAAAAAAGAAATAAATGTCTATTATATATATTATAAAAAAGGGGTTGGGTTCCCGGGTAAAAACTAGATTTAGTAAAACAACAATTCTGGGTGTCGCTACGAATGCTGCCTACTTTTCTAGTCAACATCTAAGCTATCTCATTCAATGCCTGGTACTCTTCAAGCAAGGCGACAAGCTATGGCGATCGATCTCCCTAGTATTGCTTGATCAAATAGGTTTGCTTTTTCCTGGAAAAACAGCTTTTGAAACGAGATAATTTTTCTGGGAAGGAGGGAGTATACACTAATCTGTTAAGCTTACACAGCGACTGCCAGAATAGGAAGGCTGGGCACAGTATTCCAAGAAACAAGCTGAACTTCTTCCTCCATCTCCCAAACTTTTATACATCTTCCCGTTTCAACTTCCCATAAGCGAACAGTTCCATCACTTGAACCTTAAGGAACAATAGTTGGTAAATGATTCTATATGAATTTATAACTTGAACAAATTGAGAAAAAATCTTATAAGAAGCCAAACCAGATGCGATCCACTGCCCACTAGGTTCCGTACAAATGGAAACAACTGGACCTTTGTGACCTTTATACTCGAGATAGCATGTTGTTGGGTAAGGTCTGAGGTCCTTACGACTTGGCAGCTTTGGTTTCAAAGACTCAGGATCAATATTTAGCTGAAAAAAATAAAAATGGCAGGGCCAGCCTCCCAAGGTTAACTTAATAATCAAAAAAAATATTTCAGTTGCTATGAATATCGAGAAACTCCTTGTCAGTGGAATGTTTTTAAAACTGAAATACAACTGTTCCTATTCATTTACCCGCTTCTTACGAGCTCTGGGGCATAAATAAAGATCCAAACAACGATCAAATGTTTCTTTGACAGTTTTATCGTAGGCTGGAACACTTCTCAGTGAAGGAAACCTAAATAGAAGTATAGAACCAAAAACACATTGATGAATATCTTCAGCCAGAAAGAAGCAAAAGGAATGAACATATTATTGACTAACTATATAGGCAGTGAAATGTACTGCTTCGGGATGAATTTAGGCCGATCTTCCTCAAACATAAGCTCATAAGATTTGATCTCGTCTTCTGTTGGGATATATTCCAATGAGGGGTTGTATGATTCCTCATGACCTGAAACAACAATTATGTTAGATGCCAAGACATCCCTTTTATGAAAAGGTGAACTTTTATGTTTGGTTTGATAGCTTTTGAAAATCAAGAAGTGGGAGTTCATAGGAGTATTTTGGATAAGCAGAAAAGTGAGGGAAGAAAAGAAAGTTGCAGCACCCGAGTATAAGAAGGAAACCTCTTCTCATATGCTGAGATGGAAGGCAGGAAAAGTAAAAATTGGAACCAAGAAGCCAACTCATATGAAGACGACTTATTTATCCTTTATACTAAAAACATGTCACTAAGAGTCACTAGTAATAAATTTGGCAATCCCACTCATTTTACTGTCTTCTATTCTTTCCTACTTACCAACTAAACAACTTCAAAACTGCATACTTTCTAGTTTCTAATTTTCTATTCATTTTCTCCTCGCCTGATTCTTTCTTCTTTCTTTCCGACTTCATTATTTCCTACTATATCTTCACCCAAACAAAGTGTTAAAAACTGCAATTTGGCATTTATAGAGAGTTGTCACCTGGCAGTTTAGGCTTTGGAGCAGGAATATACGATAATCCTTGTCTTTCCACAGAACTCGAATCATCTCCCCATAAATTATAGAATCTTGGTTCTTCTTTTGGTTTGTCATTAAATTTTATCAGCCCCTTTCGTATTGCTCTCACATACTGAACGACCTGGATCCAGAAGAAATAGTAATTTACAACTAAATCATACTAAAGCTTGTTAGGGCTTGGCAGTATGGAAGTTATGTGAGGTATAGTGTTAAGATATTGTGATTAAGTTATCAAGGCTACACAGCAGAACATCAGCTCAATCTGTAAAACAGGATATCCCCCACTACATGCAAATTGAAGATATTGACACTTGGCAGAGGGAATAATGTATGAAATGTTGTTCACAGAAGATAGCCTAGAATGCATTTATACAAGTTCTTACTGCTTCAAAAGATAAATGGGAAAATTGTAAAATAAACCAGTACTACAGAAAAAATAGAAATTAAGCCCTTGTACTATATAATCAACCAATCAGCCCCCCAAACTATCTAAAAAATAACCCAATCTGCTAACGTGGATTTCCATGTGGATTTCCATTTTAGCAGATCACCAAAGGGTTTGCCTGTTATCTGCTAACGTGGATTTCCATGTGGTGTTTTTTGGGAAACTTCGCTGAACGGCTTCCTTACCATGGATTTCACCTTATCTCCAAATTTCGTAGAGCATATGGAGGCGATTATCGGAAAGGATTTCGGTGGCAACGATGTAGCGTAGATTCCGCCAGTCACTGACTGATGTCCAGACGAGGGAGGAGTAGTTGTACCCTATATACTTTTCGGCCATGGGACGGGGACTATTCACAAAGACGGTTTCATTTTCCAACAGACATTCTTCCACTCTGGACAGAATTCGATTAGAATGACCGGTCAGTGGCAATTAGAAATATTTGTTAATGTTTTGTGGAGGAACTTCTTGAGAAGGTAGAGATGGTCGATGACAGGGAGGATGAGGAACGGCTGGGTCCTCAGTGTTCGCCACAGAAGTTGACAAATGGCGGAGTAGCATAGCTCCAGGTAGAGCGCGGCTCACATGAGAATTCACAATTACGTGAACTGCCTCTGAGGGCGGGTGGATACCGGGCACTCGGACTTGCTCTTCTGAGTGGGGAAGACGAACAGTGGAGATTGGGTGGTCAATAAAGGTTTCCTAAACAAATACTCCACATGGGAATCCACGTCAGGAGATAATAGGCTAACCAGTTGGTGACATGCTAAACTGCGGGATTGCTTTTTTTTGTAGTTTGGAGGTTTGATTGGGTGATTCTATACTATGAGGGCTTAACTGCCATTTTGCTATAGTACAGGGCTTATTTGAAAGTTGTCCCAAAATAAATCTAATGTAAAATACTCAAATGTCTGCTTACTCGTTATATGGTGTTTCTTGAATGAAACAAACAATATTGAAACAAAAAATTATGCAACTGTTCATGGTCGGAAAATAGATGGGATTAAATATGTAACCAGAAAGCAGAATTGGGAGAAAAGCACGTATCTCAAAGCAAAATTAGAAATTTGACATCATATATGCAATTAACTTCTTGCAGTCTAACCTTTTTGCTCTCCCACTTTGAGGGAATGAAACGTCTTTTTGGTTCTGGGGCACTCGAAAGTGGATGTTTTGCACCATCCCAGGCAAACCAGTCAACATAATCCTGCAAAAAAAAGGAAAGAGGATGGCCATGACAGCACTGCTTTAAACTGAAATGGGGGTTTAGCTGCAAACTACCCAAAAAAATGTCACAAGGTGGACTGCACAAACCGGATAAGGATCAAAAGCAGCATGAGGTGCCTTTCCTTTCATCATTCTGCGTATAATTTTGACCTCTTCTTTGGTCAACTCCACCTCTTCATCATTATATTCATCATAAATCTTACGCCTGAACCACATAAGTGTAAAATGATTATGCTTGGATTTCAAATTGGACATAGACTATTAGCACATTATATGCACACAAATTCAACAACTCACCAATTTTTGGAGTCATCAGCACTGGCGAGAAATGAATCTAATCTATCTTGTTTCTCCTTCTTTTTTATCTTCTTCCCTGCAAGATCATATCCTATATGTTCCTCATCTTCGTACCATTTCAATGGAACGTCCCCCACAGTATTTCGAGGAGCAACCTGATAGAAAACCATTCCCAAAAGATGGATAGAACTACAAATTTAGTAGAGCTAAGAAGGTAATTGTCCAAAATTTGTTAATAGTTAAAAATACAAATTCAAGAAAAAAACAAAATGGCAATGTTTTAAGACATGCTTTCCCTGTCAGTCTATCACTACATGCCTTCTTTTTTTGGAATGTCACATCTTAGTTTCTAAAGAGTGATCAATGTTGAAAATAAATTCCATAACTCATCGTCATATATTTCCCATATCCATGGAAAATGTCATGAGAAGTTCATAAGCTGAGATAGTTGACAATACTTTATTTAGAGATGTCATTATGTCAACATAAATGCTAAAATCTACAATGCAACTTACTTTCCCCTTCATAAAACTTACAAAATACACAAATACAAAGAAGTATTTTTGTTGATTAAGAAAAGAAATTGAAACATACCTCATCTTCGGATGAGTCACTCTCCTCAACTTCTGGATGGGAATCATCACTCTCATCCTCATCCTCTTCACTATGACTCGCATCATCAGAAACATCCTCACCATCAGATGAGTCAGAATCATCCTACAACAAAGGTATGAGCTCTGAAGGATAACTAGTGGTAGAGAATAAGTAAATATGTAAATAAAGCACATGTGTTCTATCCTAAATAAAAAAATGTGTTCTATCCTAAATATTTTAACAAATGCAGTGTTATGTAAGGGCACAAAGGGGTAAAAAGGGAAACGGTGTCCGATGCTTCAGGCCTTCATATTCCAAATCTTAACATTTTAGTTCACTACAACGGTACAACCAAACCAACCCCAAAAAAGTTCATAACATATAGTAGCCTGACTTGTTTTGAAAACGTAAAACATAACTATAACTTCTTCATAGGAACATGTTTTAACATCTTGAGCACAGGCTGCAATCTTTATTAAATATTAACATATTGAATCTAACAAACTTTACATTTTTTTAAATTTTTTTACCATATGTAAGGTACAACACGGAACAATCATTTGGAAGTGATTTTAGGTTTTAATATTAAAAAAGGGCAGCCTGGTGTACGAAGGCATCAGCCCAA
Organism: Cuscuta europaea; assembly: GCA_945859875.1. Lineage (NCBI taxonomy): Eukaryota > Viridiplantae > Streptophyta > Magnoliopsida > Solanales > Convolvulaceae > Cuscuta > Cuscuta europaea. Next base: position 6,806,772 of record CAMAPE010000015.1, on the reverse strand, counting down.
GGCGATGGTTCGGGGGAGAGTCCCACCACAAGGTGTATAAGGTGCAAGCTTTCCCTTGTCAGATTTGACAAGAGACCGCTCCCAAGACCTCTCGGTCACACAGCAACACCTTAACTGGTGCACCAACGCTCCCTTTGAAATAAAATTTGAATGCTGTTTGGAACACCTTCATAATGGAAAACTTGAAAACCAGGTTAAATTTAGATGTTGAAATAAGATTTTTTTCTACTGCGGGACTAAGTAATGGTAAAAACGTTAATTACGTTAATTTATTACTACGTATATTTGATCTTCTGACTTTGCCTCCTACCATGATTCAGTTCTCTAGCTATAAGAAATTTTTTCTATGACTTATGTTCAATAAAATTACTTCCAAAAATCTAAATTCGGTCTTCGAACTCATCAAGTATAAGGCAGGTTAGCTAGTAGCAGTGCATCAAAAAAAAATACAAGAATGAAGCTTATGTATAAGCTTGAACTCAAATGATTGTGTCTCTAAATAAAACATATGTATGGGGTAGTTTGATACCTGTATTCTAATTTCCAAATGAGAAAAAATCAAAATGGAGAAAGGAAAAATATAAACTGGAAGAAAAAATCAAAACAGAGACAGAATATACAACTACCCAAGAGCTATAAAAACTGTAAAACATAAACAAGAAAACAGGAAAACAAAAGTCAAGAGCCCTAAGCTTTCCTGATTTAGTGATTATCACCAACCCCAGCCCATTAACTCAAATTACTTAAGGTGATAAGGTAGAATGCGTGATGAAATTTAAACAGCCAATCATTTGTCTAAAATTAGTCAAAAACATATCTGATGCAAAAAACATGGAATTTTATCAATGTGGGACCCGAAAGATAGACAAACTATCAACTCGAGACCTGAAAGATGAAATGTATCGGTATAGGACCCGAATGATGGAAAACTATCAATTTAGGACCCGAATGATTGAAAACTATCAATTTAGGACCTAAGTTTTCATAAATTTTATTATTATTTTTATTTTAAAAAATTTAAATAATATTTAGTTTTATTAAACTAATAAACTTTTGTGAAGAAAATTTCACTAAATATTAGCAATGAAATTGATAAAAAATTAAATAAATCAAAACCTATGAAATGTTAGGTCCTAGATTGATAGTTTTTCATGTTTCGAGTCCTATACTGATACATTTCATCTTTCAGGTCCCGGATTGATACTTCGTCTATCTTTCAGGTCCTATATTGATAAAATTCCTACAAAACATATGAATATTGGATGCTATTCTTGTGACATATCTTCTGAAGAAGAACAAATGAGAAGGAAAAAAACTCATCACGTTGCAATTTTCCTTGCTTCTATTGATAGTATCATGGAAGGATAATAAATTCGGTAGTTGACATGGTTGATTTAGTGGTGTGTCTAAAAAAATACTAAAACCGATATTGCAACTTCACTCCAGCATAAAAAGCTTCTAGAAATACACACAGGCAGAGAAGTACTTCTCTTGGAGCAAAGGAGTAGAAACATACCTCCCTGTAAGATGAGTCACTCTCATCAAATTCTAGATGGGAGTGATCATTGTTATGCTCAACAGAATCATCATCACTTGAGACAAGTACATCCTGAAACAAATATATGACCTCTAGTGTATAATTAATAGTAGAAATTGCGGAAGAAAGCACATATCTATTCTATGCTAGTTAAGATGTCAACATATGTGGTATTACTAAAAGAACATCTAGGCGCAAAGGGTTCTCTAGTTCTCTGTCCTTCAACTTCCAAATCTAAATATGAAGTTCACCATGACCCAATTAAGCAAGTTCATCACATCTAGCACCAGAGTGATGTAAATTCGCCATCAGCCTTCAGTTTGTTGAGAAACTTTTAACAAAAAAAAACTGTTTTGAAACCCCATGCATGCAACATATTGTTAACATGATATACCGTCATACTACCTCCGTTCTTAAATAAATGCAACACTTTGACTTTTACACTATTCACATGTTCTACTTAGACTACGTTTTATTTATTAATGTAATAATATTATTTTATGAAAAAAATATTGTTAAACTTGTCTCATTGTAAATTTTCATAATCTAATTTTTTTAATTTTTTTACTAATACAAAATCATTTATATTAATGGTCAAAGTTGTGTCTCGACAAGTGTGAAATGTTGACCGCTGCATTTATTTAAGAACGGAGGAAGTATATTGTAAAATAGTGGATTTAGGAGTTAGGACAGTAAGGAATCAACTTGTTTTTGTTAGTCCTGTATAACCTCAGTAGCTGGGTCTTCAGTTGTGTCTTGTGCAGCATTGCCACCTTGTCTCATGATAGTTGAGCAATGAAGTAACCTGAAAAGTAAAATCACAAAGTACTCATTTTTAAGTACCTTTTGCATTGATAAATATTCTTCTTGTCAGTTTAGGAAAAAATCTAGTGTATATATAATGTAATAGCAAAAGGAAACTTGCAGAGCAAGTTCCTGTCAAAAGAGTCCCATGGTATGGTCGTGCACATGCACATCACCAGATTAGTTCAGCATAACTTAGAAACAACAACCCACCACATCATAAGATAAATTAGATAACATTAAAAGATCCTTACAAGTAACTATCTTATTAAATTTAATACTTAATACTATGTTTAAATTTAGTTAAACAAGTTAACAACCACATTGTTGTGACAATGCGATATGGTATATTCCAATAATTCATGTTCAGAAATTCTTTAGAAACATTTATGGATATCCTATTTCTTGGTGAAGTAAAATAAATTTGAGAACGTGCTGATAAAAAATGATAATAAATGATATTAAGTGCTCCTGTTAACAAGAAAATGTTTTCAAATGTATACAGAGTGTGTAAGAAGTTGCCGACAGAGTTGCATTATTAAAAAATGACATTGATATATTAATTTGATCACCATTTTTGCGATACAAGTTGAAAGCAGTGCACTGTTAAGGTATTTGTAACAGCATTTCAGTAACTATCTCTACACATCAAAGAGATACTAAAGCTTTTGTTATAAGCACTAACCCAATCAAAGTTGTTAACACAATAATCTAAACCAGAATTCATCATTTCTTCTCATTGGAAATCTATATAATATAGTAAAACACAAAAGTCCCAAGGAGGGAGGACAAGGGGTGTTGGGCGGGAAAAAACGTACATAGAAAATAAGGAAGTTGCACCGTTGCATGGCAGCAGTTTTCACGCCAAACAATTAATCACTTAATTAAGGATTATTGTATTTCAATTGTTCTAGAACTCTTTAATACTATGGATGCACCTACATATAAAATACCGAGTGACATAAAGGAAGAAAGAGAAAATGTTCGGTTGCAATGATGTCTTTCCATTTATCTAGGTCTTGGATGAATAAAAAGACTGTTAGATTTAAATATTATGTCTTGAGCTTCTCGAAGCATTTAATTGCATTAGCCTTTAGGATTCACCGAGATGTGTACATCTTTTTCCATAGCATTAGTAATTAATTTTTGTATTCTTTGTTATACGGAGTATATACTATGGTATTTTTCTCCCCTAGGTTGTGCTTCTCGAAGTACATGCAGACAGTGTAAACAATTTAAACTAATTAATTGTCTTCTCAAGGTTCAAGAATTAATGCAATTACATATGGAGTGAGGCTTGGAGGCCATTTTGAAGTATTCTTCTAGACTCCTAACATGTTCTCAATGTGGAATTCTTCAATTAGAAACTCTTCCAATGTAGCTTTCGATGAATAAATACTGTGGATGCATTTCAATTAAAGGCTACATAATAAACCTTGACTTTTTGAATTTCATAAGAAGCATTATCTAAAAGCTAAAGATGACCAATATAACTCTATAAGCCTCACATATGTCGTTGGTTTTAAAGATGTTCCTGATGAGTGATGAATAATCATCTCTACATTCATTTAAGCTTTACATAATGAATGATTTCTTTAGTATTTTCTTTTATACATTCTGTTCAAAATTTAAACAGATTTAAGCCAATTGAGAGTATATTGAGGTTAGTTTCTTAATGAACCTTAAAAATGTGCTTTGGTCAATTGGACATTTAAAAAAAATTACTTCAAAAAATTGTAATTAAAAAACTGATCTTAAATTAATAACTTGGTTTTCTTATATAAAAATTGTAGAACTTATATTACGGATTAAATTTGTGATAAGCCAAAATACGTAGTAGAGAAACTAGGAGAATTTTATACTTTTTCAGTATCATTTTGTGATCAAATTTGACTACTTCCATATATTTGCCTTCAACCATATTGCTGGTACTTAAGTTTCATATTACTGGGTACATAAATTGAAGGGTACATAAAGCTTAGATTATGTACACAAATTCCACATAAATTGGGTTCCTTAACTAAATACGAATCAAAGAAATATAGAAATATGCTCCATTGAATACGCTTTTCATGTTTAATTTTGATCACCAGATAGACGACATCCAGTTGTTGGGTACAACAATTAAATAATAATGATATAAAGGTATAATGAGTCCAATTATTTTCTAACCAAAATAAAAACCTCTCAAAAAACAAATATACAAAAACCCCACTTTTAGGCTAACCGATTTTTCGAGTGATTTTTGACCGGCAGAGGGCAAGTTTTCTGAAAATAAAAACATTCGTAAATTTCTGCCATTTTGAGATCTTAGGTAAAGATTTGTTATCTTATATTTTTTCTTGTTGGTTCTGTCGTTCTGGTGACGCGTGTGGGAAAATAAAAATGTGTTTCTGGGTTTTCTTAGGTTTCGACATACAAAGATATTACTAATTTAAGTATTTAACTAAATATTTATAAAAAAAACAATGAACTAAGTTATTATTGAGCTAATCAATAAAAGCGGACTGAAGAAATACCGGGACTATGAATGGTTGGATGTGAAAATTGAGGGAAGCGCCGATTGACTGAGCCGCTGAAGGTTGAGTGGCTGAGAGCAGGTGACTGAGCGACGGGAGTGATGTGAGTAGTTGACGACTGAAGAGGCGTGCTGCGGTGCTGCTGATGTGCTGCGTGTTGGCGTCTGACGGAGGATGAAACCGCGAAGAGAATCGGTGACTTGAATATTGGGCCTAGGTCTGGTATCCTTGTGGTTCTTACTCAAAATCCGTAAATTTTAACAAATTAAATCGGTTCAGTTCCGATATAAAAAATCAAGAACCGATATGGAACCGAACCAATATTAAACGGTTAGGTTCTTGCTTTTATCGGTTCTTAGAATAATTTTTTCGTGTAAGAATTTACACATAGTTTAGCTTCTACCACATGAAAACGTCAAAAAGTCAACAAGTCATAAACATTTATTTAGAGTTCTAATCGTTCCAAACATCAAAGCTCAGGCTTAAGTTAACACTTAATAGAATAAAAAGAAAATTTTAATTTTCATTTAATACATAAAATATAAAAATCGTTGGTTATATCGTTAAAATGAAGGTTGCTCATCATTATAGTGGCAAGGATATGAGTACACTTTTTGCCTCTCAAAACCTCGAAATACATTGAGTTTGCATGTACAAATATAAAAGCATCACTACATTCTACTCCTATTGATGGAACAAAACTTGATTTGTAAAAATGAGCTTAATGTATTCAACCTCATGTGCAAATATTTATTATTTTTGTTTTCATAGATTAAATTAAATTAGAATTATTGGCTAAATATCATTCATTTATTATTATTGTTGTTGTTGTTGTGTTTATTTTTGTTATATTAGTATCACTACGAATACTGCTACTATTTTTTAAAATATCAGTTCCTTAACGGTTCCGTGCATATATTTTTTATAGGAACTGGGAACCAAACCATTAACAACAACTAGGAACCGAACCGTTAATAACTTTATACCTCATTTGTAGGAACCGAACCGGGTTATAACAGTTCGGTTCCAACCATTTTAACGGTTCCCGGTTCCAAAATCCCACCCCTAATTGGGCCTAATATTTTATTAATCATATTTGGGGCTGCATCCCCATATCTACTTGATGGATAGTGTACCCGAGGGGTAGCTTATCCGAGAGGTTATTGCTGAGAATAACTTAGAGAGAAGTCAGAGCAAGTAAATGTAGAGAGAGAGTGTATTCAGTATGAATGTCGTGGTTACAAATGGGGAAATGGGGGCTATTTATAGTAGCAATAAATGCCGGACAGGGACACGTGTCAAGCATCCGTTGGCCGAGAGGTCACCTCATCCGGTTGGCGCTGGCAAACGCATGTGGCCGCATTTAATGCGGCTGTTGGATGGGACGTCTGTACAGGGTACGGTGATCTGTACGCATGTGAGGCGGACATCATGTCGGGAGAGGTGCCTTCGGCTATAGAGCAGTAGCCGAGGGCTCTTAGTGCCGAGGACCCCTGAGTGCCGAGGGCTGCTGTTTTTTGTCGTTTTCTCCCAGTTTCTTAGTTTGCTTGAGAAACCCGTTCTGTGAGAGTTTGGAGCCTTCGGCCAGGAGGCCGAAGGCACCCCCGGTGTGTATTGCGGGCTGCTTGGTACTCTGGGCGCCGTGATTTGGGCTTGTTGGGCCTTCTGGGCCTGTTGGGCCTTTGCTGGAGTAGTAGGAGTCTGTGAGTCGGGTGTTCCCGGGCCATATACTCCATCAGGAGTCCCTCACTCCTTTTGCCGAAAGGTACTTGAGGGAAAAGGAGTAATTTGTGCTTGCCCTTTGATGTTGTCCTGTCGTAACCTCTGAAGTCGGTGAGGAGTTGTTGCTTTCACGCCCCTGCCGAAGGCAGTCCCTCAGTTACCCACATGTCGGGACTTGAGGGCTTGCTTTGCCGTTTGTTTTGAATTTTTTACCAATTTTGTAATTTAATGTTTTTCCCGAGGGGGTTCTCCAGTTCCCCACTCCTTGAGGCACTTGTAAAGTGGTGAAAAGGAGTAGAGTAGTTGCGTTGCTGTTGTGGGCCGAAGGCTGACGCTTTTCGTTTCATTTTGGGGGGATGCCTCGTTAAAAACCTCATTAGGAAAAACCCTGTGGGAAAAAAATCCTAGTGAGGGAAAAAGAGTGCACCGAATTCCCCCAACGATGAATCGAAAATGTGAAACCTTGGTCAAAAATGGAGAATAACGGTAATGCCGAAGGCTCTTCTTCTTCTGAGTGCTCATGTGTTGATTGGCCAAAGGCTTGCTGTTGATGTCCTGGGGTGCCGAAGGGGAGCCCCTCAATCTGGGGATCGAGGGCCTGATGGATGAGGGCAGCAGTGGAGTGGTTACCGGGGGGTCCACTGTTTGTTGATTAGTTGGTGATGAAAATACCCGAGGGCTCCCATTACCTGTGTGCCATAGGCTATCCGTCAATGAGGCAACTCCCCGGGGGCTACCCGGTTTTACAGTGCTGAGGGGGAATCCCCGAGGGGTGCCCTGATATGAAGCCTTATGTTTCCGAAGGAGTGATCCCGAAGGCGTCTGTTGTGTGCTGTGTGGGGCACAACCCGGGGACGTCTCTGGGGAAGTGTACCCGGAGGCTCTCCCTGATGAAGTGTAGTGAAGTAGAAAACCCGGGGGCTTCCAGAATATAGCCGTTGGAATACGTAACGTCAAGTTTATAGCCGTTGGGGGGGTACACGTGGAGTGTTGCCGTTGGCTGCTCGTGGGCGGGTGTCACCGGTTGGGTGAAACGACGGTGTGTAATGATGACGCTTGGCCGGAGGCCCAGTTTTCGGGCCCAAGCCCAGACTCCGGAGTCTATAAATACCCCATGGCCAGGCCATTCACCTTGTGCGTCCGATATTGTTAGCGAAGCTCTGCCAAATTTTCTAGAGAGAGAAAATCACCCTCGATCACAGCAACTTTCAGAGGTCAGTTCTCCTTCCGCCCTTAGCTCCATTTGAGTATTTAGTTTTTGGCCTTAGGGTTAGTCTTTAGGACCCTTCAGGACCCCCCCCCCCCCCCTTTGTACGAGTTTCCCGACCCCTCGCCCTTTAGAAAAATGTCGTCAGCTAGTGATTCCCGAGACATCTCCGGGGAGGCTTCAGTGAACGTTGAAGTGCTGTCTGATGTGGAATCCTCGAGCGAGCAGCTCTCGGTCATCGATGATAGGGCCGTAGCCGAGGCGGTACAGGGTGACCTTCAACTTGAGCTCGAGGCCGAAGACTTCGAGCAGGTGAACGCTGATGAGGAGCTTGCTATCGCCTGTCAGGTGGCCGAGGACGAGGCCCAGAAGGAGGGCCTGAAGGTGACTGTAGCTATCCCTCCCCCTCGGTGTGGTACTGAAGCTGGGAGCTCCCGGCCTATAGACGTTGTACCCCTCAGTGTGGCCCCAGGGCAGAAGAGAAAGAAGGCGAGGATGGCTCCGAAGAAGAAGCAAGCTGCCGTCGACGCTGGCCAGCCACTGGGACTCCCCGAGGGCTATTCCTTCCTGAATACGGCCGCCTTGGAGGTCAAGAACAAAGCTACCCGAGGGGAAATGATGGCGGTACAATTTTTGGTAGGGCCTTCGGCGCAAGTGGTAGAACCAAAGCCGGATGATGTGCTCCTTCGTGCCCCCGACGGCTGTTTTGCCGTACATCTGCTATCGGTGGAGCTGGGTCTCAGATTTCCCCTTCATCCCTTCGTGTTGGAGTACCTACGCTTCGTCAAGCTAGCCCCCTGCCAGTTGACCCCGAACAGTCACTCATATCTGGCAGGGTTCCTATCACTGTGCCTCAGCCGAAGGGTCCCCCCAACTCTGGAGCAATTCTTCCTGTCATTCAACTTATGTCGGGGGGGGGGGGGGGCATTCGAACGCCGGGGGCTATGGTAATCTGCAGCAGCTCCCGAAGTTCAGGATCTTTGATGAGGCGCCTTCGTCTCACAAGGGGTGGAAAGACAAGTTCTGCTATATCCGGTTGGCCGAGAAGCCCTTCTCCGCTCCGCTTGGTGACAGGTTTCGGCGGCACCTGAAGGCAGAAGGGTATGGCCTCGAAAAGAATGGGCGGGTGTTGTCCAAGAAGCTGGAGGGTTCCGATAAGCATGTGTCCATCAAAGGCGCAACGCTCTCCAGTGAGTTGTACAAGCTCGGCTTCCGTCGGTACCGGCTGATGGGGGAGAAGGAGGAAGGCTACCCCATGATTGACCGCGTATATGAGAGTGCCGAAGGTTGTTGTAATGCCGAGGGCTTCAATTCTCATACTTAGAAAAATTTCTTCCCCCTTTTTTTTGCTTTGTTGTAATAGTGAACTAACCCTTGTGTGCCTTCTTGTGTTTCAGGACCAGACATGGATGCTCGGAACCTGGTTAAGCTGAAGAGGCAACTTGCCCGGGAGGAGCAGAAGAAGGAGGCCCCCGCACAGCAGAGGGCGGTCGATGAGATCTTCCCCAAGGCGGGAGCGGCCGAAGAGGCCAAGGAGGTGGGGCCCGTCCCGGAGGCCGCCGTCGGGGGCTCCCCCGATCTGGAGCCGAAGAGGAAAAGACTTGGGAAGGACCCGGCACAACCGGAGGGGAAGAAGAAGAAGAAGAAGGGGGCCCCGGAGTCGAAGGAAGCCCCCGTTGTTGTCGTAGACGAATCTTCTCCTCCCAAGCCTTCGGGTCAAGCCAATGATCTGACATGGCCCCTGGACAAGGTCCAATTCTCCATCACGAAGGGGACTGCTATCATGCACGGGACCTTGAACCCGAAGGAGTTTCTGAGGGGTGCCACCCCTCCGACCGATAAGTCCGTGCTTTCCCGTCAGGCCGACGATGTCCTCTGCTCTAAGGTTCTGATGGCCTCGGTTACGGTAAGGTTCCTTCCCTCTTTTTTGTAGATAACTTCATTCTTTACATGTGTAGTGGCTAAACCTCCGGCAATTCATGTCTGCTTTCAGGCGAGCCTTGGCCTTGGTGAACTTGTCCAGAGGATAGAGCAGTATGACTCGGAGAAGAAGAAAGCCGCTGAAGCACTGGCTGAGGCCCGAAGGCAGCTCAAAGAGGCCGAGGACGCTCGCAAAGCTGAGCAAGAGGCTTTCAAAGAAATCTTCGAGGGCTCCAAGACGGTGGCTAGAGCCGAAGGCAAAGCAGAGGCGGAGAAAGCTGCGGCCGATGCTGCCAAGAAAGCCGCAGAGGATGCCGAGGAGGCCCGGATCAAAGCTGTCGCCGAAGCCCGGGAGGATGCTGTTGCCTCTTTTGCTGAGGAGGGATGGAAAGCCGAAGGCCGGCAGGAATGGGTGGCTTCAGTGGTGGAAGCTTCCGTGAACGAATGGGTGAAAGGCCAGGCGCTATGTGGTTGGCCCGAAAGGGGAAAGAGTACTATGATGGGGGTGAGTACTTTACTCAAGCCCTTGTATATCGAAGGCTGTCCCGGCATTTTGGGGTGGACCCGAAGGCCTTTGATCCGGCATCCTATGGTCTCCCTCCCCTTCAGCCAGCCCCCAGGGTCCCCCTCCCAGAAGGTGTTGCGAGGCCTGATTTGGAAGACTCCCTGCTGATGGCCGAGGGTAGTGACGAAGAGGAGGAAATTGGGGATGATGCTGCGTCAAAGCCTGCAGTAGAGGACGCCTCCGGGAATGCCGTTGTTGATTCGTAACCTGTACTTAGTAAATATTTGAAACTTTTGCTGTAATGAACATCATTAACCCTTCGGCTTCGGCCTGTTTGTAACAATTACTTTTACTCCTTTTCTGATGATTGAATGATTGCCTTCGGGCTTTGTATGTATACATGACTTGTTCGCTTTAATTCATTCCTTCTTGAATGTATGCCATCGTTTCTTTTTGGATGTATGCCTTTGCTCCTTTGAATGTATGTTTTAGGACTTAGAATATTTTCTGATTGTAGATTGCCCTTGGAAGCCTTCGGTAGTTGGGCACCCTCTGCTGGATATACAACCGAGGGTTCAGCAATAATTAGGACTTAGAAAATTTTTCTAAGTATAACACACCATAGGGCCTTCGGGTGTTTGTAGTTCAATTGTTGTGTGGTGATTAGGTTGAGAACCCAACTCCTAGGACTTAGAAAAATTTCCAGGTGTAGTTTTGCCCTCGGATGCCCTTGGCTGGTAGCCTCCTTCCTGATGTGTGAATATTGGACCGAGGGCCCAATGTACAGGACTTAGAAATTTTTTGCAAGTGTAGTATGTCATGTAGCCTTCGGCTGCTGTGGAGCCCCAACTGAAATGTTGATTAGGCCGGGGGCCAATTCTTTAGGACTTAGAAAATTTTCCTCAGTGTTGATTCCTTGTGTACCGTAGCCTTTGATTGATAGGTAGCCTTCGGCTATTAGGTCCCTTGAGATGAGGGTGAAATATGTAGGACTTAGCAAGATTTCTAAGTGTAGATTTTCCGTTGGGAGCCTTCGGGAGGTGGCATCCCTTTTTGATGTATGAGTAGCTGACCGGAGGAAAAATATGTAGGACCTAGAAAATTTTCTAAGTGTAGATTTTCCCTTGGGAGCCTTCGGGAGATGGCATCCCTTCTTGATGTATGAGTAGTTGACCGGGGGAAAAATATGTAGGACTTAGAAAATTTTCTAAGTGTAGATTTTCCCTTGGGAGCCTTCGGGAGATGGCATCCCTTCTTGATGTATGAGTAGTTGACCGGGGGGGAAAATATGTAGGACTTAGAAAATTTTCTAAGTGTAGATTTTCCCTTGGGAGCCTTCGGGAGATGGCATCCCTTCTTGATGTATAGCCTTCGATTGTCATATTCATAGATTTTTCCAAGTGCTGTTTCCTTGTGTCGCCTTCGGGTGATAGGTGCCCTCTAACTCTGCCTCACTTTGCGAGATGCCCGGGGGCAGTTTGTAGAGTTTGACTTAGCCAGTTGTGTCCCTTGTAATGGGGCAGGGGCCCTCGGTATTAGTGCATAACAGGTGCCTTCGGTGTTTGAAGTACCGTTTAGTGGACCTTGGATAGTCCAGTCCCTTTGTATTGTTTGAAGCCTTCGGTGCTTGTGCGACCGGAGGTGACCAGGTAGTGGACTTAGCCGTTTCTTGATGATATTTGTTTGAGTAGTATCCTTCGGGAAATAGGAGCCTCTAATTACCGGAGGTGTTCCCGCGGGAAGCCCTCGGTATGTTGTGATCTGTTGGAGTGTACTCTTTGATTTCTCGCTGAGTCTACTCCCCTTCACCCCCTCTCTCTTTTTTTTTTGGTTGGTGGTGAAGGGAAGGCATCAAGAAACTTGGTTTCTTGGTAAGGCTGGGCCTATCAGGAGACCATCAGAATACACCAATGGCTCTCCTCCATCGGGTTAACCTTCCGAGTTCCGAGGGGATCGAGGGTCGTTTCCTGGGCACAAGATATGGTGGTCCGTAACCTGCCTCCCCTTGGGGGATGGCGCGGAAAGCGCCTCATTTTTGAAAGTCGTCCCCTCGGCGCTAGACATAGTCCGTGGGCTGCCACACCCTTGGGGTGGTGGCGCGGGGAGCGTTTCGGTTTGGAAGTCGAATCCTGGGCATTTCTCGTGCCTGTCATACCCTTGGGGTGATGACGCGGATAGCGTTCCGTTTTTGAAAGTCGAATCCTGGGCATTTCTCATGCCTGTCATGCCCTGGGGGTAGTGACGCGGAAAGTGTTTCAAGGAAGGGTTTTCATTTGCACACTAGTTGCAAATGGCCGGGGGCACTACGTGCCGCCGGCACCGATGGTGGCGCCTTCGGTATATGCGTCCTCGTGGGGTACGGCATTTAGAAACAACACTTGGTGTTAGTTTCGATGTGTAGCCCCCGGTACTTGGTACCGAGGGGTGTTCTGTAGGAACACTTGGTGTTCTCTTTTGTTGCAGTTGATGGAGGCGTCTACCCTCGGTACTTGGTACCGAAGGGTCTTCGAATGAGACACTTGGTATTTTGATTGGAGTGTTTGGTGCCGGAGGGCCCTCGGAGGAAACACTCGGTGTTTCCCAACAGATGTTTGGAAGTCGATAGGAGAGCATATCCCTGGCACTGGGTGCCGAGGGGTCTTCTTTGAAACATTTGGTGTTTTTCTTTGTCTTGATGTTGATGATGGAGGTGTACCCTCGGCACTGAGTGTCGAAGGGTCTTCTGTAGGAACACTTGGTGTTCTTATCTTTTCTTTTTTGATGTTGAAGGTGGAGATGTGTACCCCCGGCACTGGGTGTCGAAGGGTCTTCTGTAGGAACACTTGGTGTTCTTATCTTTGATTTTGAGGGCGGAGATGTGTACCCCCGGCACTGGGTGCCGAAGGGTCTTCTGTAGGAACACTTGGTGTTCTTATCTTTGATTTTGAGGGCGGAGATGTGTACCCCCGGTACTTGGTACCGAGGGGTCTTGACTGAGAGCACATGGGGCCTGTAGTTGGTATGAGGGCTTGGCCGGCCGGTTTTCGACTGCGAGAAAAATTCCAAGTTTTTAATCACGAAAGTCGGGCGGCTTTTACGGAAGCCGGGCGGTTTTCGTCGCCGTGGTTTTTATTCAGGGAATGGTTTCGAAGCCGACCGGTTTCTACGAAACCCGGCCGGGTTTCAACAGCGCAGGAATTTCCAGGCCCGACGAAAGCCGGGCGGCTTTCGCCAAAGCCGGGCGGCTTTCGCCAAAGCCGGGCGGCTTTCAGCTGCGAGAAAAATTCCCAGGTCAGGCCTTTATGAAAGCTGACCGGTCTTTACAAAAGCCGGCCGGTTTTTGGTTGCGAGGATTTTACTGATTAAATGATGACGAAAGCCGGGCGGCTTTTGGTGGAAACCGGCCGGCATTCGTCGCCGCAGCATTTTCTCAGTATTTCAAGACGAAAGCCGGGCGGCTTTCGTCAAATGCCGGGCGGCATTCGCCCAGGGCGGGGGTTTTTCCTCCCCTTTTCCCCACAATCCCGACCAAACCGTCGGGGTTACAAATTTTGCACCTTACAAACACTCCTATTGCATACAATGGAGTAATATCGTGAGTTTAAGATCTTACCCGCCACGGAGTCCGGGTTAGCACGTGCGTCCGCCTCCGTCATCGCATAAACTCTAGCTTGAGTTCTTCCTTGATTCACGGACGGTGCATTGCTCGTGCTCGCTCCCCCTGGCCCACACTGGCATGAGGTGCTCCGGCCCGGTTCCTACTTGCCGTGGTAGCGCCGCTTGGTCCCGACCCCCGGTTCCCACCAAGTTGAGGGCAGTTTGGCTTAATATGCCCTGTACTCCCGCATTGGTAGCACTGTGGTGGATCACGACACTTACCGGTGTGGTTCCTGTTGCAATTCCTGCACCTTGGCGTCATTGGGGCTTGTGAGCCCGAGTAGTGCCCGCTCGTGGCCGGGTTTCCCTTGGATGGTGCTGCCGGTGCCCTGAACGATCCACCTCCCCCGTGGTTCCCCTTCTTATTGGGACCTTGGGGGCCATGGCTTTCCCACTTCCTTTTCTTGGCCTCTTCGGCATCTCTCTTCTTCCTCTCCTCCCATTGCTTTTCTCCCTTCAACCCTTGGGCAACCACTTGGCTGAAAGTCATATTGGGCAATTGAGTTGCCCTGTCACGTATCTCCAAGTCCAAGGCCTCCCAAAAATGATTCACCATTCGGTTTTCATCACAAGCATACTCCGGTATGTGATCAGCAAGGTCTCTGAACTTGTTCTCAAGTTCTTTCACCGTCATGTTACCGCCTTGGGTTAGGAGAGTGTATTCCCTCACCTTGGCGTTTACTTCGAAGTCAGAGTAGTACTGGGCAAAGAATTCCTGTCGAAAATCCTCCCATGTAACAGTTCCGCCATACTTACCCTTGGTTCCATCCCACCATTTGGATGCCAACCCTTCGAGTAACCTTACCGCGATTCTCAGTTTAAAATCGGGGGTGAGCTGCATGTCAAGGGCTGCCTCGTTCAGCCTCTTGATCCAATGGGCGGCAACCGAGATGTCTCCCGTCCCGTCGAACGGTTTGCACCCTAAGTCCCTTGCCTCCTTGATGTATTTGGAGATCCTTATGACTGGACCTCCATCGCCCCGACTCCCATGCGCTTCCACATGGGTTCTCGAATCACAAAAGCTCCTCCCTCTTGGAGCCCCACCCGAAGGTTGCCCTGCACGGTGCCTTCGGCGTGCCCTCCTTTCTTCGCGCTCCCGATGATACTGTTGGAGCAGCGCTTCGATTCTGGCCAAGGAGCCACTTTCCTCCTCATCACTCACATCGTCATCATTCTCTTCGTAAGGGGTCTCAACTGGCTCAGTCCCCGGCTGGTAAGTTGAGTCCTCATAGGACCAATAGGTCTCACTCTCGGTATCAACGTGGCCATCGCTCACGGTTTGACGTTGGCCTCCACGGCCCCTTCCTCTTGATCCCCTAGAGGACCCCCGGCTACCGCGCTCGGATCCACCCGGTGCACGGCCCAACGGGTTCCTCCTAGTGATCCTTCCAATTGGTTCCATTTCTGAAAGAAATTAGAATGAGTCGTTAGACTCGTATCGAGTGTCAAATGACGGACGGGTACTTAAAGACATCCTTCGGCTCAAATCACCGCCATACCAATTGTTAAGGGTACCATCTTAACAATTAGAGGCATTGCAACTCAAGTACCAAAAGTTCTATAAGTACAAAACTTATGCTCATGGTTTTTCAAATTCATTTTCAAAAAGAATTTTTGAAGCTTCATTATGATGTTTACGGACTAAGGCTCTGATACCATTTAAATTGTCACGCCCCGGATCTACCCGGACACGTCAACAACCCGCCGTACAGTACGAATAATCAACCGCAGTCCGACTCATCCATACTATACAAGGCGTCTTGAATACCATTCACACATAGTACATCCATAAACAAACACAATGTAAAACATTTATTAAAGCAGCGGAAACAATTGATACAAGTGTTCAAGCCACACTTGGCATAATTAGGCATGCAAGCCCCCAAAGTAATTATTCAGAAAATATTATCCATGAGCATTATTCATATTGTTTTTTCAAAACAAGAACGGGAGAAGCACGAACCAAGTCTCCTCCTCAGAAACTTCCCGAAGCAGCGGCTGGTGGTAGCAACCTTCAAGTTCTACCTGAAACTGTGAGGTGGCCTCCCCCGTGAAGGGGAGGTCAGTACTTGGAAGCATTTGACAAGTACAATGACAACTATACTAAGTATAATCAAAGTTTAAATCTCTGAGGCCCTCAACTAGGGCATTATTACATTATAGTTAATCCGTTCATTTAATATCAATTCATCATTATTTTTCACGGTCTAGAGCCCAGCTCATAATCACCGTTATCTACTACGGTCTAGAGCCCAGTTCATAATCACCGTCATCTACTACGGTCTAGAGCCCAGCTCATAATCACCGTCATCTACTACGGTCTAGAGCCCAGCTCATAATCACCGTCATCTACTACGGTCTAGAGCCCAGCTCATAATCACCGTCATCTACTACGGTCTAGAGCCCAGCTCATAATCACCGTCATCTACATCGGTCTTGAGCCCGGCTCATAATCACCGATTCCTTATAATTCAAATTCTTAGGATCTAATTCATCCATTTCTCAACTAACATTTCCAACTAATATTTCAATGCTAGTTATTTATTTATTTCAATATAATTCCTTCTTCTTGCATAATTGGCCTTAATATCAAGTATCACTTTCATACCTTCATGGCTTCTCCTCATGGCATCAAAGTATACTATCCCAAATGATATTCATGGTTGGTACAACCATCATACACACATATTCATAACATCTTAAACATACACAATTTATTCATAAATTTGTGTATCATGCATACTATACTTTTAATCAATAGTAGTTCTAGTTATGCATTATTAACCATCAAAAATTCATGCACATCACATTTATATTCACTTAGGAAATCTCATGAAATTAACCCAAAGATTATAAGTATCATAGTCGGTCATCCTCACCTTAATTAAGCTTAAGCGCGTTCTACGTTTCTCGATTGGACTTTGACCAACTCCGGCGAACTTTGACCAACTCCGGCGAACTTTGACCAACTCCGACGAAACTCCGGCGAAGCTCAAAAATACTTTAAATCAAGTTCCTAACAAGGTTTTATCATCACAAAACCCATATCAACACAAATAACCTATAAAAGGTTATTTTCCGGCAACCCGGTCGATTTGGCTTCTAAGTCCGTTTTTGGACTTAGAATCACTTTCCAACCCATTATTCCACACTTAAATAATGTAGAACAATACTAAAGGTTTTTCATATGATATATACCTTATATGCTAGAAGAAAAACAAAGGAAAAGTTATGATAAGGTCATTACCTTAATTTTCACACTTTTTTCCTAGCTTTTTCCTTCTTAAACTTTCTTCTTGGACTCCCTTTAGCTTGAGTTCGGATTTGGGCTATGGAGATGAAGTTTGCAGAGCTCTTCTCTCCTTCTTGGTGTATTTGGGTCGAAATGATGAGTGTAAGGAGGTAGGGGTGGTTCCTTCTTGTCTCATTTAGACAATGAGTGAAGGGAGGGGGCCTACTACATGTCAAAGGTGTCTCCCCCATCCCCTCAATTGTTGTTCAGCCAATTTGGCACTCATCCAGCCCTCAAGGGTTGACAATTTCGTGGGGTGGCCCCCACCCATGTGGGAGGTCATCCCAATTTGTCCCAAAGTGTGCAATTTGCCCCGAAAGTTGTATTTTTCGGACTGTTTTAAGTATATTTTATTTTATCGGGTCAAATAAAATATAACACTTGTTCCCAATTCTTAATGGACCTTAGAATCAATATGCATCCCCCAACTTTAATTTAGAAGTCTCCGAAATCCCTTTTCGGGCTGTTATCTGATAGATTTCCGATACTGATAATTTGGCCCCGTTTGACCGACCAGTCAACCCTATGCCATTGTCATGGCTCAACTAGGATATCCACCACCATATACATATTATCTAGTCCAAGATCAATATAATATGTGGCCCCTATAATATCGGGCGGTCCCCACTCCCGATGTGGGCCCCACGTGCAATTTACTATTCACGCGAAAAATATTATACAAATTCACAACTTCATAAATTTACTAAAAACTTCATAAGGTTCAATAAATTATTCGCTTAAAGGTAAATACATTTGGGGACGGTGTTACACCATGCCTCCAGAAGGGCACAGAAGGGGGCTGCCTCAAATTGTGTCCCATTGTCGGAGATGATCTGCTGGGGGACGCCAAACCTTGTGAGGATGTTCTTGAGGACGAAGTGACGGCACTTTGCCTCTGTGATGCTGGTGAGGGGTTCAGCCTCCACCCACTTGGTAAAGTAGTCGATGGCCACAATGATGTATCTGTTGTTGGAGGTACCCCTCGGCAGAGGGCCCACAAGGTCTATCCCCCATCGAGAAAAGGGGACGGATGTGCTGACGGGGGCATAGTTGACCGCTGGCCTGCCGGGGGCTTTCTGGAAATGTTGACATGCGGTGCACCTCCGGGCAAGGTCAGCACAATCTCTGGCCATGGTTGGCCAGAAGTAGCCCTGGAGAATGAGCCTTCGGGACATGGAGAAGGGTCCCTGGTGAGCTGAGCAAGTGCCATTGTGCACTTCCTCCATTGCGACCTCGGCTTCATCTTGATGAAGGCACCGAAGTAGCGTGCCATTGTAAGATCGTTTGTAGAGCCTTCCATCTTCGATGGTGTAGCTAGGAGCCCTCAGCTTTGCTAGTTTAGCACGGGTCTCATTCTCGGGTAGCTGCCCTGTGGAGATGAAGGCGGTGATATCTGAGATCCAATCCTCTTGGCGTTGTTGTATGTTCATAACGGGGCTTGCATGGATACTCGAGAGGCTGAGTTCCTCAATTTTGGCAATTTTGGAGATGTGCTCGGCGGAGTCGGCCGAGAGCTTAGATAATATGTCAGCCTCGGAGTTCTGAGCCCTCGGTATTTGAGTGAGAGAGTGTGCCTCAAATACCTTAAGCAACTCCTTGGCCGCTTCCTTGTACTGTTTCATCCTTCCCTCTTTGGCCTCATATTCTTCGGAGATTTGGCCAACGACCAACTTGGAGTCGCATTTGATGTGGATCTGCCGAGCCCTCATGTTGGCAGCCAGCCGAAGGCCACATAGGAGGGCCTCATATTCGGCCTCGTTGTTGGAGACTTTGAAGGAGAAGCGGATTGCATAGTAGGCTCTGAAGCCCTCGGGAGTAATGAGGACTATCCCTCCCCCGCATGCTTTGGTCGCGGAGGAGCCGTCAGTGTAGAGGGTCCACCAATCATCCGAGGCAGCCGAGGGCTCCCCGTCCGTGGCTGCCCTTGCGGTACACTCCGTCACAAAGTCTGCCAGGGCTTGGCCCTTGATGGCAGGCCTTGGACGGATGTCAATGTTGTACTGGCTCAAGAAGATAGCCCATTTCACCATGCGGGAGGAGCTGGTGGGGCTCCTCATGAGGGCGCCGAGGGGTTGATGAGTGAGGACCTGAACCGGGTGAGCCTGAAAGTAGTGGCCTAACTTCTTGACGGTCCAAACGATGGCCAACACCGTTTTCTCCACAGGAGAGTACCTGAGTTCGGCCTCCCTTAGAGTCTTGCTAACGTAGAAGATGGCATGTTGGATGCCGTCTTCCTCCCGGATGAGCACAGAGCTGATGGCCGCCGGGCTGACCCCAAGGTAGAGATAGAGGGTTTCCCTTACCTTTGGTTTGGATAGCACAGGGGGTTAAGATAGATACCGTTTGAGCTCGTCGAAAGCCCCCTGGCATTCTGGAGTCCATAGAAAGCCAGCCGTCTTGCTCATGATCTGGAAGAAGGGTAGAGACTTTTCCGCTGATTTAGATAGAAAGCGGTTGAGGGCTGCCAGGCGGCCCATCAACCGTTGAACTTCCTTCACGTTGCGTGGGGGTTCCATGTCGATGATGGCCTGGATCTTCTCGGGATTGGCCTCAATACCCCTTCGGCTCACCATTTAGCCCAAAAATTTGCCTCCTTGGACGCCGAAGGTGCACTTCTTCGGGTTTGGCCGAAGGTTGAATTTTTGCATGATGGCGAAGATTTCCCAAAGGTCGTCAGCATGGCTGGAAGATTGTTTGCTCTTGACGATCATGTCGTCAACATAGGCCTCCATGGTGCGCCGTAGGACGGCTTGAAAGACCCGGGCCACCATCCGGGTGTAGGTGGCCCCTGAGTTCTTTAGGCCGAAGGCCATTACTAGGTAGCAGAAGATGCCCTCGGGAGTCATGAAGGCAGTTCTTTCAGCGTCTTCTTCGTGCATGAAAATTTGGTGATACCCTCGGAAGGCATCGAGGAAGGACATGATCTCGCACCCTGCGGTCTCATCCACCAGTTGATCAATATTTGGTAGAGGGAATGGATCCATAGGGCACGCTTTGTTGAGATCGGTGTAGTCCACGCACATGCGGAAGGTAGGGGGCTTCTGTGCGAGGACTACATTCGCTAGCCATGAGGGATATTTCACCTCCTTGATGTGCTTAATGGAGAGGAGCATGGCGACTTCCTTCTTCACAAATTCCCTCCTCTCGGCGGAGAGGGGTCTTCTTCGTTGTTGTACTGCTTTTGCCGAGGGGTCCACCGAGAGGCGGTGGGTGATGACCCTTCGGCTGATTCCCGGCATGTCCTCCGGCCCCCATGCAAAGACAGTGGAGTAGGCGCGGAGGGCGTCGGTGATACCGGTCTTCAGATCTTCAGGGAGCTGGGCTCCAATCTTCACGACTCTCTCCGGCTGGGCCGGATCGAGCGCAAAGTCTTCTACGTCCTCGGCTGGTTTAGCCCTCGGCCTCTTTTCTTCCTGGTCGATGGTTCCGGTGATGGTGTCAACACGGAATTCCGTCTTGCTTACCTTCTTAGTGACCTGAAGATAGCAGGCGCGGGCGATTTTCTGATTCCCCCGGGAGTAGCCAATGCCCCCCTCGGCGGGGAACTTGAGGCAGAGGTGCCTCATGGAGATGATGGCCTCGAGGTCCTCCAGGGCTGGCTGGCCGAGGATAATGTTGTGGGCGCAGTCGATGTTAACGACGACGAACTCCACTTCGAGCTGGGCTCTATGGAGCCCGTCGCCGAAGATCACCGGGAGGGTTATTACCCCCTCGGAATCAATAGTGTCGTCGGTGAAGCCGGCAAGAGGGGTCTTAATGGGCCGAAGGGACCCCCTCTCCAGATGCAGCTCTCTGAAGGTGCTGAGGTACATTACATTGACGGAGCTGCCCGTGTCAATGTAAGTTCGGTGAATGATGGTGTCGTTTATTTCAGTCCGAATCACCAAGGCATCCCTGTGAGGAGAAGAAGTAGGAGGGAGATCTGCGTTGGTGAAGGTGATGGGTTCCTCCCTCAGTCGCTTTACCGGGGGCATATGAGTGACTTCCCCTACGTAAAGCGATTGAGCCCACTTCTTCCGCTGGCTGGTGGAATCGCCCCTTGTATTGCCACCGGTGATCATGAGGATGTGGCGTTTTTTCTCCTGGTAGTGGGGGTATCCCTCTTCTTCCTCTTCCAAGTTTCCGATCTCCCTCTTCTTGCCTAGGGGGATGGTATTCAGGTTCACCCAAGCGTTCACCTTCGTGTGGTGCCCTCGGGGAGGCCCCTGATGAGAAGGTCCCTCCTGCCGAGGGCTCTGAACAAACTGGGACAGGTGTCCCGCTTGTATTAATCTCTCGATGGCCGTCTTTAGCTGATGGCAATCATCGGTCCTGTGCCCCTGGTGCCGATGGAAGCGACAGTATGGGAACAAAGGGTTGATAGCATGTACCTCCGGGGGTGCGCGAGAGTCGCGCTCAACGAGGCCCCTCTCCTCGGCAAAATCAAGGATGATGCTGACGGGGTGCGTCAATGGTGTCCGAGGGCGGTCCAGGAGTATGGGCTGTGCCCAAGTCTTAGGGTTGCTCTTATAACCCCCCCCCCCCCCCGGGCTTGGCTTGGCCTTGCCGAGGGCGGACATCAGAGGGTCCTGAAGGTTTGGGGTGATTTGGAGGAGCCCCCGGCCCTCAGTTGTTTTTGTTGTCAGCCCTCGGGGGCTGCTGATCCGGATGCTGGTGATATTTATCCACTTCCTCGGCCTCAGCATATCGGTCCCCCGCTGCAAAGCTCTTATGTAGTCGCGGGGGGGGGGGGGGGGGGTTCAATGATGAGGCTCCTTGAAAAGTTGCCGGTGCGGAGGACGGTTTGTAGGAGGGCCAGGAGGGTCCCGTCATCAGCACCGTCGACTTTGTCGGCTTCCGTCCTCCAGCGCTCCAGGAAGTCCCGAAGGGTCTCATCCCTCTTTTGGCGTATTGTTAGGAGGTGGGAGAAGTGCTTCCTTGTGCGACACCTCCCGGCAAATTGTGTCAAGAATCGCTGGGCGAGTTCTTGCCATGAATCAATGCAACCCTCAGGCAGCCTGTTGAACCATTCGTATGCCGGCCCCTCTAAGGTGGAGAGGAACCAACGACACAAATATTCGTCTGACGCCCCTACCATCATCATGCTGTTCTGGTATTTGCTGTAGTGTTCATGGGGGTCCGTTTTCCCGTTGTAAGGCTGTATGTGTTGCCCTCGGTATTTTTACGGGATCCGGGCCGCCAATACCCTTGGGGTAAATGGTGTCCGAGTCCGGAGCTGGATGATGGGTTCCCCGGAGCCCTCGGCCACCTTCTTCTGCAATTCCTCCATTTTGGCCATCATGGCCTCGTATTTGAGGTCTGAGTGAGGGGTGGAGGTGGTGGCGTGAGCTTTGTTGGACTCCATTTCGTCAAGCCGGCGTTGGAGGGCCGCAATAATCTCGTCCCGGGGATCCTTCGGGAGGGTCTCCGCCCCCTGCGAACGAACCCGGGCTGAGTGGGCCTGGTTGATCTGGTGGCGAGCATCATTGGCATGAAGGGGTGCCTTGCCTTTGTCCCGAGGGGGACGCTCCTCGTCTGCCCTCGAGAAAGACCCTCCGCTTTCCTGGGGCCTTTGGAGTGCTCTCCCTCCGAGGCGGTCTTGGACCCCTCGGCGGTCTGGCCCTCCTCCAAGCCGGTTGAGGGCGGAAGTGCGGGGCCTTTCTCTGTTGTCATGGTGGCGGTCCCGGGACTGAACTTCCTGGGAGGACGTATCTTGGGCCACTACCCCTTCGTCATTCCTAACCCGAGGGAGGGGGTTTCCGAAGGGGTGTGGCAGAGGGGGAAGTATGATGTTCTCCCCAACCTGGGGTTGAGCCGGAGCCAGGGTGCCGAAGGCACCCGGGTTCTGAGTGAGAGTTTGGATGAAGGCGGAGAGCGCCGATTGTACGTCGATGGTGAGAACCGGAGGGCTGACTTGGTCATCGCTCCGGTTTTTCTTCTTGGCCTCGATGCCGAGGCGGGCATCAGAGGCATTCTGTTGGATCTGAAGGCGTAGGTCGACAGCCGCATGTTCCAACCCAGCGATGACACCACCCTCGGGAGCCCTGTGAGAGGCTTCAGGGGCGTTGACGTCGCCGAGGGCCAGGTTCTTGTCTTCTACGTTTTTGGAGTTGGCACGAGTAGTTCTCACCATTTTGGTAGAGGGCTAGTGTTTGGCGAAGGGGGAGGGTTTCTTACTCGATTGTTCGACCTCTCAACGAGAGCACCAAATGATGGATAGTGTACCCGAGGGGTAGCTTATCTGAGGGGTTATTGCTGAGAATAACTTAGAGAGAAGTCAGAGCAAGTAATGTAGAGAGAGAGTGTATTCAGTATGAATGTCGTGGTTACAAATGGGAAAATGGGGGGCTATTTATAGTAGCAATAAATGCCGGACAGGGACACGTGTCAAGCATCCGTTGGCCGAGAGGTCACCTCATCCGGTTGACGCTGGCAAACGCATGTGGCCGCATTTAATGCGGCTGTTGGATGGGACGTCTGTACAGGGTACAGTGATCTGTACGCATGTGAGGCGGACATCATGTCGGGAGAGGTGCCTTCGGCTATAGAGCAGTAGCCGAGGGCTCTTAGTGCCGAGGACCCCTGAGTGCCGAGGGCTCCAGGTGCCGAGGGCTGCTGTTTTTGCCGTTTTCTCCCAGTTTCTTAGTTTGCTTGAGAAACCCGTTCTGTGAGAGTTTGGAGCCTTCGGCCAGGAGGCCGAAGGCACCCCCGGTGCGTATTGCGGGCTGCTTGGTACTCTGGGCGCCGTGATTTGGGCATGTTGGGCCTTCTGGGCCTGTTGGGCCTTTGCTGGAATAGTAGGAGTCTGTGGGCCGGGTGTTCCCGGGCCATATACTCCATCACTACTGTTTCTAAAGACTGCCGGTGGAAGTGAGTTCTAGAACCTATTTCTACTTCGGAGTTTGGGGGGAGATCATGAACTGATGAAGAGTCATATCCGTAAAAAAATCAAGATTACGAAATGAGGAAATGGTCAATTGAGTACATCAACTTGTACGAGGTGGAGTAAAGAGTACATTATATTGCATTTGATCTTTTTAAGTATACAAATTCGGGATTTTAGTGTTAATTGAGTACATTTGTTGGATTAACATGTTAATACAGTTGAGTTGGCTAACGAATGTCGAGTAAGAAGGGGTAATGGACCGAGGTTATGATGTCGACCTTCACGAAGTCGACAAAAAAGGAAAATCGACCTTCGGAAGTCGATCTGCGGGGGGCGTCGGCCAGCAAGGGTGCATCGAACAAGGAGAAGTCGACCTGCAGGGGACTGACTTCGACCAAGGGGAATTCGATCAAGCGACCGGGGCTAGCGTCGACCTTCAAAAAGTCGACCTATTAGCATTCTGTTAGCCAACTCAGTCGTATTAACGTGTTAATCTAACGGGTGTACTCAATTAACATTAAAACTCGAACTTATGTACTTAAAAAGATCAAATGCATTATAGTGTACTCTTTACTCTACCTCATTACGAAATATAAGTCGATTAGTGAAACACAGGAATGAAGGGCTATATTAATCGGAAATGTTTAGTTGATCGGTGCGCGTTTAGAGATGGATGGTGGTTTATTTATGTGATGCAAGAATGTGGAATATGTGTGTTTGGTAAAGAAAGAGGTATTGCGTGGATGAGAAATAAGAATAATCGCGGAGAAAGAAAATGATATATTTGAGTGTTCCTTTTTCTTATTCGAGTTAAAATTGTGTAATACGAATAGTGTATTTCAGATTTTCGACTTGAGTTGAACTAAAATAAGATTTCAAGCTATTGGTGTACAATCAATGTTTAATATTGTATGAATGAAACTATAATCTTTATTTTAAATCTTTTTTATAATTTATAGTGTGTAGTAAAGTTTCATATACTTCTAACTATATTAAAATAAATCAATGAGTTTGAAATAATATGCATTTTTTATGAATGATGTGAGAGTTGTAACAAAGGAAATTATAGTTCTAGCACAAAAGATATACTCCGTATAAAATAGTATCATTAGATAGCCCAATAGTCTAAAAACCCAAACAAACAAGATAACCCAATCGTCTTTGTTTTACTAGAGTAGACTGATCACTTTGAAATCCTATAATACCTAAATCAAATCAAATCAAACGATGTCATATTAGATTGGGTCTGACAAGAATTTGACAATACTAAAAACGCGTAGAAAAATATCTATCACACCACATAAAAAGTAAGGAAATTGACGTAGATTTTTTGTAGGGATTCACCAAAATCCATAGAGGATGTGATAGGGATATGTTAAATTCGTGTCAAAAACAATTTGGCACAAGCAGTTTGGCATGAAATCACAGGTCAATTCGTGTCAATCCCGTAATTTTTGTGTGGTGATCATATAAGATCATGTCATTTCAAACCAATTAAAAACATATATAATAAAATTTTAATAAGAAGTCCATATTTTAATCACATATGCTATAATTTTTCTCAACTAAATAAGCAAGAAATTAATTTTTATGAATGACCAATATAACTTATAATCTCAAATCCAACAAGGTAAATAATTTTGATTTTTGAAACAATATATATACAATATCCGAAGGACGTCTTAATTTCTGCTCCATATTTTACTAAAGTCTCAAAAATGATACCCAAGAAAAAATAATAGTAATGAAAAACAGTAGAAGAAAATGTTACGGTTTAATCTGAGGATATTTTTAGCTTATAAATTGAAGTTTACGAAAAGGAGATGAAACTGAAATCGGAATGAAGACGTTTCTCAAATGATATGGTATTATGTGGTCTAATTTCTAAGTAAGTCAATCTCTATGAATATATTTTTCAGTGATAGGGTAATGCATTTTTTTATTACATTTATTCAAATTTCAATCCATCTTTTCAAGCTACTCAGGTTTTTAAATGGTTTGCATGGTTCACAAAAGAAAGCCAGAAGTAGAGAATATTTGGATTTTTAAAATCCTCACATTGATTCATACTTACATCCGGTAATTGTAATTTACACTTTCCCCGTTCTTTTCTAAATGCAACATTGGATTTTTTTTCACTATTCACATGTTTTACTTTGACTCTACTTTATTATTTAATTTATTACATATTGAATTTAAAAATATATATTTTTAAATTGCTCTCATTTTAATGTTTCAAAATATATATTTTAAATTTTTTTACTAATAAGGTATAAAAGAAATTAATGGTTAAACTTGTGTGTTGGCAAATATGAAAAGTGGACCGTTGCATTTAAAAAAGAATGAATGAAGTACTACATATTTATCAAAATATTGATATACACTTACATCAGCTAGGTTGTTTATTTTTTTCATGTTAAGTAATTAATTTTGCATGCAATAATTTAAAATATCATCTTTTTTTAACGATGGTATTTGTTAAAATCTGGGGTTCCATCATAAAAGGTCAACTTGATAGGAGGAGTAACTCATGTCTTAAGAGCACTTTGTTGATTCAAACTTTTCCGGTGTGGGATTCTAACACCCCTCCTCACGACGAGACACTTCGTCTGGATCGTGTCGTCAATCATTTTTTCGTCAGTTCGTCATTGTCATTTTTTAATCGTGTTGTCATTTTTTCATAAGGCGGCCCACACCATGGTTATGGATCAGTTTGGCTCTGATACCATATTAACACGTGGGGTTCCATCCTAAAAGGTCAACCTGATAGCAGAAGTAACTCAAATCCTTATATAGTGGTTTATTGTTTTATAGCTTTCCGGTGTGGGACAAATACTCTAACACCCCCCCTCAACCTAAACCGGTCTGGATAATATCGGGGTGTATAAATGGGCCAAACAGACCCTTAACAAGCTACCCGTAATCATGGGTGCTAAACAAGCTGTCAAATCACAATCGGAATTGGCTCTGATACCATGTTAAGACCCGAGGTTCCATCCTAAAAGGTCAACCTGATATGAGGAGTAACTCATGTCTTAATATAGCACTTTGTTGATTCAAACTTTTCCGGTGTGGGATTCTAACAGTATTATTTATTATTTTCTCTTTATTGTTTTAAAATATCATTTTTTATATATTCATGTGCATCGCATGAGTAATATTCCCGTGCATCGCATGAGTAATAAGGGTTTAGAGATTTTGCATAAATCTGGTTATTTTGGTAAGGATTCTGTGTCCTCCATCCCTTTCTGTGAATCTTGTGTGTTAGGCAAGCAACATAAGGTTACATTCCCCTCTTCCCCTTATCCTAATCCCACTAAGTGTACCTTTGTGTTAGAGTATGTTCATGCAGATGTGTGGGGTCCTGCTAGTGTCTCTACCCACGGGGGTAAGAGATATTTTCTGTCCATTATCGATGATTTTTCTAGGAAGGTGTGGGTCCGTCTTCTCGAGCATAAGTCCGATGTCTTTGTGAAATTTAGGGAGTGGAAAACCCTTGTAGAAAATCAAACCGGTAAGATGGTCAAAACCCTTAGGATCGATAATGGATTAGAGTTTTGCAATAAGGATATGGACCAACTCTGTGTTGATTGTGGGATTAGAAGGCACAAAACTGTGCCCTATACTCCCCAACAAAATGGGATAGCCGAGAGAATGAATAGGACTGTTCTAGATAAGGTTAGGAGTATGTTTGCTACCTCCGGTTTGTCTAAAAAGTTTTGGGGTGAAGCAGTCAATACTGCTGTCTACTTGATTAACCGGTCTCCTTCTGTTCCCTTGGGTGGGAAATGCCCTGAATCTGTTTTTTCAAACAAGCCCCTTGATTTGTCTAATCTTAGAGTGTTTGGGTGTGCTGCGTATGTGCACCAATAAGGTGACAAATTGGATCCTAGGTCTAAGAAAGGAGTCTTCTTAGGTTATCCTGAGGATGTGGAGGGGTACATGGTTTGGGATAGAAACCAGGTAGGTTTCAAGGTTGTGGTAAGTAGAAACGTTGTTTTCAATGAATCCGAGTCCCCCTGTCTGGTTAAGTCAGTTCCTGATTCTGAATCGAGCCCTAGTAGTACACCCGTTGAGGTGGAGTCCATACCATATGCTGCTAGTCCTTTGTTTGCTAATCATGATTCTTCTAATTTGCATGATTCTTCTAAATTGCATGATTCTTCTGAGCATGATAATACCACCACTTCGAGTGAGGTGGAGCATTTTCATGTGCATTCAAATGACAATGAATCGCATGATGAGAGTGCTGATTCTAGTGATAATGATTTGCATGATTACCAACTTGTTAGAGATAGAAGTAGGAGAGAAATTAGGAGAATTGCTGATAGCATGCCTGATTTTGCTTTCCATGCGTGTGATACTTCTATGTTTGCTTTCTCTGTGTTTGAGACCCTTGAGCTTAACGAACCTAAAACCTATAGGGAGGCCCTTAAGTCTAATGAGTCTGCTAAATGGCTTTGCGTCATGGAGAGTGAGATGGAGTCACTTAGAGCGAATAAGACTTGAACGTTAGTTCCTAGACCGCCCAATAGTTCCGTAGTTGAGTGTAAGTGGCTATTTAAGGTTAAGGAAGAGCCTAACGACATTAGATATAAGGCTAGGTTAGTAGCTAAGGGTTTTACTCAAAAGGAAGGTGTTGATTATGCTGAAATATTTGCTCCTGTTGTTAAATTCACTACGATTAGAATGTTGCTTGCTCTTGTTGCTCATAATGATTGGGAAATGAAGCAAATGGACGTCACCACTGCTTTCTTGCATGGTGATTTAGACAAGAAAAACTATATGACTCAGCCTGAGGGCTTTGTGGATCCCATGAAGAGTAATCATGTGTGTTTGCTTAGGAAGGCCTTGTACGGCCTGAAGCAGTCCCCGAGACAGTGGAATATCAAATTTGACCAGTGCATGTCATCTTTGAAATTTCACAAGTCCGAGTGCGACCATTGCCTATACTTTAAAAATACTTCTTCTGTGCCTGTATTTTTATTGCTTTATGTGGATGACATGTTGATTGTTAGTCCTTCGGGTGACGCCATTAAAGGTGTGCAAAAGCGTCTCAGTGAGAACTTTGCAATGAAAGACCTAGGTGATGCCAAGAGGATCCTAGACATTAACATTGTTAGGGATAGGAGTAAGCGTGTGTTAATACTCAATCAGATTTCATACATTGAAAAGATTTTGAGTAAATATAACATGCATTCTGCTACTACCGTCTCTATTCCTATGGCGTCCCACTTTGTGTTAAGTAAGGATCAGTCTCCCAAGACTGCTCCTGAAATTGATAAAATGAAATATGTGCCTTATTCTAATGCTATTGGGTCCGTGATGTACCTCATGGTGAGTACTAGACCCGACATTGCCTATGTTGTTAGTTGTTTGAGTAGGTATATGTCTAATCCTGGTTTACCTCATTGGAATGCTCTTAAGTGGTTGCTTAGGTACTTAAAATCTACTGTTAATCATGAGTTGGTTTTCACTAGGTGTTCTGAGGGTGTTAAGTTGAGTGGGTATGTGGACTCGAATTTTGCTAACGATAGAGACAATAGGAATTCCACTACCTCTTATGTGTTTACCCTTTGCGGGTCTTGCATTAGTTGGAAGTCTCAACTTCAACCCATTGTTGCCCTATCCACTACTGAGTCCGAGTATGTGGCCGCTACCGAAGCGTTTAAGGAAGCCATTTGGCTTAAGCGTCTCCTAACGGAGATTGGTCGTCTCAAGCAGGACATTTGTGTGTTTTCTGATAGTCAATCTGCTATTCAACTTTGCAAAAATCCTGTTTTTCATGATAGAACTAAGCATATTGATGTTAGATTTCATTTTATATGTGATATTGTTAGTGCAGGTGATATCAAGTTGATCAAAATTCCGTCTGAATTTAATCCTGCTGACATGGGGACTAAATGTCTCTCTGTCGAAAAACTGTTGTCGTGCAAACGCACGTTAAACATTGATTGCGGATAAGTTGCCTGGTGATCTTACCCCTTTTGCCCGAATGTGTCTTTGTGATCATTTGGGCAATCCAGCGATGATGAGTCTCAAATTTGTGTTAGAGTTTTGACTCTACACCACTATGGTCCAATAAGGTGGAGAATGTGTTAGGTATTGGCCCAGCCCATTCCATAAGCCCATTTACCCTATAGTTTACCCGGCCCCCTGATTCGGTTCCTCTTTTGTCTTTCCCGATTCTCTTCCGCGCTATTGGTCGATTCTTTCCTTCTTTGGCTTGTGATTGTGCAATTAAGTCTTGATACTCTCCCATGGTAAGTTGACATCTTTACCATCTGTGCATCTCCTATATATATTCGCATATTGCTTCCGTTTTGTGGGGCGAGTGACAAAGCCGAAACCCTATTCTCTAAATTCCATTTTCTCCTCTGTGAGTTTGCCGAAAAGGGCCTTGGCCGGAAAGTGGCCTGCTGGCTGACGCCCCTTTTCCCCTTAGTGACTATAGTGGTTAATTTCATCCTTTGTGGGTGTGAACGTGTGAGACCTGAGCTGGATAAACATCTTACAAATCTGGTGAAAATTTATTTATCTAATGTGTGCATTTTAGATTTTGGCAAAACCTTGATGCATATTTGTCAATAGTTGTTTTATTTGTTTGATCTTAAACTTTTTTATTTTTGTGAGACAATTTTAAAAAGATAAATGATTTGGTATTGATACGATATGATATCGTCTCTGTAACACCGCCCCCGAGTATTTGTACTGTACCAAATTATGTATTGAACCTTGGGAAATGTATAAAAGCATTTTTACGTGATGGTAACTTTTTACCATTTCTATTACGTGAATAGTAAAATTCACGTGGGGCCCACACCGGATGTGGGGCCGCCCGATATTATCGGAACCACATATTATATTAATCTTGGACTAGATAATATGTATATGGTGATGGATGTCCTAATTGGGCCATGGCAATGGCATAGAGTTGACCGGTTGGTCAAACGGGGCCAAATTATCGGTATTAGCAATTTATCAGATAACAGCCCAAAAAGGGATTCCGGAGATTTCTAAATTAAAGTTGGGGAATCATATTGATTCTAAGGTCCAATAAGGATTGGGAACAAATGTTATATTTTATTTGACCCGATAAAATAAAATATACTTAAAACAGTCCAGAAAATACAACTTTCGGGACCGATTGTACACTCCGGGACACAAAGGGTTGACCTCCCACATAAGTGGGGGCCAACCCACGTTTTTAGTTCTGAGAATGGCCAGAGGAGCCGCACAAGATCAGGGGGGGAGCACTAAAGAATTGATTGGGAGACCAATCAACATGAGAGTGGATCCTTGGCCAAGATATTTTTATGAGAAATGCCAAAAAGGCATCCTCAATGACACCAACTCCTACAGCTCGGTTAACCTACTCAAAGAAGTGAGATAAGGTCTGAAAACTCCATTGTTACCATCCACACACGCACCAAGAACAAAGGAGGAAGAAGGAGGGGAAAGAAGAAGAGGAAAGTTGGTTTTGGAGAGGAAAAACTTGTGTTTAGGAAGGTAAGGACTCCATTAATCCCATTTCTTGTTCTTCAATACTCTTATATGATTATTCAATCATATTTAACACCCTAGTATTGTTCTACACGTTGGGATGTGTAGAAAGAGGGGTTGGAAGGTGGTTCTAAGTCCAAGAACGGACTTAGAAGCCAAAGTAACCGGTTCGCCGGAAAATAACCTTTTGGAGGTTATTTGAATTACTATGGGTTTTATGATGATAAAACCTTTTTAGTAACTTGTCTAAGGTATTCAAGGAACTTTCACGCAGTTGAAAAGGTCGCCGGAGTTGTCGCCAAAGTTCGTCGGAGTTTCGCCGGAGCTAAATCGGGAAGGCTAGAACTTCATAAGCTTCATTAAGGTGAGAAGACGGCTTTATGCTTTATAAATTTTGCGTGAGGCATGAGATTACCTAAAGTAATCAAGGATATGTTTTGTGGAATGATTAAAGATAACCAAGTGTTTGCTTATGCCATGTGATGGAGTATATGGCTCGAGAACCCCCGGCCCACAGACTCCTACTACTCCAGCAAAAGGCCCAACGGGCCCAAAAGGTCCAACAGGCCCAAATCACAGCGCCCAGAATACCAAGCAGCCCGCACTACGCGCCAGGGGTGCCTTCGGCCCCCCGGCCGAAGGCTCTAATTCTCACAGAACAGGTTTTTCAAGCAAACTAAGAAACTGGGGGAAAACGGCGAAAACAGTAACCCTCGGTACTGTGAGCCCTCGACACCAAGGTGCCCTCAGTTGAAGGAGCCTTCGGCTACTGCTCTATGGCCGAAGGCATCTCACTCGACAAGATATCCGCCTCACATACGTACAGATCACCGTACTCTGCACAGACGTCCCATCCAACAGCCGCATTAAATGCGGCCACATGCGGCTGCCAGCGCCAACCAGTTGAGGCGATCCCTCGGCCAATGAGCGCTTGACACGTGTCCCTGCCCGGCATTTATTGCTGCTATAAATAGCCCCCCATTTCCCCATTTGTAAACACGCTGAAAACGCTCCACATTTATAATACACTCTCTCTATATATATTTACTTGCTCTGACTTCTCTCTAAGTTATTCCCCGTAGTAACCCTTCGGATATATACCCCCGGGTAGACTATCTATCATTTGGTGCTCTCGTTGAGAGGTTGAACAATCGAGTAAGAAACCCTCCCCCTCGAGCAAACACAAAACACTAGCCCTCTATCAAAATGGTGAGGACAACGCGTGCCAACTCAAAGAACGTAGAAGACAAGAACCTGCCCCTCGGCGACGTCAACGCCCCCGAAGCCTCTCACAGGGCTCCCGAGGGCGGTGTCCTCGCTGGGCTGGAACAGGCGGCTGTCGACCTACGCCTTCAGATCCAACAAAACGCCCCCGATGCCCGCCTCGGCATCGAGGCCAAGAAGAAAAACCGGAGCAATGACCAAGTCAGCCCTCCGGTTCTCACCATCGACGTACAATCGGCGCTCTCCGCCTTCATCCAAACGCTCACCCAGAACCCGGGTGCCTTCGGCACCCTGGCTCCAGCTCACCCTCAGATCGGGGAAAATATCATACTTCCCCCTCTGCCACACCCCTTCGGAAATCCCACCCCTCGGGTGAGAAACGACGAAGGGGTGGTGGCCCAAGAAACATCCTCCCAGGAAGTTCAGTCCCGGGACCGCCATAATGACAACAGGGAGAGGCCCCGTACTTCCGCCCTCAACCGGCTCGGAGGAGGGCCAGACCGCCGAGGGGTCCAAGACCGCCTCGGGGGGAAAGCACTCCAAAGGCCCCAGGAAAGCGGGGGATCTGTTTCGAGGGCAGACGAGGAGCGTCCCCCTCGGGACAAAGGCAAGGCACCCCTTCATGCCGATGATGCTCGGCACCAAATCAACCAGGCCCACTCGGCCCGAGTTCGTTCGCAGGGGGCGGAGACCCTCCCGAGGGACCCCCGGTACGAGATTATTGCGGCCCTCCAGCGCCGGCTTGACGAAATCGAATCCAACAAAGCTCACGCCACCACCTCCACCCCTCACTCAGATCTCAAATACGAGGCCATGATGGCCAAAATGGAGGAGTTACAGAAGAAGGTGGCCGAGGGCTCCGGGGAACCCGTCATCCAGCTCCGGACTCGGACGCCATTTACCCCAAGGGTATTAGCAGCCCGGATCCCGGAGAAATACCGAGGGCAACACATACAGCCCTACAACGGGAAAACGGACCCCAGGAACATTACAGCAAGTACCAGAACAACATGATGATGGTGGGGGCGTCAGACGAATATTTGTGTCGTTGGTTCCTCTCCACCTTAGAGGGACCAGCATACGAATGGTTCAACAGGCTGCCCGAGGGCTGTATTGATTCGTGGCAAGAACTCGCCCAACGATTCTTGACACAATTCGCCGGGAGACGTCGCACAAGGAAGCACTTCTCCCACCTCCTAACAATACGCCAAAAGAAGGATGAGACCCTTCGGGATTTCCTAGAGCGTTGGAGGACGGAGGCCGACAAGGTCGACGGTGCTGATGACGGGACCCTCCTGGCCCTCCTACAAACCGTCCTCCGCACCGGCAACTTTTCAAGGAGCCTCATCATTGAACCCCCTCGCGATTACATAAGGGCCCTGCAGCGGGGGGACCGGTATGCTGAGGCCGAGGAGGTGGAGAAGTATCACCAGCATCCGGACCATCAGCCCCCGAGGGCTGACAACAAGCATAACCGAGGGCCGGGGGCTCCTTCAAATCGCCCCAAGGTTTCGGGACCCTCTGATGACCGCCCTCGGCAAGGCCAGGCCAAGCCCGGGGGAGGTTATAAGAGCAACCCTAAGACTTGGGCCCAGCCCATTCTCCTGGACCGCCCTCGGACACCACTGACGCACCCCGTCAGCATCATCCTCGATTTTGCAGAGGAGAGGGGTCTCGTTGAGCGGGATTCTCGCGCACCCTCGGAGGTACACGCTATCAACCCTCAGTTCCCCTACTGTCGCTTCCATCGACACCAGGGGCATAGGACCGATGACTGCCATCAACTGAAGACGGCCATCGAGAGATTAATACAAGCAGGGCACCTGTCCCAGTTTGTCCAGAGCCCTCGGCAGGAGGGACCTTCTCATCAGGGACCCCCCCGAGGGCACCATATGAAGGTAAGTGCCTGGGTGAATCCGAACACCATCCCCCTCGGCAAGAAGAGGGAGATCGGAAACTTGGAAGAAGAGGAGGAGGAGTACCCCCACTACCAGGAGAAGAAACGCCACATCCTCATGATCACCGGTGGCAATACACGAGGCGATTCCACCAGCCAGCGGAAGAAGTGGGCTCAATCGCTTTACGTAGGGGAAGTCACTCATATGCCCCCGGTAAAGCGATTGAGGGAGGAACCCATCACCTTCACCAACGCAGATCTCCCTCCTACTTCTTCTCCTCACAGGGATGCCTTGGTGATTCGGACGGAGATCAACGACACCATCATTCACCGAACTTACGTCGACACGGGCAGCTCCGTCAATGTAATGTACCTCAGCACCTTCAGAGAGCTGCATCTGGAGAGGGGGTCCCTTCGGCCCATTAAGACCCCCCTTGCCGGCTTCACCGGCGATACTATTGATTCCGAGGGGGTAATAACCCTCCTGGTGATCTTCGGCGATGGGCTCCATAGAGCCCAGCTCGAGGTGGAGTTCGTCGTCGTCAACATTGACTGCGCTCACAACATCATCCTCGGCCGGCCAGCCCTCGAGGACCTCGAAGCCATCATCTCCATGAGGCATCTCTGCCTCAAGTTTCCCGCCGAGGGGGGCATTGGCTACTCCCGAGGGAACCAAAAAATTGCACGCGCTTGCTATCTTCAGGTCACTAAGAAGGTCAGCAAGACGGAATTCCGTGTTGACTCCATCACCGGAGCCGTCGACCAAGAGGAAAGAAGGCCGAGGGCTGAACCGGCCGAGGACGTAGAAGACTTTGCGCTCGATCCGGCCCAGCCGGAGAGAGTCGTGAAGATTGGAGCCCAGCTCCCTGAACATTTGAAGACCGGTATCACCGACGCCCTCCGCGCCTACTCCACTGTCTTTGCATGGGGGCCGGAGGACATGCCGGGAATCAGCCGAAGGGTCATCACCCACCGCCTCTCGGTGGACCCTTCGGCAAAAGCAGTACAACAACGAAGGAGACCCCTCTCCGCCGAGAGGAGGGAATTCGTGAAGAAGGAGGTCGCCATGCTCATCTCAATCAAGCACATCAAGGAGGTGAAATACCCCTCATGGCTAGCAAATGTGGTCCTCGCCCAGAAGCCCCCTACCTTCCGCATGTGCGTGGACTACACCGATCTCAACAAAGCATGTCCCATGGATCCATTCCCTCTACTAAACATTGATCAATTGGTGGATGAGACCGCGGGGTGTGAAATCATGTCCTTCCTCGATGCCTTCCGAGGGTACCACCAAATATTCATGCACGAGGAGGACGCCGAAAAAACTGCCTTCATGACTCCCGAGGGCATCTTCTGCTACCTAGTGATGGCCTTCGGCCTAAAGAACTCGGGGGCCACTTACACCCGGATGGTGGCCCGGGTCTTTCAAGCCGTCCTAGGGCGCACCATGGAGGCTTATGTCGACGACATGATCGTCAAGAGCAAGCAATCTTCCAACCATGCTGACGACCTCCGGGAAATCTTCGCCATCATGCAAAAATTCAACCTTCGGCTAAACCCGAAGAAGTGCACCTTCGGCGTCCAAGGGGGCAAATTCTTAGGCTACATGGTGAGCCGAAGGGGTATTGAGGCCAATCCCAAGAAAATCCAGGCCATCATCAACATGGAGCCCCCATGCAATGTGAAGGAAGTTCAACGATTGACGGGCCGCCTGGCAGCCCTCAACCGCTTCCTATCTAAATCGGCGGAAAAATCTCTACCCTTCTTCCAGATCATGAGGAAGACGGCTGGCTTTCTATGGACTCCAGAATGCCAGGGGGCTTTCGACGAGCTCAAAAGAGGGTATTCTGTCCTAAATGAGTAGCCCCGGGGCATCTCGCAAAGTGATGTGGAATCAAAGGGCACCCATCACCCGAAGGCACCCAAGGGAAAATTCACACTTAGAATATTTTCTAAGTCCTACATGTATTTCCCCCCGGTCAACTACTCTTACATCAAGGAGAGATGCCATCTCCCGAAGGCTCCCAAGGGAGACTTTACACTTAGAATGTTTTCTAAGTCCTACATGCTTTCCCCCCGGTCAGCTACTCATACATCATGGAGGTATGACACCTCCCGAAGGCTCTCGAGGGAAACTCTACACTTAGAAGATTTTCTAAGTCCTACATATTTCACCCTCATCTCAAGGGACCTAATTGCCGAAGGCTACCTATCAATCGAGGGCTACAATTCACAAGGAATCAACACTCAAGAAAATCTTCTAAGTCCTAAAAGAATTAGCCCCCGGCCTATTCAATATTACAGGTGGGGCTCCACAGTAGCCGAAGGCTACATGGCATACTACACTTGCAAAAATCTCTAAGTCCTGTGCATTGGGCCCTCGGTCCAACATTCACACATCAGGAATGGGCGCCGTATCCCGAAGGCTCTCAAGGGGGAATCTACACTTAGAGATTTTTCTAAGTCCTAGGAGGTGGGTTGCTACAAACGCCCGAAGGCCTCATGCTGTGCTACACTTAGAAAAAAATTTCTAAGTCCTAATTGCTGCCGAACCATCAGTTGCATATCCAGCAGAGGGTGCCCAACTACCGAGGGCTCCTAAGGGCTAGCTACAATCAGATAGTATTCTAAGTCCTAGACATACATTCAAAGGAGAAGGCATACATTCAAAACATAAGGCGTATTCGAATATGAAAAGCCCGGAGGCAGCATGCATTTCATCAAAAACAAGAGTAAGTGTGAATTTATAAACGGGCCGAAGCCGAAGGAAAAATGTTGTTCATTACAAAAGATGTTCAAAGATTTCTAAGTACAAAGTCATTCCACAACTACGACAGCATCGTTCACTGGGGCGCCCTCTACAGCCGGCCTCGATGATGCCTCCGCTCCGGTCTCGACAGCGTCGTCCTCGGCCTCATTCTTCAACACCGTGTCCTCAAGGTCGGGCCTCTGAACACCTTCCGGGAGCGGCTCACGGACATCAGGCTGCAAGGGAGGAAGGCCATACGCCGAGGGGGAGAAGTCCTTTTGCTCGATGCCCAAATGCCGGGCCATCCTCCGGTAGATGAGGGCCTGGGTGAAGAATTCGTCGGCTTCATAGTACTCTCTGCCCTTCCGGGCCATCCATTCCCACCCAGGGCCCTCGGCCCATTCTTCAACACAGGCCTCCACGACCGAGGACACCCACATCTTGCGCCCCTCGGCTCTCCAACCCTCGGCGACAAAGGCCTCAACGGCCTCCTCCTGAGCCTTGGCGACAGCTAGTGCTTTGGAGTCCTCGGCCTCTTTAGCAGCTCTCCTGGCAGCGGCCTCAGCATCAGCCTTGCCTTTCTCTGCAGCCTCCAGTTTCAAGCTCATCTGCCGGAGCTCCTCTTCTAGCTGGGCCCCCAGCTTCACCGCCTCCTGGTTCTTGAGGAGGCACTCCCTCATTCTGGCGTCTTGCTCCGCTCTGTGGAGGCGCCATTCTTGAAGCCTCCGAGCCTGTTCGCCGAGGGCTAAGCAAGCGTGCAGAACAACAACAAAAACAGTTAAAGGCAGTCACACAAAATAATAAAAGGAGAAGATGGAGAAAGCCAGGTAAACACTTACAGAGAGGGAGGAGCGGAGAATGTGGTCCTCGAGGGCCGCATCATTATAGGCCCCGAGGGCAGCCCTATCCGTCTCAGGGGTCATACCCCTCAGGATGGCCCCCGGGTCGACGGCGCCGCTGGCCAAAGATGTACCTCTCGGGAACGCGACTGTGAGGATCTCAGGCAGCGACTCCTCTGCCCCCGCCGGCGTTCCACCCGGCAGCTTCTCCACCTGCACCCCGGAGGCGGGGGGCTCATCAGCGATAATGACCGAGGGCTCCTTCTCGGCGACATCCCCCTTTTTCGGCTTTTTGGTAGCCGGGGGGGACCCCTTGGTCACTGCCTTCCTCTTGCCGGCAGCGGCATCGCCCTCGGCTTTCTTAAAGAGGGCGGTGGCGGGCTTCTGGATGCCCTGTCCCGACCCCTTCGGGTCCTGTTTCTTCAAACGGGCAAGGCCCTTTACATTCACCATGGAGACGGGGATACCTGCACAGAGGAGACAAAGGGTTAGTCCGACGGGTCTAAGCGAAGGGACGATAACATCCAAGAAAAAGAAAAAAAAAAAAAACTAAGTACAAAATTCTAAAGCCCTCGGCTCCTACCTCCGGCCCCTCCGAAGACCTTGTTGAAGGGAGGGTACTTTTCATCGGTCTCCCCTATGAAGCGGTACCTCCGGAACCCGAGGGTGTACAAATCCTCCTCGAGGGTGCAGTCTTTGATCGCCACGTTCTTGTTTTTCCCCTCCGGAAACTTGGCCAGCTTTAGGCCGTCTTTCTCGAGAGCGGCACTCCGGATCTTTTCGTGCCTTCGGAATCGGTCACGTAGCTCCCTCGGGAAGGGGCTCTCATCCAACTTCACGTAGCACCAACGTTCCCTCCATCCTTTGTTGGAAGAAGGAGCATCGGAGAATAGTTTGAAGCGGGCAATCTGCTGCAGGTTGGCATACCCCTCGCCGTTTTCGTGCCCCCCCCCGGCACAGATTAAAGCTCTGGAAGAATAGATCCAGGCTGGGTTTCACCCCTCGGGACTTGCAGAGCTGGAGGAACCCCGCAATGTAGGAGTGGCTGTTGGGCGTGAGTTGGCAGGGGACCAAGCCAACAAACCGCAAATATTCCCGGAGGAATGGGTGTAGAGGGAACCTGAGTCCCATGGAAACCGAAAGGACGTGAATAGCAATACACCCCTCGGGCGCCCTGGATAACACGTCGTCGGGACCCGGCTCCACCACTTCGGCCGAGGGCCCCACGTGCAGCTGAGTCACGTACAGATCTGCCCTGTCGGCCTTCGACCTGATCTCGAGGGCCTCAGTGTTCAGCCAACTGTACCCCTCGGGCATGTCTACGGGCTTTCCTTGATCGACGGCCCTCTCCTTCTTCTTGGTAGCGGCCTTCTTCTTCTTCACACCGGAGACCGCCCTCAGAGGTATCGGATCCAACGGCCTCGAGCTACTGGCCTCCCCGGAACCCCGAGGGGGGAGAACAGCGATCGTAACCTTCGAGCTCTCATTCTGTGCCTCATCCTCCGCTGTCTGCCAGGCGAGGGCTAAGTCTTCATCATCGCACTCCTGCTCGAAGCCCTCGGCTTCAACCTCCGCAGTGAGTTCCTTCTGGACCTCCCGGGCCAGGGCTGCATCACCACAATCCGAGGGCTGACCACTGCTTGACTCCACATCGGAGATGCCTTCGTCCTCCATCGAGGGTGTCCTCGAGATGTCCTGAGAGTCACTCTGGGACGACATTCGCACCCTTGTTCGAAGGCTCGTAGACGGTAGTGTTTCCTAACTTTTCTATCTCCTAAACTAAGGTCACAGTACAGCTATGCTAGAAGGAGAAAGGCAAGGAGCACTGACCTCGAATGCTGAGTTTTGACCGAAGGCTGAACTTTCTCTCTCTAGAAAAATTGACAAAGCTTCGCTAACAAGTTTATCGCACACGGAGGAATGCCTGGCCTTGGGGTATTTGTAGGCAATGAATCCGGGCTTGGGCCTGGATTCCGGGCCTCCGGATGGACGCCATCATTACACACCGCCGTTTCACCCAACCGGTGACGCCGCCCACGGACAACCAGCCATCACACGCCACGTGTGCCACCCCCCAACGGCTATATCCTGTCGTTACATATTCCAACGGCTATATTTTCAACGGCTATATTTTGGGAACCCCCGGGTTTTCTACTTCACTCCACTTCATCAAGGATAGCCTCCGGGTGCACTCACCCAGAAGTGCCCCCGGGTTGTGCCCCACACCGCACATTACACACGCCTTCAGGATCACTCCTTCAGATCCCTAGGGCTGCATATCAGGGTACCCCTCGGGGTTTTCCCCTCAGCACCGCAAAACCGGATAGCCCCCGGGGAGTGCCTCAATGACGGATGGCCCATGGCCCTCGGGTATCTTAATCACCACTTCATCAACAAACAGTGGACCCCCCGGTAACAGCTTCACTGCTGCCCTCATCTGGCAGGCCCTCGATCCCTGGATTGAGGGGCTCCCCTTCGGCGCCACCAGGACATCAACAGCCAGCCTTCGGCTAATCAACACAGGAGCCCTCAGAAGAGAGAGCCTTCGGCATTCCGCCATTCTCCATTTTTTACCAAGGTTTGACATTTTCGATTCATCATTGGGGGAATTCGGTGCACTCTTTTTCCCTCATTAGGATTTTTTTTCCCAAAGGGTTTTTCCTAATGAGGTTTTTAACGAGGCATCCCCCCGAAATGAAACGAAAAGCGTCAGCCTTCGGCCCACAACGGCAACGTAACTACTTTACTCCTTTCCACCACTTTACAAGTGCCTCAAGGAGTGGGGGACTGGAGGACCCCTTCGGGAAAAAACATTAAATTACAAAATCTGTGAAATTCCAACAAACAACAAAGCAAGCCCTCAAGTCCCGACATGTGGGTAACTGAGGGACTGCCTTCGGCAGGGACATAAAAGCAACAACTCCTCACCAACCTCAGAGATCACAACGGGACAACATCAAAGGGCAAGCACAAATTACTCCTTTTCCCTCAAGTACCTTTCGGCAAAAGGAGTGAGGGACTCCTGATGGAGTATATGGCCCGAGAACCCCCGGCCCACAGACTCCTACTACTCCAGCAAAAGGCCCAACGGGCCCAAAAGGTCCAACAGGCCCAAATCACAGCGCCCAGAATACCAAGCAGCCCGCACTACGCGCCAGGGGTGCCTTCGGCCCCCCGTCCGAAGGCTCTAATTCTCACAGAACAGGTTTTTCAAGCAAACTAAGAAACTGGGGGAAAACGGCGAAAACAGTAGCCCTCGGTACTGTGAGCCCTCGGCACCAAGGTGCCCTCGGTTGAAGGAGCCTTCGGCTACTGCTCTATGGCCGAAGGCATCTCACTCGACAAGATATCCGCCTCATATACGTACAGATCACCGTACTCTGCACAGACGTCCCATCCAACAGCCGCATTAAATGCGGCCACATGCGGCTGCCAGCGCCAACCAGTTGAGGCGACCCCTCGGCCAATGAGCGCTTGACACGTGTCCCTGCCCGGCATTTATTGCTGCTATAAATAGCCCCCCATTTCCCCATTTGCAAACACGCTGAAAACGCTCCACATTTATAATACACTCTCTCTCTCTATTTACTTGCTCTGACTTCTCTCTAAGTTATTCCCCGTAGTAACCCTTCGGATATATACCCCCGGGTAGACTATCTATCACCATGATTATACATAAAACATAGTTGAAAAGCATGTTATGTAGGTTTGGTGATTAAAAATGTGATAACATATTTTGTGTGATGATCCAGGGATCCAAAATGGTATTTTTGGATCAAGGACATCAAGAAGTATATGTGTGTAAAATTTCAAGTTAATCGGACTCTGTTTGGGTGGTCAAACGGGCGTTGACCGCCAAGTCAACTGCCATACCCGATCGGGTATTGACACATACCCGACCGTGTATTTGCTGAAGAATTG
Organism: Cuscuta europaea; assembly: GCA_945859875.1. NCBI lineage: Eukaryota > Viridiplantae > Streptophyta > Magnoliopsida > Solanales > Convolvulaceae > Cuscuta > Cuscuta europaea. Next base: position 6,764,632 of record CAMAPE010000015.1, on the reverse strand, counting down.
CCCAGGGGCTACTGTCTCCTATACCCGATCGAGTATGGGTAGATACTCGATCGAGTATACATTGAAAGTTAGCTTTGGGGGCTACCGCCTCCTGTACTCGACCGAGTATGGGTAGATACTCGATCGAGTATTGGTTTATGCTCAAAACGGGCAGTTTTGAGCGGGTTAATGTGGGCCGTTCAGGTGGGACCCGCCCACGTTGGTTCCTAAGGATGGGTATATGACTATAGGGCTAGGTATTGTCCATAGTTGAAGGAACGAAAGGTTAGCCATATCCAGGTTAGGGTTTGGTAAGGATTTAGTTTGGGGTTGAGTATCCCCGGGACATTAAATGATCCTGAAACTCGGTTGGGGTTGAGCATCCCCGGGACTATAAATGATCCTGAAACTCGGTTGGGGTTGAGCATCCCCGGGACTATAAATGATCCTGAAACTCGGTTGGGGTTGAGCATCCCCGGGACTATAAATGATCCTGAAACTCGGTTGGGGTTGAGTATCCCCGGGACTGCAAATGATCCTGAAACTCGGTTGGGGTTGAGTATCCCCGGTACGGTAAATGATCCTGAAACTCGGTTGGGGTTGAGTATCCCCGGGATGCTAAATGCTCCCAAAACTCGGTAGGATATTATGAATGTAGAATGTAGCTGGTGAGCTAGGCATTCGGGAAAAGGGTGAGAAAGGTCAGGTAAGAACTTTATCTCTAAAAGACTCTTTGAATGAAATGACCTACGGGTCGAGTATTTTACATATATATACAGTATGTATCATCAGATGAATGAGTCACATATATATATATGTATCACCCTATTTTTGGGTCTCGTGTCTGAAACATTAGTTATTCTTCATATAGCCTGCTTGTCACTAGTACTTCTATGGAGTACTGACCCCTCCGGGGGCCCTCACATTTTCAGGTTGAGGCTAGAGTCCTACTACCTGCACCTTTGCCTAGGGTGATCCTTCGAGGAGGAAGACGTGGTTCGTGCTTCCATTCGTATTTTTGAAATCTATAAACTGCTCATGGATTTTTGAACAATGTTTTCATTAAAACAGTTGGGGCCTGCGTGCCCGTGTTTGCCACGTGTGGCTAAGTATCAAACATATTATTGTTTCCGCATTTGTTTGATTATGATATTGATGTTGATTGTATGTGTTTACTAATCGGTTTGGCAATAGAATCAATCGGACGCCTTGTACAATTCAATAGGGATGAACTGTTGTTGTTCTTATCGGGTTGTACGGCGGTTGTCTACGTGGCTCGGATGCGGTCCGGGGCGTGACAATTAAGTGGTATCAGAGCCATCGATTTCTAAACTATATAATTAACCTCTCAATATGGTTATCCTCAAAAAGTTTTGAATAAAACCATGAGCAACAGTTTTGTACTTAAGGAACCGTTGGAAACCAAGTTATTGACCTCTTATTGTTAAGACGATACCCTTAACAGTTTGTTGGCCATAATATTGGACCAAGTGGTGTCTTTTGTACTAATCCGTCAATTGACATTGAAACGAGTCTAATGACTCATTCCTTATTTCTTCCAGAAATGGAGGGTGGACGCAGGATAACTAGAAGGAACCCGACAGGGCATGTGCCGGGGGCCACCGGGCATGCCACTCGGGCGGAATCACGAACCTCTAGGGGTAGAGGCCGGGGCCAAAGCCGAGGAGGAGGCCGAGGCAGGGGTCGTGGGCGTTCTACGACGCCGACGGCAAATAGCACGCGTGTCGGTTCTGTGCACCCATCTAGGGCCACCGAACCGTACGATTTCACATATGCTCCAAGCACGGAGCAAGAGGAGACCCCGTACAACGGGGAGGACTTTGAGGACGAAGATGAGGATGATGATCCTCATTATGACCGTATGAGTGAGGTACTAGAATGGTACCTTGAGAATAAAGCAAAGAGAGAGCAGCGGCGCCAAGTTAGACAGGCTAGGCAAACCATGGGGCAGGGAAGCCGAGGTGCTTCTAGTGCTCCATCGGGGGAAATTGGGGGAGGCACGATGGTGCGTATCTCCAAGTACCTCAAGGAGGCCAGGGCCTTGGGGTGCAAATCATTTGATGGCAAGGGCGACATATCTGAGGCCGCTGACTGGATTAAGAAGCTGAATGATGCTTCTAGGGATATGCAAATTGGACTCGACGTGAAGTCGAGGGTTGCCATCAGGCTCCTAGAAGGGGTAGTTGATGTATGGTGGGAAGGCGTGGAAGGAAAGTTTCACGGTGAAGCCACTTGGGAGAAATTCGAAGTGGAGTTTTATAATCAGTACTACTCAACTTTTGAAGTCAATCTCAAAAGGAGGGAGTACACGAACCTGAAACGGGAGGATGGTTGCTCGGTGAGGCAATTGGAACAGAGGTTCCGTGACTTGGCACGATTCATCCCAGAATACTCCTTGGATGAAAATCGTATGGCCAATCACTTTTGGGATGCTCTACAGTTGGACATCCGTGACCGGGCTACTTACCATCACGACATGACATTTAGCCAAATCGTTGATCAGGGGCTCCTTGGGGAAACCCAATGGAATGAAAGGAAGGCGAGAGACGCCGAGGAGGCGAAGAAGAGGAAATGGGGCAACTCGGGACCCCAAGACCACTCTCGGAGGCATCACGCCGGGGGTGGCAGTACATTCAGGGCGCCAGCACCACCAACGAAAAGGTATAAGGGCCCAGGAGGGCAAGGGCCCAAACCGGGGGGTATGGGACCACCAAGGTGCACAAACTGCGGTAAGAACCACGGGGGAAGGTGCAATGAACCACCCCGATGCTTCAAATGCGGTAGCACGAGCCACCTCAAACCCTCTTGTCCAATGCTGAACGGAGGAGGACCATCGGGAGCCATGGGAGGACCTACGATTAGTAGGGGATGTGCGGGACCGTCTCAGGTCGGTACGGGAAGGGGCGGACCCACGGCTAGCAACGCCGCGTCCGTTAACCAAGGGAGGACCCAAGCACGGGTGTATGCAATGACCGAGGCTGATGCTCGGGCCAACCCGGACTCCATTGCAGGTAATCTCTTGATTTCACACGTATTTGATTATGTAATTGGGTGAAAAATCTTCAAAAAATATGAAGGACCCGATCGGGTATCCCTATAGACCCGACCGGGTATAAGCCATGCTTTGATTTTGAAGTGTGTACTCGTTCGGGCAAGCAAGGCAGGATATTTAATTTTTGACACTTCGAGCAATACCCGATCGGGTATGGCTATGTACTCGATCGGGTATGTGTAAAAAGTTAGATTCGAAGTATGTACCCGTTCGAGAAAGCAAGGCAGGACCGTTCACGTTTGGCAAATCCAGCCATACCCGATCGAGTATGGTTGTATACTCAATCGAGTATGAGTGAAATTTGGGTTCCAAAGCGTGTACTCGATCGAGCGTGGAGGACAGGGAGTTCTTACTTGAAGATTTCGAGTGATACCCGACCGGGTATGGGTATGTACCCGACCGGGTATTGACATTTTGCTCGGAGTTGAGGCGTGTACTCGACCGGGCAAGGGCAACAGGAGGTCTCTCCCATAATAGTTCGAGTAATACCCGACCGAGTATGGGTCTTACCCGACCGGGTATAGAGTAATTCTAGGCTGAGATTTTTCGTTCGGCCCTTTTCAGTCGGGATGTCGAATAGGGTGTCTTACATGACTTACATATGTAGGAACACTAAAGATCAATGATAGGGATGCGAGGATTCTCATCGATACCGGGGCACAACGTTCATTTGTGAGCGAAGCGTTTGCCAAGGGATTGAACATGCCTTTGGTAGCAATGATGCAACCTTTGCTGGTCTCTACGCCATTGGGAGATGATGTAGAGCGGAAACACTACTATCCCTCGTGTAATGTAGGGATAGGGGGGGCACTGTCTAACGGGTGACTTTGTGCCGTTAGATATGCTCGAGTTTGATGCTATACTTGGCATGGATTGGCTCGAAAAGCACCATGCGAAGGTAGATTGCTATACCAATGTGTTAGAACTGAAAGATGGAGAAGGAAATACTCTATGCTTCGAGGGAGATAGAGGGAAATTCAATCCTTGTATCATATCGGCCATAAGAGCAAGGCGTATGATGAGGAAAGGGTGCCAAGCATACTTGGCCTATGTCATGGGCAAGGAAGGCAAGGAAAAGAGTCTCACTGAGGTGAGGGTGGTGAGTGAGTACCCAGAAGTTTTCTCTGAAGAACTCCCGGGACTCCCACCAGATCGAGAAATTGAGTTCACCATTGAAGTAGAACCCGGTACGAAACCCATCTCGATTCCTCCATATCGGATGGCACCGACTGAACTTCAAGAGTTGAAGGTGCAATTGGAAGAATTACTGGACAGCGGATTCATCAGGCCGAGTCATTCACCGTGGGGAGCACCGGTGCTCTTTGTAAAGAAGAAAGATGGTACACTTAGAATGTGTATCGATTACCGTCAGTTGAACAAGGTCACGATAAAGAATAAATACCCTTTGCCAAGGATCGATGACTTGTTTGATCAACTACGGGGGGCAACCGTGTTCTCTAAGATTGACTTGAGGTCAGACAACCATCAACTGAATATCAAGGAGAGTGACGTACCCAAAAGTGCATTCCGAACAAGGTATGGTCACTATGAGTTTCTAGTAATGTCGTTTGGGCTTACGAACGCCCCCGTAGCATTCATGGACCTCATGAATCGAGTATTTCACCAATACTTGGACCAGTTCATCATAGTGTTCATTGATGACATTTTGATATACTCCATTAATGAAGAGGAGCACGAAAAACACCTAAGGCTTGTGCTTGAAACACTGCGGGAGAAGCAACTCTTTGCCAAATTCTCTAAATGTGAATTCTGGCTTGGGGAGATCGGTTTTCTTGGGCATGTGGTATCGGGCTCGAGCATTTCAGTTGATAACTCAAAGATTGAGGCGGTCACTAATTGGGAGAGGCCCAAGAACGTGAAGGAGATAAGGAGTTTCCTCGGTCTAGCGGGGTATTACCGCAAATTCGTGGAAAAGTTCTCGGTGATAGCATCTCCACTCACGAAGCTCACTAAAAAGGGGGCTAAGTTTGTGTGGGATGAAAAGTGTGAGAAGGGATTTCTTGAGCTAAAGAAACGTTTGACCGAAGCACCAGTGCTTGCCTTGCCCGTGCAAGGGTTAGGGTATGACATCTACAGCGATGCTAGCATTCAGGGACTCGGATGTGTACTGATGCAATCAGGGAAGGTAATTGCTTATGCTTCTCGGCAGTTGAGGAAGCATGAAGTAAACTACCCCACACACGATCTGGAGCTAGGTGATGTGGTATTTGCATTGAAGATTTGGAGGCACTACCTCTACGGGGAGTTATGTCACATTTACACCGACCACGAGAGCTTGAAGTATGTGTTCACTCAGAAAGAGTTGAACATGAGACAGAGGAGATGGATGGAGTTGATTAAGGATTACAACTTGATCATTGACTATCATCCAGGCAAGGCTAATGTAGTAGCCGATGCACTGAGCAGGAAGAGCTCATCATCACGGGTTTTACTCACATGCTTACGGGCATTGAGGGCATGCGTGGAGATATCCACGGATGGGGCGCTATTGGCCAGATTTGAGGTGAGACCCACCTTATTAGATGAAATCAGAACATGTCAAGGCAATGACGAGGAATTTCAGAAGATCCGGGAACGGATGCTTGTGGGGCCCATCGAGGGTTTCCGTGAGAGAGAAGATGGACTTCTACTATTCAAGGAACGAGTGTGTGTGCCATCGGATGAGGAGCTCCGAAAATCTATCCTTGAGGAGGCTCACTCATCTGCGTATGCCATGCACCCGGGCGGTACAAAGATGGTCGGGGATGAAGAGAGAGATTGCAGAATACGTGAGTCGTTGCCTTACTTGTCAACAGGTTAAGGCAGAGCACCAACACCTAGCAGGGTTACTACAACCACTTACTATTCCAGAATGGAAGTGGGAGCATGTTACCATGGACTTCGTGGTGGGTCTACCACGGACGGTTAGAAACTACGACGCAGTATTGGTGGTAGTCGATAGGCTGACCAAGAGCGCTCATTTCCTACCTATCAACACTACCTATACGCTCGAGCGGTTGGCCAAATTGTACACAGATGAGATTGTGAGACTGCATGGGGTTCCAGTTACTATAGTATCGGATAGAGACCCACGGTTCACATCACGGTTTTGGCCTAAGTTCCAGGAATCCATGGGTACGAAATTGAGGTTTAGCACCGCGTTTCATCCTCAAACGGATGGGCAATCTGAACGAGTGATTCAGATCTTGGAGGACATGTTGAGGGCATGTGCCTTGGAGTTCCAGGGGAGCTGGGACAATCAGTTGGCTTTAGTGGAATTCGCCTATAACAACAGTTATCAGGCAAGTATAGGCATGCCTCCATACGAAGCATTGTATGGGAGGAAATGCCGGACACCATTGTGTTGGGACGAGGTCGGCGAGGCTAAGCTCGAGGGCACCGAGTTAGTCGAGATCACTAAGGAGAAGATAAAAGTCATACAGGATGGGCTCAAGGCTGCCCAAGACCGGCAGAAGAGCTGTGCTGATAAACGTCGGAGAACGTTGGAGTTTGAGGTCGGTGACGAGGTATTTCTGAGGGTATCACCTTGGAAAGGGATCATCAGGTTCCTCAGCCGGGGTAAGCTTAACCCACGTTACATAGATCCGTTCAAAATCCTTGAAAGGATTGGGGTTGTAGCTTACCGACTTCAGTTGACTCCGGAGTTAGAAAAGATTCATAATGTATTTCATGTCTCTATGCTCAAGAAGTATGTGCGGGACCCGTCACATATTCTTGAGAAACCACCGGTGGAAATCCGAGAAGGCCTACACTATACGGTGCAGCCGGTGAAAATCATGGACCGGCAGGTAAAGAAGCTAAGGAGCAAGGAGATGCCGATGGTAAAAGTACTTTGGAAGAGTGATCGTGTCGAGGAGCAAACTTGGGAAGTGGAGACCCTGATGAGGGAACAATATCCATTTCTGTTTGACTAGACGCGTGGATTTCGGGGACGAAATCCCAAATAAGGGGGGGTAGAACTTGTAACACCGCCCCCGAGTATTTGTACTGTACCAAATTATGTATTGAACCTTGGGAAATGTATAAAAGCATTTTTACGTGATGGTAAATTTCTACCATTTCTATCACGTTTGGACTAGATAATATGTATATGGTGATGGATATCCTAATTGGTCCATGGCAATGGCATAGAGTTGACCGGTTGGTCAAACGAGGCCAAATTATCGGTATCGGCAATTTATCAGATAACAGCCCAAAAAGGGATTCCAGAGATTTCTAAATCAAAGTTGGGGAATCATATTGATTCTAAGGTCCAATAAGGATTGGGAACAAATGTTATATTTTATTTGACCCGATAAAATAAAATATACTTAAAATGGTCCGGAAAATACAACTTTCGGGACCGATTGTACACTCCGGGACACAAAGGGTTGACCTCCCACATAAGTGGGGGCCAACCCACGTTTTTAGTTCTGAGATGGCCAGAGGAGCCGCACAAGATCAGAGGGGAGCAATAAAGAATTGATTGGGAGACCAATCAACATGAGAGTGGGTCCTTGGCCAAGATATTTTTATGAGAAATGCCAAAAAGGCATCCTCAATCACACCAACTCCTACAGCTCGGTTAACCTACTCAAAGAAGTGAGATAAGGTCTGAAAACTCCATTGTTACCATCCACACATGCACCAAGAACAAAGGAGGAAGAAGGAGGGGAAAGGAGAAGAGGAAAGTTGGTTTTGGAGAGGAAAAACTTGTGTTTAGCAAGGTAAGGACTCCATTAATCCCATTTCTTGTTCTTCAATACTCTTATATGATTATTCAATCATATTTCACACCCTAGTATTGTTCTACACGTTGGGATGTGTAGAAAGAGGGGTTGGAAGGTGGTTCTAAGTCCAAGAACGAACTTAGAAGCCAAAGTAACCGGTTCGCCGGAAAATAACCTTTTGGAGGTTATTTGTATTACTATGGGTTTTATGATGATAAAACCTTGTTAGTAACTTGTCTAAGGTATTCAAGGAACTTTCACGGAGTTGAAAAGGTCGCCGGAGTTGTCGCCGGAGTTCGTTGAAGTTCGTCGGAGTTTCGCCGGAGCTAAATCAGGAAGGCTAGAACTTCATAAGCTTCATTAAGGTGAGAAGACGGCTTTATGCTTTATAACTTTTGCGCGAGGCATGGGATTACCTAAAGTAATCAAGGATATGTTTTGTGGAATGATTAAAGATAACCAAGTGTTTGCTTATGCCATGATTATACATAAAACATAGTTGAAAAGCATGTTATGTAGGTTTGGTGATTAAAAATGTGATAACATATTTTGTGTGATGATCCAGGGATCCAAAATGGTATTTTTGGATCAAGGACATCAAGAAGTATATGTGTGTAAAATTTCAAGTTAATCGGACTCTGTTTGGGTGGTAAAACAGTTGGGGCCTGCGTGCCCGTGTTTGCCACGTGTGGCTAAGTATCAAACATATTATTGTTTCCGCATTTGTTTGATTATGATATTGATGTTGATTGTATGTGTTTACTAATCGGTTTGGCAATAGAATCAATCGGACGCCTTGTACAATTCAATAGGGATGAACTGTTGTTGTTCTTATCGGGTTGTACGGCAGTTGTCTACGTGGCTCGGATGCGGTCCGGGGCGTGACAATTAAGTGGTATCAGAGCCATCGATTTCTAAACTATATAATTAACCTCTCAATATGGTTATCCTCAAAAAGTTTTGAATAAAACCATGAGCAACAGTTTTGTACTTAAGGAACCGTTGGAAACCAAGTTATTGACCTCTTATTGTTAAGACGATACCCTTAACAGTTTGTTGGCCATAATATTGGACCAAGTGGTGTCTTTTGTACTAATCCGTCAATTGACATTGAAACGAGTCTAATGACTCATTCCTTATTTCTTCCAGAAATGGAGGGTGGACGCAGGATAACTAGAAGGAACCCGACAGGGCATGTGCCGGGGGCCACCGGGCATGCCACTCGGGCGGAATCACGAACCTCTAGGGGTAGAGGCCGGGGCCAAAGCCGAGGAGGAGGCCGAGGCAGGGGTCGTGGGCGTTCTACGACGCCGACGGCAAATAGCACGCGTGTCGGTTCTGTGCACCCATCTAGGGCCACCGAACCGTACGATTTCACATATGCTCCAAGCACGGAGCAAGAGGAGACCCCGTACAACGGGGAGGACTTTGAGGACGAAGATGAGGATGATGATCCTCATTATGACCGTATGAGTGAGGTACTAGAATGGTACCTTGAGAATAAAGCAAAGAGAGAGCAGCGGCGCCAAGTTAGACAGGCTAGGCAAACCATGGGGCAGGGAAGCCGAGGTGCTTCTAGTGCTCCATCGGGGGAAATTGGGGGAGGCACGATGGTGCGTATCTCCAAGTACCTCAAGGAGGCCAGGGCCTTGGGGTGCAAATCATTTGATGGCAAGGGCGACATATCTGAGGCCGCTGACTGGATTAAGAAGCTGAATGATGCTTCTAGGGATATGCAAATTGGACTCGACGTGAAGTCGAGGGTTGCCATCAGGCTCCTAGAAGGGGTAGTTGATGTATGGTGGGAAGGCGTGGAAGGAAAGTTTCACGGTGAAGCCACTTGGGAGAAATTCGAAGTGGAGTTTTATAATCAGTACTACTCAACTTTTGAAGTCAATCTCAAAAGGAGGGAGTACACGAACCTGAAACGGGAGGATGGTTGCTCGGTGAGGCAATTGGAACAGAGGTTCCGTGACTTGGCACGATTCATCCCAGAATACTCCTTGGATGAAAATCGTATGGCCAATCACTTTTGGGATGCTCTACAGTTGGACATCCGTGACCGGGCTACTTACCATCACGACATGACATTTAGCCAAATCGTTGATCAGGGGCTCCTTGGGGAAACCCAATGGAATGAAAGGAAGGCGAGAGACGCCGAGGAGGCGAAGAAGAGGAAATGGGGCAACTCGGGACCCCAAGACCACTCTCGGAGGCATCACGCCGGGGGTGGCAGTACATTCAGGGCGCCAGCACCACCAACGAAAAGGTATAAGGGCCCAGGAGGGCAAGGGCCCAAACCGGGGGGTATGGGACCACCAAGGTGCACAAACTGCGGTAAGAACCACGGGGGAAGGTGCAATGAACCACCCCGATGCTTCAAATGCGGTAGCACGAGCCACCTCAAACCCTCTTGTCCAATGCTGAACGGAGGAGGACCATCGGGAGCCATGGGAGGACCTACGATTAGTAGGGGATGTGCGGGACCGTCTCAGGTCGGTACGGGAAGGGGCGGACCCACGGCTAGCAACGCCGCGTCCGTTAACCAAGGGAGGACCCAAGCACGGGTGTATGCAATGACCGAGGCTGATGCTCGGGCCAACCCGGACTCCATTGCAGGTAATCTCTTGATTTCACACGTATTTGATTATGTAATTGGGTGAAAAATCTTCAAAAAATATGAAGGACCCGATCGGGTATCCCTATAGACCCGACCGGGTATAAGCCATGCTTTGATTTTGAAGTGTGTACTCGTTCGGGCAAGCAAGGCAGGATATTTAATTTTTGACACTTCGAGCAATACCCGATCGGGTATGGCTATGTACTCGATCGGGTATGTGTAAAAAGTTAGATTCGAAGTATGTACCCGTTCGAGAAAGCAAGGCAGGACCGTTCACGTTTGGCAAATCCAGCCATACCCGATCGAGTATGGTTGTATACTCAATCGAGTATGAGTGAAATTTGGGTTCCAAAGCGTGTACTCGATCGAGCGTGGAGGACAGGGAGTTCTTACTTGAAGATTTCGAGTGATACCCGACCGGGTATGGGTATGTACCCGACCGGGTATTGACATTTTGCTCGGAGTTGAGGCGTGTACTCGACCGGGCAAGGGCAACAGGAGGTCTCTCCCATAATAGTTCGAGTAATACCCGACCGAGTATGGGTCTTACCCGACCGGGTATAGAGTAATTCTAGGCTGAGATTTTTCGTTCGGCCCTTTTCAGTCGGGATGTCGAATAGGGTGTCTTACATGACTTACATATGTAGGAACACTAAAGATCAATGATAGGGATGCGAGGATTCTCATCGATACCGGGGCACAACGTTCATTTGTGAGCGAAGCGTTTGCCAAGGGATTGAACATGCCTTTGGTAGCAATGATGCAACCTTTGCTGGTCTCTACGCCATTGGGAGATGATGTAGAGCGGAAACACTACTATCCCTCGTGTAATGTAGGGATAGGGGGGGCACTGTCTAACGGGTGACTTTGTGCCGTTAGATATGCTCGAGTTTGATGCTATACTTGGCATGGATTGGCTCGAAAAGCACCATGCGAAGGTAGATTGCTATACCAATGTGTTAGAACTGAAAGATGGAGAAGGAAATACTCTATGCTTCGAGGGAGATAGAGGGAAATTCAATCCTTGTATCATATCGGCCATAAGAGCAAGGCGTATGATGAGGAAAGGGTGCCAAGCATACTTGGCCTATGTCATGGGCAAGGAAGGCAAGGAAAAGAGTCTCACTGAGGTGAGGGTGGTGAGTGAGTACCCAGAAGTTTTCTCTGAAGAACTCCCGGGACTCCCACCAGATCGAGAAATTGAGTTCACCATTGAAGTAGAACCCGGTACGAAACCCATCTCGATTCCTCCATATCGGATGGCACCGACTGAACTTCAAGAGTTGAAGGTGCAATTGGAAGAATTACTGGACAGCGGATTCATCAGGCCGAGTCATTCACCGTGGGGAGCACCGGTGCTCTTTGTAAAGAAGAAAGATGGTACACTTAGAATGTGTATCGATTACCGTCAGTTGAACAAGGTCACGATAAAGAATAAATACCCTTTGCCAAGGATCGATGACTTGTTTGATCAACTACGGGGGGCAACCGTGTTCTCTAAGATTGACTTGAGGTCAGACAACCATCAACTGAATATCAAGGAGAGTGACGTACCCAAAAGTGCATTCCGAACAAGGTATGGTCACTATGAGTTTCTAGTAATGTCGTTTGGGCTTACGAACGCCCCCGTAGCATTCATGGACCTCATGAATCGAGTATTTCACCAATACTTGGACCAGTTCATCATAGTGTTCATTGATGACATTTTGATATACTCCATTAATGAAGAGGAGCACGAAAAACACCTAAGGCTTGTGCTTGAAACACTGCGGGAGAAGCAACTCTTTGCCAAATTCTCTAAATGTGAATTCTGGCTTGGGGAGATCGGTTTTCTTGGGCATGTGGTATCGGGCTCGAGCATTTCAGTTGATAACTCAAAGATTGAGGCGGTCACTAATTGGGAGAGGCCCAAGAACGTGAAGGAGATAAGGAGTTTCCTCGGTCTAGCGGGGTATTACCGCAAATTCGTGGAAAAGTTCTCGGTGATAGCATCTCCACTCACGAAGCTCACTAAAAAGGGGGCTAAGTTTGTGTGGGATGAAAAGTGTGAGAAGGGATTTCTTGAGCTAAAGAAACGTTTGACCGAAGCACCAGTGCTTGCCTTGCCCGTGCAAGGGTTAGGGTATGACATCTACAGCGATGCTAGCATTCAGGGACTCGGATGTGTACTGATGCAATCAGGGAAGGTAATTGCTTATGCTTCTCGGCAGTTGAGGAAGCATGAAGTAAACTACCCCACACACGATCTGGAGCTAGGTGATGTGGTATTTGCATTGAAGATTTGGAGGCACTACCTCTACGGGGAGTTATGTCACATTTACACCGACCACGAGAGCTTGAAGTATGTGTTCACTCAGAAAGAGTTGAACATGAGACAGAGGAGATGGATGGAGTTGATTAAGGATTACAACTTGATCATTGACTATCATCCAGGCAAGGCTAATGTAGTAGCCGATGCACTGAGCAGGAAGAGCTCATCATCACGGGTTTTACTCACATGCTTACGGGCATTGAGGGCATGCGTGGAGATATCCACGGATGGGGCGCTATTGGCCAGATTTGAGGTGAGACCCACCTTATTAGATGAAATCAGAACATGTCAAGGCAATGACGAGGAATTTCAGAAGATCCGGGAACGGATGCTTGTGGGGCCCATCGAGGGTTTCCGTGAGAGAGAAGATGGACTTCTACTATTCAAGGAACGAGTGTGTGTGCCATCGGATGAGGAGCTCCGAAAATCTATCCTTGAGGAGGCTCACTCATCTGCGTATGCCATGCACCCGGGCGGTACAAAGATGGTCGGGGATGAAGAGAGAGATTGCAGAATACGTGAGTCGTTGCCTTACTTGTCAACAGGTTAAGGCAGAGCACCAACACCTAGCAGGGTTACTACAACCACTTACTATTCCAGAATGGAAGTGGGAGCATGTTACCATGGACTTCGTGGTGGGTCTACCACGGACGGTTAGAAACTACGACGCAGTATTGGTGGTAGTCGATAGGCTGACCAAGAGCGCTCATTTCCTACCTATCAACACTACCTATACGCTCGAGCGGTTGGCCAAATTGTACACAGATGAGATTGTGAGACTGCATGGGGTTCCAGTTACTATAGTATCGGATAGAGACCCACGGTTCACATCACGGTTTTGGCCTAAGTTCCAGGAATCCATGGGTACGAAATTGAGGTTTAGCACCGCGTTTCATCCTCAAACGGATGGGCAATCTGAACGAGTGATTCAGATCTTGGAGGACATGTTGAGGGCATGTGCCTTGGAGTTCCAGGGGAGCTGGGACAATCAGTTGGCTTTAGTGGAATTCGCCTATAACAACAGTTATCAGGCAAGTATAGGCATGCCTCCATACGAAGCATTGTATGGGAGGAAATGCCGGACACCATTGTGTTGGGACGAGGTCGGCGAGGCTAAGCTCGAGGGCACCGAGTTAGTCGAGATCACTAAGGAGAAGATAAAAGTCATACAGGATGGGCTCAAGGCTGCCCAAGACCGGCAGAAGAGCTGTGCTGATAAACGTCGGAGAACGTTGGAGTTTGAGGTCGGTGACGAGGTATTTCTGAGGGTATCACCTTGGAAAGGGATCATCAGGTTCCTCAGCCGGGGTAAGCTTAACCCACGTTACATAGATCCGTTCAAAATCCTTGAAAGGATTGGGGTTGTAGCTTACCGACTTCAGTTGACTCCGGAGTTAGAAAAGATTCATAATGTATTTCATGTCTCTATGCTCAAGAAGTATGTGCGGGACCCGTCACATATTCTTGAGAAACCACCGGTGGAAATCCGAGAAGGCCTACACTATACGGTGCAGCCGGTGAAAATCATGGACCGGCAGGTAAAGAAGCTAAGGAGCAAGGAGATGCCGATGGTAAAAGTACTTTGGAAGAGTGATCGTGTCGAGGAGCAAACTTGGGAAGTGGAGACCCTGATGAGGGAACAATATCCATTTCTGTTTGACTAGACGCGTGGATTTCGGGGACGAAATCCCAAATAAGGGGGGGTAGAACTTGTAACACCGCCCCCGAGTATTTGTACTGTACCAAATTATGTATTGAACCTTGGGAAATGTATAAAAGCATTTTTACGTGATGGTAAATTTCTACCATTTCTATCACGTTTGGACTAGATAATATGTATATGGTGATGGATATCCTAATTGGTCCATGGCAATGGCATAGAGTTGACCGGTTGGTCAAACGAGGCCAAATTATCGGTATCGGCAATTTATCAGATAACAGCCCAAAAAGGGATTCCAGAGATTTCTAAATCAAAGTTGGGGAATCATATTGATTCTAAGGTCCAATAAGGATTGGGAACAAATGTTATATTTTATTTGACCCGATAAAATAAAATATACTTAAAATGGTCCGGAAAATACAACTTTCGGGACCGATTGTACACTCCGGGACACAAAGGGTTGACCTCCCACATAAGTGGGGGCCAACCCACGTTTTTAGTTCTGAGATGGCCAGAGGAGCCGCACAAGATCAGAGGGGAGCAATAAAGAATTGATTGGGAGACCAATCAACATGAGAGTGGGTCCTTGGCCAAGATATTTTTATGAGAAATGCCAAAAAGGCATCCTCAATCACACCAACTCCTACAGCTCGGTTAACCTACTCAAAGAAGTGAGATAAGGTCTGAAAACTCCATTGTTACCATCCACACATGCACCAAGAACAAAGGAGGAAGAAGGAGGGGAAAGGAGAAGAGGAAAGTTGGTTTTGGAGAGGAAAAACTTGTGTTTAGCAAGGTAAGGACTCCATTAATCCCATTTCTTGTTCTTCAATACTCTTATATGATTATTCAATCATATTTCACACCCTAGTATTGTTCTACACGTTGGGATGTGTAGAAAGAGGGGTTGGAAGGTGGTTCTAAGTCCAAGAACGAACTTAGAAGCCAAAGTAACCGGTTCGCCGGAAAATAACCTTTTGGAGGTTATTTGTATTACTATGGGTTTTATGATGATAAAACCTTGTTAGTAACTTGTCTAAGGTATTCAAGGAACTTTCACGGAGTTGAAAAGGTCGCCGGAGTTGTCGCCGGAGTTCGTTGAAGTTCGCCGGAGTTTCGCCGGAGCTAAATCAAGAAGGCTAGAACTTCATAAGCTTCATTAAGGTGAGAAGACGGCTTTATGCTTTATAACTTTTGCGCGAGGCATGGGATTACCTAAAGTAATCAAGGATATGTTTTGTGGAATGATTAAAGATAACCAAGTGTTTGCTTATGCCATGATTATACATAAAACATAGTTGAAAAGCATGTTATGTAGGTTTGGTGATTAAAAATGTGATAACATATTTTGTGTGATGATCCAGGGATCCAAAATGGTATTTTTGGATCAAGGACATCAAGAAGTATATGTGTGTAAAATTTCAAGTTAATCGGACTCCGTTTGGGTGGTCAAACGGGCGTTGACCGCCAAGTCAACTGCCATACCCGACCGGGTATTGACACATACCCGACCGGGTATTTGCTGAAGAATTGCCCAGGGGGCTACTGTCTCCTATACCCGATTGAGTATGGGTAGATACTCGATCGAGTATACATTGAAAGTTAGCTTTGGGGGCTACCGCCTCCTGTACTCGACCGAGTATGGGTAGATACTCGATCGAGTATTGGTTTATGCTCAAAACGGGCAATTTTGAGCGGGTTAATGTGGGCCGTTCAGGTGGGACCCGCCCACGTTGGTTCCTAAGGATGGGTATATGACTATATGGCTAGGTATTGTCCATAGTTGAAGGAATTAAAGGTTAGCCATATCCAGGTTAGGGTTTGGTAAGGATTTAGTTTGGGGTTGAGTATCCCCGGGACATTAAATGATCCTGAAACTCGGTTGGGGTTGAGCATCCCCGGGACTATAAATGATCCTGAAACTCGGTTGGGGTTGAGCATCCCCGGGACTATAAATGATCCTGAAACTCGGTTGGGGTTGAGCATCCCCAGGACTATAAATGATCCTGAAACTCGGTTGGGGTTGAGTATCCCCGGGGACTGCAAATGATCCTGAAACTCGGTTGGGGTTGAGTATCCCTGGGACGGTAAATGATCCTGAAACTCGGTTGGGGTTGAGTATCCCCGGGATGCTAAATGCTCCCAAAACTCGGTAGGATATTATGAATGTAGAATGTAGCTGGTGAGCTAGGCATTCGGGAAAAGGGTGAGAAAGGTCAGGTAAGAACTTTATCTCTAAAAGACTCTTTGAATGAAATGACCTACGGGTCGAGTATTTTACATATATATGCAGTATGTATCATCGGATGAATGAGTCACACACACACACACGCACACACACACACACATATATATATCATCCTATTTTTGGGTCTCGTGTCTGAAACATTAGTTATTCTTCATATAGCGTGCTTGTCACTAGTACTTCTATGGAGTACTGACCCCTCCGGGGGCCCTCACATTTTTCAGGTTGAGGCTAGAGTCCTACTACCTGCACCTTTTCCTAGGGTGATCCTTCGAGGAGGAAGACGTGGTTCGTGCTTCCATTCGTATTTTTGAAATCTATAAATTGCTCATGGATTTTTGAACAATGTTTTCATTAAAACAGTTGGGGGCCTGCGTGCCCGTGTTTGCCACGTGTGGCTAAGTATCAAACATATTATTATTTCCGCATTTGTTTGATTATGATATTGATGTTGATTGTATGTGTTTACTAATCGGTTTGGCAATAGAATCAATCGGACGCCTTGTACAATTCAATAGGGATGAACTGTTGTTGTTCTTATCGGGTTGTACGGCGGTTGTCTACGTGACTCGGATGCGGTCCGGGGCGTGACAGTCTCGTTTAGAAATACGACGGTGTTGGACAACTTTAATTCTAAAACTGAACCATACTGTATTACTTACTCCGTAAATAGTTACGGTATGATATAAGGTTTAGCAAATCATCGAACCGTCCAAACCATGCAACTTCTTTAATTTTTCATTCGTTGACTTGTTCCAACAGTGCATGACCCAATCATTTCGAACTCGACCAGCATCATGTGATTCTTCAAGAGTGTTTTTAATTGGAGTTGTTTTATTCAGATAAAACCAAAACACATTAGATTTAAACAAATTGGACATAAACACATTAGTCCATATCATATGAAATATGTTACTATCGATAAAACCTAAAAGGGATCAGACACAAACAAATTAGATCGTACCTTATATGTAATATTTAAGACCTAGAAGATAAGTTTACTATCGATAAGGGATCGGCCGAGGAGATAAAGTATGTGGAGAGAATTTTTCGGTCATAAAGATCGTGAATAATAGATTGCGCAATCAAACGAATGAAGCTTTGATGAATAATTTCTTAATTGTTTATATTAAAAGAAATTATTCAAAACTGTTTGGCAAAGAAAAAGGTGTACAACACTTTTAAAATGCGGAGTATTAAAATGCACCGTGGACAATTGTGAATTAACACTTTAACTTTATAAATGATAACCTTTACTAGTTTGCTTTTTATATTTACACATTATTATAAAACATTACTTTATTCTATTGACACCACTTATACTAATTGTTGGCTCCGTCCCTGATTAGATCAGATTTAAAATATCATATCAAGTTTAAATTGATGACGCCAGACCTTATCGGATATTTTTTCAAAAATTTACATATGCAATATTTGTGTCATAAGAAACATCATGACAAATATTTAATTTGAAATATATTTTAAAAATATTATTGTAAAAATGAAAAACTTGTGACATTTTATAAAAAAGAATAGTTTGCCACATGATGGCATGGGAGCAAACTAATGAATGAAGGATCAATTTTGAAATTAATTTAATTGCTAGTGCGAGCTGTGAAATGTGAAGCTCTTAATCTTAACTGACAAAACTTTACTTTAATTAGAAAATCATTACTATGTAAAGGGTAAGGCAGTCTACTCGGAGTTACACAAAACAATAGTGGGGGTGCACAAAATAATCTCCTTTTTTCTTTTTAAGAAAATAAATACATCCGTTTATTGTTGTTAAATATAAAAGGGAGAGGAAAATTGACCATTTTCCCACCAAAAAATATAGGTCAAAAATAGATCAATTCGGGGGTCACCAATCCTTCATTAAAAAGTGCATCCACGAGTATCACAAGGATCTCATATCAATGTTTTTAATTATCCGTAAGTTAAAAGCGTATGTTAAAAGGGTACTCTCTCACTCAAAGTCGGTCCTGAGGAAATGGAAGCCCTATGCAATACAAAGATTGGACCTTCATTTTTAAGTTTTACCCTAAAAATTGATTCCCCATTATGAGCACCATCAACCTTGTCGTTATCAACTAACTTTGAACTTTTGAAGCCATATATATAATTGACATTTCAACATTATTTTCAACATCTACGTCCTATTATTCACCCTTTTCAGTCTCTCCAATTTCTTTAATCACGAAATTATCAAGAACTCCTTTTTGAAATAAGGTTAACTTTTCAAATCTTCTTTTCTTTTTAAACCTCTCATACTTGAATGTTTTTTTGTTTTACTCCGGGGGGTTTGGAGGAGCCTGGAGTAATATAGGTTGAAACTCACTCCATTGAGTTTCGAACCTGAGACCTCCCATAAGGGAGAGTGAGTCGGCGACCAGCTGGGCTGGACCGCTTCCTTCTCATACTCGAATGGGTATTTATATGGAAACATAACTACTACCATGTATCAACCATGAAAGCCTATAATTATAAATCTTAAATTAACTAATAACATAGGCCAAATTACCAAATAGGTAAAAAAATTATAGGGTAGTTTGCCAGTTTGGTAAAAAACCATTTGAGACAAATTGGTAAAAAAAGAAGCTCCAGTGATGAATTGGTCAATTTTTGTGAGTGGGACACTTGTGATTCTCACTTTAAAAATCGTGACATTTCATATCATAAGTATTGTGAAATTGACGTTGTCACTCCTACTTTGATTTTAGAAGTTGAGGACAAAAAATGTCAACAGTTGTCTGCTAGCTAATTGCCGATTGAATCAACAAAACTATCTATATTAGCGGATTCCTTTAACTTTTTTAACTAACTGCTTTCATCAGCAGTTTAATATAAATTGTTAGTAACTTAGCTTGCGCTGTTTGTAATTAGCTTTTAAGATGTAAAATGATCGTTAAAAATATGAATATAAAAGTTTATATATTTAATTTATTTTATTTATTTTATTTTTAATGTCTTGGAAAAAGTTTTAAATTTTTTTAATGTTTATTTTAAAATTTAGCACTACAACTGAGTAACTGAGCTTAAGGTCAACCGTCTCCTTGTGAGGACAAAGAGCTAACAAGAGCATTATTACTTCACATAATAGATTGAGGTCACCCCCACCGCCCCCCTTGAGTAAAACACACCACTCAGGTGCTCAACCTCTTCCGTAGAGCTCGAGACCTTGTATAACGATTGTGAACTTAGACATTTCAGCACTCAAGCCCCGCACACGATTAGCTATGATTACGTCACTCATTTGAGAGCTGTCCAGGGCTTACGTCACTCAGTCGGGTTTACAAAAAATATTACAGATTGTACAAATGTGGCTTCCTAGCGCATTCTGATAGAAAAAGAACAAAGACGGTTACGCACTATATCAATCAGACAACCGTGATTCTTCTCTCGCCAATCAGACTTTACACGTGTCATCATATTACTAGATTAGCTATTTTTACTTGTTGCCTAAGTATTTGATTTTACACTATAAATATCACCTTCCAACTTAGCGCTTTTCAATTCTCTGTCTCAATTTCTACTACCCCAGGGTTGAGGAAGCCATCAATTGAATCGTGGAAGAACGAAAAAATACCCTAATTAAAAAAAGATGCATTTTACACTACTTTTGCCTGAGTAAACATAATGCACTTTATGTAGGCGTTCTTGCACAACATTTAGTGCACTTCATGTCGCCGTTCACTGTGCGACATATAATGCACTTCATGCACTTAAGTTATGACACTTTAGTTTATCATTTTTTTGCTATGTTTACTTTAGCTTTAACGTTCAATTAACTATAATGTGGGGCGGCAAGAGTGGGAAGACAATGACAGACGGCTGTGCGGCGGTAGTGGAAGGCTAGAGGTTAAGGTTCAAAAAAGGAGTATGAGGTTAGAGTTTTATAGAATTTAATCCATAGAATTTAAATAGATATGGCAAATTTAAATATTGTACGAGTATTATTTTATAAAAAACTAAATAGATCATAATTTTTTAATCAAACACGATACATAACATAGTTTTCGAGTTTATTCATAAAGAAGGATTCTTTCAAATCTTCTTTCTCAAACTAAGGTACTTTTTAACTTATTTACCAAATAAGGAGAGTTTTTGCCTTGTCATCAGTTATAAGTGTCACGTCAGTATTTAATATAGGGAAAACTATCAAATAAGTCCTCTTACTATACCGAAATAGTCTATCAGGCCATCGTACTTTACAAACACTCAATTAAGTCCACGAACTATTAAAAAACGTTCAATTAAGCCCTTTTGGTCGGTAAGTAACCGGTTTCCCGGTTAAATGTAACATGTTTCCCGGAAGCCACTGTTGCTGGAGTTCGAGCACATCGTCGCCATCGTCGTCGTTTAACCGGGAAATCGGTTACTTACCCACCAAAAGGGCTTAATTGAACGTTTTTTAATAGTTCAAGGACTTAATTGAGTGTTTGTAAAGTACGAGGGCCTAATTGACTTTTTCGGTATAGTACGGGACTTATTTGATAGTTTTCCCTTTAATATATTATTTGTACATAAACCGGACACATCACTTGTTTGATTCCAAGAGTAATATATTATGTGTCTAATCAATACACAAGCAATATTAAATAATGTCGTGGCACCGGTAACATGATGACAAGACAAAAACTTCCCTTATTTGAAAATAAAATAAACAAACACTTTGTTATGGGAAATAAGTCTCTATATTCATATTCGAGGTAAGAGCGAGACTGGTCATCGAAATTGCATAAAAGGGTCAAATAAGTCCGTACTGTCCGGCCGTCGCCATTTGGGGAGGTTCCCGATGGATTTTTTTGATGAATTATTTGAACATCCTATTCATCAAGTTTAGTTTACTCATACCCAATTTCTGCTAAAACTTCAACCGGGAAGGCATTCAAATGAATTCTTGAAGGTAACTACACAATTATCTTCAAGACTTTATTTGAATGCCTTTCCGATTGAAGGTTTAGCTGAAATTTGGTATGAGTAAACAAGATTTATTGAATAAAATTCTCAAAAATTTTCACCAAAAAATTCCACCGGGAACCACCCCGAATGGCGACGACCAGACAGAAACTCCTATATAAGGACTTATTTAACCCACCACTTTTATGCAACTTCGGGGACTTGACCCTTACCTTACCTCATTCATGAAAAGCACTTCTTCCCGAGAATGTCAACTCTCGCGTAACAACAAGGAATAATCCCATACCTGAGATAAATCAATAAATATATAAGAGATACTTTTTAAGAGCATACGGTGCGACACATAATTTTGCCATGTCATCATATATAATAATTATTTATTAACTTTTATACCTTTTATTTTCTATCACATTCTATTTTTTTACTGCTTATTGATATGGAAACAAAAGATTGTAGGATAGAATCCACCTTATTTGGTAACTTTTTGAGAGCTTATTACATAGTACTTATTAATTTTGATAGTTATTAAATTCAACAATCCGAACCACAACAATTAATAGCCATCCGTACACATAGGCTATATTTTATTTTATATCAATTATTTAATTACTTTTATACCTTTTATTTTTATTACATTCTATTGAAGAAATAAATTATTCATGTTTTGCCCACCTAACAGATAAACCATCCAAATTCCTATTAATTTTGTTCTTCAAAGTTATTTTATAAACTTGGACTAATATAAAGTCGTCTGAGAATACTAAAATTTAGTATTTAAAATAGCTATTTCATGCCATGAATGAGAAATATTAAAAAGGTGTTTTGAGATGCTTAATAGAGTAATTTAAATTTTAAAGTATGTGAGATAAATTAAGATTTTTTTGTGTGAATTCTTTAAAACCATGTTCATACCAATTATGTTTAGTTCGTTAAAAAACAATTATGTTTAGTTGAGATGCTTATGTAGATGTCTGTTTTAAATATTTTTCATATAATTTTTATTTTTATTTTATTAATGATATACGTAGTACTTCGTACATTTTATTTTATGTTTTCATAATTCAAGAGTCTCCGTCAATTCAGCCCAATCAGTTAGATTTAATTCATTACAGTTGAATCATATGATTCGACTGTTTTTAGTATTATCACATGACTTTATATTAGACCGAGTTTATTTTAATTTTGCAATATATAAGAGCCTGTTTGGTAACACCAAAATCATCTGAATCAGCTGAATTGATAGATTCTGTTGAATTTTATGAAGTTCTGGCTGAAGTAGTTGTATTGCATGTTCCCGCTGATTTATGTAAAAAACTATATTTAAAATATATTTTATTACTTAAATAAGGAAAAATTTATATGGAAAATAGCTAAAATGATTCTCTAATTCCTATTAATTTTGTTCTTCAAAGTTACTTTATAAACTTGGACTAATATAAAGTCGTCTAAGAATACTAAAATTTAGTATTTAAAATAGCTATTTCATGCCATGTTCAATAAGATATATTAAAAAACAAGTGTTTTAAGATGCTTAATACAGAAATTTAAATGTTAAAGTATGTGAGATAAATTAAGATTTTTTTTGTGTGGTTTTTTTTGTGTGGATGCTTATGTAGAAGTCCGTTTTAAATACTTTTCATATAATTTTTATTTTTATTTTATTAATGATATACGCAGTACTCCGTAAATTTTATTTTATGTTTTCATAATTCGAGAGTCTCCGTCAATTCAGCCCAATCAGTTAGATTTAATTCATTACAGTAGAATCAGATGATTCGGCTGTTTTTAGTATTATCAAACGACTTTATATTAGATCAAGTTTATTTTAATTTTGCATCATATAAGAGCTTGTTTGGTAACACCAAAATCGTCTGAATCAACTGAATCGACATATTGTGCTGAAATTTATGAAGTTCTGGCTGAAGTAGACTGATTTATGTAAAAAACTATATTTAAAGTATATTTTATTTCTTAAATAAGGAAAAATTTATATGAAAAATAGCTAAAATGGTTTTCTAATTTCAGCCAATACAACCAGAAAAATAACTCTAACATTAGGTTTTCTTATTATTACACAATTGAGCGCGCGAAAATAAATAGTTCTGTGTTCGGTGAATAAGTTGGCTGATAAGTCATAAAATATGCTTACCAAACGGGTTATAAATAATAAGGACTACTAAGTACTACGTATATGATTAGGAAAAAAAAATCAAATTTACTATAGAAATTGCCCAATATAGGAGTAAACATAAACATAATTGCACAAATAGGAGTAAAACTTAAAACTTCCTTCAATAGGAGTAAACATTAATTTTGTACCCTTAATATCCCTAACCTAGTTAATTCTAAAATATGACTTATTTAATCTTAACCTAGTTAATTTATGACTTATTCAATAATAATAATTTATTTATTTATTTATTTTTCAAAAATAAAAAAAATATATAAAAAAAATTAAAAAATAAAAAACTCAAAAAAATAAAATAAAATCCACCCCTCCTTTGCCGCCTCTGCACCACCATCTCCAGTCACCAGGGGAAAAATGCCAAGTTCATTCCGAATGCCATATTTATGGCAGAAAATAATGAAAATGTTGACATTCGCAAAGAGAAATATGTCATGTTTTTGGCATTTTCAGAAAAAATGGCAGTTTTTAGGAAAAATGGAATTTTTTTCACCGCCCAAAGGTGGTGGTGCAAGAAGGTTGTACGGGCGGTGGGAAAGACATCCATATTTTTTTTAATTTTTTTATGGAGTTTTACTATTTTTTTATTAATTTTTTAAAAAACTAAAAAATTTTAAAAAATATTTTTTATTAATTTTTTTATTTTATTAATATTTTATAAATTTATTAATTATTTTTCTACGAATTTTTGATTTTTTTTCCCGAATTTATTATGAATTAAACATTTAATTAAAAGTTTTTGGGGCTCAGGGCTTGGGTAGAGATTTATACTTGTCTAAACACTAAAGTTAATCTTATTCAATCTCATATTTTAATCTCATATTTTTGCATTTTGGCTCATATTTGGGGAATTCTCTAGATTTACTATTATTAGCGTAATTAGGTAGTGCCCCTGCATCGCAGTGGCTTGAAAACTAGCAGTGTATCAAAAGCAAACACCACCAAGCTCTAATTGGTACTCCCGGTAATAACAAACTGTGGAGGTTCGATAGGCATCGTGTCATCGAATTGTTGGCTACAGTCCTCTATCGACTTCACCAATGGCGGCGGCAGCATCGTCGTCTCATCAGACAGCGGCGGTGTCGCCATTGACGGAGGAGGAATTGGCGCTGACGGTGAAATGGAGCGGTAAAGAATACACCGTGAGAGTCTGCGGCAACGACACTGTTGGCGAGCTGAAGCGGCTGATATGTGAAGTCACAAACGTGCTGCCAAAGCGCCAGAAGCTTCTCTACCCCAAAGTGGGATCCAAACTCGCCGATGATTCCCTTCTTCTCTCTCAAATTCCAATCAAAGCCTCTATCAAAATGACCATGGTCGGGTATGTCCCTCTCTGAGTTTTTGTGTCTTTATGAATGTTACTGTTTATAATGTATAATGTTTAGTACGCTCATTTCATTCCGAGGATGTTATAATAGTTTGCCCCTTCTTTACAAAAAGAAGAGTATTCCATTGAAATCTTGAAACAAAGATCCTGGTATGAATGGACATTGGATGGCACTGGTCACGACTCGGGATGACTATCTTCCCAGAACCTAAAAATAAGATTTTAAGCAAGTAATTGTTCAAAATAGCTGGTTCGATGTTTTCAAGAGTCCTGTTTCTTAATTGATGCTCACCAGTAAAGAGAGCATCTTTCTTGAAATGGTTAAGATTATCAGTACAAATTACAGATCCACATATAAGACATTGAATTCTATTTGATCTTTCTGGATAGAACTTCAACATCTATATGACATCTACTTGTACTCATGGCCTGCGACCAGGAAGTGTAAGAAAGTGCACTCTGCAATTTGGTTTCATATGTCATCTCTTATGAGTTATGTTCATTGCCGAGTTCTGCATATTTTATTTATGTACTAGCTTGTACACACCGGTTAAGGCGCTGCTGTGTGGCCGGTTCACAGGTTCAAGTCTTGGTAGCGGCTTCTTTGCTAAATGACATGGGAAGGCCTGCTCCATATATACCCTTGTGGCGGGGTCCTTCCCCAGACCCTCCCCTTGGCACTGGGCTGCTCTTTTAGCGTTTATACATTATGTTAGCTTGCTTTTCCTTTGAACTGGTGTTTCAAGTTGGGTTTTATGTTGTTTCCAGTTTCCACTATGTTATTGCTAGAATTTATAATTGAACCAAAGACAATCAACCGGGTCCGTAATGCACATGGTCAAACCATACTAAAAGATTGGGTGAAATCAGTGAACTAGTCTAACTCAATGCCTTGTGAATGGATATGTTTTATCTATAATATTCCTATGTAAGTATGTAGGACTCTTAACATGAACTTTTATGAAATGCTGAATAGGGGTTAGTATTCATGCTCATATCTCATGGTATAAACTTTCCTTGACCACAAGCTCATATTTTGTTTGATCTGCAGTACTGTTGAAGATGAAATATTCGTGGATCAGGCCGATTCTGCAGATATAGTTGATGATTTTGAAATTGGTCAGGAGGAAGCTGTTGATATTAAAGATAAAGATGTCAACAAACAGAAACTAAGAAGGCGTATTGAACACTACAAGGTCAGTGACACCCCTGCTTATAACCAAGGTGATGTCTACTTATTTTAATTCCTCTTATCCTTATCAATAAAAGTTTATTTGCTACAAGCCTACAAGTTAGATATGATTTACTTGGAAATTAAATTTCCCAACTAGTACAATTATTTATCATTTTCTAAAATGAGAAAAGATAGAGATGTGGTTAAGTCATCCCACTTGGAGCAAATAATCAAATACTAGTATAACATACAAACTACCAAGATTAGGTCGGGGTTACTCAGCTGGAGTGCTAGACCATGAGGCACTTGGACCAAAGCACAACAAAATACACTCCGGGTATGAATTTAATCTGTTAGTTAGTTCAACCCGAAGTCTTATCATCCCATTATTCTGTTTTTACTTTTCCCTAGTGAGACTCTGATACAAAATAACACATAAGATATCAGTCTACTTGCCCTATAGGGTTGACCGGATGACCGAATGAAACATGGGAGTATGTGACCTCAAATCTTATTATATACTACACTAAAACGAAAGATTGCTTGCTTATCTGGTAGAGCTAGGCATAATCTCAAGAATGCATGTGTGCATAGTGTGAATCTGTCGTATGTACTAGTAACTTTTTGTTGCATCTACTTGTTTCAATGGTCATAATATACAAAGAAATAATTTTAGATTAAGGTTCGTAATCCATGTCGGGAAGGAAAAAAGCTACTTGTTCTGGATATTGACTATACTCTATTTGATCATCGTTCAACAGCAGAGAACCCACTTGAGCTCATGAGACCTTGTAAGTGTTTTTTGTGCTTAGTGTACTTTTCAACACTGATCTTGATGGTAATTACTGTCACATATATGCAGATCTTCATGAATTTCTCTCAGCAGTTTATGCTGAGTATGATATCATCATATGGTCTGCAACCAGGTCGGAACTCACTGTACTGGCATCATTGATTGGTTTTGCTGAAAATTGTGTAACGGTTTATGCTATCACAAATTGATAATTGATCTTTGCTTGCGAAAGGATGTTCTAGAACATCTTGTCATATAAATGGAGATCTTATGTGCTGATCTGTATCAGTATGTGTTAGACAACAGCAATTCCGACACTCCACACAATATAATCAGTAGCAAGTATAGAGAAACAAGATCAGAAGAGAGTTTATTGATGTAGACGAAGAAGTACAGAACGTATACAAGCAGTGGACGATTCGAGATGCCCAATCTCCAAAGTCTAAGTCCAACCTAATGACAGCCTAGCATTCTTAGACTCCAGACTTCTATTTATAGTATTTCTATTTATAATACAAGCCCACTTATTATTATCTACAATAATAGGCCCACTTATTATTATTTCTAATAATAGGCCCATTCCTAACAATACTCCCCCCCCTAAACAACCACCTTGTCCTCAAGGTGGGTGATAGGAATCAACCATGATCTCCCACTTCCACTTCATTCTGGCACCTCTCCCTTCCCAGTACAACATTGCATTCTGGATCTTTAGCTTCAGTACTAGAAGCTGCATCTTCATGTTCTTCTCTGCAAGGAGCAGTAGCAAGGTCCTGGAGGCAGAATGCTCTCTTATGTTGCAAAAGTTTGCATCTTCCAGCATCTGTGTTTCCTGTTGTATCCTTTGCCTTTGTTCCAACATCTTTTCAAGAGAATTGACCTCACTTTGCTCAAGACCTTGAACAAGTTCAAAAGCATCTGATCTCTCCAATGTATATCTTTTCACAAGTAGATACTGCTCTCTAAGTCTCTCAGCCATGAGTTTGATTCTTTCAGAACATATTGAGGATAAGGCACATCCTACTCCCTCACAAAAAACAACATTTATTTGCTTATGAGTATCTTCATCATAATCCAGCAGCATCTTCCATAAAACAGAAATAATCTGAGGAGTTTCATCTCTAAAGGGATAACAGAGCAAACCAGCTTTAACCTTTACAAGGACACCCATCCGAACTTCAGCTGTTCTATCAGTACACATCTTTAGGACTTCCAGAAATACTGGTTGAAAAGCCTCCTTGATTATATATTTGGGTACAGCAAAGATATCCTCCAGCAAGCTAACCACTTTTATTAATGTATCCCTCTGATCAGTCTCCTTGCAGCATGGAGGATATACAAGTGTAGACTGCTCCTGTCAAACACTTGCCGGCTAGCTTCAAGTCCCTTTTAACCCCATTAGCAATGACATTTGCTACCCCAAACAATCTTCTCATCTCAAATGCATTCATTACTAGATTTGGAGTTCTAGTGGCAGACTCAACATCAATTGATAATAAAGCTCTATTTCTTTCAGAAAAAGTGCAATCACCTGAAGGTCCTCCTGAAAATATGGCATGGGGTTCACCTTTAGGTTCAGCGGCATCTGATGCTTTTTCCTCGCTTTCATCGTCGCCCTTAGTGCACTTCTCTGCATTTTCTCTGACAAAAGAAGCACTCCTATCATCAGAGGATGGTTGCTGCTCCCTTACAGACTCCTGCAGGACTGTTGATACCTGCGTACAGTGAGAAGTGATTTGCGACATAACCTGCGAACTGGGGATTTCTGCTTGTGGCAAAGTTGGCGAACTTGTAGAAGGTGCTTGTGACTGAGACGACCGACACCTGAGAACTGGAAGCTATTGTTCGCGACAAAGCTGAAACAGTTTGCGATGCCATCTGCGAACGGGAAGCTTCTCTCGATAGAGTCTTACTTGGTCGTGAACTGCTGGTGGGTGATGAAGTTCGTGATTTCGAACTGTGAGAAGAAATCAACTCAGGTTGAAATCTACAAATGATAGATTTCTTCAGAGTGTCCTAATTAGTTTCTTCAGTCTGGTACTCCCAGGAATGAAACCAATTCAAAGCCCTATCTTCCATTGCAACCCTAGAAGCTTCAACCTTCTCTTCCTCTTCAAAGTCATTTAACCGAAAATACCTCTCCATTTGTATAATCCAGTTATAGGCTCCTTCGCCATTAAACAGAGGTAAATCTACCTTTCCACCAGGTATTCTAATATGTTCATCACTACGCCCATGATTATGAACATTAGAATGAACTGAATTACCTCTTGAAGCTACTGGACTGATCGAAGCTCGCGTATGAGGTTGCTGAGGAGTTTGCGATACAGTTTGCGAACTGGGAGAAAAGATTTGCGATGAAGATGAATGAGGATAAACAGTTCGTGACGAAGCCTTAGAACTGGAAGTGTGAGGAGCGGATGGTGAAGACATCTTCGACCCAGTAGTAACCACTCGCGATCTCCCTCTCCCCTGAAATTGTTCATTCCTCGCAGTTAGCTGTCTGGTTATGTTTTCCGCCATCTCTCTTATTTCTGTTAATTTATTCTTCATCGATACCTGCATCCTTTCCAGCGAATCCACCCTGTTCTCCCGCGAATCCACCTTATTCTCCATTCTTGCTCTGTCCAGACCATCCACAGCTGAAACGGAGAAATTTCTGATGTTGCGTATCTTTTCTGATCACTAATACGATCACCAGAAACGTATGCTCTGATACCAATGTTAGACAACAGCAATTCCGACACTCCACACAATATAATCAGTAGCAAGTATAGAGAAACAAGATCAGAAGAGAGTTTATTGATGTAGGCGAAGAAGTACAGAACGTATAAAAGCACTGGACGATTCGAGATGCCCAATCTCCAAAGTCCAAGTCCAACCTAATGACAGCCTAGCAATTCTTAGACTCCAGACTTCTGTTTATAGTATTTCTATTTATAATACAAGCCCACTTATTATTATCTACAATAATAGGCCCACTTATTATTATTTCTAATAATAGGCCCATTCCTAACAGTATGTTACCAGATGGTCCTTCCCCTTTGAAAGAGCTAATGCATACTATGTTTATATTTCATTCATCTTTTGCATCTATGAACTTTTTTGAGGGTTTTTGAATGGGAATGGGGGCGATGAGCTTGTGATATGGAGTTCTGAGTATTTGCATAGGACAAGGAGACTATAAAAAAGCTAGAATGGAACACAGGGTGGGGTGATTAATTAATGAGTTTGAACTGCACGTATTAATTTAAACACAGAAAAGTTTCAACTATGTGTGGTAAAAGGGTCAGAAAAAGCTTTAGTTAATGCTATGAATATGACAAAGAACTGAAGAAGTCCTTTTAGTGATGGTGTGTTAACTAGTCTTTTTTATTCTCTTAACCAGCAATTCCAGCCTTCGCTGGACCTTTATCTGCTTATACCATCACTCATAATTTTTTCACTGTATATATGCATGTCAATTTTTTATGTTATGTTTGATCATGCATCTTTTATGCTTTCAGCATGAAATGGGTGGAGTTGAAGATGGAACAACTTGGTGTTCTCAACAATCCCAACTATAAAATCACTGCAATGCTAGATCATTTAGCAATGATAACTGTCCACTCAGATACTCGTGGAATCATTGACTGCAAGCCACTTGGCCTAATTTGGGGCCAATTCCCCGAGGTTCGATGTCGACTCCCTCTTTCCTTTCTCTTAATAGACCATAGTCAGTTTGGGATGTAAACCTTCAAAAGATGTTGACTTGTATGCTATGCTCACTCTTCAATTGAAAGTAGGAGGCATAATTTTTGATAAAAGAAAAAAACCACTTTTAGTACCACAACTACTAGATCATTTTTAGATTCTCATTTTCCCCCGCTTGACCCACAGTTAGGGGTTTCTTGTCACTTTCGTTCTTTATGATCACTTAGGATGTCTTTAGTTGGAATTATTTCAGTCTCAAACCAGACTAGATCAAACCAGTTCACACCAAAGCACACCAGACTAGAGAACTTGACAGTTATAAAATACAGAGAGACTAGACATTTACGAGACCAACAAAAACATCTGAAATTGCACGGACATTGGCCGTACAAGTGATGCGAAAGACCAATCGTGGCAATCAATTCATAATCAAGCACCAAAAGTGGGAAAATGAATGCCTGTACAAAAGTGAAAACGACTGTCCTAGGGCTTAATTGATAACATAGAATTCTTAATTGGGGTTGGGGTACATAATCCACATGGATCAAATCACAATTGAATTAGATCAGCTTGTCAAACCCCAAAGCTTTACAGACCCCAGCGTGGGGGGGGGGGGGGGGGACCGGGGTCGGTTCCACTTCGGTTCTGGGTAGGGGTAGGGAGGAACATGAATCATAACTGTTAAACCGGTTCCGGTCCTAACTTGGAGGAACCGGTCACACCGGTTTTGGATACCTGTTCCAGTACATCAGGAGAGGTCCGGGCAACTGGTCCTGTTCTTTAGCTTTCCGGTCCAGTCCGGTCTTGTTTCAGAACCGGAACCAGTCCACCCCTAACCTAATGTAACAGTGGCGGGTAAGAAAATCTTTCTTTTCTTCTTTGGAACCTAACAAGTTTTATGGGTTGCCCCGACACGTGTCTAAAAAAGGACTCTGTTATTCTTGAAATGGTGCAGTTTTACAGTTCGAAGAACACTATAATGTTTGATGATTTGAGGAGGAACTTTGTAATGAATCCACAAAATGGTCTGACCATAAAGCCATTCAAGAAGGCACATGCAAGTCGGAGCACTGATCACGAGCTCATGAAGCTTACCCAATATTTGCTTGCCATTGCTGATCTTGATGACTTAAGTGGCCTCAACCACAAGGATTGGGAATCATACAATGAGGACAATGTTAAGAGACGCCGACATACTTGACACACTCGGCCACCCAAAATGCTTGTTAAGCCAATTTAAGTTCGATTTAAAGTGCAGCCCCTAGCTATTACACATATCTCAACCGCAGAAAATGTTTTAAATTATTCTTTTGCTAGTGGCTGTAGATCATACACATTGATCGACCGTTCTATACAGCAGATTTGATTGAGCTATATCATATCTGATTTCCGCTGTTTGGTGTTTCTATTTATTCTATTAGTTTATGTATACCTGGCGTATATTACAAGTGCATTCTCTGTTTTTAGTTCTTCACAATTATGATCACTATTTCCTTCAAGTCCACCAACTTTTAGGATTGATATTGATACGTTTGCATATTTGTATAATTGTGAAGATTGGAATCTGCCTGTGAGAGTAAGATCCAGTTGATCACATACCATTTCTTTTTTAATATTAGTGTAAAATCAATTGAAGCCTATAAATCAGGATACATGAATATTAAAGGACCTTAATATTAGGCATTTATTTTTCTAAACAAGGTCTTATTTTTAGTTAAAGTTGTAGTACTATTTCAAGTACCACAACTATTTCCACGACTATTTTTAGTTACCAAGGAAAAGTTCTACTACGTATGTTATTACTTAAACACTACTATTTCACCGTGCATTGCAGAGAATGCTCTAACCAATCATTAGGTAAGTGTTATAATAAAAAAATGACAACCAAAAGTATAATTTAGTGATATATATGATCATAATAAAAAATCTATCTATAACAATTACAATTTCTTATGAACATCTTTTATACAACAATTTATTGTTTTATATAGTAAAGCTGAGTTATGAGTAACTTATTTGTTAATCTCTCATGGGCTAACAAACAAATAAGGGCTCGTTCGGTATCGTTGCAGTTTTTAAGTTTCCGTTTTTTTTCTTTAAAAATAAAACAAAACACGTTCGGTGAAAGTTACTTCCGTTTCCTAATTCTAGAATAATATGAATTGTTTTTTAAAAACAGCAACGATATTATCAAATCCACAAAAGGTCGTTTCCGGATATATTATATCGCTCTCTTCCATGCCCGTCTCCTTCAATATAACAAAAACCCTACGTTCTCTAGTCTGGTTTTCTCTATCACCACTGAACACCCATCTTCTCCATCGGCAATCAACCTGCTGCGGCAAGTCTGCCTCCAAATTGCAGGGTTTCTTTCATCTGCTTCTATTTATTATCTTTCAGCTCTGTTAAAAAGAGTAGTTTATGTTCTAGTTTTTTTAATCGTCTGGATGCTTAAAAAAATTGTATTTTCTAACCGGTGAGGATTTTTTTTAATCTTGCTGAAACATACGAAAGACAATACTCATCAGGGAAGTGTGTAAAAGTAGTGTATTTATTAACATACGAAAGTTTTTGTTTGCTATACATACAAAAGTTAATTTTTGCTCCCACCAAAGATTAATACCAAAATGATAGCAGGACCATGTTACGATGAAAGACAAATGATGTTTCTTCATATTACTGGGTTTTCACTTTTAATGCTTGAATACAATTTTAGGGACTACTCTTTGTGCTATCAATTTGTTATTCAATTTCTTCTGAACTACTCGTATTGATTAGTATTTTAATTCATGGATAGATCTTGACTTACTTTTAAGATGTTGGTGTAGATGCAGAATTTAAGTCAAGATTTTGATAATGAAGTAATAGAAGTGTCTAGCGACGGAGCTGTTTGGGATGTGAGAAACGAAGAATATTTCATTGATTTGATGGTGGATGAACTTAACAAGGGGAATAGGAAAACTACTACTTTCACTAAAAGTGCTTGGGCTCAAATCAGAGATGAATTGAAAAAAAAACTCAAAGAGAATATACTCAAGCACAAGTGAAGAACAAATTTAATAGTCTTAGGACTCGTTGGAAGTTGTTTAAGCAGCTGATTGGTGAAACTGGAATGGGATACAACTCCATCACCGGTAATGTTGTTGCAAGTGAAGAGGTGTGAAAAAAAAATGTTTGCGGTGAATAAGATGGCGAGAAGATTTACGTTATCGATTCTGGTTATACTAACATGCCTGGTTTTCTTAGTCCATACCGTGGAGAACGGTATCACTTGCGTGATTATAGAGAAGGTCCAAATCCACGAGGCCCTGAAGAGATATTTAATTATATGCATTCGTCATTACGTAATGTCATTGAACGTTGCTTTGGAGTTTTGAAAGCCAGATTTCCTATCCTCAGAGACATGCCTTCTTATTCAATTAAGCGTCAAAAGTATATAGCTCTTGCTTGCTGTGTGATTCACAATTTCATAAGAATGCAGGGATGTATGGATAAATTATTTGTTGAATATGCAAATGAAACTGTAGAACTTGAAGATGAGGAGACAAACAATGGAGTTGAATCTAGCGGTTCACGCGAAGCTATTAATATTGCTCCAAGTCAACTTCAACGAATGAACAATCTTAGAGATAGAATAGCAAAATCTCTTTGGGAAAATTATAATGCACAGTTCCTTTTGATGTAATATGATTAGATGCTTTATAAGAGATTATACTTTTTGTATTGTGATTGTTTTTTAATCTTTATTGAATTGTGGTATGAATTGTGAGAATCAATATAATGCTATGTATATATATATATTCGTTTGTTCAAGGAAAAAGAGGAATTTCAATTTGTGAAACAATTTTGAATCAACACTAAAACCAAAACTGTTTTCAGAAAAGTGAAAATAAAAAACGCAAAACAGTTTTTTGATTTCTAAAAACAAAAAACATAAAACACAAAACCATACCGAACGGGCCCTAAATAAAATCACTTTTAATTCAACTCAATATTACGGGGCTAAAAAAGCTAAGCATTAACTACATCCACTCTTCATGGGTAATTAATAGCTAAGTTAGCATGTACCGGCTAATTCAATTCAATAGGACTCTTCATGGCCAATTAACACTCCCTAGCTAATATAGTACTACGTAAATCTTACCACAAAAAACTCCACAGTTTATAAATAAATTAGCATGTACCGGCCAAATAGGACTCTAAAATACTTTTTTAAATCGAGCAGATCAGATTTAAATATATCATAAAATATCAGATTTCGACAGTTATAAAATACACAAATGTCAGACATTTATCAGACTAGATCAGATCAGTTAAGACCAAACAAGATCATACCAACATTAAACACACCAGACCAAATTAGAAAATTTCATTCCAATTAAAACATCCTAAATGACTTCACTCTTCATGGTGAGTTAATGCGTAAGAGATAAATCACCTATTATCAGTTATCATAATACAATTTATGGCTATTTATATCGTTAGTCAAAGTTTTCTATTGTTTCATATAGTATACTTGAGTTATAAAATGTCAAATAAGTTATTCATAACTCAATTTTACAATATAAAACAATTGATCATTATAAAACACATAATTAAGAGGGCGTTTGGTAACGGTGTTTATCGGCTTATCAGGCTTATCAGTCAATTTTTTCACCAAACACATAATTTTTGTTTTCGCGCGCTGAAATGTGTAATAAGCAGAAAAAGTAAGGTTGGAGTTACTTTTCTGGCTGTATTGGCTGAAATTACTGTAGAAGATCATTTTAGCTATTTTTACATATAATTTTTTCTTTATTTTATTAATAAAATATATTTTAAAAGTATTCTTTTCTTAAATCAGCAGAATCAGCAGCTAATGCAGCCACTTCAGCCAGAACTTCATAAATTTCAGCAGAATCAGCCAAATCAGCCGATTTTCGTGCTACCAAACGGGCTCTAAGTGTACAAAAGAGTTAATATAAAATGAATTTAATTTTATGCATCAAAACTAAGATCTTCACTAAATTGACACAATAACAAATACTTATTCTATTATAAAGCATGTCTAAAACATATGCCAACTTTGCTAGAGTATATATATACCTCTTCCCTCTCATTGTCATTTTAATTTGGCGCATGTTGAAAATACGGATAAAGTAGTAGTTTTATATTTTTAACACGCAAAAAGTACAAAAGTGTAGTATGCATTCAAAATGAAGTGATTAAGAAAAAATTTCACTTTTGGTCCCATGACTATTATACCACTTCCACATTTAGTCCCTTACTTTCAGATTGTCCACATTTAGTCCGTGACCATTATCCCCTCACCACTCCTCGTCCTTCCGGCTAAAATTCCGGCAAATTTAGCCCACTTATCAGTCTCAGAATCAGTCTTTGCATTAAATTTTATATAAGGTTGGGTTTTTCATATCAGTCTTTACATTAAATTTGGTTTTTCATACCTAAAATCTGCATCAAATTTGCCGGAATTTTGGCCGGAAGGACGAGGGATGGTGACAGGATAATGGTCACGGATTAAATGTGGACAATATGAAAGTAAGACACTAAATGTGGAAGTGGTATAATAGTCATGAGACCAAAAGTAGAATTTTTTTTAGTGATTAATGAAATGAAAGATAGTAAACAAAGTGAGAAATAAAAAGTTGATGTTAATTCAGAATAAAATTATATACTTTGGCAGACAAAAAGTAAAACGTGTTTTACAAAATCGAATGGAGGAGTAACAAAATTAACCCGGTCAAAGACAAATATGGACAATGATTTTAAATTGTGAACCAAAACACGGGCTGTGGTCGCAATATTGTGGGTGCAATCCGCAGCGCAACCGCATCGGGCGCAATGGCAGTGATATACATTTCGATTTACGGGAAAATTCACAATTAACAAAACCGCAACATGGTCACAATGAGGCAACATCGGGTTGCATCAAACCGCATCAAGACTGCAACAATAAGCTATTTTTTTTTTATTTCGTTCGAACGTAAAAATAATTCACACCGTATCAGTTGTAATAGCCGCATCCACGGCAAGCACAATTTTAAAACATTGATATGGACTTAGTGTAAGGGTCTGTTTGGTAACACTAAAATTAACTTAATCGGTTCAATCTGCTTAAATTTATAAATTTTTGGATGAAATAGCCGGATTTGATAAAATTTGCTAAATAATGGAAAATTTACGTATAAAATATATTGTATTAATCAAATCAAGAAAAATAAAATGAAAAATATCTAAAATTGTCCTCTGCAAAAACTTCAGCTAATTTAGCAAAAAAAGCAACTTCAACATTGCTCATTATGATTATTACGTAGTTCAGCGCATGAAGTCAAAAACTAGATTTAGTTTTTTTTGTTAAAGATGCGATGGATAAATAAAAACTAGGTTTAGTAAAACAATTGATTGATAAGCTAAAAATAGAGACTTCTAAAAGGGCTCACTCTAAATATACTTCGTATAATATATGATAGATGGATAATTTAATAATCACTTAACAAATACGAGTTTATAATTGGTTGTGGATAGTTCATTATAAAAATCCATTATATTCAAATTTGAATTTTATAACTAATTCACAGTATGTATTACTAGGTAGTATTTTTCGTTTTAACCCTTATCAAATACGAAGTATATGTGCTGCCGGGGCATGGCCCGGGCTTTACACTAATCAAATCTGATTTGTTTAAGAGTTCTTTGTTTCTGACTCTGCATATAGGGATAGACCCTTTGTAGAACTAGGCAAGCTTTTACCCGAATATCCGGATCAATACTCCACCGCTCCCTCAACATTATACTCCCTCCGTTCCTAAATAAACTTTCAACTTTCCTTTTTCATCCGTTCCAATTAAAACTTTCACTTTCCCCTTTTGGTAAAAAATTCGTGGTTCACAACATTTCTTACACATTTCTCTCTCCTCTGCACAACTCTCCACCACACAATACCCACTATCTTAAACCGTGTGCCCATTCCATTTGGAAGTTTTATTAGGAAAGGAGGTAGTATATGTAACCGAGATCGGGTCAAGTTATAGATAAAGAAGCTATGATTCTTCAATAATAGGAATCGGACCAGTCACTCCAAAACCCAATAATTATTTTTCATTTTGTGTTAACGGTCTAGAGAGAGCAATTTTTTTTTTGATAATCCAGGTTAATAACTAAAATATAGTAAAATAGAACATGTTAATTTTAAAATTGAACACATTGTAACTAAAAAAGAATGAAGATAGTATAATCCTTGTACACATTTTTACAAACCTTCGCTCTAAGGATGTTTTTACATAGACCGTTTTCAGTCCAAGATCAGACCAAACTTAAATAGACTAGATCAGACTTAAACATACTAGACCAGACTTAAACAGACCATACCAAACTTAAACAGACCATACCAGACTTCCATAGTTATAAAATACATAGAAACCGGACATTTACCAGATCAGATCAGACCAAATTCAAATAGATCAAACCAAACCACCAAATCCAAGTAAAAACATACTAACAATTAGTACATAGACAACAAATATCACTCGCAAGAATCCAGTTTTAGAGACGATAAATGTTTGGTGCAGCACATATAATTTTGTACCCCTTCCGAAACATTTCTCTATTTTTTATCGACTAGAAAATTGGATTTCTTTGACCAAACACTTCTTTCTTCTATAGCCTACCTTTAATAACAACATATGTCAATGCAAAAAATTTTAAAAATATGTCAAAAATACAATTTTTGACTATGTTTAAAATATGTACAATTTTTGGGATTTTTCTTTAAATATGACTAAGTCAAGCCAATTTCCAAAAAATGGTATCTTTTACATATGGGCAACAATGTGACTAACACAGTAACACGGTCATAGTTTTGGAAAAATATGATGTCCACTATGAAATTTTGATGCCGTTGTCAGATTTTCATGTCACTTGCAAATGTCACTGTCGGCGGAAAAATTTCCAGTGTATTTACGGCTATTTTTGAAGAAAAACGAAAAAATGAAGAAAAAAGGCATCAAAAAATCATGGCAACTTTACCAGCGACGATTTTTCAGCGACTTTCCTGACAACAGCGGTTTCTCGCGACTTTTTTTGCGGCGGTTTATGGAGGCGGATCCGGCCGTGGCTGGGTAGGTGTGGGGGGAGGGGGATTGGGACAAAGATTTGATAAGATACAATAAAAAGAAGAATTAATTTAACAAAAGGTTAATCATATTTTTGGAAAAAGAAGAAGTAGTCGCTTTTTGTATGCAATATTTGTATGCTTACACTACAAAAAAATTCGCCTGTAGTCACGGACCGTAGTCACGGATTTGGTCCGTGACTAGTTAGTCACGGTTCTAATCACGGTTTAGTCACAGAACCGTTAAAAAAAAAGTAGTCACGGATTTGACGGTGACTACGTCCGTGACTATAGGTAGTGACGGACCTAGTCCGTGACTAAAGTGTTCCGGCCAACCCATTTTCGCCTCCGGCGGGATTTTTTTTAAATTTGAAAGTAGTCACGGACGTGTCCGTGACTAATTCCGTGACAAGTGCAAAATTGATTTTTTCAACGTTCCAAATTTAAAGTGCACCGACAATTCGTACAAAAAAAAATGTAGTCACGGACACATCCGTGACTAAGTCCGTGACTACAAAATTTATATATGCAGCCTCGGCTTCATTCAACAAAATCACACCTTCTACGTACTCCAGATAGAATTCCAGATAGAATTGAAGGATGTAATCTACCCATCTCATATCATTTTTCCTGTTTATGCAGATAAGGTATGTAATTTGAATTACGTATTTTTTGTAAATTAGTTAAATATGTAAATTTGTTAATAAATACATATGTAAGTATATTATTAAATATAATATTGGCAATACATATGTTATTAATTTTAAAATATATGATTAAAATTACGTAAATTAGTTAAATACGTATGTAAGTATATATGATTAACTATAATTTAAATGCATATTATTAATATTAGTTAATAAATGTAAGTATTATTTAATTCAAATGACTTTATATATATATATATATATATATATATATATATATATATATATATATATATGATTAAATATAAGTATATGATTTCTTTATATTGGCAATTATTGTTAATTAAGGCGGCCTAATTTAGGATTAATAATGATTTAAATTAGGGTTAGTTAATTTAATTTAAATGTGTTTATTATATATATATGCTCAAATTATTGGATTTGCTCATATTATTTAATTTAGTACGTAAATTGTTAAATGTGCATTATTAATAAGATTAAGATGTTGATAATTTTAGTATTGTGGATTAAATTAATGTCATTAACGTATTGTGCATGTTTATAGTTTAATAATATTAATTATTGGACGTTAGTTAATTTTAATGGAATTTTAGTGAATTTTAGTGAAATTTTAGGCAATTAGTTAATTTTATGGGAATTAGTTAATTTTAAGGGAACTTTAGGGAATTAGTTAATTTTAAGTGAATTTTAGTGAATTTTAGTGAAATTTAAGGAAACTAGTTAATTTTAAGGGAATTTTAGGGAATTAGTTAATTTTAAGTGAATTTTAGTGAAATTTAAGGAAACTAGTTAATTTTAAGGGAATTAGTTAATTTTAAGGGGAATTTAAGGGAATTAGTTAATTTTAAGGGAATTTTAGTGAAATTTAGTGAAATTTAAGGAAATTAGTTAATTTTAAGGGAATTAGTTAATTTTAAGGGAATTTTAGGGAATTAGTTAATTTTAAGGAAGTTTTAGTGAAATTTAGTGAAATTTAAGGGAATTAGTTAATTTTAGGGAATTAGTTAATTTTAAGGGAATTTTAGTGAATTGTAGTGAAATTTAAGGAAACTAGTTAATTTTAAGGGAATTAGTTAATTTTAAGGGAATTTTAGGGAATTAGTTAATTTTAAGGGAATTTTAGTGAAATTTAGTGAAATTTAAGGAAATTAGTTAATTTTAGGGAATCAGTTAATTTTAAGGAAATTTTAGTGAAATTTAGTGAAATTTAAGGGAATTAGTTAATTTTAAGGGAATTAGTGAATTTTAGTGAAATTTAAGGAAACTAGTTAATTTGAAGGGAATTAGTTAATTTTAAGGAAATTTTAGTGAATTTTAGTGAAATTTAAGTAAACTAGTTAATTTTACGGGAATTAGTTAATTTTAAGGGAATTTTAGGGAATTAGTTAATTTTAAGGGAATTTTAGTGAATTTTAGTGAAATTTAAGGAAACTAGTTAATTTTAAGGGAATTAGTTAATTTTAAGGGAATTTTAGGGAATTAGTTAATTTTAAGAAAATTTTAGTGAAATTTAAGTAAACTAGTTAATTTTACGGGAATTAGTTAATTTTAAGGGAATTTTAGGGAATTAGTTAATTTTAAGGGAATTTTAGTGAAATTTAGTGAAATTTAAGGAAATTAGTTAATTTTAAGGGAATTCGTTAATTTTAATGGAATTTTAGGGAATTAGTTGATTTTAATATATTAATAATACTCCACATATAATATGTTGGTAATGTTTATAATTTAGAGTTTTTAACCTGTATAATTTTTTTATTATAATATTCAGGCATAATGTATAGACAAAATAGAATTTGGATGTATGATAAACATGCGGTATTGTACGGAATGCAATCAAATTTTCTTGAAGGAGTTGAGGAGTTTATTAAATTCGCACTTGAACATCCGGCTTATATGAGTGGTGATAAAATAAGATGTCCATGTTCAAAGTGTAAAAATCTCAAATTTAAACACCCAGAAGAAGTTGGGTGGGATTTGTACGCGGCCGGTTTCCTTCCCAATTATTACAATTGGACTTCTCATGGCGAACCTTTGGATCCATCTGTTTTACCACAAACGGTAGGTTCGTCTCGTAACGTCCATGCAGAGATGAGTGCGTGGGGAGACCCTGCTGAAATGAGATGGGAGCAACATATGGTATATGACGCATACGGTGCATCGATGTCTCAGTTCAACCCCCCACAACCATCTAACGATCCTCCTGAAGCTTCGACCTCGTATCAACCACATGAGGATGAAAATCCGATATTTTATGAACCTTATGTGGATGAAGGTTTAGCTGAAAGATTTCAAGATGTTTTAAAAGCAGCTGATCAACCCTTGTATGCTGATTGTAAGGGATACTCTCAGCTATCCGCCGTTACAGAGTTTATGAACATAAAAGCTGAATACAGTCTCCCTGAAACTTGCATGACTAGAGTCTTGCAGTCAGTAGGCGGGATGCTACCACGGGATGACTAGAGTCTTACAA
The DNA here is from genome assembly GCA_945859875.1 of Cuscuta europaea. Taxonomy (NCBI): domain Eukaryota; kingdom Viridiplantae; phylum Streptophyta; class Magnoliopsida; order Solanales; family Convolvulaceae; genus Cuscuta; species Cuscuta europaea. The sequence goes on along the minus strand of CAMAPE010000015.1, from coordinate 6,722,674 downwards.
TTTCCGTGAACTTTGGTGGAACTTGTTCAAGGTAAAAAAATCAATTTTTCGTCATTAATGTAACATAAAATTTGACAAATGATAAGTTAATTTATTTTTTTAATAAAGGCCCGGTTTCGCTGGACTGAAGAACAAGGCCCCGCTATTCTAAGGGCGTACAATGCCAGAGTTTCAAACTGGCTTCGCCCCACTTTTAGGCGTGCCCGAGCCAGTGGGGTAAGGCCTCAATGGTGTTCGGATGAGGTATGGGAAAACCTCGTCCGCCACTGGTCTTCGGATCCGACTTTCTTGGCTAGAAGCGAAGCCGGGAAGAAAAATCGGATGTCCGAAAAGGCATTGACGACACAATGGCACGGAGGCCGCAAACCCCAGAGTAAACATAAAGAAGCTCTTGTAAGTCTTATTCAAATAAACCTACACCATTTTAACCTTTTATTTTTTTACATTTATTTAAACCTTTTTCTAACCTTGTAGGCGGGGCCTCAAAAGAAGAGGGTCCCTATCCTCAGTATAATCAAACACTGTTGGACGAAGAGCGGTGTTGAGTCGCCAGCCAATCTACCACCCCGCCTTGCTGAAATCGAAGTATGTAACATCAATACTATTATTTCAAATTGAAGTAAATATCATTTGAATAATTTTTTTAAATGTTTGTAGACAAAGTATAACGCAAATGTTGAAAAGAAGCGGGCGGAACTTGGCTTGACTCAAGAAGATGACATCGATTCTGATGTGGAAGATGATGCCATCCTTGAGGCAACATGGGTGTACAAGGGTCGGCTTCCATGCCTCGGGGCTGAGGGGCAACGTATTTTGTACGATCGCAGCGGCAACGGAGCTTCATCATCTTCTCAATCTAGGCGAGGAGAGGATCCACGCATTGCCCAATTGCAGCAAGAATTGGAGGAGCAGCAGCGTGCATTTGAACAGCAACGGAAGAATGATGAAGAAACGAGGGTCTGGCTGGAAGCAATGGAACGGATCCTTGCTGGATATCAGCCTCCGCCTCAGCCTCATCCTCGGCCGTACATTATGCACGTTGAGCAGACTCCTCAGGTTCCGCACATGGGTGATATGGGTTACCACTCTAACTCCGGTTATGGTGCCATGCCTGCAATAGGGTCGACATTCGGATCTCTGTCGCCTGATATGCTCAATCAGTTTCAGTCATCGGGTGGAGGCAGCCGAGGAAGCCATCGAGGAAGCCACCGAGGAAGCCACCGAGGGAGCAACCTAGGAGGCAATCGAGGAGGCAACCGAGGCAGCCGAGGAAGTTCCCGAACCTTGGACACCGTGGATGCAGAAGAGGATCATCATCGTGACTATGATGACAATGATGATGAATACGATTATGATGATTCTAATTTTTATCACAATGGAGTCCGACGTACGGGCATGTAATTACATTATATTGTTTGACATTGTATGGATTTTGTTTTTATAATTCTGTCTGTAATAACATTTTTTATGTTTAAGATCGTATGGAATTTATTTTTATTGTAATTGCTCTAAAATAAAATTAAAATAATTTTTTATTTTTTTATAAAAATTGTTTTTTTTTTAAATCAAAAACATTAGTCACGGACTAAATCCGTGACTACTTTTTAATCCGGAATAAATTCAATTTTCGTTTTTTTATTTTTTTTATTTAAAATTGTTTTTTTTTAAAAACAAAAACATTAGTCACGGACCAGATCCGTGACTACATTTTATCCGGAATAAATTCAATTTTTTTAAATTTATTATAGTCACGGATACGTCCGTGACTACCACAAAAATAAAAAAAATTTAAATTGAACTTAGTCACGGCTCGTGTCCGTGACTAACTCAAAAATTTTTTAAATTAAAGGTAGTCACGGATATGGTCCATGACTAACGTGCCGGAGACTTATTCCGGTCAAGATGTAGTCACGGACTTCGATCCGTGACTAATCCGTGACTACACCTAGTCACGGACCATTGGCCGTGACTACATTCTAGTCACGCAGAACTAGTCACTGAACTAGTCACGGACGAATTCCGTGACTAAAAGTGTTAGTCACGGACTTTTTACACTACGGTCCGTGACTAAGTCCGTGACTACAGGCGAATTTTTTTGTAGTGTTATTCCAACTTTTTTTGTGACAACCCTGTGTCCCTGTTTGCGGTAGGCATGACAATGGGATGGGGTGGGTACTGCAAGACCCAAACCCGCCCCGTGAATTGGCGGGATGGGTCCGCCCCGCCCCGTGACCTGCACGGGTCCAAATTTTTTGAACCATGACCCGCCCCATGCAGGGCGGGTCCGCCCCGCCCCGCCCCGCTGTAACCTAATTAGCTAGTATGTATTTTTATTTGTGTCAAGTTGTTATCAATTGAATCTACATAAAATACATCTCTAAATAATAATTAAAAATTAATATTAAATCAAATTCATGATACCCTAAAAATTTCAAAAATTAAGAAAAAATTACTCAGACTTGAATAGTTAATCTATTAAATTATTTATACTAACAATTGAACATATGTATTAAAATACTATATATAAAGAAGACATTGATAATCCGTCGTACATCTCATTCTAATATATGTATTAATACATTATAAGATCAAAGAATTTATGATTTACTATATACACACATATGTATGATGAAGTATATTTGTAGTATAATTTAAGAAAAAATATGTATGTTTATGTATTGAGCGGGTCGGGTCAAGACGGCACGGGTCAATACTAATACCCGGACCCACCCCATTGTATAGCTAGGCGGGGCGGGGCGGACCCGCCCCATTTGGAAGACGGGCCGGACCGGACCCGCCCCAATTGTCTCGGGCCAGGGCGGGTCACTGCGGGTCTGTTTTTTTGACATCCCTAGTCTGCGGCCTGACTTTTGTCTATTTTCCTATTTCTTACATATATTTGTTTACACACAAGTATAAGTATTGATTTGAAAATCACATCGTTGGAAGGACGCATGCAGCTGCACTGATGATGTTTAACAATACAAACACATAAAAAACGATAAACAAAAAGAAAAATGAAAAAAGAACATAAAAATGAAAAAAACAATGAAATAAAATTATTCGTGTTGCTAGAAGGACGTAGGATCCAATTCCCAATAACAAGAGAGATAAAGGTGGAAGGAAGATGATAAATAAAAAATAAAAACCAAAAAAGAAGAGGGATGAAACAGATAAGAGAAATGAAGATGCTAAATTAATCTATATTAAAGCAGATACAAATTGAAAGAAATTGAAATTAAAGAGAATGAAAAACAAAAGAAAAAAAGGTGCCGTGTGACAAATGGTAATCACCGGTGGATACTTTTTTAATTAAAAAGGCTTAGGCAGGGGCAGAACGTAGTAGAGACCCAGGGGGCTAACGCCCCTCCAACAATTTTTTTTTAGTGTATATATATACGAAAAATAATTTTTGATATTTCAAAAAGTATTTTGACCCGCCCCCCCAAAAAAAATATTTTCGCCCCCCCAAATGACTTTCCTGAGTCCGCCCCTGGGCTTAGGTGATGTTTCCGCATTAGTAAACCAACTTATTTGACCTTTTCTCTAATATTTATAAAAAGTTTATGCATGTAAGAGATATGTATAGAAAATACGCCTATTTATCTATTTATTTTTTATTTTGTTAGTTTTGATATTTTTTTTGCTCAATTGCTCACTTCGATCCAGGTTTCTCTGTGAACAGCTCAATTAAATGGTCTTCAATTATAAATGAAGTTATTGCACTTTCATTCTCATCTCTTAAACATTATATTTCATCTTCACCATTATATATCTATGAATGACTCAACTAAAATCAGATTTGCCTATTTAGCTCTTTATATTCAACACTTAACTATTTACTATTTTCTCCTATTTAGATGACTCTAGTGCATAAGGCATTTGTAAGAATAGGAATCTTAAATATATGATAACATGAATCCAGCAATCACATGTTAATGAATATGTATTTTGGTAGAATCAATAAACCTGCTACAATAAGCACTACTTAACAGCCATTTCTTTAAGTGGATGACAAATACTATAATTTGTTAGATGCTTGGAGCAGATTTTCATAATGTTGGATAAGGAATTTCATTGGAACAACCACCAGAGCTTGATTTTTCCTTGTACAGTGGACCATTATACAGAGTAATATTTGAAGAATGTAACATGCCCTGTCAATTAAATACCTTCTATGTAATATATTTTGATAAAAGTACCTTCATCGCTAACTTTTGTTGAATTAAGTTTATTAGTTTAATAAAAGTAAATACTATTTAATTCAAGCCCAGGACTGGGCGGGCTTCGGGACTAAGGAATTCAGGACCGTACCGGCCCAGATATGCTTCAGGACCAGGCCTGGCCCATACAATACCAGGCCGTGCCGGGCCCGGGTCGATACCACCCATTTAATTTTTTTTTTTAAATAATGCATTGGGCCCAGGCCGGGCCCAAAAAATCGAGCACAAAGCCCACTTCTTATAACTACCGGGCTGGGCCTAAACAGCAATGGGCCAGGGCCAGGTCAGCCCATCCCAGACTCCCAGTCCATCCCTAGTTTGATCTAGTCATCATAAAAGAATTCTTTTGATGACTAGCTAAATTTCATTTTCTTTGTCTATTGTTGTTCCAATGTATTCATATAATCATATTCACAGGTTAGTTTAATAAAGCGTAGTTAAATGTAGAGTAATGTAATAAAAAAGAAAAAGGGAAAAAAAGACTGTAGGTGGTAAGATCTAACAAAATTTAATTAAATGGATAAGTGATGTTAATTTTACAGTAAATTACATTTAATTACATTGCACTATGTTACGATTTATCGTTTATCAAATATGTTACATTGCACCAGACCCATTGTGATTTATAGATTATTATGTGTGTGGAACACAATACCTTTGGTGCAATTATTTTGCACTCTTGAAGTATTCAGTTCCCTTTGTTTATTCTACGTTTTGATACTCTTCCAGCTCCTACTCTTCTCTAGTAAGGTATGCTCTATCTTGCATCTGTTTTTTTCCTTTTAATAAAAACTGAGCAATCTTTAGTTAAGTCTATTTGGTGATATGGATGAGATTTGTTGCAATAATCATTTTCAGGCAATGCTGTAAACGCCAAGCTTGCTTTCTTCGAAAAATGCTTTTGTGTAGTTCTAGTTGTAATGAAAATAAAAACAAGCAAACACTGGACGAAGTGTCTAAAGGTCATAAAACTAACAAGCTATATTGCTATAAGATCTTATTAGTAGCAAAATGTATAAAAACCCAAGTGATTTTGGCTCATATTTGGATGATAGGGTAAGTAAGATATGTACATCACATGTATTGGTATAATAACTTACCATATTATTATCTGATTTATCTCAGTGACTTACAAGGGGCTGTAATTGGACGTCATGCACCGTGACAAGGCTATGAGGGCATTGCTGAGATTAATACATACCCCGTTCGGAGATGCCCATTTGGTCATATATTCACAAGGAAACAAAAACAACTTGCTTTGCTACTTATTGACACACTGTTTCAAGGTGAAACTTAATCTGAAGGCACAAGTTACAAGATCTAACCAATATCCCCTCCAGAAAGTCTTGGAAACAGCAAATTACCTCCTCATGCAGCAGCTTCTTGTGCCCGTTAAAAGAACAATTCAGTACTGTAACTGAGTTTCCAACTAACACCAATATACATTTCTAAACCAACAGGTTGTCTGGTTGGAAGGATGGAAAGCATGTGACAGATTTAAAATTGATGGGAAGGAATTTAAAAGGGTTGTGAAATCGATTGATATGTTGGTAGAATAGAATTACTAGTGTATTCTAGTGCTCGGTTGAAGGGATCTTGTTGTATTAATAAGAAAAAAAGTGGGTCAGTCTTTACTTGCATGTGTAGGACCTGTTGGTTCAATACTAGAGTAGGGGATATGAATTGCAAAGATCCAGGGAAGGGATCAGGTAGGGAAGGGATTGGAATTCCTCCCACAGGCCAAACAAGCCTTAGACAATTTCTGAATTGATTTAATCAGAAATGTGCACAGAAATTTAGCATTCTAAAAGTTGTACCACAGATTGATCCCAGAGATTCACAAATGTGTACAAGACGCTATAGAATCTCAGCAATATCTGCTCTTCACAGAAAAACACATTTCTCCCCTCAATATCTGGATAGCCTGCAAAGTGACTAACTAAATTCAATTTCGCAGGAAAAAAACTTTAGAGCATCATGTCAGTATGTTCAGACCATAGTTATACACACAACTAATTCAGAGAATAAATATAAGTTCAAAGTACAAGTCCTTCAAGGTTTTGTTTTTGGCTAGCGAAGGTATACTTCAACATACAACTGCTTAATGGCTCAAACCAACAAAGCAATGAAGCAATAAGCACAACTTTTTTATCAAGAAAATGGTTCAAATACAAATGCAACTTCAGTCTTAGACAGATGCAACAGAACTGTCAATATTGACATCTTCTTCACCATTCATTATTTTTGGCATTCACTATTACCTATTAAGTGTTAATAATTTTATTATTATTAATTTGGCAAATTGGGACCCAAAGTTAATGACCTGGTAAACCTACACTGGCCCTTCGGGCAGTCTAGCTAGCAACCACAGAGATTTTTTTAGTTCCGAGTTCAAACCAGTCGAGTCAACCACCCCGGTTTACCTGTTAGCTTTTTTGTTTTACTTTTTAGGCCAATGACAAGTGAACTGAGTGTATTTTTTTTATACCATGATGCATTTCCTATCTGATTTTGAAGAAGCTAATAGCTCTAATAGGCAACAAGGACTTCAGATGCAAAATTAAAAGTACAACATGTGATGCTAATACTATGACTCCAAGAATACAACATGAAGTTCAACCACAGACATCTATACAACTGTAGGGCGGGTGAAACCAATTAAGTAAAGGATTCCTTCGTGTACATATCTGAATAAATACACACGGTCCATCAGATCACCTTGTTATCTTTTTCTTGAATGACTTCATGTCTAGTCATTTGCAGCCTGCATAAGTGTTATATTAGTCTGTTCGTGGCCATCAGCCTGAAAATGAACAAAAAGACAAATTCAACCAAAAGTTTCCAATGCAAACTAAGAGAGATCTGGGGATGACTTGTTTTCAAGAATCAAGTGCTTTTTACATGAAGAAAACACTTTTAATGTGCATTTAAGAAAGTAGCAGATTGGGTAGCAGAATTGGGATGCTTGAAAAAAAACAGCTCAAGTGCTTAAACGAGAAATCAAATATATAGCATAAATAATTTTTCTGCATGTCTTGCTTTCAAATAATAAATGGTCTTTTAATGAAGAAAAGTACTTGTAGTACAAAAAATATATATTTGACAAGAAAATGGAAAAAGTAGCACTTTTAAAAAAATTGAAACAATGCTTATTTAAGAAAAAAGCAGATTGGAAGGCCTTTCCATAAAAGCACTTTAATTGCTTAAATTAGAAAGCACTTATGAGAAAACCACTCATACCATAAGTTGTTATCCAGTTATCCCAAACAATCTCTAAAACCCAACACAATATAATTCAACAAGTGAGAGAAGAAGCTGATGTGTAAAGGTTCAACTCGCCTATCTTTATACATTCAGTGATGCCGAGGGTAACTCAGGAACTGAAAAGAGCAAACACCTGTCATCCCAACGTAGTCTTATCTCCATCCCAATCTGGAGTCCCTTTCCTCTAATGATTTTCCCCCACTTACCAATTAGGTTATAGTAACTCCCACGCCATCGCAACTTCATTAAGTAGAGATCACCTGTGTCATTATCTTTACCATTAACATCTATCTGACGTTCACTCCTCAGTTTCTCCCTGTCTTGTGGGGTCCAGTAAAACAGAACATAATCTTCAACTGCTTTGCCGGGTAGAGTAAGAAATGGATGGGTAGTGTCCACATCAGACAAGGTCAGAGCCTTCTTAATGGGCCAATTATCTACCACTGAACTTGGGGTTGTGTTATAATGTTCCTGTGGTACTGAGAAGTATAAGCATTCATTTTCCCAACGTATTCTAATCTCTTCTCCTACCCCAAGCCCTTTCTGTCTAATTATCACCCCCCATTTCCCGATTAGGTTATAGAAGTTCCCCTTTGGTTTGATTTTCATTTGATAACCTTCTCCCGTGTCATAATCCTGTGTGTTCACGACTACGTGGTCTTCCTTTCTTAACCGCTCTTGCTGCTGAGGTGTCCAATGCACGAGAATATGATCCTCAACCTGCTGATGTGGCAACGGAAGAAAAGGATGGTTGATGTCAACATCAGACAGAGTCAACACCTTCTTGATGGGCCAGAAGTTGTCCACCGCCGATGGCCCCACAACCATCCGTACAGGCATAACCACTGTAGCAACCTGCTCACGTGGCACAGAGAAGTGCAAGATCCCATTGTCCCACCGGATTTTGATCTCGTGGCCTGCATCCAGTCCTTTGGTTCTGACAACTTTGCCCCATTTACCAATAAGATTGTAATAACTCCCTCTCCACTTCAGCTTCATGCTGTACACCTCACTGGTGTCATCGTCTTGAGCGTTGAAATCCACATGACCTTGGGATCTCAAAACTTCCTGATGTTTCGGGGCCATATGCACGATAATGTGGTTTTCAACTTGTTGACGTGATAATGTGAGGAACGGATGTGTTATGTCCACATCAGACAATGTCAGTGACTTCTTGATAGGCCATGGTTCCCCAACAGCTTCAGGCATATCATTGTAACATATGGCTCTCCTCATTCCTTTACTAGTAATGAAATATGTGAATAAATCATCAAATGCTTATTGAGTCAATCAAAGGCCAGTACAACAAATTGTTAAATTTTGCGGGTTTGTCAGAATGCAAGTGCAGTAAACAGGCTTAACCATCCAGCAAAAACAGGAATCAAGAAAACTTATTTGATACTACATATGCTCGAAAAAAAGAGTCTTGTTTCATCAAGTTACAACTTTTAAGTTTTGGTATAATGGTAAGGTACAACTCTCGTAAGCTATCAATCCTTAACTTGTTCATCACACATTTTTTTGGGAGAATTACATTAAACCCAATGATAACTTCTCATGATGATATAAGATGCTTTTTTGGGACAAAAATGTGTTTTTATACATTACTCTTTTAGGGACAGATGGGGTACTATACAAGTATACATCACGCCCTGCTAAAGAAATTCTAGCTTTATAGAATTTATGATGCTTATAGTCCAGGTGTACAAATCTGATGTAACCGAACTCTATTTTTTTGCTTTTATTGTAGCGGGATGGGACATTGGGAGTTAAAGTCCCCAATGCAGATTAAAAAAGGGTCACCTTGAGTCACTTAGAGCATCCACAATGCATGTTAGTCTAGTCCAAATAAAATGTGACAAATTTCAAATAAATGTGAGGCTTTCTAATACACATAATACAAAGTGAAGTGAGTCAAGTGACTAGACATTGAACTATGAAAGAAGGCTCTGATGCTTAAAGTCTTGGGGCGGAAGTTAGATACCCATTTGAGATTAAATTAAGAGTAAATTATACAAATCATTACTTCTTATTTGAAATAGCAGCTCCCCTACAAAGTAAAATCGGCCAACACCATATTATTGCTCTCGTGAAAAAAATTCTGACTCACATCCATAAAAGGTTTGAAGCAGCAAAGGCCCAAGGGATAAACGTGCACTTCACATTGCAGTTGTTACCGGCGGTTACGAGAAGAAAATCAAATGTTTATTCAACAATAATATATATATATATATAGTTGGGATGTGTGAAGGTAGTTTCTCAGGCCTCGATCCACCCTAAACCACCGTCGGGGTGTTTGTTTAGTTGGGAAGACTGCTTGAGTTACCACCAGAGTAATTAATCATCTGTGGAAGGATTGAAGGCGGAGAAAAAAGTATAATACCCTTGTTGTCCATAGAGCTCACCATGTCATGCTTTAATTTGGAGAAAGAAACTGTGATGAAGAAGAACGAATGCTCTTACTAGACTCACAGTTTTTCGTAAAACAACCATGTTTTAAATGAGTTTGTCCACTCAACAAGTCTACCATAATGTCTACACTCAGAAATTTTCCTTCACATTGTCTAATCGTTTTTTTTTTTCAAATCAGCAAAAGCAAATGAAGACTACCCGGTTTGGAGGGGCTAATAGTCTAATGTATTGAGGTGGCCTATTTTTTCTTAGACTAAACACTGAAACAGTCTGCATTGCAGATTGTTAGGAGTTGGGGTAAGGTCATTGGAGTGTTATGTTTTCATACCATGACTAGCAAGTGGCAACACCAATTTCACACTAACATAAAAATCCTGTCAGTCCAGGGGTGGAGACAGGGAGGGGCTGGAGGGGGCCTTGGCCCCCGCAAGATTTTTTTTTAAGTATATATTATGTATAAATACTTTTAATCTATAGAAAGTATGTTGATATTTTAAACTTTGGTCCCTGCAATGTAAAATTTTTAAGGATCGACCCCTTTAATAATAGATTTCTAGCTCCGACACAGGCTGTCACCCTTAGGGTTTGTTTGCAAACGCTTAAAAAAGCGCTTCTCGGCTTTTGTCTTAAAAAACCTAAAATTGTATTTTCAAGTGACAACTTCTACTTTTGGCTGAAAACTATTTTTTACTTTTTCTATTACACAAAATGCACATATTTTAACAAACACTACCAAGTTTTACTTTTCAAAATCACTTTTTTCTCAAACACCATCAACTTTTAATACTGATCACTTTTCCCAAAATCACTTTAAAAAGTGCCTTTTTTAAAGCAAAAGCATTTGCAAACACTCCCTTAAGTACTTTGGTCTTTGGGATCTTATAAAAGAACACATTTACATTTGCGTGTGAGTGTCAGGTAAGTGAAAATGCAGAACTCTACTACTCTTAAAGCTTCAAGTCCAAACCCCAAGCACCAAATAACTTATGCAAATCTTGAAAACTTAACAATTAGGGGTTATTTGGAACTGATTCTGCTTCTACTTCTTTTTTAAAGCAGAAGCAGAATCAGAATCAGTTTTCAGAAGTTGGTCACCCCGGCTTCTAAAAAAACTGATTCCAGAAGTAAATTAAAGCACCAGAATCACTTCTTCACTTTCATCCAAACACTCCAACTTCTGCTCTCTGAAGAAGGAGAAGCAGTTTTAAAAATCAGACCAAAACACCCCTTAGAGGAATTAAAGAGTATTAACACAAAAACAACACATGAGTTTCTCAATTATCTTCGAATTTATTCATCAGATAATACAAACATCACATCACTTTCTAGCAACTGCTTTTGGAATAAAAAAATTAAAGAACAAAATCTCAATGGAGCGGATAAAACACTTTTTGAAAAAGAAAGGAGGAGAAGAAGAAGTTTGCCTTTAATTAGTACGGAAAGTTCACCAACAGGATGAAGCTTCGATCTCGGGAAACCTCTGGGAGGTGGGGATGTGAAATGTTAAGGTGAAGAATTGCGTTTTATAGCTCACCCTGGAAAAAAGAAGTTAAAGAAAGTGAAATTGAACAGATTGGAAAAGAAGATCACAAGAGTTTGAAGGGCCAACGAGAAGAGAAAGGAGAACGATGAAGATCACATTTTGAGAGAAGGAGAAGAACGTGAAGAGAGGTGGCTACAGGATACGGTGGTGCTATGCAGCGGCAGATTTCACTTTCCTTTATCATTTTTTTGAAAGAGGTATTCCTTTTGTCCCTAATAACTTTGACAAGTTTGACCGACATGTAGATTAATAAAGTAAAAATTGTGTGATTGAAGTTTGTGGAGAGGATAGAGAATTATTTAGAATCACAAATTCTTTACTTAAAAGGGAAAGTGATAAAGTTAGTGGGACATCCATAAAAGGAAAGTTGACAAAATTATAAGGGACGAATGAAGTATTAAACAAAAGAAAAAATCTAAAGCTACACACTTTTTGTACGCATTCTTGCACACTCGTGTTTTTTTGTCTGTCCCGGACAAAACGTATTTTACGTTTTGTCCGGCACAGAAAAAAAACGCCTACACAGACATGAGTGTGTAAGAATGCGTACAAAAAGTGTATACCCAAAGTTGGACTCTAAACAAAAATAAGAAAGACACTTTTCCTATTCTAGTGTCAATTTTCCAATTTTGATCCTCCAACTACTATAATAGCGAAGTTTTGGTCATTTATTAATTGTGTCAAAATTATGGCAAAAAGATTAAATCTATCAATTTGATAATACTCATGGAGTAGTTGAGCGGAACTTTGAAGGTGATGGTTAAAAGTTTGTTTCACGCAATAGTTGAATGAATAAAAATCAAGTACTAAAAGTGTCGCTAACACAATAATCAAGGATTGAAAGTAGCAAAAACTCCATTCTCTCCCGCTTTAATCATCTCATTTTGAAAAATGACAATTAAATAGAGTAACTCAAGTATATTATCCAAAAAATAGAAGATGGATTTATCAACTCAAACCACCCAAACTACTGTCCGAACAATTTTGGGGACAACGACAGAGGGACTCGAGAGGCAATGGAATTGAATATGGGAGAATCAAATATATCAAAAGAAGCAAAAAAAATGCATGCCTAGGAAACTGATTATAACAATGTTGAGGAGAGTAATACTAAAGTAAGGCTACCTGCAATGCAAGAGATGAAAATCCCATATTTGAAGTTTTCACTCCAAGAATGGTGCAACCCAAACAAAAAAAAGTAGAGGAAGGAGCTATAGTGGATTGGGAGAACCTTGGGGGGATTCCGACGCTCATTTAGGGTTGGATTCGGTTCGGGCCACCCGGCCCGTGACCCGGCCCGGCCCGGTACTGTGCGGGCCCGGGACCGGCCCAGTCGGGCGGTCCGGGACCGGGTGTGGACCTGAACCGGTGGGAATGGGCGGGGCGGGCACGGTTCCGGATAAATGTGACCCGGACCGGCCGGGTCGGGCCCGGGTCCGGGTCCGGGTCCGGGCCAACGGTCTGATTTTTTTTTTTAAATTGGTACTAGGCTACTAGTCATTGGGGGTGGGCTGGGGACAACCCAAACGGCTATATAGCCGTTGGGTGGGGTGCAAGGGGGGTCCGGGGGGTTGGGTGGGGGGGGGGGGGGGTAAAAAAACCTATAAATACTCCTAATCTTAAACATTTTTTCATATCTCTTCTCCAATTTTTCCTAAATCCTATTCTTAACTCTCTACTCTCTAATTCTCTTATTCTCCAATATATTATATTTATTATTTATATATCTACTTTATAGTTTATACTTAAGAAGTTAAGATGGAAAATCAAGATGCCATTATACGGTATAATTTTGATAAGCAGAAGGACCCGAAGACCGGGATGTGGTACGCAATTTGCAAATGGTGCGAGAAAAAATGTAGCATGGGGGTTTCAGGCGGATACGGGATGACAATCAAGCATATGAAGTCATGTGACAAAGCCAAAGGATCGGGAGGTGCGGGAAGTTCCGATTGATTACAATTTTCAAAATGTTTGTCTCTTAAAGTTTGTTTTAATTTTCAAATGTAGTTCCTATTTTCAAATGTAGTTCCTATTTCACTTCAAATAAATGCCCGCCCGGGTCTCGTATAAAACTATAAACTATAAAATATAAATTATAAAAAAAAAAACTTTAACCGGCCCGGCCTGAACCGGACCCGACTCGTGACCCGGGCGGGTGGCCCGGCCCGAACCGGACCCGTCCAACCCTCGGGCCGGTCCCGGGCCCATGTGATACGAACCGGCGGCCCGACCGGGCCTAGGCCCGGCCCGAGCCCGACCCGGCCCGAATCCATCCCTACGCTCATTGCCCCAAGAGAGAGAGAGAGGTGATAGCTGAAGGTTAGGAAAATGTGAGGGGTCCACATTAAATTAAAATCCCAATTTTGTTAAAAATGGTGTATCTTTTTTATTTAAAATCCACTTTTTTAGATAATATATCAAAATTCATATTTTTTTACGACCTTTCATATGACATCAAGATGTCATATATAAAGTTTCTTAAAAATTATGAAGTTTTATCTGATGGAGAGATTTTCAGACCTAAATTGTTTTAAGATTTCATTGTTTTTTTTATCATTTTAAGATTTCATTGTTAAACTATTTTTTTACATCTCTCAATTATTATTTTTCAAAAATAGATCTCATGGTTATAAAATTTACTCCAAATTTATTTATTTTTACATCGGAATGTTTGATATTTTAAATCATAATTATTTGCAAAAATAGAATTTGAGAAAAAAATATGTGTAATAATAAAACTAAGGATTTAATTAAAAAAGAATGTGTTGAGTGAATATATTGACGGTGTTGGGTTGCCCGAAAAAACTGAATTGATTGAGTGAATACATATAAACTGATGTTAGATTAAAAAGTGATTAATTAGTGACTAATTTTCACATAATCAATTCTTTGCCTAAAAATTTAGTTAAAAAGTTTAGTTAAAAAGTTTAGTTAAAAAGTTAAAAATGTTTAGCTAAAAATTTAGTTAAAAAATTTAGTTAATTCGTGATTATTTAGTGTAGAGTATTTTAGTTAAAAAGTTTTAGAGTAATTTACTTAATACGTGTTGTCTAAAATTTTAGTTTAGAGTAATGTTGATAGTTTAGAATAATGTTGATAGTTTATATATTTTCCACTTAATGTGTACCTACTATATTGTACAAAATTGTAGATTTAAAATGGCCGACCGCACTCCACGCCCTGGCCCCGTGGATCATTCAATACTAACCTTACCTCCGTATACGCATCGTGCCGAACGTGTGTGGCATGACCCGTCGTTTAACGACAGATTGAAGTGCATCAATTGCCCCCGTGATGCATACGATGCGGGTGGGCAGTGAAATCCGAGAGTGTTGGCGCTGATACGCGATGCAGGTTTTCTGGGCGTAGAGCGGATTGGCAACATGAGGTTGGACCACTTCTTAATAACATCTCTAGTGGAGAGATGGAGACCGGAAACACATACTTTTCATCTTCCCTTTGGTGAGGTTGGGATCAGTTTACAAGATGTAGCGATCCTATTGGGTTTGCCCATCGATGGTATGCCCCTGAGTGGTCCAACCGCAAACACAAATGTTGCTTGGATACATATGTGCACAGAGTTGGCAGGTTTCACTCCTCATGAGAGTGATTTGGAGCGCGGTGTCGAAATTAAGTGTCGTGCTATTACGCGTACCCCGATCCGCCCCGACAGGACCGATGAAGAGGTCACCCAACACGCTAGAGTCGTGGTGTGGTAGTTGCTTGGCGGTCTTTTGTTTCCTAACACAAGTGGGGATAAAATACGACTGTATTTTTTAGAGCTTTTGAATGGGGACTTAGCGGATGCCCGTCGATGGAGTTGGGGATCGGCGGTGCTCAGGTTCCTCTATCATAACTTGTGTAAGGGCAACAAGTGGAATGCGAGGCAAATTGGTGGTTGTCTACACTTGCTACAGCTTTGGGCTTGGGAGAGGCTTCCTATGTTGCGTCCCCAACTTCTTCGGCCCATCAACATTGGAGATCTTCCGTATGGGTGTAGGTATGATTCCAATTAAATCTTAGTAATTAAAATGTTGTATGTTTTTCTAAAATTTTTGACATGATGTTTGTCAACAATAAATGTAGATGGATCGGACCCCATTCATTTTCGGAAGGGGGAAGACATGCGTTGCCCGTTTTACGAGACCTCTTAGACCGCATGAGGGAGAGTCAAGTAGTGATTTGAATTCTACTTTGAATACAATTGTCTTTTAGTACAAACTATCTCATTATTGTTAAATTAACATTATACTTTTACAGTTTGTATGGACCCCCTATCCATTGGGTAATCTCCCTGAAGACATCAGAAATCAATCCAGGATTTGGTTTGCCGAGGTTATGCTCATTTTTGCGATTATGCGGAGAGGCATTACCCTGATCGGTTTTGTCGACAGTTCTTTGCCTTTCAGAGAGAGCCGAAACTCACTCTCCAAGGTACAGGCCATCACACTATTAGCTCCCGCGCTAGTGCAGCTTCCTTAGCATTGTGGGCGGAACGAGATATGCATTTATACGAACCTACATGGCCCCCTCTTGACGGGCAGAATGTGGCTGATGGGTACCGTACGTGGTACGCGTGGACTGGTTGGAAGCGTGTCATGAATCCTTCGCACGCTACACCTAGGACAAGCTACACCCCTGCGATACGTGAGTTGGGTGTTACAGTAAGTTTCTAATTACATACGATATTCATTAACAAATTTTCCTTTATAATATTTACACTAATTAATTTTGATTGCAGTTGCAATGCATTCATGATAGCTATCAGCTCGCTGATAATTTGGCCGATCATGAGGATATTAAAGATCGGCTAGCACAATGTGTTAAAGCATTAGATGTAAAAGAGGTGCTCCACCAAGGCATCTTCCATTACCCAGATGCTGACTATGAGCCCGATTCCATGCCTCCTCCAAGGCAAGATCGTCGCGGTTACGTTGCGCCGCATATAGAGACAGCTGCTGCGGGAGATGAAGATGAATATGAAGAATATGAAGAAGCTGTTGCGGTTACGTTGCGCCGCATATATGAATTTTACATTATAAAACTAGACATGGACAATGAGAAATGACAACTAGCATTGAAAATTACAAACTGAATTTTACATTTTAATTATATACTCCGTATTTTACCAAAAAACAGTTTTATAAAAAAAGCTACATAATAGTTTTAATATTTACATTTTTGAAGTATTATTATTATAACGCATATGTAACTAATGTACATTCCCATTAATTTCTTTTCTTTTATGATATTATTAGTATCGTTACTAGTTACTGCTCAAGGCATGTTTTGGCAGTGTTAAGTTGATAAGGATTAACAAATATAATTTTGAGTAAAGAGTATATTTGTTAATCCTCTTTGGTGAGGACTATTCTAACCGAAAAGGCGGTCAAATTTTTGCTGTTTAGGGACATAGTAGCTTCTATATTGGAGATCAAGTAGTGGTGTTTCGATTAAGAATATTGGTGATGACTGATGAGAGATATCTATTTTCCTTTTCTCATGAGATTGATATGAGACGTATTCCAGAATATGACACATGATTTTATGATCAAAGTCTTGTTGTGTTGCATGAATTAAAGCCTCATGATCTACATTTGCATGTTCTTTATATTTTTCTGAGTTTTGGATTCAACACATATTTATTATATAATTTTGGGCATCGATTCATAATAATCATTTTAAGATTTAATGTTTGTGATTCAATAGAAAATTTAGTCTAGTATCTACGTATACAAATTTTTATACATTACTAACTTGAAATTTGTCAATCTCGTAAATCATTTTTGCAAAACCTTTTGAGAGGGAAGAAGTATATTAGTGTTATTTCTTAAAGTTGTGTATATAACTAAATAATAAAAGGATTATAGAAATTGCTCTAAATATGAGCAAAAACGTTTTGAAATTCATGAATAGGAGTAATCTGTAAAATTTAGAAAAAATGCAATGTTTAAAAGCCCAGTAATGCCAAACTTGGCAGAAATTTACTCTTATTCAAGGAAAAAAAATATGTTACTCCTATTTTGGAATTTTAAAACTTTTTTACTCCTGAACTTTTTAGTGTGGATATTTTGAGGGGTGTTTCTATGTGCATATATGAAAATTTTAATCGTAAAAACTTTGTAAAATAGTACGGAGTAAAAGAGTTAGGAAGCAAAAAAAAATTTTGTTAGGGACGACAAGGCATGCATCGTTAAAAAAGACGACCACAGTGGGAGTCGAACCCACGACCTTCTGATCCGAAGTCAGACGCGCTAATCCACTGCGCTATGCGGTCTTTTTGATAAGTTATTGATAGTTTTGTAATATGTAACTAAATACGTACAAGTACTATCAACGGTTCGCCTAGTGCGAGCATTACCAATTTCCTTCTGATCGGAAACCACCACACGGAGTATGAAGTATACGTAGTACGGAGTATATCTTTTCATTTTGGACTTTGGAGTGATATTATTTTTCTTATTTCTATTTTAAGATATTTTTATTGCTTTATTCTTTTAACAAAACTAAATAAATTTGTCGTTTTGATAATAAACCAAACTATATTTAGTCATAGTTTCGAACTTTATTTTATGTTTTATACTTTTATATACTCCTATTATTTGCACAATTTCTCTAAATCATATATTTTTCTAGCTTGCCATCTATTTATGAAATAGCTTATCACCCTCATTAATTAGCTAA
Organism: Cuscuta europaea; assembly: GCA_945859875.1. Lineage (NCBI taxonomy): Eukaryota > Viridiplantae > Streptophyta > Magnoliopsida > Solanales > Convolvulaceae > Cuscuta > Cuscuta europaea. Next base: position 6,704,545 of record CAMAPE010000015.1, on the reverse strand, counting down.
TTGCTTTTAGAGATACTATTTTTTTGTGATAATTTTATTTGTAAGCAGAAACTGGAGTTTGGCTCATCATCGATCACATTGTTGAAATGTTTTTTTTTTATAAATATCATTCTTTAATTGGTAAGTGATATATCCTTCTGTCCTACGAAATTAAACTTACATTATTGGGAGTATATGTAAGTTTAGTCACTATCGAATATCGGTAGCGTCAATTATAGTGTAGCAAATTAAACTTAGTTTTTGGTTAACTGTCCTCATTTAAAAATTGTTTCAAATATCACCCCTCGCTGAAGAATATTATTTATGTGGTATGAAGAATGATTGATTACTATAAATCTAATTGCAATCACAAAATAGCAGCAACCATTAAGAATACAAAAATTTGTACATGTGCGAATTCGATTTGAGCATTCATCTATAGGTTGATAAAGAGAAAATTTTGACATACTTGATAACCAATCAACGAATAGAATTCGCTAATTCGCAGGTACCTTGGTCCAGGAGCAGCACGAGACGCTCGTCTGCAGGACTTCGGATCCAGCAGAAAGCAGGAAGCAAGTTCATGGGGACGAACGTCCCCACCCCTTGACGGGAAGCCAGGATCCAACAGGAAACATGAGCCAGCTCGAGGGACGAATGTCCCCACCCTTGGCGGGAAGCTAAGATCCCAGCAGAGAATGAGAGGCAAGCTCAAGGGGACGAACATCTCCACCCCTTGGCGGGAAGCCAAAATCCTGGCGGGAAGCGCATTTAATGCAGAAGATTTGGTGGTTGGGGTCCAGCCATCCACAACCCGTCATGTCAATGCATCCAACTACTTATTGACAGTATATATAGAAGCATTTATTTCATTGTAAAGGGTGGACAACTAAGCACTCTAATAGTATAGCATTGTAGCAGCTCGTAGCATAGGCAAGGGACGAACGACCTCACGCCTTTGTATCGAGATTATTGTATTAAGATTTCTTACTGGGCTTTTCTTGCTTGTTTCTATATCTACTTCTTTATTTCTTCTATTCGAAACCCTTGGGTCATGTGTTGGACCTACGGGTTGACGGAATAAACCTCAACACATAGTTTTAAAATATGTATTAAATACCTTCTAAAAAATAAAATTAAATACTTCTGAATAAAGTGACAAAAATTAGAGGAAACATATTAGTCGGGGTTTTTCGTTGTCAAATGGAGGTTGTTATAACCGGGAATGACCTAAAAACAAATATAACAATCTTAAATTTCATGGATGAAAAACAAAAAATTATTTAGGGACGATATACACTACAAAAAAATTACACGATTATTGACATGAATTTGACACAGGCTGATCAGTGATTTCATGCTAAATAGCTCGTGTCAAAAAGTTTTTGGCACGAATTTAATATTTTTATCCACCACATTTTAAAGAGTAATATTAATGGATTTTTTTAGTGTTTTTTTATTGATAAAACAAAATTTACAATATTTTCAAGGATTATAAACATATTTATATAACGTGTTCCTACATTATATTTATGGAAAATTTATGTAATAATTTATTGAAATAATGAAATTGTGAGAGAGACGAATCAAACAAATGATATTTTTACTTGGACTTATTTCAGTCCCAGACAAGATTAGATCAAACCAGATCAGACCACACCAATTCAGACCACAAATCAAATCAAACGAGAGCAAATCAGACTTCATTCGACAATTATAAATAAATTACATAAAGAACATTCATTATCAGATCGGATAAGACTAATTCAGACCAAATCAGACCAGATCACATCAGACTAGACCCATTTCTATCGAAATAAAAACATCTAAAATGTAACACCTCAATTGAGAGGAGCTATGATGCGGCAAGTCGGCAATTGCTATACTTTGAGATGGAACATTGGAAGGGTGTGTGAAATGAGAGGTAGAAAAAGAGATAAGATGTGCTTGTATAGTTGTATATATATGGTCAGCTCAACTGATCATGAAAGTAAATTTTTGCTACAAGCTAAGTAAATGAATAAGATTATTTTTTATAAAAAAATAAAATAGCCGTCTTGGACAATTTAGCGAGAAAAGTAAATGTTTGAATGGACCAATTAAATCAAACAATTCATTCAAAAAAGTAATATAAGTGGTAACCTTATTGATTATTATCAAATTCAACTTGTAAAATCAAAGTTTGTGTTTATTATCATCAAATTTAGTACACATGCTTATCTCCTTAATAATTAATTTATGAGAAGCATGACGTACTTGGATCACTATATATGTCTACTTGAATTGAGAATTGAAATGGAGCCCATTATTAAGGATGACACCTCATCCCTGAGGCCCCCAATCCCGACCGGACAGTACGTTGGGAGGATGTAAGTTGGACTATAATCCCAATCTGACAGATAGAGAGTGTGACCATGTCCCCGATACTTGCATAGGCCTTATGCTTTTTTAGCATAGTAACCTCTCATCGCAGTTGTCGGGATTCGAACCCAGGACCTAACCCTTGTGGCACTTCCTTCCTACCAGTTGAGCTACGCCCAATAAATGGAGCCCATTATTATTTTGTTGAGGGGAGGAACATATATGGATGCATGCACGTGGCTGGCCAAAGGTGTCTTGGATGGGAAGCCCATGCCCATGCACAAATACAGCCAAAATCACAATGCACAACACGTGCAAGAACTGAAGTTGGGGAGCCGGTGGGTATCAATTTTAAATCATGTAGCACTTAATCTAGAAACTTTTTCATTTTTTCACTTAGATATTATAGAGATAATTGATAATATGTTTAAAAGATAGGCTAAGGTGATAAATGAGCAAAGTGGTGATTCGACACTTGAATTTATCTTCTGTAGAGTAAATCTTACATGAATTTGATTCAGAGCACATAAAACACTTCAACTACTCTCGGGTGGAATAAAGAATACACGTTATAAAGTAGCTAGCTTGTAAGTTGTAACAGAACTATGAAAGTACTTGAACTTATTTTCACAATTAAATTAGGATAGATTCGTCAAATATAGATGAACAACTTAACAAAAATGATTTAATGATTTGTTAACTTTTGATTTAAAGTAGTTAAAGATTGAAAACTTTAAAAATATGCAATGATTTATAAAATTAACATTTGTAGTACGTAGTTCAAGTGAGCAATTGTTAATAAAATACTGTACCATTAATAATCACGAAACATTTGATAAAATTAATAATCTTTTCGTTCCTGAAAATTATTCCCACTTACCTTTCTAGAGTACTTAAATATGCAAATGAGTTTTAAGTATGTTTTTATTTAAACCATTTCTGGTTCCAAACTATATTAGATCGTTCATTAGACTAGACCGGATCATAAAACCGGATTTTGTGAGTTACTTCCTCCGTCTTTTTTTAGTTGCAACAGTCAACATTTCACGTTTGCCAACACACTACTTTGACCGTCATTATATTTAATTCTGTATTAGTAAAAATAAAATAAAAATCAGATTATAAAACTTAGTAATGAGACGAATTTAACAATATTTTTCAAAAAAATAATTCACATAGATTAATAAATAAAATGTAGTCAAAGTAAAATACATGAATAGTGTATATATTCCAATGTTGTAATTAATGTGATACGGAGGATAATATATAAATAATAAAAGCCGACTACTACACGCTGGATCGGTCCACGTACATTTCTCAGATCTTCAATCATTTTCCCCCTCACACAAAAGAAGATCGGAGATTGGCCGGAATTTTTTCATATATCCGGCGTGGGAAAACTGTACTAAGGGAGAATTATTTATTGAAGGTTCAATTCTGAAAGAAAAAAGGAAGAAATATAATGGAAGATGAGACGTTGAGAGTAGGGAGGTCATTGGAGGGAACTCCGACTTGGTCGGTAGCTACCGTCACCACTGTCATGGTTTTCCTTTGCTTCTTTGTAGAACGCTCCATTTTCCGCTTTGGAAGGGTTAGTATATATATATATACTCCCTATAAGTATACATTAAGTGTTAATTAAGGCTTGGTTTTCATCCTTAATAACGCGTGTTACATAATAATCAATCACGATCCGATTTGACTCTCATACCATATTAAGAGTCGGATTCCATTCTAAAATTTAGCTCATCTTGATAGGAGGAGTAACTTCATGGTATTGTATATAATGTTTGATTACTTTTATATCAATCCTGCAAACCAGTAAAAGAGACAAATACTTCAACATTAAGTTTAGTGATTGTTACTTATGATGAGATGAGAATAATAATACTTAAAGTTCAAGGTCAATGGAATTTGTAAATTGTTAGTAGTATACATACACAACTCAATTACAAAATTTGTTAACAATTTTTTCACAAAATTGTAAATTTGTTATATATTTGTAACGGCTATTCTTTACAATTTACAAAGTTATTTTAAATGATTTTAATTTTCTTGGTAGTTAGTCAACGTTCAGTTGACTTTATATGGTTAGTTGTGTTATATATATGCATGCAATGCAGTGGTTGGAGAAGACAAGGAGGAAGGCTCTTTATGCTTCCCTGGAAAAGATAAAGGAAGGTCAGTAATATATATAGTAATAGGCCAAGTTTACTTGATGAGTGAAAAATGTGAAATTATTCCACAACTTTCCCTCTTTTCTAAGGTTTGTGTAGTATATATACTTCTCGTTAAAGAAATTGCCCAGACTTAAACATGCATAGACCAAGTTCACATACATGGTTAAATATGTTAATTGCATAAAATATGTAATATTTAGTCTCTATAATAGAATAAACGCAATTAAAACTTCTCAATTTAATGAAGAGTAAATGCATCATACTCCTGAAAATATGATGATCCTATCTTAAAAAAATGCATGATGTATTGGTTCTATTTGAGAAATATTCACTATTTCTCGAATAGGATTTTATGTACAACAATTTACTTCATTATTTTTGTAAAGAAATATATTTTCCTAAAAAACATGTTCCATGGTGCAGACCAAGTTAATTAGTCTTATGGATCTTTGGAATTGATTCTGCTTTTACTTCGATCTTTTTTAAAGGTAGAAGTAGAATCAAAATCAGAATCTGTTTTTTAGAAACTGGTCTCCCAGAGCTTCTAAAAAACAGCTTTTAGGAGCAATTTGGAGCATTTAAAGTATTTCTGCACTTTCACCTAAACACTTCATCAATATTTGTCTGTGCTCTCTGAAGGAGCAGAAAAGTTTTGAGAAGCATATCCAAACTCCTATTAGAACAAAAAATAACTTTAAATAACCAAGTTGGTTATTAATACTAGCTTTAATACAGTGGCCTTTAAATCTAACCAAAGTAGTTTTATGGGACAGAGCTCATGTTGCTAGGCCTAATTTCTCTGTTGTTGGGGCAATGGGCAAGATGGATTACTCAAATTTGTGTGAGCTCCTCCCTCTACAACAGTAAATTCTACATTTGCTCACAAGAGGATTATAGTTCCTCCCAAAGAATGCATTTCCAAGATTCATCTATGGTATCATCAAATCACAATGAAGATATTCATCCCCATACAATTAGGCATTCACCCCATCATTATTCTCAATGTGGAGAGGTATTAATTTGCAGTTTACATACTCCCTAGTTCATAAAATTTATGATTTTATGACAACATTCTTTACTCGATCTCTCTGTCCTGATTTGTTGGTCTTAATTTAGCTTACAGATCATGCAATAAACTAGTAAGAGTCAATATATTTTTATTGGGATAAGGGTCATATAGGGCCACGAACTTACAAAAAAATGTCAAATATGGTCTTATATAAGATGATCTGTCCGGCCGATGCCATTTGAGGCGGTTCCCGATGAAATTTTTTGATGAAGTTTTTTGAGAATCTTATTCATTAAGTCTAGTTTAGTCATACCAAATTTGAACTACAAATTCAATCGATAAGTCACTCAAATAAATTCTTGAAGATAACTGCGCTTTTAACTGCGAAGTTATTTTCAAGAATTCATTTGAATGCCTTCCCGATTGAATTTTTAGTTCACATTTGATATGAGTAAACTAGACTTAATGAATAAGATGCTCAAAAAAATTCATCAAAAAATTTAACCGGGAACCACCTCAAATGGCGTCGTACGTACAGAACATCCTATATATGACCTTATTTGACATTTTTTTGTAAGTTTGAGACCTCTGACCCTTATCCCATTTTTATTCAATTTTCAGAACGAAGAGTCAACGATTAGTATGATCAAGTAAATAGTAACCAAGACATGTGAATTGTGACAAAATGGGTAATACATCACAATTTATTAAGGAACTAGTATTAATTTCTTACCATTGATACTACCTCCGTCATAAATTATTTTTCTCATTTTCCCTTTTTAAAAGTTTTTGAGCTGCCATTCATTTAACTTTTTCTTACTCAAGCACAATCATACATTTCCACTTTATTCTCACTTTCTTAAACTCCGATCCAAATCAAACATTCAAACCGGGAAGAATTTTCCGGGACGGAGGGAGTATCTGTTAAGCACTGGCTAGTTAATCAATTGAGTTGATCTTTTTGCTCTTTTAATGAGCCTTTCACTAATGTGAATTACTACGACGTAATTTAGCGATTCAACCCAAATATGAATACAAATTGTATGAATATCAGGGTCGGGAACCTTTTATTTCTACAGAAGGTCTTGAGCAGCTTCACCGTTTCTTGTTTGTTCTTGCCATAACTCATGTTCTCTACAGTTTCATAGCCGTGGGCTTGTCAATGAGCAAGGTTTGCTTACACGTCATTTCATGTTTATTAGCTCAACAATTATATTGGGGTACTTAAATGGAAGTAAGGTTGTTTTCTATTCATTTAGTGTTTTCCGTCGGATTTAGCATTGAAGCCATAGTATTTAGGGTTTTGCAGATGATAGATTGAAAGGAATAGGGAGAGATCGATTATAGAAATCGATTAAGAAATATGAAATCGATTGTGAGGAATCGATTAGAGAAGAATCAGGATCGATCCTTAGTCTGATACCATGTAGAAGTGAAACGAATTGCAGAGATGAAGAAATTGCGGAAGTTGAATGAATTGTTCGAAGAAGAAGAAAAAGTTAATTGTCTGATACACTAGGTTAAAGAGGTCTATTTATACTAAAGGGCTAATAGACTCTAACAGGCTAAAATATATACAGTCCATTACAGTTTAGTAGCCCAATAAGAATAGGCCCAAATAATTATTCTTGAGATTTAGTTGTAAATAAGTTTTATATAAATGCAGATCTACAGTTGGAAGAAATGGGAAAATCAAGTGAGCATCGGGCCCGAGTCTAACAACTTACCAGGTATGCAAATTAAGAGGCTAACACTGATTTTCGGCTTATAGGCCAACTTTTTCACCAAACACGTGACTTTTGTTTTCACCCTCCGAATTGTGTAATAATAAGAAAAGGTAAGGTTGAAGTTACTTTTCTGACTGTATTGAATGAAGTTATTGTAGATGACCATTTTAGCTATTTTTACATATAACTTTTTCTTTATTTTATTAATAAAATATATTTTAAAAATAATTTTTTCTTAAATCAACAGAATCAGCCAATGCAGCCACTTCAGGCAGAACTTCATAAATTTCAGCAGAATCAGACGAATCAACCGATTTTTGTGTTACCAAACGGCCTCCAAGAGCAATGCTATTTACTTGCTAGTTCCATTTAAGAATATTTTTCAAGCTATAATAAGAGTAGCTCATGATTTTATACATCAAAGATTGTTCTTAAATTTCACCAAGATTTTTGACTTATCCCCCTACTAGAACTCTTGTAATTGACGTTGGTAAAGTATTCCTTAAAGAATTAGCCTTAATTTGGCCATCAAGATCGACTTCCTCACCTTATCTATTGTCTGGAGCTCTGTTAGGTTCTAAGGTTGATATTCATATTTGAGGTCTTATATATCATTAGAAGAGTATATCATAAATTTGAAAGGGGCTTCATATATTGTCTTTGTCTACCCTCATGCTAGCTAGCTTTCTCAATTTTGAATATATTGTTCATATATTTTAGCAGCAAAGTGTAAGGTGATGAGGCGACAATCAACTTTTGCTCTTAATCACACATCACATCCATGGGCTAGAAGTCCAATTTTAATCTGGATGGTAATTCTTCCCAACTACCTCTTTTTTTTTTTATCGATTTTCATCTCTACCCATTAAGGCATAATGACTCTAATTAATTTATAATCTTCAAATCAATTTTCCATTTCACCATTTGTGTTTTTGTGTCAAGCCTCCACATAGCTTAATACAAAATACAAACACTTATATTCGTTGGACGGTTGACTTATCTTTGTATTAAGATGATCTTGTAAGATGAAATCTCAGATTTTAACATGTCAATCAATTCTATCACAAAGTGACTTGTTGACGTAGATTTATTTTAGTCCTAGACTAGACCCAACCCAAATAAACTACATCAAAGTTGCATTAAACATCAGTATAACTCACATGTTAGACATTGAACTATTTCATTCACAAAGTTCACCTTATCACATTACATTGCAGCTTTGCTTTCTACGACAGTTCAGGAGTAGTTCCATTCAGAAGTCAGATTACTTGGCACTGCGTTTGGGATTTATTAATGTATGAAAAATTGCTCTCCTAAACCTTGTTTTACAATTTAATACGAGTATAAGAATAAGGGGAAACAACATAATGACATATTATGAATAGTGAGCAATGAAGAAAGGGAGGAATGTGATTTTGGTTTATAATTTTGCAGAATCATAAACTTCCGCTCTCCTATAATTTCCACAAATACATAATCCGTAGCATGGAAGATGAATTTTATGAAATGGTCGGGATCAGGTATATATGCACATGTTTTCAAGGTAGACCACTCAAAAAGCAAGCCCATATCTTACTCCATCACTTCCATAAAATTCTTCCAATTTTTCTTTTGGGGTCGTCCCAAAAAATTCTTCCCACTTATCATTTTTGGACAACTTGTGAGAATTTTTTTTTGGGACAGGGAGAGTATGAGGGTGTTTGGAACTGATTCTAATTCTGCTTCTTTTTTAAAGCAGAAGCAGAATCAGAATCAGTTTTCAGAAGCTGGTACCTCCAGCTTCTAAAAAAACTGATTCTGAGAGTAAATTAGAGCATCAGAAGTGCTTCTGGAATTTCACCCAAACACTCCAGCTTCTCCTTCTGCTCCCTGAAGGAGCAGAATTAGTTTTGAGAATCAGATCCAAACATCCCCTATATGCTTTACGATAACCACGTTACAATACTATTTTAAATCCAAATTGAAAGAAATCTAGCAACATAAAAGAGTTGGTGTATGATTTTTTTAACCTTAAAATCCAAAAGATAAGATTACAAAGTTTCTATTTTAATTTATGCAGTGGGTGATTTGTGGCTAATTTTTTGGATGTGAAATATATTTTTTGTCCTTGGCTTTTGCAGCTGGCCACTATGGGGTTATGCTATCATTTGCATGTTTGTGAATATCCATGGTAAGGGCTTTTTTAGTTCATTCTATAATGGGAAACTAACACGGGAAAATATATTTATACTTTCGAGCAAAATATATTTAATCACGTTTCTGGAAAATTTTAAACCTAGTCTTATTCTTGTCCTTGACTTCATTTAGCAGGGCCGGTCCCGGAGGGGACAACGAGGCGATCGCCCTAGGTCCGAAAATATATAGAGACAAAAAGAGATCCATATTTTTTTGTCCATATATTGTGAGAGTATGCTTCTTTTTTATTTTTAAGTTGAATTAATTAGGTCTAATGTTTAAATTTTGTTGAAAATTTGAGAAAAAAAGAACATAATTAAAATGTTTTAAATGCACCCAAGTTTAAAAAACAAATACATAGTATACATTAATTTTAAGTAAGAGCAGTCGTAGTTTTTAAAGCAATCAATCAATAAAAGACACGTCTTTTTTGTGTTCACATTTTTTAGTTTTAAATGTTTTTTTTTCCTTTTAAGCGAGTATTGATGATTTTGCTTCACATAGTTCTGCGATAAGCGATTTAAGTGATGTTTTTTCTTTTTACGTAATACTTGTTTTCTTATGTTTGCTCAAATATGTAATTTAAATAAAACTAAAGTGGTTTTGGCCTTTATTTTTTGACTTATTTGATATTTTTGTTATAATTCATATTTTAAATATGCATAGTTTACGTACGATTTATTTTATGTATAAGTTCAATATATTATATCTCGTCCATAGGCCCACAAATGGGCAGGACCGACCCTTTCGTTTAGTATTATTTTTGACAAAATCCCTCAAATCTCTGTGATATATGATGCAGGTCTTAATATCTATTTATGGCTTTCTTTTATACCGATCACTGTAAGTCTTCATCTTACATGATAAGTTTGTGCTAGCGTAAGAAAAACATCAACATACGAAGTATTTTTTATACGTTTAATGCTATAAAACATTTATTATGTTCAAGATTGTCATGGTGATTGGGACAAAACTTCAACATGTTATGTCCTTGTTAGCACTTGAAATTGCTGAACCAAAGGTTCCAGTAATTGTTGGAACTCAAGTAGAGCCACGCGATGGACTTTTTTGGTTTGGAAAACCAGAAATCTTGCTACGCTTAATTCAATTTGTATCATTTCAGGTAGTGTATTATGTTGTTTACAATATGTTGTTATTATTATTACTCTGTGTTATTGTTATTGTTGTACAATATAAGTTTCTAAAGGAGTTATGATTTATAATTTGAAACCCGCACGAGTAGCTCAGTTGGTCGAGTGTTGAGAAAATTGGACCAAGTGATCAAGATTCGAAACCCACAGCGCCGTGTGGAGATTACAGAACCTGAAATAAGGCTATTCAATTTATTAGCTAGGCTGGTTTTGGAGAGTAGTAAGAATATATTTTTGAGAGGTATTGGGGGAGGAGAGTTGTTATTGTTATGAGAAATAAATTTGTTTGATGTACATTTCATTTATTAATAAAATACCACATTAATTATTATCTATGGTGATGCAAACACATGTTTAATTTAAGTTCAACTATTCAAAGTAAGTTTAATTTAATTTCACCATAAATTTAATTTAATTTGTACTTAGAGATACTTCATTTTATACTGCTCAGCTATAGTATTTAGACAATTGCAAAAGAATTATCTACAACAGAACTCTAGACCGGGAACTATAAATGAATTTCCTTATTAATTTTACAAATTCAAAATTCCACTCTAAGATTTGCCACTTCTTCAATAATGCCACATTTGAGAGTTTTGCACTTTTGACTGTTGACTAATTCCTTTTTCATATTTTTTTATTGTCTGAACAGAATGCATTTGAGATGGCGACATTTATCTGGACTTTGGTGAGAGTTCGTAATTTGTGAAATATAATACTAAAAAACCATTGTTTTTGTATGTTCAATATTTTTACCAAAAAATATTTTTACGTTTGGCAGTGGGGATTCCAGCATCAATCTTGCTTCGTGAAAAACCACTCATTGTTATCCCTCCGATTGACTTCAGGGTGCATACGCTTACTTTATCAATTTATCTTCACATTAAGTCTTATTCCCTCCGTTCTGCTAAAATTATCTCATTATTTTTTTTTGGTCCGTCATACTAAGATTCTCCCATACCAAATATAATAATATTTATATGAATTTAAATCGTTATTAATCTATTCTTAATTTATCAATTTAATGGTCATTTGGTCACACTGAAATTGGTTGAATTGACTAGTTCTGCTGAAATTTATGAAATTATGGCTGAAGTGTCTGGATTTCCTGATTCTGCTGATTTATGAAAAAATAATATGTAGTATTAAAAATATTTTTTATTAAAAAAATAAAGAAAAAGTTATATGGAAAAATAGTTAAATTCATCCTCTACGATAACTTCAGCCAATACAGGCAGAAAACTTTTTCTTATTATTACCCAATTCAAGCCTTATTTATGAGGCTCTGTCCGGCCTTCGCCATTTGGGTTCGTTCTCGGTGGAATTTTTTGATGAAAGTTTTTGTGCATCTTATTCATTAAGTCTAATTTACTCATACCAAATTTAAGCTAAAACTTTAATCGGGAAGCTATTCAAATGAATTCTTGAAGATAATTGCGCAGTTAGAAGCGCAATTATCTTCAAGAATTCATTTGAATGCCTTCTCGATTAAACTTTTATCTGAAATTTGGTATGAGTAAACTAGACTTAATGAATAAGATGGTCAAAAAAATTCATCAAAAAATTCCACCGAGAACCACCCCAAATGGCGAAGGCCGGACAGAGCCTCGTAAATAAGGCCTTATTTGACCTTTTTTGGTTAGTACGTGGCCTTATTTGCCCCTTTTCCCCACGAAATCAAAAGTTACGTGTTGTTGAAAAAATTGCTGATAAGCCTGATAAACCGAAATACAGGGTTACCAAACGGGCTCTTACCGTGAACCACACAAGCTTACATTTTTAGTAACTACCACCTTCCCTTGCACCAAATTTAACGAGAAGAAAGTGTTATTTTGAGTCAATGGTTGAGGATTTGTAGTGTCAACTGACAAAAGTACTCGCACGGGTAGCTCAGTTGGTCGAGTGGTGGGAAAATTGGACCAAGTGACCAAACTTTCAAACCCGCAGCGGTCGTGTGGACTGTGGAGGTTACAAAAGTTGAAATAAAGCTGGACTTCTGGTGCGCACGTGTATAAGGTTTGCCGCCGCTTTGGTGACTGAATCACCGTGATTAACCTCCGCACATCATGTCGGGTCGGGGTGGGGGCCTTAGGGTCGGACATTCAACCATTTGGACCAAGTAATTGACAAAAATTGGTCAATACCACAAACTCATGAAAAAGGTAGAGTTTCACACTCTGTTTTCCAACTTTCTATGTGCTTAAAGTTTGCAAAATGCAGGGTTCTTGTCCAACTATGGTGTAGCTATAGCACCATTCCGTTGAATGTTATCATCTCGCAGGTCTGCTAAAATAACACAATGAGTTTTCAATGTTTGGATCTAACCATTAGGATGATGTTTTGATCTTACCCTAAAAGTCATCTACTGTATGTGGGATAAAATCAGATGGGGTCTCGGTGCAGAAAGGCTCTCATAGCTGAAAGCGTCCGCGAGTCACTTCAAATGTGGTGCAAGAGAGTTAAACAAAGATCCAAACGCGGCACATTGACTACCACCACATCCGCACATTCATTCCAATCAATAATAGAGGAAAGAGATGAGGCAACCACTATGACATTATCTCCTAGCTCCTCTCTGCAATCCCTAAATGCTATTGATAAGGATGGTTCCACAAATCAACATCGATCGGGAAATGGAGATTCAGAGATAAGCTATACATGATGATTTCTTACATTTTGTAGAGAAAAAAGAATGGACAAAATACATGGAAGCCTTTAAGAAATCGAGGAAGCTGATTAGGAGTTAAGTTGTTAACTTATGTATCTGTTGAGCATTTTCTAGATCAGATAAGATCTTCTCTGTCGGTATCAAAGGTATCCTCATTCATGAGATATTATTAGAGGAGGATTATGGTGATATGACTGATTATTTTTTCGAGCATGATTGAGCGGGAGGATTATTTGGCAGGATTATTTGATAAAACATTCTCATATCAAAATATGAATAGAAATTGTCCAATATAGGAGTAAATATAAACATAATTGCATAAATAGGAGTAAAATTTAAAACTTCCTTCAATAGGAGTAAACATTAATTTTGTACCCTTAATATCCCTAACCTAGTTAATTCTAAAATATGACTTATTTAATCCTGACCTAGTTAATTTATGATTTATTCGATAATAATAATTTATTTATTTTTTTATTATTCAAAAAATAAAAAAATATAATTTTTTTAAAATAATAAAAAACTCAAAAAAATAAAATAAAATTCACCGCCTACTCTTCCGCCTCAGCACCACCACCTCCAGCCACCAGGGGAAAAAATGTTTTTCCCAAAGAGAAATATGTCATGTTTTTGGCATTTTCAGAAGAAAAAAGATAGTTTTTAGGAAAAATAGATTTTTTTTTCACCGCCTGGAGGTGGTGGTGCAGGCAGGTAGTACAAGCAGTGGGAAAGGCATCCATATTTTTTTAATTTTTTTATGGAGTTTTACTATTTTTTTATTAATTTTAAAAAAAATAAAAAATTTAAAAAAATATATATTTTTAAATTTTTTATTTTATTAATATTTTATAATTTTTTTAATTATTTTTCTACGATTTTTTGAATCTTTTTCGAATTTATTATGAATTAAACATTTAATTAAAAGTTGTTGGGACTTGGGTAGGGGTATATTTGTCCAAACACTAAAATTACTCCTATTCAAAACATGGTACTCCTATTTTTGCATTCTGCCTATGTTTTGCTCCTATTTGGATAAATATGAATATAGATTATTTGTGAAATTGGATATAACTAGTTAATATAGGACCTGTGTAAAAAAAGATTATTCCAAGATGATGATCGATTGATCTAATTAAGAGGACGTCTTAATGTGTAATGATGTTGATTAACATGCATATATTTCATAGCTTACGTAAAGAATGGATTTGATTGATATTTTAATTGACATCTTAATGTGATGGAATGATAATATATCATGGCTTAATGGTTAAGTAATTGAGTCCCGCTTCATGTACACGCCGGGTTACACGTCGGTCAAATTGTCTGTATACAGATAATTTGATCGGCTAGACAGACAATTTGACCGGCATTCTATGAAGAAAATCGATTTCCATACAGACAAAATATCAAGAGTTGTTTGTATCACAGTCATTTTAAACCTGATTTTTTCATAAAGTGTCTGTGATACAGACATTTTTTTTTGTCTGTGTGAAAATCGGGTTTCTTCGTAAATCGCCGCTCAATATGTCTGTGTAGTCGATCAAATTGTTTGCACACAGACAATTTGACAGACGTGTAACCCGGCGAGTAAAACTTGACGTGTACAAAAGGAATTTTTCTAAGTAATTTACCGAATGAATAAGTAGTATTTTCAATGAATAAGTGAATATGATTTAATAGATAAATGATTAAGTCACCGTCCCTAGTAAGTCTTTAGGATGTTTTTGATTGATCTGAATTTTTTATCTGATCTATTTAATTTTGATCTTGCCAGAACTCGTATGATCGGATGATGGTTTGTTTTATATGAAGTATATAGTTTACTACTGTGGAAATTTACACAAGCATAATTTGAGGTTCTTTAAGCTCTTGTCCTTCGTCTGATAACCACACATATAAATTTTTTCACTCAAGCATGGACATAGAGTTTTTCTAAGATGCTCAGTGGTACAAGTGTTAAGGTTTTCAAATGGTCTAAGCCAAGAAGCACATACAAGTTGAACACGGATGCTCGCTTCTAGCCGTTCTAGGGGTGGGCAAAAGACCCGGTCCCGTTGGTCCGTTCCGAAATGTTCCGGTTCCGTTTCGAAATTGTCCCGTTAAATTCGGGATAAACTAATTTTGTCCCGTTCCGGTCCCGAACCGTTTCAAAACAAAACGGAACCGGGACAAATAAAATATGTCCCATTCCGTTGTTCTGAATTCAAAATTGTATATAGTTGTGGGTTAGTGAGTCTACCATCAATTCAAATACCGATGAATATTAATTAGGTATTAGTTATCTAATATGTAAAACACCTAAAGGAGTCTAAATTATATCAAGTATGAACTATCTTCTACATACTAAAAAGAAACTAGCGTATACTTCACATGTTTCACTTCTAATAATATTATTTGTCTTTTTTTTGTAGTTCCTTAGTAGTATTGTGTGTGTTGGAGTTATTGTTGTTATTACGGTTTGTTTCGTGCAACTGACCTATTAATTTACTATACTTTGTGTTGCATTTATCGTAAATTTTTGTATGCGTTGCATTTTTAGTGTTGTAGTTTTTGTCATGAAGTTTCTTTTTGGAACTGTATTTTTTTTGCTGCAATTTTTTGGGATGTCCCGAACCGTCCCGTTCTGTTCCGGTACCGATTTAAAAGGGACAATAGCAGGACAACATCTCGTCCCGTCCCGTTCTGTCTCGTTATCCTAAATTGGGTTCGGGACCAGGATAGTCCAATTCCCGCTCCGTTCCGTCCCGCGCGTGCCCACCCCTACTCGCTTCTTACATGACACTGGGGGAGGAGGGGCGATTCTTAGAGGCAAAAGAGGAACCATGATTGCAACTTGCAACGATTTCTTTTACTTGGCGTGAAAATAACTGGGCTGCGCATTATGTGGCCAAATCTTTTACGACCCAGTTACATAATTATTATCAGCCTCCTGATCTGCCAATTTTGGCTACAAAAGCTTATTATATGGATTTAATGGGTATTACTTCTTTTAGACGTTTCTATTAATTATTTTAATTGGGTTAGGTTTGATCCCCCAATTGTTCTTTTCATTTTGTTTATTTGTATTTCTTGGAGGTATGCCTCCTTTGGAAAAGTTTTGGTCTAATCCCCTTTCCATCGTACTCTCTCTGTCCCTTAAAACTTTGCCAAGTTTGACCGACACGAGAATGAATAAAGTAAAAACTGTGTGATTGAAGTTTGCGTAGAGGAGAGAGTATTAACTGGAAACAGAAATTCTTTACTTAAAAGTGAAAATGACAAAATTAGTGGGACATCCAAAAAATAAAAGTTGACAATGTTTTAAGGGACGAAAATAGTATTTTTTATGCTATTTAATAAAATACGGAAATTCCCTGAAAAAAATATGATTAAATCTGATTTGACTGATATGATATTGATATCAATAAGATTAAAAAACATCCCAAGTCACAAACAAATAAACAACCCATAGTTTGTTGACACTAGATTTTCAACCCGAACGTTGCATGAGCATAAAATTATTTTAAAATACAAACTTTTGCCATATTTCTGTGAAATAATGGGACATGATACTCTCTAGGAGTCCTGGCAGATATATTTATAATAAAGAATAGTTTAATATAGAGTACAATACTGATCCTATAATAATTATATTACACCCCCTCAAGCTGTGCGGGAGATACAATGCGCAAGTTGTCTTTTAAAAAATGAAAACGCTGACTACAAAGACTTTTTGTAAATATATCTGCCAACTGTAAATGAGTAGGAACATGTTGGACAATCAAATCTCCATGAGCAACACGTTCACGAACAAAGTGGTAGTCAATCTGTATGTGTTTACTTCGGGCATGCTGAATAGGATTGGCAGTCAAATAGGAAGCTGAGACGTTATCACATAATAGATGAACAGGTTCGGTTATGGGAAAACCGAGCTCAAATAAAACTGATCGGATGTGCAACGTATCCTGAATGGTATATGCAATGACGCGATACTCTGCCTCTGTAGAAGATTTGGACACAGTGGG
Source organism: Cuscuta europaea (assembly GCA_945859875.1). Classification (NCBI taxonomy): domain Eukaryota; kingdom Viridiplantae; phylum Streptophyta; class Magnoliopsida; order Solanales; family Convolvulaceae; genus Cuscuta; species Cuscuta europaea. The sequence goes on along the minus strand of CAMAPE010000015.1, from coordinate 6,687,291 downwards.
TTGCTTCTTCGATTTCCAGGAGATGAGGTTAGGACCCATAAATACTGCATAACCTGTGGTTGACCGGGAGGAGTCCGGACATCCTGTCCAATCCGCATCTGAATAAGCTAGAACACACGTGGGTTTTGCAGAACGCTAAAGCCATAAACCATGGTCTCGAGTGGCCTGCAAGTACCTGAAAATTCTCTTGACTGCAAAAAGGTGAGTAGTTCGGGGAGCATGCATAAACTGAGACACCAAGTGTACTGCATAAGTAATATCCGGTCGTGTCACATTTAAATATTGTTAGGTATTGGCCCGGTTTTGTTTGTCAGCTCAGTTCATTTGAGATTAACCTTGGCCCATGTCCTTACTCTCTCTTCCCTGCGCTTTCCTTGTGCGTCTTTCTCTTCCGCTTCGCCAGTGCCTTCGGTTTTTCCTCTGTATGGTAAGTTACCATGTATGAGTTTTGAGCTTAGCCTATTTAATCTCCCTTGTCCGCTGCTATTTCGTAAGGCCGAAACTCTTGCTTCTCTGATTATAGCCTCTCTGTGGGTGCTCCTACGAACTGGCCGGAAATAGCCGCTGGCCGACGCCCCTCTCTCCCCTGGTTGAGCCTTGTGTGTGAAATTCATCCTTTGTGGATGAAAGTGGTTGAGACCTGAGCTGGATATTGAGTCCTTACAGTGGTATCAGAGCCAGCCGCCGCCCGCCGCCGTCTCGCCGCCGTCGTACGCCGTCGCCGGAGGTCCAGGAGTGTCGCCGGAGGTCCAGAGAGGTCTGCCGCCGTCTGCCAGGAGCCTGCCAGTCCAGTCCGCTGCCGGTCCAGACCTGCTGCCGCCAGTCTGGGAGCTCTGCCGCCACGCTCTACAGCAGCCCACGCTGCCTACGGTAAGTCGGGTAACCCAACCTCGGGCCCCGCTCAGGTAAATTGGCGTTAACCACCCTTGGTGTACCGGAGTGCCACCGGATTTATCTTGTTCCCCGCTCCCCGCTGCTGACCTGCGTGGTCTTGGATGCCGGCTGTGCCCGGCCCCAGGTACGTTTACTAATCCTTTGTGTGATTTTTATTCGTAGTTCATTTATTTTAATTTCAAGTTGAATTACAATTACTTGTTTGTTTAAATTGTCATTACTTGTTGGTTTGTGATTAATTTTTTTCGGTGAAGAATATTTTTGTTTGGATACTCGTTGTCCGAAGTTGTGAATATTTCTTCCGGTTTAAATTTAATCACATGTTGGATTTTTTATTTTGATTTTTTCTGTTGATTGATTCGTGGATAAACTCTCCGGTTAAGAATATTTGTTTGGATACTTGTTGTCCGAAGTTGGAAATATTTCTGTCCGGATTAGTTTTAAATCATGTCTCTTTGTTTGTTGATTTAATTCTAGCCTATTTGCGCTTGTACGAAAGAACAAGGAGATTGTACCCGAACTTTGTGTTCATTGGTCTTCTCGGCTTGTTCGTGCTAGTTGCTTCGTACAATTGATAGCCCTATAGGTTATAATTAATCATTTATCTGTCTGTTGAGTAAATAAAATTTTTTATCTGTGCTTGTACGAAAGAACAAGGAGATTGTACCCGAGCCTTGTGTTCATTGGTCTTCTCGGCTTGTTCGTGTTAGTTGCTTCGTACCGGTTGATAGCCTGATAAATCTTTTATTTACTCTCTTGCGTGTTGTGCTTGCTTTCCTGTTAATATGGCTGTCAATCAATATGGCATGCTTCCATTTAACGGAAAGACAGATTTTGATATCTGGAAACAGAAAATCAAATGTGTGTTGATCCAACAGAAAGTCTATAGAGCCGTGACCGGTCTCTATTTAGACTCTGAGGATGCTGCTAAGCGTGTTGAGATGAATGAAACTGCTTGTTCCTCTATTTACCTAAACCTTTCTGATTCAGTGCTCAGGAAGGTGGGTATTATAGATTCCGCAAAAGAGTTGTGGGACAAGTTAGATAAGTTGTATACCGATACTTCTTTGCCTGGTAAATTGTTTTTTTGAGAAGTTCTTTAGGTTTAGGCTTGACCTGACCAAAGACATAGATGAGAACCTAGATGTGTTTAACAAGCTTATTCAGAACATTAAGCAAGCCGGTGATAAACACATAGATGACTACACACCCACAGTGTTACTTAATGCCATCCCTGACTCTTACAATGACGTCAAATCTGCCATAAAGTATGGTAGAGACGATATCTCGTTAGATATAGTCGTTAATGGATTAAGGAGTAAGGAGTTAGACCTTAGACACTCGAGGGGTAGTAACAGTCAATCTAGGGATTCTGGTGAAGTGTTGCTTGTGAGGGGTAGGTCTAAGAGTAGATCTAGAAACCATAAGAAGGGTAGCAACAATAAGAACCAGACCAATAACAATGACCCGGGGAAGAAGAGAGGTAAGTCTAAGAAGAGAGTGTGCTATAATTGTGGGAATTCTAGTCACTTCATTAAGGATTGTCCCCATCCTAAGAAGTCTGAACATGCTAATGTGGTAGATGATAATAACTTGCATGAAGAAGTTTTTGTGGTCTGTGATTCTGCAAATTCTGTGTTGAGTAGCATGACTGAAAATGAGTGGTTGATTGACTCTGGTTGTACTTATCATATAACACCTTTTAGATCTCTGTTTGCTTCTTATGATTCTTGCAATGATGGTTTTGTGTCTCTTGCTGATAATAAGAAATGCAAAATACATGGGGTGGGTGATGTATGCTTAAAGTTTGATAATGGGACTGTGTTTACTATGAAAAATGTGAGGCATGTCCCTGATTTACGTCATAACTTGTTTTCTGTCGCTGCTTTTGAGGGTAGTGGGCTTGAGGTTAATGGGGAAATGGGTGCATGAAAGTTTTGAAAAATTCCCTTGTTATGTTTAAGGCAAAAAAGGTGAATAATTTGTATGTGTGCCATGCTCAGCCTTTCTGTGATTCTGCTCATGTTGTTAGTTCTGATAAAACTGCTTTGTGGCATAATAGATTAGGACACATGAGTAATAAGGGTTTAGAGATTTTGCATAAATCTGGTTGCTTTGGTAAGGATTCTGTGTCCTCCATCCCTTTCTGTGAATCTTGTGTGTTAGGCAAGCAGCATAAGGTTACATTCCCCTCTTCCCCTTATCCTAATCCCACTAAGTGTACCTCTGTGCTAGAGTATGTTCATGCAGATGTGTGGGGTCCTGCTAGTGTCTCTACCCACGGGGGTAAGAGATATTTTCTGTCCATTATCGATGATTTCTCTAGGAAGGTGTGGGTCCGTCTTCTTGAGCATAAGTCCGATGTCTTTGTGAAATTTAGGGAGTGGAAAACCCTTGTAGAAAATCAAACCGGTAAGATGGTCAAAACCCTTAGGACCGATAATGGATTAGAGTTTTGCAATAAGGATATGGACCAACTCTGTGTTGATTGTGGGATTAGAAGGCACAAAACTGTGCCCTATACTCCCCAACAGAATGGGATAGCCGAGAGAATGAATAGGACTGTTCTAGATAAGGTTAGGAGTATGCTTGCCACCTCCGGTTTGTCTAAAAAGTTTTGGGGTGAAGCAGTCAATACTGCTGTCTACTTGATTAACCGGTCTCCTTCTGTTCCCTGGGGTGGGAAATGCCCTGAATCTGTTTTTTCAAACAAGCCCCTTGATTTGTCTAATCTTAGAGTGTTTGGGTGTGCTGCGTATGTGCACCAACAAGGTGACAAATCGGATCCTAGGTCTAAGAAAGGAGTCTTCTTAGGTTATCCTGAGGGTGTGAAGGGGTACAGGGTTTGGGATAGGAACCAGGTAGGTTTCAAGGTTGTGGTAAGTAGAAACGTTGTTTTCAATGAATCCGAGTTCCCTTGTCTGGTTAAGTCAGTTCCTGATTCTGAGTCGAGCCCTAGTAGTACACCTGTTGAGGTGGAGTCCATACCATATGCTGCTAGTCCTTTGTTTGCTAATCATGATTCTTCTAATTTGCATGATTCTTCTGAATTGCATGATTCTTCTGAGCATGATAATACCACCACTTCGAGTGAGGTGGAGCATTCTCATGTGCATTCAAATGACAATGAATCGCATGATGAGAGTGCTGATCCTAGTGATAATGTTTTGCATGATTACCAACTTGTTAGAGATAGAAGTAGGAGAGAAATTAGGAGAACTGCTGATAGCATGCCTGATTTTGCTTTCCATGCGTGTGATACTTCTATGTTTACTTTCTCTGTGTTTGAGACCCTTGAGCTTAACGAACCTAAAACCTATAGGGAGGCCCTTAAGTCTAATGAATCCGCTAAATGGCTTTGCGCCATGGAGAGTGAGATGGAGTCACTTAGAGCGAATAAGACTTGGACGTTAGTTCCTAGACCGCCCAATAGTTCCGTAGTTGAGTGTAAGTGGCTATTTAAGGTTAAGGAAGAGCCTAACGACATTAGATATAAGGCTAGGTTAGTTGCTAAGGTATTTACTCAAAAGGAAGGTGTTGATTATGCTGAAATCTTTGCTCCTGTTGTTAAATTCACTACGATTAGAACTATGCTTGCTCTTGTTGCTCATCATGATTGGGAAATGAAGCAAATGGACGTCACCACTGCTTTCTTGCATGGTGATTTGGACAAGAAAATCTATATGACCCAGCCTGAGGGCTTTGTGGATCCCATGAAGAGTAATTATGTGTGTTTGCTTAGGAAGGCGTTGTACGGCCTGAAGCAGTCCCTGAGGCAGTGGAATATCAAATTTGACCAGTGCATGTCATCTTTGAAATTTCACAAGTCCGAGTGCGACCATTGCCTATACTTTAAAAATACTTCTTCTGTGCCTGTTTTTTTATTGCTTTATGTGGATGACATGTTGATTGTTAGTCCTTCGGGTGATGCCATTAAAGGTGTGCAAAAGCGTCTCAGTGAGAACTTTGCAATGAAAGATCTAGGTGATGCCAAGAGGATCCTAGGCATTAACATTGTTAGGGATAGGAGTAAGCGTGTGTTAGTACTCAATCAGATTTTATACATTGAAAAGATTTTGAGTAAATATAACATGCATTCTGCTACTACCGTCTCTATCCCTATGGCGTCCCACTTTGTGTTAAGTAAGGATCAGTCTCCCAAGACTGCTCCTGAAATTGCTAAAATGAAATCTGTGCCTTATTCCAATGCTATTGGGTCCGTGATGTACCTCATGGTGAGTACTAGACCCGACATTGCCTATGCTGTTAGTTGTTTGAGTAGGCATATGTCTAATCCTGGTTTACCTCATTGAATGCTCTTAAGTGGTTGCTTAGGTACTTGAAATCTTCTGTTAATCATGGGTTGGTTTTCACTAGGTGTTCTGAGGGTGTTAAGTTGAGTGGGTATGTGGACTCGAATTTTGCTAACGATAGAGACAATAGGAAATCCACTACCTCTTATGTGTTTACCCTTTGCGGGTCTTGCATTAGTTGGAAGTCTCAACTTCAACCCATAGTTGCCCTTTCCACTACTGAGTCCGAGTATGTGGCCGCTACCGAAGCATTTAAGGAAGCCATTTGGCTTAAGCGTCTCCTAACGGAGATTGGTAGTCTTAATCAGGACATTTGTGTGTTTTCTGATAGTCAATCTGCTATTCAACTGTGCAAAAATCCTGTTTTTCATGATAGAACTAAGCATATTGATGTTAGATTTCATTTTATACGTAATATTGTTAGTGCAGGTGATATCAAGTTGATTAAAATTCCGTCTGAATTTAATCCTGCTGACATGGGGACTAAATGTCTCTCTGTCGAAAAGTTGTTGTCGTGCAAGCGCACGTTAAACATTGATTGCGGTTAAGTTGCCTGGTGATCTTACCCCTTTGCCTGAATGTGTCTTTGTGATCATTCGGGCAATCCAGCGATGATGAGTCTCAAATTTGTGTTAGAGCTTTGACCCTAAACCACTATGGTCCAATAAGGTGGAGAATGTGTTAGGTATTGGCCCGATTTTGTTTGTCAGCCCAATTCATTTGAGATTAACCTTGGCCCATGTCCTTACTCTCTCTTCCCTGCGCTTTCCTTGTGCGTCTTTCTCTTCCGCTTCGCCAGTGCCTTCGGTTTTTCCTCTGTATGGTAAGTTACCATGTATGAGTTTTGAGCTTAGCCTATTTAATCTCCCTTGTCCGCTGCTATTTCGTAAGGCCGAAACTCTTGCTTCTCTGATTACAGCCTCTCTGTGGGTGCTCCTACGAACTGGCCGGAAATAGCCGCTGGCCGACGCCCCTCTCTCCCCTTGTTGAGCCTTGTGTGTGAAATTCATCCTTTGTGGATGAAAGTGGTTGAGACCTGAGCTGGATATTGAGTCCTTACAAATATTAATGCTTTACCTGTTTGTGCTTCTAACTTTGGCTCTGCAGGCTCTTCCTCAGATGGGGGTATTCTTGGGGCGGTTCCCCATCCTGTTGTCTGTCAAATCTGTTTCTCTGCAGGTCATTCCGCTATTGCTTGTCCATCTCGTTTTGCCCAGCCTACCAATCCTGCCTTTTTGACCACATCTGGTGAATCTAATTCGGCTTTATGGTATCCTGACTCGGGAGCTTCTGCTCATATGACTGCATCCGAAGGTAATTTAATTAATAAATCTATTTATAATGGCTATAATTCTGTAAGTGTTGCTAATGGTGCCCATTTACCCATACAACATGTTGGTGATGTTGCTCTACCTTCATCTGGTCGCCCTCTCACATTAAACTCCGTTTATCATGTGCCTCAATTAAAGTATAATTTAATTTCTATTCAAAGATTATGTGCTAATAACAATTGTATTGTTATTTTTTATAAAAATTCATTTTTGATTAAGGACAAAGCCTCGGGGGCGGTGCTTCTGCGTGCTAATAGTCAAGGTCCACTATATCCTCTATGTCTGCCGTCATCATCCTCATTAGTCCTCGCTTCTGTTTTAGTTTCTGGCCCTGTGTGACATCGTAGATTAGGTCATTGTGGTGACAGTGTTTTACAGTTTCTTAAAAGAACAATTTTTATGTAGTCATTCTCCTTTTACTCATGAATGTGTTGCTTGTCGATTAGGAAAATCACAACGTTTGCCCTTTATGGATGCTAGTCACAATTCTTTTCTTCCATTACAAATTATTCATTCTGATGTATGGCAATCTCCAGTTAATTCTAATTTAGGCTTCAAATATTATGTTTTGTTCATTGATGACTATTCTCACTTTACCTGGATCTATCCCATGCATCACAAAAGTGAAATTTATACGCATTTTAAAATTTTTAAAGTTTTGGTTGAAAACCTTTTTAATCAGAAAATTAAAATTTTTCAAAGTGATGGCGAGTGGAGTTTGAGTCGGCGGTACAGCAGCAGGGGAGGCTGAGATCTGTACGCCAGCCATGGCGGAAGTGACCACCGAAGAAGTTACGGCGGTGGTGGTGGAAGCCGAAGAACTCATGGCGACAGTGTAGGGTAGCCGAGAGAGAGAGAGAAGAGATAAAATAAAATAGGATTTATTCTGTGCTCTTGATACCATGTGAAATAATGGAACATGATACTCTCTAGGAGTCCTGGCAGATATATTTATAATAAAGAAGAGTTTAATGTAGAGTACAATACTGATCTTATAATAATTCTATTAATTTCTTTCAACTAATGTGTTTTTAAGAATGTAGAAAACAATTGATAAAGTAATGTTACATCACACAATAAAATTATAAATTTTAGAATAATTATACAGAGTATTATTGATTTGATTCTCTTGTTGATCATTGTTATCATTAATCTATATCATTAGGTGACTTTGAAGCTAGAATCATTATACCTATTACTGCATTGCTTCCAAGTTGGTATACAAATATTTTGTTAACAAATTCTCTTTTTCATTACGGACAATATGGTGTGGAAATACTGATCAAAATGACTAGATTAATAGCTTTGTGTATTATATACTCTCATCGTTCCTTAAAATGTTGTCATATATTTCGTTTTCGAGACCTCCTAAATACCTTGTCACTTTCCTTTTAAAAATTTGTGGTTCCTATTATATTTTTCTCCTCAACACAAATCTCAATCACATAGTTTTTAGTTTATTATTGTTCGTGCCGGTCTAACATAGTAATATTTTAAGAGACGAATGAATGTAATAAACTAAGGAAGTTCCAAATACATTAGAGTTTCTGCTAAATATAGAAAATCTATTTTCGGTATTAACTAAATTATTATTATATAGAAGCTATTGTTGATGGGAAATTCTATGGTATCCTTGTGGTACCAAACATCTAAAACATGTTCATATTGATCAATTTTTTTGGGGGGGGGGGGGGGGGGAGAATTCACATCGATCAATTAGAATTTTAGAATTAAATAACTTTAATATAAATCAATTAATGAAATAATAATATAGATCAATTATATGCATCGGAGATATGACACCCTCACAAATTACCACGGTATCATGGCACTAACATTTCCTTACTATGTTATCCTTCGTGTACAAAAAATAACCCACATGGTGTCAAACTCAAATCAGCACAACCTTTTATCACTTAATTTTATATACTATGGATAAGGGGTTGATCCATAAAGTTACAACGGTGTGGACTAAAAAATAAAATATAGAGACACATATATAATAGGCTTCACAGCATAAAATCATCAATAAGAGAATCTACACCTATGTTATTGTCAAAATCTCGTTCAATGTAGATAACAAACTCTTCAAGAAATTCATCTCCCATTTGTTACGAAATGTCATCTCCACATGCATAATTGCTTAAAACACTCTTTACGTAGGAGCATCAGAAACATGTAAAATCAAAACAAGACGAATTAATCTTGTTAGAATAACATAAACATCTAATTTCCCAGTCTCAGTCTAATATAATAACTCAACAAGTGTCAAAGTTTGAGGCGTTCGTTGTTAAGTGAAATCTGCAGGATAAAACTTTCATGGAAGTTAGCAAATATTGTCATTGTTAAATGACATGAAGCAGTTCTTGGGATCCAAAGCCAGACTAAGAGTCTGTTTGGTGACCCTGTTTTTTGGCTTATCAGACTTATTAGCCAATCTTTTCACCAAACACGTAACTTTTGATTTCGTGCGCTGAGTTGTGTAATAATAAGAAAAAGTGAGGTTGAAGTTACTTTTCCGCCTGTATTGGCTTAAATTACTATAGAGGATCATTTTAGTTATTTTTCATATAATTTTTTCTTTATGTTATTAATAAAAAATATTTAAATGGTATCCATGGGTCAGAGATGTGATCAATGGTACCATCACATAGTATTTGTTTATTTGAATTAATGGTTGATAAATTAATATAAGTATTATGAAAATGATGAATGAACCAATATGAATATGACAATCAAAAGTGAATAATGATTAGAAAGATCTGTAATTAAACTAAATAATTATTACAAACACAATTAAATATATCTTCAAATTAAATAGATCGTTAAACTAAATGGTTATTACAACACAATTTAACACACAACTGACATGATATTAAGAGCCAATTTGGTGACTATGCTTTTTCGGCTTATCAGTTTTATCAGTCAACATTTCCATCAAACACATTAATTTTGAATTTGTGCAAATAATCAAAATAAGTAAGGTTGAAGTTACTTTTCTAACAAATTGGATGAAGTTACTCACTTACCATAATGGAATATTTTAACTTTTTATGTATTTTTTTCTTTATTATATTAATGGGAGAACTATCAAATAAGCTCTCAAACTTACATAAAAACTGCAAATCAACCCTTTTATAAGAGGCTCTGTCCGGCCGTCGTCATTTGGGGTGGTTTCCTGTGGATTTTTTTGATTAAATTTTTTGAGCATCTTCTTGATTAAGTCTAGTTTATCCATACTAAATTTCAGCTAAAAACTCAACTTATAAGGCAGTCAAATGATTTTCTGAAATATACTGCTCTGTCTAACTGCACAGTTATCTTCAAAAATTCATTTGACTACCTCGCCGATTGCATTTTTATCTGAAATTTGGTATGATAAAACTAGACTTCATGAATAATATGCTCAAAATATTTCATCAAAAAATTCCAGCGGAAACCGTCCCAAATGGAGGCGGCCGGACATAGCCTCCTATAAAAGGGCGGTTTTGCACTTTTTATGTAAGTTCGATGGATTGTTTGATAGTTCTCCCTTTTATCAATTATTCTTTAAATATTTTTTCATAAATCAGAATAATAAGTCAATGGGAGATTTTCCAAAATATGAGTAAATGAAGTTTGGAATTTCAAAATAGAACTACTATGTTTTTATTCCCGAAATAGGACTAACATGACAGTATTTACTGTCATCTTGTAGGAGTGACTGCCAAATAGTTGCAGTACAATGCATTTATCATGACATAATTAATTATAATTATGGAAGCGTTTTTTATACATGACAGTAACAACTCTTATTTTTGGAAGAAAAACATTTTAGTCCTATTTTGGAATTCCAAATCTCATTTACTCCTATTTTGGGTAATTTCTCTAAGTCAATTCAACTACTTCAGACACAATTTCTGAAGTTTCAACGAAGTGAGCCGATTCAGCTAATCTCAGTGTTACTCATCGTGCTATAAATCTATCTCAACAAACACAATCTACTAAGTAAATAAAATAAAAGTGCTTTTATTATATTTGATTGTTTTGGAAATTGGGTTAAAATATACGAAGGATGATTAAATAGGAGGTACTTCATGATAATTAGTAGCAATTACTCCGTATTCAATAGTAAAGTTTATCTATCTATAAATAACCAAAATAGGTAAAATAATGAAACAATAAAATACCCAACCAAATCGTTTCTCAGTAGGTAGGGTTGTAAACAAACCGAAACAAGTCGAATAGTGTGCTTTTGTATTTGTTTTTGTCTAAAATTTTTGAATGAGAATTCAAATTCGAATATAAACGAATATTATTTTCGGTTTGTATTCGTATTTGTTTAACAATAGGAATAGTTAACGAATCATATATGAATATCAAATCAATTTTCTCATAAGTTAAATATTAGTGAAACATCACTTTAAAACAACTTTTCCTATATTTCTTATGTTATAAATGCATATAATGACTTAAGATGTGTTTTTAGAATTTAATTTGTAACGTTACATTTTTTTAAAATTTAATGGATGGATGCTTTTTTTGGTTGTGGACAATATACCGAAGTAAATCGATTTTATGATTACTATACATTAAAAAAATCAAAGTTTTTCAAATAACACTAACACACACATATTGAAAATTATACCTATAATGTGTGAAATAAGTTGATAATTGTATATATCACAGTAAAGAGGCTCTAAAAATTTGAATTTTTTAATTTTTTTACTAATAAGGAATAAGAGATATTAATGATCAAACATGTTCACTGACAAGCGTGAAAAGTTGACCGTTGCAATTAAAAAAGAACGGAGGAATTATAAAATAAAACAAAATTAGTGGAGAAAATTTTAGTTGATATATCTAGGAATATAATTTCACTATATAGAGACCAATTATTATACTAACTATAATTTCACTAACCCTTAGTACATTACAAAAAATACGGGATTGACATGAAATTTGGCACAGACTTACCGATTTTTTGTGCCAAATAGCTCGTGCCAAAGTATTTTTGGCACGGATTTGGCATTTTCCTGCCAAAATCCCTGCCAAATCTCTGCAAAAATCTCTGTCAATCCCGTGATTTGTTTGTAGTGGTAATTATATTACTAACGGTTACTAACGGTTATTAATTCAAACGTTATTTATTGTCATTGCTATTTTAGTCATATTTTAGTTCGGAAATTTATTTAATTAAGTAATATTTTAGAAAAAATCCCTTAAAAGAATATGAGTATCAATAATGAGAAAATACTAATAGTAGACATGAATGCATAATATTTTCTACTCCCTCCGGTCCTAAATAAAGTTCACACTTTCTTTTTTGGGCCGATCCAAATTAAAGTTCACACTTCTTCTCCCTTTCTTATTTGACGAATTATCTACATCAAAATAGTGCAAAATAATGCAAAACAGTGTCAAACGGTGCCAAACAGTGTCACAACGGTGTATTCTACAGTAAAGTTAAATTTATTTTCTTAATTTGTGTGAAGTCAAACACTGAATTTTATTTAGGACCGAAGGGAGTACTATTTATCAGATTCTTTAGTTTAGTTTACTTTTGAAGTTATGTGATTATTCGACCTGCATGATGTGGGGGGTATTTTAATAAAGTCAGGTATTTTTAATTAAAATTAAAGAAAAGTTACATTCGAACTTTGACATTTGTGGGAAACATGTATTTATGGCTAAAATGCTAAATACTTCTACCAAAAGGGGAAAAAAAGGAAAAGTTAGGGCTGAGCGCCTCAACTTGATAATTCCCCACAGGTAATTAAGACTTAAGTAACATAATCCCACTTTGAATATATTCTAAATGATACCCCTACTGCCGCAAAGCGAAAATTAGGTCTTGACCATGGGTTTGATTCTAAATCCATATAAGAGTTTGTGAAGTTTGATGATTAAAAATGAAAGTTACGGAGTATATAGTTGAAATTAGTAGAAGCATGTGATTGGTTAGGGTGGACTAACCCCAAATGTTGTTAAAATCATTATTATGTGGATATACAGTTATCTATAAAATCAAAATATTTCAAAAAAATCTTCTCAAGACACCCGAATTTGTATAACAGAAGTTTAATCATGTTAGCTGTTAATAATGTAGAAAAGAAGACTTTTAGATTATTAATTTAACAACAAAAAGCCATAGACCATATTTACACATGATATGTACACAACTAGGAAAGAACATCAATAACAGTTTATAAAAGTGGTATGCACCATGCACATATGACATGAGAGATAGTCAAATAAATATTAACAAATAAATTATCTCTCTCCTCATTTAAATAGTTGTATACGGAGTAAATTTTTGGTAAGTTTTTCTCCACAATGTGAAGAAGATCATCTAGATGTTGACATTGCAAATGAAAACTTACCAAAATTGTACAAAATCATTCAAATAAGGAGAGTGATAATTTATTTGATAATATTTATGTGGTTATCTCTCATGTCACATATGCATCGTGCACATTGTAGCATTGGAGATGCTCTGAAGCAATATGATACGGAGAGTCCGTTTGGTGACCCCTTTTTTCGGCTTATCAGACTTATCAACCAGTTTTTTCACCAAACACGTAACTTTTGATTTCACGCTCTGAATTGTGTAATAATCAGAAAAAGTAAGGTTGAAGTTACTTTTCTCGCTGTATTGGCTGAAGTCACTATAGAAGATCATTTTTGCTATTTTATCATATAATTTTTTATTTTATTTATTAATAACAAATATTTTAAATATATTTTTTCATTAATCAGAAGAGTTAGCCAATACAACCATTTCACCTAGAACTTTATAAATTTCAGCACAATCAACCAATTTAGCCAATTTTAGTGTTATCAAACGGGATGCGAGTATAAAAAAGTTGGCATTGAATTGGCTATGTTTGAGAGATACTCATCAATCAATTTTTTGGCTGATTGAATCATATTTTCATGAGTAGTATCATACATTCTTTCATGCACGCCGTGTAATTTTCAAATCATACTCATGTGCACGTGTGAGGAGTTTTTTTCGAATTAATGTTAATTAATTAATTAATTACGAAAATAATGTTGGTAAAAAAATATTTACCGATCTACTGCTGGGTTTAACCATGGTTAGGGAAAGTCGTCCAATCGTTGTGCGACTTTCCCCTTCCATATGAACGCAGACCAACAGCTACTGGTAGCCACGCACGATCGTGCCTGCACGGGTAGGCACGATCGTGCCTAATTCCGAAAACAGAATTTCATCGGTTTTTTACCCCATTTCAACCCAGACTCACCTTTTTGCTATAAATAAGGTTTCCCTTCCCCTGTTTAAGTGTTACGAGCGAGATGCAACACATTATAAAACATACAACACACATGTTCACAAACACATACATAAACACATACAACTCACCGGTAAAACACAGTACAATCATCAAACATTCATAACAATTAATCATCTAATATTCATACTCGAACACATAAATACAACATACAAGAGAAAATACGTAAAATGTTGTAAATTGTTCCTACAACATCTAAAATGTTGTAAATTATCTAAAATGTTGTACAAGAAAACTGCAATACAAAAGACAAAGTAGAAGTTGTCATGGTCATCTTGATCACTCGACCTAGGACCCGCTGTCACCTGCATGTCTACAAACAAACAAAATCGTATTAGTTAATTTTTACTATTATACTAATTCTTTTTTTTAATCATCCATTTTATTAATTAATATGTTTTCATGCAACGCTGAGATGAACTGTGAATTACTATAATTAACACCTTACCCACTGGACCCCCATCGTGTCTTGATGATCTCTTCGCACATGTGGCCCTATTATGGCAGTTGCCGTGACCGTATCACTATCATCTTCATCATATTCTGTCATATCTTCACCATTGATGTTGTCGTCAGCATCATCATCACTTCCCTACCCATCCACAAATGATGCACCGTTGTGCAAATACCTACCATCTTTCTGTATAACCATGTCCATTACAGGAGCATTTGAGGAGTTCCTAGCATTCACACCTGCATTGACATAATGCCTAGATACAACAACATTTGATGTTGATGGAGTACGATAAACGTCACATATGGATTCCTCAATGTATATCTCAAGCATTGACATGTCCTCCATCTGAACTATGGCCCACATATTTGTTATAGCTAGCTCATCAGTGAGGGGCATAAGCATGTACTTTCCCCCGTTCATGGGAAATTTCATTTTCAAACGCAAAGAACGGTCAGGATGAATCATTGTGACTGTATGTATTTTTTGAAGGATCCCGAGCATGCAAGCACCACGACAAACTATGACAAATGTGGTTGTACCACCTTCATGGCATATTTGACCACCATCCTCATAATAGTTCCCTTCCCAATGACACACGATTGAGAAGCTTGAGAAATCCATATTCTAATAACAATTCAAATATATCCAAAAGTCAAGATTCACAAACAACTCACATTTCAATACAAAAATACCCAAATTTTGATATCTACATTCAAGTCTACATTTCAATACCCAAATTTAGCTACATTCAAATCCACCCAAATGCCCAAATGTCAAAATACACTTTAAAATTTACAATCAATTTCAAATCAAATTTCAACATTTCATAATCTAAAAATTCCAAAATTTTAACATTCAAAACCCTAAGTTAAAAATGAGATGAAATGGAGTTTGATTTACCTACAAGAAAGAAGAAAGAGTGTTGAAGATGAAGATGGAGGTTTGCCGGAGTGGGGTCGCCGGATATGGAAGTTCGCCGGAGTTGGAAATGGCTCGGTCGTCCTTCGTCCTTCGTCCTTCGTAGCTGCTGCTTGGGGGATTTGGGGATTGGGTTTCGTTCGCAGTGTTCTGTTTTGTGGCTGGTCGCTGTTTTTACTTCATGAAAAGTCGCCCAACGGTTGGGCGACTTATAAGTCGCCAAACGGTTTGGCGACTTATAAGTCGCCCAACCGTTGGAAAATTTTCCCCCGACCACGGTTAACCCAACAGTATATTGGTAAATACTTTTAATCCAACCATAACTATTTATATATAAGAAAAGAAATAGCTCCTCAAAAGACCATTACACCCTTCATTAATCTAATGTGTCACTTTCTCCATAATTTTCTCCTCTCATTTCCTATTGCCACGTGGCTGCTTCTTTTTTCTCTCCAAACAAAGGTATAGAGCTTTTTTTTTGCAACCGAAGCAAACCCCAATTTTTGTAGGAGGTGTATTTTGTGGGGCCTAAACTATAAAAAACCTCATTTTTATTTAAAGTATTATAACTTTTTCATTTTTGCTCCATTTTTTATAAAAAATATATCAAAAATCATAATTTGTTGTGATCTTTCATTTGAGATCAATATTGAATATATAAAATTATAATTTTTTAACGGTCTTTATAATTATGTATAAAATAAAATTATACTCCCTTCATCCCAATTAAAGTGTAATTAATTGAGCGAGATAATTTTCTCTCTCATATGGAGTGCTTTGAAGTATAATTAAGATAAGTCGGTTTACAATTGAGTGACCAACTTTTCTCTCTTATATGTAATGCTTTGAGGTATATGATAAGCCGTCTCACAATTGAGTGAGATAATTTTCTATCACATATATAATGCTTTTATGTATAAAATTTTAGGTATAAGAAGATTAGGTCATAATTAAGAAGGTTAACAATTGAGCGAGATAATTTCCTCTATCATATACTCCCTCCGTGTCATATTAGTTGCCACATTGAAATTTAAACACTATTCATGTACACTACTTTGACTACCTTTTATTTATTAATAGATGTGAATTATTTTTTTTTAAATATTGTTGAATTCGTCACATTACAAAGTTTCATAATTTATTTTTTATTTTTTTACTGATAGGCAATTAAATATAATGATGGTCAAAATTGTGCATTAGTAAGCGTGAAAAAGGGAATGTTGCAACTAAAAAAGAACGAAACTCCATAATTAAAGTGTTATAAACCTTATTTCTTCCTTATTATAATGTCATTCGAAATTCAAAAATTGGCAAATGAAAATGATAACCACATCGGGTTATCATTTTCATAAATCAATATTGAATATATAAAAATATAGTTTTTTAACGGGCTTTATAATTATGTATAAAATAAAATTATACTCCATCTGTCCCAATTTGATGGTCCTATTGCGGTTTATAAGGCTTGATCGATGATAAAGCAAATGAATTTATGTCCGCACTCAAATTATTTGTAGCAAATAAAATTTACATACTTCGAAACTACATTAAAAGTTTTACAAACTCGCAAAAACCTGAATCAAATTTCATAAAAATTTGATATAAAAAGTAAATGATTAAAAATGATTTGTGTTGACCAAGTGAATACGAAGTAAATTGAACATTTTATAAAACAAATACTACATACGGGTAATTTTTATGATTAATAATGATTTGTGTTGATCAAGTTAATTAAAAAAACGAACATTTATTAAACAACCTTCTAATTTTATAACGTAAATACGAATTATTCTGTATGAAATAAAGAAAAAGTTTCTAATATATGACCAAGATAGGGATAATTGATAAACATATGACTTATTAACTTTTAGTAAACATAATTAAACATATGAAAATATTAACTTTTAATTTTTTGTTGTAATTTCTACAAAACATATATCAAAATCCCTAACTTTTATGATATTTCATATGAGAACAATATTGCATATAGAAAATTTTTAAAAAATCTGAATGTGTATTAAGTAACCTGTTAATTTTCCAACCTCGATGCGGGCTATTCCTTATTAATTAAAGAAATAATTCTCAACATGTGACTAGAATAAAGTTATTGGCTATAAGTATGACTTATTAATTTTTAGTTACTATAATTATGTTTAAAATTATATCAAAGTCACTATAAAAGTTCATAGACAATTTTATTTTTATTTACAAATATCTATATATTGGAGAGGTTCTTACTTATAGTTACTTTGATACTAACTATAAAACTAAAATATAATTTTTTTGCTAGAAAACGCTTATATTAAATTCAAAAATCGAACAATAAACATCTTATATTCTGGCTACCCAAACATTTCCTCTAGACTCCTTATAGCCAATAATAGGCAACCTCACTATCTGATTAGATATAAAATAGACTGTCCAATAATGAACAAGACTAATCGCTGACCATGAGAGAAATTCAAAGCTATTATGGGCCAAATTAGTCTGCTTGGTTCCTCCCAAACTAAAAACTAAAGTCACATAACAGAATTTTCTCTCTCATATGTAGTGCTTTTAGGTATCAGAAAATAAGTTTGCTAACATTCAGTGACTATAATAATAATAATAATAAACTAGCCCTTATATAATACAAAAAAGCTTGTATGCTCATTTTTCATTTGAAATTATGTACTCCCTCCGTCTCATTAGAAGATTCTCACTTTCCTTTTTTGGACGTCCCATTAGAAGGTTCCTATTTCCATTTTAGGAAACAATTAACAATCTTAAGTGACAAATTAATCATTAAATGTTAACAATAATACATTTATAACATCACAGTTATCAATATTAACTACATTATAATATATACCTATTAAAATTATTTGTCAAAATATACTCGAAATACTTTATTTAATTATTGCCTAAATAACCGTGCCGTTTTGGTATGGGGACCTTCCAACGGGACAGAGGGAGCAGTACTTTTAGTTACAAGATAAGTCGACTAACAATTGATCGGGAGAATTTTATCTCCCATATATAGTGGTTTTAGGTAAAAGAAGATAAACTTGCTAATAATAGAGTGCAAGAAGTTTCTCTCTAATATATAGTGTTTCTAGGTATGAGAAGATAACCTTGCTAACAATTGAGCAGAGAAATTGAGCGGGAAAATTTTCTCTCATATGTAGTGCTTTTAGGTATTGAGCGGGAAAACTCTCTCATATTGAGTTCTTTTAAGTATAAGATAAGCCGGCTAACAATTGAATAGAAGAATTTTGTCTCTCATATGTAGCGGTTTTACGTATAAGCAAAATTAAGCTTGCTAATAATTGAGTGAGTGGGGAATTTTCTCTCACATTTAGTGCTTCAGTGTATTAGAAGATAAACTTGCTAACAATTGAGCGAACAAATCGAGCGAGGAAATTTTCTCTCTCATATGTAATACTTTTAGGTATTATTATTAGAAGATAAATTGGCTAATAATTGAGTGGGAAAACTCTCTCTCTCATATGTAGTGTTTTTAAGTATAAGATTATTAGAAGATAAATTGGCTAATAATTGAGCGGGAAAACTCTCTCTCTCATATGTAGTGTTTTTAAGTATATATAAGATTATTAGAAGATAAATTGGCTAATAATTGAGCGGGAAAACTCTCTCTCTCATATGTAGTGTTTTTAAGTATAAGATTATTAGAAGATAAATTGACTAATAATTGAGCGGGAAAACTCTCTCTTTCATATGTGGTGTTTTTAAGTATATAAGATAAGATAAGCGGACTAACAATTGAGCGTGATAACTTTATCTCTCATATGTAGTGGTTCTGAGTAACAGAAAATAATAAGCTTCCTAATAATTGAGCGGGAGAATTTTCTTTCTCACATGTAGTGCTTCTACATATTACAATATAAGTTTACTAACAATTGAGTGGGAAAATTGAACAAGATAATTTTCTCTCTCATATGTAGCGATTTTAGATATATGAAGATAAGAAGACAAACTTGCTAACAATTGAGCCGACAAACTTTCTTTCTCATATGTAGTTCTTTTAAGTATGATAATCCAACTAACAATTGAGCAGGAGAGTTATCTCTCTCATATGTGATGCTTTTAGATATAAGAAGATAATCTTGATAATTATTAAGCGGAAAATATTTATATATTAATTTGTAATTAGATCATGAGTACAAATATATGCATCATCTGCTCTTTCCCGTGCGTATGCACGGGTACTATACTAGTTTATATGTAAAAAAGTCATTTCTATCTTTTTTATTGCACTCTCACTAATGTAATCGATAATTAACTCTCATTCAAATACAAACTCATCTATATTTAATTGTTATTGAAATCAATTTTTAGATCCTTTTATAAACAACAATTGTATTCACGTAATGACTAACCGAAAAAAATACGAAGTTATACCTATATTAGAGTAAAAGATTATTTAAATTAAATAATATGGATACATGTTTAATCGTACCCGAGTATGAAATAAGTGTTACCAAATCAATCAAGGGCCCGCCAAAACCTAAACGAATAGAAGTTAGAGCTTAGAATAGAAATGATATAAAGTTATAAACGTTAGGTTTTAATTAATTAATGTTATTGTTGGTTAATATTGATTATTTCTTTATTGGTATATTGACGGTCCGTATATTAATATTATCTTTGATTAATTGACTGGTTGGTGATCCACCAATAGAATTCATGAATAGTTGAAGAATAGTTGAAGTCGTTTTTAATTGTTTTGATTTTAGTATAGTTCTTTAGTTTGAATTTTTATTTTCACCAATAATTGCAGATGTTAATCTTAACCCCTTTTGTTTACTGATTGGTTTGTGATTTTTTGCATTTAAAAAGTCCAAGTTCTCGTGTTTATGTTTAATTTAAGAATTTATTTTTTTGACTTTCCCAATCTATATTTCACTTTGATTCCTTGAATATGATTCTGGAAAGTTCTCAAAATAGGACTAAAACAATTCCAAAATTTCAAAATAGGACTGTCATTTTTTTATTTCGAAAATAGGACTAATTATGCCATATTTAGAAAATACTGACATGTTTGAAGTCTGGTACTGCCAAAACATGACATTAATTAGTCATATTTTGGGAATAAAAACATGACAGTCCTATTTTGAAATTTTCAAACTGTTTTAGTCCTATTTCGGGTGATATCACATATGTTTCGCATCTTTAATTGTCTGTTTTGTTTTAACTTATTCATACTGATTTTTGTACTCCCTCCGATTCACAAACAAGTTCCACATTTGACTTTACACATATTAAGAAAATAAATTTGACTTTACTGTAGAGTGCACTGTTTGACACTGTTTGAACACTGTTTGACAATGTTTGAACACTGTTTGACACTGTTTTGATGTAGATAATTTGCCAAATGAGGAAATGTTTGAAAGTGGAACTTAATTTTGAATTTGCCCGAAAAGGAAAGGTGAAACTTGTTTCAGAAACGGAGGGAGTATGATTTTAGTGTTTTAGAGACCACGTTAACACGTCATGTCAATACTGATTTAAGAAATTGCTTAAAATGAGTAAAGCATTGGTAAAATTTTGAAACATGATTATTCTTTTTCGAGAATAGGATTATAATTATATTAAATATTAAAAAAACTTATGAAATGCTCCTTCTATTCAACCAATGTTTTGCCAAATTTTCTAATGTAATTATTCCTTACAAGTTTGTCATTTATGTTTGAAGCAATGCATATATGATTAATTTTTTCCCCCTTTATTGTACTCGAATCTTCAATTATAAGGAAAAGAAATTTTATAGTTGTGATCTCTAAAATTTTATTAGCTCGAGTCCACATAAACAAGTTCGATCTCATGTTAACGTGTTCGAGTTTGTTCAACGAATTCGAACTCGTGTGAAATAGTTCGAGCTCATCGAACAAGTTCGAATGCGCTTGAAGAAGTTCTAGCTCGTGTGAACGAGTTGGCGCTGAAGTGGTTCATATAGACCTGGCTAGATGATGCTTTTACCTTTACCTTATACGGCATACGGTTACACCGCGTCTTCTTGAAGCCCCAAAAGGTTATTCTTCTCGGTCCCTCTCACACACAGACACTATCTTTCATCAGACCGTCACTTTTATCTCTCACTCAACTGTTTAGACCTCTGTAAAAATTCCCGGAATCTTTCTCTCAGTCACCGTCCCTACCCCCGCCTATCCCCACCAACGGCTGATCTACAGAATTCCTTGCTTTCCTCGACGCCTATGTACAACCCGGTGTAAAACCTTCAAATATCACTCCTCCCCATTCCCCTATTCAACCAAATTGCAAACCCGAACCTTCCCTTCACTGGCATTGCAGTTTGGTCGGATTTGAGCTTCTGGGCACTTCTCCCCACCCTTGATGGTTGAAACCTAAGCATTCCAATTTTAAAGTCCGGTTTTTGTTTACAGGGGATTTGAGATTGCGGTTGGTTAGGTTTAGAAGGAATTGAACTGACTTTAGAAAGGGGGAATGGAGAAGTACGAGCTTGTTAAGGATATAGGGTCCGGTAATTTTGGCGTGGCCAGGCTTATGAGGGACAAGGAGACGAAAGAGCTTGTGGCCATGAAGTATATCGAAAGAGGACATAAGGTTTACATGCTAATTTTACTTTCATGGTTATCTATGATTAATTTAATGTCTTTTTCTGTAATTCACCTCAACTCAGCTCATTAGAGAGTAGTGAATGTTTTAGTAGTGCTTTTGACAGAATTCATAATTGGGTGAGGTAGTTCAGCTAAGTCTTAAGGCACATAGGTGCAGCTATACTAAAATATCTTTTAATACAACTTAATAGTTAATAGCTAGCAGTTATTTTAATTCCAGATCTGATAGATCCATATATTAACAGTTTTTGTCCATGTATTGATATGTGGGTTGGTTGTAGATTGATGAGAATGTGGCGCGGGAGATCATAAACCACAGATCTCTTCGACACCCAAACATTATTCGATTCAAAGAGGTGAATTTTTGCACTTGCTATACAGCTTGGTTGTGGAAGCTAGAAAGGAAGTGTTCAAGGACATGTTTAGCCCTAACTCTTTCACTTCTGTTTTTGGTATATTTAGGTGGTACTCACGCCCACTCATCTTGCCATTGTCATGGAATATGCAGCAGGTGGAGAGCTCTTTGAACGCATCTGCAGCGCAGGAAGATTCAGTGAGGATGAGGTTCTTATTCTCACTTTTCTTAGACTACATCCCGGAAAATATAACTCACCCAAAATTTAGCTCTTTAAGGGTCTGTTGGGACCTCTAGAAATGCTCAGGTAATAAAACAAATAAGTTTTGGTATATTATCAATTCCTGACCCGAAAGATTTTTTTATCGACAAGGGACTTAGAAGATCACAATCTATCAATTCAGGACCTATATATTTAACCCCGTTATATTGAAGTTAACGGTGTATGACGTGGCAACATGCTGAGTAAAAAATAATGACACATATTCCCTGTATCCTTTATAACTTTGTCATCTTTTCTATTTTGGTTTTTCCAAAACTTTGTCACTTTCCCTTTTAATCAATTAATTCTTTCTGATCTGCAAAAATCTCAACCACACAAATCTCTCTCTTTTTCTTTTATCTTTTATTTTCTTTATATTTTTATGTTCTTATGTTATTTATATTGGGATTAAGGCTTGGATGTTGTTGTATGTTATTTTTATATTTAATCTTTCTTATTTTTGTTATCTTTCTTATGTTCTTATGTTACTTTTATCTTATACTTATTTTTATCTTAACCATTCTATCTTACCTTATCTTTTTATTTTTCGTAGCTTTCTTCTCTTTCTGGCTATGATATCATGGATTGATTATGTTAGCTGACCCCAAAATCTTTTGGGAATAAGGTTTGATTGTTGTTGTTGTTTATTCTCCATACCGATCAAACTCATTATATTTATTTATTTATTTATTTATTTTTTATTTATTCCTTTATGCTAAAGAAAAAGAAATTAAAATATTTACGATATTTAAAAATATTCATCGTATATCAGTATGCTTTTCCTCTTCCACGATAAAATAATCTTACTTATATTTGCTGTACCTGGTTGTTTTCAATATCCAAACATACCCTAAGGTATCTAGATCTTTACCTTTCAGAACATCCTTTTGACTGACAGTTTTTTCATCATGGTTTTGTTTAGGCTAGGTACTTCTTCCAGCAGCTTATTTCTGGAGTCAGCTACTGTCACTCTATGGTAAGTTTCCTTTACACATATTGATGGAACTTAGTTTATTGAGTTTGTGTACATTCTTTTTTTGTTGCACTATCATAATCTTTGTTTCCTCGAGGCCAGTTTGGATCGAGAATCCTGGAGGGGTAAGTATACACTTAATCAATAGATGATAATAATATAATATAGCATTAAAAAAATATTTTTAGAAACAGCTTGTTTGTAAAGTGTCTGTTTGATCAATTATCAAGAAATAGACCACCAAGTTCTCCTAAACCTTCCCTTCCAAAACCCTTCATCCAAACAGACCCTTAGAGAAAAAGTAAAATCAATAAGCTGTTCATTTGTTGTGCAGCAAATCTGTCATAGAGATCTAAAGCTGGAGAATACACTCTTGGATGGAAGCCCAGCTCCACGCCTAAAGATTTGTGATTTTGGTTATTCGAAGGTATACATGTATAAATGTATGTATGTTATGTATGGAGTATGTGTGTATGTATATGCACACACACTCATACAAATATATAATGTCCGTGTGTGCATCTCTAAGTATATAAGAAAGAGTTGTCTGTTTTTCAAGAAATTGTAATCAATAGATTAGGCAATTGATGTAACTTATCATGTGCAAATATGGTAGTATTTGATGTGAGAGACCTGATGCTCATTTTCTCCCCATATGATCCTCTTAGTCATCTCTGTTGCACTCAAGACCAAAATCAACTGTTGGTACTCCGGCATATATTGCTCCTGAGGTCCTATCCAGAAGAGAGTATGATGGAAAGGTAAACCTTCATATTGGTCATGGCATACCTTGCTTAACATGCTTTCCTTGGTTGTCTTTTGCAAATCTTGGAGAAAGGTTGCTTGGAATGAGTAATGTGTATTGTGGTTACTGTGGGATTTTATTTACAAGTCAAGAGAGAATTCTAAATGGTGGAGCTATGAATAATAAACCATTATACAAATATAAAATGCAAACCAATAAATAAGGTAAATAAGGTGTTGGGTAATTCCTTTTATTCGGTTGAAACAAGCGTAAAAAATTAGCATGCAAACTTTAAGATTGATCTACTCCAACGAATGACCTTTTTGCTGGGTCCGGTATTGAACATATATAAAAATAGAAAGCAACACCCAAAGCCTTGAGTTATTTCTATAATGTTTGACTTTCTATGGTGATTACCCAATTTTTAATACCAAATACTTCGTATACTTGACATGCCACATGTAATGTTGGGTTGTGTTTTGTCTAGATGGCGGATGTATGGTCTTGCGGAGTGACACTTTATGTGATGCTGGTTGGTGCGTACCCTTTTGAAGACCAGCAGGATCCCAAGAACTTTAGGAAAACTATTCAAGTGAGTTTACTAGCAAGCATGTGAAAGAGTTGAAACCATAGTCCTTGATTAGTTTTATTACTGTTATGTAAAGAAAATTCTAACATTTTGATTCTGCTTTTATTTTTCATCCAGCGTATATTGTCTGTGCAGTACAAGATTCCTGACTATGTCCACATTTCACAAGATTGTAGGAATCTTCTTTCTCGCATTTTTGTTGCCCATCCCATAAGGGTTTGTTCCCCTCCTCACTATCTAATATTCTATATGTTAATATGTATCTGCTATATGTTCACACTTGAGAAAATGGCCTTCAAAAGGAGACATAATGTGAAAGTCTATATTTCATGTGGATCAGTATTGGATATGCTTTGAAAAAAAGGCTCCATTTGTTTGTAGAGGGAAAACGTTTTCTTTAAATTACTTTCTGGGGGTTAAAGATCACAGATGATTAATTTAATTTTAGGTTACGCTTCTTTCTTTTTCCATCATTTGCAATGGAGCCTAAGTCTTGCTATTTTTTTGCTTGAGAATATGATGAAATAAAGCAAACTGGCTCACTAAACTATGTGTGCTTCTTTGTTATGAAGTAATAGTCAGTCGATGCGATTTTCCACGCAAATTCCACTATGGGTCATCCGGAACAGTCTCTCTGTTCCATCCGTCGCCCCCCTTACCCCACTGTAGGTGGGAGCCTTTGCGGCATTGGGGTAATGATGACGGTGATGAGGTTACGCTTCTTTCTGCAAAAATATTATCAAAGAAAATGTTTTCAGAATTTTGAAATGTTTGACACCTGAAACCATTTCCTTTTGGGATTTCCTGTGTTTTACACTGTAAATGTTTTGCTCAAGGAAAGTATTTCCACAATTCTTCATACTTTTGTGGAAAAGGGCTTGCCTTTTTAAAGAGAGGAAATCATTTTCTTGCAGCAAACAAGCGTTAAAAATGCTGAACATTTATTTATGGTGAACATATTCTCTTAATATATTTTTTTCAACGTAAACTGATTTTCCAGAACCAAACAGAACCCTCAATATGCATTCTGTTACCAGCATATGATAGTTATAGTATATTCTAAACATAAAAGCTGCTCTTAATGTGTGATTTACAGAGGATAACCATCAAAGATATAAAGTCCCACCCCTGGTTTTTGAAAAATCTACCGAGGGAATTAACTGAAGTGGCACAAGCAGCCTATTACAGGACCGAAAATCCAACCTTTTCCCTCCAAACTGTGGAGGAGATCATGAAAATTGTGGGTGAAGCGAAGACCGCACCCCGAGTTTCCCGCTCCCTTGGTGGTTTTGGCTGGGAAGGGGAAGAAGAAGAGAAGAATGAAGGCGAAGAAGAAGAGGATGATGACGACGAGGACGATGATGATGAAGATGATGATGAATATGAAAAGCAAGTGAAGCGAGCACATGAAAGTGGAGAAGTTCACTTGAGTGACTTGACTTAAGGGCCCCTGCCATCTGCTATTTGCTGACTGTACAATTATTAGCTAATTTTCGGTTGTGGAATTAAATAAGTCTGTAAATTTCTTTGGTTACAAGTTTAAGAAACAAAGATCTATGAGTATGTGGTGTTCCAGTTGCTAGACAACCTCTATGTCCTTGCGGAGAAGGGGGTTGATATCTTCCTTAGTATGCAGTGCTAAATTTTAAATTTTCAAAATTGTAAGAATCGTTTTTACAATTTTACCCTAGTTTGGTTATACAAAACATTGTTTATGTATAAATTCATAAAATATAGTTTTGGAATGAGCATGACTATGAGTATGTTAACAAGTAATTATTTCATAGAAAAAGGTTTGGGAACGAGTAATTTAACTAGTAAACCCTTCATATTCATTTACTGGCAACATATTTGTTTTCCGGAAATTTTTACTACTTTACAATACTTACCTATCTAAGTTTTCCATCTTAGATCTGTGACATCTGTCTATTAATATAATTTCAGTTTTTCATCACATCTCTCGTACATTTATAATTTCTCCTATTCACTACCCGTAGGCCGTAGTGTTACAAATTTAAGTTTTAATCTCTTGGGGAATGAGTATTTTAACTAGTAAACCCTTCATATTCATTTACTGCCAACATATATGTTTTCCGGAAATTTATATTACTTTACCATGCTTCCATATCTAAGTTTTCCATCTATAAGGCAAAAGGGTCAAATATGCCTTCGAACTAACTTAAGAAGTGCAAATCACCCCTTATATAGGAGGCTCTATCCGGCCATCACCATTTGGGACTAGGGATGGACTCGGGCCGGGCCAACCGGCCCGGAACCGGACCGACCCGCTACTGTGCGGGCCCGGACTGGTCTGGTGAACCGGTTGGTGCCCGGTTCGGGCCACCCGGCCCGGTCTTCTAGCGGTTCGGTCCCGGGCCTGCATTTTAACGAATTTTTTGTTGAAACTGTTAATCTCGCCGGCGCTTTTTGTGAATTTTCCGAAGCCACTTACGTTGGTTATTTTTGTGATTTCATGAAACAAAAGTTTTTAAAATATTATTCACATATTCCGCATATATATGTGATGGAGTATATGGCCCGGGAACCCCCGGCCCACAGACTCCTACTACTCCAGCGAAGGCCCAACAGGCCCAAAAGGCCCAACATGCCCAAATCACAGCGCCCAGAGTACCAAGCAGCCCGCACTACGCGCCAGGGGTGCCTTCGGCCCCCTGGCCGAAGGCTCTAAACTCTCACAGAACGGGTTTCTCAAGCAAACTAAGAAACTGGGAGAAAACGGCGAAAACAGTAGCCCTCGGCACTGTGAGCCCTCGGCACCAGGGTGCCATCGGCTGGAGGAGCCCTCAGCTACTGCTCTATAGCCGAAGGCATCTCACTCGACAAGATATCCGCCTCACATGCGTACAGATCACCGTACCCTGTACAGACGTCCCATCCAACAGCCGCATTAAATGCGGCCACATGCGGCTGCCAGCGCCAACCAGTTGAGGTGACCCCTCGGCCAATGAGCGCTTGACACGTGTCCCTGTCCGACATTTATTGCTACTATAAATAGCACCCCATTTCCCCATTTGTAACCACGCTGAAAACGGCATTCATACTGAATACACTCTCTCTCTACATTTACTTACTTGCTCTGACTTCTCTCTAAGTTATTCCCCGTAATAACCCTTCGGATATATACCCCCGGGTAGACTATCCATCATTTGGTGCTCTCGTTGAGAGGTCGAACAATCAAGTAAGAAACCCTCCCCCTCGATCAAACGCAAAACACTAGCCCTCCATCAAAATGGTGAGGACAACACGTGCCAACTCAAAGAACGTAGAAGACAAGAACCTGGCCCTCGGCGACGTCAACGCCCCCGAAGCCTCTCACAGGGCTCCCGAGGGCGGTGTCATCGCCGAGCTGGAACAGGCGGCTGTCGACCTACGCCTTCAGATCCAACAAAATGGCCCCGATGCCCGCCTCGGCATCGAGGCCAAGAAGAAAAACCGGAGCGATGACCAAGTCAGCCCTCCGGTTCTCACCATCGACGTGCAATCGGCGCTCTCCGCCTTCATCCAAACGCTCACCCAGAACCCGGGTGCCTTCGGCACCCTGGCTCCAGTTCACCCTCAGGTTGGGGAAAACATCATACTTCCCCCTCTACCACACCCCTTCGGAAATCCCACCCCTCGGGTGAGGAACGACGAGGGGGTGGTGGCCCAAGATACGTCCTCCCAGGAAGTTCAGTCCCGGGACCGCCATAATGACAACAGGGAAAGGCCCCGTACTTCCGCCCTCAACCGGCTCGGAGGAGGGCCAAACCGCCGAGGGGTCCAAGACCGCCTCGGGGGGAAAGCGCTCCAAAGGCCCCAGGAAAGCGGGGGATCTGTTTCGAGGGCAGACGAGGAGCGTCCCCCTCGGGACAAAGGCAAGACACCCCTTCATGCCGATGATGCTCGGCACCAAATCAACCAGGCCCACTCGGCCCGGGTTCGTTCGCAGGGGGCGGAGACCCTCCCGAAGGATCCCCGGGACGAGATTATTGCGGCCCTCCAACGTCGACTTGACGAGATGGAGTCCAACAAAGCTCACGCCACCACCTCCACCCCTCATTCAGATCTCAAATACGAGGCCATGATGGCCAAAATGGAGGAGTTACAGAAGAAGGTGGCCGAGGGCTCCGGGGAACCCGTCATCCAGCTCCGGACTCGGACGCCATTTACCCCAAGGGTATTGGCGGCCCGGATCCCGGAAAAATACTGAGGGCAACATATACAGCCCTACAACGGAAAAACGGACCCCCAGGAACATTACAGCAAGTACCAGAACAACATGATGATGGTAGGGGCGTCGGACGAATATTTGTGTCGTTGGTTCCTCTCCACCTTAGAGGGGCCGGCATACGAATGGTTCAACAGGCTGCCCGAGGGCTGTATTGATTCATGGCAAGAACTCGCCCAGCGATTCTTGACACAATTTGCCGGGAGGCGTCGCACAAGGAAGCACTTCTCCCACCTCCTAAGAATACGCCAGAAGAGGGATGAGACCCTTCGGGACTTCCTAGAGCGCTGGAGGACGGAGGCCGACAAGGTCGACGGTGCTGATGACGGGACCCTCCTGGCCCTCCTACAAACCGTCCTCCGCACCGGCAACTTTTCAAGGAGCCTCATCATTGAACCCCCCCGCGACTACATAAGGGCTTTGCAGCGGGGGGACCGATATGCTGAGGCCGAGGAGGTGGAGAAGTATCACCAGCATCCGGACCAGCAGCCCCCGAGGGCTGACAACAAGCATAACCGAGGGCCGGGGGCTCCTCCAAATCACCCCAAGACTTCGGGACCCTCTGATGACCGCCCTCGGCAAGGCCAAGCCAAGCCCGGGGGAGGTTATAAGAGCAACCCTAAGACTTGGGCACAACCCATTCTCCTGGGCCACCCTCGGACACCATTGACGCACCCCGTCAGCATCATCCTCGATTTTGCCGAGGAGAGGGGCCTCGTTGAACGCGACTCTCGCGCACCCCCTGAGGTACACGCTATCAACCCTCAGTTCCCCTACTGTCGCTTCCATCGGCACCAGGGGCACAGGACCGATGACTGCCATCAGCTAAAGACGGCCATCGAGAGGTTAATACAAGCAGGGCACCTGTCCCAATTTGTTCAGAGCCCTCGGCAGGAGGGACCTTCTCATCAGGGGCCTCCCCGAGGGCACCACATGAAGGTAAATGCTTGGGTAAACCCGAATACCACCCCCCTCGGCAAGAAGAGGGAGATTGGAAACTTGGAAGAAGAGGAGGAGGAATACCCCCACTACCAGGAGAAAAAACGCCACATCCTCATGATCACCGGTGGCAATACATGGGGCGATTCCACCAGCCAACGAAAGAAGTGGGCTCAATCGCTTTACGTGGGGGAAGTCACTCATATGCCCCCGGTAAAGCGACTGAGGGAGGAACCCATCACCTTCACCAACGCAGATCTCCCTCCTACTTCTTCTCCTCACAGGGATGCCTTGGTGATTCGGACGGAGATAAACGACACCATCATTCACCGAACTTACATTGACACGGGCAGCTCCGTCAATGTAATGTACCTCAGCACCTTCAGAGAGCTGCATCTGGAGAGGGGGTCCCTTCGGCCCATTAAGACCCCTCTAGCCGGCTTCACCGGCGATACTATTGATTCCGAGGGGGTAATAACCCTCCCGGTGATCTTCGGCGACGGGCTCCATAGAGCCCAGCTCGAAGTGGAGTTCGTCGTCGTCAACATTGACTGCGCCCACAACATCATCCTCGGCCGGCCAGCCCTCGAGGACCTCGAAGCCATCATCTCCATGAGGCACCTCTGCCTCAAGTTTCCCGCCGAGGGGGGCATTGGCTACTCCCGGGGGAACCAGAAAATTGGCCGCGCCTGCTATCTTCAGGTCACTAAGAAGGTAAGTAAGACGGAATTCCGTGTTGACACCATCACCGGAGCCATCGACCAAGAGGAAAGAAGGCCGAGGGCTGAACCGGCCGAGGACGTAGAAGACTTCGCGCTCGATCCGGCCCAGCCGGAGAGAGTCGTGAAGGTTGGAGCCCAGCTCCCTGAAGATTTGAAGACCGGTATCACCGACGCCCTCCGCGCCTACTCCACTGTCTTTGCATGGGGGCCGGAGGACATGCTGGGAATAAGCCGAAGGGTCATCACCCACCGCCTCTCGGTGGACCCCTCGGCAAAAGCAGTACAACAACGAAGGAGACCCCTCTCCGCCGAGAGGAGGGAATTCGTGAAGAAGGAGGTCGCCATGCTCCTCTCAATTAAGCACATCAAGGAGGTGAAATACCCCTCATGGCTAGCAAATGTAGTCCTCACACAGAAGCCCCCTACCTTCCGCATGTGCGTGGACTACACCGATCTCAACAAAGCGTGCCCTATGGATCCATTCCCTCTACCAAACATTGATCAATTGGTGGATGAGACCGCAGGGTGTGAGATCATGTCCTTCCTCGATGCCTTCCGAGGGTACCATCAAATTTTCATGCACGAGGAGGACGCCGAAAAAACTGCCTTCATGACTCCCGAGGGCATCTTCTGCTACCTAGTGATGGCCTTCGGCCTAAAGAACTCGGGGGCCACCTACACCCGGATGGTGGCCCGGGTCTTTCAAGCCGTCCTAGGGCGCACCATGGAGGCCTATGTGGACGACATGATCGTCAAAAGCAAGCAATCTTCCAGCCATGCTGACGACCTCCGGGAAATCTTCGCCATCATGCAAAAATTCAACCTTCGGCTGAACCCGAAGAAGTGCACCTTCGGCGTCCAAGGGGGCAAGTTCTTAGGTTACATGGTGAGCCGAAGGGGTATTGAGGCCAATCCCGAGAAAATCCAGGCCATCATCAACATGGAGCCCCCACGCAATGTGAAGGAAGTTCAACGGTTGACGGGCCGCCTGGCAGCCCTCAACCGCTTTCTATCTAAATCGGTGGAGAAGTCTCTACCCTTCTTCCAGATCATGAGGAAGACGGCTGGCTTTCTATGGACTCCAGAATGCCAGGGGGCTTTCGACGAGCTCAAACGATATCTATCTTCACCTCCTGTGCTCTCCAAACCCAAGGTAGGGGAGACCCTCTACCTCTACCTTGGGGTTAGCCCGACGGCCATCAGCTCTGTGCTCATTCGGGAGGAAGACGGCACCCAACATGCCATCTTCTACATTAGCAAGACCCTAAGGGAGGCCGAGCTCAGGTACTCCCCTGTGGAAAAAACGGTGTTGGCCATCGTTTGGACTGTCAAGAAGTTGGGCCACTACTTTCAGGCTCACCCGGTTCAGGTCCTCACTCATCAACCCCTCGGCGCCCTCATGAGGAGCCCCACCAGCTCCTCCCGCATGGTGAAATGGGCTATCTTCTTGAGCCAGTACAACATTGACATCCGCCCAAGGCCTGCCATCAAGGGCAAAGCCCTGGCGGACTTTGTGACGGAGTGTACCGCAAGGGCAGCCACGGACGGGGAACCCTCGGCTACCTCGGACGACTGGTGGACCCTCTACACTGACGGCTCCTCCGCGACCAAAGCATGCGGGGGAGGGGTAGTCCTCATTACTCCCGAGGGCTTCAGGGCCTACTATGCAATCCGCTTCTCCTTCAAGGTCTCCAACAATGAGGCCGAATATGAGGCCCTCCTATGTGGCCTTCGGCTGGCTGCCAACATGAGGGCTCGGCAGATCCACATCAAATGCGACTCCAAGTTGGTCGTTGGCCAAATCTCCGAAGAATATGAGGCCAAGGAGGGGAGAATGAAACAGTACAAGGAAGCGGCCAAGGAGTTGCTTAAGGTATTTGAGGCACACTCTCTCACTCAAATACCGAGGGCTCAGAACTCCGAGGCCGACATATTATCTAAGCTCTCGGCCGACTCACCCGAGCACATCTCCAAAATTGCCAAAATCGAGGAACTCAGCCTCTCAAGCATCCATGCAAGCCCCGTTATGAACATACAACAACGTCAGGAGGATTGGATCTCAGATATCACCGCCTTCATCTCCACAGGGCAGCTACCCGAGAATGAGGCCCGCGCTAAACTGGCAAAGCTGAGGGCTCCTAGCTACACCATCGAAGATGGAAGGCTCTACAAACGATCTTACAATGGCACGCTACTTCGGTGCCTTCATCCAGATGAAGCTGAGGTCGCAATGGAGGAAGTGCACAGTGGCATTTGCTCAGCTCACCAGGGACCCTTCTCCATGTCCCGAAGGCTCATTCTCCAGGGCTACTTCTGGCCAACCATGGCTAGGGATTGTGCTGACCTTGCCCGGAGGTGCACCGCATGTCAATATTTCCAGAAAGCTCCCGGCAGGCCAGCGGTCAACTATGCCCCCATCAGCACCTCTGTCCCCTTTTCTCGATGGGGGATAGACCTTGTGGGCCCTCTGCCGAGGGGTACCTCCAACAACAGATACATCATCGTGGCCGTCGACTACTTTACCAAGTGGGTGGAGGCTGAACCCCTCGCCAGCATCACAGAGGTGAAGTGCCGTCACTTCGTCCTCAAGAACATCCTCACAAGGTTTGGCGTCCCCCAGCAGATCATCTCCGACAATGGGACACAATTTGAGGCAGCCCCCTTCTGTGCCCTTCTGGAGGCATGGGGCATCAAACACACCTTCTCCTCCGTTGCCTACCCTCAAGGCAACGGGCAAGTAGAGAATGCCAACCGGACCTTGCTCGAGGGCCTCAAAAAGAAGCTAGAGGCCGAGGGCGGTGGCTGGGTGGAAGAACTCCACAACATCCTTTGGGCCTATCGCACCACCCCTCGGCGAGCAACAGGTGAAACACCCTTCTCCCTCTGCTACGGTTTTGAAGCCAAAGCTCCTATGGAAGTCACCCTTCCCACCCGAAGGGTGATCCAATATGACCCCGAGGTCAACGACAGCAACATGGCCCTCGACCTCCACCTCATTTCAGAACGTCGGGAGCAGGCCTTCATCCGGGCAGAAAACTACCGAAGGCAAGTTAAAAGCTACATCGACGCCAAAGTTCGCACCCGAGAATTTCAAGTGGGGGACTATGTCCTCCGGAGGAGGGAAGCCAGCCAACCAACCGAGGGAGGAAAAATGGCACCAAAATTCGAAGGCCCCTACATCATAGCAGCCATCATCAAACCTGGGACCTACAAGCTCAAACGCCCCAATGGGAAAGAAGTCCCTAGGCACTGGAATGTACACCATTTAGTTAAATTTTATCAATAATGTAAGAGCGGCCAAGCCCTCATAACTAGTGAATGTACTATCCTATGGCCCAAGGCCTCCAATTTCGAAGAATGAAGATACATTCAAGACATCAAGCCCTCATACTGACTACAGGCCCCAGGCCTCACCACGAGAAGAACCCCCTCCGGCACCAAGTGCCGAGGGCGGACACCATCAACACCTACAACAAACAGTGAAAACACCACGTGTTTTCAGTCAAGACCCCTCGGTACCAAGTACCGAGGGAGGGAACTCCTATCACCAACAACAAGGAACGCCATGTGTTTCATTTCCCTTCGGCACCTAGTGCCGAGGGTACATTCCCACCTTCATCATCAAAAAAGAAAAGATGAGAACACCAAGTGTTCCTACAGAAGACCCTTCGGCATCCAGTGCCGAGGGTACACCTCCATCATCAAACATCGAAACGAAGAAAAAAACACCAAATGTTTCAAAGAAGACCCCTCGGCACCCAGTGCCAGGGATATGCTCTCCTACCAACTTCCAAACATCTGTTGGGAAACACCAAGTGTTTCATTTGAAGACCCTTCGGTACCAAGTACCGAGGGTAGACGCCTACATCAACTACGTACGACAAAAGAGAACACCAAGTGTTCCTACAGAAGACCCCTCGGTACCAAGTACCGGGGGCTACACATCGAAACTAACACCAAGTGTTGTTTCTAAAAGCCGTACCCCACGAGGACGCATATACCGAAGGCGCCACCATCGGTGCCGGCGGCACGTAGTGCCCCCGGCCATTTGCAACTAGTGTGCAAATGAAAACCCTTCCTTGGAACGCTTTCCGCGTCATTACCCCCAGGGTATGACAGGCATGAGAAATGCCCAGGATTCGACTTTCAAAAACGGAACGCTATCCGCGTCATCACCCCAAGGGTGTGACAGGCACGAGAAATGCCCAGGATTCGACTTCCAAACCGAAATGCTCCCCGCGCCACCACCCCAAGGGTGTGGCAGGCCACGGACTATGTCTGGCGCCGAGGGGACGACTTTCAAAAATGAGGCGCTTTCCGCGCCATCCCCCAAGGGGAGGCAGGTTACGGACCACCATATCTTGTGCCCAGGAAACGACCCTCGATCCCCTCGGAACTCGGAAGGTTAACCCGAGGGAGGAGAGCCATTGGTGTATTCTGATGGTCTCCTAATAGGCCCAGCCTTACCAAGAAACCAAGTTTCTTGATGCCTTCCCTTCACCACCAACCAAAAAAAAAAGGGGTGAAGGGGAGTAGACTCAGCGAGAAATCAAAGAGTACACTCCAACAGATCACAACAAGCCGAGGGCTCCCCACGGGAACACCTCCGGTAACTGAAGGCTCCTATTTCCCGAAGGATACTACTTTAACAAATAGCAGCAAGGAACGGCTAAGTCCACTGCCTGGTCACCTCCGGTCACACAAACACCGAAGGCTTCAACAATACAAAGGGACTGGACTATCCAAAGTACACTAAGACGGTACCTTCAAATATGTACCGAAGGCAGCTGTTATACATTAATACCGAGGGCCCCTACCCCATTACAAGGGACACAACTGGCTGAGTCAAACTCTACAACTCTTCAGAGTGTATGCCGAGGGCACACACTCCTCCTTGGCTTTCTTCACAACAACAGGATTCAACATCAATTTACGCAAAGTAATGTAGAGTCAGAGGGCACCTATCACCCGAAGGCTACACAAGGAAGCAGCACTTGAAAAAATTCTAAGTCCTAAAGATTGGGCCCCCGGCCCAATCAATATCACTGCCAAGGGAATATGGTAGCCGAAGGCCAGGCAATACAACAACGCTTAAAAAATATTCTGTCCTAAATGAGCAGCCCCCGGGCATCTCGCAAAGTGATGTGGAATCAGAAGGGATGCCATCTCCCGAAGGCTCCCAAGGGAAAATCTACACTTAGAATATTTTCTAAGTCCTACATGTTTTTCCCCCGGTCAACTACTCATACATCAAGAAGGGATGCCATCTCCCGAAGGCTCCCAAGGGAAAATCTACACTTAGAATATTTTCTAAGTCCTACATGTTTTTCCCCCGGTCAACTACTCATACATCAAGAAGGGATGCCATCTCCTGAAGGCTCCCAAGGGAAAATCTACACTTAGAATATTTTCTAAGTCCTGCATATTTTCCCCCCGGTCAACTACTCATACATCATGGAGGGTGCCATCTCCCGAAGGCTCCCAAGAAAAACTGCACTTAGAAATCTTTCTAAGTCCTACATATTTCACCCTCAACTTATAAAGGGACCCAATAGCCGAAGGCTACCTATCAATCGAAGGCTACAATACACAAGGAATCAACACTGAAGAGAATTTTCTAAGTCCTAAAGAATTGGCCCCCGGCCTAATCAATATTTCAGTTGGGGCTCCACAGTAGCCGAAAGCTACATGACATGCTACACTTGCAAAAATTTTCTAAGTCCTGAACATTGGGCCCTCGGTCCAAGATTCACACATCAGGAAGGGATCCCATTTCCCGAAGGCTCACAAGGGAAAATCTACACTTAGAATTTTTCTAAGTCCTAGGAATTGGGTTACTACAAACACCCGAAGGCCCCATGCTGTGCTACACTTAGAAAATTTTTCTAAGTCCTAATTATTGCTGAACCCTCGGTTGTATGTCCAGCAGAGGATGCCCAACTACCGAAGGCTTCCAAGGGCAAGCTACAATCAGAAAATACTCTAAGTCCTAAAACATACATTCAAAGGAGCGAAGACATACATTCAAAAATACCGAAGGCATACATTCAAGAGGGAAGGAATTAGAAAAAAAAGAGGCCATAGATACAAAGCCCGAAGGCATTCATTCATCACAACAAGGAGTAAATGTAGTTATTACAATGTTAGGCCGAGGCCGAAAACATGCTAATGTGGCTATTACAAAATTGTCCAAAGTACAGAGTACATATCAAATAATGTCATTCCCGGGGGCCGCCTCCCCCGATGGCTTCGAGGTGACTTCTACATCGGCCTCAGGATCGTCGCCCTCGGCTTCCCTCCGGAGCTCGGAATCCTCCAGGTCTGGCCTCTCGACATCAGGGAGGAGAGGAACACGGATGTCTGGCTGCAGGGGGGAGCCCGTACGCCGCCGGGTCAAAGTCCTTCGGCTCAATCTTCAGATGGCGGGCCATCCTCCGGTAGATGAGGGCTTGAGTGAAGAACTCACCCCCATCATAATACTGCTTACCCTTCCGGGCCATCCACTCCTCGCCCGGGCCCTCGGACCACTCATCAACCGAGGCCTCAACAACCGAGGACAGCCATGCCTTGTGCCCCTCGGTCTTCCACCCCCCGTCCAGGAACCCGGAGATGGCCTCCTCCCGGGCTGTGGCGACAGCCTTCGCCTTGATGGCCTCGGCCTCCTCGGCTGCTCTCCTTGCGGCCTCCGCAGCGGCCGCCTCAGCTTCTGCCTTCTCCTCCCTGAGCCTCCCGGCCTCCGCCCTCGCAAGCTGGAGGTCCTCTTCAAGCTGGGCCATCAGCTTCGTGGCCTGGGAGTCCCTGAGGATCAGCTCCTTCATCTTGGCGTCTTGCCCAGCTTTGTGGAGGCGCCATTCCTCCAGCCGTCGGAACTGCTCTCCGAGGGCAACGCAAGTCTGCAAAGATAAACGAGTTTTCAGGGCCGAACGTGATTTCTTAGTTCAAAGTGGGAAAGAGAAAGACAAACTATAGTGAACTCACCGTGAGGGAAGACCGGAGGATCCTGTCTTCAAGGGCTTGATCATCATCGGCCCCGAGAGCTGCCCTGTCGATATCGAGGGTTATACCTCTCAGGAGCGCCCTCGGGTCAGCCGTGCCATTCAACACGGCCGTGCCAGCCGAAAGGGAGAGCGTGAGGACCTCGAGAGATGGCTCCCGGACACCCCTCGGCACCTGCGCCATCGGCATCTCCGGAGGGTCATCTACAATCACCACCGGGGGGTCATCCTTCGCGGCGTCCCCCTTCTTCAACTTTTTGGGGGCCTGGGGGGGCTCCTTTGCCGACGGCTTCCTCTTTGCCGCAGCAGCATCGCCCTCGGGCTTTTTGGGAGGCGCACCGACGGGCTTTTGGCCACCAGCGTCCGGCCCCTTCGGATCCTTGGCCGGTTTGTTCTTGAGTCGGGCGAGGCCTTTGACGTTCATCATGCTTACTGGAACACCTGCAAAAAAAATGAGGGGTTAGGATCGAGGGGTCACTACTAAGTGGCATAAAGAATTAACAAAGCAAATGAACAAACGTGCTAAGATATGAGGGTGAGAATGCCCTCAGCTACTACCTCCGGAGGCTCCCTCAAACACTGGGAACTTCTCATCAGTTTCCCCCAGGAACCGGTACCGCCGGAACCCGAGGGTGTAGAGATCTGCTTCTTTGGTGCAATCCTTGATGGAGATATTCTTGTCCCGGCCCTCCGGGATCATGGCCAGAATCCTGCCATCTTTCTCGAGGGCGGCGCTCCTCCTCTTCTCGTGCCTCCTGAAGCGGTCACGCAGCTCCCTCGGGAAGGGGCTCTCGGCTAGCTTCACATAGCACCACCGGTCCTTCCACCCCTTGTTCGAGGAGGGCGCCTCAGTGAAGAGTTTGAACACGGACACCTGCTGCAGATTGGCGAATCCCTCGGCATTCGCGTGCCCCCCCTCCCCCCCGGCACAGGTTGAAGCTCTGGAAGAAGAGGTCTAGGCTAGGCGTCACCCCCGGGACTTGCAAAGCTGAAGGAAGCCAGTGATATAAGAATGGCTGTTCGGGGTCAGCTGGCAGGGAACCAGACCCACGAACCGAAGATACTCCCGGAGGAAGGGGTGCAGGGGGAAGCGGAGCCCCATGGATACTGAGAGGACGTGCACCGCAATGCAGCCCTCGGGAGCCCGGGAGAGGACGTCATCCGGACCCGGTGTCACCACGATGGCCGAGGGGCCCACGTGAAGCTGGGTGACATAGATGTCCGCCGCATCAACCTTCGACTTGATCTCCAATGCGGCGGTGTTGAGATAGGAGTACCCCTCGGGCATATCGAGGGGCTTCCCTTGATCTGCTACGCTGCCCTTCTTCTTGGGAACAGCGGCCTTGGCCTTCTTCTTTCCGGGGGCCACCCGGATGGGGACCGCATTCAGCGGCCGAGAGGTGCTGGCCTCCCCGGAACCCCGAGGGGGGAGCACAGCAACGGTGACCCTCTCGCTTTCTCTTTGTGCCTCCTCTTCAGCTGCTTGCCAGGCGAGGGCCAACTCTTCGTCCTCACATTCTTGCTCAAAGCCCTCGGCTTCCGCCTCAACTACGAGGGCTTTCTGCAACTCCAGGGCAACGACGGCATCCTGTCCCACCGAAGACTCTGCACTTGAGGACTCCACGTCCGAGAGGACTTCATCTTCCACCGAGGGCGCCCCCGAGATATATTGAGAATCACTCTGGGACGACATGCGGACTCTAGTTCGAAGGCTCGTAGACGCTAGTGTTTTCTAAATTTTCTATCACCTAACCTAAGGGCACAGTACAGGTAGCTAAGAGGTGAAGGGAAAGCGGGCACTGACCTTGAAAGCAGAAGTTTTGACCGAAGGCCTGAGTTTCTCTCACTAGAATTTTGGGCAGAGCTTCGCTAAGACAAATGATCGCACAAGGGGAAATGGCTCTAGCCTTGGGGTATTTATAGGCGCTGGAATCCGGGCTTGGGCCCGGAAACCGGGCCTCCGGACGGACCGTCATCATTACACACCGTCGTTTCACCCAACCGGTGACGCCCGCCCACGAGCAGCCAACGGCTACACTCCACGTGTCCCCCCCAACGGCTATATCCTGACGTTACATATTCCAACGGCTATATTTCCAACGGCTATATTCTGGAAGCCCCCGGGTTTTCTACTTCACTCCTCTTCGTCAAGGAGAGCCTCCGGGTACACTTACCCAGAGACGCCCCCGGGTTGTGCCCCACACAGCACATAACCGACGCCTTCGGGATCACTCCTTCAGAAACCCGGGAGTTCATATCAGGGCACCCCTCGGGGATTCCCCCTCAGCACTGCAAAACCGGGTAGCCCCCGGGGAGTTGCCTCATTTACGAATAACCCATGGCACACAGGTAATGGGAGCCCTCGGGTATCTTCATCACCAACTAATCAACAAACATTGGATCCCCCGGTAACAACTCCGTTTCCGCCCTCATCCGGCAGGCCCTCGATCCCCGGATTGAGGGGCTCCCCTTCGGCGCCACCAGGACATCAACAGCAAGCCTTCGGCTAATCAACACAGGAGCCCTCAGAAGAGAGAGCCTTCGGCATTCCCGTCATTCTCCATTTTTTACCAAGGTTTGACATTTTCGATTCATCATTGGGGGAATTCGGTGCACTCTTTTTCCCTCATTAAGATTTTTTCCCACAGGGTTTTTCCTAATGAGGTTTTTAACGAGGCATCCCCCCAAAATGAAACGAAAAACGTCAGCCTTCGGCCCACAACACCAACACGACTACTCTACTCCTTTTCACCACTTTACAAGTGCCTCAAGGAGTGGGGGACTGGAGGACCCCCTCGGGAAAATCATTAAATTACAAAATTAGTGAAATTCTGACAAACGACAAGGCAAGCCCTCAAGTTCCGACATGTGGGTAACTGAGGGACTGCCTTCAGCAGGGACATAAAAGCAACAACTCCTCACCAACTTCAGAGATCACGACGGGACAACATCAAAGGGCAAGCACAAATTACTCCTTTTCCCTCAAGTACCTTTCGGCAAAAGGAGTGAGGGACTCCTGATGGAGTATATGGCCCTGGAACCCCCGGCCCACAGACTCCTACTACTCCAGCGAAGGCCCAACAGGCCCAACAGGCCCAAATCACAGCGCCCAGAGTACCAAGCAGCCCGCACTACGCGCCAGGGGTGCCTTCGGCCCCCTGGCCG
The DNA here is from genome assembly GCA_945859875.1 of Cuscuta europaea. Taxonomy (NCBI): domain Eukaryota; kingdom Viridiplantae; phylum Streptophyta; class Magnoliopsida; order Solanales; family Convolvulaceae; genus Cuscuta; species Cuscuta europaea. The sequence continues at coordinate 6,646,511 of CAMAPE010000015.1, read as the reverse complement.
AAGGCTCTAAACTCTCACAGAACGGGTTTCTCAAGCAAACTAAGAAACTGGGAGAAAACGGCGAAAACAGTAGCCCTCGGCACTGTGAGCCCTCGGCACCAGGGTGCCATCGGCTGGAGGAGCCCTCAGCTACTGCTCTATAGCCGAAGGCATCTCACTCGACAAGATATCCGCCTCACATGCGTACAGATCACCGTACCCTGTACAGACGTCCCATCCAACAGCCGCATTAAATGCGGCCACATGCGGCTGCCAACGCCAACCAGTTGAGGTGACCCCTCGGCCAATGAGCGCTTGACACGTGTCCCTGTCCGGCATTTATTGCTACTATAAATAGCACCCCATTTCCCCATTTGTAACCACGCTGAAAACGGCATTCATACTGAATACACTCTCTCTCTACATTTACTTACTTGCTCTGACTTCTCTCTAAGTTATTCCCCGTAATAACCCTTCGGATATATACCCCCGGGTAGACTATCCATCAATATGGTATTGCATTTGTTGTTGATCCTCGTTATAAACTTGCTTACTTGGCAAATTGTATAGATTACTATTATGCTTCTTTTTTTCCAACTCAAGAGTTCGATGATAATCCCATCGACCCTAAACAAGAATTCAACGAGGTTAGTAATTTATTTCATCAATTGTATAATGAATTTTATGCACAATATGGTAATGCACCCCCTCCCATGCAACGAACATCTTCTTCATCTAAAGGAAAATCACTTTTAAAATCCGCTTTTGGTTCTCTTTTGAAAAAAAGTAAAGCAACTCCCGCTACTGAACAAAGCTCAGGTAACGAGCTTTCTTTGTATCTAACACTGAATGTTGATTATGAAGTTGGTGATGACTTTGACGTTCTTAAGTGGTGGAAGGAAAATGAAAGAACGTTCCCGATTTTATCAAAGATGGCTAAGCAAGTGCTAGCAATGCCGATATCAACCGTTGTCGTGGAACAATAATTTAGTGCAGCCGGCAACGTCCTAACCGATTATAGAACGAGGTTGAGCCCGAGCTCTCTTGAGACACTAGTTTGCTTTCACGATTGGTTGAAGGTCCAACGAAGAACTCAAGAAATTACCATCGCTCCCACCCGTCACTTTATGGAGGAAACAACCGAAGGCGGAGATTCCAATTGATTTTTTATTACAAAATGTATTACATTTTTTAAATTCATCCTAATTCTCAACTGTACTTCTTATTTGAAATAAATATACTTGAATTAGAATATAATATATTGTAAATGTAATAAGAATTATTCTAATAATATAATATATAATAAAAAAAAATTAAAAGGCCCGGCCCGTGAACCGGGCGGGTGACCCTACCCGTGAACCGGGCGGGTGACCCGACCCGAACCGGACCCGGGGTTATCCGGGCCGGTTCCGGGCCTGCCTTCCGTGAACCGAGGCCCGGCCGGTTCAAGGCCCGAACCGGGCCCGGCCCGAACCGAGTCCACCACTAATTGGGACGGTTCCTGGTAAAATTTTTTGAGAAAGTTTTTTAGCATCTTCTTCTAAGTCTAGTTTACCCATACCGAATTTCAGATAAAATTTCAACCGGGAAGACAGTCAAATGATTTTCTGAAATTTATTGCACTGTTTAACTGCGTAGTTATCTTCAAAAATTCATTTGACTGCCTTCTCGATTGAATTTTTAGCTGAAATTTGGTATGAGTAAACTAGACTTAATGAAGAAGATACTCAAAAAATTTCATAAAAAATTCCACCGGGAACCACAACAAATGGCTACGGCCGAACAGAGCCTCCTCCTATATAAGGGGTGATTTGCACTTTTTAAGTTAGTTCAATGGTCTATTTGACCCTTCTCCCTAAATATAACTTTAGTTTTTCATCTTCTTTATTCACATGACTACATGAGTGTTCCGAGTTATTGGTGGTAAATCATTCTATTATAGTTTTCTTAAGTTTACACAATCATTTTACACATAAAGTTATTAGGGAGAACTATCAAATAAGCCCTCGAACTTTCATAAAAAGTGCAAATAAGCCCTTTTATAGGAGACTATGTCTGGCCGTCGCCATTTGAAGCGGTTTCCAGTGGAATTTTTTTATGAAATTTTTTAACATCTTCTACATTAAGTATAGTTTACTCATATCAAATTTCAGATACAAATTCAATGAAGATAACTGAATTTTTGAAGATAACTGTGCAGTGAAACAACGCAGTATATTTCAGAAAATCATTTGACTGTCTTCTAGATTGAATTTTTAGCTGAAATTCGGTATGGGTAAACTAGACTCAATGAAGAAGATGCTCAAAAAATTTCATCCAAATCTTCCACCGTAAACCGCCCCAAATGGCGACAGCAGGACAAAGCCTCCTATAAAAGGCTTATTTGCACTTTTTATGAAAGTTCGAGGGCTTATTTGATAGTTCTCCCAAGTTATTATTAATACTTTGAAATATAAAGTTTAGATTGTTTTGATATCAAATTAAATAAACGTGATCCGTTTAAATTTAGATTCTTACCTTCTCCCTGAGTCCCTGCGATATAAATTTGATGTATTAATTCATCATGTTATTTAAAAAGTGCAGCCACGTTGTGTTACCATTAATATTGCGCAAAACCGCCTTTAAAAAAAAATTCACAGTTTGAAAATCACTTATTTTAATCTTATGATTGACTTTGTAAGTAAATTTGTGAAGATATCTAAATCATGCAAAAATATTGATCATTTTCTTTTAATTGACAATTAAATTTATTTAGAGGTTGTTTTGGAACAATTATAAGACAAAGGTAGATGCATTTTTTTAAAACGGTTATTCCAAATTGACCAAAAACAAATAGATTAAGTTTGAATTAATAAAAGGCAAAACTGATAAGTTCTTCATTCAAGAATATTCAATGTTACTTTCTTTTTCTAATTTTTCATCTTCTTTTCTTATATTGTTTCATCATTCTCTTACTTTATTCATTATCCTTATGATTTTACTTTTATATTAAACTTTCTCCAAAAGCCTAATTAATGTCCCAAACAAACAAATATGAAGGAAGTATAGGTGTATATATAATGTATAAACCAGCCTAATATAGTACTAGTAATATATACTCGTTAGTCGTTAGTTATGTACGTAATTACGTATATGATGTAGTATGCGTTTGTATAAGAAGTCGCAGATGGAAGACTTATCAACAAGGGGTGGTGGCGCAGTTGGCTAGCGCGTAGGTCTCATAGCTTCTGAGTTATCCTGAGGTCGAGAGTTCGAGCCTCTCTCACCCCATTATTTGTTTTGGTATTCCGTTCACTTGATCTTTATTTTGGTCTAATTATTTCTCTCTTACTCTTATGATTCAAGGCAAAATGACAACACTAATTTAGTAATGTTACACTATTGTCCAGCGGTCAATTAAATTGTAAGATAATCAAATTATTAGGTTAATATATACATCTCTAATTATAATCAAATTCACAAATCTATCTTATATTTTTCAAAAGGGAGACCTATATTTCCAGTTTTTTATTTAAATTACAATTTGTGTCTATATAAATACTTTTTATATACTTGTATCAAATTACATGATTTTATTAATTCTTTAATTCTATTTTTTCATGAATTAGAATGAACTTATTATCAGTCATGTTGAAAATTTTCTAACAAATTCTAAAAACTAATATAAAATGATACTCTAACTAATCCCTGGATTAACTAGCTGATACATTAATGTTTTCAATATACTCCATCCGTCCGTTTTTATTTAGCCAAACACTATTTTCTTTTCCAAGTCAATGATATTAAACTTTGATCGATTATATATTTTTCACACAGTAACATTGATAACATGAAAATGATATGAAAATGTTCTTTGTTAAAAATACTACCATAAAAGTATAAATTTATTAAAATTCACATAAAAATATTAGTTAAAATAATGGATCAAATTTTATCTTCTTTGACTGGAAAAATCAAAGATGACTAAATAAAAAGGGACGGAGGTAGTATGTTACTAAAGTAATTTAAACACAAATATTTATTGTTTAATAAAATTTGTTTGTTACTTAGAAAGTTTTGAAATTTTTCTATATAGTTTGTATGTAACAATTTTGGCTTACTAGTTATCTTTCACTAAAATTTAATTAATTCTAAGTAACACTGGTTTTATTTTGAAATAATGAATGACTAAAATAAAGTAATGGGAATAAATGTTAGTACTATTTATACTTAAGTACTTATAGTAGTAACTTTAGTGATTATGATAGTGTTCAAATTTACATTTTAATGAATGATGTACTTATAATAACTTATGTCATATTTTTGTCTATCACTTTTATTTAAGTAATATTTAAGGAACCCTCTTTTTTAAGAAAAAGATTTTTTTATAGAAAAACTGTGTGAGTGGAGATTTTTTCCCAAAAGTATTAGTAAAATAAAACAAATTAATAAATACTCCCTCCATCCCCCAATTAAGTTATTAGATGAATTTCACACATATTAAGAAAATAAATTACTGGGGGGTAAATTTTATTGTTTTGACATTGTTTGGACACTTTTGACACTGTTTTGATATAGATAATTTGCCAAATAAGGAAATGTAGGGAAGTGGGAACTTAATTTTGGAACATCCCGAAAAGGAAAGTGAGAACTTAATTTGAGAACAGAGGGAGTAATCAGTAATAAGTACTCCGTATGACTTAAGTTACCATGAACATGATGTCAGAATTACTCAAGTGTACAAATTGAACATAAGTTGTCACTTGTCATGCCTAAATTACTACTATTATCACTACACCTAAGAGATAACTTTTTTTTTTGAAACTACATTTGTTTTAGTCATACGTAATTTCTTCTACCAAATGACCATTATATCATGACCATCTATTATTAGCTCCCAACACTGCCGTAGGCCACTAGACTTGTGTGTGACAACAAAAACCCATACAGTTTCATACATTTGAGGATAAGAAACGATGTAAAAAACTAACATTGTATATATGAACATGAATACGAAACAAGCAAATGAGTGAAAGAAATTCAAACATAACAAAATTGTACAGATTGACTAATCGTGTACTAGTTAAAGCCTCGGAAATTCTATGGATCTCGAATCTTACCTCCTGCAAATATAATGTCCTACTACTGCCACAATGCTATATCGCTTTCACGACCAAAAATGACTTTCCAATTTTGTATTAATAACAGATCTAATGTGTGCACAGTGGCCAAATGACTTTCCAATTCTCTACATCTGTAGTGTAGGAAAATGTTGCGATATATATCGTCATAGCTCTGCCTTTGATTCCATGTCCTCTGTTGATTTATCTGATGTTTTAGCGAGTGGTTGAATAGACTGCTCTAGAGGGGATATATCTTCACCTAAGATTTTAGCTGTGAAACTTCTTGCTTCCAAGTCAAGTTCTGGCCACTCTGCAACTATCCTTTTTGCGCCCTACAACATGTCAAGATGAAGATAAACCATGAATAATTAGGCAGTTTTTAGCGAAGAAAGAAATATAGTGCCTGTTTAGGATGATTTTAAAATCCAAATTTTACAAATAAGTTCTTTTACCAAAATCAACATTTTGATGCTTTTAGGTTGACAATATTGTTTCCAACTCCATAAAGCAAAATTTTGTTACTTTAAATTCAATAAATAGAGCAAAATATTGTTTTTGAATTTTGACAAAAGTGCTTTTATCTATTCCAAGTCATTATCTTAATCCCAACTACGTTGGGGTCAGTGACATTAAATTTGTATTGTATAACTTCTAGAAATTGATTAGCACTATAATTTCATGCAGAAAAGCGCAGTGGCCAAGTTTAGGCCAGATTGCCTTCATGTCGCAATCTAACAAAGAAGAGATAATGAGACGAAAATCCATAACTGCCACCATCATCATAAGGATATTTCATTTCACTTGCATGGACAATAAAGGATAAATAATGGTTGATTGGTCACCTGAAGCTTGGGCTCCTTTGTCATGGGATTGTTGCAGAGATCAATTGTCTTTGCCTTGGATTTGGTTGTGTTACCACACCATGACTCACACCATAGCCATTCTTGGGGCAGTGAAAATATGGGAACAGTGTGCTGGGCATAATTTGGAAGATCCTGGATATTGTGTTATATTCCACCAGTTAGCAATTAACATTTGAAAAGCAAAGGTGAAAGTTGAAGTATCATATAGATAAATGCCTTGACAGGCATTAACGGGATCCCATCTATTTTTAATAAATTGGGCCTACAGGGCGGTCCACCTAGATGCTTTAATATCAGGTTAAATTTCCTGTAACTTATTCCAAAAGGATCTCGAGAAGCAAGCTTTATCTCCCATTATATACTAGACACCAATCAAGTAGAAAGGTGATATGGGATTCCTCCTCAGTCCTTAAACTTTTAGTTATCCTCTTCCAAATTGAGTCATTCGTGACTCGTGAGGAAATCCTGTGTTCTTTGTTAAGAATAACGCCTACAATAGGAATTGCCATCTATCATAATGCAGTCCATGTTAGTCTCTTACTAGTTCTGCTTCTAATTTTAATATCGTTCTTGATGGAAAACAGCGAAATTAATTCGAGGGCTAAATCTGAAAGGAATATTGACAGTCATAGTACACATGTGACCAAATTGAAAATCAAGAAAAAGTGGGAAATGACCCAATATACGAGGACTATATCTGGGGAGACATATTACCGTCTAATCTATGAAATTTTAAAGTAACCAAAAAGGAAATTAACTTGCCTGATCCAAATTAGATAGACTGTTGGGATCCTTGCTTAGTGTTTCGTAGAATACTCTCAAGTTATCTCCAGCAGCAGTCTCTCGGAACTTGACCAGGTCAACTACATATAAAGCACTGCAAAATAAAAATTGCACATCCCGTGTTAGAACTTGGAAGTCCTAAAAAGGATAAAAGTTAGCTTTGTAATGAATTCATTCAGTAGGCTGGTGATTGTGCTTTGCCTGATATGATATGGTTTCCCCCTCAAGTGGTCCTTCCAGAAGCCCTATAGGAAAAGTGTGAAATAAGATCATGTGATGGTTTTGATAATATGAATAAATTTAGTCTTTTGCATAAGTGACTTTTACTTGTTTCCAAAAACGATAGCCATCCATATCTCTGTTGTTATCACAGAAAGGAGTATAGGCTAGAGGTTGCCCTCTCAGATCCATGTCATACAGTTCGCCCATGTCTGCTCTTACAATCTGATCTGCATCAACAAATATAACCTGCACAAGTAGGGATATCATAGACTGCTACGGAAAGGAATTTTGGGTGCATGTTGGGTGTCTTCTTTGGGACATGATTTTGTCCCTAACGTGGGTTCAAAATCCATAGGTTACGTGTAACTTCTCACTAAATATGACTTTTACCACAAAATCATGCTTGTAAGGTGATATTGGGGGGGGGGGGGGGGGGGCAGTGAAACATGCATTACATAGCTTAATAAAACAAGAGGTTCAATGAATTAAAAACTCTAAGGTCCATTTGGAACCTGGGTAATGCTAGGGTAAAAAAGAGGAGGACACTAGAAGGGACAGAGAAAATCCGAAAGCAGATAGATGAGCAAAACAAGTGGTTCATATACAATAGATCAGTTTTAGATGTTTGTTCAAACTAACTTTGTTCATACATTCTTATTTTATAAAAGCTAGGGAAACAAAAAATATGACAATTTTTTAAAAATGATTTATCAATCTTGATTGCTATTCATATTTTCCTAGCCAAAACCCAGCATTAAAAGTCATTACCATACCATTTTCAAGGTTCCAAACATAGCTTTAATCATATTTATCATTATAGATCTAAAAGAAAAATACCTTCTCCAGAGCAAGAGGAAAAATGACATCAAGAAACAGAATTTTGTATGCCCAAATGATTCTCTGTTTCTCCTTTTGTTTATGCAACCACGTAGGCCATTTATATGTGATTAATTCGTACTCAAAACCATATTCCCGTGCCATGTGAGGAATCAAATCCTGAGCAAATTTTAATGGTGAACTCAAATGAAAAAGGATAATGTTATAGGAGTAAAAAAAAATGATTCCGGTAGTTATAAGAACCTTGAATTGAGGAGAGAGATAATTCTTTATGAACCAGAACTTTACAGGCCGGTTTGTGTTCTTCAGAACACTCAAAATCATTATTTTTAGGAAGCGTTCATACCTGCACCAATAATATTTTAGAAATTGATGGAATAATGATTCTTGAAGTGTTAAGAACCTCACATAGAAATATTAAGTAAGACCAATGTGACTATGGCTTTTGGATTAAATTAGCTAATCAATTGGATTCAATTATTCTGACCCCGATCTTATTATGAATTCTATCAATGCCCACCAAAAGGAAATATAGAATTGTGCAGAATGGTAAAGGCAGTAATCCACATGTTTTCTTTTAAAAAGTTAAACAAAGAGAAACGAGAATAAAAAGATTGAACCTAAAAATTCATTTTTTATGTTAATTACCATATCACGATTAATGAAGATGAATTTGAAAAAAAAAAAAAACTTACAAGTGTCCAGAAGCTACCGAAAATATATTGATTGTTTTTCCATGACGACCACCTCTTCCCAGCTCCTCCTATATAAGATGACAAGTTAGAAATCTTCAGTTGTTATCCTAATTCTTCTTTTACACGGTATGTATCAGTGACAAACAGGAAAACACAACAAAACAATTATTATTATTATTATTATTATTATCATTATTATTATTATTATTATTACTGGTGTGCTTTCACTCTTTGACTGGTCACTGGCCCCAATAATCCCAGAAGCCCATTTAAGAAAATTGGAGTTCCATCTGTTCTGATTCCCCTGCAAAATCATTGAATAGGCAAACAATTTCAGCAACTCTTAGGGCTCGACTGGATGCGCTTTAAATAAATGGTTTTGAGAAGAGGAGCTTTTTATAAAAGTGATTCTACTCATAGCATTTCTATTAATGAGTAATACTACCTCCGTCCTCCTAACATTGGTACAAGAGGAGGTGGTGCAGTTACCAAGAAAGGTGATGTTATGTGGCTAATATTGAATTAATAAAGTGAGAATAAAATAAGAATGATTTAGAACCACATAAACATTATCAAATTAGGTATGTATGAGACAATTTTAGTGGGATGGACCAAAAAGGAAAGATGAGACAATTGTAGTGGGACGGACCAAGAGGGAAAGATGGGACTATCCTAGAGGACCGAGGGAGTATAACACTTGATGATAATGCTACATATTTTTTGAACTAGAATATCTAAATAAAATTTAATTATCTTATTATCTCTCACAAGGTGTTGCTACATTGAAGGGTAGCCTTGGCACACCGATTTAGGTGTTTTGTGTGACCGAGAGGTCACGAGTTCAAGTCTTGGGAGCGGCCTATTATCAAAATGACAAGGCAATGCTTGACCCCTATACACCCTTGTGGTGGGACCCTTCCCCGGACCGTGCTGCCCTTTATTTCTCACAACACTTTTGCAAGAATCGCCTATCAAGTTCTGCTTTAAAAAGCAACTTTATAATCTTTATTTTTTTTCAAAAGCACTTTTGAAAATGACACCAAAGCATCATGGAAAGGCACTTTTGACCCTTGAAAACACTTCTGAGTTTGTCAAAAAATCGCATCCAATTGGAGTTAATACTTGCAACCTTACTAAGTACGGAGTATAGGATTTATTGATTCAATCACCTTCTTACGGACTCGGGAACGGCTATCTTCATCAATGGGAACTAGCAATTTCTCATGCTCCTTTCCTTTCCTTTTCACCACTTCCATGTGGACAAGCTTACCCCGCAGATCGTCAATAATGATACGTTTTGACAAAACTGTATCCTCTCCACTTCCATCACCACCGTCTTCTTTCATGATGTAAAGTTCTGAGCTTCTGCCCGAAGCAAGCTGGAGGTACCAAACTCCAGGGGAGACTTTCATTTGCCAGTAACCCAAATTGGCCATGACAAGAGTGTCAACCTGGTGGGGGCTGCTCTTTGTTCCAAGGATCAGCTGAAGACCTCGTGGAGGATCATGATCCTTCTCCACACAATGACCTGGTTAAGAAATGGGGGGCAGGGTTTTGATTCAGTCTCAACAGATTCACTTTTTATATTTCTTCAAACTCATTTTATTTATTCCTATTACAGAAAGATTCGAAAATCCAAATATATGTAAAAGATTATAGCATGAACCATACTTCATTTTGGAAAAGTTAGTCAATGCACCCTATGCTTTACACTAATATTTTATTATTTGACTTTGCATCCCATGTTTTCTTTTCTTTGAACTGCACCCAACAGCAAGCCATATTTCTATCAGACTTTGCACCCACTTGTTACACTTAGCACCACAACTTGGGTGCATGTTAAAAGAAAAAACATGGGACACAGTAAAATATTTGAAAGAACATGGGGTGTAAAGATAAAGTTTTCCTTTCATTTTCTTATGAGTTTTGCAAGATAAAATCAAACACATGGAAATACCTTTCTTAGCATTTTTTCTGTTCCCCTATCATTTTCCGGGATAAAAAAATGCACTAAATATTATCATTAGTCTAGGTGGTTAATGTAGCTCTGGAACTAAATGCATATAAGAAATAACCTGTTAGAACAAGAGCTTCAAGTTCATACACTGCTTGAAGTGTCCTGGTCTCACCAAGGTTTTCAAGCAATATGTTATCCAGGTCATGGCTGCAAGCATACTAAAAACATTAGACATAAATAATGAATATAGTTATATGTTCATTCACTGACGGAGAAAATGGTTATTCTAAACATACACAGCAATGACGGGTTCAATAAGCCATGGCTCAGGCACATCAAGATTCATAGTTAAGGTCTTTGATGGTGGCATATTTGCAAAAAATGCTTGTGGGCCATGCACTGTGAAATCTTTCCAGCTAAAGTCATCCTGTAAAATTACAAATAAATAATTCAGAAAATAATTTATCTAGAGAAAAAGGTTATATGCACTGGGCTATACCATTGTTGGGGCTACATATCTGTAATAATTCTTCAGTGGTAGATCAACAAGAGAACTCTGCATACAAAAAACAATGTATAATTCTTCAATGGGTGATAATAATGCAACTCTCATCGTTTCGGAAGCAACCACTAAGATAAACTCTCCGGCAACCATTGATGAGAATTGGATAAAAATTACCATTGGATTCAGTACAAGCCTCATGCTTGGATGAATGGATTTCGAAAGTAGATCAAGAAGAGAGGCCAATTTTTGACCAGACGAACTCAGAGGATCAATTACAGCATCAATATGAATGCTAGCATTTTCATTTTCCAACACAACGGCACTGTAAAAAGAAAGTAAATAATGATAACAACAGATCCACAAAAGGGAAAAATATACGTTCAGAAACATATTCTAAAACTAGATTATTCAGAGGAGTTAATATCCTTCCTATTAGAACCAAATACGTACGAGGACTAAGTTGGGTCCAATGAAAAGTTGAGGACCAAATTGAGTAACAGTGTATAGTCACAGTCAAGGGACTAGATCAAGTACTAAGTATTAGTTATTATTTGGAGCACTATAAAGTCAGAGCCAAGCTTAGATAGATTCAGAAAATTCGATGATCAAGTTGGGCATAGCATCACCCAAATGGGATGGAAATCTCATGTTTATTGAGTATTTCAATAACAGAGATTGAACTAGTGTGATTGTCTAAAAGTTAAATTACAGTTGACATGGGCTACAAGAGTATGCATCTTGTGAAAGGAATTGGCAGTGACTGTCAATTGTTAGGGATCTAACCTGTACTTTGCAGACAAAAGCTCAAAGCGAGCACTTTCAGAACTTCGATCCCGTGAAGAAATTGAAGAAGAGATGCACAGGATGATGTCACTGATGAATTTACTATGAACGGAGAAATATATTTATGAAAAATGTTAGCAAATTATAATAGAAGCTTTAAAAAGTATGTAATTCATTAGTTCGGGGAAAGTTGTTTCAAAACGAAGTAGATAAGAGAAATAACCTTGTCAACATGTCCGGATCCACATCCTCCCAATTCACCTCTTCTGTAATGTCTACAATGTGCTTTATCCTTTGCTTAAATTCCAGAGACTCTAGAAGCTGCAAATCATGGCTTAAGAATGTAGTGCCCTCGACAAGGTTAACCACCTATCATTGATAATTAAAACTTACAATTAGAATATTTTCATAAACGTGTATAACAAACAACCGTCCTACACAAACAAAATAAATTCATCATTGGAGACAAAATTATTTATAATAAAAAAATTATAACGAAAAAGATATTAAAGATAAAGATTTTAATAAAAGTGAAAACTCTATTAAGCAAGGAGGTTTGAATATTGATAATAAAACTTCATGAAAGATGGCATTTAATAAATTTTAAAAACAAAGCACAATATCTGCACGTGAAAAGCACAAAAATACATATGAAATACATGCAATACTAATAAATCCCTATCTTTCATATCAAGCAGAAGAGGCCAAATTAAACCAACCCTTCCATTTGTAATGACAACACCACTTCCAGATTCAACCCTGACTTGCCTATATAAAAATTGAGCCACCTGCACATTTATCAATTTATAAGTAATGGAGCTAAATGGAATATGCATAAAGAAAGATGAAATTTAGAGTAGCTTATAGTTAAGAATAGTTTTCTTGGTAGAGTACATTAAAAATTTATAAACATATGCATAACTATGGAAAGCAGACGATAAATGACAGTCAAGATGAGGAGACACCTTAGACACGTATGCCTTAATCTTGTCATCTGAGAGCACTGAGAGAGCAGACTCATAGATTTTAGAAGGCAATCCGTTTTTGTTTGCCATTTCAAAGACATTATCAATAAACACTTGCTTCTTTTCAGTAACTGGAGCAGGTAAATGCATGTATTCACGCTCATAGAACAAGCAAAGTTGATCCAGAAACTCTAACACTCTCTTATTGTGGCTGCACACATTGTTACGATTGTGTAGAGGGACATGAGTGAAAGAGAACAAAATCAAACAAGTATGAAGAAAGTACACCACTAAGAATCTGACCTTATTAGTCAAAACTAAAAATCAGGATTCAGAAGCAATATACCTATATGATGCGGATGTAACTTTGAAGAATTTGATAAAAAGAATGCTTGGCCAATGCTTATCGGGAATATCACTGAATAGCACGCCAAGGCGTGCATTTGCAGTACCTTCCATCTGCAGAAGTAGCACAGTTAGCTAACAATGCAACAACAATAACCAGAATACATACATATCAATCAATTAAAAGAATAAATATCTGAATAGGCTGTTTGGTTCAACGGATGACAAAGGAATGTTAGATTGCAGGGGATGTGTTTAGTTTGTGTATGGTTAAAAGTTTTAAGGTGTAAAATGAAGCCGTTTGATTAGATATTTTGTAGTGTCAAACAAGTACTTCACTTAAATACCTCAATCCATTTAATAATAATAAATGAATAGCAATAATAAGTAATAATACTAATATTGAGTACTATATTAGCATATTACTACTGTTTAGTAATATTATAATGTTGTTGTGAATAAATACCTCAATCCATTTCACAATATTAATGAAAAGAGTAACATTGTCGTCATTAATAATAACATCAATATTAAATACTATTACTAACTATTAATATTATTGTTGTTGATAAATGTTAATTAACCCATCAACGAAATGACAAATAGCAATGCAGGAATAAGTAATGTATGATGCAATGGTATCTTGGATAGAATAAGAAAATGAGTGTAATGAGGTGTCACCGCATTTAGCATTTAAGATACCATTGTAATGTAAGATCATGCGAACCAAACACCCTCTAACAACAACAACGATAGCAATATAGCTAAGAGATGAAAATACCAGATAGTGGATTCCTTCACGAAGCAACCTTATCCCTTTCTTTGATGTGATATTGGCACCAATGAGATGAGTCACCGGCTTTAAATTGTCAATGGCTGGACAAAAAAGTACAGGACACAGTCCAATGACAAACTTATCCCTATTGTGTAATTGAAACCGATCATTTTAGCTTAATTATAGCTTACTTTCTGGAGAGTGCAAGTAACTGATGTCGTTTATCACTGACTCCTCTTCAAGAATTGCTGCAGACAGAGATATAAACCTTGGTTTGGCTTTCCCATCAGACATTATCTACATCATCAAAGTCAAGCTTAGCAAGAGGCCTGGTGATAAATTTGCAGAATAATGAATCACAAATTCACAATACTAAATTATAACACATGTACCAGAGGATTATAACGCTGAACACCATTTTCTGACAGGAAATTCTCCAAAATATCAGTGTCAGAAGTTATCTGACCATAGTAAACTTGTTCCTGTATTCTGGGAAGCTCTTCGTTCATGGCATTCATAAGAGCATCCTTAAAATAGTATCAAATTCATCATTGATTATTGTTGTGTGATACCATTACTATTCATATTCTACTTGTAAGATATTTCAACCGGAAAGAAATTCACTCCCAAATATACTTGTTTTAGGGATTGAAGAAAATAAATTGCAAATTTGCAATATTATAAGATTTATAACACTTTGTTGACAAGTAATTCTCTACTTATTTATAACTTATGTGTAGCCTCAGTCAGGAAAAATGGCATATTACACAATTTTTCTTTTCAATAAGCTCAGGCAGCTTTAAATGGTCTCATATTTCAACTGACCTAAGCTTTTTTTGTTGGGAACTTATTGTGTTAAGCTCTTTGTAATAGCTTACATGTATAGAAAATAGTAGATAATATTTAGTAATCTGAAAATAAGCTCGTATATCTGCATAAACTATAAACTATCAATACCTCACTGGGATCAGTGACAAGGCCATTCATCAGAAGGGAACACTGGAGCTTGGACAAGCCCAGCTTAGAGACGAACAATGAACTCTCCTCAGATACTTCTTTGAAAGTGTTATCCCTTTCCAGTTTCAGCAAAGTATCTTGTGGTGGTGATTTTGCTTCAGGTCTGCAGAAAGAAGATTGTCAACAAATACAAAAAAAATATTATTAGTGAGACTCATACTAATTTGTTGAAGGAGAATCCATTAAATGAATGAGGCCCAGAATAATTAGACAATTCAAACAGTAAAATTACATCCATCTTGATGAGTTGATGCTTAATGGATTGCAATCTATGACTTACAAAACAGTTTCAACAAATGCCCCCTCAATATGGTGCATTTCAGGAGCATCATCGGCGCTTGAATCAATTCGCAATTTATTAACCTATGTTACAGAGGAATAATTAGTTAGTTTGTCAAATTGTATCACACTATCACCATGTACTGCAAACACATTTTAGAAATTTATAGGACACTTAGTCTTATTTGGGTAGGTAATACGTCCATACATTGCTCAAAAACTTGAAAGCCATTGCATTCCCATGATTTTCCTTCAAATGGATGAAAAGTCTTATGATCTGCAAAATTAAATTTTTGAACAAATTCCATCAGTTCACTAATGAATTACAAAGCAACGAAAGGCATGTTAAAATTCTAAGTCCTAGAAAACTTAGTAATATGCAAATCATAAAGAAAATAAAAGGCAGACTGTAACTATGAATGTTTCAAACTGCTCAATGATAATAAATTAACATTGACGATGGGGGAAATTGCACTTTTAGTCCCTCAATGATATTCCATATTGAAATGTAGTCCCCGTCTTCTAATTTTTGTAAATGTCATCCCTTAATTGTGAAATAAATTGCAAATTTAGTGCTTCACATTTGTTTCGTTAAAATGTAGCAAACTCTGTTACAATTTTGTGAAATTTTCATCCCTTAGTTGTGAAATTTCTTCAATTTTAAAACATATTGTAAATTTTGTCCATCCGTTAATAATAATAAATCGAGTTTGTTAAGTTATTAAAAACGGGAACTGTTGATACAACTTGTTACACATTTTAGGGACAGCATTTGCAAAAACTAAAAGACAAGGGCTACATTTCAATATGCAATATAAATGAGGGACCAAAAAAGAAATTTAAATGAATTCCTTATAATTTTAATGCAGTATTCCACAATGATCCCATAACATGATGCTTCTTACAAGACTTCAACTTTCGGATTTTCACCATGGACTTCAGATATGTCAGAGACAGACTAAAGAAGTTCAGAGGCATGTGAACGTGCATAACTAGTGTTTGACTATAACTGAGTCTTCAGGTGAGATGTACTCTACAACTACAACCAAACACATTAATAGATAACTTTGTGGATCAAGTATTCATAAACTACCTTAATCAAAAGCTTAATTTTAATATAACAATTTATAAATCAAAGTAGGTGTCATTTAACTGACATCAAAAGAAAGCATACTATTGCAGCACTAGTTGCAGCTATGCAACATAGACCATATAACAAAAATCACTCAATCTTATCTAGCTCGTTCCTAAATAATTTTCATTTTAGAGAAAAACAATTCACTCTAAACTAAGTGTCACTTTCGGATATCAAGACATAATTCATTGCTCATTTCCCACAACTGTCATTCTTCATCTATAAATGCTCCATAGCACTTTGTATAATATTTAATTAATACACTAATGAAGGGTATTCTGGTCAAATTGCAGTATTTATATCTTGAGTCCATAAAAGATAATATTGATTTTGTAATATGTGTAAAAATCTTAAACAATAGTTATTTGAGAACAGGACTTTAAAAGACCAGAATCACTCCACAACATCCATATGCACTTGGTATCATTGTGAAAAATACAAGGTAACAAGTACATCTTATCTAGTTATCTAGTACTCAAAGACCATTAAATGTCTTCACATCATCTATTCATGTGTCATAACAACAAGAATGAGCTATAATGCAGTGGAATGAGAATGGAATCAAAATGAGGCAAGAAGAATTACCAGACTGGAAATATCCTCCTTTACTAGGCTACCATCTTTTCTTTGAGGCAAGAGAAGTTCACCATCATTTGATTCTATCTGGTTGATTAGCTTTTCAGAGTACAATATAACACCAAACCTTATAGGCATATGGTTCTCATACAGTGAAATAATCACGTCAATCGTCTGCAAGTTTCAAAAGATGAAAACATTAATTCTCTTTCTTTTAGTTGGCTTTGAACTTAGACAATTTCGACAGAAATAAGTATCAAAATCGAAATTTTAAAGCTAGAAGAACGATGACAAGAACTT
Organism: Cuscuta europaea; assembly: GCA_945859875.1. Lineage (NCBI taxonomy): Eukaryota > Viridiplantae > Streptophyta > Magnoliopsida > Solanales > Convolvulaceae > Cuscuta > Cuscuta europaea. The sequence continues at coordinate 6,629,393 of CAMAPE010000015.1, read as the reverse complement.
ACCTCAAGTCCCTGAATGGAGGCAGGATCTAGTACATAAACAGCGTGGAATAAGTTTTTCCTGATGTAACGCATTTGTCCAGGGAAGACAGGCATCAGAATCTACAGCAGCAAAATGAAGTTTTGAAGAAAGGAGGATAATCTCTGGATTAGTTACAAATTATATAAATAAGAGAAAACTATACCTCATTTAGGTTACTTCGCCAACGCCGATACATTGCATCAGCCTCCAAATCATTTAGATAATAAACATGGTGAGATCGAAAATCAATACGTAGGGAGTTTCCATCAGAAGGGGGGACTGTAGAAAGAAGCTTCCTAATTGTGGTTGGAGGAATCTGACATTTTTATGAGCAACAGATAGTAAAGTAAATCATGCATCTTATTCAAAGTATGGATGCCTCATTACAGCTTGGGTCGAGGTTTAAGAATCATATACCTTCAATTTAGAGTATTGATCAGCTAATGATAACTCTCGATGAGCCATTTCAATAAGCCTGAAAAAAACACAACATTGCTAACATGCGAATAAATAGAAAAGCTAGCTTCTGAACTGGACACTACTAGTGTGAAGTTTATCTTATCGTGTCAATTATTTGTCTAAAATTTGATGTTAGAGATCCAGCTTCTAATAGAGTAATTCAAGCATTATTATTAATGGGCTGACTTTTAGTGTCTCTGTCATTTGACAACCCTATAAAAGCATGCAAAAAACATGGCAGGAAAATTCTACAAGGGCCATACAAGAATATGTGATTCCTATAATCCTATTGCAACCTTCTTATGAATGGATACTGAGATGAGATTCCAAAACTGTCATATTTTAATGAAAATATTCAGGAAACAATGAGATAGATCATGCAAAGAGGCTAGAGTCCTGTTCTATCACAATAATGATATTGTAAAACCACTATACACATCATAGATCATGCAGGCAGATTTACTCATGTATGCTAGAGCACAAGTTCAATAGTTACAACAGCAACAACATCCAAGCCTTATTCTCAAAAGAATTTGGGGTCAGCTAACATGAATTGATCCATGACATTGGTGCCAAAAAGAAAAGAAAGATAAGAAAAATAAAACGTAAGTTAAGATGAAAAAAGATAAGATAAAGAAAAAATAAATATATGACAAAAGAACATAAGAAAGATAAAAGATAGAAAGAACATAAGAACATAAGAAAGATAAAGAAGATAAAAAGATAAGAGAGAGAGAGAAGAGAGAAAAGAGAGATCAATCCTCCACACGAATATTCACATATGTTCAATAGCTACAAATGCAAAATTAGATAGTCATGTCAAAGTGGCAATGGATGTAGAAGAAGGATCACATGAACTGAGAACTAATAATAGAAGCCTAATTCTTAAATTCTTACAAATAGAGGTCAACTTCTTCAATATTGATTAAAGCACCATTTAGGGCCATTAGTGACTTCCCGGGAGGGATCATGCGCTGATTTTCAATAATTTCATCCTTGATGGACTCATTGAGCTGCATGAAGTTCAAATACATCCAAAAGACAATAATTAAAATCAGACAAGAACAACTAAACTTTAGCAGGACACATTTCAATATAAGCACTTCCTGATTACAATTTGCTGTGGACCAGGTAATTATTTCATTCTGAAGTTCCATTCTAATTCAAACATGTTATAATAAAATGTCTCACCTTCATTCGCGACAAAGAAGAGACCACGCTGGGAAAGTTTTGGTTAATTCCTTGCATTGCCAGCAAAGGATCAGCCGCATGAACAATTCTCTGGGCAGTTTGATGTCCCAAATCTGTCATTTTAATATTTGTGATGAGAATTAGGATCAGTATTCTGAAAAGGCACCTATCATTTTTGAAAACATGCCACAATTTTTCAAGTCAATACCTTTAAGTTCCCAGACATCAAGTGTATCAGAAATTGCTGATGATAAAAGGTAATCCCTAAAAGCCATGATCTCAGATTTTAACTCTGGCTTGCGTTCCTGTAAATGAATGCAAGCCATGACATATGTCACAAGCATTAGCTTTGAGGATTCTTCACTTCATTTTGATGCCAGTAGTAAAGATCATTAATTGAGTATAAATAATTCTAGATATATGAGTGACAGTTCAAAATGAAGAGATAAAAAGTTGAGGGAAGTATCAATTAAATACAAGATCACGCTAAAAAAATATCATAATACCAAAATTCTGGAAAATATAAATCCCCTGACTTCTTGAGTAAGATCTTCAGTTTGTGGGTCTTCAAGAGTGAGCCCTGCACTTCGGAAAATTGTTTAGCTGCTGTTCTACGAAACAAAAATCTCCTTGCTTAATAAGCCGATATACACACCTTAATCCAAATATTAACACTACTTAATAGCTAAATATCAAGAGTATAGAAGCATGACTCTTGTACAAGTTTCCACCACATGCATATATACATAACAACTTTAAAAACCGATTTTCTCTAAACAAAAGCAAAAGTTTTCATGTCAAGAAAATATTAGTACTATTCTAGTTCTAGACTAGAGAGGCCAAAAGATGATGCATTGGTCCTTGCATATGCAAATTAGTTAAAAGTCATAACTATGGGTGGTGGATAGTTTTAACCTTTTTTTAATATATTATTCTGTCAAGTAAGTGAATTATTTCCATCATCATTCATTCATCATCATTACCCCAGTGCCGCAAAGGCTCCCACCTATGGTGGGGTAAGGGAAGGTCAGATGTACGTGGTCTTACCCCTTGTAATAAAGCTTTTCTGAATGACCTATAGTGAAAATCGCGTCAAAAAACTAAATACCTTTTTTGACTGTGCTGTCATCCATAGCCTTATATTCCATGTTTTTCAAAGCAAGTTCCACACCATAGCCACCCAAGTTTACAGAGTCTCTTGTGCCAACAGACCCACAAGGGCCACTCATTGATTCACATCCTGAGGGCAATACAGGTCTAACAGCATAGCAAACTTTTCCCTGATAAAGTGAGAGGATTTATCAGTAGATCAATATGACTTCTTCTTTTTTCAGAAAGAAATAAACTTATTTTTTTAAGTCTACAGATTGAAAATCCTGTAAAGAGTTAAATGGCATATTCAAGTGTAATCACGCCTTGTTCCGAAAGAGAAATAATGTTCTTAATATTGTACTTCCATGAACAGATTACTACTGCCTATTCTATTATTTTCCCCTCACTCAACTTATCCATTACTAGATACTTACACAGAGAAGTACAAACAGGGGAAAAAACTATATAACTTAAGAAATAAATCTTAGAGAGACATTGATGATGTACCTCTTTGGCAGCATTGACCAATATATGATGAAACTCTTTAAAGCATTCAGTCCCAATGGATCCATACAATATAGTGATTGGACTGCCTATACTTGAATCAGGGTGGACATGATCAAAGTCAAATATCTGAGGCTGCTGAAATGTTTTGTCAGTTCTGCGACCAAAGAAGAATTAAAAAAATGAACTATTAGCACTGGATCAATATCTGACGTAAATTTAAGCCCTGGTTTGGTTGACAGGTTTTGGAGCATAGGAGTTATATTTATTTTATTATTTGGGGTGTTTCCCAACATATTACTAAAATGGCTCTTAAGAATAGAAGTATAACTAATTTGCCAATGTCAGCACCAGACATCACCATCACGGTCGCTGCACCAATTACATATAGTCACTACGCATTTGGGAGATTACATTTTTGTCCATGACTTTAGTAATATGACTTTGTTTAAGTAATATGCCTTTCATTATTTCTTATTAATTTACTCTTACAATTAGATGGTTAGAAGGAAAGTAAAGATGAAAACCTATAGAAAAATAAATTAATTAATTAAACATATAGTTAATATCTAGTCTATGACTAACAGATAGTGATAATTAAGTGAAACAAAAATCAAATCCACTTACATCCAAAAGACCCAACCAAACAAGCCCTAAAAGCTGAGTGTGTGTATCAATGTGAATGTAAAGGGAGCAGGAGAGAGGCTTCACATACACTGCTTTTGGGCTATTAATCCACAACAGTAACTCTGGAACATCAAAAAATAGTGATCCACCAGCATCAACCCAACAGCATTTTTTCACCTTAACATCATCAACCAGAGGAAACGAAGAAAGGGATTCTTCTGCTAACTGTCTATATAGCCCTATCCTTGGCGATGCTGATCGAAGTGTAAGAGAAAATTCAAATACCGATGCAAGGGATTCACTCAAGAATGATTTTCCATATTCTACCATCTTCTTTACACAATCTTGGGCAGATTTACAATCAGAATCCCCTTCAGCAGAACCAAGCCATGTGTCAATGAAGTCCCAGTAAAGACCTTTCCATTCCTTAGATAGCAATTCCCTGTCAAGCACAGGGATGACACCATAAGAGATTGTTTTGAAAAAGGGTATTGCAGAGATGTAAGCCAAGTAAAACGGACTTTGGGATATTTTCCCACCGTTTCCAGACTCCATAGAAGTATCCAGGAGCCGCAGCCAAAGACCAGTAAAGGTATTCCGTTGCTAGTTATACACTTACACTTTAAAAAATTGCACCCTATGCGATAACACCAAGTATCCAGGGTCCACAAACTTGGTTTTATAAAAAAAACTGTGATTTAAGTGGATGAAAAAAACCTATTTATCAAATTTCAGCTGTTTTTGAGAAGTTGAAATTTGGAGTTTCTAACCATTTTTAAATAACCAAGCTTATTGTTTCTCTCATTCAACTGTTTCAAATATTTTACCATATAAAAGGCTATTCTAATTTCATAAACTTTTCAGCAAACTCTACCTTAACAAATTACAACCTATAATTGAACTAATGAAACTTTTTTAGCTTTTATTATAGCATGGAATGCAAGTAGCAATAACTTGAAATAACTTCATTTTAGCATTAAAAGAACACCACAACATTAAAAAAACAATGCTTCACCGATGTACGGATAAACCTATCTTTTGCAGCCAAAGTAGAATGAAGAAAATTTGAAGTGTTGAAAATAAACGTACCCAGCTTCCAAAAGTAAGGAGGTGCCAGGCCACTTCGCTCTTAGAGCCACCTGCACGTTTTTGGGTTTGCTGTTCGCTGCAGAAACTGAATATACAGATAAGAGAACCACAAAGATCACCGCCCAAAGCCTGAATCCAGAATGGATCCGGTTGCTGCCCATTGCTGAACTTTTTAATGAGATCTAGATTGATTACAGCAAGTTCATGATGAAACTGAATAGAAGATTGAAACTTTTTGTTTTGTTTAGGATTTTCGATGTCTTTTTTCTGAGTGTTCCAGGCATCCAGTCTTGAGTGTCAAAAGGACCGATTTTCCTTCTTGCGGAGACAAGGGTGTTTTAGTAATTCATTATGACATGCCGAGCAACCACGTCATTATATGACATGGCAATATCTTATTGGTGACGCTACGAAGTTTTTGAGACCTATTTCACTTGATATTTTTTCAGCAATATATAAACAGCTGAAGAAAGAACAAAGAAAAAGTAGATCCCTCTCGATTTTTTCACCGCTGCTACTCTATAGCCGGAAAAGAGTGATTTGGGAGAAAATGGATGCCTTGGATTCAGTGTTCGATCCTCTGAGAGAGTTCGCTAAGGACAGCGTTCGTCTAGTCAAGAGATGCCACAAACCCGACCGTAAAGGTAAAACTATCCAACGATTTGGATACAATTTTTTTTCCTTGATCGTTTCCTCATCGATATTGATTGTTAATTAAGTGCTTAATGCGTTCTATTGATGGTGTTTTAAATGCTATTTCCGCGTAGAATTCTCGAAAGTAGCAGTTCGTACTGCGATCGGATTCGTGGTGATGGGGTTCGTAGGGTTCTTCGTCAAGCTGATCTTCATTCCCATCAACAACATTATCGTCGGATCTGTTTGATGCTGGTAATTCCTCTCAAAAGATCTACTTTTTGAAAATGGCACTTGCGTGCACTACTAGAATTGTTATTGTAAAGGTTTCTAAACCCGGCAAGCGTTAAAGATTCAACTGAGAATAGTCTGATACCAACTAGGTTCAGAATACCCGTTTGTGAGTAACTTGACTGTTGAATTGCTCTTCAACAGCCTTGTCAATTCAAAGATATATCTTGGAATTTGAGTATACAACAACTTCTTCGTGCTACTATCTACAGAGACTGCGTTTCATCAACACAAATTTAGAACATAATAAGTGCTTTTGTGTCTCTTATCTAGTGTACTAAAATACTTTAATATCATGAAAATCTTTGTTTACCCAGACACAATATGTCAATATCCAATTAGCTTATAAGATGGGTTTACCCTGATGTCAAAACACCAGTCTTTGTTTTGTATGTCAACATACCAAAGTTTTGTTTAATGGTCTTTGCATTTAATATAATCTCCATTTTTTGTTGCAACAACGCACAACTTGACAACTGATAGTTGCATCCCATGTTTGACCATGTTACATCAATATTTGACATTGTCTCCGATGTTTAATTTTCATTGTCCCGAGGTTTAATTATGCTGATTTTGCACCTTTCAAAGAATAAAGCAGGGATTGTATAGTCAAATACTCCCTCCGTTTCCAAAAGAAAGTCACGGTTTGACTTCACGATTATTAAGAAAATAAATTGACTTTACGGTAGAAAACACTGTTTAAACTTTCGCACTGTTTGGCACTGTTTCGCACTGTTTGGCACTGTTTGGATGTAGATTTCTTTGCCAAATAAGGAAATAAGGGAAGTGTGACTTTGTTTTTGAAACATCTCAAAAAGGAAAGTGTGAGTTTCTTTTAGAAACGGAGGGAGTATGAAATATCAGGAGTAAGCATTATGATTGAAATGCTAAATTTTACGGGTAATAAAACCTGAGCAAAGATTTCCGTTAAACATTTAGGACCCGTTTACTACTCCCTCCATCCCTTAAAACTTTGACAACTTTCCTTTTTTGGTATCCCACTAACTTTGTCACTTTCCCCTTTAAGTAAAGAATTTGTGGTTCCAGTTAATTCTCTCTCTTCTGCACAAATCTTAACCACAGTTTTTACTTTATTAATCTATGTGCCGGTCAAACTCGTCAAAGTTCTAAGGGACATAGGGAGTAATAAATATATCTTCCAGTTTTCCAGAAAATTGGAAAAATGGAAAAAAGAAAACAGAAAAAGTGTTTACCGAATCAATGACCCAGCCCTCCTTGTCCGGGACTCCGCGTCAACGATCTAACGGTCCATCCAACGACCCAGCGGTCTTGTCTGGTCCGGTCGACGACTTGGTGGTTCAGTTCCCGTTTTTTTTAATCATTTTTTCAAAGTGAAATTTTTCAAAAGAGTTGTTTGGTCTCTAACCAATAGGGATAAGGGAAAAGAATTAGTGAAACTAGCCGTTTGGACCGATCGGCCGGTTTCGGTCTCAACTTTCCTATATCTAGGACCGGGTACCCTACTTGGGTTGTACTAGGTTCGGTTCCGGATTGAGGCCGTACTTTCGGTCTTCCATCCGGTCCCAGAACCAGGTCAAAAAATTTGATGTATATGTTTTAAGATTTGAAAATGGAAAAGTGAAAAATGAAAATAAAAATTGGGGATGGAAAACTTGAAAATGTCTCTAAAATGTCTCCGTTAATAAATGGGCTTCAGTTTTGAAGTTTCCTTCGCTTATTTTCTACGACATTTATTGTTATTGCTGTCTTCAACCAATTTCTCTTTGGTGTGGCTGATTTTTTTGTGCCGACTGGACTTTCATGTTTCATTGCAGGTAACCAAATATCAATCACTCATGTTGGGATAGTGCAGCCAATGCTGATGCTTTAGTTTTCAGTTTTTCCCAGCCCTATAGAGTTGAGGTTTAATATTTGACATGTTTCTGTTCAATGTGGTACTTTACTGTAATGATGGTTTACCTACCATTAGAAAGTAAGCAATTGCCTTTATTTTAAAATTGGTTTTTTGTATTTTAATGAAATTAAGCCAAAACTGTCTTGTAGTTGAACTATGAAAAAATAGCATTTTTTTACAGATTTAGAATGAAACATACTAATGATCAAAGTTAACATTGTCAAATGTGAAATTATGGTAGAAAATAAAGAATTGATATCGATAATGGGCTACAAGTAAAATCCGTCTTCTTCTGTTTCTAAAAAATTCTTCTAAGAGCAACTTGGAGGCTTGGAGCTATTGAAGTACTTCTGCGATTTCATATTCATATATATACATTCATATAGCTGTTTTTGTTCTCACAAGAGGTAAAAGCAATTTTCAAAACTCGATCTAGGGATGGACCTGGGCCGGTCTGATTCTGGTTTCCGGCCGGGCCCGGTCGGGCTTTTTTTGTAGAAGCATGGGCTTGGAACCGGCCTGGGATGATACTGGGGCTGGTCCGGGTCGGGCCTACCTGGCTGGGTAGTGGTTCGGGTCGGGCCCAGGCTATTTAATTTTTTTTTGTTTAAATATTAAATTAAGATTAGTTGGACATAAAAAATTTAAAATATATTTATTTGAAATATGTAGTACAATTGGAAATTGAGCAAAAATTAAAACAAGAAATACACTTTTTAATAAATAAGAATCAATCGGAATTTCCGGCATCTTCGGTTGTTTCTTCTATAAAGTGGTGGGTGGGTTCAATGTTAATTTCTTGAGTTCTACGTTTGGCCTTCAACCAATCGTGGAATCAAACAAGCATCTCAAGAGAGTTTGCGTTCAATCTCATTCTATAATTCGTTAGGACGTTGCCGGTCGCACTAAACTCTTGTTCCACAGCAACTGTTGATACCGGCATTGCTAGCACTTGCTTAGCCATCTTTGATAAGATCGGGAAAGTTCTTATCAACAGGAAATGTTAGATACAAAGAAAGCTCGTTGATCGAGCTTTGTTCATTAACCGGAGTTGATTTATTTTTTTTTCATAAGATTGCCAAATGCAGATTTAAAAATTGATTTACCTTTAGATGAAGAAGATGTTCGTGGCGGGGGAGGGGGTGTGTTACCGTATTGTGCATTAAACTTATTAAATAATTGATATAATAAATTACTAACCTCTTGAAATTGTTGAGGAAAAGCACAATATTTGACACGTCTTTCTTTCAAATAATTTCCCCATTGCATCTTAAGTTGATTACTAGCCCAAATAAGTTTAATTCCCTCCTTCACCACCTCCATAGCATCTCCCAACGTCGCTAGTCCGTCCTTTACACATAAATTTAAAATATGACATGCACAACGCTGATGAAAAAATCTACACATCAAAGAAGATGAACCACACAATTCACGCAATCGAGGAATAGCAGCAGTATTATTAGTAGCACTATCAAAACCAATAGCAAACACCTTATTAATCAAATTATACTCAATTAAAATACGCTCAATAAGAATATAAATATTATCACCGGTGTGTCGATCATTAAATTCACGAAAAGCAAGAACACGTTTATGCATACACCAATCATCATCAATATAATGTGCAGTCAAACCTAAATAATATAAATGATGATGAGTATCCTCCCATATATCACTACATATACTAACACGTCTATCAAAGTTTGCGAAAAACGTTTGTAATTTTTGCTTTTCCAAAACACATTGCCTTATAACTTATTTTTTAATTGTTTTGCGACTATAGTTTCGAAATTGGGGATTTAAAGAACCTTGAGCATATTCTTTTAAAGCAAGACTTTCAGAAAAAATAAAAGGCAAATTTTCTTCAACAATTAAATGAGACATACGAGTCAAATGTCTTTGATCGTCATAGGAGAAATTATCAAAGGGTTGGCCATTTGCAAACCTTGAAATTTGTGTTTGCCTTCCTGATGGATAAGTGTACCTGGGGGGTATCTATCCGAGGGGTTACTGCGGGGAATAACTAGAGAGAAGTCAGAGCAAAAGTAAGAGAGAGAATATGTATTGCTGAGAAAGTACTGAGCGTATTCAGCCTGCCTTACAAATGGGGAAAGAAGTGCTATTTATAGTAGTAATAAATGCTAGATAGGGACACGTGTCATCATTCTGACGGTCGAGGGGTCACCTCAACGAGGTGGCACTGACACTCGCATGTGGCCGCATTAAATGCGGTGGTGGATGTGACGTTTGTACTCGGTACGTTGATCCAGCGCATGTGAGTGGGAGATTCTGTCGAGGAGAAGCCTTCGGCCGTAGATGATTAGCCGAAGGCTCTAGGTGCCGAGGGCTCTAGGTGCCGAAGACTCTAGGTGCCGAGGGCTACTATTTTCGCCGCTTTCTCCCAGACACTTTGAGTGTTTAAAAGCAGTTGTATTGTAAGTTTATGAGCCTTCGGTCGGGGGGGCGAAGGCATCCCAGTGTTCGTCGTGGGCTGTTTGGCACTTGGGGCGCTGTGATTTGGGCCTGTTGTGCTTCCTGGACCTATTGGGCCTTCGCTATAGTAGTGGGAGTCTATGGGTCAGGGGTTCCTGGGCCATATACTCCATCAGGAGTCCCTCACTCCTTTTGCCGAAAGGTACTTGAGGGAAAAGGAGTAATTGCGGTTGTCCTCTGATGCTGCTTTGTTGTAGTTTGTAAACCTGTGAGATATTTGCGTTTGCACACGATTCTGCCGGGGGTAGTCCTTCAGTCCCCCATATTTTGGGACTGAAGGGTGTTGATGTTTTGTGAGAATAAATTTTTAGCATTTTTTGATTTTCCCAAAGAGGTCCTCCAGTCCCCCACTCCTTGAGGCACTTGTAAAGTGGTGAAAAGGAGTAGAGTAGTGCCTTCTGTCGCATGGGGCCGAAGGTTGACACTTTTCGTTTCATTTTGGGGGGGGTGCCTCGTTAAAAACCTCATTAGAAAAAACCCTTTGGGAAAAAATTCTAACGAGTGAAAAAGAGTGCACCGAATTCCCCCAATGATGAATCGAGAAGGTGAAGCCTTGGTCCGAAATGGATGACAGTATTGATGCCGAGGGCTATCTTTGTCTGAGGGTGTGTGTGTTGATTTTCCGAAGGCGCTTTGTAAATATCCCGGGAGATGCCGAAGGGGAGTCCCTCAATCCATAGGATTGAGGGCGTGATGAATGTAAATGGTAGTTGCTGTGTTGACGGGGGGATTCTCTACCTGTTGACAAGCTGGGGATGAGGGCACCCGAGGGTCCCGTTGTTGTATGTCGAAGGCTATCCACCTAAGAGGCGTTTTAAATTTGATGTCCCCGAGGGATCTCCTTATTGCGTGGCCGGGGGGGGGCAGTTCATGAAGGTGTGCCTCCCCCCCCCCCCCCCCCCCCCCCGGGTTTCCTGGCTCTCAATGCGTTGAGGGCTGAAGGTTCCTGAGGGGTTTACCCGTTGTTAAGCTGTGGGCTCCTGAAGGAGAAAGCCCGAAGGCACTTGTGATGTTGTCTGAGGGGTACCGGTCGGGAGCACACCTGTGTTTTCAAAATATAGCCGTTTGAAATAGGACCGTTGGAATATGGAACGTTTGAAATGAAGCCGTTGGAGAGGACTTCCACGTGGCGCGTGGCTGTTGGCTAGATTCGGGCGGTATCACCGGTTGGCGGAAGGGGGCGGCGTGTAATGATGACTTTCGTAACCGGAGGCCCGGTTTTGGGCCCAAGCCCGGATTTGGGTGCCTATAAATACCCCAAGGCTTGAGCCTTTCCCCTTGTGCGATTCATTGTTAGCGAAGCTCTGCTGGATTTTTTCTAGAGAGAGAAACAACCCTTCGATCAAATCCTTACTTCCCAAGGTCAGTTGCTCCTCCTGTTCTCGAGTTCCTTAGCGTGTTTTCGTCCTTAGGCTAAGTGCTAGAGTTGTTTAGGGAGCCTTCGATTTCTAGAACCCCTCATCCCCTAGTTCTCGAGGATGTCTTCGCAAAGTGATTCTCAAAACATATCGAGGAAGCCTTCGGCAGAGGAGGAGAGTATCTCAGATGTGGAGTCCACGAGTGAGCAGCCTTCGGTGGGTGGTGATTCTGTCGTTGCCATGGAGATACAGAAGGAGCTCTTTGCTGAGGCCGAGGATTTCGAACAAGTAAATGAAGACGAGGAGCTGGCCCTCGCCGTTCAAACCGCCGAGGAAGAGGAGGAGAAAGAGAGGCAAAAGGTTACTGTCACCGTCCTCCCTGCGCGCAACGCTGGTGAAGCCAGCACCTCCCGACCCTTGAACCCGACGCCTCTCCGGGTGGCCCCCGGGAAGAAGAAGAAGACGAAGGCTACCGCTCCCAAGAAGAAGGGTAGCGTTGCTGATCAAGGAAAACCCATCGATCTGCCCGAGGGTTATTCCTTCCTTAACACCGCCGCCCTCGAGATAAAGTCGAGGGCTGATAGGGCGGAATGCTACGTCATGCAGCTGCACGTGGGTCCATCGGCAACAGTGATAGAGCCAGGCCCTGAGGATATCATGTCGCGACCTCCCGAGGGGTGCATAGCGGTTCACATTCTTTCAGTGTCGGTGGGCCTTCGGTTCCCATTGCACCCATTCCTTTGGGAGTATCTCAAGTTCGTCGGCTTAGTCCCCTGCCAACTCACCCCCAACAGTCACTCTTATATATCCGGGTTCCTGCACCTTTGCCAGTCTCGAGGGGTAACCCCCATCTTGGACCTTTTCTTCTAAAGTTTCAACCCGTGCTGGGGAGGCCATGCAAACGCCGAGGGGTTCGCCAATTTGCAAGCAGATCACTCAGTTCAGGCTGTTCACCGAGGCGCCCTCCTCAAACAAAGGCTAGAAGGAGCGGTGGTGCTACGTTAGGCTGGACGAGAACCCTTTCCCGAGGGAGTTGCGGGACCGTTTTAGGCGCCATGAGAGGACAAGGAGTGCCGCCCCCGAGAAAGATGGCCTTGTACTCGCCAAGATCCCGGAAGGGCGGAACAAGAATGTAACCATCAAAGAATGCACCCTGGAGAGTGATCTATACGCACTCGGCTTCCGACGATATCGTTTCCTGGGGGGAAATAGATGAAAAGTACCCCCTCCTTGATCGAGCCTTCGAGAGCGCAGGAGGTGATTACCGAGGGCCTTGAGTTTCGTACTTAGGAGATTTTTAGTACTTTTGATATTTGTCCATGCTTTCTACCCTTCGGGCTAATTCGTCATTGTTGCTTTGCAGGTGCTGGTATGGATGCAAACGCCCTCTTCACTCTAAAGAAGAAGAAAGGCAAGGCCCAAGCTAAGAAGAAGGACCCTTCGGGCCAGCAGCCTGTTGATGCCTTCTTCTAGAAGGAGATGACGGAGCCCTCTGCTGTTGCTGCCGCCGCTGATGTGGCCGGGGGGGCACGAAGAAAAAGAAGGGTAGCAAGGGGGTTGAGCCCCCTGTCAAGAAGCAGAAAGTTGTCGGGATGTTGCTGAGAAGGCGGCCCCCGTGGTGATTATAGAGGACCAGTCCTCTGCTGAGCCCCCGGCTGCGACCGCACTGACGGCCCCTTCCAACGACCCTTCGGGGGAATTTCCTCAGGAGACCTTGCAGGTTCCCCTCGTCAAGGGGACTGCAGTGATGTATGGCACAATAGAACCGAAGGCTTTTCTGGGGAGCATCACCTCGGACCTGGATAGGAAGGCCCTCGGGACCTACGATGAAGAGGCCCTCGAGAACAAGATCCTCCGGTCTTCCCTCACCGTAAGTCTCTGTTCCTCATTTTTATTTTTCATTCACTTAATACATCTTGGATGATAGCTTGACTCCCTTGATCATTGCTTATAGGCCTGCATAGCCCTCGGCGAGCAAGCCCGTCGGCTGGAAGAATGGCGCCTCCGGAAGGCCCATAATGATGAGAAGCTGAAAAAGCTTATCCACGAGGACTCTGATGCCATAAAGCAGATGGCCCAACTGGAAGAGGACCTTCGGTAGGCGAAGGCGGAGGCCGAGAGAGCCAGAGCAAAGAGGGCTGAAGCTGAGAGGATTCACGCCGAGGCCATTAAGAAAAACGCCGAGGAGGCGGAGAGGGCCAGGGCCGAAGCGGTGGCTGCTGTGGAGAGGTCAGCGGTCGAAAGCTTTGTCACCGAGGGTTGGACTGCCGAAGAAAGGACGGCTTGGCTCTCCCTTGTGGTGGGGAGAAGTGATGATGCCTGGGTCGAAGGCCCCGGCAAAGACTGGTTGGCCGAGAGAGGTGACGCTTACTATCAAGGGGGTGAGTTCTTCACCCAGCATTTAATTTACAGGAGGCTCGCTCGCCACTTCAATGTCTCCCTCGATCAGTTTGACCCGGCGGTGTATGGCCTTCCCCCGCTGCAACCAGATGTAAGAATTCCCCTCCCCCCGGGCAAAGAGAGGCCCGTGATTGATGACTCTATGATGATGGGGGGGCTGCGAGGGCGGTGCTGATGAGGCCGTCGGAGAAGAGGTCACCTCCAAAGTTGCCGAGGGAGAAACCGCCGAATGATTTTGTATTTGTAAATCTTTTGAACAATATTTGTTGCAATGATAGTCTGCATCTCTCGGCTTCGGCCCATTTGTACCAAACACTTAACATCATTTTTGTTCTCTTTGTGGATGATGCCTTCGGGCTTTTGAGATACATGAATTTGCTTCTCTTTTTTCTAGTAAGTGAATGGCCTTCATTTTTTTACGTTCCTTTCATGTATGCGTGTATGTTTGCATTATGACTTGCCCTCGGTTGTCATTCTCTTTTGTATGCCTTCGTCTTTCCCCGCCTTGCTTTTCCTTTATGCGTGAATGTATGCCGGGCTAGATGTATGGCCGAAGGCCTAAGATTTAGGACTTAGAAAAAATATTCCAAGTGTAGCTTCACCACTGAGCCTTCGGTTATGTGACCCTCTGGCTGCATGGAGATTTAACCGAGGGCCAAATATTTAGGACTTAGAAAATTTCTCCAAGTGTAGTCTCACTTCTAAGTGGTGTGCATTGTGTGGGTCTCGGTTATTAGGTCCCCTGACTTGCATGATGATTTGACTGAGGCCCTAATATTTGGGACTTTAGAAAAAGTTCTAAAATGTCACTTGTCACTTGGCCTTCGGCAAATGAACCCTGTGAGTACTAGCCTCCGGTGTAGATTGTAGTGTCGGGGGTTGCTGGAACTTGGACTTAGGAAATTCAAGATCATGTCCGTGTGTGCTCGCCCTCGGCCATAGTGGGTTCCAAAGCGTGGACTTAGGAAAATTTTGTAAGACATCCATGTTGTAGTAAGGGCGGACGGAAAGTGGATGCCTTCGTTGTTGAGTGGACTTTAGCCAATTTTAATCCTTTAGTAGGATTAGAGCCCTCGGTATTCGTTGATGCCAGAGGCCACCAGTTTGTGGACTTGACTGATATTTGATGTATGGTGACTGGGGGCACTCCTTTGGAGATCCCTTGGTGTTGTCTGATGCCGGAGGGGCACCGATATTTGTTGGTTAATCCAGATAGTGGACTTTGTTGAATAGTGGCCTTCTGGAATTAGTAGCTGCCAGGTACCGGAGGTGTTCCCTTGGGGAGCCCTCGGTATGATTTGTATTGTCTTGTAACGACCCTTCTTCCTGTTTGCCGAAGGGTGTTCTGTCGTGGATTGTTGGAGTTGTGTACTCATTGATTGTTCGTTGAGTCTACTCCCCTTCACCCCATTTTTTTCTTCTTCTTTTTTTTGGGACGTTGTACTTGGTACGGTGACCCAGATGCGCGTGGAGGGCGGATCCTGTCGTGTGAGCTGCCTTCGGCCGCATAATAGTTGCTGAAGGCTCACTATTTGCCGAGGGCGCGCTAATGCCGAGGGCTGCTATCTTTTTTGCCGTTTTCCTCCCAGTTTCTTAGTTTTCTTGAAGGCTCGAAGGCTAGGGGCCCGAAGGCTCCCCAGTGCGCGCTGTGGGCTGCTAAGTGCTTAAGGGCCGTAATTTGGGCCTGCTGTGCTTCCTGGGCCGGTTGGGCCTTTATTGGTGTAGTAGGAGTCTGTGGGCCGGGTGTTCCCGGGCCATATACTCCATCAGGAGTCCCTCACTCCTTTTGCCGAAAGGTACTTGAGGGAAAAGGAGTAATTTGTGTTTGTCCCCTGCCGTTGTTCCGTTGTAATTTCTGAGGTTGGTTTGTTGCTTGCATGTCCCTGCCGAAGGTAGTCCCTCAATTACCCACATGTCGGGACTTGAGGGCTTGCTTTGCCGTTTGTTGGAATTTTTCACCAAATTTGTAATTTAATGATTTTCCCGAGGGGGTCCCCCAGTCCCCCACTCCTTGAGGCACTTGTAAAGTGGTGAAAAGGAGTTGTTGCGTTGCTGTTGTGGGCCGAAGGCTGACGCTTTTCGTTTCATTTTGGGGGGATGCCTCGTTAAAATCCCCCAACGAAGGGAAAACCCCGTGGGAAAAAATCCTAATGAGGGAAAAAGAGTGCACCGAATTCCCCCAACGATGAATCGAAAATGTGAAACCTTGGTCAAAAATGGAGAATAACGGTAATGCCGAAGGCTCTCCTTTTCCTGAGGGCTCATGTGTTGATTAGCCGAAGGCTTGCTGTTGGTGTCCTGGGGGGTGCTGAAGGGCCCCCCCTCAATCTGGGGATCGAGGGCGCGATGGATGAGGGCAGTAGTTGAATTGTCACCGGGGGGGTTCCCTGCTTGTTGATTAGTTGGTGATGGGGATATCCGAGGGCTCCCATTACCTGTGTGCTGTGGGCTATCCGCCAAGGAGGCATATTCCCCGGGGGCTACCCAGCCCTTACAGTGCTGAGGGGGAATCCCCGAGGGGTGCCCTGTCATGAAGCCTTGGTCTTCTGAATGAGTGATCCCGAAGGCGTCTGTTATGTGCTGTGTGGGGCACAAACCGGGGGCGTCTCTGGGTAAGTGTACCCGGAGGCTCTCCTTGATGAAATGGAGTGAAGTAGAAAACCCGGGGGCTTCCAGAATATAGCCGTTGGAAATATAGCCGTTGGAATATGTATCGGCGGGATATAGCCGTTGGGGGAGGAGGACACGTGGCGCGTGACGGTTGGCTGCCCGTGGGCGGCGTCACCGGTTGGGTGAAAACGCGGCACGTAATGATGACGGTCCGTCCGGAGGCCCGGTTTCCGGGCCCAAGCCCGGATTCCAGTGCCTATAAATACCCCGGAGCCAGAGTCATTTCTTCTTGTGCGATCACCTGTCTTAGCGAAGCTCTGTCGGAATTTTTCTAGAGAGAGAAAATCACCCTCGATCACAGCAACTTTCAGAGGTCAGTTCTTCCTTCGTTCCTTAGCTCCATTTGAGTACTTAGCTTTTGGCCTTAGGGTTAGGCTTTAGGACCCTTCAGGAACCCCCCTTTGTACGAGTTCCCCGACCCCTCGCCTTTTAGAAGTAATGTCGTCAGCTAGTGATTCCCAAGACATCTCCGAGGAGGCTTCAGTGAACGTTGAAGTCGCGTCTGACGTGGAATCCTCGAGCGAGCAGCTCTCGGTCATCGACGATAGGGCCGTAGCCGAGGCGATACAGGGTGACCTTCGGCTTGAGCTCGAGGCCGAAGACTTCGAGCAGGTGAACGCGGATGAAGAGCTTGCCATCGCCTGTCAGGTGGCCGAGGACGAGGCCCAGAAGGAGGGCCTGAAGGTGACTGTAGCTATCCCTCCCCCTCAGTGTGATACTGAAGCTGGGAGCTCCCGGCCTCTAGACGATGTACCCCTCAGTGTGGCCCCAGGGCAGAAGAGAAAGAAGGCGAGGACGGCTCCGAAGAAGAAGCAAGCTGCCGTCGACGCTGGCCAGCCAGTGGGACTGCCCGAGGGCCATTCTTTCCTGAATACGGTCGCCTTGGAGGTCAAAAATAAAGCTACCCGAGGGGAGATGATGGCGGTACAATTTTTGGTTGGGCCTTCGGCGCGAGTGGTAGAGCCAAAGCCGGATGATGTGCTCCTTCGTGCCCCCGACGGCTGTTTTGCCGTACATCTGCTTTCGGTGGAGCTGGGTCTCAGATTTCCCCTTCATCCCTTCGTGTTGGAATATCTACGCTTCGTCAAGCTAGCCCCCTGCCAGTTGACCCCGAACAGTCACTCATATATGGCAGGGTTCCTGTCACTGTGCCTCAGCCGAAGGGTCCCCCCTACTCTGGAGCAATTCTTTCTGTCGTTCAACTTGTGTCGGGGGGGTCATTCGAATGCCGGGGGCTACGGTAACTTGCAGCAGCTCCCGAAGTTCAGGATTTTTGATGAGGCGCCTTCGTCTCACAAGGGGTGGAAAGACAAGTTCTGCTATATCCGTTTGGCCGAGAACCCTTTTTCCGCTCCGCTTGGTGATAGGTTTCGGCGGCACCTGAAGGCAGAAGGGTATGCCCTAGAGAAAAATGGGCGGGTGTTGTCCAAGAAGCCATAGGGGTCCGATAAGCACGTGTCCATCAAAGGCGCAACGCTCTCCAGTGAGTTGTACAAGCTCGGCTTCCGTCGGTACCGGCTGATGGGGGAGAAGGAGGAAGGCTACCCCACGATTGATCGCGTATATGAGAGTGCCGAAGGTTGTTGCAATGCCGAGGGCTTTAATTCTCATACTTAGATTTTGTTTTTTTGCTTTGTTGTAGTAGTGAACTAACCCTTGTGTGCCTTCTTGTGTTTCAGGACCAGATATGGACGCCCGGAACCTTGTCAAGCTGAAGAGACAACTTGCCAGGGAAGAGCAGAAGAAGGAGGCCCCCGCACAGCAGAGGGCGATCGACGAGATATTCCCTAAGGCGGGAACGGCCGAAGAAGCCAAGGAGGTAGGGCCCGTCGCGGAGGCCGCCGTCGCGGGTTCCCCCGGTCTGGAGCCGAAGAGGAAAAGGCTTGGGAAGGACCCGGCACTACCGGAGGGGAAGAAGAAGAAGAAGGGGGGCCCGGAGTTGAAGGAAGCCCCCATTGTGGTCGTAGATGAATCTTCTCCCCCCAAGCCATCGGGTCAAGCCACTGATCTGACATGGCCCCAGGACAAGGTCCAATTCTCCATCACGAAGGGGACTGCTATCATGCACGGGACCCTGAACCCGAAGGAGTTTTTGAGGGGTGCCACCCCTCCGACTGATAAGTCTGTGCTCTCCCGCCAAGCCGACGATGTCCTCTGCTCTAAGGTTCTGATGGCCTCGGTTACGGTAAGGTTCCTTCCCTTTCTTTTGTAGGTAACTTCATTCTTTACGTGTGTAGTGGCTTAACCTCCGGTAATTCATGTCTGCTTTCAGGCAAGCCTTGGCCTTGGCGAGCTGGTCCAGAGGATAGAGCAGTATGACTCGGAGAAGAATAAAGCCGATGAAGCACTGGCTGAGGCCCGAAGGCAGCTCAAAGAGGCCGAGGACGCTCGCAAAGCTGAGCAAGAGGCTTTCAATGAAATCCTCAAGAGCTCCAAGACGGTGGCCAGGGCCGAAGGCAAGGCAGAGGCGGAGAAGGCTGCGGCCGATGCTGCCAAGAAAGCCGCGAAGGATGCCGAGGAGGCCCGGATCAAAGCTGTCGCCGAAGCCCGGGAGGATGCTGTTGCCGCTTTTGCTGAGGAGGGATGGAAAGCCGAAGGCCGGCAGGAATGGGTGGCTTCGGTGGTGGAAGGCTGTCCCGGCATTTTGGGGTGGACCCGAAGGCCTTTGATCCGGCATCCTATGGTCTCCCTCCCCTTCAGCCAGACCCCAGGGTTCCCCTCCCTGAAGGTGTTGCGAGGCATGATTTGGAAGACTCCATGCTGATGGCCGAGGGCAGTGACGAAGAGGAGGAAACCGGGGATGATGCCGCGTCTAAGCCTGCAGTAGAGGACGCCTCCGGGAATGCCGTTGTTTGATGTGTAATTTGTACTTAGAAATTTCTGAACAAACTCTTGTAATGAACACCATTGATCCTTCGGCTTCGGCCTGTTTGTAACAATTACATTTACTCCTTTTTGTGATGATTGATGGATGAGTGTTAGCCTTCGGGCCTTGTATATATACATGACTTGTTTGCTTTAATTCATTCCTCCTTGAATGTATGCCGTCGTTTTTTCTTGAGTGTATGCCTTCGCCCTTTTTGAATGTATGTCTAGGACTTAGAATATTTTCTAAGTGTTTGAATACGGTTGTAGCCTTCGGTAGTTGGGCACCCTTTGCCGGATATACAACCGAGGGCTCAGCAATAATTAGGACTTAGAAAATTTTTCTAAGTGTAGCACACCATAGGGCCTTCGGGTGTTTGTAGTTCAATTGCTGTGTGGTGATTAGGTTGAGAACCCAATTCTTAGGACTTAGAAAAATTTCCAAGTGTAGTTTGCCCTTGGAAGCCCTCGGCTGGTAGCCTCCTTCCTGATGTGTGAATATTGGACCGAGGGCCCAATATACAGGACTTAGAAAATTTTTGTAAGCGTAGTGTGCCATGTAGCCTTCGGCTACTGTGGAGCCCCAACTGAAATGTTGATTAGGCCGGGGGGCCAATCTTTAGGACTTAGAAAACTTTCCTCTGCGTTGATCCCTTGCGTACTGTAGCCTTTGATTGATAGGTAGCCTTCGGCTATTAGGTCCCTTCATAAGTTGAGATGATGGTGAAATATGTAGGACCCAGAAAGATTTCTAAGTGTAGCTTTTCCCTTGGGAGCCTTCGGGCGATGGCATCCCTTCTTGATGTATGAGTAGTTGACCGAGGGAAAAATATGTAGGACTTAGAAAATTTTCTAAGTGTTGTTGTATCGCATGGCCTTCGGCTATCATATTCCCTTAGCCGTAATATTGGTTGGGCCGGGGTCCCAATCTTTAGGACTTAGAATTTTTTTTTTCTAAGTGCTGCTTCCTTGTGTCGCCTTCGGGTGATGGGTGCCCTCTGGCTCTGCGTCACTTTTGCGAGATGCCCGGGGGCTACTCATTTAGGACTTAGAATATTTTCCAAGCGTAGATTGATGTTGAGCTTCCGGATGTAGATCCCTCCGGGTATATGAACAGGACCCTTCGGGTGATCGTGAGGCCCTTGTGTTGTATGAGTATTTGACCGAGGGCCAAATCTGTGGGACTTAGAAAAGTCTCAAAGTGTGCCGTAGATGTTGAACCTTCGGTCAGTGAGGAGTCTGTCCGAGGGGCAAATATTTTGGAATAAGCCCCCTCGGTTGGCATTTGATGATTTGTAATAGATGCCTTCGGTTGTCGGGTGATATATTAGCCTCCGGTTGTTGTCATTTTCCAAAAGTGTGGACTTAGGAAAAGTGTGGAATCCTGTTGTTGTGAAGAAAGCCAATGAGGAGTATGTGCCCTCGGCATTCACTTGAAAAGTTGTAGAGTTTGACTTAGCCAGTTGTGTCCCTTGTCATGGGGTAAGTGCCCTCGGTATTAGTGCATAACAGATGCCCTCGGTATTTGTTTGAAGTACCGTTTAGTGGACTTTGGATAGTCCAGTCCCTCTGTGTTGTTGAAGCCTTCGGTGTTTGTGTGACCGGCGGTGACCAAGCAGTGGACTTAGCCATTTCTTGACGATATTTGTTTGAGTAGTATCCTTCAGGAAATAGGAGCCTTCAATTACCGGAGGTGTTCCCGTGGGGAGCCCTCGGCATGTTGTGATCTGTTGGAGTGTACTCTTTGATTTCTCGCTGAGTCTACTCCCCTTCACCCCCTTTTTTTTTGGTTGGTGGTGAAGGGAAGGCATCAAGAAACTTGGTTTCTTGGTAAGGCTGGGCCTATCAGGAGACCATCAGAATACACCAATGGCTCTCCTCCCTCGGGTTAACCTTCCGAGTTCCGAGGGGATCGAGGGTCGTTTCCTGGGTACAAGATATGATGGTCTGTAACCTGCCTCCCCTTGGGGGATGGCGCGGAAAGCGCCTCATTTTTGAAAGTCGTCCCCTCGGCGCTAGACATAGTCCGTGGCCTGCCACACCCTTGGGGTGGTGGCGCGGGGAGCGTTTCGGTTTGGAAGTCGAATCCTGGGCATTTCTCGTGCCTGTCATACCCTTGGGGTGATGACGCGGAAAGCGTTCCGTTTTTGAAAGTCGAATCCTGGGCATATCTCATGCCTGTCATACCCTGGGGGTAGTGACGCGGAAAGCGTTTCAAGGAAGGGTTTTCATTTGCACACTAGTTGCAAATGGCCGGGGGCACTACGTGCCGCCGGCACCGATGGTGGCGCCTTCGGTATATGCGTCCTCGTGGGGTACGGCTTTTAGAAACAACACTTGGTGTTAGTTTCGATACGTAGCCCCCGGTACTTGGTACCGAGGGGTCTTCTGTAGGAACACTTAGTGTTCTTCCTCTATTTGACGTTGATGGGTGAGATGTGTACCCCCGGTACTTGGTACCGAGGGGTCTTCTGTGGGAACACTAGATGTTCTTCTTTTTGATGTTGAAAGTGGAGATGTGTGCCCCCGGCACTGGGTGCCGAAGGGTCTTCTGTAGGAACGCCTGGTGTTTCCTGTTGCTGGGGATGGGAGTCCCCACCTTCGGTTCTTGGTACCGAGGGGTCTTGTTTGAAACACTTGGTGTTTTCACTGTTGTTGAAGGTGTTGATGGTGTCCGCCCTCGGCACTTGACGCCGGAGGGGGTTCTTCTCGAGGCCTGGGGCCTGTGGTTGGTATGAGGGCTTGGCCGCTCATAAGTGTTTTGTTCTTGGTGTCTTGAATGTGTCTTCATTCTTCAAAAATTGTAGGCCTTGGGCAATAGGATAGTACATTCACTAGTTATGAGGGCTTGGCCGCTCTTACATTATTGATAAAATTTAACTAAGTGGTGTACATTCCAATGCCTAGGGACCTCTTTCCCGTTGGGGCGTTTGAGTTTGTAAGTTCCAGGTTTGATGATGGCTGCTATGATGTAGGGACCTTCGAATTTTGGTGCCATTTTGCCTCCCTCGGTCGGTTGGCTTGCTTCCATCCTCCGGAGGACATAGTCCCCCACTTGGAATTCTCGGGTGCGAACCTTGGCGTCGATGTAGCCTTTGACTTGCCTTCGGTAGTTTTCTGCCCGGATGAAGGCTTGCTCCCGGCGTTCTGACAGGAGGTGGAGGTCGAGGGCCATGTTGTTGTCGTTGACCTCGGGGTCATATTGGATCACCCTCTGGGTGGGAAGGGTGACTTCCGTAGGAGCTTTGGCTTCAAAACCGTAGCAGAGGTTGAAGGGTGTTTCACCTGTTGCTCGCCGAGGGGGTGGTGCGGTAGACCCAAAGGATGTTGTGGAGTTCTTCCACCCAGCCACCGCCCTCGGCCTCCAGCTTCTTTTTGAGGCCCTCGAGCAAGGTCCGGTTGGCGTTCTCTACTTGCCCGTTGCCTTGAGGGTAGGCAACGGAGGAGAAGGTGTGTTTGATGCCCCATGCCTCCAGAAGGGCACAGAAGGGGGCTGCCTCAAATTGTGTCCCATTGTCAGAGATGATTTGCTGGGGGACGCCAAACCTTGTGAGGATGTTCTTGAGGACGAAGTGACGGCACTTCGCCTCTGTGATGCTGGTGAGGGGCTCAGCCTCTACCCACTTGGTAAAGTAGTCGATGGCCACAATGATGTATCTGTTGTTGGAGGTACCCCTTGGCAGAGGGCCCACAAGGTCTATTCCCCATCGAGAAAAGGGGACAGATGTGCTGATGGGGGCATAGTTGACCGCTGGCCTTCCGGGGGCTTTCTGGAAATGTTGACATGCGGTGCACCTTCGGGCAAGGTCAGCACAATCTCTGGCCATGGTTGGCCAGAAGTAGCCCTGGAGAATGAGCCTTCGGGACATGGAGAAGGGTCCCTGGTGAGCTGAGCAAGTGCCACTGTGCACCTCCTCCATTGCGACCTCGGCTTCATCCTGATGAAGGCACTGAAGTAGCGTGCCGTTATAAGACCGTTTGTAGAGCCTTCCGTCTTCGATGGTATAGCTAGGAGCCCTCAGTTTTGCTAGTTTAGCGCGGGTCTCGTTCTCGGGTAGCTGCCCTGTGGAGATGAAGGTGATGATATCCGAGATCCAGTCCTCCTGGCGTTGTTGTATGTTCATGACGGGGCTTGCATGGATACTTGAGAGACTAAGTTCCTCAATTTTAGCAATCTTGGAGATGTGCTCGGGGGAGTCGGCCGAGAGCTTAGATAGTATGTCGGCCTCGGAGTTCTGAGCCCTCGGTATTTGAGTGAGAGAGTGTGCCTCAAATACCTTAAGCAACTCCTTGGCCGCTTCCTTGTACTGTTTCATTCTTCCCTCCTTGGCCTCATATTCCTCGGAGATTTGGCCAACGACCAACTTGGAGTCGCATTTGATGTGGATCTGCCGAGCCTTCATGTTGGCAGCCAGCCGAAGGCCACATAGGAGGGCCTCATATTCGGCCTCGTTGTTGGAGACTTTGAAGGAGAAGCGGATTGCATAGTAGGCTCTAAAGCCCTCGGGAGTAATGAGGACTACCCCTCCACCGCATGCTTTGGTCGCGGAGGAGCCATCGGTGTAGAGGGTCCACCAGTCGTCCGAGGTAGCCGAGGGCTCCCCGTCCGTGGCTGCCCTTGCGGTACACTCCGTCACAAAGTCCGCCAGGGCTTGGCCCTTGATGGCAGGCCTCGGACGGATGTCAATGTTGTACTGGCTCAAAAAGATAGCCCATTTCACCATGCGGGAGGAGCTGGTGGGGCTCCTCATGAGGGCGCCGAGGGGTTGATGAGTGAGGACCTGAACCGGGTGAGGCTGAAAGTAGTGGCCCAACTTCTTGACGGTCCAAACGATAGCTAACACCGTTTTTTCCACAGGAGAGTACCTGAGCTCGGCCTCCCTTAGGGTCTTGCTTACATAGAAGATGGCATGTTGGATGTCGTCTTCCTCCCGGATGAGCACAGAGCTGATGGCCGCCGGGCTGACCCCAAGGTAGAGGTAGAGGGTCTCCCCTACCTTTGGTTTGGAGAGCACAGGGGGTGAAGATAGGTATCGTTTGAGCTCGTCGAAAGCCTCCTGGCATTCTGGAGTCCATTGAAAGCCAGCCGTCTTCCTCATGATCTGGAAGAAGGGTAAACACTTCTCTGCTGATTTAGATAGAAAGCGGTTGAGGGCTGCAAAGCGGCCCGTCAGCCGTTGAACTTCCTTCACATTGCGTGGGGGCTCCATGTTGATGATGGCCTGGATCTTCTCGGGATTGGCCTCAATACCCCTTCGGCTCACCATGTAGCCTAAGAATTTGCCCCCTTGGACGCCGAAGGTGCACTTCTTCGGGTTTAGCCGAAGGTTGAACTTTTGCATGATGGCGAAGATTTCCCGGAGGTCGTCGGCATGGCTGGAAGATTGTTTGCTTTTGACGATCATGGCGTCAACATAGGCCTCCATGGTGCGCCCTAGGACGGCCTGAAAGACTCGGGCCACCATCCGGGTGTAAGTGGCCCCTGAGTTCTTTAGGCCGAAGGCCATCACTAGGTAGCAGAAGATGTCCTTGGGAGTCATGAAGGCTGTTTTTTCGGCGCCTTCCTCATGCATGAAGATCTGATGATACCCGCGGAATGCGTCGAGGAATGACATGATTTCACACCCCGCGGTCTCATCTACACGTTGATCGATATTGGGCAAAGGAAAAGGGTCCATAGGACACGCCTTGTTGAGATCCGTGTAGTCCACGCACATGCGGAAGGTAGGAGGCTTCTGTGCGAGGACTACGTTTGCCAGCCATGAGGGGTATTTTACCTCCTTGATGTGCTTAATAGAAAGGAGCATGGCAACCTCCTTCTTCACAAATTCCCTCCTCTCGGTGGAGAGGGGCCTTCTTCGTTGCTGTATTGCTTTTGCCGAGGGGTCCACCGAGAGGCGGTGGGTGATGACCCTTCGGCTTATTCCCGGCATGTCCTCCGCCCCCCATGCAAAGACAGTGGAGTGGGCGCGGAGGACGTCGGTGATACCGGTCTTCAGATCTTCAGGGAGCTGGGCTCCAATCTTCACGACTCTCTTCGGCTTGGCCGGATCGAGCGTAAAGTCTTTTACATCCTCGGCTGGTTCAGCCCTCGGCCTCTTTTCTTCTTCGTCGATGGTTCCGGTGATGGTGTCAACACGGAATTCCATCTTACTTACTTTCTCCGTGACTTGAAGATAGCAAGCGCGGGCAATTTTCTGATTCCCCCGGGAGTAGCCAATGCCCCCCTCGGCGGGGAACTTGAGGCAGAGGTGCCTCATGGAGATGACGGCCTTGAGGTCCTCGAGGGCTGGCCGGCCGAGGATGATGTTGTGGGTGCAGTCGATGTTGACGACGACGAACTCCACTTCGAGCTGAGCTCTATGGAGCCCGTCGCCGAATATTACCGGGAGGGTTATTACCCCCTCGGAATCAATAGTATCGCCGGTGAAGCCGGCGAGAGGAGTCTTAATGGTCCGAAGGGACCCCCTCTCCAGATGCAACTCTCTAAGGTGCTGAGGTACATTACATTGACGGAGCTGCCCGTGTCAATGTAAGTTCGGTGAATGATGGTGTTGTTTATTTCAGTCCGAATCACCAAGGCATCCCTGTGAGGAGAAGAAGTAGGAGGGAGATCTGCGGTGGTGAAGGTGATGGGTTCCTCCCTCAGCCGCTTTACTGGGGGCATATGGGTGACTTCCCCCACGTAAAGCGATTGAGCCCACTTTTTCCGCTGGCTGGTGGAATCGCCCCCTGTATTGCCACCGGTGATCATGAGGATGTGGCGTTTTTTCTCCTGGTAGTGGGGGTACTCCTCCTCTTCCTCCTCCAAGTTTCCGATCTCCCTCTTCTTGCCGAGGGGGATGGTGTTTGGGTTCACCCAAGCGTTCACCTTCGTGTGGTGCCCCCGGGGAGGTCCCTGGTGAGAAGGTCCCTCCTGCCGAGGGCTCTGGATAAATTGGGACAGATGGCCCGCTTGTATCAATCTCTCGATGGCCGTCTTCAGCTGATGGCAGTCATCGGTTCTGTGCCCCTGATGCCGATGGAAACGACAGTAGGGGAACTGAGGGTTGATGACATGTACCTCCGGGGATGCGCGAGAATCGCGCTCAACGAGGCCCCTCTCCTCGTCAAAATCAAGGATGATGCTGACGGGGTGCGTCAATGGTGTCCGGGGGCGGTCCAGGAGAATGGGCTGTGCCCAAGTCTTAGGGTTGTTCTTATAACCTCCCCCGGGCTTGGCTTGGCCTTGCCGAGGGCGGTCATCAGAGGGTCCCGAAGACTTGGGGTGATTTGGAGGAGCCCCCGCCCCCGGTTGTTCTTGTTGTCAGCCTTCGGTGGCTGCTGATCTGGATGCTGGTGGTATTTTTCCACCTCCTCGGCCTCGGCGTATCGGTCCCCCCGCTGCAGGGCTCTTATGTAGTCGCGGGGGGGTTCAATGATGAGGCTCCTTGAAAAGTTGCCGGTGCGGAGGACAGTTTGTAGGAGGGCCAGGAGGGTCCCGTCGTCAGCACCGTCGACTTTGTCGGCTTCCGTTCTCCAGCGTTCCAGGAAGTCCCGAAGGGTCTCATCCCTCCTCTGGCGTATGGTTAGGAGGTAGGAGAAGTGCTTCCTCGTGCGATGCCTCCCGGCAAATTGCGTCAAGAATCGCTGGGCGAGTTCTTGCCACGAATCAATGCATCCTTCGGGCAACCGGTTGAACCATTCGTATGCCGGCCCCTCTAAGGTGTAGAGGAACCAACGACATAAATATTCGTCCGACGCCCCTACCATCATCATGCTGTTCTGATATTTGCTGTAGTGTTCCTGGGGGTCCGTCTTCCCGTTGTAGGGCTGTATGTGTTGCCCTCGGTATTTTTCCGAGATCCAGACCGCCAATACCCTTGGGTGAATGGCGTCCGGGTCCGGAGCTGGATGATGGGTTCCCCGGAGCCCTCGGCTACCTTCTTCTGCAATTCCTCCATTTTGGCCATCATGGCCTCGTATTTGAGGTCTGAATGAGGGGTGGAGGTGGTGGCGTGAGCTTTGTTGGCCTCCATTTCATCAAGTCGGCGTTGGAGGGCCGTAATAATTTCGTCCCGGGGGTCCTTCGGGAGGGTCTCCGCCCCCTGCGAACGAACCCGGGCCGAGTGGGCTTGGTTGATTTGGTGGCGAGCATCGTCGGAATGAAGGGGTGCCTTGCCTTTGTCCCGAGGAGGACGCTCCTCGTCTGCCCTCGAGACAGACCCTCCGCTTTCCTGGGGCCTTTGGAGTGCCTTTCCTCCGAGGCGGTCTTGGACCCCTCGGCGGTCTTGCCCCCCTCCAAGCCGGTTGAGGGCGGAAGTGCGGGGCCTTTCTCTGTTGTCATTGTGGCGGTCCCGGGACTGAACTTCCTGGGAGGCCGTATCTTGGGCCACTACCC
The DNA here is from genome assembly GCA_945859875.1 of Cuscuta europaea. Taxonomy (NCBI): domain Eukaryota; kingdom Viridiplantae; phylum Streptophyta; class Magnoliopsida; order Solanales; family Convolvulaceae; genus Cuscuta; species Cuscuta europaea. The sequence goes on along the minus strand of CAMAPE010000015.1, from coordinate 6,601,444 downwards.
CCTCGTCATTCCCAATCCGAGGGATGGGGTTCCCGAAAGGGGGTGGCAGATGGGGAAGCATGATGTTCTCCCCAATTTGGGGTTGAGCCGGAGCCAGGGTGCCGAAGGCACCCGGGTTCTGAGTGAGCGTCTGGATGAAGGCGGAGAGTGCCGAATGAACGTCGATGGTGAGGACCGGAGGGCTGACTTGGTCATCGCTCCGGTTCTTCTTTTTGGCCTCGATGCCGAGGCGGGCATCGGGGGCATTCTGCTGGATCTGAAGGCGTAGGTCGACAGCCGCCTGTTCCAGCCCAGCGATGACACCGCCCTCGGGAGCCCTGTGAGAGGCTTCGGGGGCGTTGACGTCGCCGAGGGCCAGGTTCTTGTCTTCTACGTTTTTGGAGTTGGCACGTGTTGTTCTCACCATTTTGGTAGAGGGCTAGTGTTTGGCGAAGGGGGAGGGTTTCTTACTTGATTGTTCGACCTCTCAACGAGAGCACCAAATGATGGATAGTGTACCCGGGGGGTAGCTTATCCGGGGGTTATTGTGGGGAATAACAAGAGAGAAGTCAGAGCAAGTAAGTATAGAGAGAGAAAGTGTATTCAGAAAGTATGCAGCGTTTATGACTTGTGACTTGGTTACAAACGGGGAAATGGGGTGCTATTTATAGTAGCAATAAATGCCGGATAGGGACACGTGTCAAGCGTCCATTGGCCGAGAGGTCACCTCATCTGGTTGGCGCTGGCAACCGCATGTGGCCGCATTTAATGCGGCTGTTGGATGGGACGTTGCACAGGGTACGATGATCTGTACGCATGTGGCGCAGATATCATGTCAGGGAAGGTGCCCTCGGCTGTAGAGGACTAGCCGAGGGCACCGAGTACTGGGGACCCCCTTGGCGCCGAGGGCTCCAGGTGCCGAGGGCTACTGATTTCCGCCGTTTTTCTCCCAGTTTCTCAGTTTGCTTGAAAAACCCGTTCTGTGAGAGTTTTGAGCCTTCGGCCAGGGGCCGAAGGCTCCCCAGTGCGCGCTGTGGGCTGCTAAGTGCTCGGGGGCGCCGTAATTTGGGCCTGCTATGCTTCCTGGGCCGGTTGGGCCTTTATTGGTGTAGTAGGAGTCTGTGGGCCGGGGGTTCCCGGGCCATATACTCCATCAACAGGTGTGCATGTAGTTTATACCTAGTATATTTTTGGACGTAATTTAGTTTTTATTATTCTACAATACATTTTTCCATTTTAATATACACAAAAGATTGTAGTTTTAATTACTGCGGGAAACTAATTGTTATGATTGAATAGTTTTGATGACTATATTTCAAAATTAATAAATTAGCTAAACAATTATTTAGCCTATTTAGCATATCCGCACATAAAATTATAGTTTGAAACAGCAACAACAACATCCAAGCCTTATTCCTAAAACAAATTTGGGTCGGTTAAGATCACTCTAAGAGAATATGTCTTTTTCTAAAACCGGGTCAATTAGGGTCAAAACCGGACCAAACCGGAAAATTCAGGTCCGGACTAGTCCGGACCGGTTAGATTCAGGTCCGATCTTCGGTCCATGGAAAATGATGATTCCGATTCCGATCCTAACCGGTTCCGGTCCGATCCGGTCCGGTTTTGCATTGTAGCAACCTTGATGCGCTAGTGGAAACCCCAATCTCCTACATTCCACGTGTTGCGGTTATTAAAGAACCGCCACGAATATTAAAAAAAAATACGAGTTCCATGTGTCATGTGTGGCCTAATTTCTTTTTTTGTGTTACAGTATTAGATATTTCTTTTAGATAGCTGTTTTTAAGTTTTATACTTCTCTAGCTTGGCCTAATTTTGTAAAGTTTTAATTATAAAATGTAATGTAATTTTATTCTTTAGAGCTGTTCTTTTGCTATATCCACACAGTGTGGGATTTTGGATTGCTTTCATGTTTTCAGAATTTGAAAGGATCTGTTGAATTTATTCGGAGTATACTAATGCTACAATTGTTTTTTTTTTGGATTACAGGTTCACAGCTGCCACAGTGCAACAGTAATAGGAGATTAGGATCGAGGGAGGTTCAAGCTTCAAGAGTTCAAGGGAATTATGCACACTGACAGTAGGGGTGACCCGTGCTAAGCTTATTACTGAGTGGTGTCAACTTTAATATCTAACCATTATTATAATATATTTATCATTATCCACCTATAAAATTTATAGTAAATTATCATCTCAATAACTAATAATTTGAATAATTTTGTTTGTACCTCTTTAGTTAATATAGTCTTTGAATAAACTTTCCAGCTTCATTGAAACTTTACTCCAAAGCAACTTTTTTTGATAATCAAATACTAATTTATTCATTAAATTATAATAAAAGAATATGTGAGTAAATAGTCAAAGGCTACAATGAGATGACACATAGAACGGAAAAGATATCACGAATTTTTCAAGATCGCTAACCCCACAATAATGCAGCTTAATCTATCGTTCATGCTGCTCTTCTTGCTACTTCAAAGAAAAATAACAAATTACAAATAAAAGATCCGGCTTCACCGGTCACCAGGAAAGGAGAATTGCTTTGACCAACAACCAACAAGGAAACTCAACCGAGTAGAAATTGACCAAATCAACGATTTGACTAGCCATCGAAAAGTAAACCCAACCATTCAATTGACTGCTAACTTTCTCTCATAATGAGATGGTGATCAAGGTCAAACTCGTCTTGCCTACCATTAATAATGAAAATTCACCACTCGATCGATTACACTAACGAGGAACACACAGTCTCTAGACATTTATAGGAGAAGAACCCGTCTCACGCTCACCCAGGACGCACATAACTCTCGGTCAAAGAATAAATCAGATCAAAATCAGAACCCTTGCGGGAAGATAGAAACAAAAAAGAATGGTGGCATATAATGTTAGAATTGGCGGTATTATATAGTATAAAATAAGGGTGTATAAATATGGTTGACCGGATATCACTTCTAGTCATGTATAAAATACGATTTCCTAAAAGTTGACTATCTACCCTTATCACAGTAACCGAGTTACAAGATAGAACTTTTGGGATAAAAAGAAGGTGTATGATGTATTTTAGTTACCGATGAAATAACACCGAATAAGTGATTTGCATATGTGGAGGTATTGGCCCCACGGGCCAAGACAGACCTCTTCACACTTGTTGGGCCTGTTTGCTTGCCTCTTGCCCTGGTCCAAGTTGTTCTGCCGCTAGCCTTTCTTCTGGAACCCTCCTTTAGGGCTTCCCCTCTTGCCCGGGTACTTAAGCCCCTCTTCGTCTTTGGTTGACGCTGAGGTCTTCAGTTAGAGAGAGAGTGAGGTTAAGAGAGAATAGTGAGAGAGACTTCAGTCTCTTCTCCATTCCGATCCCTCTGTGGTCTTCTCTCTGTGCTTCCCCTTTTCTGACCTTTGGCGTGCGTTGAGATGGCTGGGCTGACCTGAGTGTTCTTGTCCCTTCCGATGGTGCTTGATTGTGTGTGCTGTATGAGCGTGGTCTGAGTTGGAGAGGTGAAAACCTGACAGTGGTATCAGAGCCGGAACTCCTGTCGTCATCGTCTACAGCCCGGGAGCTCCTCCGCCGCCATCCGCCGCAGATCTCCGTTTCAGTGGTAAGTCGAGAAGCCCATCCTCGGGTTCTCGCTCAGGTAAATTGGCGATAAACACCCTAGGTAGCCGGGTGCCTCCGGTTTTGTGTGTTTCTTGGTGTTTTTACTTGCTTCATCCCTTTCCCCGCTTTGCTCTTGCTGCTGACCGTGTTGGTCTGGCTGTCAGTTGTAACTGACGATTCCCAGGTGCGTTCTCTTTACCTTCGTGTGTGAAGTTGGTCTGCATGAGTGTTTTGTGTTTGCGGGATTGAGGTTTTGAACTGGTATTCCGTGTTTCTGTCTCCTTTGCGTGTTTATCTCTACTTTACTGCCCTTTTGTGCTTACTTGGTACCCTTGTGAACTGGGATTTTTTGCCTCTGTGACTCGGCACCTGAGGTTAGGACTGACAGGTTCCCTGCCAGTCACTCTAGTGGCCTTCGGATCTGTGTGGCCTGTCAGGCCGCAGCCGGGTACACTGGTGAACCCTAGCTCCTTGGTTCTCTGTCTCTCTGTTTGCTATCTTTCATTTACCTTGTCTTCTGCCACTGATTCTTCAGTGTTATCCTTATTGTGTTCATCTTTATGTCTGCCAATATGTATGGTATGTTACCTTTTAATGGAAAAACTGATTTTGACATTTGGAAACAAAAGATCAAATGTGTTTTAATCCAGCAAAAGGTTTTCAGAGCTGTAAGTGAACTTTATTTGGATTCTGATGATAGTGCAAAGAAAGCTGAAATGAATGAAACTGCCTGCTCTACTATATACCTTAACCTATCTGACTCTGTGCTTAGAAAGGTTGGTATTTTAGATTCTGCTAAAAAGTTGTGGGATAAGTTAGATGAGCTTTATACTGATACCTCTCTGCCTGGTAAACTGTTTTTGCTTGAAAAATTCTTTCGGTTTAGGCTAGACCTAACCAAAGACATTGATGAAAACTTGGATATTTTTAATAAGTTGATCCAGAACATAAAACAATCTGGTGATAAACATATTGATGATTATACTGCTATTGTGTTGCTTAATGCTATTCCTGATTCTTATAATGATGTTAAATCTGCTATTAAATATGGTAGAGATGATGTCACTCTTGATAGTGTTGTGAATGGCCTTAAGAGTAAAGAGCTTGACCTTAAACATAATAGGAGTATCTCTAGTCAATCCAAGGATTCGGGTGAGGTGATCGCTGTATTTTTTTTTAGTGAGTAAAACGTAGTTGGTTAATACGTAGAATAACCAGACCACGAGTATCGTCTCTCAAGGAGTGGCAAAAAGGAAGTTTTAAATACTGTCCGTGATCACAGGCTAGCACAAGTCATGGTAATCTTTCCGAATAAATTGTTTTCAGGTGATTAAAAAAAAGTAAACTAACTAACAACGAGTGCAAAAAAATAAATAGAGTAAGTTTTTTTTACCTGATTCTAGATATTAAAATAGGGTTCAAATTGAATGGTTTAGGTTCTGGGTGTTCTTTCAGGATTAAAATTAAGTAAATTAATTTTCAATTAATCCTCGATAGAAAATGAAATCAATTCTCAAAGATAAGAATTAAAATATATTATCACAATCCTAACTTATTTCTAAGATCAGATTGCTTGTATAAGATCCAAGCTAATTTAACGCAAATTCCATAGACAAGAATTGAATTAAATCCAAACATTCATATATGAGGCGATCAAATTCATATAGACAATTAAGAGTAATCTTATACAATTTTCCAGAAAATTAATTGAATTTCAAAAACTAAATTCACACCCTCAAGAACCCATGAACCCTAGCCCCAATTCAAACCCTTTATGAAATTAGCTACTCATACTTAAAATTAACATCACAATAATATAATTAAGCATGATAAAGGCCTTGAAAAAAAACTGAAGTAAAATAATCGTTTGGGAATACTAAATTATCAGTGGGAGAAAAATAACTCCGAAATTTTATCCTAAATTGAGAACAAGTAATGTAAAATGTATTTAACTTACAGTGAATGTTTGGAATCTAAATAAACTTGGAAGATATTGAAGGAAGATTGGAGTTTAGAAACTGTTCTAAGTTTCTTTACTTCTGGTGCGGCTACTTCCATAGAACAGGACAAAGAATTGCAGGTTGGTCTAGTTGCTGCTGCGGTTGGTCCTCATGAGAAGGAAATAAAAAACTGCTAGTGCGTGACTAAGTGACAAGGTGCAGAAGGAATTCCCCCCAAAAAAATCTACGGCTGCTTGTTTTTGTTCTTCGTGAATGAATGTGCCCCGGGGAAACCCCAACTCTTTTTTTCCCTTTTTGTTTTGGGCTGCTGCTATTTTTTTCTCTTTTGGGCTGAACTTAATTATTCAAAAAAAAAATTCAATCTGTTCAGCCGAACATAACGTGACATTCACCGCAAAATTCAGTCTGTACAATCACAACTCACCACATCCGGTAAAAATATGTAATTTTACAATCAAATTACTCCAAAAATGTCAAATTGTGTAGACAAATACTAAACTGAAAATGAATGGCACCGGGACCGAAAAGTTACAAATTTTCATTCAAAACCCCCAATAGTCACCCGATTAATTATAAAAATTAGACAATTAACACCCAAAATATGGGTGAAAAGATAGGAGCGGAACGAGCCTATCAAATCTCCCCACACTTGAGCGTTGCTTGCCCCCAAGCAACAGTGCATTAAAACCACGAAAACAAAATAATCACATGTAACACCTGGTTCAAAAATCATTCACACCCAAAACAAATGATTGCACAAGGTCTTTTCTTTCTTAACAACGAAACCAAGATTCACATGTTAAACAATATTATCAAAAGTAAAATCCCTCTCCAACCGACTAAAATGTTGAGAAAAGCATTATGGTCCCAACGGTGTAGGTGTGTGAAATCCAAACCACCAATCATTCCAAAAACCCAAGAATTGTGTGATAAAATCGGTATGCTCGTGATTCAATTTTTTTTTTTTGAAAAGTTGGCGAGGTTGTGAATTACAGGGCTGATTCTAGCTATAGGGCCTGGGAGTTTATCTCATTACTATGCATACTCAACTCTCACACGGGGTGATTCGTGAGATGAGCAGAGCCCCTTTCCGAAGATGAAATTCTCGACACACGAAGTGTAACCCCATTACAAGAATCAGTTGCCTGCTTAGCATGAATTTATCCCGATATGCTTAGAAAGCAGAGCTCCTTATGGAGTAAGGATTTTCAACACCTGACCAATCAAGCAATTATTGATGACAAACTAGTGAATCACGAGTAAAACCGAATTTAATCAACACAAATCAAACCATCTAACCTGCCAACATTCCCAAGAATATACACACCACCCTGATGATTACACCATTACTAAATCTTTCCAAGAAAGATGGAGGAGACGGAAGATTACAAAAGAAAATAAAGATTAACAAGTTACCTTTGTTGCGTTGCTAAACTAGAAAAAAGAACCTCATGCACCTCAAAATGTTTTCGGACAGAATAACTTCATCACCAAATGTCATGTCCAAGCTAAAACCAAACCAATCTCCCCACACTTGAGCGTTGCTTGCCCCCAAGCAACAGTGCATTAAAACCACGAAAACAAAATAATCACATGTAACACCTGGTTCAAAAATCATTCACACCCAAAACAAATGATTGCACAAGGTCTTTTCTTTCTTAACAACGAAACCAAGATTCACATGTTAAACAATATTATCAAAAGTAAAATCCCTCTCCAACCGACTAAAATGTAGAGAAAAGAATTATGGTCCCAATGGTGTAGGTGTGTGAAATCCAAACCACCAATCATTCCAAAAACCCAAGAATTGTGTGATAAAACCGGTATGCTCGTGATTCATTTTTTTTTTGAAAAGTTGGCGAGGTTGTGGATTACGGGGCCGATTCTAGCTATAGGGCCTGGGAGTTTATCTCATTACTATGCATACTCAACTCTCACACGGGGTGATTCGTGAGATGAGCAGAGTCCCTTTCCGGAGATGAAATTCTCGACACACGAAGTGTAACCCCATAACAAGAATCAGTTGCCTGTTTAGCATGAATTTATCCCGATATGCTTAGAAAGCAGAGCTCCTTATGGAGTAAGGATTTTCAACACCTGACCAATCAAGCAATTATTGATGACAAACTAGTGAATCACGAGTAAAACCGAATTTAATCAACACAAATCAAACCATCTAACCTGCCAACATTCCCAAGAATATACACACCACCCTGATGATTACACCATTACTAATTCTTTCCAAGAAAGATGGAGGAGACGGAAGATTACAAAAGAAAATAAAGATTAACAAGTTACCTTTGTTGTGTTGCTAAACTAGAAAAAAGAACCTCATGCACCTCAAAATGTTTTCGGACAGAATAACTTCATCACCAAATGTCATGTCCAAGCTAAAACCAAACCTCCCCACACTTAGGGGTGACATCGCCCTCGAGGTCAAAGAAAAGATTAAAACAAAAATAACAGGGGCAAATTAACGAGTAAAATGATTTTTAGCCCGGCAACACATCATAATCAGAATAATAATCAACACAAATCAACAAAGGAGTAATATGATAGTAAGCACACATTTTCAGCAGCGTAGTTAGAGTTGACAGGTTACCGTATAAGCCAAACTGCAGTGAATAACCTCCAGCTTAACATAAAACTCAGCATCTGATAGCCCCTCGGTCTCTGGTGGTGAGATATTCGGTCTTAGAACCATGATCTGCAAGGTGAAATGACTCTCCTAGATGTGTAGATGCCGCTGAATCCTGCCACTGGAATGCTGCAATAATACTGAGGCTGGGCAGTTTGTCCAAAGTGTGGTGAACCAAGGCCCAATAAACAATGGTCTACTGTCAGCGGGCAGCTGATTCGGCCCTCAAAAATCAACCACCATCCAAAAACTGCCATCAAAGTCATGTCCCATCAAATTGCACTTGATGATTGTGCTTGTCGTCGCTTCTTCTTCTAAACAGCGGTGCTCCTGCGGACAGCGAAAGAGCTCACGAACTCCATGGTGCATGGCAGCTGGTTTCACTCCTGGAGCATGCGTAAGTCTCCAATTACTGTCTCCAACTATTGGCCTTGAAAGTGTCTGCTGCCGGGTCTCCACGGACCTTCTGTAAAGTAAACGGGAGTTGGTAGCCAGTATCCTTTAGGAGCTCCATTTATATAGGGCTACACTTCTTCTTCCACACCAGTCCATGTCATATCTACAATTCAAAGAAAAGAAATCCAAGCGCACAAGCACAAGATGAAAACACAAAAACAAAGACAAAAAAATGCATAAACAAGAGATACTAAACTCCTAATTCCTTTTTTTTTAATTTTTTTTTTCAGTTTTTTTTGTGGGTTGCCTCCCAGAAGCGCTTCTTTAACGTCACTAGCTTGACGATAAAATCTCATTCAAAGACGGGTTCGAGGCTTAAAACCTCCTTCTGCTTTTCAAACATTCCCCCAAAATAGTGCTTGAGTTGGTTGCCGTTGACCTTGACAACCCGGCCGTCATTATGCTCAATCTCCACACTTCGATAGGGATAAACTCGACGTACAATGTATGGTCCCGTCCATCGGGACTTCAGCTTCCCAGGAAAAAGTCTCAACCTTGAATTATACAACAACACCTTCTCCCCCTCTGCAAACTGGCGGTCTGCCTTAATGTGCTTGTCATGAGCTTGTTTTACTCTCTCTTTGTATAAGTATGAATTATGAAAGGCCCGAGCCCTCAACTCATCCAATTCATTCACCTGAAAGAACCGCTCCTTACCTGCACTAGATGAATCAAGACAAACAGTCCTTAAAGCCCAGAGTGCCCTATGCTCTACCTCCACAGGTAAATGACAAGACTTCCCATAAACTAATCGAAAAGGAGTAGTACCAATCGGAGTCTTATAAGCTGTCCTAAAAGCCCATAGCGCGTCATCTAATTTTTCTGACCAATCCTTACGAGTTTGCGCTACAGCTTTTTCTAGGATAGCCTTAAGATCCCGATTTGCATTCTCTACTTGCCCCTGAGTTTGGGGGTGGTAGGCTACTCCTTGCCGATGTTGAACCCCATATTTAGACAAAACACGAGCTAGCGGATCATTACGAAAATGGCTTCCTCGATCACTAATCAAAACTTTGGGGACTCCAAACCTAGAAAATAATTTTTTTACAAAACGCACAACCACTCTAGCATCATTAGTAGGGCTCGCAATAGCCTCTACCCATTTCGACACATAATCAATAGCGACTAAAATAAATTTATTGCCTCTTGAGCTAGGGAACGGGCCTACAAAATCAATCCCCCAGACATCAAAAACTTCACAAGGCAATAGATATGTCTGGGGCATCTCATCTCGTTTAGAAATATTTCCTACCCGTTGACACCTATCGCATGAGGCAACATAAGAATTCGCATCTTTGAACAACGTGGGCCAGTAATACCCACACTCTAACACTCTTCTTGTTGTCCTATTACCAGAAAAATGCCCCCCAGTGGGGCCAGCATGACAATGGTAAAGAATCTCATTCATTTCATCCTCAGGAATGCACCTTCGTACTACCTGGTCAGCACAAATCCTGAACAAATAAGGATCATCCCAGAAATAATACTTAGCATCGGACAGAAACTTTTTTAACATGTGTCGAGATAGCCCGCTAGGCTCAACATTGCCTACTAAGTAGTTGGCTATGTCTGCATACCAGGGTACCTCAGATCCAATCTCAACCTGCAAAAGACGTTCATCAGGAAAAAGTTCTTCAATAACCTCATTACCGAAAGAGTCTACCAAGTCAGCATCTAATCGTGATAAGTGATCAGCTGCTTGATTGGCGGAACCCCTTCGGTCCCTAATCTCTATGTTAAATTCCTGCAACAACAAAATCCAACGGAGAAGTCTAGGTTTAGAGTCGTGCTTCTGAAATAAATATCTCAACGCCGAATGATCGGTGTAGATAATTACTTCAGATAAAATAATATACGACCTAAACTTCTCCAAAGCATGCACAATAGCTAGAAGCTCTTTCTCTGTAGTGGTATAATTCAATTGGGGTCCCGCTAAGGTTTTGCTAGCGTAATAGATGGGGCGGAAGTGATTATCTTTCCGTTGGCCAAGAATGGACCCGACCACCTGATCGCTAGCATCGCACATTAGCTCAAAAGAGATTTCCCATTCTGGAGAAACTAAAACTGGAGCTTCCATCAACTTAAGTTTCAAACACTTAAAAGCAAGCAAACATTCATCATCAAACAAAAAATCAGCATCTTTCTCAAGCAAACGGGTGAGAGGTTTGGCTATTTTTGAGAAATCCCGAATAAAGCGACGGTAGAAGCCGGCGTGCCCAAGAAAGCTACGGACAGCCTTTACGGTTGTTAGAGGCGGGAGTTTCTCAATGGCCTCAATTTTTGCCTTGTCAACCTCAATACCCTTAGATGACACCTTATGACCTAGCACAATACCCTCCTTGACCATGAAGTGACACTTTTCCCAACTCAAGGCCAAGTGGGTCTCCTCACACCTAATCAACACTTTCTCTAAATTATGGAGGCATTCATCAAATGACTCCCCAAAAATAGAGAAGTCATCCATAAAAACCTCCATAAAATCACCAATAAACTTCTCAAAGATAGCAATCATGCAACGCATAAATGTGGCAGGAGCATTGCATAGACCAAAAGACATCCTACGAAATGCAAATGTCCCAAATGGGCAAGTAAAAGTGGTCTTTTCCTGGTCAACGGGATCAACGTGTATTTGAAAGTACCCGCTCATCCCGTCAAGGAAACAATAATAAGCATGCCCTGCCAAACTCTCAATCAACTGATCAATAAAAGGTAAGGGGAAATGATCCTTCCGAGTGGCTTCATTTAGTTTACGGTAATCAACGACCATCCGCCACCCAGTCACCGTCCTACTAGGTAGGAGTTCCCCCTTCTCATTCTGAATCACCGTCATACCCCCCTTCTTGGGGACCACGTGAGTAGGGCTAACTCATTGGCTATCTGAAATTGGGTAAATTATACCCACATCCAAAAGCCTCAGGACTTCTGCCTTTACCATTTCCATCATCTTGGGGTTTAAACGTCGTTGCGGTTGCACGACTGGTTTATACCCCTCCTCACACTTGATTTTGTGGGTACAGAAGGTTGGGCTAATCCCACGAAGATCCTCAAGCTTACGCGCAATGACTTGCTTGTGACACCTAAGGACATCCATCAATTTTTCCTTCTGTCCCGACTCTAACTGGGCTGAAATAATGACAGGGTGTTGGCCCTGTGTGTCTAAAAATGCATACTCCAGGTGACTAGGGAGCGGTTTGAGTTAAGGAGTAACCTTATCGGTGGGCTGCTCCTCAAACTCAGTAAGCAACGTAGGGAAATCATCATTCCTAATCACCTGCTCGTAGTCAACAGTCATTTCTTCTTCATTTTCAGCCACCATATCCCCCACATAATGAATGTCACTAACAGGTGGGGTAATATCACTATCACCTCCAAATAAATACCCCTCCACTGACTCAAACATATCAAGATAATGGCATGATTCAGCGGGGTCTGAGGCCTTACTCATCACCTCTGAGAGTTTAAAAGTGCACACATCGTCCCCAACTCTCAGAGAAAGTGAACCAGCAGCAACATCGACAAGGGCCCTAGCAGTAGCCAGAAAGGGCCTCCCTAAAATAAGTGGAGTCTCACGATCTTCCTCCATGTCCATGACCACAAAATCAACAGGGAATATGAACTTGTCCACCCGTACTAATACATCCTCTAGAATTCCTTTCGGATATTTCACCGATCGGTCCGCTAGCTGAAGGCTCATACGAGTGGGCTTTAGTTCACCCAAGCCAAGTTTCATGACCACAGAGGAAGGCATCAGATTGATGCTAGCTCCTAAATCAGCTAAAGCATTATTAAACATAAAATTTTCAATAGAACAAGGTACAGTAAAACTCCCTGGGTCTTTTAGCTTCGGAGGCATAGTCTTCAGAACAACTGCTGAACATTCCGCATTAAGATCCACCACTTCCGGCTCTTCCCACCTTTTTTTTCGTGAGGAGATCCTTCAGAAATTTTGCGTACCTCGGCATCTCCGTCAAAGCTTCTATGAATGGGACATTAATATGAAGCTGCTTCAGATGCTCCATAAATCTAATCAGGTTCGTGTTATCATTGCTTCTCTTCACCCGTGTAGGGAATGGGAGAGGTGGAGTCGTCTTACTCTTCTCTTTCTTCAGAGAATCTTCTTTCTGAGCTTCATTACTCCTGGAAGGAATAGGGACAACCACTGGTTCTTCTTCAACCTCCTGGGATTTCGGGTCTTGATGTCGTTGGTCATCATTTTGTTGAGGCAATGGTGGAGTATTAACTTCTGTAAGGATCTTCCCACTACGTAGTGTAACGGCCTGCACTTGCTCCCTTGGATTGGGTTCTGTTGAACTCGGAAGGCTGCCTGGTTCTCTAGGAGCAACTGAACCAAGCTGACGGATAAGAGCTTCTAGGTTTCTGAAACGCTGGTGCATCTCCGCTTGATTTTTGGCTAATTCAGCCACTGTTTTCTCTAGCGCTGCATTTATCGGAGGTGGTTCAAGCTGTCTTTGGTGAGGCGGGACATAAGTGGGCTGATTTGGATTGCCTCTATTCTGAAAATTTGCTTGGTAATTGGGAGCATTCCGCTGCCCCTGATTCTGATTTTCAGGTCTCCACGAGCCTCCTCCTTGCTGAAAGTTTCCTCTCTGAACTTGATTGTTGAAAAACTGCCCACCAGCTCTTTGGCCTTGACCGTATTCCATGAAATTCACATCACGGACCACTGGAGCTGCCTGATTCTGAACATAAAGAGGGCAGGTGTGAGTGAGGTGAGCTCCCATGCACATTTCGCAAGATAAAGCTAGTTCTTGGCCAGTTGGACTTGGATAACTTGCTCGAACTGGAAGTGGGGCAGAATACATAGGATAAGAGGGCTGATATGCCCCAATATTGTGAACATGTTGCTGCTGAGAGGTCTGTGCCTTCAAGTCTTTGACATCCACTGCCAGTCCCTCGATCTTCGCTGTGAGTGCAGTGATGGGATCTAAATTGAGCAGACCAGGTGGATTTTGAGCTCTCTCCTTGCCCGCGTACCAATATTTATCATTTGAAGCCAAATTCTCTATTATCTGCTCTTCTGCCTCTGGGGACAATTTTAGAAACATAGCCCCCTAAGATGCCCGGTCTAGTTCTCTCATATACTCCAGCCGAAGACCATTATAAAATCTGCACATAATGGTTGCTGAATTCATGAATGTTTCTGGACACTTCCTTCTCAGCGTCTTAAGCCTATCCCATGCTTCACTGAAAGTCTCTGTCAGAGCTTGGGTGAAGTTGAGAATTTCTCTCTGAACTTTGATAGCGGCAGAGGGAGGAAAGTACTCCTGCATAAATGCCTGATGAAGCTTCTCCCATGTATCAAAATGCCCGTTTGGAAAGCTACGGAGCCACCGTGATGCCTTGTCTCTCAACGAGAATGGAAATAAGGTCAACCTCACCGCCTCGCTGGATACCCCATTGTATTTGAATGTGGCACATGTCTGAATAAAGCTCTCAATATGTTCCATTGGATCTTCATGGGTGTATCCGCAGAATGGATTATTAGCAAGCATCTGCATCATGGCCGGCTTGATTTCAAAATTGTTGGCCTCAATGGTGGGTGCACCAATGCTATTTCTCGCCACATAGTTAGGCGTCAACTTCTCCAGAGTTGTCTCATCGGCCATTTTGTTCAAGTCTTCTAGCAACCGCCTTTTAGCTCTTCCTCGGAATAAGCGTTCAGGATCTGAATAACCTGCAATTAAGTCTTGTTCCCCCAAGGAGCGAGTGTGCATGCACTGGTTCCTGCAGCTTAGTTCACGTGCAAAGAACACCAAAAACAAAAACAAATAACAGAAAAGAAATAGAAAGTCTCACCGACTTGCTTTTACCTATTCCACAGAAAGTACTTAACAAACAACCGTGCCACTCCTCGGCAACGGCGCCATTTGATCGCTGTATTTTTTTTAGTGAGTAAAACGTAGTTGGTTAATACGTAGAATAACCAGACCACGAGTATCGTCTCTCAAGGAGTGGCAAAAAGGAAGTTTTAAATACTGTCCGTGATCACAGGCTAGCACAAGTCATGGTAATCTTTCCGAATAAATTGTTTTCAGGTGATTAAAAAAAAGTAAACTAACTAACAACGAGTGCAAAAAAATAAATAGAGTAAGTTTTTTTTTACCTGATTCTAGATATTAAAACAGGGTTCAAATTGAATGGTTTGGGTTCTGGGTGTTCTTTCGGGATTAAAATTAAGTAAATTAATTTTCAATTAATCCTGGATAGAAAATGAAATCAATTCTCAAAGATAAGAATTAAAATATATTATCACAATCCTAACTTATTTCTAAGATCAGATTGCTTGTATAAGATCCAAGCTAATTTAACGCAAATTCCATAGACAAGAATTGAATTAAATCCAAACATTCATATATGAGGCGATCAAATTCATATAGGCAATTAAGAGTAATCTTATACAATTTTCCAGAAAATTAATTGAATTTCAAAAACTAAATTCACACCCTCAAGAACCCATGAACCCTAGCCCCAATTCAAACCCTTTATGAAATTAGCTACTCATACTTAAAATTAACATCACAATAATATAATTAAGCATGATAAAGGCCTTGAAAAAAAACTGAAGTAAAATAATCGTTTGGGAATACTAAATTATCAGTGGGAGAAAAATAACTCCGAAATTATATCGTAAATTGAGAACAAGTAATGTAAAATGTATTTAACTTACGGTGAATGTTTGGAATC
The DNA here is from genome assembly GCA_945859875.1 of Cuscuta europaea. Classification (NCBI taxonomy): domain Eukaryota; kingdom Viridiplantae; phylum Streptophyta; class Magnoliopsida; order Solanales; family Convolvulaceae; genus Cuscuta; species Cuscuta europaea. The sequence goes on along the minus strand of CAMAPE010000015.1, from coordinate 6,586,095 downwards.
TAAATAAACTTGGAAGAAATTGAAGGAAGATTGGAGTTTAGAAACTGTTCTAAGTTTCTTTACTTCTGGTGCGGCTACTTCCATAGAACAGGACAAAGAATTGCAGGTTGGTCTAGTTGCTGCTGCGGTTGGTCCTCATGAGAAGGAAATAAAAATCTGCTAGTGCGTGACTAAGTGACAAGGTGCAGAAGGAACCCCCCCCCCCCCCCCCCAAAAAAAAAATCTACGGTTGCTTGTTTTTGTTCTTCGTGAATGAATGTGCCCCGGGGAAACCCCAACTCTTTTTTTCCCTTTTTGTTTTGGGCTGCTGCTATTTTTTTCTCTTTTGGGCTGAACTTAATTATTCTAAAAAAAAACTTCAATCTGTTCAGCCGAACATAACGTGACATTCACCGCAAAATTCAGTCTGTACAATCACAACTAACCACATCCGGTAAAAATATGTAATTTTACAATCAAATTACTCCAAAAATGTCAAATTGTGTAGACAAATACTAAACTGAAAATGAATGGCACCGGGACCGAAAAATTACAAATTTTCATTCAAAACCCCCAATAGTCACCCGATTAATTATAAAAATTAGACAATTAACACCCAAAATATGGGTGAAAAGATAGGAACGGAACGAGCCTATCATGAGGCTATGTTTGTGAGGGGTAGATCTAAGAGTAGGTCTAAGAATCAGAAACAGGATGCCCAAGCTAAAAATAGTAACCCAAATGGTAAGAAGAGGAATAAGTCTAGAAAACGTGTGTGCTACAACTGTGGCAATTCTAGCCACTTTATAAAGGACTGTCCCCATCCTAAGAAACCTGAGCAAGCTAGTGTAGCTATAGAGAGAGATGACCTTGGTGAGGTTCTCATGGTGTGTGACCATGTTAATTCTGTTCGTAATACCTTGACTGAGCATGAATGGTTAATTGATTCTGGTTGTACCTATCATATGACTCCTTTTAGGGATTTGTTTTCTAAATATGAGAAATGTGATATGGATTATGTTTCCTTGGCTGATAATAAGAGATGCAATGTTTTGGGTGTTGGTGATATATGTCTCAAGTTTTCTTGTGCCTCTGTGTTTACTCTTAAGAATGTGAGGCATGTCCCTGATTTGTGTCACAACTTTCTATATGTTGCTGCCTTGGAGGGTAGTGGATTAGAGGGAAAGTGGGGGAATGGTAGTATGAAAATTTTGAAAAATTCTCTGGTGTTGTTTAAAGCTGAGAAGGTGAACATCCTTTATGTGTGTCATGCTAAACCTTATATTGACTCTGTGAATGCTGTGAATGTTGTGCATACTGATAAAACCTTGTTGTGGCATAATAGACTAGGGCATATGAGTAATAAAGGTTTAGGGATCATGCATAAACATGGTTACTTTGGTAAAGACTCTGTGAACTCTTTGACTTTCTGTGAATCATGTGTGCTTGGTAAACAACATAGAGTCCAATTCCCTCTATCCTCTTATCCTAATATAACTAAGTGCTCCTATGTGCTTGAATATTAGGTTCTGTTCTATAGGTTCTGTGATGTATCTGATGGTTAGTTCTAGACCTGATATTGCATATGCTGTGAGTTGTTTGAGTAGGTTTATGTCTAATCCTGGTTTGCCTCATTGGAATGCTTTGAAATGGCTTTTGAGATACTTGAAATTTTCTGCAAATCATGGTTTGATTTTCACTAAGTATACTGAAGGTGTTAAACTGAGTGGTTATGTTGACTCTAACTATGCTAATGATAAAGACAATAGGAAATCTACCACTTCCTATGTGTTCACTTTGTGTGGTTCTTGTATTAGTTGGAAATCTCAGTTACAACCAATTGTTGCCTTATCAACCACTGAAGCTGAGTATGTTGCAGCTACAGAAGCCTTCAAGGAAGCCATCTGGTTAAGTCGTCTTGTTGCTGAAATAGGTTTTCTTAAACAAGATGTTACTGTGTTTTTTGATAACCAGTCTGCTATCCAGCTTTGCAAAAACCCTATTTTTCATGATAGGACCAAACACATTGATGTGAGGTTCCACTTTATTCGTGATGTTTTAGATGCAGGTAAGGTGAAGCTGTGCAAGATACCCTCAGAGTTCAACCCTGCAGATATGGGGACGAAGTGTCTATCTGCTGAAAAACTTTTGTCTTGTAAACGAATTTTAAATTTGGACTGCAGTTAACTCTGTTTGCAGGTTTTGGGTATGTTGGAGGGTAGATTCTTGAAAGCGTAGTGCTTGAGAGAATCTGCTCTCACGGTTAGGGAGAGTACTTTGGGTACTTCTCCAATTTCCTTTTGGGAGTATTTTGTGTATCTCCAATTTGTTTGCCAGTTATGTCTTTAGGATATCACTGGTGACCCAGCGATGATGAACCACATGCTCATGTTACGTTGTGATACCATGCACCACCAATGATGGCCAATAAGGTGGAGAGTGTGGAGGAATTGGCCCCACGGGCCAAGGCAGGCCTCTTCACACTTGTTGGGCCTGTTTGCTTGCCTCTTGCCCTGGCCCAAGTTGTTCTGCCGCTAGTCTTTCTTCTGGAACCCTCCTTTAAGGCTTCCCCTCTTGCCCGAGTACTTAAGCCCCTCTTCGTCTTTGGTTGACGCTGAGGTCTTCGGTTAGAGAGAGAGTGAGGTTAAGAGAGAATAGTGAGAGAGACTTCAGTCTCTTCTCCATTCCGGTCCCTCTGTGGTCTTCTCTCTGTGCTTCCCCTTTTCTGACCTTTGGCATGCGTTGAGATGGCTGGCCTGGCCTGAGTGTTCTTGTCCCTTCCGGTGGTGCTTGGTTGTGTGTGTTGTATGAGCGTGGTCTGAGCTGGAGAGGTGAAAACCTGACAGCATATAATATAGACTATATTATATGATGAAATGAGGCAAAGTGATAAATATGATGAAATCCAAATTTTGTCTGTGCGATACTCAACATCAGTCTTCTCTTCTATTTATATATAAGAAAACAAATAGCTCATTAAAATACTATTTTGCCCTTATTAAAGTTTACGTGTTCACCTTCCCAAGTTTGTCTCCTTTCACAATCCTAAAGGAGACAAACTTGTGAAGGAGAACACATAAGCTTTAATAAGGGCATAATAGTATTTTAATGAGCTATTTGTTTTCTTATATATAAATAGACTTGCAACTAAAAAACGGAGGAGTAATTAAGCGGAAGGTTTTTCTTTCTCATATATAGTGTTTTTAAGTATAAGATAAGATAACCAGACTTATAATTTTACAGAAAAAAATTATCTCTTACATGTCCTGCTTTTAGATATAACATGAGCTGACTAATAACTGAACAATAGAATTTCCTCTCTAATATATAGATAATATAGTGTTTTTAGGTATAAGATAAACGGACTAATAATTGAGCGCGAGAGTTTTCTCTCTAATATGTATATAGTGTTTTTAGGTATAACATAAGCGGACTAATAAGTGAGCGGGAACATTGTCTCTCTCTTATATAATCTTTTTGGTATGAGAAGATTAGATAAGCTCAGTAGTAACTGAGCGGAATAAGTTTCTCTCTCATATGTAGTGATTTTAAGTACGGAGTATAAGATAGAGAGAATTCCCTAAATAGGAGTAAAAACGTTTTGAAATTCCAAAATAGGAGTATCATGTTTTTTATTCCTTGAATATGAGTAAATTTTTGCCAAGTTTGGCATTACTAGGCTTTAAAACATGACATTTTTTTTTCAAACTTCGCAAATTACTCTTATTCAGGGAATAAAAAACATGATACTCCTATTTTGGAATTTCAAAACATTCTTGCTCCTATTTAAGTGAGCAAGAAAATTTTCTCTTTCATATCAGTCATATGTAGTACATTTAGATATAATATACTCCGTATAAGCGAACTAATAATTGAGTACAATGATTTTATCTCTCATACGTACTACTTTTAGTTACTCTGTATACGATAGATAAACGAGCAAATAATTGAGTGTCAAATAATTGACAGATAGAGAGTGGAGCTCTATCCTCTGTACTTGCAGATGCCCTATGCATTTTTAGCATAATAACCCCTCATCGCAGTTGGCGGGATTCGAACTCGGAACCTAACCCTTGTGGCACTTTCTTGCTACTAGTTGAGCTACGCCCACCGATTTCCAAAGTGCAATAAACACTCACGTAAATGCACAAACACCTATCGTATGTACGTAGTAATTATTCAAAATCCAAAATCAAACTGATTTGTTGACACATTTTGTGATTAACAAATATAAAGCATAAATATATATTACTCCGTATCAATATTTACTAAAGAAAAAAATCATATCCCATAATTTGTTCATCGATATTATAAAAAATGCAATATTCTAATTGGGATCTAGATTGTCATCATTAGATGATTTATATTAGAAGAGAAAGCGGTCCAGCTCAGCTGGTCGACGACTCACTCTCCCTTATGAGAGGTGCAGGTTCAATACTGAATGATGTGCATTTGATCCTAGTTTACCTGAGACCTCCTCTCCTCGACCCCTCTGCGTAAAAAATGATTGATGTTAGAAGATAATAAAAGACTGAATCAAAAAATTATATATATCTTATCAAGATCAAAACATTATAAAAAACGGTCCTATCCGGATTTAGAATGTTTTTAGTTGAGTTGTAAAATAGACATAAAACAAACATAAAACAAACTTAACTAAACAGAGCATACTAGTTTAGACAGGTCCTGAATAGATCTGACCAGGCTAGATCAAAAAATTTTACTCGATTTACGTACATCATCCTTAATGAAGACCGACTCAACAAAATCAAGATCAAGTTGGCACTTGGGTAAATTTTCACACCCCTAATTGTAGTATGAAAAGTTTTTCATCATTTCATAAAAATTTGAGCCATGATTTTGATTAGTATAACATTATGAAAATTATACTCCATAAATTTTATACTTTTATGAAAATACCTATTTTAGAATTATGAAAATACTTTTAATAAAGAATATTTTTATATCATTTTCATATTATAAATAATTTCTAATAAAAATGTATTTGGTCAAAGTTCTAATAAAGATGATAAAGTTATTTGAGATAGGTAGTATATTGTTGTTGGATGGAAGACAATTTAATTATTTTCCATTTTGTAAGTGATTAATCTGATTTAGTTTAGGGTTTAGGCCTGTGATATATAATTAATAAAATGGGGCAGATGGCATAGTAATAGAAGTAATTATTTTCCGTTTTGTAAGTGATTAACTGATACGTGAATGATATAGAAAAATTTTCCGTTTTGTAAGTGGAAAAATTTTCCGTTTTGTAAGTGATTAATTAACTTCGGTTTTGTAAGTGATTAACTAATGCCGAGTGATGCCATGAATGTTTTCTTGCTGCCTAAAGAACTTTGTGATGATATAGAAAAATTAATGAATGAGTTCTGGTGAAGAGGCTCAAAGCTGGATCAGAAATGGCTGAGATGGAGGAGTTGGAAGGGCTTGTGTAAACTGAAGGAGGTCGGTGGCTTGGGATTCAGGAGACTGAGAGAGTTTAATTTGGCTATGCTTGGTAAACAGGGTTGGCGGTTAACTATTGAAGAAAATTGCTTGATGAGCCAGGTTCTTAAGGCAAGATATTTTCTGAATTCGAGTATTTTTTAATGCAAATTTGGGTAATATCCCTTCTTTTTATCTGGAGGAGCATTTTTGAGACTCAAGCAACTCTTAAAAATAATACTATTAGAAGGCATGTTGGGAATGCCATTGACGTACAGGTCTAGGCTGACGCATGGTTATCTGGGCAGGGTCCGTGAAAATTTCATCCGATCGACCCCCAGGTGTCTCTGACATGAACGTAGCGGCTTTGCGTGACATTACAGGGATGAATTGGAAAGTTGACCGAGTCCATTCTTTACTTAATGAAGAAGATATAAATTTAATCCTTAGCATCCCGATAAGCTTTCAAGATAGAAAGGATGGGTACTGGTGGAAGGGGAAAAACAATGAGTTATATTATGTAAAAAGTTGCTATCAGCTTTTAATAGGCGAACTTCAAGCGAAAGGATGGCATGGATGGAAGCACTTATGGGAGCTTAAGGTACCACCAAAGTTTAAATTTTTTGTTTGGCAGGTTTTGGACGATTCCCTTCCAGCCGTTGACAATCTAAGGAAGAAAGGGGTGGATACTCCGCATGGTTGCAAGCTTTGCAGCGAGGCGTCGCAGTCTATAGATGCAAGCAAGCTTTGCACCATCACAGTTGAAGCTCTAGGTTTGATTGCAGATAGCTGAAGTTGTCAAGTTGTTGGGCTGTACCAAGGTTACAATTACAAATGTGTTCTTGGATGGCCACTCTAACCCACAAGTTAAAATCATCGGATTGAAGTTGACTCCTGTGCTGGAGTATCTGAAGTCACCTGATTCTCTTCAAGGACCACTCCTGTATTCATCTGCGTAGGCAGGGCTTTTAATGTTTCATGCCTCCTGCTGCTGTTATATTCATTGACTCTGCTGCAGCCGTTTACTTGCATGTTCCTCTGTTTATCTTTTTGCTTTTTTTTGTAAGATGCTTATACCACTCACTCACTGCTCACACTGCATGGGTGAACTCTCTGAGATATGTGAATCAGTAGCACCTTGTTTTATAAAATTGATGTTAGACTGAAAAAAAATTGAAACATACAAAGAACATGCATCACTATAGGCACATGCTCATTCTATAACCGGCTCCTTCGTATATGGAAGCCAAAGGCTGAAGCCTTTTTAATGTTGCACCCTCAAAATCAAACATGTTCAATATAGGCACTCCTTTTAATCTTGTACTGGTTAAATTAATCACTTTTATTGGTTTAGTTGCTTTAAGCTTTAAGATTCCAAGTTTTATTGGTTTAAATCTTTAAGAATTTAAAGTTGAAAACTTTTTTAACTTTTTATGTTACTCATGTGGTCATGTCTATTTTACAATTTGTTGTGACAGATCGACTCAGTGACGGGCCTACTTCAAACACAACAGTTTCGTGGTTTGGGACCCTTAAGCTTTATTCGGTAGCTCAACACCTATGTATGTCATTCATCTCACTATTTGTCTTATAGTTGATTAATTTCTTTTATATTAGTCAAGCTTTTCTTTGATTACTTATCGTAATTAAATGAGTAAGTACCTCTATGAATGTATTGCTACCGTTTTAGGAGATTGAGGAGTATACCTTTGGGATTATAAGGATGTTTCAGTGAAATTCATGACTTGTTTGGATTGACAGTAGAATCACATGAGTTTTGTTTTAGATACACATAATTTTGGGGAATATGTTTTTGATTCAATATAAGCATGAGTTTTGAGAACATAATGTTCAAGATGATGCTTTATCGAAGCATGTCAGTTAATGTTTCAATGTTTTTTTTATAGAAAAAAGCTATATTCCAGATTTCTCAGCCACTTAGCATATTATTTTTCAATTTTCTCTTTGTGCTGCTTCTAATCTGAACTCCGTATGATGTTCTGCCTCAGCTTCAAATTCCTTTGTGGTTAGTTTTCTCCATTGTCTTTTGTAAAAATCATTTGATTTTATGTGGTTGATCTCGTAGGTTTGATCTCACAAATAGCTTGATTTTGTTTAGGTAAACTGAATGATTTTGTGCAACGTGTGCTATTCAGCGAGGATAAAATGTATGGCGATGGCTCACTTCTCATCATTGAAGATTGTTGTTTGCTTCCTTATATAGGTGTTATTGAAGATGTTTAGGTCTTTTTATTTCCTGTAGACGGTGTTTTAGCACAATTCTATAATTAATTTAAAGTGTGTTTTGTTCTTTTGAATTGTGCTTTGTTACATTTATGACTTCAGGGGTATGCCCCATTATTCATATGAAAACTTGATAAAAGTAAGTGTTTGAGATCTTGGTTATATTTCAATGTTTTTGGTTACTTATTTCTATTAATGTATATGTGTGTGTGTTGATACCAATGTATCATGTAATCTCGTGATGTTAATGCGTCAGGGAGTTTTATGATACCGTAACGTCATAATTTCATATATCACTATAGTGTCATGATTTAGCGACACTTTTGGGTTTTGCAATTAGTGACACCAAATTTAGTGTCTATGGCCGACACTTTTCCTGACACTTTTTTAGTGTCATTGAATCTTTCAGTGACACTAAATTAGTGTCGTTATAAGCCTATTTTCTAGTAGTGGTATATGTGTCTGAGTTCAACAGGTATGGCAATTGGCGGGCGGTTTTACGGGGTTTGAGCAACCCATGGCGGAGGACTAATTGACACAGTAGTTCGACAAACCAGACATGGAAGGTAGAGGCAAAGTTTGTGGCTATTCTTTGGAGTATTTGGAAAAGGAGAAATAATGCGGTTTGGAAAAATCAAGTACAGGAGGCCTGTAGTGTATTAAACACGGCTGCTAGCATGTTGGCTAGCTGGAAGGAAGCTCAAGAATCTGGTTCGGAGAGGGCAACATCAAGCTAGAGCAGGAGGGATAAATGGGTTAAACCGGGGAATTGAACTATCAAGATTAATGTGGATGAAGCGGTGAACCAGAAAGGGCAGAAGAGAGCTTGGGGCTGGATTATATTGCTAGAGATGAACATAGGGATTTTATTAAAGCTCTGGAAGCTTCTCACACGATGGGGTGAACTGCGGCTGAGACAGAGGCATTGAGCGTGCGTGATGCTCTGCTGGTAGCGGTGGAGGAAGGTTGGCAGCATGTGGAGATAGAGACGGATGCTTTATCTGTGGTTCAAGGTAGGCATGGACTCGGACCGGGCCCGACCGGGCTTTTTTGGAACCTTGAGGCCCGGAACCGGCCCAGGTAGCTACCGGGCCCGGTTCAGGCCGGGCCACCAGACGGGTACCGGGACGGGTCGGGTACCCTATTTTTTTCTTCAAATTACTTCCTACCTCCCCCACCCCCATCCTCACCCCAAACCCCTCCAAAACACCTAGCCCAACCCATTTACCTTTTAAAAATTTTGAAAAACAAAAAAATGAAATTTGGCCTGGACCGGGCCGGTTCGTGATTTGGGAGGTCCGGGAACCGTCCCTCAACAGTGCCGGGCCGGGTGACCCGAACCGGGCACATGAACCGAGTATCGGGCCGGGCCGTAACATTATCGGTTCTGGCCGGTTACGGGTCGGTTAACCCGGCCCTAGTCCATCCCTAGTTCAAGGCATAAAGAAGGGAGAGAGTTCTTCTTATCTCCATCTCATTATTGACGATATCAAGAAAATTTTAGAAACAAAGAGTAATTTTATTGTCTCTTTTTGTACAAGGTCTGCGAATCGTGTTGCTCATGCGCTTGAAGGGGAACACATTTGTATTTTAAAGCAGAGGGTTAATTATGATGTGGTTCTTCAATGTGTTGTAAGTAGGGGTGGGTGAAAATACCGGAAAATCGGTATACCGCACTTACCGTACCGAAAAATACCGGAAAATACCGGAATATTGGTATACAGTTATTTTCGGTACGGTATGATACTGTACCGATTTATTTCGGTACAATAACGGTAAATGTTTTCAAATACCGTGGTATACCGGTATAATACCGTACCGATTTCCTACCCAACAATTACTTTTAATTCTAAAATATCGTAAAAGTCCATTACAATTTTGATGCCCAAATTTAGTACTTAGGTTGGTTACAAATACTAAAATACAAAAATAAAGACCCAATTTCTCAAACCCACTATAACCTTCTAGGATTCTGTTGCGTATTATTCAAACAAATTAATTAACCCTAATGACTAATGAGTAATGTACTAATATCCAGAAACAAGTCGATCTTGTTCCAAGAGCTTGCGAGTCGTGATGGCTGAACCGCTGAGTAACTGACGAGTGAAGAGGGATACACTTATGTGACGAGTGTATCTACATAGGGATTTCACGAGTCGAGACACACAACTTTGTTCAAAAGTCTTATTCAAATATTTGTTTAAATAAATTATAAAAATGACTAAATATATAATGAATATAATATTAGGAACACATGATTTTATATCCATGTTGTTTGAATAATTTTATTTATTTTTGTTAGAGATCACTATTGATTTAATTATATCTATATTGTTCAAGTTATTTTAGAAAAATGTAGGGGTGGGCATAAAACCCGAACCGAACGGGTACCGAACCGTCCCGTAATGGTACTGAATCGAATACCGGGTATTTAAACGGTTCTATAGATTTTTATTCCGTACCGAAATCGTACCGTTTGAAACTGGTACGAGACCGGTCCTAGATTTTGAGAACCGAAAAATACCGGACCGAAACGTTCGTAAATAATGCATTTGATTTTTTTTATATTTTTTCTATATCAATAGATCTAGACCAACAATTTTATACCCCAAGTATGTATTCATGTGTCCCTAAGATATCTAAAATGTGTTTTTATATATATTGTTAGTTTTTCTTTTTAGATAATTTATGTTATATTTTGGTATGTATTGAAAGAATATTAAAATTTTAGAAATCATTAATGATTATTTATTTCTAGTAATGTAGTGTACATGACTTTTTGTTGTATCATGTTTGTGCATTTTTTACAACTTAATTAATATGGTTTAAATCTTAGCTCTCAAGGTTCAACTATAAATTAAATTAGAACTACAGAGTAGTATTTAACCTAGAACGAAGAAGAAAAATGTTGAAGATTTCTATTATATTCAACAATTTGGTGATATTCGTTTTTATATTTTCACATGAACTTAGTAAATTAAAAATGATATTTATCTCGTGGGTCATCGTTTTGCTATACTTTTTCTTAGTTGTGTTGCACTATTTGTGTATTTATGAATTTTAGTACTATGTATGCAATTTCTTGTATTTATTTCAATATTTCATGTGAGTTGGTTGGTGTGATGATATCTACTAATTACAAGATTTGTTCAAAAAAATTAGCATGTGTTTGACATTGTACCGTACCGTTTTGTAACATTCTGAAATGACATGGTACCGAGTGGTTCTATCCTTGGAACCGGACCGTACCGGACCGTTAAAAACCTCACGGATACATTACGGGTTTTACCAATTTACTGGACCGTTCCGGACCGCGCCCACGCATAGAAAAATGTGTTAATTTTTAATATGTGGCATGTTAAACTGCTTAAATATACTAATAAGAATTATTGTTCAATTTTTAATATGACATCAATAGATTATTAATTGTATTATGTAAGATTTTAATAATGGATTAAATTTTTCGATAGTAACACCGATTTAGTATATTTTTTATATTTTGTTGTATTAGGAGACATGCATGTTAATTTATTGATACTGTACTGTTACCAAACCAAAACTTCGATATACCGAAATGCGTTGTACTGAAACTTCGGTAAGGTAACAGTATATAAATTTTGTATATCGAAAGGTTTGGTACGACAAAGGTATGAAAAAATATTAGGAGACAGCTGGCGAATGATTTGTTGATCTAAAATATTACTCCCTCCGTCCCATAAAATTCTTTCCACTTTCCTTTTTGGGCTGTCCCAAAAAATTCTTCCCACTTACCATTTTTGGACAATTTGTGTGATTTTCATTCATTTCACATTTTTCTTACACAACCACAACCATACATTTCCATTTTATTCTACTTTCTTAATCTCCTTGCCAAGTCAAAGTGGGAAGAATTTTATGGGACGGAGGTAGTATTCAATTTGATGATAAAAAAGTGATAAACTAATACGTAGTACTCCCTCCATTCCTATTAAAACTTCCAACTTGGTTTGGCACACAATTTAAGATAGTGGATATTGTGTGGTGGAGAGTTGTGCAGAGGAGAGAGAAATGTGTAAGAAATGTTGTGAACTACAAATTCCTTACTAAAATGGGAAAGTGGAAGTTTTAATTGGAACGGACGAAAAAGGAAAGTTGGAAGTTTATTTAGGAACGGAGAGAGTACTATGTAGGAGTGGGCATGGTTGGTTAACCGTATTTCGGTTAACCAATTTATGGTTAACCGAAATATCGGTTAATATGTTTATGATATCAGTAACCGTACCATAATGACGGTTAACCGGGTAACAATTAACCATCTCATAGGTTAACCGTTAATCGGTTAACCAAAAAACCGTATATACAAAGTATATGAATAAACTACTAACTAGGTTCATTTTAATATTGCCGTATGAATAACGCCCTATACTAAATTACGTTACAGACGTAGTAAATTACGTATATGCAGTATTGTGATTTTCAGAATAACTTTTTTACCAACTGGAAGTTTACAACAATATATAATACTACATACGGAGTACGTATTACGAAGAATTTATACGGAGTACGTAATATGCTTCAACTGTGATTCAATATGTAGTCGTACTGTCTCGTAGTGTATAACTAAAAAAGTTAGATTTGAAACATACGTTTCAGAAAGTTGGAAAATTTCTTGTAAGATGCAATACCATATTCTTTGAATCTAAAATGAAATTTTAAATATAAAATCCGAAAATAAAATTAAGTATTAAATCTAAGATGCAATACCATATATATACTCCGTAAATTTGTAAATAAATATGGACAAGGAGTTAATATTGAATATAATACAGGGAGTTTTATGAACTCACATTGGATAAATAAGCAAAATGTATGTATGAATTTGGGAGCAATATATTAACTTTGGATTAGCGGTTAACCGGCGGTATTTAATTTCAAAACCGTAACCGTATAGTAAAACGTTTTTTCTACCGGTTGGTTAACCGTCCCGCAAGATTTAAAAAACACGGTATGGTTAACCAAAACAAACACCGGTTTTTCGGTTATTTACCGCGGTTAATCGGTTACGGTTTTTTTCGCCCAACCCTAGTACTATGTACTCCCTCCGTCCCTAATCTTTCTCCCTTTTCGGCTGGGCACATTTATTAAGATAGTGGGATTTGTGTGGTGGAGAGTTGTGCAGAGGAGAGAGAAATGTGTAAGAATGTGTAAGAATGGTTGTGAACCACAAATTTTTTGCTAAAAAGAGAAAGAGGAGATAATTTTGGGACGGACGAAAAAGGAAAGTTTGAAGATAATTTAGGGACGGAGGGAGTATGATTTAATTTAAATTTTAGGTTAAATCCCACGGAATAGCTACTTTTACGTATGTAAAGTCGAAATAGTGGCATACTAGGGAAACATAACTACAAAGGAATTACACTTTGTGTCCATCACTGTCTCACTGAAACATAAGAATTACTGACTAACGTTTCCATCCCAACCGAGTGTATAAATATTTGCCCTTATATCTGTTTGCTCTTGATTAAAGATCTTATTATAGCTATTAATTATGGCTCTCTTGCGTTTTCATTTTTATCTCATCTTCTTTTTTACTCTTAATAGGAAGGTTATGACTTCACCTAATCTACAAAATTATGATGAACTGGTTTTACCAACAGGAGTTGTTGGTCCTGAAAGTCTTTCTTTCGATTGCGTCGGTCAAGGACCCTATGCCGGTGTTTCTGATGGAAGAATCTTACGATGGAATGGATCAAATCAAAACTGGATTGAGTTTGCTGTTACAACACCTAATAGGTACGTACAAAGTTTTATATATATATTGAATGATTTACATTTGTAAAAAATCAAAATGAAAAGGACTTAGTAATGTATGTATGAATAGATCTGTTAGGTTACTTTGTTAAAATCAAAAGAAAATAAACTATATTTCTACCTTTGTTAAAATAAAAGAAGCCCTAATTCTAGAATGATGGATGGATGTGTATCTTTTCTTTTATATTCTAATTTAAATATTTAGTAAAATTTTGGCATTATTATGTTGTATCACTGATGTTTTGAAAGCTAAACAATTATTATCAATTCTGTAAAAAATCGAAAAAGTGGGAGGGTTTGATTGTTTAAAGATGAATAAAAATGAGAAGACTAGTAAAGATCGAGACGACAGATGAAGTTTTGTTCTTGTATTTTATTGGAACATTATTACCTTTTTCTTATGATATAAACCCATGTGTTGGTCTGAATTGCCTGTTCTAAAAATTCTATACCTGTAATAATTTTCTTGACAGAAATAATTTTATGATTATTGGGTATTGATTTTAATAATAATGTGGAATCCTTGTCTAAATAAATAAAAAGGCGAACTCTAAGAGCCCATTTGATAACACTAAAATTGACTTATCAGATGAATGTGTAGAAATTGATTGTCATTAGTTTTACTTATTTTTAACTCCATTAATAATCTATAAATAGTTATAAAAAACGAAAGTAACCCCTTGGAGTAGAGTTATGCAAACAACATTATTTTTTTCTTAAATAGATATTGCCGTAGAGTTAGAGAGGGATCAATAAAACCAAAACAAAATATATAGCAGGGACGGAATTTAAAACGAAAAATATATTGCATAGTTTTAAAATATAAGGTACAGTAGTGATAATGAGCTAATTATTTAATTAATGATGTTACTAAATTTGCTATTTGATTAGGGATAGAGCATTTTGCGATGGAACAAATGACTCCAGTAGAGAACCACAATGTGGCAGACCATTGGGTTTAAAATTTCATCCCAAAACTTGCGAACTTTACATAACAGACGCTTATTTTGGATTGATGAAAGTGGGACCAAATGGCGGAATTGCAACTCAACTTGCAAATTCAGCTCAAGGAACTTCTTTCAAATTTCTTAATGATTTAGATATCCATGATACTACTGGAGTTGTCTTTTTCACCGATAGCAGCACACTCTACCAAAGAAGGTACATATCATAACTTATTACTTATATTTAAAATTTGAAACTTAAATAATTAGTTGTGTGCTCACAATGCATGTATATATGTACCGATTGTATGTCATTAGGGATTTCTCACAGATCATTTCAAATGGAGATAGTACCGGAAGATTGTTGAGATTCGACCCAACTACCAAACAAGTGAGCATATTATATAGCGGGTTAGCATTTCCTAATGGGATTGTTCTATCCAGAGATAATACTTATCTCCTTGTAGTTGAATCAACAAGAAATCAAATTCTAAAGTTCATGCTTTCGAGTTCCGAAATTGGAACCCCATCTGTGTTTGCTCGAGTGGATAGGTTTCCAGATAATATCAGAAAGAACAATCAAGGGAACTATTGGGTCGCATTGAATACACCGAGGGGAGGATACTCTGAAAATTTACTGGGTGTGTTGTTTGATGAAAACGGAAGAGCAATTCAAGTTGTGAACGGTGATAGTGGCGATACTCTTGAATCCGTGAGTGAAATTGAAGAGCGTAATGGAAGAATGTGGTTTGGATCACCTCGGCAACCTTATGTTGGCACCGGAATTAGTTTTTAGATTTTATTTATATTTTAGATTTAGATTTGAGGTATCTGTTAGTTTAATTTTAATGTGTTTGTGACTTTGTGTTTTCCGGATACAAGTTTATTTATTTATTTATTTATTTATTTATTTATTTATTTATTTAATTATGCATTTGCTTGTTTTAAAGAGACGTATTTCTATTTGATCGGATAAAAGTTAATAACGATTTTTACGGATTTTTAATTTTAACAATAAGTTGAAGTTTATGTTCAAACCATTTCAATTAAATGTAACAAAACTTCTATATACAGCACTACAGCAGTGGTTTATCTAAGTTACGTTGAAATATAATTATTTAACATTTTCAGATCCCATTTTATGTGTTGTAGCGGTACCATAAGATGAGCTACATATTCACCACAATCTATTTTAAGATTCTAATATCTTATCGGATAAATTTTTTAAAACTAGTTTATACTTTATTACTCCCTCCGTTCCGAAATAATCATCCTGTTTTGACCTTCACAGAGATTAAGAAAATAAAGTTGACTTCACACTGTAGCGACACTGTTTGGCGTTGTAGCGACACTGTTTAGCACTGTAGCGACAGTGTTTAGCACTGTTTTGCACTGTTTGACACTGTTTTGTATAGATTTGTTTACCAAATAAAAAAAGAAGACAATTATTTCGGAACGGACCGAAAAGGAAAGTAGGACAATTATTTCGGAACAAAGAGAGTACTTAATAAGGAGCAACGTATAATACGTAGTACTATTATATTACTCCTCTTAAAGATTAAGAAAGCAAATAAGTTTGAAAAGATGTTTGATTGAATTATGGTCTTGAACTAAATAGAGATTCAATATTTCTAAATCTATGATCCTAGATAATTACCTAGTATTATGTATGTCCTGTACAAAAACAAAAAAGCTATGTGTAAACGCAATATTACACGGCATGTACACAACACAAAAAGCCCCCACCTCACCCGTATAAACTCCTCCCCTCCCTCCTTCCTTTCTTTTTCTTTTTTCTTCTCTCCCCCTGCGCCTAACTTTCTTCTCCCTCTTTCCTCTTTTCTTTTTTCTTTTCTCTCCCTCCCTGCGCCTAACTTTCTTCTCCCTCTTTCCTCTTTTCTTTTTTCTTTTCTCTCCCTCCCTGCGCCCAACTTCCTTCCACCCTCTTTTCCTCTTTTCATTTTTCTCTTCTCCCCCTCCATGTGCCCAACATTCTTCAACCTCTTTTCCTCCTTCCGTCTCCCTCGTAAATAACTCTCTTTATCTCCCTTCTCCATCGTTTTTTCTTTTCTTTTCTTTTCTTGAGGAAAAGAGGCTGAAGAATGTTGGACACATGGAGGGGGAGAAGAGAAAAAAGAAAAGAGGAAAAGAGGGAGGGAGAGAAAAGAAAAAAGAAAAGAGGAAAGAGGGAGAAGGAAGTTAGGCGTGGGGAGAGAGAGGAAAAAAAGGAAAAGAAAGAAAGGAGGGAGGGGAGGAGTTTATATGGGTGATGTAACACCGCCCCCAAGTATTTGTACTTCATCGAATTATATATTGAACCCTGAGAAATGTATAAAAGCGTTTTTACGTGATTGTAAATTTTTATCATTTCTGTTACGTGAATAGTAAAATTCACGTGGGGCCCACACCGGAGGTGGGGGCCGCTCGATATTATCGGGACCACATATTATATTAATCTTGGACTAGGTAATATGAAGGTGGTGGTGGATATCCTAATTGGGCCATGGAAATGGCATATAGTCGACCGGTTGGTCAAACGGGGCCAAATTATCGGTATCGACAATTTATCAGATAACAGCCCAAAAAGGGATTCCGGAGATTTCTAAATTAATGTTGGGGAATCATATTTATTCTAAGGTCCAATAAGTATTGGGAACAAGTGTTATATTTTATTTGACCCGATAAGATAAAATATACTTAAAACTGTCCGGAAAATACAACTTTCGGGACCGATTGTACACTCGGGTACACAAAGGGTTGACCTCCCACATGAGTGGGGGCCAACCCACGTCCTTGGTCTGGAAAATAGAAAGGGGAGCCGCATCATGGAGCTGAGAATTGGCTGGGGAAGTGATTGGGAGCAATCAATATGAGGGTGGGGCCTTTGCCATATGATTTGGTGAGAAATGCCAAAATGGCATCCTCAATCACCCCTCACCCCATATGCTCGATTCAATCATCCAAGGAAGGGAGAGAAACTCTGAAAATACTCCATTTCCTCATCCTTTCACGCACCAAGAACAAAGGAGGAAGAAGGAGGGGAAAAGAGAAGAGAAAAGTTGGTTTTGGAGAGGAAAACTTGTGTTTAGCAAGGTAAGGACTCCATTAACCCCATTTCGTTTTCTTTAATCATCTTATATGATTATTCAATCATATTTCACACCCTAGGATTGTTCTACACGTTGGGATGTGTAGAAAGAGGGGTTGGAAGGTGGTTCTAAGTCCAAGAACGGACTTAGAAGCCAAAGGACCGGTTCACCGGAAAATAACCTTTTGAAGGTTATTTATATTACTATGGGTTTTATGATGATAAAACCTTGTTAGTAACTTGTCTAAGGCATTCAAGGAACTTTCACGGGGTTGAAAAGGTTGCCGGAGTTGTCGCCGGAGTTCGTCGAAGTTCGCCGAAGTTTCACCGAAGCTAAATCGGGAAGGCTAGGACTTCATAAGCTTCATTAAGGTGAGAAGACGGCTTTATGCTTTATAACTTTTGCGTGAGGCATGATATTACCTAAAGTAATCAAGGATATGTTTTGTGGAATGATTAAAGATAATCAAGTATTTGCTTATGCCATGATTTTGCATAAAACATAGTTGAAAAGCATGTTATGTAGGTTTGGTGATTAAAAATGTGACAACATATTTTGTGTGATGATCCAGGGATCCAAAATGGTATTTTTGGATCAAGGACATCAAGAAGTATATGTGTATAAAATTTCAAGTTAATCGGACTCCGTTTGGAGGGTCAAAAGGGGTGTTGACCGCCAAGTCAACTGCCATACCCGACCGGGTATTGACACATACCCGACCGGGTATTTGCTGCAAAATTGCCCAGGGGGCTACTGTCTCCTATACCCGATCGAGTATAGGTAGATACTCGATCGAGTATACATGGAAAATTAGCTTTGGGGACTACCGCCTCCTGTACTCGACCGAGTATGGGTAGATACTCGATCGAGTATTGGTTTATGCTCAAAACGGGCAGTTTTGAGCGGGTTAATGTGGGCCGTTCAGGTGGGACCCGCCCACATTGGTTCCTAAGGATGGTTATATGACTATAGGGCTAGGTATTGTCCATAGTTGAAGGAACGAAAGGTTAGCCATATCCAGGTTAGGGTTTGGTAAGGATTTAGTTTGGGGTTGAGTATCCCCGGGACATGCAAATGATCTTGAAACTCAGTTGGGGTTGAGCATCCCCGGGACTATACATGATCCTGAAACTCGGTTGGGCTTGAGCATCCCCGGGACATTAAATGATTCTGAAACTCGGTTGGGGTTGAGCATCCCCGGGACTATACATGATCCTGAAACTCGGTTGGGGTTGAGCATCCCCGGGACTGCAAATGATCCTGAAACTCGGTTGGGGTTGAGCATCCCCGGAACATTTAATGATCCTGAAACTCGGTTGGGGTTGAGTATCCCCGGGATGCTAAGTGCTCCCAAAACTCGGTAGGATATTATAAATGTAGAATGTAGCTGGTGAGCTAAGCATTCGGGAAAAGGGTGAGAAAGGTCAGGTAAGAACTTTATCTCTAAAAGACTCTTTGAATGAAATGAACTACGGGTCGAGTATTTTACATATATATACAGTATGTATCATCGGATGAATGAGTTATATATATATATATATATATATATATATATGTATCACCCTATTTTTGGGTCTCGTGTCTGAAACATTAGTTATTCTTCATATAGTCTGCTTGTCACTAGTACTTCTATGGAGTACTGACCCCTCCGGGGGCCCTCACATTTTCAGGTTGAGGCTAGAGTCCTACTACCTGCATCTTTGCCTAGGGTGATTGACCAAGAAGGAAGACGTGGTTCGTGCTTCCATTCTTATTTCAAATATATAAACTGCTCATGGATTTTTGAACAATATTTTCATTAAAACAGTTGGGGGCCTGCGTGCCCGTGTTTGCCACGTGTGGCTAAGTATCAAACATTTTAATATTTCCGCATTTGTTTGATTTTGATATTGATGTTGATTGTATGTGTTTACTAATCGGTTTGGCAATAGAATCAATCGGACGCCTTGTACAACTCAATAGGGATGAACTGTTGTTGTTCTTATCGGGTTGTACGGCGGTTGTCTACGTGGCTCGGATGCGGTCCGGGGCGTGACAACTAAGTGGTATCAGAGCCATCGATTTCTAAACTATATAATTAACCTCTCAATATGGTTATCCTCAAGAAGTTTTGAATAAAACCATGAGCAACAGTTTTTGTACTTAAGGAACCGTTGGAAACCAAGTTATTGACCTCTTATTTTTAAAACGGTACCCTTAACAGTTTATTGGCCATAATGTTGGACCAAGTGATGTCTTTCGTACTAATCCGTCAATTGACATTGAAACGAGTCTAATGACTCATTCCTTATTTCTTTCAGAAATGGAGGGTGGACGCAGGATAACTAGGAGGAACCCGACAGGACATGTGCTGGGGGCCACCGGGCATGCCACTCGGGCGGAATCACGGACCTCTAGGGGTAGAGTCCAGGGCCAAATCCGAGGAGGAGGCCGAGGCAGGGGTCGTGGGCGTTCTACCACGCCGACGACAAGTAGCACACGCGTCGGTTCCGTGCACCCGTCATGGGCCACCGAACCGGACGACTTCACCTATGCTCCAAGCACGGAGCAAGAGGAGACCTCGTACAACGGGGAGGACTTTGAGGAAGAAGATGAGGATGATGATCCTCATTATGACCGTATGAGTGAGGTACTAGAGTGGTACCTCGAGAATAAAGCAAAGAGAGAGCAGCGGCGCCAAGCTAGACAGGCTAGGCAAACCATGGGGCAGGGAAGCCGAGGTGCTTCTAGTGCTCCATCTGGAGCATTTGGGGGAGACACGATGGTGCGTATCTCCAAGTATCTCAAGGAGGCCAGGGCCTTGGGGTGCAAATCATTTGATGGCATGGGCGACATATCCGAGGCCGCCGACTGGATTAAGAAGCTGAATGATGCTTCTAGGGATATGCAAATTGGACTCGACGTGAAGTTGAGGGTTGCCACCAGGCTACTAGAAGGGGTAGCTGCTGTATGGTGGGAAGGCGTGGAAGGAAAGTTCCACGGTGAGGCCACTTGGGAGAAGTTCGAAGTGGAGTTCTATAATCAGTACTACCCAACTTTTGAAGTCAATCTCAAAAGAAGAGAGTACACAACCTGAAACAGGAGGATGGTTGCTCGGTGAGGCAATTGGAACAAAGGTTCCGTGACTTGGCCCGATTCATCCCAGAATACTCTTTGGATGAAAATCGTATGGCCAATCATTTTTGGGATGCTCTACAGTTGGACATCCGTGACCGGGCTACTTACCATCACAACATGACATTTAGCCAGATTGTCGATCAGGGGCTCCTTGGGGAAGCCCAATGGAACGAGAGGAAGTTGAGGGACGCCGAGGAGGCGAAGAAGAGAAGATGGGGAAACTCGGGACCCCAAGACCACTCCTGGAAGCATCACGCTGGGGGTGGCAATTCATTCAGGGCGCCGGCACCACCGGCGAAAAGGAACAAAGGTTCAGGAGGGCAAGGGCCCAAACCGGGGGGTGTGGGACCACCCAGGTGCGCAAACTGCGGTAAGAACCATGGGGGAAGGTGCAATGAACCACCCCGGTGCTTCAAATGCGGTAGCACGAGCCACCTCAAATCCTCTTGTCCAATGCTGAACGGAGGAGGACCATCGGGAGCCATGGGAGGACCTACGACTAGTAGGGGACGTGCGGGGCCGTCTCAGGCCGGCACGGGAAGGAGCGGACCCACGGCTAGCAACGCCGCGTCCGTTAACCAAGGGAGGACCCAAGCACGGGTGTATGCAATGACCGAGGCTGATGCTCGGGCCAGCCCGGACTCCATTGCAGGTAATGTTGATAACTCAAAGATTGAGGCGGTCACTAATTGGGAGAGGCCCAAGAACGTGAAGGAGATAAGGAGTTTCCTCGGTTTAGCGGGGTATTACCGCAAATTCGTGGAAAAGTTCTCGGTGATAGCATCTCCACTCACGAAGCTCACTAAAAAGGGGGCTAAGTTTGTGTGGGATGACAAGTGTGAGAAGGGGTTTCTTGAGCTAAAGAAACGTTTGACCGAAGCACCAGTGCTTGTCTTGCCCGTGCAAGGGTTAGGGTATGACATCTACAGCGATGCTAGCATTCAGGGACTGGGATGTGTACTGATGCAATCAGGGAAGGTAATTGCTTATGCTTCTCGGCAGTTGAGGAAGCACGAAGTAAACTACCCCACACATGATCTGGAGCTAGGTGCTGTGGTATTTGCATTGAAGATTTGGAGGCACTACCTCTACGGGGAGTTGTGTCACATTTACACCGACCACAAGAGCTTGAAGTATGTGTTCACTCAGAAAGAGTTGAACATGAGACAGAGGAGATGGATGGAGTTGATTAAGGATTACAACTTGATCATTGACTATCATCCAGGCAAGGCTAATGTTGTAGCTGATGCACTGAGCAGGAAGAGCTCATCATCAGGGGTTTTACTCACATGCTTACGGGCACTGAGGGCACGCGTGGAGGTATCCACGGATGGGGCGCTATTGGCCAGATTTGAGGTGAGACCCACCTTGTTAGATGAAATCAGAACATGTCAAGGCAATGACGAGGAATGTCAGAAAATCCGGGAACGGATGCTTGTGGGGCCCGTCGAGGGTTTTCGGGAGAGAGAAGATGGACTTCTACTGTTCAAGGAACGAGTGTGTGTGCCATCGGATGAGGAGCTCCGAAAGTCTATCCTTGAGGAGGCCCACTCATCTGCGTATGCCATGCACCCGGGAGGTACAAAGATGTACCGGGACTTGAAGGAAAGTTACTGGTGGTCGGGGATGAAGAGAGAAATTGCAGAATACGTGAGTCGTTGCCTTACTTGTCAACAGGTTAAGGCAGAGCACCAACACCCAGCAGGGTTACTACAACCACTTACCATTCCAGAATGGAAGTGGGAGCATGTTACCATGGACTTCGTGGTGGGTCTACCACGGACGGTTAGGAACTACGACGCAATATGGGTGGTAGTCGATAGGCTGACCAAGAGCGCTCATTTCCTACCTATCAACACTACCTATACGCTCGAGCGGTTGGCCAAGTTGTACACAGATGAGATTGTGAGACTGCATGGGGTTCCGGTTACTATAGTATCGGATAGAGACCCACGGTTCACATCACGGTTTTGGCCTAAGTTCCAGGAATCCATGGGTACGAAATTGAGGTTTAGCACTGCGTTTCATCCTCAAACGGATGGGCAATCTGAACGGGTGATTCAGATCTTGGAGGACATGTTAAGGGCATGTGCCTTGGAGTTCCAGGGGAGCTGGGACAATCAGTTGGCTTTGGTGGAATTCGCCTATAACAACAGTTATCAAGCAAGTATAGGCATGCTCCATAGGAAGCATTGTATGGGAGGAAATGCCGGACACCATTGTGTTGGGACGAGGTCGGCGAGGCTAAGCTCGAGGGCACCGAGTTAGTCGAGATCACTAAGGAGAAGATAAAAGTCATACAGGATAGGCTCAAGGCTGCCCAAGACCGGCAGAAGAGCTATGCTGATAAACGTCGGAGGACGTTGGAGTTTGAGGTTGGTGACGAGGTATTTCTGAGTGTATCACCTTGGAAAGGGATCATCAGGTTCCTCAGTCGGGGTAAGCTTAACCCACGTTACATAGGTCCGTTCAAAATCCTTGAAAGGATTGGGGTTGTAGCTTACCGACTTCAGTTGACTCCAGAGTTAGAAAAGATTCATAATGTATTTCATGTTTCTATGCTCAAGAAGTATGTGCGGGACCCGTCACATATTCTTGAGAAACCACCGGTGGAAATCCGAGAAGACCTACACTATACGGTGCAGCCGGTGAAAATCATGGACCGACAGGTAAAGAAGCAAAGGAGCAAAGAGGTACCGATGGTAAAAGTACTTTGGAAGAGTGATCGTGTCGAGGAGCAAACTTGGGAAGTGGAGACCCTGATGAGGGAACAATATCCATTTCTGTTTGATTAGACACGTGGATTTCGGGGACGAAATCCCAAATAAGGGGGGTAGAACTTGTAACACCGCCCCCAAGTATTTGTACTTCATCGAATTATGTATTGAACCCTAAGAAATGTATAAAAGCGTTTTTACGTGATTGTAAATTTTTATCATTTCTGTTACGTGAATAGTAAAATTCACGTGGGGCCCACACCAGAGGTGGGGGCCGCTCGATATTATCGGGACCACATATTATATTAATCTTGGACTAGATAATATGAAGGTGGTGGTGGATATCCTAATTGGGCCATGGAAATGGCATATAGTTGACCGGTTGGTCAAACGGGGCCAAATTATCGGTATTGGCAATTTATCAGATAACAGCCCAAAAAGGGATTCCAGAGATTTCTAAATTAAAGTTGGGGAATCATATTGATTCTAAGGTCCAATAAGGATTGGGAACAAGTGTTATATTTTATTTGACCCGATAAGATAAAATATACTTAAAACTGTCCGGAAAATACAACTTTCGGGACCGATTGTACACTCGGGTACACAAAGGGTTGACCTCCCACATGAGTGGGGGCCAAACCACGTCCTTTGTCTGGAAAATAGCAAGGGGAGCCGCATCATGGAGCTGAGAATTGGCTGGGGAAGTGATTGGGAGACCAATCAATATGAGGGTGGGGCCTTTGCCATATGATTTGGTGAGAAATGCCAAAATGGCATCCTCAATCACCCCTCACCCCATATGCTCGGTTCAATCATCCAAGGAAGGGAGAGAAACTCTGAAAATACTCCATTTCCTCATCCTTTCACGCACCAAGAACAAAGGAGGAAGAAGGAGGGGAAAAGAGAAGAGAAAAGTTGGTTTTGGAGAGGAAAACTTGTGTTTAGCAAGGTAAGGACTCCATTAACCCCATTTCGTTTTCTTTAATCATCTTATATGATTATTCAATCATATTTCACACCCTAGGATTGTTCTACACGTTGGGATGTATAGAAAGAGGGGTTGGAAGGTGGTTCTAAGTCCAAGAACGGACTTAGAAGCCAAAGGACCGGTTCGCCGGAAAATAACCTTTTGAAGGTTATTTATATTACTATGGGTTTTATGATGATAAAACCTTGTTAGTAACTTGTCTAAGGTATTCAAGGAACTTTCACGGGGTTGAAAAGGTTGCCGGAGTTGTCGCCGGAGTTCGTCGAAGTTCGCCAGAGTTTCACCGAAGCTAAATCGGGAAGGCTAGGACTTCATAAGCTTCATTAAGGTGAGAAGACGGCTTTATGCTTTATAACTTTTGCGTGAGGCATGAGATTACCTAAAGTAATCAAGGATATGTTTTGTGGAATGATTAAAGATAATCAAGTATTTGCTTATGCCATGATTTTGCATAAAACATAGTTGAAAAGCATGTTATGTAGGTTTGGTGATTAAAAATGTGACAACATATTTTGTGTGATGATCCAGGGATCCAAAATGGTATTTTTGGATCAAGGACATCAAGAAGTATATGTGTATAAAATTTCAAGATAATCGGACTCCGTTTGGGGGGTCAAAAGGGGCGTTGACCGCCAAGTCAACTGCCATACCCGACCGGGTATTGACACATACCCGACCGGGTATTTGCTGAAAAATTGCCTAGGGGGCTACTGTCTCCTATACCCGATCGAGTATAGGTAGATACTCGATCGAGTATACATGGAAAATTAGCTTTGGGGGCTACCGCCTCCTGTACTCGACCGAGTATGGGTAGATACTCGTTCGAGTATTTGTTTATGCTCAAAACGGGCAGTTTTGAGCGGGTTAATGTGGGCCGTTCAGGTGGGACCCGCCCACATTGGTTCCTAAGGATGGTTATATGACTATAGGACTAGGTATTGGCCATAGTTGAAGGAACGAAAGGTTAGCCATATCCAGGTTAGGGTTTGGTAAGGATTTAGTTTGGGGTTGAGTATCCCCGGGACATGCAAATGATCTTGAAACTCGGTTGGGGTTGAGCATCCCCGGGACTATACATGATCCTGAAACTCGGTTGGGCTTGAGCATCCCCGGGACATTAAATGATTCTGAAACTCGGTTGGGGTTGAGCATCCCCGGGACTATACATGATCCTGAAACTCGGTTGGGGTTGAGCATCCCCGGGACTGCAAATGATCCTGAAACTCGGTTGGGGTTGAGCATCCCCGGAACATTTAATGATCCTGAAACTCGGTTGGGGTTGAGTATCCCCGGGATGCTAAGTGCTCCCAAAACTCGGTAGGATATTTTAAATGTAGAATGTAGCTGGTGAGCTAAGCATTCGGGAAAAGGGTGAGAAAGGTCAGGTAAGAACTTTGTCTCTAAAAGACTCTTTGAATGAAATGACCTACGGGTCGAGTATTTTACATATATATACAGTATGTATCATCGGATGAATGAGTTATATATATATATATATATATATATATATATATATATATATATATATATATATGTATCACCCTATTTTTGGGTCTCGTGTCTGAAACATTAGTTATTCTTCATATAGTCTGCTTGTCACTAGTACTTCTATGGAGTACTGACCCCTCCGGGGGCCCTCACATTTTTCAGGTTGAGGTTAGAGTCCTACTACCTGCACCTTTGCCTAGGGTGATTGACCAAGAAGGAAGACGTGGTTCGTGCTTCCATTCTTATTTCAAATATATAAACTGCTCATGGATTTTTGAACAATATTTTCATTAAAACAGTTGGGGGCCTGCGTGCCCGTGTTTGCCACGTGTGGCTAAGTATCAAACATTTTATTATTTCCGCATTTGTTTGATTTTGATATTGATGTTGATTGTATGTGTTCACTAATCGGTTTGGCAATAGAATCAATCGGACGCCTTGTACAACTCAATAGAGATGAAATGTTGTTGTTCTTATCGGGTTGTACGGCGGTTGTCTACGTGGCTCGGATGCGGTCCGGGGCGTGACAGGTGAGGTGGGAGCCTTTTGTGCTATGTACACTGCCGTGTAACCCGGCGTGTACACATAGCATTTTTTATACAAAAATGGTACATATTAGATCTTCAAAAAATTTATTTGTACTTTGTACATTTTATCGATATCAGAGACAATTCTTTATAAATAGTAAAAGTTGTGTGCGACACAGAAAATATAAAAGCGTGTACATGTTATTAAGAATTATTTTGTTACATTTTTATATTCAGTTGAGAATTGCAATACATCAGACGCTAAACAACTTTCCAACTGACCAATTTTAATTGTATAGTAATATCAAACACCCAAAATTTAGGTGTAAACATTTAATTGACTCGTCCTTTCATGTTACCAAGCAGCAAGAAATCAACAAAATGATGTGTAAACAACACTTATTAAAAATGTGAATGACAATCCTTATTAAAAAATTCAAAAAAAATCTTGGCAAAGGTAGCTGGTTCTTGGTGTGAAAGTCGAGTTTGTTTTTTGATTCCCCCACCTTTCATTACCGATGTATTGAACAATGATTTAGTTAATAGCAATTGATTTTATTTTTTCCAAAAAAAATGTGAATGACAATCCTTATTAAAAAATTCAAAAAAGTTCCATAAGGCAAATCCTTCATAGAAGAACATCGAGCTAATAGAGCAATAAACTTGTGAATGAGGATTGAGGACACACGAATTGTCAGTGAGAGTAAAATCACCAATATATAAGAGGATGTACATAAAATGAGTGATGACGAAAAATAAAAAATGAACTATCAGACGAACTATAAGTGAATCTATGACTCAAAATAAAACTACTAAAATGATGAAACCAAACTTGAGAGCCTCTTTAAGAAAGATCATAGCTGCCTTACGAAGACGGAAAAAATGATGACGAAATTGAGGATGAGCAAAATCAATAGGTTGACACGTGTAAACTTCTTCGTACCATGAACAAAAACATTCTTAGCATGTAATAATTGTAATTGTTGTATAAATCAATCAGGAAGATAAAAACAACACAAACTATGAATAGTTTAACTGAATTAAAAGTTTTCATTCGAAAAATTGATCAACACCCGCTTGTTGAGTAAATCCTTGAGGGAGTAAATCCTCGGGGAATAAGACCGTTTTATAACGTTCAATAGTCTCATCAAGACCATATTTTAGTCTTTAAAATTCATTTAGAACCAATGACATTCTTATTAGAATCAAAAGAAGCTAAGTGACAAATATGATCAGGAATCAGATTATTGAACTCTTCGGCCATAACAGCCCTTCATTTAAGATTTTTATTCCCAACCGAAAAGAGGGTGGATGAATTGATTACATAGTATGACAAGTGTATTTAACTTAAATATAGTATTGGGTTTAATTTGAAAATGGCCTACTACATGGGATGCACTGCACGTTAGTTGGGTAGGGGATAGATCGGTGAGGTGATGGGACGTAGAGAAGAGGGGAGAATAGGGTTGTCGGGTGCAAGGAAGTGAATGCTCCAGACGGAGATCGAGCTAAAAGGATTTGTAATGTCACAATATCCACGATCCACATCTAGTACGAGAGAAATGAATACATAGAAATAAATCATTAGTATTTTTCACATTCTTTTCACGGTTTTATATAAGATCGTTCCGAATATGAAAAGATAATTTTGCTTATTAATATTTGTGTATCTGTCTCTCTCATGTCACATGTGTACCGTGCACATATATTATGACATTATAGATGCTCTAAGAAGAACACTCTGGAATGTAGTAACTCTATTATAGCCACTAATACTTCTACGAGAAATATGTTGTTCGTACACGTCATTTTAAATGTGGGATGAATTGTCTGTGTCTAGGCAATTTTTTTTTCATTTTGTGAAGAGAATCATCATCATCAACAACAACAACAACATCATCACTACCCCACTGCCACAAAGGCTCTCCCACCTTCAGTGGGGTAAGGGGTGGTCGGATGTACACAGTCTTACTCTTGTACTAAAGCACAAAGAGACTGTTTCCGGATGGTCCATAGTAAAAACCGCGTCGAAAATTGCTGCTTCATAACAAAGAAGCGTAGACAGTTTGGTGAGTCACTTTGCTTTATTCCATCATATTCCCAAGTCAAAAAATAGTGAGTCATGATCTGGCTATAATGATGTTGATGATGTGAAGAGAGTCATTTTTCACACCGACAATTTTTTTCTATATTATAATGTTTTTCAAATATTATTAAGATTGCATATACTACCTCCGTCCCACTAACATGAGACATGAGGAGGTGACACGGTTATTAAGAAAAATGATTTTATGTGGTTGATATTGAATTGTTAAAGTAAGAATACAGTAAAAATGATTTAGAATCACACAAATTTTACCAAACTTGATACAAGACAATCTTAGTGGAATAGAACGAAAAGGAAAAATACGACAATCTGAGACATGCTACATAAAAGATTTTTATACTCCATTCGTCTCATTGGACTTTGCAACTTTTCTTTTTTTGTTGTCCCAAAAAACTTTGTCACTTTCCTATTAAAGCAAATAATTTGTGGTTCTGCACATTTCTCTCTACCCTGCACAAATCTCAACCACACAGATTTTACTATTCTTATTTCTCACCTACTTTGCATTTGGCAAAGTCTGTCGGGGACAGAGGTAGTACTTTTTCAAGGATTAAATCCGTTATAGCTTACCTGTTTTAGGCCCTCAAACGTAACCAGTAGTACCAGCCAATTGAAGGCCCTTCAGAAATTAGTCATTTCCTTAAATGTACTTGCTGACTTAATAATTGCCTGCATTAAATGAAATCTACTGGAAATGGCAGATCAGTGGAAATGAAACTAAAGTTAGATTTTAGGTCAAATAGTGCTAAGGTCAGCGTTCCCATTGTGTAATCTATATATATATATATATATATATATATATATATATATATATATATATATATATATATATTGTTCTGATATGAGTACATAGCCAGTATTATGCCTAGTTTTGCTGTATTACTATCATGGCTGTCTTGTACATTTTTCTCCTATTCTTTTTTATTTTAAATATGGAGGCCATGACTTCAGCCACTCTAGAAGATTATCATCAATTGAATTTACCAACAGGAGTTGTTGGCCCTGAAAGTCTTGCTTTTGATTGTAATGGCCAAGGGCCTTATACTGGTGTGTCAGATGGAAGAATTTTAAGATGGAATGCATCAAATCAAGATTGGGTTGAGTTTGCTATTACATCACCTAATAGGTATGCAATTTTGTTTATGACCTACTTTGAGTTTGATTTAATGTTGTATATATTGAATGGTAAATTGAGATAGGCAAGCAATTCAAAATATGACATTATATTATGGTGTATTATTGATATATTGAATGATTTTATAATCTATGGACCGATCTCTTCATATTTTCTTGTTAGTAGTTTATCTAATCATTTTTAGAAATAGGGTTTATTTTCCTTTATAATCTGTTTTAGGTGTTTTTGTAGAATTATGACATTATATTATGGTGTATTATTGATGTTTTAGAAGCTAAAAATTATTTAACCATTTCTGTAAAAATGATTTCGTAAAAGAAAAGGTGGGAGGGTTTAAAGATGAATTAATTAAAATGAAAAGATTAGTAAAGAGCTGACAGATGAATTGTTTTACTTGATTGTTTTCGGTTCCATACCAGACTAGACAAGATCGACCAAATCAAAACAAACCAAACTAGATTTGAACGGTTATAAAATACATAAGGACCAGACATCTACCAAACCAGAACCGACTAATTCAGACCAAATCCAACCAAATTAAATCAGACCAGAAAATATCAGTCCCATTAAAAATTCACGTGTTCGTGGGCCGAGATTTTATGCCCACAATGATTTTCTCGACACAAATAATTTTGTATACATTGTGTAATTGTTTTAATAAAGTAATTGTTTTAAGTAGGAGTAAAATAGTGAAACAATGAGGGTATGTGTTTTTAATTCGATATAATAACAAAAATAACACTATCGGTTTTCAATTGGATAAAAATATGATCTTTTTTTGTTTTGGACAAAAAAGAGACTAAAAATATTTCAATGTTCTAAAACACCCGGAATAAAGAAAAGTCTCCTTCCGCCATTCGATCGATCTTCTACCTTCGAATCCGGCATCTCCCATGCGCCTTTAGTGTGAGCCACTGTCACATATCACCCCATCATGGCCGTCAATCCAAGGCCATCATCTCTGTCATTGCATCCAGGTCCAGATGCATCGCCGCCTTCCTCCAAGTTCATATTCTTCATCTCTCTTCTCTCCTTTCTTCTTCTCAATAATGGATGATTTTGTTCGATTTCTGATGGAGACCGCGAATAATGGTAGACATGGCTAGCTAACGACATTTAGGTGGCCGAATCCGGCGGCGGTGGAGAATGGACAACAATGGCTAGGGTTCACGGTTTTTGAAAATGCAAAGAATCCAAAGCACTTGAGGTGGGCGACGACTACACCTTGTTGACAGCCATGGTAGGGGTGGGCACGGTTGGTTAACCGCATTTCGGTTAACCAATTTTTGGTTAACCGTGATTTCGGTTAATATGTTTATAATATCATTAATCGTACCGTAACATCGATTAACTATGTAAAATTTAACCGTAATATAGGTTAACCAATTATTGGTTAACCAAAAAACCATTTGAACAACTAAAAATGTGCCGCCTCGTATAATTGAACATCTACGGCTCAATTATGTGCTAGCATTCCTATGATTACGTTCTCATGTTGTTTACTCCCAGAGATTTTGTTGTCCAGTAAGAATCGGACATAGCTCCCCTACAAGGTTTTCCATATACTCAGTATTATTGAGCACTGAAGCGGTGCATATAGTCTTCCAGTGGGATAGACACCTGCCTCAATTGTGATTGTGCCGTATGAAAAATTACTTCATTAATTAATTAATTAATAACTAATAATAATATAATAACTCCAATCTCAATGAACCACCACTTTTTTGCTCGACTCTAATATTAACAGTTTAACAGACATGTTGTTATTCCCAGTACGAGACCATACTCACGGACTCACGAATACTTGATTGTGACATTAGTTTAGATGTAATATTTAACTTTGGATTATCAGTTAACCGGTGGTAGTTTAGTTTCAAAACCGTAATCATACCGTTTAACGTTGTTTTCTTTCGGTTGGTTAACCGTACCGTGACTTTTTTAAAACATGGTATGGTTGACCGGAAAAACACAAGTTTTTCGGTTTATTTAGTACGATTAATCGGTTACGGTTTTTTATGCCCACCCCTAGCCAGGGGGATGTGGTGGATTTATCTCGTTGCGGTTGTTGGTGAGGGAGTTGTCAGAGCGGCAATAGTCATCGACGGGGAGGAGGCGATGGTAAACAGTGGTTGGGGTGGATGTGGTGGTGGGATGAGGCGATTGTCGGGTCCGGGCGGCGATTCTGCAAGGGAATGGGGGGTTGGAGAGAGGGGTTGGAGAGAGGGGTTGTAGGGCGCCGTGGTTAGCGTCGGGGCAAGGTGACAGTGTCACGTGCAACAAGCGGTGTTCACTAGCGGTGGGCGGTGGTCATTGGTTGGTGGTGGTCAATGTCGAGTCGGGTAGCTGTCACAAGTTCACTATCCATGCGGGCGATCATTGATAGTGGATTGTGGTTACTGACTAGGTTTGTCACTATGGGGTTAGGTAATTGTAACTGGGTCACCTCCTGATATCGGTCACCGTGCGGTGGGGGCCACAGCAGATTGGGTCACTATCATTGTGGGGGCCACAGCAGATTGGGTCACTATCATTGTCAGACATGGTAACCATCACTGGGTGAGATTGAATAACGATCATTGTGTGAGATTAAGTAACTATCACTGAGTGAGGGCGGGGTATAAAAGTCATATAAGTCTCTTTTTTGGAAACTTTCAAAAATAGTTCTATTTTTCCATGAATTTTTATTTAGTACTATCACTTCCAAAACCCCTTTTAAGAGTCCGTTTGGTAACACGAAAAACGACTGGTTCGGTTGATTTTGTTGAAATTTATGAAGTTCTGACTGAAGTTGCATTGGATGATTCTGTTGATATAAGAAAAAATTATTTTTAAAATATATTTTATTAATAAAATAAATAAAAAATTATATGTAAAAATAGTTAAATTGGTCATCTACAGTAACTTCAGCCAATACAGCCAGAAAAGTAACTTCACTCTTACTTTTTTTATTACTCCGTATTACACAATTCAGCGCGCGAAAACAAAAATTACGTGTTTGATGAAAAATTTGGTTGATAAGTCTCATAATCCGAAAAATAGTGTTATCAAAGGGCCTCTAAATCTCAAAGGCATGAATTTCAATTCTTATTATACTCATGCCTCAAACACTAGCTCCTCTACGGATCTGGAGCCTTTGCCTTGCTTTTGAGCAAGGTAGAGTGTCTGGCTTCCTTACAGTCATCCGATCGTAAATTCAACGGTCGTAGATCTTGGGGTCCACACTTTCACTGATCTCGAGGCCGTGCTTGTCCCTGCCGGAGCGTCCGATGCGCAAGGGACCCTACCGTGCGGCAGAGGATCCTGATCCCCTCCTCTACCCTCTCTTCTCCCTCCTCCCGTGTTCCCCTTTCCCGTGTATGAATCTAAGCTATCGCATCTCTCCTCTTCTTGTGTCGATCTCTAGACATTCGGTATGGACTATGATATTACTCCCAAACTCCTTTATTCTGATCTTATTTTTTGATTGATATTGATCAACTTTGTGAAATTTCCAGGTTATTGGTAATGTCTAATTTGATATGTGGTACTCCGTATTTGATTTTCATTACTTTTAAATTTTTTATTTTATATATTCTTTTTTAATGAATTTTCAATTTGAAAGTGACATAATTACTAATTTTACTTTTACACTAAAGATGTTTTTACTTGGACTATAATTCGTCCCAGACCAGACCAGACTTGTATAGTTATAAAAATACAAAAAAAAACAGATCAGACCAAACCAGATCAGACCAGACCAAACCAGACCAGCAAATTACAGTCCAAGTAAAAACATCCTAAATACTATTGATTCCAACATTGAGCTAAAAATAAATTTCATTTAGAGATGGATCTGAAAATTGTCATGTTTGGCATTGCCTTTACGAAGATGGAAATATTATTTCATAATACAAAGTGATATTATGAGATTGAGTCTTTGTGTTATGATCGGGTGGGGTGAATGTACAAGAGTCTTATGAGCTCCTAATCCTTAAAAAGATTGGGGGGTTGTGTTTCCCACCACTCTTATAATGCCATGTTTTTCAATTTGAAAATGTTTTTGCTAAATAATGTCATTTTCCATGACACTTTTCCAAGGCATCAATATATCATTATTAAGTTCAAGATAGAAATACGAATCATATTTGTGGTTTTACAAAGATTCATATTTTTTGACGGTTTTTCCAAGTAGGGGATCTGCCGTGGTCGCACGGGAAAATACTCTTTCTAAAGGCAATGGCAGGAGGTGGCAACTTTATCGGAGGAGGAGATTGTCGGAGGAGGTCATCTCCAGCCAAAAGGGTGGCGGTAGTAGTTTCACTGAAGAGTGGCAGTGACGGCGTTTCAGGAGAAAGTGTAGGGCATCGTCGGCACCGCTAGAGTGCGAAAGTGGTGTCACGATTTTTAGATAATAATAAAATAAAATAATTGGAGTCTATTCTTAGAAGTAATTTGGGTGGATATATAATATAATTGGGTAATTGCTAGATAATGTTTACGATGTTATAAGTGTATTATTTTTAGTATGTGATTATCACATTATCGTTTAATAGTGTTAATTATTTCCTAAAATAGAAATCATGAACTTTAAATGGGACGTTCAAAAATGCAAGTGAGAACCTTTACTTAAGACTTTAACGGACTAAAAATATATTTTAAAGTGTATACAAGATATTTACTTGACCCTTTAAATCCTGCATCCGCTCAAATATTCTTAATTATAATGAGCTAATGCCATAATGTCAATGATGTTTTTGATTAGGGATAGAGTGTTATGTGATGGAACAAATGACCCTAATAGAGAGCCACAATGCGGCAGACCACTAGGTCTAAAGTTTCATCCCAAAACTTGTGAACTTTATATAACGGATGCTTATTTTGGATTGATGAGAGTTGGATCAAATGGTGGAATTGCTACTCAACTTGCAAATTCAGCTCAAGGAACTTCTTTCAAATTTCTTAATGATTTAGATATCCATCCTACAACTGGAATTGTCTTTTTCACAGATAGCAGTCTTCGCTATCAAAGAAGGTATCACCTAATTATTTATATTTAAAATTTGCAACATTAATTATTGGTTGTTTGCACACAATCATGTATATGTTTCTCAATTATATGTGATCAGGGACTTTTTACAGATCATTATAAATGGAGATAGCACTGGACGGCTCCTGAGATTTGACCCAACTACCACACAAGTGAGCGTATTATATAGTGGGTTAGCATTTCCAAATGGCATTGTTCTATCAAGGGATAATACTTATCTCCTTGTAGTTGAATCAACAAAATATCAAATTCTAAAATTCCCACTTACTAGATTTGATATAGGAGTCCCATATTTTTTTGCTAAAGTGGATATGTTCCCTGATAATATCAGAAGGAATGGTCAAGGAAACTATTGGGTCGCAATGAACACACTAAAGGTAGGATACTTTGACGAGTTATTGGGTGTGTTGTTTGATGAAAATGGAAGAGCAATTCAAGTTATGAATGGTGATGGTGGTGATACTCTTGAATTTGTAAGTGAAATTGAAGAGCATAATGGAAGAATGTGGTTTGGATCACCTATACAACCTTATGTTGGTACCGGAATGAATTTTTATATTTAATTTTTAAGTAAATATACTAGAGAGAGAGAGAGAGAGAGAGAGAGAGAGAGAGAGAGGAGAGCATGATCTAAGGAGAGAAGGGAACGAATCGCAAGCTTTATATTCGGAAATTGTCATTATGTAATACAGAAATGTGCACTATCATGAATCGAAAAATGTGGAGGTATTTTTGTAAATACATTCAACTTTTTCGTCCACTTGAGTTGTACGTTATTATAATCATAATTGTCCATCATTTCAAGACATGCTCATTTCACCCGGGAAGAAATTATCTCACCAGAATTAGACCCTATATATAACTCCTTTATGAAATGGCATACATGTTTTGTGGAAACCAATTGGTTTATTTATGTGTTATTGTGTTTAGTTAGTCTATTTCATACAATAAAAGTTAATTACAATATTAATGATTTTCTTTTAATGAAAGGTTAATGTAAGCTCAATTCATTTAAATGTCACAGTTCATGCAATATCTACATGATACTAGGTGGTTAACATATGATGGAGTTTAATATCCACTCATTTTGTCCTGTTTTACTTGTATTTTTTTTTTATTTGTCTCCAAGTAAGTGTCACATTTCCCTCATTTTGACATGTCACTTTATTTTTTGATCGTTATACTTGCACCATAACATAGCTAAATATTCACCACTGACCACATCTTATTTCAATTTTCTTAGATTCTATGTCATATAAGCAAATAAATTTACTAACCAAACATTCCAGCCCAACTGGTTGTCAGGTTACCGTGCCTAGTGAGAGGTCTCGAGATTCCCCTTTCCCAGACCCCCTGGAGTAAAAAAAAACAGCAAATAAATTTACTATGTACTTTAAAATATGACTTTTAAATTACTAAAGAATAGTCGTGACATGATAACAAGAAATACAAGGATTAACTCATTAGAAAATTTTGAGAATCATGTTCATTTATCACATCAACTTGCTCCATGAATCATGATGAACATACTACGTATATTGGTGGCTCCAAGCCTCCAAATATATTTCAGTGATGTATGGAAAACATTAAGAGCTCCTTTGAGAACTCTGTTTTTCGGCTTATCAGGCTTATCAACCAACTTTTTCACCAAACACGTAACTTTTGATTTCACGCGCTGAAATGTGTAATAATAAGAAAAAGTAAGGTTGAAGTTACTTTTCTGGCTGTATCGGCTGAAGTTACTGTAGAGGAACATTTTAGCTATTTTTACATATATTTTTTTCTTTATTTTATTAATAAAATATGTTTTAAATTTATTTTTTTCATAAATCATCAGAATCAGTCAATACAGCCACTTCAGTCAGAACTTCATAAATTTCAGCAGAATCAGCCGATATAGCCGATTTCAGTGTTACCAAACGGGCTCTAAAATTGTTTTTGCTTGGACTTATTTCAGTTTCAGACCAGACTAGATCAGACCAAGTCAGATCAGACCACACTTCGACAGTTGTAAAATACACAGAGATTAGACATTTACCAAACTGGATCAATTTAGACCAGACCAAATCAGACCTGAAAATTTCAACTCACATAAAAACATCCTATGTGCAACTATTCAAGAAATAGGTGTGTTTGATCAAATTCTTGACAATTATGCTTCAACCTTCATACTAAAGTTCATGTGTTTTACTACTCTCCAATTAGTATGTTCAAGGTTTATACTATGTGTATAATGTAATTTAGTAATTTACTATTGTCTCAATTTGATCTGATCTGATTCGATCTAAATTGATTTGAATTAGGATAGGAATCGATTCAATTAAAATCATCATTACAGTTAACAGGATTTAAAATATTTTTTTTTCATTTAACAAACAGAAGTTGGAGATAAAGATTTTGAATGGTGACCTCCATTGTACTTCATTTCACGAAGGGAAAACTTCTCAAAGTTTATACACACGGAAAAGTTATTTTGGATAATTTGAGGGGAGCCAGGTAATGGCATAATAGAATACAATAACAAATATTCAGGTCTTAATCTCAAAAGATTTTGGATCAACTAACAATTAAATACTAATAATTAAATACAGAATATGAAGTATAAATATAATGTTTTAGCAGCTAAAGATTACCAATATTCGCTTTAAATATTGATAAGTCATTATATAAAAAACAAGTGAATTAACGTGTAGACGGTCTACCATATTCATTCTATACTATTTGTTCCCTTGACGACTTTGTATTCAATCTAATCCTCTAGTTTTTGTTTTTATATAGCAATTTTATTATATTCATATTCGGTTTTGCAATTCAAGTGCACTTTATATGTAAACTTGGTATAGTTGAATTATACATTGGGGTCAAATATTATACAAATGACTCAAAGTTTTTATCCTTTTAAGCTTGAAATCGAGTAGCTACAATTCTATTTCAATTTTTGTTGCGGCTCGATTTCTTATGCTTGTGGTTTGACTTTTGTCGATTCTCCATTAGCTTCTTGAAGCAACCGGAATTTCTATAAACACTGATTTGTTTACAACTCTATTACAATTGGGTAAAGCATTGAAGTAACATTTCACAAAAGCAAACAATCCCACACTTATTTTTTATATACTACAAACAGTTTCCTATATATGTACCAAAGCAAGCAAATAGATGTTGATATTCCTTGGGTTGCAGTATTGTGACATACAGGTGGGAAGAATTCATCATCAAATGCCAGAAAGGCCAGAAAAAGACCGCAGATTTTCAACAATGGAGTCTATAACAGATTGCGAGATGCTTTTGGTGCCTGAAAAGAACAGATGTTTGGGTGCTTCAGCTCTGTCAAAATAAAACGCTCCAGGAACCAATTTTTCTTTCGGCTGCAAGGCCAACCACACTACTGTATCTGCTCCTTCTTTGCTTGTCCTGAGCTTCCCTTCAAATCTGGGAAAAATAACTCACATTAATATCCATCTATATCTGCCCAAGCTTTTTTCCCTTTTTTTTTCATATATATGCTCGAGCTTATCGGCACAGACTAATGGGCATGAGGGTGGGAAAATGATTCATCACTTGAAGAATCATGAATGGGCATTAAAACTAACGTAATGTTCAAACAGTGTCCTAAGAAGCACTAGGCGGCCTTTGAGGGTGGACATTCAGAAACTTGTACCTATCAAATGGAGGAGCGGCACATGACCACCTTACAAAAGTGTAAATCATAATTTGACTAGAACCGAATTGGAACCACCAGTACTAAGAACCGCGCCTGTGCCCATTTAAGGTTCTGATACACTCAAATAGGGACACTCAGATACACTCGGGGCTTTGGATAACTTTGTTGAAAAATAGGGATATGGGAGGGAGTACTTACGATTTTGAGAAGGTCGGGAGGCTATTTGCAACACCAGGAGTCTCTGCCCATCCAGGGTGCATCGAATAAAAGCCAATACCCTTTTGTTTATGCATTTCAGACCATTTCTCTGTCAATGCAACCTAACATAACATAACATAGAAATCTTTATTTTCGTAATATTATAAGGTGATATTCTCAACCAAGTGACTAACAAATATACAATATGCATCAAGTTATATAGTAGCTCAACTCTAAACAATATCACTCATCATCATCACCGCCGCAATCCCAATAATATCAGGTCCGATGACATTAGTATAGTATCACTTAATTGTCAAAACCAGTTAAACAAAAGAAAAGAGTAGCAAAAGTGTAGAGGCTGAATTTCCTTCATGTGTTAATGGAGATAAATAAATATGACAGCCTGCTGGGTTGGTTGACTGGCATGAACCCGTGAACAAAGAGTTCTCTGTGCAACGCCACCCGAGCTCGACTCAAGAGGGCCACTTGAAGTTTACAAGGCCATTAAATTTAGGGCCTGTGTGATGATTCTAGCCAAAAGTTTAAGGCACCCGTGTTATAAAAATACGGAGTAAATAAACAAATAAACAAGGCTCGCCAAAATTTGTTAAGCTGTGCTGGGTAAGAGTAACCCTATGTTTAAATCATTATGAAAATAATAATTAAGCTTTAAGATAATACATGCCTGCACTCGCTTATTACGAGCATATTGTTCAACACCGTTGAATACGTTTCCACTAAACTGCAAAACAAAAACAATATATTAGAGCTCAGAACATAAATGGTCCGTGCAAACAAAATGAAATATAATGCTCGTAATTCAACCTGTAAATCATTCGTTAAGGGGGAAGTGTACATTCCACCAGATGAAACTGTAATCACCCGTGCATCAGGTGCAGCCTTCTCAAGGAGTGGCAACATCAGCTCTGTTATGGTATAAGTTCCAAGAACGTTCACAGCAAAATTTAGCTCATATCTGATATTGGTACAAGAATATCGCGTATTGTTATCACCTTATTTATCAACAATGTTTATAAATATAAAATCATTTTCTTGAAAGAAAATTCGATATACCCTTCTGGTGTAGTAACTCTATTGTTCTCAAGAAGTCCAGCATTATTTACCTTAAGAAATAAGATACTATCAGCTACAAAATCTTGAGTGATCAAAGGAAAGCCAACCTATAATTAACTTGCAGTACAAACAAACCAAAACAAATAACATTGTCCAATCAATGAAATGTTATATTTTAAGATAAAAAAACAGGGGGAAATACCAGGACATGAATAGGCAAATTTGTTGAACAAAATCTGGAGGCAAATGCTTTAATATCACTAACAGATGAAATGTCACACACCTGCACACACAACAACAAAAAATGCTAAGTTATCTACAACACATACAATGACTTGTACAAATCATTCAAAGGATACTGAGCCAATTACTTCCAAGAAAACATTCTTATTCCCAGTTGTTGACTGGATTTTAGAAAGCGCTGCTTCTCCCCTCTCCTTATTCCGGCACACCATATACACAGTTGCTCCACTGAAAACACATATCAAGATCAGTGTGCTCATAGCATCGGAAAAACTTTAGAACTTTTGTAGGTTAATAAGAAAAAAGCTAATTCAAAAAAGGTTGAACCGAAATGACTCCAAACCGTGAAGCAAGGCCCTCAGTAATTGCAAAACCAATGCCAGAATTTGCACCAGTAACCACACAGTTTTTAGCTTCCATTCGCTGCTCCATATCTTCAGGTTTGAATTTTTTTGAATGTTCCCTGGATTATATTAACAGCGCTTAAATTTGGATATACTGTCAAGTAAAATAAGACTATCAACGGCCAACTTGAAGATATCATTCCAAAGATATCAATAGTCTATTAAAAGAACATATAAATATCATTCCAAAAAAGGGTTGTGTTTCTCAAAGGTACAACTTTTGAATCATACTAAAGTACAATTATTGGAGATCATCAACTCTAGCTATATTTAATATTTGACTTTTTAACATAAAACAAAAAAAACTTTATATAATGATATAATTAAATTTATCTAAATTGTTTGGGACACTTTTTGGGAAAAAAACACATCAAATATACAGTAATAATTTAGCTTTTTATCTCAAATAGGATACTTTGTGTGAAAAAAATCAGCGGGCTCCATTTGTGGGAAGGAGGGAGCAATTGCCAACATTTTGTTATTTTCTATGTTCTGCCTCAAGAATGATGCAGGATGTGTAACTCGTAGACAATCTTTCTAACATTTAGCCCTTATGCGGATAGAAGATTTAAGATGGGAAGGGTGATATTTAATGTAAATAATTAATTCTTACATTTCAGATGGGAGGGGGTGTTATACAGTGATCCATTATTTAAGTGAACATATAGTTGTTACTACATATTTTTTGGTCTACAACTAATAAATAGAGATATGTTAGTAAAGCCTACCATACCCTCCAAGACCACCCAATCAACAATCCCTTAAGGTACTGAAACTCTGTCATTCTGTCAAAAGAGTATAAGACTATTTAACACGGATACTCTCGGGAAAGAGTACGTTTCTGTTTCGGGAACTCTACGGAAACTCTTTAGAATCTCTCCAAACAAGCGTTTTTTGAGCAAAAGTTGACGTTTCCCGTTTCCTCCTGGTTTTCGCGTTTCCGAACAAAACCTATTAACTCATCTTCAGTTTGGTTAGTGGTTTACAATTTTGGGTTCAAAAAAGACCAAACCGAAACTGACCGACAAAACCCGACCAAAATGAGCTAAAACGGACCGAAACCGGTACACACCATGACACCAACCAAATTAACTGAATCAAAACCGACTGAAACTGGCTCAAGTTGTGCGGTTCGACTCTCGGTTTCACTTTTTTTTGAAACCGAACTGATGAACGACCGCAACAGAAACAATGGTTAAACAATTGTAGTCTTTTCATGAAACAAGGTTAAACAATGTATGGGAATGGTTTCACTAAAAACTTATTCAACTTTTTTAAATTTGACAGCAAAATAACACATATGTGGTATGTCTGAACAAGCACATTTTGAAGTGAATTGAACGCTTAAGGATGTTTGTAGTTGGATTGGTTTCAATCCCAGATCAGACTAGTCTTTGACAGTTGTAAAATACACATAAACATCTACGAGACAAGACTAAACTAAAACAGACCCAGCTAAAAACTTGTGTAAGCTATTAAGTAATACTCCATCTCTCTCAAAAAAACTGTGTGATTTGAAATGAGTTCGAAATTCACAAATAATATAGAAACATACTAGTATAATGAGAAATCAGAAAAATAAACCCAAGATAATATCTCTAAATTCACCTCTAAAAACAAAACCTGGAAGAAGTACATTTGTAAAGCTCTTTTAACAACACTTCGACTCTTCGAGTGAACCTAAAAGAAACTATTTGTTCGAAATACTCCTGATTTTTATCACTATATTCACTATACACATTTTTAGTAAATAATCTTTATTTTTTCAGTGTAACAGAAAAAGTAATAAAGTAACATATCAATATATTTTTACGTTTTCTAAAGTGTAATCAAGCTACATAACCAGCAAAGCAAAATTTACTTACAAAAACCCTGATTTGGTGAAGTTTAGATACCCATAGATGGAAAATGAGGTGGTTCTCCATGTCTGCGTACAGAAAAATTTCCGTTAGCAAAGGTATAACTATAACATGCATAAATTACCAGAGACACAAGAAATAAGAATCCGGCGTTGACTCTTTCACCTTGACCAGAAACATGGCTGAGGGACTGGGCAACGATCGAAGGAAATTGAGGCAGATGACCGTGAATTAAAGGAATTCTGAGAATGGCATCCAACCGCAGTTGTCTCTCAACCAAGATCATAAAAAAATTAAGACTCTTCTCATTGAAAATAAATGAATATATCACCATTGTAATTATTCTTGGTTAAGAAATGGTTATACCATTATCGAAATAATTAAAAAATCACAATTACAATTTCTGAAAATAATGGAGTTTTTTTCCGTAATACTGGTGGAATAATTTCCAAAATACTTCAAGTGGCGGCTCTTGTATTACTTCACAAAAGCTGCCACTCAGAGTGGCGGCTCTTCTCTTATAGTACTAAAACCGCCACTTTAAGTGGCGGCTCTTCTCTTACATCCCATTTTGTACATATATAAAACGCAGTATGTTTCAAGAATTTGTTTAACTACTTTCCCGATTGAATTTTGAGCTGAAATTTAGTATGACAAAACTAGACTTGATGAGGAACATGTTCAAAAAATTTCATCAAAAACTTCCACCGGAAACGCCCTCTGATGGTGTTGTCCGCGGGGGGT
Source organism: Cuscuta europaea (assembly GCA_945859875.1). Lineage (NCBI taxonomy): Eukaryota > Viridiplantae > Streptophyta > Magnoliopsida > Solanales > Convolvulaceae > Cuscuta > Cuscuta europaea. The sequence goes on along the minus strand of CAMAPE010000015.1, from coordinate 6,543,316 downwards.
TCCGGTCAGGACGTCATGACAAAAGGGTGGTTCGGCCACCTCAATTTGAGGTGATTCCTGGTGGGATATTTTGCTGAATTTTTGTGTGTATGTTATTCATCAAGTCTAGTTAATCCATATCAAATTTTAGAATCAATCTCAATCGGGAAAGCAGTAAAATGATTTTTTAAATATAACTGCGTTTTATATGTATAATCCGACGTAGTTATCTTTCAAAAATCATTTGACGACCTTTCGGATTGAATGTTTTGCTCAAATTTGGTATGACTGAACTAGACTTTATTAAGAACATGCACAAAAAAATTCATCAAAATATACCACCGGGAACCACCTCAAATTGAGGTGGCCGGACCACCCTTTTGTCATGATGTCCTGACCGGAACCCCCCGCGGACAACACCATCAGAGGTGTTTCCGGTGGAATTTGTTGATGAAATTTTTTGAGCATGTTCCTCATCAAGTCTAGTTTATGCATACCAAATTTTAGCTCAAAATTCAATCGGGAAAGCAGTTAAACAAATTCTTGAAACGTACTGCGTTTTATATATGTACAAAATGGGCCGTAAGAGAAGAGCCGTCACTTGAAGTGATGGCTTTTGTACTATAAGAGAAGAGCCGCCACTCGGAGTGGCGCCTTTTGTGCCGGCTTTTCTTAGCCGTGGTTAATTCCAACAGTATTTTGGGAATTATTCTTAACCCGGCAGTATTTCGGGAATAATTTATTTAATTAGCATTATTTCAGTAAAAAAACTCAAATAATGATTGTGTCATTGTGCGCGTAAGCCTAATATTAATTAGTTATCCCATATATCATTGTAAAAATACGCGTTAAAAAAATCTATCAAAAATATACCAAGTACGTAGTTAATATGCTTTCTCTCCGTAAACTTTTGTTTTTTTGAAGGAAACTCTGTAAACTTTGCTTTTTATTATACCAATTTCTTATAGTATTCCTTTCAAAATAACAGATTTTCTCTCTTTGTATACATTTCACTTCTTCACTTTTTAATTCGCATACTAATCAAATTTGATAAAAGAGGTTTTTTCAAAAAACTTATTAAAATCAAATTTATTTACAAAAATATGATTAATAGTTAATATATTATGGTGTCATGATCACTTAAGTGTAAAAATTTAAACATAGTTATTATGATTAAGTTACTACTATAACAACTATACATAAAGCATCACATTTTTATAAATAATTTTTATTTTTTCAGCGTAACAGAAAAATAATAAATAAAACTTAAACATATAAATATATTTTTACATTTTAAGAAGGTGTAAACAACTAAACAAAAAACATGTTTGGTAATACTGAAATTGACTGAATCGGTTGAATCTACTTAAATTGATAAAATTCTAGCTAAGTTGGCACAATATGTTGAACTATGAAAAAGTTATATTAAAATATACTATCTTCCGTATCGTATTAGTTGCAACACTGGAATTATACACTATTCATGTACTCTACTTTGACTACATTTTATTTATTAACATATGTGAATTATTATTTTTTTTGAAAAATATTTTTGAATTCGTCTCATTACAAAGTTTCATAATTTGATTTTTAATTTTTTTTACTAATAGAGAATTAAATATAATGACAGTCAAAGTTGTGAATTGCAAACGTGAAAATGACTAAAAAAGAACGGAGGGAGTATATTATTAATGAAATAAAGAAAAAAAATTATGAAAAATATATGAAACGACCGTCTATAGTAATTTCAGCCAATTCATTAGAAAAGTAACATCAACCTTACTTGTTTTGAGTTTTGACTATTCAATAATTCAAAACACGAAATCAAAAATTACATATTTGGAGAAAAAAGTTGTCTGGTACATGACTAATAAACTAAAATTTCGGACTACCAAATAGGCTCAAAATAATTATAATCATAACCAGACAATAAAAAAAAAATAGTCTACCCATCAATACAACTACAATATTGAGTAAAGGAAATACACACAAATATAGGTCTAAATAAAGGATTTTTGCTTAGAATAGTACTCCCTCCGTCTCGAAATAATTGTCCTGCTTTCCTTTTCGATCCGTCCCGAAATAATTGTCTCCTTTCCTTATTTGGTAAACAAATCTATACAAAACAGTGTCAAACAGTGCAAAACAGTGCCAAACAGTGTCGCTACAGTGCCAAACAGTGTCGCTACAGTGTGAAGCCAACTTTATTTTCTTAATTTGTGTGAAGGTCAAAACAGGACGATTATTTCGGGACGAAGGGAGTACTAAACTAAAGTCAATTTTCAAAAATATGACTAACAAAGTTATACATTTGAGAAACCATGATGTCATTGCCAAATTTTTATGTTACTATCATATTTTTATGTGACTGTTATATGTTATAACCACACTTTTATGTCACGTTATGAAATTGACTGTTTTGTTTATATACCACGTTTTTGAGAGACTTGAAAAAGAAAGTCACTAATAAAGCACATGTGGAGGCTTCAAGTCTTCAATATGTCAAGCATATCTCACTCAAGAAATCTCCACATTATCTTCTTTTATTTTGAGCAGGATGTGATTACTAAAAGAAAAAGTCTAACCCGAAATGATGACATTGGCAGGACTCATATGACAATGTAGTTTCTATTTCAATCGTCCAGGTAGAGGTAAAGGGGCTGCGACGTATCGCTACATTTTCGGAGAAGACTTTCTGACTGCTTATACTTGCATCTTAATGAACTCTCAAGAAGCACGTTTTTGAGAGACTTGAAAAAGAAGCACAGACAATTTAGTGAGTCATTTTTTGTTTGATCCTATCATTTTTTCAAGCCAAAAAATAGTAAGTCTTCATTTCCGTTGAAAATGATGGAATACTTTTTAGATAGAACTATTCTGATTAATTTGTTCCTGGAAACTGAAACTTTGGCTTAGCAGATTTAATTAAACCATGTGGCCGGCCATATTTGGAAACGGTATGATTTTGTACATACCCCATGTTGTACGTATTTTCATCAAGAATTTAAGTCTTGATGGGTAAAACAATCTGCAGCCAATTTGCAAGAAAACACAACAAATAGCAGATCATATAATAGCTGAACAAATGCATCATCAGCTTTACAAGGGCTTTTTTATCCTTTTGGGCGGTATACCACTCTGCACATTTAAAAAAACTAACCCATAATTTATATTACCAAGAATTTCCACATAACAAAGTAAAATATATAAGTCAATCAAAACAACTAACGTAAATAACTAGTCTTATACACGCCTCTATACCGCTTATGCAAACAGCTTATTCCTATATGTATGGCAAATGCCAAAACTAAATCAAACAATTCTGAAGTTAATATATAAAGAAACCACATGGCAAAAGCAACAGACAGAATCATTCATGGCTGAATCCTGAAGGCAGACATGTTTAGAAATATTTTTAGGGAAGCTAAGTATCAAACTCTGTCATCCATCAATGAAATTTTTCAAGAAGGGGTTATGCATCTACCAATTTCCAACACCTCTCCACATTTTCTTTTGCCTTCTGTATCTTCTCTTGGTTAAACTTGAGTTCTGTGGTTCCTGATGTACCAGGTTGTATCACCCTCTCATAGTTTCCGCATCTACTCCAGCTTCCTATAGATGATAAATGATTAAAAAACAATTTGGAATATATGATAAACAATATTTTTTACAAAATTGAATTCGAACTTACCCTATTGTTCTAGAATAATTGATGCCAGCAAATGCAACCAGATCTTACTTGGTACTCCTTCCGTCCCCATGTTATTGTCCCATTGCGGTTTACGATGCTTGACTGACGATAAAGCAAACAGATCCCTGTCCGCACTCAAATTATTTTTAGGAAAAAAAAATTACATATTCAGAAACTACATTAAAAGATTTACAAAGTCGCAAAAACCAGAATCAAATTTGTTAAAATTTGATACATAAAGTACATTAAGAGATTAAGAGTGATTTGTGTTGACCGAGTGAATAGGAAATGGGACAATAACAGGGGGACGAAGGGAATATTTGTTAAGATGACTCATTTACACATACTAATAAACATTAGAAGCATGTGAGTGAAGAGAACTGTAATTGCAAGGCCTTTGAAGAGAAGAAAATCAAAAGTTAAAAATGATGTTAAGTTTTTATTTCAATTAAAAATAAACTCACGAAAAAGTTAGCAGGGTTAGCTTAGGGTTCATTTTTATATACTCCCCCGTATCAAAATAAGTGTCTTATTTGGTTTTTCATGTAGTTTAACAAATGTTATATGTTTATTGATCACTTTACAAAAAGTAAGAGGTTTTTGGTGTTGTAGCAGTATTGTATAGTGTATATACTTTATTAAAGTACTCCCTCCGTTTCACAATCTTTGACACAATTTGACTTGTCAAGAATTAAGGAAAAAATGTTACTGAGAGGTAAATTTTACTGTAGAGTACACTGTTTGGCACTGTTTGAACACTGTTTGAACACTGTTTGAACACTGTTTGGCACTGTTTAACACAGTTTTGCACTGTTTTGGTAAAAATTTGTTTACCAAATAAGGAAATAAGGAAGTGTGTCATTGATCGTGAAACAACCAAAAAAGGAAAGTGTGTCAAAGATTGTGAAACGGAGGGAGTATATTGTAATCACTTTTATGGTAGATTTCTTTTCTAAAAAGGAAATGAGACAATTAGATTGGTACAATTCAAAAAGGAAACTGGAACAATTATATTGATACGGAGTAACAGTGATAATGTACATGGCTAGTATCACAGATGCTCTTATATACAGCTTAGTAACGAGATTTGGTGCATCAAAAAGAACCTCAATGAAGTAACAAAGAGAAGATTATGTGAAATATAATGCTGAAGTAGCATTGACCATCAACCATCGAGCAAGATGTAAATGCGTGTATGGATAGACCTGGCGTAGCTCCAGACCTGTTGGTGTCAGGTCATAGGGCAGGTAGAACACTAGAACTGTGAGAGTAACTGGGATATACCTGGTCCGGTTCTGGCTTACCCAGGCAGTTCTAGTCTAACTCTCAGGCCGGTTTTGGGCAGTGGGAACCAAACCATTACAAAGAAAATAGTTGTTGGGACTGGTAAGGGTCAGTCTGGTACCTATTTTAGGGAACAGGAACAGGTTAGGGCTTCCATCCATGAAAGTGGTGTCATTTGGAGCAATAAACCAGACCGGTCCCGCCTCAGTCCCAATCTGGAACATTTATGTGCCTAGTGCCTAGACCGGACATCAGACCAGAGGTATTTTCCAGTGCTACGATCTGGGGAGGTTTGTGTTAAAAGGTCATAGTTAATCGATAGCCTCTTAGCCCACGGGCTGTGATTGGGTGACCAAGATACTGGGAATCCAAGCATGGCACACCATCTTAACATGAGCATGGCAATGGAAAGGTCATTCTACTGCTATATTCCTCTTCATTGAAGAAAAGCTCGATTATCTTTCTCTCATTGTCTTCCTATGTGTCCTCTTTTAGAATAAGGTTTTCATGCACGGCACGTCGTTCGTCCAAAGCACTTTCATCTACAGATATCATTCTCATACACAAAACCTGCAATGCATCCATAGCCGTCTTATAGAACCTAAGGTCTGCATATGCAAGAAATATGTTGCAGCAGATGGATGACTTGGGCTGAACTCCGTCCCGGTGCATCTGCTCCACAAACATCTCAATCACATCAATCCGTCCCTGAGAATCAACACACAGGAAACTCTCAGGGTCTGTTTATAATCTTACAAACAGTGAACCACATACTCCCCAAGGGGTTTCTGCAGCCAAAATATATTTTGCTTATCATTACAAATGCGAATTAAACCTGATCGCAAATTCTTAATTAGCAAAGGTCACATTATACGGTTATACCTTCTCAGATGCCTTTTGGAAAATTCTGTTATATAGCAATGCATCTGGTTGGATCCCCTCTGAGATTCCCTTCTTCAGTGACTCAAATGCCTCACCAAATTCATCCGCTGCAACCAGAATCTGGCACCACCAAAACCAGCAGTAATTGTCATCAATACAAATAGATGCCTTTACTTACACAGCTATCATGTATGTTCATAAAAACAATTCTGATATAGAGAATATTATAATGTAGGCTTCTAACTTAATTACTTACACGGCTAATGAAATGTTAGACACCTTATTTCTTTCAAACTTTTAAACTGTAAAGCAATAATGGTAAATTTATAACATATACCTAAATTTAATGTTCTAAAGTGTTTAACATACTCTGCGTGTATGAAATGGATACTATGTATTTTACATGTTTTGACTTTTTAATGCTCTTTTATCGTTTTATCTTTTATCTTTCTTATATTCTTATGTTACTGTTATCTTATATTTATTTCTTTATCTAAAGTGTTTAAAAAACTCTAAGAACAACCCTAACAAAAGTATAAATAAAGACACAAAGCCATAAGACAGAACCAGTATATGAATATATGAATAACTTCAGTTTATACTTTATACACTTATAGTTTATACAAAATCTGGAATGTGAACTTCATTTAATAAAAAAAGTGCCAACTGTTAAACACTTGACCAAAGCAACAGCCAACAGTAGATGATTTAGTGAAATGCTATGCTACATTGCTACTTTATCAATTTAAAGAAGATTTAGTTAGAGATAATTTAGATGGTATGTTCAGATAATTTAAATTGAAGTTTTTACTTTATCTTCAGATAATTTAGAACAGCTGGAGCCTTTAAATTGCCATGAACATTGATAAAGTTATACAACAAAGAACTTTTGAATGCTAGAATTGCCATTCAATTCTTCAAAGATGCATAAATGGAGTTGAATTCTTACAGGCTGTTAAGATTTGTACAGGAGCTGAGTTTTTTATTACTTTTCTACCCTTTTCCTTCAACTCCTGCATCCTCTTTTATTTTCCCATTCTTCTTCTTTCCCATTCTCTTCTTTCTTTTATTTTCCCATTCTTCTTCTTTCCTTTCTTTCCCATTCCCTTCTTTCTTTTATTTTCCCATTCTTCTTTCCTTTCTTGCCCATTCTTCTTCTTTCTTTTATTTTCCCATTCTTTCCTTTCCCATTCTTCTTCTTTCTTTTATTTTCCCATTCTTTCCTTTCCCATTCTTCTTCTTTCTTTTATTTTCCCATTCTTTCCTTTCTTTTATTTTCCCATTCTTTCCTTTCCCATTCTTCTTCTTTCTTTCCCATTCTCTTCTTTCTTTTATTTTCCCATTCTTCTTTCCTTTCTTTCCCATTCTTCTTTCTTTTATTTTCCCATTCTTTCCTTTCCCATTCTTCTTCTTTCTTTTATTTTCCCATTCTTTCCTTTCCCATTCTTCTTCTTTCTTTTATTTTCCCATTCTTTCCTTTCTTTTATTTTCCCATTCTTCTTCTTTCCTTTCTTTCTCATTCTTCTTCTTTCTTTTATTTTCCCATTCTTTCCTTTCCCATTCTTCTTCTTTCTTTTATTTTCCCATTCTTCTTCTTTCTTTTATTTTCCCATTCTTCTTCTTTCTTTTATTTTCCCATTCTTCTTCTTTCTTTTATTTTCCCATTCTTTCCTTTCCCATTCTTCTTCTTTCTTTTATTTTCCCATTCTTCTTCTTTCTTTTAATTTCCCATTCTTCTTCTTTCTTTTAATTTCCCATTCTTCTTCTTTCTTTTATTTTCCCATTCTTCTTCTTTCTTTTATTTTCCCATTCTTCTTCTTTCTTTTATTTTCCCATTCTTTCCTTTCCCATTCTTCTTCTTTCTTTTATTTTCCCATTCTTTCCTTTCCCATTCTTCTTCTTTCTTTTATTTTCCCATTCTTTCCTTTCTTTTATTTTCCCATTCTTCTTCTTTCTTTTATTTTCCCATTCTTCTTCTTTCTTTTATTTTCCCATTCTTTCCTTTCCCATTCTTCTTCTTTCTTTCCCATTCTCTTCTTTCTCTTATTTTCCCATTCTTCTTTCCTTTCTTTCCCATTCTTCTTTCTTTTATTTTCCCATTCTTTCCTTTCCCATTCTTCTTCTTTCTTTTATTTTCCCATTCTTTCCTTTCTTTTATTTTCCCATTCTTCTTCTTTCCTTTCTTTCTCATTCTTCTTCTTTCTTTTATTTTCCCATTCTTTCCTTTCCCATTCTTCTTCTTTCTTTTATTTTCCCATTCTTATTCTTTCTTTTATTTTCCCATTCTTCTTCTTTCTTTTATTTTCCCATTCTTTCCTTTCCCATTCTTCTTCTTTCCTTTCTTTCCCTTCGCCTCCTTTTCCTTTCATTTCCCTTCCCTGGACTCCCCTCTTCGGCACCGAGGCAGCATAACTTCCCCACCGCCCTAAGCCTAGCCTAACCCTAATCTACCTAAAACTAGCCTAGCCTAGCGCTAACCTAAACTAACCTACCCACCTAAGCCTAATGGTCCCCAAAACGGGAGCCGGGGCCGGCCCCAAAGGGTGGCCAGCCCAGCCCAGCGGGATTAGTGAGTAACTGTGCTCTCTTATTTAGAGACTCCCAAGGAAAGCTCGCACAACGGGATCGGTGTGGGAATTTTTAACAAAAATGAATGAATACTTACTAAGAGCTAACCACAGCAACCAAGTCCTCTATAACTCCTCCCCTGGCCCTGGCCGGCCTCCTCCACCAAGCCTGACGAGAAGAAATGCCAGCCCTATGTCGCCGCCGGATCGATGAGCTGAGGTGGTGGCCCGGTATCGCTTCAACCGGCCGCCGGCCGAGAAGCATACATAATACTTCGTAATACTAATGTCCATCTGACTGAGGTAGTTGAGGATGAGATAGCAGATGCTCTCTCCGGCCGATAATACTTCTAAAGGAAGGGAAAGGAAGGAAATGCTCGAGGAGGATGTTGACGGGGTTGATTCAGTGGGGGTGGGAGTGCGAATGGGAGTGGGGGTGGGAGTTCGAAGCTGGGCTAGCTTATAGACGTGTTCCAGTTTATAGAAGTTCGATGTTCGATCCGAGCGCTCGATAAACTCGATAAATATGCTCGAATTTAAAATTTTAGGTGACGTTCGTTAATAAGCTCGTGCTCGAATGGTTCGACAAGTATTCGATTCTTTAATAATCATATTTAATTTCATAAAATAATACTAATTATATTTAAAATTTTAAATTATATTTATAATTTTTGGGTGTTTGATAGGCTCGAGTTCGAACCGAGCCAAATACTACTATGTTCGAGCTCGGCTCGATTATTTTTTCGAACTTAAATTTCAGCTCGGATTCGTGTTCGAAAGCTCGTTAAGCTCGGCTCGTTAGGTTCGAAATCGAGCTTGAACTCGAATAGTTCGATAAAAGCTCGGTTCCTTAACGGCCCTAGAGGAGAGTGGGAATAGTATAGAGTGCGAAAGGAAGGAATAGCAAATATGTATTCCTCTTTTAAATATACTCTCATTTATTTCATTTTATTTATTCAACTTCTAAATCATATTTGAGCACTAAAATTAATACTCTCTTTGTTCCCAAAAATTCTTCCCGATTTCACCCGGACCGCTTTTTAATGCAAGGCTAAAAAGCATTTGACTTTCCATTAAACCCTTGGAGGGTTGGCCGAAAAGGAGAGGAGTAAAAATAAAGTTACTTCTACGAATAATGATAAAATAAAGTGGGATTTGATAGATGTGATAAAAAAAGGTGAATTGTACACCCCAAACAAAAATTTCGGATACAACTTCTCTCCTATTTTTGGAGGGTCTTTCAAATGTTTTCTTCTACAAATACTCCTATTTCCCCATTGTTTCTCCCAACCTCCCATTACAGCACTCAACACTTCACAGACGCACATAATAAATGCGAGCATTTCTTCTTCCATAAATGGCAGTTGCCATAAATGTTGATTCTCATTCACCTTACATTAATGCTCCTCTTTCATCTTCTTCACCAACCAACCTGAACACAATAACAAATGAGGGTGAGTCAGAAAAAGCAGTCAGCAACAACAAAAGTAGGAGACTGTCAAATGTGGAAATGGACATTATCATGAAGCAAATCCTACTCAGTGCAAAAACATATTGTTTTGGGGCGTTGGTAGCTCAGAAAGAGGGTGTTCAGTAAACTGGGAACTGAATTTAAAGTTTCCAGAAGATCCATTTCAAGCATATGGGCGACTGCCAAAAAACAACTTCAGAAAGGGGACCCGGTGGATGTAAGAAGTAGGTGGGCTGGTAATTCAGGAAGGAAAAGAATTGAAGTAGATATAAGCTCCATCTCTAAAATTCTAATGTATAAAAGGACCAATATGAGGGCATTAACTGCTGCCACATGCATTTCAAAGACCTTGATCTTCACATAGGGTTTCAGAGCTTGATTCTAGATCCATGGAGGTCGAATGTTAGGTTTACGGATTTGAATCAAGATTCGATCAAGAACAGACGATTAGATCAACAAAATAAGCTAGGGTTGTTGTGGATTTTGATTCAGAGAAGGAGGGGAGGCGATGCATTGGAAACAGAGGGATGAGAGGATGAGGGGAGGCGGTGCATCACAACTGTGAGAGACAAGGAGAGAGGGGGTGAGATAATGCGAGAGAGAGAGAGAAAGAGAATGGAACGAGAAAAGTGGGGTAGAGTGCAAGTGGGAAAGAGAAAAGTGAGGGTAAATATTTTAAGGGGTAAGATAGGTTTTTTAGTAGTAGGAAGTTTACTTATTTATTAAGTGGGAAGTATTTTTGGGAACAACCCAAAATAGAAAGTGGGAAAAAATTTTAGGAACGGAGGGAGTAAATATCAAGGATGGTGGATAAAATATTGACTTCATACTTGCTATAATTCCCTTCCATGAACTTTCAATTAGTAATATTTTAGGAACTGACCCAAAAATAAAAAGATCGAACATTTAATGAATTTAATTTCTCCACCCCTCAAATTAAATGATTAAACATTTAATATTTTTACTTAAATCTCCCTCACTGAGTCTCTCATTTCATTCGTTTTGTCATTGTAGTATCTTTCACCCCTGTGAAATATATTCATAGACAACCTTAATTAGGTGTGGGCAAACGGGTACAGGAATTGCGGGTCGAGCCGGGTAATACAGCTTTGGGGCGGGTTAGAGTTGGTTCCTTCCTGGTTTATGAAAACTCAAACGGTTCGGGGCGGGACGGGTCTTTAAAAACTTAGGAACCGAACGGGTCTTGAAATTTGAAAAAACGGGTACCCGACCGTTTGTAATACAAGTATTATTTTGATAAATTCGATTATATTTAATATAATATTCTAACAACACACAAAAGCTTTTCATGTTTATATCTCTAAACAAAGACTTTCAATTAAACAAACTTGTGATTCTATTAAAAAGAGTTTCAAAGTTCATATAAACTCCTAAATTATTTCCCTACCCCGAGTCTTTATTCCAAATGCATCAAGTTTTCTTTCTTTAATATTTTTTTTTGAAAATCTTTCTTTATTACGTATTATTATTTTTGTATACAAAGACTCTTACTCAATGAAGTGTGACATATCCAGTTAATTATCTTAATGTTATTTATATTTTGAGATTTAATGATATTTTAATTTTTTTGTAGACAAACATGTATAGTAACTAGTTTATTTCTTACCACTTTATAGTGCTACCTTTTTTTTGTTTATACTGCTACCAATTGTTTAATAATTGGGACTTGTTTATTAATAGAGATATTTTCCAGTTTTTCAGAAAACTGGAAAACTAGAAAACAGAAAACAGGAAACGCGTTTACCAAAGAAAATTGCTGGAAAACTGGAAAAGGAAAACAGAAAAATGCGTTTACCAAACCGTTTTCCAAAACGAAAAAATGAGACATGTCTCTCTTTTCCTTAATGATTTGGAGAAGTGACTTTTACTAGTTTTCCAAATTTGGAAAACGCAGATGCTACACGCCGCTGCAATGAATATGCATACTTACACCTAGTGGTGGGTCCGGTCCCGCTCCGATGTCGATTCCATTCTAGTACATCCATCCTCATACCTTACCCTTTACCCCTACCCTACCCCACCCTACCCACCCAACCCCAACCTCGCATACCCCTTTTCCCTACAATGACCTTACCCCACCCTCTACCACATGCCCTTACATCGGTCCCACCCCGATCCACCCTACCCTACCGCCACCCCCTACCACCTCAACCCCACCCCGACCCACCCTTCCCTACCCCCACCTTGTATATTACCCCTTACCCCTACCTTACACCCTCCCACATGCCCCTACCTCGGCCCTACCCTACCGCTACCCCCCACCCTCGTACCGCCATCCTACCCCCACCCACCCTACTGCCATCCTACCCCCACCCTACCCCTTCCCCTACCTCGGCCCCACCTTACCGCCATCCTATCCCAACTCCCTACCCTACCCCTACCTTACCCCAACCCCAATCCCACTCACTACCCCCACTCTTACCACTAACCACCACCCTAACCCACCCACTACCCAACCCAACACATACCCCTAGACCTTACTACCCCACCCCCAACCATAACCCCTTACCCCACCCCACCCACCCCCACCCATACCTTCCTTCCCTACCCTGACCCCAACGAGTAGGTGTGGGTGGGTATGAAGGGTTTTAGGGAAGTATGTGTAGAGTGTAAGATCGTGGTAAGGGTAGGGGTAGTGGTCAAGGGTGTGGAATTGGGTGTAGGGTGCAGGGTGGGGGTACGAGGTATAGGGGCAGGGTAGGGGTTAGGAGTATGGGTACACATACGAGGTGATCGATCCCACATATTATATTGTATATTTGTGTCCATGAATGTTTGTGTGTCTATATATGTACAGGGTTATTTTAGAAATTTTAATGTTAAACGATGTTTTAAACCTTTTGAAGTAAACATTATTTTATAACATTGCTTATTTTATGCGTCGCTTATTAACACGAGTCTTAATAAGCACCATTTAGTAACCTGTGAAGTAAAGTGTCAGTCTTCTGGATGATCACATAACTGGGTGAAAAAATTGATGAACATGTTTTCATATTTAAAAATGGAAAACTAGAAAATAGAAACAGAAAACTGGAGAGAAAAATTGAAAAATAAAAACAGAAAATTGAAGAACGAAAAACAGAAGTAGAAAACAGGAAAATATCTTTGTTAGTAAACATGCCCCAAGTTTTACAGTTGGAGAACATTTCTTACGATTTTCTATAGTTGGCGATCATCACTACTCAAAGTTAGTTTTTAAGATAAACTAGTGTAAAGCTCAGGGCAATGCCTCAGTACCGCGTCAATTCTATGTGGGTTAAAATGAAAAATAGTAATAGATGTTGTGAATTATTCTTAAAATCCAAAGTTGAATATAATGCATCTTTACTATGATCTAACCAGAATCAATAATAAATTTGTATTTGTTAAATGACTATATATTAAATTTACCATCATCATACACTCCGTACTATATATTTACTCTTTAATCTATAATAACGTTTTTTGAGGTAGCGTTGCGGTTGCGGTCACTGCGGTTGTGCTAAAGAATGCAACCGCAATACTGCAGCCACAACACATGTTGCGGTCGCAATTCAAAATCATGGTATATATTTGTTTTCCATCGGGGTTTGTTCTTTCCTTCATCCTTTTTTGTAAGACACGCTTTACTTTTTGTGTGCCTAAAAATATCAAAAGTAAAACTTACTTATGAATTCTTAATTTTAGGATATAAATCTACTTAAAAATTGGGTTTACCGACAAAAAAAAGTTCTTGGTCTTAAAATCTCTGTTGGAAAAATGTGTTAAAAATTGCATTAAATGGTGATTTTGGGGCAATTAGTTGAGTGGGGTCCACTTCCGATTTGGGTCGGGTCAAAGTGGTTCGGATTGTCCTTGTTAAGGGCTACAATTCGATATATGGTACGCTCAAAACGGATAACGGGTGAATGAGAAATTGATTCTCGAAGTTCACTCGTTGAAATGGAAAAACTGAGAAAATGATGGGTTTCTAGTGTGTTTTATACCACACCGGAAAACTCAAGGGATTTTCACCCCCCTAATAAAGGGAAGCCTCTTTTAAGGAATTAAAATTTCTAAAGGTAAAGGCTCTCTCTTACGCGCAGGGGGGTGCCAATCAAATCCCGAAACGGAGAAGAAAAACCGTGACTCGTGTGCGCGGCGACCTGCAGACACGAATGTCGTCCGAAAATCTATCATTCAAAGATACGATTTCATTTTTGGTTCTTCCCGTAACGTTTTAATTTTTCCCAGAACAAGAACTGCTCCGCTTTTTGTTGGCTTCCGGACCAGAAGACCTGAGGGTTTCAGAAGGCCACGGAGCAGTTATGCTCGCACCAGAACGCCTCGAGGTATTCTGTTCGCACCAGAAGGCCTCGAGGTATTCTGTTCGCACCCGGAGGTCTTCTGGACCATTACAGCAATAAATGCCCAACGTTCTTATCTTTTAATGCTGCGTTAAATGGACAGTTTATGGACGATTCAATGCCCAACGGACTGGTCATTGATGTCCAACGTTCAGGTCCATTAACACTACATTTAACACACAACAAACCCTCATATAAATAGCTGACAGGTGCTTTGCAACAACACATGCAATCATACACTATCTGCACGTATTTTGAGCTCTAAAACACTTCCAGCTACTCCGAAATTTCCTGAGTGTTCTACCTTAGTTCCCGTTCGCCGGAACTCTCGTTTGTGTGCTCGATCAAACGTTAGTTCGTTAGCCACCGTATCCTGGGAAACGGTCGTTGCAATGCTCCTAGCACCGTGAGAGGCGACAAATACGTTTTAAGGACATCGTGCGTAGCAGGAGCTCTGGCTAAACTCTGTTCCATCTATTTTCTGTTTTTTTCTTTAGCTATTTAAATTAATTAATTATTTTTATTAATTAATATTTCTTCGTTTTTCCGAGACACAACAACCGGGGGTGAGGTGGATGCGCAATCTTTCAACGCGGTTGAAGCATGGAAGCATTCTGTCTTCCTTTGTCGAAACTACGTGTTGAACGGGATGCATGATGCTTTGTACGACGTGTATAGAAAATTAGATACGGCTAAGGAGCTATGAAATGCTTTGGACCACAAATATAAAAGCTAGGATGCCGGCGCAAAGAAATTTGTTGTTGGTCGATTCCTTTATTTTAAAATGGTGGATTCGAAGACGGTCTTGAGTCAAGTTGAGGAAATGCAAATGATCTTCAACGAAATTCGAGATGAAGGAATGACAGTTAGTGAGTCTTTCCAAGTGGTGTCAATTATCCATTTATTGCCGCTGACTTGGAAGGATTTCAAAAACTACCTTAAGCATAAGCAAAAGGAAATGAACTTGGAGCAATTGATCCTCCGTCTGCGGATTGAAGAGGATAACCGGAAGAACGATGGGAAACTCTCAATCGTTACCAGCGCCAAGGCCAACATCGTGGAGCATGCTAAAGGCTCCAAAAATAAAAATAATGGGAAGAGCAAGCTCGGTCCCAAGGGAGGCATTTCCAAGACGAAATTCAACGGAAAATGTTTCAATTGCAATAAAAACGGACACAAGTCCGCGGATTGCAAGGCATCCAAGAAGAAGAAGGACTCTCAAGTCAACTTGGTGCAAGGTGGGCAAAAGGATGAAGTGATTATCCTTGCGGCTGTGGTGACCGAGGTCAACCTCGTTGGATCCAATTCCAAGGAGTGGTTCGTGGACACCGGTGCTACCCGGCATATTTGCTCAAACCGGGAGTTATTCACTACTTTTGAGCCATCAAATGGTGAGAAGGTGTGGATGGGAAACTCGGCTCATTCCGCGGTTGAAGGCGTGGGCAAGGTGGTCCTGAAGATGACTTCAGGCAAGGAGCTGACTCTCAACCAAGTGTTGTTCGTTCCGGAGATACGCAAAAACCTGATCTCCGGCTCGTTGTTGAACAAGCATGGCTTTCGCATGGTCTTTGAGTCGGACAAACTGGTTTTGTCTAAATCGGGAATGTATGTGGGCAAGGGTATACATGTGATGGGCTGTTTAAGCTCAATGTAATGACTATTATTAATAATAATAATAAAATCTCTTCTGCTTACTTGCTTGAGTCTTCTAATGTGTAGCATGGTAGACTAGGACATGTTACTTTTAATTCTATACGTAGATTAATTAACATGGAGCACATTCCTAAATTCACAATTGATGTGAAGCACAAATGTGAAGTTTGTGTAGAGGCAAAATTAACGAAAACATCTTTCAAATTGGTTGAAAGAAAAATGGAACCACTTGAATTAATTCATAGTGACGTTTGTGATTTTAAATCAATACAAACACGTGGCGGTAATAAATATTTTATTACTTTTATCGATGATAGCACTCGCTATAGCTATGTTTATTTATTAAAAAAATAAATACGAAGCAATCGATAAACTCATTCTTTATAAGAATGAAGTGGAAAACCAACTTAATCGACGGATTAAAACGGTTAGAAGTTATCGAGGTGGTGAGTATGAAGCACCAATTGCTGACTTTTGCGCGAGCGTGGGTATAGTACATGAACGTACTGCACCCTATTCACCCCAATCAAACGGTGTTGCCGAACGAAAGAATCGCACATTGAAAGATATGATGAATGCGATGCTAGTAAGTTCGGGCCTACCACAAAATTTGTGGGGCGAAGCAGTCTTGTCAAGCAATTACCTTTTAAATAAGGTTCCCCGGAAAAAATATGATAAAACTCCGTACGAGTTGTGGAAAGGCAGACGGTCTTCCTATCAATATTTAAAAGTGTGGGGGTGTCTTGCAAAAGTGCTTGTACCAACACCTAAGAAAATAAAAATAGGTCCAATACGGTGGATTGTATTTTTATTGGATATGCACAAAATAGTAGTGCTTATCGGTTTTTAGTGTACGATTCGAATAATCCGGATGTACATAAAAACACAATTATTGAATCAAGGAATGCTTCATTCTTTGAAGACGTATTTCCATGCAAGTCCAACGAAGGACCAAGCACGTCAAAACGAACATTTGACGTAGCTATGGAAAATACTAGCGAGGGCTCCGAAGAAGAAGCCGAACCTAGACGTAGCAAACATGCTAGAATTGAAAAATCCTTCGGACCGGATTTTCTCAACAACCTGGTAGAATTTGACTCGGATATTCTAACATGTATGGTAGACAATGAACCAGATTTTCTAACACGTTTGGTAGAAAATGAGTCACGGACTTATACGGAAGCCGTGACGTC